>JAGTTD010000018.1:21065145-22388721 GCA_018398585.1 Simmondsia chinensis
CTGAAACTTTATCAATAGAAAAGATGGATAGGGAAGCTTTTCGGTAGTGTGCGTTTTGAGATACTATACAATCAATGGAAGGGATGGATCCAACCAAAAAAGGAAAGATTTCCTTTATTTAGGAAGGGGATTAAAGAAAAGGGGATTCAAGATGCAAGTACAATAAAAAAAAGTTCAGTAATCTACCCCCAAGGGGTAATATTTTCATCTATTTTGTATCGTTTTGGCGGCATGGCCGAGTGGTAAGGCGGAGGACTGCAAATCCCTTTTCCCCAGTTCAAATCCGGGTGTCGCCTGATTAACAAAAAACCTGAAATCCCCTATCGACTGATAAAACTCACCAAATTATTCCCCAGCAGAAGGAAGAAGGGGAGGCAAAGGCCTGTTGATACGTGCTTGATTCTAAGCATCTGGAGGTTGTCGAAAGTTCTTTCTGTAAATCCTTTCGTTTAGGATTCGAGGAAATATTAAGGATTATAGGAGTAGAAGGACTATCAAGACTTCTCAACTCCCTTCCACTACACTACTAATAGAGTGTTTACTGACTGGGCCTTTAATTAGATTGAATAGCAGGAGGGAGGGGTCTAACTAAATTAGTAGTTAGTAATTAGGAAAAGGCGGAAGATGCTTTGTATACAAACTCACAAGAATCTCTGAGTACTCAGGTATTCGATTAATATTCGATTGGATAATTGGTTTTTTTATAGAAAATGATAGAAAAAGTGCAAAAAAAATTCTTTTTTTTTTAATCCCTAGTCAAGAATGTAATATACTGTCTATCGATTGTTTCACAGAGAGGATAAGAATTAGATCAAATGGGGTAGGTATTATTATCCTTGCATGTTCTATTAGTAAGACTCCCTTGGATAAGACAAGGGAGTCACTGCGTATTTTGCTTGTGTTTGATTTTTCCCAATTCTATTCAAAATCATAATGCTACTAAAAATCGTATAGTAATTTATTATAAGTGGATTTATTGGATTAGTTCATTAAATTAATAATCTGGGGTAAAAATCCCTTTTTGACTCTGCACCATTGATTTCACTATTATTAGTGAACAATAAAGGAATAATCTCTTCATATTCATAGAGGTAGGGGACATAATTCACATGGATATAGTAAGTCTCGCTTGGGCTGCTTTAATGGTAGTCTTTACATTTTCTCTTTCACTCGTAGTATGGGGAAGAAGTGGACTCTAGAAGTACTACTAATTTAGTTTTTAGTTGAGGAATCAAACTGTATCAATTGTTTTTTAGATCGTTCTGCAAAGCATTTTTAACGATAATGTCAATCAAACAGATATTTTAATGATTCCCATGTTTATATTTCGCCGAATGGGCTCTTACCCTAATTATATAGGGACAATGAGGAACAACAGGCCCCCTTTTTTTTTATTTGTTTTTGTTTCCCTCTTTATCCAAGGGAAAGTCGTTCTGTTATTAATATAATATTAATAGGATACGTACTCTCTAGAGGAAAGAACATAGACATAGTGGTTGTTCAACAAGATATAAACATGATAAGATCTTGCCTCGAGCGAGTCACATATTGCGCACTTATCGCTTGTTTGTTTTTTTTTTTTTTTTTTATTTTAGAGAAATTTTATTTCTATTTATGTTTTATCGACTCATTTCATATCATGGTTCAAGTGTTACTGATGGGGTTTCCTACTCTTTTTCGAAATTGGAAAAATTTCCATACCATAGAACTCCTCTATCAACCAACGGCTCAATCAATTACTTTAACTTTATTTCTTGGAAATGCTAAAAAAAGATTACTGGTTTGGGTTTTCTTTTATTAATATATGCCATGTCCATGCTATTTTTCTTTAATTCATTTGATGGATACCTGGGATTTTGAAAAAATAAGAAATCTAAGAATTAAAACCGTAAAGTAAAATAAAAGTAAGAGTTGCCTTTCGATTATTTCGAATTGATCGGAATCAATACAAATCGATCAATCAAATAGATGTAGCAAAGAAATAGAATTGGGGCACTATGTACATTCCATCGATGTAATTAAGATCTACATAACATATATAAAGATACATATTGTAAATTGATCTATATTAAGTCTGTATCTTTATACAGTACAACTTTATACTTTCGAAAACCTAGTTTTATTTCGTCAAAAAAAACCCCTAACTACAAAATCAACTGCCTTCTGACATTTCTATACTGTTGAACTTAGCAGGTTCTAGTTCCAGTGCCTTGGCTGCTTTCTATGACCAAGAACTTTGAAGCAACTGTGTTCGAGTTTCAGTGTGGTGGTTGAATGTGATTTCTTATTCACTATGCTGCGTTTAGGGTCAGCTTGCAGTCTGGGTTGCATATTGGTGATATTTTCATATTTAGCTTTGGTCAAGTTGAATAGTATAGAAAATGCAAAATTTTTGTTTCTGTAGTAAGTTGGATTCTGGTAAAGTTTAATGGTACATTTCTTTTTTGGTCAACAAGCCTGGCTCTGTTACTGTTGATGTTCATATGCAATTGTAATTCCTCCTTTTTTGTTGTGCGCATGATGCATACATTTTACTCTCCTTTGAAAGTTATGAACAATGAGAATGTTATGTGCATTTTTTTCATACAAATGGTCAAATGTCACGTTCAATAGCCTTAGAGGGCAGCCCTACTCAAATCTCCCAATAAATCCCCTCATCTCCGATGAAAGTGAGATTTGGTTTTAGGTTTTTGGTACCACTGCTAGAAACTTTCTCCGTTGAACTAGCTAGGACCTGGAAGAAAATTATGTGCATGGACACTGCATTTCTATCCTACATTCATGTTAGGCATGGCTTCTATGTCTTAAAGAAAGACTTTACAGGCACTATTTGATTGAGGTATCGGAATCACTACTCCTTTACTTAAGGGGGGAAGTATATTTTTTTCAAGCTTGAAAGACTCCGACTGTTTCTTCCTTGAGTTGACTTGCTTAGCTGATTGATTGAAACTAAGTCCGGTAAAGCTTTGGTTTGGCAATTTAGAAGTTTAAGGTTCTATTTGTATGCAGAAAATTTTATGGAAGGAAAAAAAAATATTATAGCATTTTTCCTGTTTCCGATAATTAGCTACAAGGTCGCGATACAAGACAAGCAACTCAACCAAAGTGAGGCCTAGGACACTCGTAAGGAAATATGGCCCAGAAAAGGACAAGCACAAACAATAGACCAAACCAAGAAAATAGGAATGTAAAAACGAAATACAAATAGGGCCAATAGACACTAGAAGACTAAAGGCACTGAAAAGTAAAACAAGAAGTGTCAGGATCCGGCTAGGAGATGAAAGCACAACATCAAAATCAAGAATGGTGGAAGGTAAAAAGCATGAGAAATATGGACGAAAAAAAAAACTGGATGAGAAACTTCTAAAAGAATTTTAAAATAGATTTCAAGGAAAATCATTTTCCTCTTAATGGGGGCTGGAAAACTCTGAGTTAGGTTCGAGTTCAACTAAGCTTTAAGCCTGTAGTCGCCTAACTTGATGATCCCATGAAGATTGTTGCAATCAAACCACCCTGACTGAGTTCGGGGATATGATTGGGCTCATTATTTTTAAGGTGTATCAGCTTTGACTCCTGTCTTAATGTGCATTTTCAACATATTCTGTTACCTATTGCTAGGTTGTATATATAATTTACGGAAGTAATAATATCACCACAAGACAACATGCCAAATTTTACACAAAAAAACCTCTTTGAAGTAAAGAGAATAGCAGAACACCATTAGATGAAATTTGATGCCTCATTCATAATTAAAGTTTGGAATTACAATCTGTAACATAATTTAAAACCTCACTCTCACGATCATCTTAGCTCAAATACAACTTTTCATGGACATGGATAGATATACTTCCTCATGCAACTCTTCGATGCAAAAAGTAGCAAACCCTGTCAAAAATTGAGTCGGTTCCCAAAATAATGCTAAACAATAAAAAAATTAAAAAAATAATGCTGAATAAAAAATATTTCCAAATCTACTGTTGAACCGTGTTTATAAAACGCGACTTTAATAAACCGGGTCAAAAAAACGCGTTTAAACTTCTCATAAAACGCGTCTTAAAAACGCAGTTATATTAATCAAACCGTATCTTAGAAACGCGGTTATAACTAAATAACCGCGTCATTAAGACTCGGTTTATTTAAACGGAACCACGTCTTAATGACGCGGTTTAACACTATAACCGCGTCATTAAAACGCGGTTTATCTCCAATAGAACCGCGTCTTAGTGACGCGGTTTAACACTATAACCGCGTCATTAAGACGTGGTTTATCTCCTATAGAACCGTGTCTTAATGACGTGGTGTACTTGGGATCTAAAACCCCATACATTCACGCGCTCTCTCCCCTGCTCTCACCGTCTCTCTGCCTCTTTCTCGTTAATCTACCACCGGTCACGTCATCCACTGTCTTTCTTTCTCTTATATACCAGAGATCTTTCAAGTACCATTATTGGAGTTATTTGACCTCCCCTTATGATGTTGGAGCTTCATCAAGAGAGACATGGGTTCAATATGATAATTATCACAAATTGCGGCATAATAGAAACTATAAGCAAACAAAAAAGTGAAGAATTGCGGTATAATGGTAAGTATAAGTGAAAAAAAGGGGATTTTGGATGCCTAACGGTAAACCGTGTTTTGTAGACGCAGTTCAGGACTAAACCACTTTTACTAAACGTGGTTCACAGATAAACCGCGTTTACTAGACGCGGTTTATTTTAAAATAAACCGCATTTAGTTAACGCGGTTTATTCTTAATTAAACCGCGTTTATGTGATACGGTTTTCTTGAAATTTAAACGCGTCTTGTTGACGCGGTTCAACAGTAGATATGGAAATATTTTTTTTCCAGCATTATTTTTTTTATTTTTTAGCATTATTTTCGGAACCGACTCTCAAAAATTATATAATTATAAATTTATTTATGCTTGAATCATACACATACACGCATACAAGAACACTCAAGTTAATCAAAAAAGAGGGATTGGCTATAGGGAAACCCAACATGGAGGGTTTTTCCCACCTTCTGCTTGGTTGCTACCACCTCTATTTGACGGCTTGCCACCTCCATGTCAAGCTCCAACCTCCCCTTTTTTGCATTCTTGTTTGACATCCTTTCTAGTTTTGGTTTGATTTCTTTCGGCTGTTGCTTAACAGCTCCACGACTATATGTTCCCAATTTGTTGTTCAATAAATCGAAAAAGACACAAACGTGTAGGGTAGGGTATAAAGACAAGAAACACTCAGACAATTAAACCAATATCCGAACCCCAACAAAAGGCTAATTTGAAGGAACTATTTTCTAAACAAGTTGGAATGTTGTTCCACATCATTATATTCATTACGAGACTCAAACTTGGAATACTGCCAGGAGGAAGCAGAATAGTTATCACTAAGTCAACTCCAAAAAAGTATATATGCTATAACTTGTACTTTTTACTGTTTGATCATTCTTTTACCCTTTAAGTATTCTATTTTTTATGAGATGAACTTATATTGATCAGTTATCTTTAAAATCACTTCATGTTTGTAGATTTTGTAACAATGGAACTAGTAACTATACGATTTCGATAAAAATAAGGGAATGTCAAACCTTATCATAACATCGGTGCAAGTTTTCAATAGCTTTGTATTTGCCACAACTCCTCAACGACTTCCACCATACTTGGCCTTTCTTCTCCCTTGCTTGTCACACATCTTAATGCAGTCTTTGCAAACCGTTCGATTTCATCACTCGTTGCCACCTTTTTCATCTTGTCATTCACAACCTGCAACATTTGATTTCGTCTTACAGCCAAATCGAAGTAATCTACCAAGTTCATGCCCAGTTTCAATGACACTTCAAAGGGTTGTTCTCCGGTCAACAACTCCAATAACAGTACCCCGAAGCTATAAACGTCGCTCTTATCAGTCACTTGCTTAGTCTCCATGTATTCAAGGTCAATGTACCCAGGTGGGCCCTCCACAGGCCAGATTTCTGACTTGTCCCCCGGTGTGATGGAAATTGAGTACCCGAAATTTACCAGCTCGGCATCCAAGGATTCATCAAGGAGTACGCTATGTGACTGGACATACCGGTGCACCACTGGCTTTTTCAAAGCATTATGCATGTAGGACAGAGCATATGCCACATCAGTGGCAACTTTTAGCCTGTCCAACCACGGCATACCACCTGTCCTACTTGCAACATTTCCATGTAAATGCTCAGAGAGGCGACTATGTGGTATGAATTGATAGACAAGGATAGGCAGTGGAGTCTCTAGGCAACATCCATAAAGCCTCATCATATTCTTATGGGTCATCACTTGGCTCATTGCTATTTCATTAAGGAAGTAATGGATTTAGTCATCCGAGTTGGACTCACATGGGGCACGGATGGCAACATCACAACCCTCGAGGATGCCACGATAAACTGATGTAA
Organism: Simmondsia chinensis; assembly: GCA_018398585.1. Lineage (NCBI taxonomy): Eukaryota > Viridiplantae > Streptophyta > Magnoliopsida > Caryophyllales > Simmondsiaceae > Simmondsia > Simmondsia chinensis. The sequence goes on from JAGTTD010000018.1 coordinate 21,071,563, forward strand.
GGGGCCCACCGCTGGGAAATAAATTTGCCCTGTAGTTGTTTGTAGCCCGTTCTATATCCTCGATTGGAAAAACCTTAAACCCTACTGCAACACACGGTTTGCCTTGGGTTAAAGCCATCTGTTTCTCGAGTAAGAGTGCTCCATTACGAACTAAATATCTTGATTTAACCCCATTTGATGTCCTCAATTTTTTCCTTTTGCTTTGCCACTGACCCATCTAGCTACCAAGAATGAAGCACATCTAGACCTGTCTTGCAATTGGAATTAAATTCAAATTGTCAGTCTTCAATTAGCAGGGATGTTATTAGGCCACGTCTAAGAAGAGTATTGGCACAATGCAAACTGGAGTCAACGGTAAACATCTCATAATTGAAAAAAAGAGCAAAAAACAGGGAAGAAAGTCCAAAAAAAGTAAGCAATGGCGAGCTAAGTTTTATTCATATTTTATCCTGAATTAATTTTTTCAATATCTGATGGTATTTTTGTCAGGAAAATTCAATATAATGGTTATTAAAATTAACAATGAACCACTTTTTTTAAGATTTATTTCGTGCTTATTGAAATAGTTTCAAAGATACAATAATAACCAAAACATAAAGAGAGAATTAGTATAGTAAGGATTAATTTTCGAGATGAAAGAAAGAGATAATGATATAATTTTTGCAAGTTATTTTCCAAGTATTTTTCAAGCCCATTTAATTTGATTTGATAGAGGTTTTATAGAAGAATAAGTGTTTGTTGAAAAAAGTCCTTCAAAAAGCTAAAAGACTCTTCCCAAATGTCACAAAAAACCGTGCAAAAAACAGTCAAAATCGCCTTATGGGTTGAAGCTGTATGTCAACACATAGCTCTGCATCTCAACACACAACCTTAGCCTTTGGGCATTGACGCTTTCTGTAAGATTGTGTATCGACATTAACCATACTCGAGCCATAACAGTTCTAAAATACTTTATTTTAAAAATACTCCCACAATTTTTATCTCAAAATTTGTAATTTTTGCTTTTTGATTTTACTCTAAAGGACAAGTATTATTATTATTATTATTATTTTTGTCTCTAAAGTAGAAAACTAAACTATTTTGACATTCAAAAGTGATTTTATGTATAATCGGACACATCATAAATCTATATACATATATAATACAAATAACATATTAGTTGGCATTATAATAAAGTTGGGTCACCTAATGTGTTGGAATTGACGCGGATACCTCTATTATTAAAATCGATCCAACAATTGAACCTTACTTTGGACCCTAAAATCTCGGGGTTGTGCCTTTATTTGATTGAAATGCAGCTCAACAGTACAGTATAGTACCAGTAACTAACCTATGAGTTTGACCTTGTTGAGATATTTTAACGGAACAACAAAGCTATTGAAAGGAGGCTGTTAAATAAACATACGTACCCACAATGTTTAGGGTTGTTAGGGAAATACAATAAAACGGGTATTATACAATTAATGGCTTTAAAGCTTGTAGCGTACCACTTTCCTTAATACTTATTTCATCCTTATTGAAATAGGCCTCGAAGATGCAATGAAACCAAAATACAATGTGAGAATAAATGTAAAGAAAATAAACTTCTAGGACCAAATAACAAGGTAATGGTAAAATATTGATAGATATTCTTTCTTTTTTTTTTTCTGCTATAATTAGTACGTTTCATTTAATCAAAGCAAGCATTACAAAATCATCAAATATGCCAGAAGGCAATACACACCTGGAAGAATACCCCCTCCTCCTCCCCGTTGCAACAATTCCATCCTAACAGCAACACCACTCTTACTGCTCTCAAAGTATGTATCATCAAGGTGGTCGCAACATTTACTCATACTATCTTGTTAATTCAATGCCTGGACACCAAAGAAACATATCCTCTCCCAATCGGAAATCTTTAAATACTGCTTGATTACATCCAACAACACTCACCACTACACCAATAACATCCTATCCATTTGTCTTAAAAAACTCATGCCAAGCAACATATATCCAATGAAACCGCACCACGCTTAATTGACATTGCCAAGACCTACCCAACACCATAATTATACAACAGGGACAATATAAGAAAATCCTGAAAAATACAAAGGAACTGGATGCTTTGAATGCGACTGAAAAGAAGCTTGAAGCACACCACAATCAAAGTTGGATGTCTAACAACATCAGTGCTGACATCCTAATAAGGTCTTTAAAACCGATGTTGAATGGGCGCGTGATGTGTTGAAATTTAACGATGAATAAATCATATCTTTAAAAAATATAATTAAAACAATTAGAGTATCTCCAAGTGTGCAACAATATTTTAAAGAGTTGTGTAAGACAGTTCATTCATCACAGAGGCAATAATATTTTAAAGAGTTGTGTAGGACAAATTACTTATCATACAAACGCTTTAAATTAAGATAAAGGTAATAGACGAGAGTCAACAAGGGAAATATTAGAAGGATGTTTTTAATATTAGGATATCTTGGTAGAATTTGTACAAATGCATTTATGGGATCTATCCATTTCTAAAAGTTGCCGTAACTTCACTCTCTAACTTTTAATCCATATTTAGAGATGCTATAACATTTGTATCTGGTTCTTACTATCTGACAATTCCATAATCTAGTTTTGAAATAGTAGATATTGTTGTATGGATGCTCCGCATTTCATTGGGGTTGACATCGCGTGACACAATTAACGCGACGCAAGATAAACTTTTATAGTATTATTGTGAGTTAGCCCAGATTGTGTCAACAAATTTTTTATCCACATATATGATTTTTAATTTTTGCCCAATTATTTTAAGAAAAGAACCTTAAAAACTTTTTATTTAAAAACCATTCTTAGTATTATTTAACAAATTAAATGACTTATTTGCAATTTATTTCCAAAATTGTAAGAAATATAAATGTTTTTTTCTATATCCTCATCCTTATCCTAAGGACAATCTTATGCAGATTAAATAATAAATACAAATAAGGTCTCATGTCATATGCTGAACTTTTTTTGTACTCACATTCTCCTGTCATTAATTTCCAATCAAACAACGTTAACGAACTTTCTAATATCGTGCAATGGTGTATTAAGTCATAATAGTCACAATTTCTTACCATCATTATCTTACTTCAGATATTTACTTCTCTTAATAATTTTTATATTTATGTGATAGAATTTAGTGACAATCGTATTTATAAATGTGTATTAATAAAAGGATTGTACTGTATCCATTGATATATTTTTTACATGTGTCTTTTCTACTCTTAAAAGTAGCATTTTTTTTTTTTTTTTTTTTGTGGTTTGAAAACCAAAAAATACTTGTGGTTCTTCCCTGCTCCAAAAGCACATCACACGGATCCTTAAAGAACTTTAAAAAGTTTTTATTTCTGCAGGAAACCTTCTAGGGAGCAATACTCTAACTATGTTGCTTCAAGATTCTTAGTTTGGATCTTGTTTATCCTACATTATTCAGAATCTTCAATTTGGATGATCATACCTGCATCTAATGTTAAATGGCATGGATCATGAAACAAAAAACAAGGAAAATTAGGAGCCATTGTCCAAAATGACTCAAAATAAAAAATATTACCAAAAATGGTTTATTTTAAAAAATATTTACCCAAATAACCTTCATGTCATTAAATTTAAATTTTTTATTTGTTTTAGAAATACTTCCCTCCCTATGATAATAATTTTAAAAATAATAATTTATATTAAATATTATATAAGCAAACAACTATTATTATTATATAACTATAATAATGAGTAAATTAAAAAAATTATATATAGATAATATTATTTAATATTTAACAAACAACTTAATTTAATTTTTTTATTATAAATTACATATATAATTTAACTAAAACACATGTTATAAGGCTAAATATAACATGATAATAAAATATAATTAATATATTTAATTTAATTAATTTAACTAATAATTTATTAAAAAATTAAATAAAAAATTTAAAAAGGTTTAAGGTGTCAAATACCCCAAAACATTAAAAAAAAAAAATAATTTTTAAAATTGATGATGTGGAAGGCATTTGAGGAAATATTTTTTAAAATAAATTATTTTGGGTAATATTTTTTTATTTTAGACTATTTTGGACAACAGCTCAAAAATTAACTTGTACTAAATGTTTTAACCACCTGTGGAGGAGAGGACTAGGAATGAACCACAGGAATATGGGGAAACAAATCAAAAGAAGAGAAACAAATCAATCAAACCCTTAATCTATCAATGCAGTCTGCTCAATTACAACTTACTCATCACTCTCAAATTTCAATCTCTATAATTCTTACAATTGCACTAATAAGACTAAAACTTACTTTCACGGATATTATTCAAAATTTTCAGTGAGTTATTAGCTATTTTTATGAACTGTGCTTGAGCAATCACATGAATTGATTGTGATGTAAGTTGCTACAAGAAAGTTACGTGAATGGCATCCATATCAAGAAACATTGACTAAGATTATGGTGTGAAATTTTTGTCATCATGTTTTTAGCATCCAGGTCAAGCGACTTTGACTAAGACTTTCTAATGTCATGTTTTTAGTGTCCACAATTAATAAAAATTGTAGTTTGATTTGACGGTGACTAATGAAAAATAAAAAGATTAAGTATTGTATATTAATGTAATATATATTACACATATATTTTTAATTATTGTTATAATTTTAGGTTTACATTAAATTTAGATAAAATTATATTTTGAAATTATATTATAAATATTATCATTGTATGAAAAATAAAAATGGACATTGCGTTATCATGAAATAACTGAGATAAAGTAATAGAAATATTTAATGTACATTTAGTTAGCATAATTTGGCAAAGTAAACTTTTAAGTAAATCAATTTTAAAAATAATAATTACAGTTTTAATTATGTTATAGGGAAAACCATTGACAAAGCAAGATATACATGTTTAATGACTAACACATACAGATCTAAAAATGTGTTTAAAATATTAATTAAATTACGTATTATTACTTCGAGATTTAGTACATTAATTTTTTAGTACATAAACTTTGTGAAATAATTTTTTAATCCAAAGAGTTACATGCATTTAATAAATTAATCCAAAGAGAGGTGTGTATAGGTGCAAAATAGGCCTCCACTTTCATTCTTCACAACATTGTTTGAACTATTTTATTAGTGTGACTTTTTGGATTAAAAAATTATTTTATAAAGTTTGTGGATTAAAAAATTAATAAACTAAACTTCATGCACTAATATATAATTTATTCTAAAATATTTCATTATTCATGATAATCTTGACAAATTTCTAGTATTCTTTATTGTCTATTATTGTGTATCTATATATGTATATAAAAGTATGTATGTATTTTGTTTATAATAAAATTGCTTATTTCAATAGTAAATATTTATTATTTGAAAATAATATTTTAAAAATATTATTGTCCTCCGACAGAGCCTCCCTTTAAAGTAGCACCTTAAAAGGGTAAGGGCATAAGGATGCGTACAACTCAACCCCCCAGACGATGCATTAGCGGGAGCTCTTGTGGCACTGGGCTTGTTGTTATTGTATTTTAAAAATATTATTGTATTTAAAAAAAGGAACAGCAACAACAACAACAATAATTGACCCAGTGCCTCAAGGGCTCTTGCATAAGTGGGATCTGGGAGGGGTAGATGTACGTAATCTTACCCCTTCAAGGTGTAACTTTGCCGAGAGGCTATTTTCGAGGACCCCCAACCTTATAGAGTTGGCAATATGAGAACTTCCCAGGAGATCATCCATCTCGGTGCCACTCTTACCCAAGCATGCTTAACTTCGGAGTTCTAATGGGATCCGGTGCATTAGTGCATGATAAATTAACCCTATAAAAGGAAACATTGAAACTATTATAATGCTCATGTATGTTACAGTGTGAGTTTATAGAACCGTAGTAAAATACAAGGTTGTGTTACAAAAAAATTCTATTTCTTTTACCACGAAACCGAACTTTCACTACACAAATAATTCGGGCAAGCAAGGGCACTTTTGACCAGCAAATTGGAACTTTTTAATACACCAATGGTACTTTGTTGAACTAGGATGGTACCTTTGACCAACATATTGGTACTTTTGTCCAACAGCTTTTCACCACATGAATAGTACTTTGTTGAGTTATGATGATACTTTTGTGCAAACAATAGTACTTTTGACCAACAAATTGGAATTTGTTTCCATAAAAATGGAACTTTTCATTATATATACATACGCATGATTTTTCTTATTTAAAAATTAAGTGAATTAAGTTTTGAATTAGTAATTTATAAATATTACTATTTTAAAAGAATATAATAAAAATATCTATCAAGACAAGAGTTATATCATTTAATAATTAACACTTAATGATCAAAAAGTTTATTTGCAGGCACTCAACTTAATAATAAAAAACTCAAGTGTAGCACTTATAGGCTAGCTTAGTCTCTGATCATGCTTCTTCTTCTTCTTCTCCTTCTTCTTCTTCTTCTTCCTTTCTTCTCCTTTTTCCTCAAAATGCATTGGTAATTGATTGGTGGTGTATCTGCAGGCACTCAACTACTTCAGATTGGGGGTCCCCGGAAACAGTCTCCTTTCCAGCCGGAAGGGGTAAGGCTGCTTACATCACCCCCCCCCCCCCCCGACCCTGCTTTCTGCGGGAGCCGCGAGGCACTTGGACTATTGTTGTTGATCAAAAAATTTATTTATACTTTTTGTTCATGATCATCATGGTCTTATCATTTACTTTGTGTTTTTGAAATCCATTATTATGTTATGTATGTACTTCGTTTATAAACACACAACTCTAATTTGAATATTAAATAATTATTTTCTAAAAATAACAATTTAAGATTATTATTATATTTTTAAAAGAAAAAGAAACATTGATACCATTGTACTGCCCATCGATGTGTTAGGGTTATGTTTGTAGAACTGTAGTGAATTGTGTTCAAGATATTATAAAAGCAAAGAATTTCAAAATGCGAGGTTGTGTCACGACAAAATCCTACTTTTCACAATGAAATGAAACTTTGACCTCCATCAATGGTACTTCATTGAGCTAAGATGGTATTTTTGGGCAAGTAATGGTAATCTTGACCAACAAATTGGAACTTGTCACCATACAAATAGCATTTTGTTGAGCCAGGATGGTACTTTTGGGTAAGCATTGGTACTTTTGACCAACAAATTAGAACTTTTCACCACACAAATGTTAGTTTGTCGAGCCAGGAGTTTACTTTTGGGAAGCAATGATATTTTTGACCAACAAATTGGAACTTTTCACCTTACAAATGATACTTTGTTGAGATTTTTTTTTAACACAAGAAAGAAAAAAACAAATTAGAAATTTTTGCCATAATAATGGAACTTTTTATTATATATACATAAACATGATACTTCTTAATTATAGATTAAGTAAATTAAGTTTTGAATTAATAATTTATAATTACTACTATGTTAAAAAATATAATAAAAATATCTAACAAAACAAGACTTACATCATTTAATATCTAACATATAATGATCAAAAATTTGTTTATACTTTTTGTTGTTCGTGATCATGATAGTCTTAGGGTGCATTTGGTGTAGCTTATTTTAGCTTATCTATTTTAATACGTTCTATCCATTTAAGATCTGTAACTTTTTATAGTGAAGTGTTTGGTTGTATAGAGCAAAAAGATATTTTTTACATAATAAAGTGTTTGGATGCAAGTTTAAAAAAAATTATATATAATCATAAAAATGACTTAATAATCTAAATCAACTAATAATAATAGATAAGAAAAAAATCATAATAATAGTTTATTATGCTAGTAGAGGGTGGTGAGTATAGCAACCCATTGGCATAAAAAGGGGCAGTTGTGAGTGGGATTGGTGATAACAAGTAAAACGAGGTTACGGTGATGAAAATTTAATTTTAATATAGCCTTGTTAAAATATGTTTCTGAAATAAGTCGTAAAAAAGGTCTAGCTTTGCATCTTTTCTTGCCTAGTTATAAAATAGCATTTTTATCTTTTTATTTAATCTATAAAAAAGATGTAAAAAGATCTTTTCTATCAACCAAACGCAAGCCTTACAATCAATTAGATTTTTTTCACAGCTTTACGCTACTAAAAGCTGAAACAAACGCAGCCTTAGCAACTATTTAGGTGTTTCTTAAGTCCGTTATTGTGTAATATATGTATTTTATTTACGAATAATAATACTCATTTCAATATTAAATATTTGTTTTTTTAAAAATAATAATTTAAAAATATTATTATATTTTTAAAAAGAAAAAGGAAAGTTGGCACTGTTGTACTGCCCATTGATGTGTTAAGGTTTTGTTTGTAGAACTACAATGAATTGTGGTCAAAGTATTATAACAACAACAACAACAGCAACAACAACAGTCCCAGTGCCTCTCGGCTCCTGCATAACTCAGGGTCAGGGGGGGGGGGGGGTGATGTACGCAGCCTTACCCCTTCTGGCAGGAAAGGAGACTGTTTCCGGGGACCCCCAACCTGAAGTGGTTGAGTTCCTGTAGATAAATCATCAATCAATAACCGTGCATAACAAAAAAAAAAAAAAAAAACCAAGGAGAAGAAGAGGAAGAGGAGGAAGAAGAAGAAGGAGGATGGACAAAGTCATGGGCTAAGCTAGCCTAAAAGTGCTACACTACAGGTTATGCTCGCCTACGGAACTTAGGCTACCAGCCACTCCCCGCCCTACTCTACTCTGCCGTCTCCGCTACTCTAATACAAGCCCTCCAATGTGTCATATCTAAGGCCATTTCCTATCTTAGGTTTAAGTGGGTTAGGTCTTGACGAATCGTCTCCGGCCAGCTCTTCTTTGGTCTGCCCCTCCCTCTTCTGCTTATCGCTGTGTTGAGTTGTTCACACCTTCTGACTGGGGCTGAAGTCGGTCTTCTGCTGACATGTCCAAACCATCTTAGGCGTTGCTCCCTCAATTTATCCTCTATCAAGGCTACACCCAGCTTACCTCGTATCAAATCATTCCTAATCATATCCTTTCTTATGTGGCCACACATCTAACGTAGCATCCTCATCTCTGCCACCTTCATCCTCTGTGTTTGATTTTGTTTCATTGGTCAACACTCTGCCCCATACAGCATAGCCGATTTTACTACCGTCTTATAGTATTTTCCCTTTAACTTTACCGGGAACTTTCTATCACACAGTACCCCGGATGCCATCCTCCACTTCTGCCAGCCTACTTTAATCCTGTTGCTGACATCCTCATCCACTTCACCATTCTGGTGTATCATGGATCCCAGATATTTGAAGTTCTCCTTGCTTGATATGGCTTCTGCTCCAATCTTAACCTCCTCGGTGCTGTTCGTGGTGGAACGGTTGAATTTGAATTCCACATACACGGTCTTAGATCTGCTAATCCTTAAACCCCTCGATTCTAATGCGCCTCTCCATAGCTCCAGCTTCTCGTTTATGTCCGCCCGGGATTCCCCTACCAGAACTATGTTGTCTGCCAAAAGTATGCACCAAGGTACCTCCCCTTGGATATGTCTAGTGAGCTCATCCATCACAAGAATGAACAGGACGGGACTCAAGGCAGAACCCTGGTGGACCCCTACGATAATAGGGAAACTGTCTGTCTCTCCTTCCCCTGTACGCACATTAGTATGTGCCTCCTCATACATGTCCCTGATTACCCGAATGTAAGGCATCGGGATGCCTCTCCTTCCCAACACTCTCCACAGTACCTCTTTTGGCACTCTATCATATGCCTTCTCCAGATCGATGAAGACCATGTGGAGGTTCTTTTGTCTCTCCCTGTATTGCTCTATCGTCCACCGTAAGAGATGAATAGCTTCTATTGTTGATCTCCCAGGTATGAACCCAAACTGGTTTTCAATCACTTCCGTCTGTTGTCCTATTCTCTTTTCTATGACTCTCTCCCACAACTTGAGGGTGTGACTCATCAATTTGATTCCTCGGTAATTGGCGTAGCTTTGGATATAACCCTTGTTCTTGTAGATTGGGACAAGTGTGCTCTTCCGCCATTCTTCCTGCATCTTGTTCCCTATTAAGATTTGGTTAAAGAGTTTTGCTAGCCAGCTATAACCCCTCTGTCCAAGGCATTTCCATGCCTCAATAGGTATCCTATCTGGACCAACTGCTCTTCCCCTACCCATATGTTTTAGGGCTTCCTTGATCTCCTCTGGGGTGATTCGCTCACAATAGCATTCGTTCTGATCCTCTTCCGTAGTCTGGAGCTCCCCTAAATCTATCTCTGTGCTTCCTTGGTTGTTGAACAGATCGTGGAAGTAGGCTTTCCACCAAGCTCTAATTTGATGACCTTCCACTAGCACCTGCCCATCCTCTCCTTTATTGCATTTTATTTGCCCCAGGTCCCTCGTCTTCCTCTCTCTTGCTCTGGCTATCTTGTAAATATCCCTGGCTCCCTCCTTGGTATCTAGTCTCTTGTAAAACTCTTCATATGCTCTTGATTTTTTCTCACTAACTGCTTTCTTTGTTTCTTTCTTGGCCTGCTGATATTCTTGTCTCTTTTCCTCTTCTCTACTACGCTCCCACTCCTTCAACCGGTCTCGTTTTGCTTTAATCTTCTGTTGGACTTCTTCTCCCCACCACCATGACTCTCTGTAGGTGATTGTCCCACCTTTTGATTCTCCAAAACTTCACGTGCCAAACTCCTGATTTTCTGGGCCAATTCATTCCTCTTTCGATTAATATCTCCCTCCTTGCTCCATTCGAGCTCTAAATCCGCTCTTTCCTTATAGGCTTTAAGTTTTTCCCCCTTTAGGTCTCTCCAACGGGTACGTCTCTGCACGGGTTCCCTGCTTCTTCTAGCCCACTTCTTGACCTTTACATCCGCGCACACCACCCGATGTTGTTTGGATAGGTCCTCTTCTCGAATGACCTTGCGGTCCCTGCATTGTCTTTGTGCCCTCTTCCTTAGTAGTATGTAGTCGATCTGAGTCTTCGCCTCTCCACTTCGATACGTGATGAGATGCTCGTCACGCTTTTTGAACAAGGTGTTGGCAATTGTTAGCTCATAGATGACCGCGAAGTCTAGAAGGGATTTCCCCTCTGCATTCCTAGTTCCAAATCCGAAACCCCCATGGTGTGTCGCGTATCCATCCTCTTTCTCGCCAACATGCCCATTGAAGTCCCCACCAATCACCACTTGTTCCTCTCGTGGTATGCTTTGCATCGTTCTGTCTAGGTCCTCCCAAAATGCTGCCTTCTCGTTCTCTGGTAGTCCAGTCTGTGGTGCATAGGCACTGATCACATTCATTATCTCCCCATCTACGATCATCTTGATGCCTATGATCCTATCCCCAGTTCTTGACACTTCGACTACTTTATCCTTAAGACTGTTGTCGACTAGGATTCCTACACCATTCCTCCCTCTGGTTTTCCCTGAGTACCACATTTTATGTCCTAGCATCTCCCTTGCCTTCGAGCCCACCCATTTAGTCTCTTGTAGGCAAAGGATATTGATCCTTCTTTTCATCATCATTTGGACTATCTCATTGCCCTTCTGTTTCAATGTTCCGATATTTAGAGTCCCTATTCTTAGATTTCCCTCCCTCTTTGGCCTCTCTCTCCCCCTCCCCACCCCCTGTAAAGATGGCCTCACATCTTGAGTTCCATGTCTAGTCACGTTCATACACTTCTATCACTATAGATATGTACACTCTCTAGTCAAGGTAAACAATGCAAAATAAAAAAGGGTTTAAAAATTCACACTATTACTAGAAGTTAAAAGACGAGAAATCGAAGTAGAAGGATGGGGATTCAAACCTTGGGCCGACCGGTTTTACTTACCTGGGTCGGTCGGCTGACGGTTTGGCCTTTGGGTGCAACTAGGCGGTGGTCGGGCTCAAGACTAGCTTGGCTGTGCGTTGGTGGTGGTGGGTGTGGGAAATGTTTTGATGTCTGGTGGTGGGGGAGGTTCGATGTCAGTGTCGGTGGGGTGGGACGGATTGGCGGGTCAGAGGTAAGTCTTCAGAGCGGTGGGGTGGGTCAGAGGTGGTGGTGGGGTGCGAGAATCGGTGGTTCGAGGTCGCGGTGGTGGGTCAGGTCGGTCGAGGTGGTGGTGGGTTATAGAGGGTGGTTCGGGGTGGGCTGTGGTGGTGGGTTGTGTTTTGGTTCGACCAGGTGGTGTCCGGTGCGATGGCCGGGGTGGGTGTGGTCGCTCGGCGTCAGTGGCGGTGTCCATGCGGTGGATCGTCGCGGGTACGATGTCAAGGGGTGGTCGTCGTGGTGAGGTGGGTCAGAGGTGGTGGGTGGGTCGTCGTGGGTGCGATGTGAGGGGGTGGGTTGTGGTCGTCGGTGGGTACGCTTGTCCGACGGTGAGTCGTTGACGTCGCGGTCGCGTCACCGGTCGAAGAGATCAGGCTAGCGAGGTGGCCGACTGGTGTCAGTTAACGTTGGGGAATGCAGAGAGAGAGAGCAGAGGAGAGAGAGTGATTTGAAATAAAAGTGGTCAAAGTATTATAAACAACAAAAAAATATAAAATGCGAGGTTATGTCCTGACAAAATTCTACTGCATATGTGAGTGTATTGGACTGCATATGGTGACAAGAAAATGATAGAATTAAGTGACAACATTGTTAATCCATTTATATGGGCTCTACATGCTTATTGCAATGACATGTTGGATAATGCACGCGGTTTCACATACTCAAAAACATTTGCGTAATATTATTGCTAGCGTTATTCCTAATGTCTAATGTATTATCCTATCAATGCAAGCACCAGAAGTTTCAATTGCATCAGAATACTTGTTGGAAGATCTTGTGTTCGATCCCCACGACAAAGCAATATATAACATTATTACAAAAGCGCAAATAGGATTTTAGTTCTCGAAATTCGGTACATTTCTATAGTAAAATTGTGTTTCATGCCAGTGGAATATATTATAACTATTATAGATCCTTAATTAAGTATTTAGCACAACTTAATAAAGTAAGACTCAGAGAGGGAATGATCGACAATTTAATGAGGAACATTTGTGTTGCATTGGTTGTGCTTAAAAAAAAAAAAAGCTAATGGAAGTTGTTTCTTAGTGTGTTGCCTTTTAACCTTCATTTTTAACATTGTGATACATGCTTTTACAACTTCTGGTATATTTAGTTAAAAGGAGTGGTACATTTAGTAAAAAATAGTGATACATTTGTTATAATAACTCCAATAGGGATCAAACACAGTTGTGGCACATCTTGTAACCTTAAAAAGAATTATTGAAGTGATTAGTGCAACATAATCTAATAATCATTTGAAAAATCCCATAAAAAAGAAAGATTCTTTCGTATTTAACTATGTGGCACAAGCTTTTACAACTTCTAGTATATTTAGTAAAAAGTAGTTGTGCATTTAGTTACCAAAGAGGGCACCAACACGCCGTCACCGGATCCCATGAGAACTCCGAAATTAAGCGTGCTTGGATGAGAGTAGTACCAGGATGGGTGACTTCCTGGGAAGTCCTCACCCTCAAGTTGGAGGCACTGGGAAACAGCCTCTCTTCAGGTTAACACCCTGAAAGGGGAAGGCTACATACATCCACGCCCCAGACCCTGTGTAGGCGAGAGCCCTTGAGGCACTAGGTATGTTCCTAATTGTACATTTAGTTAAAAGTAGTGGTATATTTATTATAGTAACTCCATAATTCAAACAAAGTTTTGGTACATTTTCTCATGTTCTAGATCATTATTGGAGTTATTAATGTAACATAATTTCCTAATCATTAGAAAAATCGCATCAAAATGAAAGATTCCTTCATTTTTAACTACGTGGTAAAAGCTTTTACAACTTTTGTTATATTTAGTTAAAAGCAGTGGTACATTAAGTTAAAACTAGTGCTACATTTGTAAAACTAACTCCGTATGGATTCAGACTAAGTTCGGGTAAATTTCCTGACATTCTAAATCACTATTGAAGTTATTAGTGTAACATAATCTCATAATCATTTAAAAATCACATCGAAATAAAAAAATTCCTTCATATTTAACTATATGGTACAAGTTTTTACAATTTATGGTACATTTAGTTTAAAATAGTAGTACGTTAAGTTAGAACTAGTGGTAGATTTGTAAAACTACTTCCATATGGGTTCAAATTAAGTTTTGATACAATTCCTGACGTTCAAAATCATTATTAAATTTATTAGGTAACATAATCTCATAATCATTTGAGAAATCGCATCAAAATGAAAGATTTCTTCATTTCCAACTATGTGGTACAAGCTTTTACAACTTGTAGTACATTTAGTTCAAAGTAAACTAGTGGTACATTTGTAAAAGTAACTCCATATAGGTTCAAACTAAGTTTTGGTACATTTTCTCAGGTTCTAAATCATTATTTAAGTTATTAGTGTAGCATAATCTCCTAATCATAAGAAAAATCACATCAAAATGAAAGAATCCTTCGTTTTTAATTACGTGGTATAAGCTTTTGTGATACATTTAATTAAAAGTAGTGGTACATTAAGTTAAAACTAGTGGTACTTTTGTGAAACTGACACCATATGGGTTCAAACTGAGTTTTGGCATATTTCCTAAAGTTCTAAATCAGTTTTGAAGTTATAAGCTTAACATAATCCCATAATTGTTTGAAAAATCGCATCAAAATGAAAGATTCTTTCATATTTAATTATGTGGTACAAGTTTCTACAACTAGTGGCACATTTAGTTAAAATTAGTGGTACATTTAGTTAAAATAAGTTGTACATTTGTAAAACTAACTCCATATGGATTCAAACTAAGTTTTGCTACATTTCCTCACGTTGTAAATCACTATTGAAGTTATTAGTGTAACATAATCTAATAATCATTTGAAAAATCGTATCAAAATGAAACATTCCTTCATTTCAACTATGTGGTAAAATATTTTACAATTCGCGATAAATTTAGTTTAAACTAGTGGTGCATTTATAAAACATACTCTATATGATTTCAAACTATGTTTTGGCACATTTCTTGACGTTGTAAATCACTAGTAAAGTTAACGATGTAATATAATCTCATTATCATTTAAAAAATCGCATCAAATTGAAAGATTCCTTCATTTTAACTATGTAGTACAAGCTTTTACAACTTGCAGTTCATTTAATTAAACTAGTGATATATTTGTAAAACTAACTCCATATGGGTTCAAACTAAGTTTTGGTACATTTCCTCACGTTCTGAATCATTATTGAAGTTATTAGTGTAACATTTTCTCATAATCTTTGAAAAATTGCATCAAAATGAAATATTACTTCATATTTAACTATGTGGTACAAGCTTTTACAACTGGTGGTATATTATTTAATTAAAATAAGAGGTACATTTACTTAAAACTAGTGGCATATTTGTAAAACTTACTCCATAAGGGTTCAAACTAAATTTTTGTACATTTCTTGACATTTTAAATCATTATTGATGTTGTTAGTGTAACATAATCTCATAATCTTTTGAAAAATCGCATCAAAATAAAAGATTCTCTTATTTCTAACTATGTGGTACAAGCTTTTACAGCTTGTAATACATATATTTTAAAATAGTGGTACATTTTGTTAAAACTAGAGGTACATTTGAAAAACTATTTCCATATTGGTTCAAACTAAGTTTTCATATTTCTGACATTCTAAATCATTATTGAAGTTATTAGTGTAACATAATCTTATAATCATTTGAAAATCGCATTTAAATGAAAGAATCCTTCAATTTAACTATGTAGTATAAGCTTTTAAAACTTGTGGTACATTTTATTAAAAGTAGAGGCACATTTAATTAAACCTAGTGGTACATTTGTAAAAGTAACTGCATAAGGTTAAAAATAAGTTTTGGTACATTTCCTCACATTGTAAATCATTATTGAAGTGATTAATATAACATAATCTCATAATCATTTGAAAAAATCGCATGA
The DNA here is from genome assembly GCA_018398585.1 of Simmondsia chinensis. Classification (NCBI taxonomy): domain Eukaryota; kingdom Viridiplantae; phylum Streptophyta; class Magnoliopsida; order Caryophyllales; family Simmondsiaceae; genus Simmondsia; species Simmondsia chinensis. The sequence continues at coordinate 21,087,440 of JAGTTD010000018.1, forward strand.
AAATGAAAGATTCCTTCATTTTTAACTATATGGTACAAGCTTTTACAACTTGGGGTACATTTAGCTAAAATTAGTAGTACATGTGCTTAAAACTAGTGGTACATTTGTAAAACTAACTCCATATAGATTCAAATTAAGTTTTGGTACATTTTGCTATTGTTGTGTAGTTTGTAGGTTTGTTTCCTGTTTTGTTGTTTTTTGCCCTATTTTCTGTTGCCCCTCCCCCGTTGTTTTTTTCTCTGCTTTGTTTGCCTGTTCCTTCTCCGTTTTCGGAGTTGCCAGGGTTTACTTTGTCGAGGCTCCTGTACTGTTCTTCGACTTTGCCGACATTTATCAAAAAAAAATATGAAAAACCATATCAAAATTAAAGATTCTTCCAATTTTAACTATGTGGTACAACTTTTAAATATTATGGTACATTTAGTCAAAAGTAGTAGTATATTTTGTTAAAATGTATGGTACATTTCTAAAACTAACTCCAAGTGGGTTCAAATTAAGTTTTGGTACATTTTCTAACATTCTAAATCATTATTGAGATCACTATTTGGTAACCCTATTTAATTTTCACACTTTTTTATTAGCTTTATGAGTATTCTACTAATGACGTTATTATTAGTAATGCACACACGAAAAGTAAGCCAATATATTGCTCATATAATATCGAATCTACTCCCAGACTCTGCTTTTGCAGGAGCATTTGTGGCATTAGGACTGTTGTTGTTGTAATGTCGAATCTACTCATTCACTAACCTTCCTTTATAATGTTGACAACAATAGCGAAATGTCTTCAAAAAAGTTGTCCAAGACAAAATCATTACAAATTGCTAATGTTTTCTGATCTTGATGCTCAAATTCTTCTATTCTTTGCAAGACTTGAGTCTTCTTCAACTTGATGTTGCAATTTGTGTGATGAAAAGTTTCAATTTGTTGGTCGAAAATACTATTGTTGGCCCAAAAGTACTATTCTAACTTATGCGGAAATAACTAATACTCCCGGTATACAATCCGAATCAAATACCACGACAATACGAGAAGTAAATGGACTAAAAGCGAAGAGAAACAAACGATACGATGATTTACATGGAAACCCCTTTACAATCGAAAGGGGAGAAAACTACGGGTGAAGATTGGAGCTTTTATTATTGAATCGAAAAGAAGAATTACAATACAATAACTCCTTTTCTCTCTCTCTCTCTCTCCCTTTTTGGTTGCGGCGCCACAGGGAAATACCTCACAAGATTTCTGGATGCAAATGACGTAACCCTATGTCCATATATATACCCGCGTGGAAACACGGTTGCCGATCGATTGGTATTTCACCGATCGATTAGCGAGCTTATAGCTGGCGTCCTTCACTTACGTAACATTCTCGATCGATCGAACTTCACCCGATCGATCGGCCGTCTCACGGCAGCCCTACTTAAAGGTCTAAGGAATTTTGAGAGATTTTCCGAACAAATCTCCACCTTGGCTCAAAATTAACATCAACAATAAAATAACTTCACCTTCTCCACTAACGCCCCCTCAACCGGGGCTAACACACATCAAATGCAAAGACCCACCAAATTCGAGTAATGCTCGAATTTGCTCCCTAGTAGAACCTTAGTGAACATGTCAGCTGGATTGTCCTCAGTCCCAATATTTTTCAACTCCACCTTCCGCTCATCAATCAGATCTATAATAAAATGATGCTTCACATCGATATGCTTCGTTCTATCATGATGTGACATCTGATCCTTCGCTAGGTGAATGGCGGACTGACTATCACAGTAGACTCTAACAGTGCCCTGCTCAGCAGTGATCTTACTAATCAAACCTGACTGCTATATACTCGGCCTCAGTAGTAGACTGTGCTGTAATAGACGGTAAACACGCTATCCAACTGAGAGCTGTGTCACCTAAACAAAACACATACCCTGATGTGGACTTCCTCTTATCGAGGTCTCCACCATAATCGGAATCTACATACCCAACCAAGCAAAACTTACTTTTCCCATATTCCAAACAAATATATGAAGTTCCACGAAGATACCTGAGAATCCACTTCACCGCATGCCAATGCTCTTGACCTGGATTCGCCATGTATCTACTAACTCTACTCACTGCAAAAGTAATATCTGGACGCGTACAAACCATTGCATACATAATACTGCCCACTGCACTAGAATAGGAAATCTGAGACATGTACCAGACATCCTCCTCAATCTGAGGCGAATCTAATGCTGAAAGTCTGAAGTGAGCTGCAAAGGGCGTGCTAACCGGATTAGCATCCTTCATATGAAACCCGTCTAACACCTTCTCAAAATGCTTCCCCTGAGACAAGTATAATTTTCTGACTTTTCGGTCTCTACGAATCTCCATGCCTAAGATCTTCTTAGCGGCTCCAAGGTCTTTCATCTCAAACTCACTCTTCAACATATATTTCAAGTCATCAACAACCTTCATGTCTCGTGCTGCAATCAACATATCATCAACGTACAAAAGCAAATAAACAAAGCATGTAGCAGTCTTTCTGAAATACACACAACTGTTGTACTTACTCCTGATGTACCCATGACCTGTCATGAACTGATCAAATCTCCTATACCACAGCCTTGGAGACTGCTTCAAACCATATAAAAACTTCTTAAGCAAACATACATGATCTTCCTTTCCTTCTACAATGAAGCCCTCGGGCTGATGCATATAGATACTCTCTTCTAGTTCACCATGCAAAAATGCAGTCTTTATATCTAACTGCTCAAGCTCTAAGTCATGCATGGCAACTAAAGATAAAAGCGCACGAATCAAAGTATGTCTAACTACAGGTGAAAATATATCATAAAAATCAACACCCTGTACCTGACTGTAGCCTTTAGCTACCAAACGTGTCTTGTATCTTGCATCTTCAACTCAAGGAATTCCCTCCTTTCTTTTGAAGACCCATTTGCAACCAATTAGTCTTTTCCCTGTTTGAGGCTTCACCAATTCCCATGTCTGGTTCTTATGAAGAGACTGCATCTCTTCATTCATAGCAACGAGCCATTTCTTAACATCTGATCTCGATACAACCTCTGAATACGAAGTCGGCTCACTGTCAGCTAAAGACTCAACAGTACCCATATCTCTCTGGAGGCCTAATCTAATGCCTCGGTCTACCACTAGCTATAGTATTATTCTCCACCTGCTAGCCTGTTTTTGCATTGTCAATAACAACATCAGAAACCCGTACCTGAGGTGCCGGTATACTCTCTAGCTCAACGACCTACTCATCTGACTGTATCTGTGTAACATGAGATGTCTCAACCTGAACTGAATCACTGTCAATGGAGGGTGTGTGTGGCGGATGTAGTATAGCAGACTCATCGAAGGTAACATCTCTAGTAGTCATAAACTTCTGAGCACTGGGATCCCACAATCTATATCCCTTCACACCTGACGAATAACCAAGAAAGATGCATTTCTTGGCCCTAGGCTCCAGCTTTCCATCATTAACATAAGCATATGCAGGACAACCAAATACTATAATCAAAGAATAATCAAAAGTAGAACCAGACCATACCTCTTCAGGTTTCTTCATCTGCAATGAAGAATGCGGTGTCTTGTTCACAAGGTAGCAAGCCATGCTAACTGCTTCTGCCCACCATTCTCTTTTCAAGCCTGCATTTGAAAGCATACAGCGAGCCTTCTCAAGTAATGTCATGTTCAATCTTTCAGCCACTCCATTTTGCTGAGGTCGACCTATACATGTCCTGTGTCTGACTATACCCTGATCTTCACAAAAATGAGTGAAGTCACCTTTAACAAACTCAAGACCATTATCAGTCTGTCTGTTTTTCAAGCAGAATCTTCCATTCCTTGAAGAAATCATACGCTTCTTTTTTCTGCTTCAGAAAATAGACCCAAACTTTACGTGAATAATCATCAGTAAATGTTAAAAAATACCTGGACCTACCTTTAGAAGCCACTCTGGAAGGTCCCTATAGATCAGATTGTATATAATCCAATGTTCCCTTTGTCTGATGCACTGCTGACTTGAAGCTGACTCTTTTCTACTTCCCATACACATAGTGCTCACAGAATTCTATCAGTTTTGTTGACTGACCATAAGGCAGTCCACTTTTACTTAACTCAGACAATGCCTTTTCACCAATGTGACCCAGTCTCATGTGCCACCGTCTCGTGATCTCTGCATCTGTCATAGTAGATGTGGAAGTAGCAACTAAACCTGTCACTGTAGTACCTGCAAGCTCATATAAAGTCCCTACCCTATTCCCTTTCATCACAACTAAAGCACCCTTACTGACCCGCATGACTCCACCTTCAGCAGTGTACTTGTACCCACTAGACTCAAGGGTACCTAGAGAAATCAAGTTTTTCTTCAACTTCGGGACGTGACATACATCACTCAAAATTCTAATAACCCCATCAAACATCCTCACACGAATTGTCCCAATCCCACTACCTTACAAGCAGCATCGTTACCCATCAAGACAACTCCACCCTGTATAGACTTATACGTGAAAAACCAGTCTCTATTTGGACTAACGTGATATGAACAACCCGAATCCATGACCCACTTATCCTTGGACCTGGACTGAGAATCGGCAACTAAAAGAAACTCCCCATCACTATCATCCTCTACAACACTAGCCTCAGCGGACTTATCTTTGCCCTGGTCACCCCTGTTACCTTCTTTCAATTTATTTTTATATTTGTAACAGTCTTTCTTCATCTGCCCTTTCTTGGGACAGTAATGGCACGACAAGCTCTTATGTCTAGATTTAGACCTAGACGTTTTTCTACCATCGGATTCCCTATGTTCTGATCTACCTCTCACATGCAAACCACTACCCAAGTCATTCACCAACTCAGATAACTCCCGGTCTACCCGGTCTTTACTCAAAAGTTTTCTTTTCACCTCATCAACAGTAATGGTAGGCCTACCCCCGTGTATTATGCTTTCTACAATGCCCTTATACGAATTAGAAAGTGAATACAGTAACAACATGGCTTGGTCCTCGTCCTTAGGAACATCATCCAATTTCTTTAATTCTTGTATGATAGAAGTAAACTCCCTAAGATGGTTTCTAAGAGAAGTACCTTATGTCATACTAAAAGTGAATAACCGACGCTTCACTGCGAGTTTGTTGGAGACTGACTTGTGACAAAACATGTCTAATAATTTCTCCCATAACTCCTTTTGCGGTTTTCATCTCCAAGACCTTTGTCAGAACATCATTTGCAAAACACATCTGTATCGCTATGAGAGCCTTATCATCCTACTCTTCCCATTGTGCCTCGGTCATAGTCTCGGGTTTTTTCTCTTTCCCCTCCAGTGCTTTCTTCAAGCCATTCTGAGTCAAGAGCCCTATCACACAGACTTGCCATAAGCTGAAGCTTCCTTGACCTCCGAACTTCTCTACCTCGGTCTTAATACCTGATGCTATTATACCAATTCGAATAACCAGGCTCTGATACCAATTTGTGTGGAAATAACTAATACTCCCGGTATGTAATCCAAATCAAATGCCATGACAATACGAGAAGCAAACGGACTAAAACAGAAAAGAAACAAACGACACAATGATTTACGTGGAAACCCCTTTACAATCGAAGGGGGAGAAAACCATGGCGAAGATTGGAGCTTTTATTATTGAATCAAAAAATAGAATTACAATCACTCATTTTCCCTTTCTCTCTCTCTCTTTTTGGTTGCGGCTCCGCTGGGAAATACCTCACAAGATTTCTGGATGCAAATGACGTAACCCTACGTCCATATATATACCCCCGCGGAAACGCGATTCTCGATCGATCGGGGGGCGGATTGATTGATATTTCACCAATCGATTGGCGACCTTACTGTTGGCGCCCTTCACTTACGTAACATTCCCGATCAATCGAACTTCACCCAATCGATCGGCCTCCTCACAGCATCCTTGCTTAAAGTTCCAAGGAATTTTGAGACATTTTCCTAACATAATTCAACAAAGTACTATTCATGGTGGTGAAAGTTCTATTTCTTGTGAAAGTTATGATTTTGTCGTGACATAACCTCGCATTTCGTAATTCTTTGCCATTTATGATATTTTGACCACACCACACTGCACTTCTACAAACATAACCTTAACACATTAATGGGTTGTTGATGTACTTTTTATTTACATATTTTAATTCTCATATCTGCAACATATTCAACTTTTACATGTGTATTCTGTTGTAATCCAGGTACATTTAGGTTTAGAGTGCAATAGAGCAAACAAATATTGAAACGTGGCAGAATCAAGCATAATTGAGACATATTTAAGGACTACTCTGAGTAACCCGACCACAGGTGCAAAAAAGGACACATCGGGTCAAAATTCGGTTTTACAATAACAAGTAATTTTCGTGGATAGGTAATATGTATATTTTTTAATATTATATATTGTGAGGAAATGCGGAATCCCAAGTACTTAATTCGAATCAAATACAACGACAAACGAGAAGCAAATACGGATAAAAGAGATACGAAAATGAAACACATAATGATTGACATGGAAACCCCTCTACAATCGAGAGGGGAGAAAACCACTGGCGGAGATGGGGACTTTTATTGATTAGAGAATAGAAGAATTACAATCACTTCTCTCTCACTCTCTCTCTCTCTCTCTATGATGATGGCGGCGCTCGCTTTGAATTGGATACATAACACGTAAACCTAGGGCTGTTTATATAGGGCCCGTGAAAAATAGACTCCCAATCGATTGGGAGGGTCGCGATTGATCGGAGCACTCTCTGCAGGCGGGATCGTTTACGTAAGATTTCCGATGGATCGGCCCCTATTTCGATCAATCAGGGGACTCTCTGCACGCCTCCTTTAGAACTTAAGAATTTAAGGTATAAACCAAACAAATTTCCACCTTGACTTAAATTTGATCACTGAAACAAAAGATCTCCACCTTCTCCACTAACACCCCCATATTGGGGTTAACAAACCGAAACTGTAAGTCGAACTAAATTCGACAATGCTCTAATTTCCTGCCGGGAGGAACTTTACTGAACATATTTGCTGGATTATCCTCAGAACCAATCTTCTTCAACTCCACCTTCTGCTCATCAATTAGATCTCTAATAAAATGATGCTTGACATCAATGTACTTCGTTCTGTCATAATGTGTCATCTGATCTTTAGCTAGGTGAATCGCTGACAGGCTATCACAGTAAACTCCAACAGTACCTTGATCAGCACTGATCTCACTAATCAAATCTGTCAACCTAGCTTCTTTAAATGCTTCAGTAACTGCCATATACTCGGCCTCGGTAGTTGACTGTGCAGTAACTGATTGTAGACAAACTCTCCAATTGATAGCACTGTCTCCTAAAGAAAACACATAACCGGATGTAGATTTTCTCTTATCGAGGTCTCCACCATAGTCTGAGTCAACATACCCTACTAAACAACATTTACTCTTTCAAAATTCCAAACAGACATCAGAAGTGCCACGTAAGTACCTGAGAATCCATCTGACAGCGTGCCAATGCTCCTTTCCTGGATTTGCCATGTATCTACTCACTTTTCTCACAACATAAGCAATATCTGGATGAGTACATACCATAGCATACATAATACAACCAACAGCACTAGAATAAGGGACCTGTGACATGTACCTGACATCCTCCTCAGTCTGAGGTGAATCCAATGCTAAAAGCCTGAAGTGCGTTGCTAATGGAGTGCTAACTGGTTTAGCATCCTTCATGTGAAATCTGTCCAGAACCTTCTTAATGTACTTCTATTGAGACAAGTACAACTTTCCTGAGTTTTGGTCCCTACTGACCTCCATGCCAAAAATCTTCTTAGCTGCTCCTAAGTCCTTCATCTCGAACTCGCTTTTCAGCTGTAGTAAGGGCATAGGCTATTATCTCCTCATACCCATATCTCTGTGGCGGCCTAATCTTCCTTTTCTGCCTACCACCTGCAATTGTATGCTGCTCGACCTGCTGACCTGTTTTTGTTTCATCGATCTCATCAGAAACCTGTACTGGAGCTGCCTGCAAACCCTCAAACTGAACTACCTGCTGCTGATCTGAACTTTCAGACTATATCTGAATATCATCAGGCTTCTCTGCCTGAACTAAATCTTGAACTGTGGAGGGCATGTGTGGCGGATGTACCAAAACGGACTCATCGAATGTCACATCTCTTCTGGTTACAAATTTATGGGCTTTTGGATCCCATAAACGATATCCCTTTACACCTGTTGTATAACCAAGAAAGATACACTTCTTGGCCCTAGGCTCTAGCTTTCCATCATTACATAAGCATAAGCAGGACAACCCAATATCTTCAAATAAGAATAATCAGTAGGAGAATCAGACCATACCTCTTCTGGAATCTTCATTTGAAGCGATGAATGTGGTGGTCGGTTCACTAGATAACAAGCCATGTTAACTACCTCTGCCAACCATTCCTTCCCTAATCATGCGTTTGAAAGCATAGACCAAGCCTTCTCCAAAAACGTCCTATTCATTCTTTCTGCCACTGCGTTATATTGAGGTCGACCTGTACAAGTCTTGTGTCTGACAATGCCTTGGTCCTCACAGAATTTGAGGAAATCACCCTTAACGAACTCGAGACCATTATCTGTCCTCAACCTCTTTATCTGCTTCCCTGTCTGTTTTTCAAGCAATGTCTTCCACTTCTTGAAGGCTTACATAAACTTATTCTTCTACTTAAGAAAATAGACCCAAACTTTACGTGAAAAATCATCAATGAATGTGAGCAAATACCTGGAACCTTTTTTGGAAGCAACTCTGGATGGTCCCCATAAATCAGAATGAATATAGTCCAACGTTCCTTTAGTCTAATGCACTGCCTGCTTGAAGTTGACTCTCTTCTGCTTCCCATATATACAGTGCTCACAGAAATCTATCAGTCTAGTTGACGGACCACATAACAGACCCCTTTTACTCAACTCTGACAGCCCCTTATCACTCATATGGCCCAATCCCTTGTGCCCATCTTAGTGATCTCTGTATCTGTCATGTACGATGTAGAAACAGCTCCTGGCCCTGTCACGGTAGAACCTACAAGCTCATTCAAGGTTCCTACCCTTCTACGCTTCATCACAATCAATGCACCTTTATTGACCCTTAAGACTCCACCTTCAGCTGTGTATTTGTACCCATTGGACTCAAGAGTACCTAAAGAGATAAGGTTCTTTTTCAAATATGGGACGTGTCGCATGTCGCTAAGTGTCCTAACAGTACCATCAAGCATCTTCACACGAACTGTTCCAATACCCATCACCTTACATGCGGCATCATTGCCCATCAAGACTACTCCACCCTGAATTGACTTATAAGTGGTGAACCAGTCTCTATTCGGATAAACGTGGTAAGAACTACCCGAATCCATGATCCACTTACCCCTGGACCTGTCCTGTGACTCGGTTACTAATAGGACATCAGCATCTCCCTCATTTTCAACTACACTAGCCTCAGCGGACTTATGGTCGTTCCTGTTATCATCTCTCTGCTTGTTCTTAAACTTATAACATTTTTTCTTTATGTGCCCCTTCTTGTGACAGAAGTTACATGACAGGTTCTTATGTCTAGATTTAGACTTAGACTTCTTTCCACCTTCAGACCCTCTAGATTCAGTCATACCTCTCACAAACAACCTATTACCAGAGTCATTCACAGAGTTAAACAATTCCCTATCAACTCTCTCTTGACTTACTAGGTTTCTTTTAACCTCATCAACAGTGATAGTAGGCCTACCACCGTATATCATGCTTTCTACAAAGCCTTTATAAGTATTAGAGAGTGAACATAATAATATCATGGCCTAATTTTCATCCTTGGGGGTGTCATCCAATTCTTTAATTATAGAATTAAATTCACTAAGATGGTTTTTAAGTGATGTACCTTCCGTCATATGAAACGTGATTAACCGGCGCTTTACTACAAGTTTATTAGAGACCGATTTGTGGCAAAACATCTCTTGCAACTTCTCCCACAACTCCTTGGCGGTTTTCATCTCCAAGACTTCTGTCAGTACATCATCTGCTAAACACATTTGTATCCCCGTGAGAGCCTTATCATCCAAATCTTCCCATTGTGCCTTTGTCATGTTTTCTGGTTTCTTCTCTTTTCCATCCAGTGCTTTCTTCAAGCCATTCTGGGTCAGGAGTCCTTTGACACGGACTTGCCACAAACTCGAACTTCTCTACCTCAGATTTGATTGCTGACGTCATTGTACCAACTCGAACAACAAGGGCTCTGATACCAATTTGTGAGGAAATGCAAAAATCCCAAGTATTGAATTCAAATCAAATACCACGACAATCGAGAAGTAAAATAGACTAAAGAGAATCAAACACAAGAACACAACAATTTACGTGGAAACCCCTGCATGCTCTCAAACTGAACTACCTGCTGCTGATCTGAGTTTTCTGATTGTATCTGACTTTCATCAAGCTTCTGCGCCTGAAATGATTCATGAACTAAGGAGGGCGTGTGTGGCGGATGTAGTAGAGCAGACTCATCCAATATAACATCTCTACTAGTTAGAAATTTATGAGATTTTGGATACCATAAACGATATTCCTTCACACCTGACGTATAACCAAGAAAGAGACACTTCTTAGCCCTAGGCTCTAGCTTTCCATCATTAACATAAGTATAAGCAGGACAACCAAATATCGTCAAATAAGAATAATCAGCAAGATAACCAGACCATACCTCTTCTGGAATCTTCAACTAAAGCGATGAATGAGGAGATTGATTCACTAGATAACAAGCCATGTTAACTGCCTCTGACCACCATTCTTTCCCTAAGCCTACATTTGAAAGCATACACCAAGCCTTCTCTAGTAACGTCCTATTCATTCTTTCTGCGACTCCGTTCTGTTGAGGTCGACCTGTATGAATCCTGTGTCTGACAATGCCTTGGTTCTCATAGAATTTGAGGAAACCAACCTCAACAAACTCAAGACCATTATCTGTCCTCAACCTCTTGATCTGCTTCCCTATCTATTCTTCAAACAGTGTCTTTCACTACTTGAAAACTTCATAAACTTCATTTTTCTGCTTAAGAAAATACACCAAAACTTTTCTTCGAAAATCACCAATGAACGTTAGTAAGTACCTGGAATCTCCTTTGGAAGCAACTCTGGATGGTCCCCACAAATCTGAATGTATATAGTCTAATGTTCCTTTAATCTGATGCACTGCCTTCTTGAAGCTGACTCTCTTCTGCTTCCTATATATACAGTGCTCACATAAATCCATCAATCCAGTTAACTGACCACACAACAGACCCCTCTTACTTAACTCTGACAGCCCTTTATCACTCATATGACCCAATCTCATATGCCACATCTTAGTGTTCTCTGTATCTATCATAGAAGATGTAGAAACAGCCACTGACCCTATCACGGTAGAATCTACAAGCTCATACAAGGTTCCTACCCTTCATCACAATCAATGCACCTTTACTTACTCTTATAACTCCACCTTTAGCTGTGTACCTGTATCCATTGGACTCAAGGGTACCTAAAGAGATAATGTTCTTTTTCAAGTCTGGAATGTGTCTCACGTCGCTAAGTGTCCTGATAGTACCATCAAACAACTTCACACGAACTGTTCCAATACCCATAACCTTACACGCGGCATTGTTGCCCATCATGACTACCCTGCCCTGAATTTACTTATAAGTGGTGAACTAGTCTGTGTTAGGACAAACATGGTAAGAACAACCCAAATCCATGATCCACTTATCTCTAGACCTGGCCTGTGACTCGGTTACTAGTAGGACATCAGCATTTCCCTCATCTTCAACTACGCTAGCCTCAGCGGACTTATCACCTCTATTATGGTCATTCCTATTATCTTCTTTCTGCTTATTCTTAAGCTTACAATAGTTTTTCTTTATGTGCCCCTTATTGTGATAGAAGTTACACGACAGGTTCTTTTGTCTAGATTTAGACCTAGATTTCTTTCCACCTTCAGACCCTCTAGTCTCAGTCATACCTCTCACAAACAACCCATTACCAGAGTTATTCACAGAGTCAAACAGTTCTCTATCAACTCTCTCTTTACTTAATAGGTTTCTTTTAACCTCATCAATAGTGGTAGTTGGCCTACCACCATATATTACGCTTTCTACAAAGCCTTTATAAGAATTTGAGAGTGAATATAATAACAACATGGCCTGATCCTCGTCCTTAGGGGTATCATCCAATTCCTTCAATTCTTGGATTATAGAATTAAACTCGCTAAGATGATTCTTAAGAGATGTACCTTCCTACATACGAAACGTGAATAACCGGCGCTTGACTGCGAGTTTATTAGAGATCAATTTGAAGCAGAACATCTCCTGCAGCTTCTCCCATAACTCCTTAGCGGTTTTCACCTCCAAGACTTCTGTCAGAACATCATCTGTAAGACACATCTGAATAGCTGTAAGTGCCTTCTCATCTAACTCCTCCCGTTGTGCTTCGGATAGACTCTCCGGCCACTTCTCTTTTCCATCCAATGCTTTCTTCAAGCCATTCTGTGTCAGGAACGCAGAGTTGCTACAAACTGAAACTCCTTTGACCACCAAACTTCTCTACTTCAGATCTAGTCACTGACGTCATAGTACAAAAATGAACAATAAGGGCTCTGATACCAATTTGAGAGGAAATGCGGAATCCCAAGTACTTAAGTCGAATCAAATACTACGATAAATGAGAAGCAAATACAGATAAAAGAGATACAAAAATAAAACACACAATGATTTACGTAGAAACCCCTCTAAAATCGAGAGGAAAGAAAACCACAGGGGGAGATGGAGACTTTTATTGATTTGAGAATAGAAGAATTACAATCACCTCTCTCTCTCTCTCTCTCTCTCTTTCTCTCTCTATGATGACGGCTGCGTTCACTTTGAATTGGATACATAACATGTAAACCTAGGGCTGTTTGTATAGGCCCTGTGAAAAATAGACTCCTGATTGATCGGGAGGGTCCTGATCGATCGGTGCGCTCTCTGCAAGCGGGATCATTTACGTAAGATTTCCGATCGATCGGCCCCTTCTCCCAATCGATCGGGGGACTCTCTGCACGCCTCCTTTAGAACTTAAGAATTTGAGGCATAAACCTAATATATATATATATATGATGGGCACACATAAGTGCAGAGAGAGGGCCAACATGAGCGGGTTGGCCCGACTTTTAAATACCCAAGACTTAAATTTTTTGAGGGATCTTTTGCCACGTCTCCTCTCCTCCTCTCCTTTCCGAAACTGCTACAAGATCCAAAACGCTAGAAAATGCCAAAGCGAAGGTGGTCGGAGTGCAAGGGGAATCAAACCAAGGATCAATGTCAACATCAATTGGGAAAGTCTTCAATTCCTGGTTTTTATTAATTGTTTTCTCCTTTTAGATCTTCATGGTGTGTAAAACTCTCATGGACGAGTAGACTTTTAGTTTAGAGATGAAGGACCTGTATCTCATATTTATATTATGCTTTTGACAACGATTTTGTTATGTTATATACGCACCCCTATGGGAAATTTATGATTGTTGTTTGGTTTTCTTTGTATGTGCTTATAGCCATGTCTCCAACCGGTGACGCTTTCGCCTGCACCGCAGCCACCCAACCTTTCATCTCCCGCCCCAGCTTCCACCCCATCGGTGACACCCTTGACTCCCACCCCAACCACCCAACTCAGCCAACCACCAGCCCTTGTCTCCACCCCACAGGTGACACCTCTCATCTCCCACAAAATTATCTCTACTGGCATCACTCCTTCGTCATCTCTAGCCATCTCCGGTCATCTCCACTCCACCAAGCCAAACGTTCTTCGTCTCCCGCCCTAGCCACCTTATCATCTCCACTACATTGGCGACACCCTCTGACTCCACCCTAACCACCTAACCTGGCCAACCACCAACCCTTTGTCTTCCCCCTCTCAAATCGTCGTCGCTGTTGATGCCACTACCTCCCTATCCCAGTCATCCTACAACCCAGGATTACTTTCATTCTCCCCCCCCAGACCACCTTCGTCCTCCGCCTCTCAAATCTCCCCTACGATGTCACCTCCGGACAAGGCAGTATCTGTATTCGTTGATGGTCCTCCGATGAGAACTTCTAATTCATGGCTTAAAGATATTTTTCGGGAATTTAGTTTGATCTATGATACTTCTGTCCCAAAACAGAAGGGTTAACTCAAGAATTTCTTATGGTTCTGTCATATTCTAACTCTTGAGTGAGCTTTTTAGGGCAATTTCATGCATGGGCTAATCAGCACAGAGGGTCTAGTTTCGCTTCTCACCGGAGCCAAGCTCATACACAGGCTCACCATTCTAATGGTCAGGGAAGAACCAATGCTAATGGTACCAACCATGTTCCTGATGATTCAACTCCAAGGCCTTAGGTCAGGGTGGCAGTAGGTCAGGCTAGTCCCAATACCGTGGAGGCTAATTCAAATAATCGTGTGGAGGCCTGGCCGAACAGATCGTTAATAGCTCACTCTTATGAGGATGCCATGCTTGATAATGTCCTCAGATTCATTATTGAGAATAACCGTTTCAATTGGTCCCTATATGGTTGAGTTCAAACACCTTCATCATAACCTGTGATTCTGCTGATTCATTGAATCCTACCTCGGACCTTGGAAACATTTGCTACTTCAGAAGTTCAAGTGGGTGAATAGATACTCAGGCCAAACTCTTGGAATGCTGAATAGAAGAGTGTGAATTGAAATTCATGGTCTTCCTTTACTGTGCTAGTCGAAGGAGTGCTTTGATTATTTTGCCAATATCTGGGACAAGTTCATTCGAGTGGACTCCAAAACGTCTTCCTTGAGAAGTGTGAACGTGATAAGAGTTCTCACTTACACATGCTCCCTATTAGTTATACAACAGGTGGTTCAAGTAAAGTACAATGGGGAAGCTCGAATGGTTTTTATGAAACAGGCAAATCTAAACTAATCCCCCAACTACTCTCCTAAAGTAGTCGCTCTCGCCACTTCTACCAAATTAAATAGGGAACGAACTATATCTCTTTGATTAGGTCAAAGCACTAGAGCCTGCACCATTTTGGGATCTCTTCCTCCTGATGTTCATCTAGTGCAGGAGGGCTTTCCATAGACACGCTTTAGATTTCGAAGTATTGATGTGAGGATCGATGAGCAGAGTGCGGGCTATATTTCTTTGCATGTTAACTATCATCTTATTGGTAGATGGCCCTGGGATTTCTAGACTCCATGTTCTGCTATCTGTCATCCTTCTACTCATTTTGTACTACAGCCGCCAGCATCACCCATCTAGGGAAACTGAGCCAACCGGAACCCTCCACTTCTCTTGCCACGAGTAGTGAAAAGTGGTGCCGATTCGCCTGGTCCTTAGGATCAGTTGTCTCCTCAAGGTAACCAAGGTCCAGAAGCTGTAAGTGACATTGAGTTGGTTTCCTCAAGGCCTGAATTTTCACCGGGTATTGAGCCTAATGCTTTAGAAATCCATTCATATGATGATGAAAATTCTTTGAAAATGACCCCAGTGTAGCATAGGGAGTAGTCTAGCAAGGCTGGGGAGAGAGGTAGGAAAGTGGACTCCGGTTGTCAAGACCCTAATGTTGGCCTGACTAGAAGGGGCCACCGAGCCCTAAAGCGTAGGAAATAAGAACAAGTTAAGAGAGACCTATGCGAATTTCTTAAAGGCATGCCATTTGGTAGCAGTACGAGGAGGTTACCTGAGCCTCCAAGTATTTAAAGAAGAAGAAGAAGAAAAAGGAAGGAGGGAAAAATGATCAAAAAGGTAATAACGACAGAAAAACTTCTCGCACAGGAGCGTACGTGGGAAAGAAAGTCGGGCTAAGCTTTGATGGTGATGAATTTATCATGATCGAGCGATTTGCATTAATAGACTAGGTATTCTCTGATTTTAGTACCTCTCATCCCTTGTGGTCTTGATGTGGTGCTTCATCTCCTTGCCCGATCTTGGCACGTTCTATTTTATTTATAGTTTTATATTTATTTTCAGTTTCTAGTCCTCTAACGTTTTGTTAGACCTGTTTGATTTCAATGTGCTTCCCTATTCACTTGTTTTGGCCTATTTGTGTTTGTCCTTTTGTGGTCCCCGTCTCATTACGGGTGTCCTAGGTCTCACTTTTGTCGAGTGACCGATCTTGTATTGCGACCTTGTCGCTATTTATCCAAAAAAAAATGTTAAGATCTCTGAATTATTAGTATTTGTTTATTAGCTTGTAGCCTAGAACATAACATAACTGGTTTTCACGCGTGGTCGGGGTTGAGGTTATACGCAACCCGGAACACAATATTTTATATAAATTAATACTTAACTAGGAGTAAGAAAGAAACATGTTGGTACTATTGAGATAATCTTTACTACACCTAGGATGATAAGACGTGTTATGTTGTTAGACTAGTTCATTACCCTAAGCCCTAGTTTAAGTATTAATTCAAGTTTAATATTGAATTAGGAGCAAGAAAGGAATTAAGCAGTGCTAATAAGATAACATATGCTACATGTAGGCTGATGTAATAGGTTGCACCTTTAGCCTAGTTTATTACTCTAAGTGTTGGGAAAAATAACTCTGATGCTAACTGTTGGGTTCACAGTTTTCAACTATGGTCACAACAAAGGGCACCTATTATAGCACTTAAAGGAGAAGCCTCTTCTCTTTACCTAAGCCCCAGGTCGAAGAGTCACACTTCGTGACACCTCACGTACGAAAGTTCTCAGAAATAGGGTTATCTCTATAAATCTATTTCCTCTAATACCGATCATCGGGACGAATTTCAAAAATTCTTCCCAATTTTATAAAATTTACGTAGTGGAATGGGTTTAGAATTCATAACTCTAAACCTATGGTTGATTTAAAATTCATAATTTTAAATCTACATATTTCAATTTACAAATCTAAATTCTCAATTTAGATCTACAAGCCTTTTACTCTAATACATTCATAACAATACATAAACTTAAACAAATATAATAACGAATACTGTAAATAAATAAAAAAGCGAAAACTAAAAGAAGAAGGAAAAAAGACATACCTAGAATTGCTCTAGAATAGAATATCATGAAGAACAATAATCTTCAGAAGAATACAAAAATTGAGACCCTACAATCTTGTATGCAATGACCTTGAGCTGGCCGGAGGGTGGGCTTTGAAAAATATTAAAATAGGAAAGAAAACTTTAACGAAAATTTTTCTCTCCAATTAGGTCTCTGAAACAATTTCAGAAACCCTAAAAAATTTGTTTCAATTGAATGCCAAACCTCTGAATAGGCACCTCTATTTATAGTAGGCTACCAGAACGAAAATAAATCAATTCGTCGATGAGGGATTCATAAGCCAAAAAAAAAAAAAAAAACCCAGTTAAAATAAAACACAGCATTTAACGCAGATATAAGCCAAAGCACATCATTTCAAGCATAGTGCACTCATCTTTGCCTTGTCAGTGATGATTGGTCCGTGCCCGAAGGCACGAATGGACCCCATCAGGACCTCACAGTGCGCCACACATACCGGACGCTGGTTGGTCCATCCGTTTAGATGCGGATAACTACTGTGCTGCAAAATTTTGGGATTTTTTTCATTTTTAATTTGCTTTGTTTTCCCCATGTAAAAATTTATCTTATGAATTTTAATTCTTATAAATATTTATAATTTTTAACTTTTATTTATCTCATGAATAATGTTTACCTAAATTAAATTTACCCATCTTATGGATAAATAATTCATCTTATGAATTCTTTAATATTTTTCGATGGCAATAAATACAGAGGCTTGCGTGGGGACCTCAGGGACAATTTAAATCTAGCTCCAGATGGATTAATTAATCATGTCATGAAATAATTTAATTACCATTTAATGAGACTTAATTCTACTAAATAGATCTCACTGCACTCCAGACTTAAACCATTTATTCGATATCTCCCTAATAGACTGTATTGACGACAACAACCCTTCTATTAGATGCCCATGACAAAGAATAAATATAACTACTATCATTATCCTTCTCACAGCTTCTCCATTAGTTACCGACTCGCCCTTCACTAAATAATCCATTTATACTTGAACATATTCACAAGATAAATTCTAAATGTCAAACACTTGGAATACATTGGTCAAAGATTCCGAACTATTCAAATATTTGCGAATCAACTAAAAGGACATCTGTATCTCATAAGAGACTGTAGATTCCCTATTAAATACTTAATCCTTGTCACACTTCACACCGCTACCCCGTGTACGTGGGAATTCAGTCATGCATTTAGACCTTACTTATAGTACATCAAAGTAACTAACGCTCCATGCACAAGTCCAGAATACTCTTAGGATTTAAAGTCTTCTTTCAAACGGTACAACATTGATCACTCATCTCCAATAGTAGTCTAGAAACAAGCAACTCACATGGTCCAACTCAGTGTGCCAATCTTATTAAACACACCAACATAATACTTTTGGATCACCATCCACATGACCAAGACAAATTATCTAAATTGTCACATTATAGTCTTAGCATACAAGTGGTCCAAACTTGTCTTCGACTATGAGTCTCTCAAACAACAATCCATGCCATTTATTCTAAGTCTATCTGGGGGTTAATCTCACAAACCACTTAGACCAAACATGTAAATTATAGTATGAGGACTACACCCATCTCATGGATGTTTCCAAAAAGAAAATCACACGCAGTATAAATACTCGCTTACACAAATTTAACAAGAAAACAATTAAAACTTCAATTTTATTCTTTAATAAAATAATATTAACAGAATAAATCTTTATTTTAGAACACTATTCCTAACACTAAGCCCTAGTTTAAATATTAAGCTAGGCTTAGTGCTTGTAGCCTAAGCCTCCTAAATTATTGTCATAGTAGAATATAATGATGAGATACGAGCAAAAATACCCTAAATTCATTCCCTAAACTAACCTCAATTGAATTGACACCTTTAGTTTAATGTTAATTTTATTAATTTAGTAAACAAATAATTTAAACCAACAAAAACCCAATTCGAACTACTCATTAACAACTAAATCCCACGTAACTTCGATTTCATGTGGATACAACACCTGTATACCCGACTAAGTTACGACGAACTCATACGCTTGGGAGTACGTGATTTTAAAACCACCTTTAAAATCACATCAACAGTACAACAATGTCAGCGTTCCCTTTTCCTTTTTTAAAAATATAATAATATTTTTAGATTGTTACTTTTTAAAAAAAAATTTGAAAAAAAACTAAATAAATGCATGATCATGAACAACAATAAGTATAAATAATTTTTTTGACCATTATATGTTAGTTAATAAATGTTGTAAGTCTTTCTTGTTAGATATTTTGTTATATTTTTTTAACATAGTAGTAACTATAAATTATTAATTCAAAACTTAATTTATTTAATTTGTAAATAAGAAATATCATGCATATGTATATGTAAAATAAAGAATTCCACTGTTATGGTAAAACGTTCCAATTTGTTAGTCAAAAGTACCATTGCTTGCCCAAAAGTATCATTCTAGCTTAACAAAGTACTATTTGTGTGGTGAAAAGTTCCAATTTTTTGATTAAAAGCATCATTGCTTGCCCAAAAGTGCCATTCTAGCTCAACAAAAAACTACCATTTGTATGGTGAAAAGTTCCAATTTGTTGGTTAAAAGTACTGTTGCTTGCCGAAAAGTACCATCATAGCTCCACAAAATACCATTTGTGTGGCAAAAAGTTTTAATTTGTTAGTCAAAAGTACCATTGCTTGTCCAAAAGTGTCATGCTAGCTCAACAAAGTACCATTCATGGTGGTGAAAGTTCCATTTCGTTGCGAAAAGTAAGATTTTGTCGTGAAACAACCTCGTATTTTGTAATTCTTTGCCGTTTATTATATTTTGATCATAATTCACTACAGTTCTATAAACGTAACCTTAACACATCGATGGGTAGTACAACGGTGTCAACGTTCCTTTTTGTTTTTCAAATATAATAATATTTTTAAATTGTTATTTTTAGAAAAAAATATTTAATATTGAAATGAGAATTATTATTCGTAAATAAACTTACATAACACAGTAATGGACTTTAAAAAACACTAAATAATTGTTAAGACTATCATGATTATGAACAACAAAAAGTATAAATAAATTTTTTGATCATTGTGTGTTAGTTATTTAATGTTGTAAATCTTGTCTTGTTAGATATTTTTATTATATTTTTAACATAACCGTAATTATAAATTATTAATTCAAAACTTGATTTACATAATCTTTAAATAAGAAATATCAGAGTTATGTATACAACAACAGCAATCACAATCCCAGTGCCTCGATGGCTCCCACATTCGCAGGGTCAGGGAGGGGTAGGATGTACGCAGCCTTACCCCATCAGGGTGAGACCCCTGACGAGAGACTGTTTCCGAGGACCCCTAACCTGATATTTGATAGTTGATAGTTATAGCTGATAGTTATGAATAGCATGTGAATAGCATGTCGAGTATGTAGAGTATAGAGATCATACTAAACAAGTAAGCTTGTATGCATGTAAGCATGTAAGCAACTAAACAAATAAACAAGTAAGTAGGTACGTAGGTAAGTAGGCATGTACGCATGGAATTGCATGGAATCATAGAGGCATAGAAGCATAGGTATGTATGTATAATCATAGGTCAAGGAAAAGGAACATACCCAGTGCCTCAAGGTTCCTGCCTAGGCAGGGTCTTTTGGGGGGGGGGGGGGGGGGGGGGGGGGGGGGGGGGCGGATGTACGCAGCCTTCCCCTTTTAGAGTGTTAACCTAAAGAGAGGTTGTCTTCCAGTGCCCCCAACCTGAGGGTGAGGACTTCCCAGGAGGTCAACCATCCTGCTACTACTCTCGCCGAAACACGCTTAACTTCAAAGTTCTAATGGGATCCAATGATGGCGTGTTGGTGCCCTCTTTAGTTATGTATAATCATAGGTATGTATATATAATGAAAAGTTCCATTACTATGGCAAAATGTTCCAATTTGTTACCATGGTTTGCCCAAAAGTTACATTATAGCTCAACAAAGTATCATTTGTGTGGTCAAAAGTACCATTGCTTGCCCAAAAGTGCCTTCTTAGCCCAACAAAGTACCATTCGTGGTGGTGAAAGTTCCATTTCATTGTAAAAAGTAGAATTTTGTCGTGGTACAACCTCGCATTTAGAATTCTTTGTTGTTTATAATATTTTGACCACAATTCACTGTAATTCTACAAAGAAAACCTTAACATATTGATGGGTAGTACAACGGGGTCAATGTTCCTTTTCTTTTCCAAAAATATAATATTATTTTTAAATTGTTTTTTTTTTTAAACAATTATTTAATATTGAAGTGAGAATTGTTGTTCTGAAATGAAATACATATATAACACGATAATGGACCTTAAAAAACACTAAATAAATGCTAAGACTATCGTGATAACAAACAAAAGGTATAAATAAATTTTTTTAATCGTTACCTGTTAGTTATTAAATGATGTAAGTTTTATCATGTAAGATATTTTTATTATATTATTAACATACTAGTAATTATAAATTATTAATTCAAAACTTAATTTATCTAACTTTTAAATAAGAAATATCATGCTGTGTATTTATAATCAAAAGTTCCATTATTATAGCAAAAAGTTCTAATTTGTTGGTTAAATGTACCATTGTTTGCCCAAATGTATCTTCCTAGCTCAAAAAAGTACCATTTGTGGTGAAAAGCTCCAATTTATTGGTCAAAAGTACCATTGGTTGCCCAAAAGTACCATCTCAACCCAGCAAAATACCATTTTTGTGGTAAAAGGATCCAATTTGTTGGTCAAAATTACTATTCCTTACCCAAAAGTATTATTTGTGGGGTAAAACGTTCGCTTTCGTGGTAAAAAAATAGAATTTTTTTGGAACACAACCATGTATTTTGTAACTCTTTGTCGTATATAATACTCCAACCACATTTAATTACGATTCTATAAACTTACGGTATAACATACATGAGCAATATAACAGTCTCAACATTCCTTTAATTTCTAAATACAGTAATAGTTTTAAAATACAACTGCCACAAGGGCTCACGCCAACACATGGTCAGGGGGGAGTGAATTGTACGTATCTTTACTCTATTTCCCCTTTAAAGTATACCCTAAAGGGAGGCTATGTCCATGACAATAATATTTTTAAAATATTACTTTCAAAACAACAATTATTTATTATTGAAATTTGAAATTTTATTCATAAACGAAATACACATATACATATATATACATATATAGATACACAATAATAGACAATAGAAAACACTAGAAATATGTCAAGACTATCATGAATAATGAAATAATTTAGGATAAGTTACATATTAGTACCCTCACGTTTAGTGTACTAATTGTTTAATCCACAAAAATCGTGAAATAATTTTTTAGTCCAAAAAGTCAAATGTATTTAATAAAATAGCTCACACAATGTCGTAAAGAATGAAAGTGGAGGCCTGTTTGCACCTTTACGCACCTTTATTTGTACTAATTTATTAAATAC
Source organism: Simmondsia chinensis (assembly GCA_018398585.1). NCBI lineage: Eukaryota > Viridiplantae > Streptophyta > Magnoliopsida > Caryophyllales > Simmondsiaceae > Simmondsia > Simmondsia chinensis. Next base: position 21,109,952 of record JAGTTD010000018.1, read on the forward strand.
ATGTAACTCTTTGGATTACAAAATTATTTCATAAAGTTTGTGTATTAAAAAATTACCGCACTAAATCTTAAAGTAATAATATGTAATTTACTCAATATTTTAAACATATTTTTTTATCCATATGTGTTAGCCATTAAACATGTAAGTCTTATCTTGTCAAACTTTTTTCCCTATAGCCTAATTAAAATTATAAATTATTAATTTTAAAATTGATTCACTTAAACATTCACCATGCCAAATTATGCTAACTAAATATATGTTAAATATTTTTATTACTTTGTCTCAGTTATTTCATAATAATGTCTTATCTGTTTTTATTTTTTATACAATAATAATATTTATATAATATAAATTTAATATGATTTTATCCAAATTTAATATAAACCTAAATATATAATAATAATTATAAATATATGTATAATATACATTATATTAATATATAATACTTAATTTTTTTATTTTTAATTAGTCACCGTCGAATTACAATACAATTTAATTTCAACTAACCATCCACCTTTTTTTTGGCAAAAAATATCGTGCCCCTTATTATGACATGACACTTAATTTTTTTATTAAACAAAATTTACTATTTCATCTATATCTATATGTTATTTTAAAAATAAAAATTACCAAACATACTATTTTAGAAAATCAACCACTTCCCTCTACCAATGTCTACAAAGTTAATGCACTGGTTTCTTCATTAATGTGCCGCTTGCGATTGCATTTTGAATATTCTCATTGAGACTATCAATCCTCATGTCTAAATATTCCTCGACAATTGTTTCTACACCATCATGCCCACCTTCAATGTGCTCACCAAGGGGTAACAGATCGTCACGTGAGCCACTTTATCTCCAGCTCTGTCCACGTAAGCATCAGTAGTAAGCAATGCCACATTAGCACGATTGTAGTGTTAAATACTAGCATTTATTTTGTATTTTTACATGTATATTTATTGTATTTGTACATAGAAATTATATATAATTAGCATATAGAATATTCCTTTTAGAATTAATGTAATAGGTAGGCTTTGATTAGGGGAAACCTGATCCTCCTCCTCTTGATCGTAACCGGCTCATTCATGGGGAAATTTAAGTTCTTGTCTAATCATTACTTCATATGTTTTATCTTTCTAGTGTAAGTTAGTCTTTTGGTATTCTTTGTTCTCCTATTTAAGTTGTGCTTTTGTACTTGATTGAATCATTCAAATAAAATTGATTCATCCTATATAGTATTCTTGTCTTAATCTTTATTTTTCAACATGGTATCAGAGCGGGCTTGATCCTATAACCCGATTTTTCCTCTTGTTGCCCGCCAAACGATTCGGCCATCTGTGAGCAAATTCTGTCTTCATATTTACTTGTTTTGTTTTGTGTTATTCTATTGATTTATTTTTATGATGTCGGGAGAAAATTCTAATCAAATTAAGGCACCTGTTACAAATTCAGGGGGAGTTCTAGATCCTAGTTCTCCCTACTATTTGCACCCCTCAAATCATCCGAAGCTCATATCTATTAAAGATGTTTTAACCGGACCTAATTTGCCAGTGTGGAGACACCCGATTATAGAGTGTTTAAGGCAAAACACAAATTTGGTTTTTTGGATGGTACTATTGTTAAAATGGATGAAGATTCTCCGGATTTTAAAAACTGGAGTGCTTGTGATTCAATGGTCTCCTCTTTGGCCTACAAATTTCAAAGGAAATTAACTCTGGCATTGCATACTTTGAAACCTCCCAGGATATTTGATTGGATTTGAATGAACGCTTTTCACAAGGTAATGTTCCCCGCTTTTATAAAACGTGAGATTTCACAATTAAAACAAGCAAATATGTCAAATTTTGATTATTTTACTAAGCTAAGATCTCTGTGGGATGAACTTTACGCCTTAGTTGCAATTCCACCTTGTACTTGTGGGTCAGGCCATACGCGATATGGAGCGTTTACTTGATTTGCTTATGGGCCTAGATGTGTCCTTCTCTACTGTTAGGTCCCAATTGATGAATACCAAACAATTGACATCGGTTGGAAATGCGTATTCAGTTTTGTATCAGGAGGAAAAACAACAGCTTGTGGCAGTAGGGACCAATGTGGTCCAGGAGGCTGCGGTTTTAGCAGCCAAGGCAAAAACCGCAACCATGGTTGGTCAAGCGTTGCCCATCGGGCAATTTTTCACATTGTACTAATCATTTCACGTGCTTACATTGTAAGAAATAGAGACACACTAAAGAACGTTGTTTTGAGCTAGTTGGTTATCCCTCTAGTTGGAGAGTCAAAAACTTGGGTGGAGGAGGACGAGTCAAGCGAAAGTGCCTCTACAGAAAGTCCCATTGCCAGTCTTTCCTCGTGTCAGTATCAGCAACTTTTAGCGTTACTTGGACCTGCTACATGATCTCCTACCATAAATCTCACAGTTGATATTAAAAATTCATTCAGTAGCTGGATTATTGACACAGGAGCTTCAGATCACATGTCTCTTTGTTATGTGTTACAGTTGATGTTAATATTAATAATTCAGTTGGATTAGTGAAATTGCCGAACGGGTCAAAATTGTAAGTTGCTCATGTGGGAAAGGTTCAAATTTCGAAGGATCTCATTCTTAATAATGTTTTATACATGCCTGGTTTCATTATAATCTTATGTCCATGAGAAAATTAACTCAAAATGAAAATCGTGCGTTATCATTCTATCTTGATGTTTGTTACATATAGGACCTACGCTCGAAGAAGCTGATTGGAGCAGGTTGGCAAAGGGATGGGCTATTCCTCTTGACGGTGCAAACAATGGCTTCTACAGCTTTTTCAGTTCAGACTAATAAGAGGGCTATGTTGTGGCATCATCGTTTAGCCATGTTCCTTTTCCTGGATTATCAATATTTCCGTTTTTGAATGTCAAGAAAACATATCTTGTTTGTGATACTTGTCACCATGCTAAGAAGGCACATTTACCATTTCCTTTGTCAGTTAAAAAACTCATGTTTGTTTTGAGATTATAAAAAGCGAGATTTCGAGTCCCTATCGTGTTGAGCCTTTAGCTGGAGCTCGGTGTTTTCTTACAATTGTTGATGATTTTAGTCGATACACATGAGTTTTCTTGATAAGGGAGAAATCCCAAACTCAACAACTTCTTATGGATTTCTGTCATATGGTTCGAACTCAGTTTGGTTTTTAGGTGAAGCAAGTGAGGAGTGATAACGAGCAAGAATTCAAATATGGGCCGTTATTCAAATTCTATGCTCAACATGGGATTCAAGCACAAAATTCTTTAATTGGAACGCCACAACAAAATGGGGTAGTTGAACGGAAACACAAGCACTTGCTAGAAGTTGGACGTGCTCTTCGCATCCAAGCTGGCTTGCCTAAGAAATTTTGGGGTAAGTGTGTCTTGATGACTGCTTACGTTATTAATTTAACTCCTTCCGTTGTGCTGAAAAATAAGAGCCCATATGAAATTTTGATAGGAAAACGACCAATTTATGATCATTTGCGAGTTTTTGGTTGTCTATACTATTAGTATATCAAGAATAATGATATATTTGAGAGTCGAGCTTCACCGGGTGTTTTTATTGGATACCCTCATGGGAAGAAGGGGTATAAAATTTATAGTCTTGAGGATAATAAGATAATTGTTTCTAGAGATGTTAGTTTTTATGAGGACGTTTTTCCCTATTCAAAATTAAACAAAGATCGATCTAGTCACGATGATGATAGAGAGATTCCAAGAGACATGCTATATGAGGAGGAATCGGTCCCAAGAGCATCGGTTCCCCTACTGGTTTGACCAAACTGGTTGACTCACTGCCGGTCGAACCGGTTTCTGTAGAACTGGCCAATAGTGAGTCGGCCGGGTCGGTTGGTAATGGTTAGCATCCAGTTCATATGGGAGATTTTAGTCTCAAGCCTGGTTCCAAGATTGTGACAAGAAAAGGTGGCCATATTTGTTCAGTACCAGTTGGATATCAAGACTATATTTGTGATATGCCTTCCTCTATAGCCCATCCCCTTACGCCTGATCCATTAGCTAATTCGGGTATTCTCTATCCCATTTCAAATTTTGTTTCTAACGCACAATTTTCTAATGCTCATGTGACTTTTTTGAATACCATCACGTCAAGTGATGAGCCGAAAACCTTTCAACAAAGCGTACAACATAAACATTAGAGAGATGCTATGGAGAAAGAGATTCATGCTCTAGAACAAAACCGTACCCGAACATTGGAAAGATTACCTGATGGGAAGAAGGCCATCAATTCAAAGTGGGCGTACAAGGTGAAGTATAAATTGAACAGGTCGATAGATTGCTATAAGGCTCAATTAGTGGTAAAGGGATTTACATAAGTGGAAGGTATAGACTATCATGATACTTCGCTCCTGTTACTAAATTAGTCACCATTCGTTGTGTCTTAGCCATTGCCGCGGCCAAAAATTGGATTATTCGCCAACTGGACGTGAATAATGCATTTCTACACGGAGATTTAGATGAGGAAATATATATGAAACTTACTTTAGGATTTGAATAGAAAAATGAGGGAGAATTTTGTCGTCTTCGTAAGTCGCTTTATGGTTTAAAACAAGCATCTCAAAATTGGAATCAGAAATTCACCTCTACACTCACTGATATTGGTTTTTGTCAATCTAAATTGGATTATTCTCTTTTCACTTATTTTCGTGGTGAAGTATTCACAACAATACTTATATATGTGGATGACATTAGTATTACCGAGAATAACATGGAACACATTTTTGCAGTGAAGATAATTTTGAATAGTTCTTTTGGGATTAAGGACTTAGGGCCTGTAAAGTATTTCTTGGGGATAGAGGTAGCTCGATCACCAAAAGGGGTTATGTTAAACCAACGGAAGTATGTTTTGGACATTCTTAATGAAGTAGGAATGTTAGGGGCCAAACCAGTTTCTACCCCAATTGTTGAAAATCACGGGTTTGCAGATGGAATAGGTGAGGTTTATATAGACCCGGGACAATATAGGCTTTTAGTTGGAAGATTATTGTATTTAACCATCACTCGATCGGATATATGTTAGGTTGCTCGTATTTTGAGTCAATTCATGCATGATCCTCTTCAACCTCATTTTGAAGCTGTTATGAGGGTTCTTTTTCATTTAAAGGGTACTCCAGGTCAAGGGGTGTTCTTACCTTCTGAAGTGATTTGAAACTTCGTGGTTTTTGTGATGCTGATTGGGCTGGGTGTCCCACAACTAGACGATCAACTACAGGACATGTCATATTTCTAGGGGAGGCGCAATTTCATTGCAATCTAAGAAGCAAACCGTTGTTTCTCACTCATTGGCCGAAGCTGAATACCGCTCCATGGCTACTACCACGAGTGAAATTTTTTGTTTAAGACGTTTGTTATCAAATCTTTTAGTTGCTACTAACGATCCTACTATGTTGTTTTGTGACAATAACGCAGCTCTTCATATAGCATCTAATTCAGTTTTTCATGAAAGGATGAAGCACATTGAGATAGACCATCATTTCATTTGAGGGAAGCTGCTTGCAAAGGAGATTGGTACTTCTTTTGTTCGATCTACAAATCAAATTGCCGACATTTTCACAATGGCCTTGGCAAGCTGAAATTATTTGACCCTTCTTCACAAGTTAGGCGTGATTAATCTTCATGCTCCAACTTTAGGGGGAGTGTTAAATACCAGTATTTATTTTGTATTTTTACATGTATATTTATTTGTATTTGTACATAGGAATTATATTTAATTAGCACATAGAATGTTCCTTTTAGATTTAATGCAATAGGTAGGTTTTGATGAGGGGAAACCTCTTCCTCCTCCTCTTGGTAGTAACTGCCACTTTGAAGGTATTCATGGGGAAATTTAAGTTTTTGTCTAGTCATTACTTCATAGAGTTTATCATTCTAGTGTAAGTTAGTCTTTTGGTATTCTTTGTTCTCATATTTAAGTTGTTCTCTTGTACTTGATTGAATCAATCAAATAAAATTGATTCATCCTATCCAGTGTTCTTGTCTTAATCTTTATTTTTCAACAGTCCAACGTGTCAAGAGCTTCTTCCTCCTGCATCAGTCCATCGGAATTGTCCTCCACCACAGTCGCTAGCTAGCGTTTCCGGTAGATGATCGAGCTCCACACTTCTATCACTTCTGATAGGTGATGTACTAGTGAATGCAACTTCAGGCATGGTTTCAAAGGATCTAGTCTGAATCAGTCTCATGTTGTCTTCCTTCACCGTTATATTGAAAGTATAGTACCCAATAGTGAGATGAATCGTATCCTCAATACTATCCATCTTGGATGTGTCTGAGAATATAAGAAACAGATCAATATATTATGTAATTGAATGAACGTAAATGAGTACATAAGGTCTCTCTATATAGTGGGATCTAGAAGGGAAAAGTATAAAAGGCCCTTGCTCATACAACTATGCTTTGACAATAGGAAAGTCATTCTATTTAGCCTAGTATGACTTTCCTATACTAGAATATTAACTACTGTAATAGGCCCCTCAAGTTGGAAGAGGTGGAACAACATGCAGGTTGGACTTTTGATAAGTGAAGCGATCCGAAGATAGTCCTTTAGCAAAGACGTCAGCAATTTGTTTTGTTGTCAGAGTGTAGAGAACTTGAAGATCTCCTTTGAACACCTTTTCTAGGACATAGTAGAAGTCAATATCAACATGTTTGGTATAATCATCTGAAACGGGATTGGCAGCTAAGTAGGAGGCAGAGATGTTATCACAGTATAAGACAGCCCTAGAGTGTTTGAGGCTAAGGTCCCGCATTAGGTATTCAGCAACAGCTTTTGCAACGATACGATATTCAGATTCTGTGCTGGATTAGGAGACTGTAGGTTGTTTCTTTGCACGCCATGGGATGAGATTCTGTCCAAGGAAGAAGGTATATCCAGTGGTGGATCCACGAGTGTCAGGACAACCTCCCCAGTCGACATCAGCATAAACTATGATGGTGTTGCAAGCCCCGAGGGCTAGGATTAGACCATGAGCAGGTGTGCTTTTGAGGTAGCAAAGGATGCTCTTAACATGGTTAGTTTTAGGAGCATGCATAAATTAAGAAACAAGGTTAATTGCATAATAAATATCAGGACGAGTCATAGTAAGGTATTAAAGCCCACCTACTGCACTCCTAAATTCAGTTGGGCCGCCAAGGAGGTCACCATCCATAGCCAAGAGGTGTGCTCAAGCCGGAAGAGGAGTTTTGATGGGTTTGGCATCTTGCATGTTGTTTTGATTAAGAGCTCAACCGTACGTCTATGTTGCAAGAGAAAAAGACCTGATGAAGAGCATTTTGCTTCTACGCCTAGGAAGTAGTGGAGGGGTCCTAGGTCTTTTATAGCGAATTGAGAGAAGAGGTCTTGTGTGGGGGCCGAAGAGGGGTGGTTGGGGAACCTGTGAGAATGATGTCATTGACATAGAAGAAGCGACAAATGACATAGGTGCAGGGTTTTAGAATGAACAAGGAAGGGTTAGCAGGACTACAATTGAATCCAAGACTTAAAAGGAAAGAACTGAACCATTGAAACCATGCCCAAAGCGCTTATTCTAGGCCATAAAGTGCCTTGCACAGCCGACACACATAGGTTGGAAATTTAGGGTGGGTCAAGCCTTGAGGTTGCTTCATGTAAACTTCTTCTTTTAAGAAGCCGTGTAGGAAAGCATTTTTGACATCAAGTTGGTGTATCGGCTAGTTGTTTGAAATAGCTAGTGAAAGTATAAATCGATTAGTGACAGGTTTGACTACAGGGCTGAAAGTTTCTCGAAAGTCAATCCCTTCACGTTAATGAAAACCTTGTGCTACAAGGCGAGCCTTAAAAAAGTGTACAAAGCCATCCGGTTTATACTTCACTCAATATTTTCATGTACTTCCTACAAAGTTCTTAGAGGGGTCATAAGGAACTAAATCCCAAGTATGATTTTGAATTAAAGCATTGAATTCATCGGCCATGGCCTCTTGCCACTGCAGGTTCTGTATTGCCTGAGAGTAGCATGTTGGTTCTTGAGTTACATTTATAGATCTTAAGGACAAAGGATATTTAGTTTTGTGAATCCCATTTTTAAGTTGAGTACACATTTGGTGTATGTTCGCGGAGGAATGGTCGAAGGCTCATTGCTGTTCGGGTTTGGCTATGATGGGTGTGGGTTCAGTTTTGCAGCGGGCATGGTCCCGTAGTTAGGTGATGGGGAGGGGTGGATCCGAGCCTATGGTGCTGGTGTCATTGTGGAGTTAGGTTGGATAGAGCCTCGGGTTTTGGATTGTGCACAAGATCCGGTCAGGGAGGCCCTCAACGAAGGTTGCCCGAAGTAATAGCATTGTAGGGGTTTAAGGGGTCAACTGGGGAGCTATGGGGGCTGTGGGCTAGGTATCCCCATATGGGGTGTACCCTTGGATGTGCTGCAATGACAGGATTTAGGGGTGATAAGTGGATTAGGGGAGATTGTGTGGTTTGTGGTGATGCATCCTTAGTTAATTCGTGAAAAGGAAAACTCTACTCTTTAAAAATGACATCACGGTTTATATTAATTCGATTGGTTTTAGGGTTAAGGCATGGATAACCTTTGTATCGAGCAGCATATCCTTAGAAAATGCATGGGGTGGATCAAGACGCCCAATTTATGAAAACACGCGGTGTGAGGTTGGGGTAACATTCACTTCCAAAAACGTGGAAAAGCTTATAATCCGTAATTTTGTTGAAGAGTTTTTCAAATGGAGAAGAGTTTGTTAAAAGAGGGGTTGGAAGTTGATGGAAGTCGATATAAGATAAAATATGCGGTACAAACAGCGTCGTCCAAAAACTTATAGGTTAACTTTGCTTGAATTAAAAGCGTGCATGTCTTTCAAGTAGATATCGATCTTTCATTCCACCACTCCATTTTGTTGTGGAGTGTCAGGACATGAAAGGTGAAAATGGATGCCATAGCTACGACAGAGGCTAGCCGTGCATTTATGATGAAATTCACAACCTCCATCACTTTGAAAGGTTTTGATTTTGAAGTTAAATTGATTTTTGACTAGATTTTTGAAAGTGGTGAAGTTGTCATATAGTCATATTTATATTGCCTTGAATATAGCCAAGTGAAGCAAGAAAAATAATCGACAAAAAATAATGTAGTATATATTAGGGATGTAAACGAACAGAGCGTTCGATGAACTACTCGTGTTCGAAATCGATTAGGGCTCATTCGTGTTCATTAGGAAAGCTCGATAGCCTAATGAGTCGAGTAAGCTTAACGAGCCTAGTTTGAATAAGGGGGGTGCTCGGCTCGCTAATATTCACGAACCGTTTGATAAGGGCTTGACAAGAGCTCGTTAAGTGGCTCGATGCGAGCTCGTTAAGGGCTCATTATGAGCTTGATAACAATTGGTATTGGTTCAAAAATAGTTCAATAATGGCTCGATAATAACTTGTAAAGCTCGGCTCGTTAATGAGATCGACTCGATTGTAAGTTTGGCTTGATTTTAAACTCGATTGGGCTCAATAATGAGCTCGGCTCGACTCGATAACAAGCTTGACTCGGCTCGATAAGCCTAACGAGCCGAGCCGAGCCGAGCATCGAACGCACTATATTCTTATCGAGCCGAGTACGAACAAGGGTTACAAGTGCTCGATAAGAGCTCGGCTCGAACTCGAGCTCGATAAGCCTTATCGAACTTGAGTTCGAACAAGGGGGTGCTCGGCTCGGCTCGGCTTGTTTGCACCCTAATATAAGTAGATGTAGAATGCACGGGAGATTGCCACACATCTGAGTGAATTATTTGTAACAGTACAATAGTATGAACTACGCCTTCAAAAGGTAAGCGATGAGTCACACCCAAAGAACAAATGTGACAAACATGCAAAAACCGAGAGGAAGGAATAATGTTCCGTTTAGATAAAATACTTAAAACATGACTACCTAGGTGTCCTAGACGTTGATGCCAAAGTGTCCTTGAGCGTGCTTGGGCCACTAGCCCGGTCATGTGAGGGGAGAAGCTATAAAGCGGTCCGTTACTGCATACTTGAAGAAGGGGTGTCACCATAGCTTTATCCTTAACACAAAAACGATCCAAGTCAAATTCAACAGTACAATTGTTATCTTGACATAATTTTTTGATAGAAAGAAGATTGGGAGTGAGTTGGGGAACCAAGAAAGCATCGTTTAGTTTTAAACGCTTGGACTTTGTGTTAACAATAAAGGAACCAACATGAGTAATAGATAATAAAGCACATCTCCGACAAGTACATGTTTTCGACACTGGTATGGAAGAAGATTACAGAGAGTACCTGCTTGTGGTCTCATGTGATTAGATGCGCCTAAGTCAGGATACCAATTGTAGTCATTGGAGTCTCCTATTGTCATGGCAGAAAAGGATTGAGAGGGATCAGGGTAGGAGCTAGAATCAGACTGATTTGAGCATGATAGAGCAGGGTGCCCAACTTGAGAGCAGATTTGACAAAGGGGAGGTGCTAGACCAAGTACACCTGAGGCAGTAGATGGTGAACTGATCGACAGAGCCCAGTTGAGACGGAGTGTTCGGTGCATGTCTATACTGACCATGTTCATAATGTCATGAATGGTTATGCGGTTGGTAACCTTGGTTCGCATTGCGGCCCGCTCGACCTCGTCCATGACCTCCACGGCCCTGGTTTTGTCCTGTGTTACTTGTACTTGCAGCAACTAAGGCATGACTGGGGCTTAGAGTTAGACCATGCTTGGTAGCAATTGTGAACAACCTCTTCATTAAGAAGAGCGGTTTTGAGTTTTTCAAAATCCAAAGAGGGGGAGGTGTTTCTTATAAAAGTTGAAAAAGCTACATATTCAGGTGAAAGTTTGAAAAGCGCATAATGAGTGAGTTCTCTGGTAGATATAGGGCAATCTTGGTAGCAATTGTGAACAGCCACTTCATTGAGAAGAGCGGCTTTGATTTTTTCAAAATCTAAAGAGGGGGAGGTGTTTCATATAAAAGTTGAAAATGCTGCATATTCAAGCAGAACTTTGAAAAGCGCATAATGAGTTTGTTCTCCGGCAGATATAGGGCAATCTATGGTAGTGAGCTCATTGGCCATTCATTTTAGTTCAATGAGATAAATGCCCATAGTTTTGCCACTGTTCTTATAGGTGGTAATTTGTGATCTAAGGTCAAATTCTTTGGTCAATTGAGTGATCCCGAAACCACTTGGCAAGGGCATCTGACATGGATTTAGATATTGGTTGATGAACAATGTCATTAAGGAGAGATTGTGAGAGTGTGACAACAATACATGATCGTAGGGTTTGGTCTATTCTTACCAATGTTAGGAATTCAGGGCTATGTTTAGTTTGACTGATTGAGTTTGTTATGTGAGTGATGGGGCAAGGGTAAAAGTCATCGTTAAATCCCAATAGTTGATTAGCCGCTAAACTCATATATAATTGTTCCCCTAAAGCGGGGTAATCGGTTGTATGTTCGAGTTTTATAGTGACTATATTAGAAATATTAGATAAAGAAGCAAAAAAAGATTAAAAGTGAGTAAAAGATGACCCATACAAGGGAGGGGTAGTGGCGGTTCCGTCCGACACTAGGAGGCGGGCATACTGCAGATTCGAACTGGGTGTTGCCATCGACAATAAAGGGAGGGAGGGACGGTGGGGGTGGGATGCTTGGTAAGGTTTGGAGTACCAGAGATGGCGACACCGGTATCCAAGCTGGCAAGGAGGTGGGGACCGACGATCATGGATCCAATATGTAGGGGATTGGACACGGCGGGGGATTGGACACGGCGGCCGTCCTGGGCAGGGGGGATTGTTCGGGGTTTTATGCTACCATCAAGGAGGTGGCAGCAAGGTGTTCCATGGTACCCATGCCGGTGAAACCAAGAGGGGTGGCCGGTCGTGGGTTGGTGGTGGTGGGATTAAGGTTGGCCATAAGAGAAAATAAAGTAAGTGAAAGGGAAGTGAGAAGAAGGGAGTAAGTAATGTAATCCTTAATCTAAACAGAAAACTTTAAGTAAAAAAATAATAATGCAGCAAATCAAAAGAAGAGAAAGGGATCGAGAGCATAAATTTCAATAAGAAAATGGCTTTTATACCATATAAGACCATAAGAAACAGCTTATTATATCATGTAATTGAATGAATGTAAATGAGTACATGTGGTCTCTTTATATAGTGAGACCTAGAAAGGAAAAGTACAATAATAAAATGAGGATGGGAAAGTCATTCTATTGAGCCTTAATATGACTTTCCTATACTAGAATATTGACTCTAATGGTGTCCACCATAGCTGGAGCCATTTCAAATGAGTCCCCCTGTAATAGTGCACTGTCCAAACAAACGACATCCGCCTACCACTCGACTCCCCACAAAGTCACTATCCTTCCACATAATGTCGTCCCACCCGCAGTTTGATGAGGCCCAGCACTTATTAATCGAAATCTGATTTAACTTATTTTGCTTCGTCTCGACAAGCCCGAGTATGATTAGCCTTTGATCCCTGACCATGTCTTTAAAAACCGATTTCTTTTCCTTTCCTCCAAAGCCTCTGATATTTCAAGAAAAAATCTTCATTTTCGAGGGACCGGTAGGGGTAGTTGATGCTTGTTCTTTTTGCGGAAGTTAAAAACAAGATCGATACCGAGCATATGATCCTAGTAATTTCATTCCCAGAGCCCTAGAATTTGTGACCCAATCTCTCACCTAACCCCAATGCTTTTAAAGCTCTCTATTCATCTAATTTAAGTTTTATCAGTTTTTGATTTTTTGGGGTTACTGGGGTTTGGTTCTGGAGAGATGTAACTGGGTTGAGATGTTGCAGGCACTGAAGTGGAAGGGGAAGAGGATAGGCAATTCACTTTACCCAAATCAACATAACACTAAATGCGTGATTGACCTTCACAAGGGGCCAAGACATCAAGGGCAAAATTACCCTCTGTACTAACATCCTTAGGTACCAAGGGACAAGCAATATCCAAAGTTAAAGTGCTTTGTTCATAATTTCCTTCTTAATGATAACTGGGAAAGAGGCTTTCATGGGGCCTCTATTGCTCATCATCATTTTCAAGTAAAGTACCATTGGAAGGGGACATGGCACCATAAGCATAGGGTTGATCAACCGCCAAAGGTACTAGAGATGGATGTACGGCCCTAGCGGATGCAGCATCACTGGGGGATGAGTTAACGGAACAAGTCGGAACAACCATCCACTGACCGGCATCCTGATCATCTACGGCGGCCTGAGTCGACATCAACGGCAAAAGGGAGGAGGGTTGCGGTTGAGTTCCCGCATCACCTTTGCGTTGTGTCGATGGAGCGATGCACAAATGCGATATCACCTTCACCTCCTCCATGAAAACTTTAAATTTTTTCCCATTAATCTAAAAGCTAATGCACTTACTGATGGTATTCATTTGGGTTGTTACAATTAGGACCCTTTTTCATTTCGAAAGAGCGGCATTGTATCTATCTTCTCATCAACGAGAATCACCTCACCCCAGCACCTACTAATGCTTGTGGAATTTTCTTTGGACCAACCCTGTAGAGGAATTCCATGGATAGATATCCGAGCTCGGCGCTTTTGACATCGATCAAGATCATTCCACATTCTCGCTTTGTCCCACCATGTGCAGAACCACTTAACTTCATCGAGCATGAATTTGTCTCTTTCTGCAGTGTTAGCAAATGTCAGCAAGAATTTAAAATTACCAACATCTCGAATTTTCTTAACGGCCCAGCTCCTGCTACAAGAAGATAGGGGAATATCACAACATTCTAAAAGGAGGGAGGTACAACATATGATGCTACAGTTCAGATCATTCTAAAGCTGTAGTGCATTTGATCCTCGAACTACTTTCGGTTGTGGCTACCTAAGACCCCTTGTGTTGTTTGTTTGGCGTTGCTGATGATACCCCCGAAACCCCTAATATTTCGTCTACTAGTGGTGGCCACCCCTTCTGTCATTTCTGGCTGGTCTAGACTCGGTCTTGGAGTACCTAGCTTTTTTTACCACTAATGCAGCTCCCCGCACTGCAACCCCATCGAGACCTAGAATAGCTTGATCTGCATCAGCACCCGAACGAAACCTCACAGAACTGAAGAGGAGCCTCTTGTTCTGACAACGCTTATGTGAGACATAGGTTTCTAAAATTTGGCCATATGTTTGGAACATATGGAAGAGACTTTCAGAGTCCAGAATGATGGGAAGATTATCGACAAAGAGGGTGACAATTTCGGCATCATTCGGATTAGAGCCGGTTGTAAAATTTGGTAAACAATAAAGAAAATAAATAAAAGAAGGACGAACACTTGAACTAGGAAAAATTGGATGAATTGCATTAAGAAAATATTAACCTATTCACCAAGGCAAATGAAAAGGCTAAAACCCTAGAAGGCAAAAAAGGAATCCTAAGCTAATTACACAAGCAATGAAGAGCCTATTCATGGTGGCAATTCAACCTTGGGGCCAGTTACAAGCATTGAAGAAGAGGAGAGGAAAAGCTACCATTACTACTCTTAATTAGTCATGTGACTGAAAGTAAATACTAGCTAATTAACTACTAAAATACATGAAAAATACATGAGATATACATGAAAAATATCAAGTATTCAATACTCCCCCTCAAGTTGGAGCATGTAAATTTACAATACCCAACTTACGGAGAAGAAAAGAATACCCGAGTGCTTTAGTAAAAATATTCGCCAAGTGTCCCTCTAAACGAACAAATGATGTGGATATATCTTTGGCCAATAACTTCTCACGAATGAAGTGGCAATCAATCTCTATATGTTTTGTCCTCCCCTAAAAAACCGAATATGAGGCAATGTGATGAGCTGCTTGTTTGTCACAAAATAAAGTGACAGGCTTTTTGAAACTAACAGTAGGGTCAGTCATCAAACTCTGCAACCAAACTAACTCACTTGTAACAGTGGCCATGGCACGATACTCTATTTCTGCCGAAGAACGAGATACCACTAACTGCTTCTTTGAGTGCCACGATACGAGAGCATTTTCTATAAAACTCACAAAACTAGTACTGGAGCGTTTACTAGTAGGACAACCTGCCCAATTTGCATCACAATAGGCTCGAACATTAAAATCACACTCCAAAGGTAAAAATGTCCCTTGACTAGGCATCCCTTTTATGCAACGTACGACACGGAATGCGGCTTCCAATTGTGGCATATGAGGGTTATGCATAAACTAACTCAAGACTCTCACCACATAACAAATATCTAGTGGAGTAATAATCAAGTACAACATTATTCCTACCAAGTGACGATATTGTCTCGGGTCACTAACAAGCTCTCCTACTTGATCGACTAGATGATGATTCTAAATAATGGGAGTAGAGACAGGCTTTGCCCCCAACAAACCAGCCTCACTCTAAATATCTAAAGCATATTTCCGTTGGTTTAACGTAAGATCTTCCTTGGAACGAGCAACCTCTATTCCTAGGAAATATTTTAATGATCCAAGATTTTTAACCCTAAAACAACGATCAAGCACGGTTTTAATCTTTTCTATGTGATTCAAACCATTACTGGTAATAATAACGTCATCCACATAAATAAGAATGGCAGTGAAAATCGAACCAACGGAATATGTAAACAAGGAATAATCTGACTTGGACTGTTTAAAACCAATTTTTGTTAGACAAGAAGCAAACTTTTGGTTCCAATTACGATACGACTTCGTAAGTCCATACAAGGACTTACGAAGTTGACAAACATTTCCCAAATGTTGTTGTTCAAAACCTTGAGCCAATTTCGTATAGACTTCTTCATCGATTTCTCCATTGACATCTAACTAATGAATTACCAAACTACGAGCCGCAACTATGGCTAAAACACAACAAACAGTAACGAGTACAGGTGCAAAAGTGTCATCGTAATCTATACCCTCAATTTGAGCATACTTTTTTGCAACTAAACGAGCTTTGTACCTCTCAATGGTGCCATCTGATTTGTACTTGACCTTATAGACCCACATAGACTCTATGGCTCGTATTCCATGAGGCAATTCTTCAAGTGTCCAGGTCTTGTTGAGTTCAAGGGCGGAAATTTTTTTTTCCATAGCATCTTTCCAATGTTGATGCTTAACGACCTAAGAAAAATCGTGTATTAGACATAAATTTTGATAAAGGATAAACCATACCTGAGTCAACTGAAGAAGCGGTAGCATGAGGATGAGCTATAGATGAAGGAGCATCAACAACGTAATCTTGATATTTAACGGGCATAGAATGAACACGACTTGGCCTACCCGAACTAGAGATCTCCTTTCATTGCTCGGGATAGCTAAGACTATTGTAGGCTCACTGCCTGCAACCCCCGGTGCTGCTGCAGATAGCCTGTCTGTTGCAACTGGAGCAGGTTCCTATGTAGCTGTAGACCGGTTGTCTGCAACAACCTGTTTTGGTGGTTGGACATCCATAGGTGCTGGTGGCATGGCCGATGGCTGTTCGACCACTGATTGCTATCCGACGACCCAAGCTTCATCTTTCTCTAAGCAAATTAAATCAAAATCATCTCTATGGTTTTATTTCTTACGAACTTTTCAAGGTCTAGGAACTTATCCTCATGAAAGATCACATCACATGAAACAAAAATTTTCTTATTCTTTAAATCATAGACTTTATAGCCCTTCTTCCCATGCTGATAGCCAACAAAGATACTTAAATTGGCACAACTACCGAACTTGTCCTAACTACGATCTTGATTATGAGCATAACATAACGAATCAAAGACGCATAAATGAGAATAAGAGGGTATTTTTAGCAAGCAATACCTTGTAAGGAGTACAGTTTTGCAAACGGGAGGTTGGCATTAAATTAATCAAGTAAGCAGCCGTTAAAGCACACTCTCCCCAAAATTGAATTGGTAGTTCGGCCTCAAATCGAAGAGCTCGTGCAACTTTAAAAGGATGCCTAAGTTTTCTCTCCACAACACCATTTTGTTGTGGTGTCCCCTTGTAAGAATTTTGAATCTGAATGCCCTTTCCTGCATAAGAATCAAGTAAACGACCAAAAATAAATTATGTTCGATTATCACTTTGGACCTGTTTAATATGGGAGTTGTACTTAGTTTGTACCAACTGACAAAAATCCCTGAGTATTTTGTGAGACTGAGATTTGTCTTGCATCAACTAAACCCAAGTACATATACTAAAATCATCGACAATAGTAAGAAATAAATGAGCACCAATCATAGACAAAGTCCGATATAGACCCCAAATATCACAATGCAGTATTTCAAAGCAAGCTCCAGTCTTACTAAAAAAAATAGGGAAAGGTAAACATGTTTGCTTCGCCGGATGTAATGAGTCACAAACTAGATCCAAATGGGCTTCTAAAACCAAATGTGGAAAAATAAATAATTTATTGAACGGGACATGTCCCAACCTACGGTGCCACAAAAAGGCTTCCTTACCTGTACTCCGGGTGTGCATGGTCTTGGGAGGGTCCGAGCCCTCTATGATGTATAGCTTATCTCACTCCTTACCCACTCCAATCACCCTCCTCGATGGCAGGTCCTATATAATACAAATTTAGGGGAAAATGTCAATGCACAATTCCTGTCACTAGTCAACTTGCTTACAGAAAGTAAGTTACAATGAAATTCGAAAATTTGTAACACATTTTCAAGAGTAAGGTCTCTAAAGATCATGGCACGTCCAACGTGGGAAATGGGTAGAGAAGAGCCATTTAGAAGCCTAGCTGGCTTAACATCAGTATTAACATAAACATTATCCAATGAAAACTCAGATGGAACAATGTGATCGGAAGCACTCGTATCTATAATCCAAACACTGTTAAATAATTCCTGACTTATCATGTTAGCACAAGAAGAACCATTCTCGGGACTGAGAAGTGACATCAACTGTTGGTATTAAGAACCCGAAAGTCCGGCTATGGGACTATCAGTTCCACTACTGGACCCACCAGCTCCTGGCAGCATGACGGGCTGCTGGTGGGGGCAGTAGGGCTACTGTGCTAACAGCAGCGGCTACGGCTGCTGTTGGTACTGTGTCTGCGTAGCAGCCACAGCGACTCTCCTGCTGCCAAGGGCACAAGACTTCCATCCTGCAGGGTATTCTATAAACTCATAACAACAATCCCTGCTATCTTACTCTTTCTTACAATGTGAATAATCCAAACGATTATTCCATTTAGGGGTGGGCCCATTGGGCGAGCCACCACCAACCTCAACATTGTTCCCTTTAACAGCGAGAGTCATGGCCTCGAGAACAGCAACACCAGAAGCAACACTCTGTTGCTTTTCCTCTTGACATAAAGTGGAATGAGCACTAGAAATAGAGGGAAGGAGTTTAGTGTTCATAAACTGAGAACGAATAGTAGCAAACGAGGGATCCAATCCCATTAACAAATCAAGGAGAGCCTTTCCATATCTTACATTGCAAGCTTGCCTAGATCCTCAAGTACATGGGGTATGGCTACTAGGGTATACAGTTCATCCCATAAAGATCTTAGTTTTGTGAAATAATCAAATTTGAGCATGTTCTCCTGCTTAAGATGTAAAATTTTGGGTTTTATTTTGTAAACACGTGGAACTTTACCTTGTGAGAAACGTTCATTCAAGTCCAACCAAATGTCACACGGGGTTTCAAAATATGCAATACTAGCGGTTTTTTTTTTTTTTTTTTTGATAATTAAGCTTAACATCATAGAGAGAGTCTCTACAATATGCAATGTTATCATTAACTTCCTTAGAAACGGAATTTGAAAGCTACGATGAAACCATTGAATCACACGCCCTCCAATTTTCAAAATCCGGCGAATCTTCTCCGGTTTTGAAATGGTCCCATCAAGAAGACCAATTTTCCTTTTAGCCTTAAAAACCTTAAAAATAGAACGCCTCTAAGCAGGAAAGTTGGGATCGGTTAAAACATCTTATACAAAACAAGCCCTGGATGATTCGATGGATGAAGATAGTAGGGAGAGTTTGTATCAGGGACTCCCCCTGAAACAATAATCAGCACAACGGTTTGATTAGCATTTTTGTTAGCCATCAAAACATGCAAAATTAACACACCCAAGCAAGAAAATAAAGAAAGCAAGAGGAAGGTTATATGGCTTACTGGGGGCTGCATCCAAAACGAGGCAAGGGAGAAAAATCCGGATCTAGATCCACTCCGATACCATGTAAAATTTGATAAACAATAAATAAAACAAATTAAAGAAAGACGAAAACTTGAACTTGGGAAATTAAATGAATTGCATTAAGAATATATTAACCTATTTGTAATACATCAAGGCAAATGAAAAGGCTAGAGCACTAGAAAGAAAAAAAGGAATCCTAAGCTAATTACACAAGCAATGAAGAGCCCATTCACGGTGGCCATTCAACCTTGGGGCTGGTTACAAGCATTGAAGAAGAGGAGAGGAAAAGCTCCCATTATTACTCCTAATTAGACATGTGACCAAAAGTAATTACTAGCTAATTAACTACTAAAATACATGAGATATACATGAAAAATATCTAGTATTCAACACCAGCTGCCTGCAGTGCCTGCAGGAAGTCCGGCCAAGTGATACGCAAACGCTCATCCTCACCCTCTTTCCCCGTGTTTCACGACGCTCATTCTCACTCTCGACAGTAGGTGATGTATCACCGGTCTCCACCCCCTGCCCTCTCCACCCCCCATCCACCCTTCTTGGTCTCCACACCCACATTTCTTCTTTGCGTTTCCTGATGTTATGCGCCTTACAAGAGAATATTGTCCACTTGGTTATGCATAAATGTAATTTTGATGTGCTTCCATATTCAAAAGCTAAGGGCTTGTTTGGTATCTTTTTTTATTTGCAGTTTTTGATCTCTGAGAAACTAAGAACCATATTTTGGAACCGATTTGTCCTTGTTTTTGTTTTTCTATTTTCAATTTTAGCTTAAGTTAGGGGGAAAAAACTCCAAAAACAGTAAACCATCAACTATACATGAACGTTTTTAAAACCTAGTTTTAGTTCATCAAAAACCAAAAAATAAAAAACAACACCAAACAAGCCTAACTACAAAACCAACTACCTGCTAACATTTTGATATTGCTGAACTTAACCTGTTTTAGTTCCGGTGGATTGGCTGCTTTATTTGAGCAAGACCTTGGAAGCAACTGGGTTCGAGTTTCAATGTGGTGGCTGGATATAAGTTTCTTATTCAGTATGTTGCATTTTGGGCCAGCTTGCAGCCTTGGTTGCATATTGGTGATATTTTCATATATAACTTTGGTCAAGTTGAATAGTATATAAAATGCAAAATTTTTGTTCCATAATAAGTTGGATTGCTGTTGATAAAAATAAAAAAATAAAAAAAGGTTGGTTTGCATTAAAGTACAAAAGGTACATTTATTTGAATTTTTTACCAAACTGGCACACTTTCAAAAAAAATTTACCAAAATGGCATAGTTTCAAAAATATTTACCAAATTGGCACACTTTACTGTATCAATATCAACGTACGCCGTTTTAAATGGCGTACGTTGATAAATTTTTTTTTTTTTCAAATGGGGGGACGCCGTTTGAAATGGCGTCCCCCCATCCAATCTTTTTTTTTTTTTTTAAATTTTAATATTATTAATATTTTTTATTTTTTAAAAATGGGTTAGATATGGGTACTCAACATTTTTTTAGGTACTCTTACTTCTTTATAATGTGTGTCAACACATAAATTATGTATGTCGACACATACTTAACGTACTCAAAATTACTACTTAAGTACTCAAAATTCTTTTAGGTACTCTTACTTCTTTATGGTGTGTGTCGACACACACTTAACGTACTCAAAATTACCACAAATACTCAAAATCACTACCCAACTACTCAAGTTTTTTTTTTGTTACTCTTATTTTCTTTATAGTGTGTGTCGACATATAAATTATGTGTGTTGACACACATTTCATGTACTCAAATTCACCACCAATGTACTTAAAATCACTACCTAAATACTTAAAATTCTTTTAGGTATACGTATGTCTTTATGGTGTGTGTCGGCACATATTTAACGTACTCAAATTCACCACTAATATACTTAAAATCACTACCTAAGTACTCAAAATTCTTTTACATACTCTTATATTGGTGCTAAATTTGAGTACGTTAAATGTGTGTCAACACATATTATAAAAAAGTAAGAGTACATAAAAGAATTTTGAGTACTTAAATATTAATTTTAAATACCCTTATTTAATCCATCTAAAAAAATAAATAATATTAATAATATTAAAATTTAAAAAAAAAAAAAAGATTGGATGGGGGGACGCCGTTTCAAACGGCATCCCCCCATTTGAAAAAAAAAAAAAAAATTTTATCAACGTACGCCGTTTTAAACGGCGTACGTTGATACTGCTACAGTAAAGTGTGCCAATTTGGTAAATATTTTTGAAACTGTGCTATTTTGGTAAATTTTTTTTGAAAGTGTGCCAGTTTGGTAATTTATTCCATTTATTTTTGGTCAATAATCTTGGCTTCTAATACTATTGATGTTCATATGCAATTGTGAATCCTTCTTTCTGCTATGCACATGATGCATACATTTTACTCTTCTTTGAAATCCATGAACTATGAGAATTTTATGTGAAATTTTTTTTCATGCAAATGGTCAAATGTCACGTCGGATTGCATAAGGGGGAAATGCTCCCCAAATCTCCCATAAATCCCCTTATCCCCGATGAAAGCAAGACTTGATCTTAGATCTCAGATACTACTAAGAGGAGACTTTACGAGTTGAGTCAAACAACACCTTTAGAGAAAGTTATGTGCATGGGCACATCACTTCTATCTTGCTATTATTTTTTGTGTGAGGTATGGCCAATGTGCTGTTTCGTATGGAAAGACTCACCTGCTCCCTCTGTAGTCCATGTGTTTTCTTTTACATATATATTATAAGTATAGGGTGAATATTAAATGAGAGCATTTGACTATGGTGAGATATGAGAGCTTAAATCTTGGCCATTAAATTCCAAATGAAGGGCTGAGATTGTACATGTAAAGAGGGGGAGAGAGATAGAGAGTTTTTAGGGCATTTTTATCTATGCAATCTCAGCCCTTCATTTTGAATTCAATGGCTAAGATTTAAGCTTGTGAGGAAATAAATAATTCTCCCGGTATACAATCGAATCAAATACCACGACAATACGAGAAGTAAATAGACTAAAAGAGAAAAGAAACAAAAGACAAAAGTATTTACGTGGAAACCCCTTTACAATCGAAATGGGAGAAAACCAAGTATAAAGATTGGAGCTTTTAGTATTGAATCGAAAAGAAAAATTACAATCACTCCTTTTCTCTCTCTCTCTCCCTCATTTTAGTTGGCGGCGTCGCTGGGAAAACCTCACAAGAATATTTTGAATACGAATGACGTAAACCCTACATCCATATATACAGCCCCGTGAAAACATGGTTCCCGATCGATCGGCGTGCTTACTGCTGGCGTCCTTCACTTATGTAACATTCCCGATCGATCGGACTTCACCCGATCGATCAGCCTCCTCACGGCATCTGTACTTAAAATACCATAAAATTTTGAGACATTTTCCTAATAAATCTCCACTTTGGCTCAAAATTAACATCAACAATAAAATAACTCCACCTTCTCCACAAACGCCCCCTCAACCGGGGCTAACACATATCAAACACAAAGACCCACCAAATTCGAGCAATGCTCGAATTTGCTCCCTGGTAGAACCTTAGTGAACATGTCAGCTGGATTGTCCTCAGTCCCAATCTTTTTTAACTCCACCTTCCGCTCGTCAATCAAATCTCCAATAAAATGATGCTTCACATCTATATGCTTCATTCTGTCATGATGTGACATCTGATCCTTGGCTAGGTGAATGGCAGACTGACTATCACAGTAGACTTTAACTGTGTCCTACTCAGCATTGATCTCACTGATCAACCCTCTCAACCAGACGGCTTCTTTGAATGCTTCTGTGACTGCCTTATACTCGGCCTCGGTAGTAGACTGTATTGTAACAGACTGTAAACAAGCTCTCCAACTGATAGTTGTGTCAGCTAAATAAAACACATACCCTGATGTGGACTTCCTCTTATCGAGGTCTACACCATAATTAGGATCTACAAACCCAACCAAGCAACACTTACTTTTCCCATATTCCAAACAAATATCAGAAGTTCCACGAAGATACCTAAGAATTCACTTCACAGCATGCCAATGCTCTTTACCTGGATTCGCCATGTACCTACAAACTCTGCTCACTGCAAAAGCGATATTTAGACGCGTACAAACCATTGCATACATAATATTGCCCACTGCACTAGAATAGGGAATCTGAGATGTGTACCTGACATCTTCCTCAGTCTGAGGGGAATCTAATGCTGAGAGTCTGAAGTGAACTGCTAAGGGCGTACTCACTGGATTAGCATCCTTCATATGAAACCTGTCTAATACCTTCTCAATATACTTCTCCTAAGATAAGTATAATTTTTCGGCTTTTCGGTCTCTACGAATCTCCATGCCTAAGATCTTCTTAGCTGCTCCAAGATCTTTCATCTCAAACTCACTCTTCAACGTAGATTTCAAGTCATCAACATCCTTCATGTCCCGTGCTGCAATCAACATATCATCAACGTACAAAAGCAAATAAACAAAGCCTGTATTAGTCTTTCTGAAGTACACACAACTGTGTTACTTACTCCTGATCCTATACCACTGCCTAGAAAACTGCTTCAAACCATATAAAGACTTCTTAAGCAAACATACATGCTCTTCCTTTCCTTCTACAACGAAGCCCTTAGGCTGATGCATATAGATACTCTCTTCTAGTTCACCATTTAAAAATGTAGTCTTTACATCTAACTGCTCAAGCTCTAAGTCATGCATGGCAACTAAAGACAAAAGCGCACGAATCGAAGCATGTCTAACTACAGGTGAAAATATGCCATGAAAATCAACACCCTGTACCTGACTGTAGTCTTTAGCTACCAAACGTGCCTTGTATCTTGCATCTTCAACACCAGGAATGCCCTCCTTTCTTTTGAAGACCCATTTGCAACCAATCAGTCTTTTCCCTGTTTGAGACTTCACCAGTTCCCATGTCTGATTCTTATGAAGAGACTGCATATCTTCATTCATAGCAACGAGTCACTTCTCAGCATCTGATCTCGATACAGCCTTTGAATACGAAGTCGGCTCACTGTCATCTAAAGACTTAGCAGTAGTAAGGGCATAAGCAATCATTTCCTTATACCCATATCTCTCTGGAGGCCTGATCTAACGCCTCGATCAACCACCAGCTATAGTACTATTCTCCACCTGCTGACCTGTTTCTGCATTATCAATAACAACATCAGAAAGCCGTACCTGAGGTGCTGGAATACTCTCTAGCTAAATGACCTGCTGATCTGACTGTATCTGTGTAACATCAGGTGTCTCAACCTGAACTGAATCACTATCAATGGAGGGTGTGTATGGCTGATGTAGTAGAGCAGACTCATCAAAGGTAACATCTCTATTAGTCAGAAACTTCTGAGCACTGGGATCCCACAATCCATATCCCTTCACACCTGACGAATAACCAAGAAATATGCATTTCTTGGCCCTAGGCTCCAGCTTTTCATCATTGACATAAGCATATGCAGGACAGCCAAATACTTTAATATGAGAATAATCAGAAGTAGAACCAGACCATACCTCTTCAGGTGTCTTCATCTGCAATGAAGAATGCGGTGTCTTGTTCACAAGATAGCAATCCATGCTAACTGCTTCTTCCCACCATTCTCTTTTCAAGCCTGCATTTGAAAGCATACATCGAGCCTTCTCAAGTAACGTCTTGTTCAATCTTTCCGCCACTCTATTTTGCTGAGGTCAACCCGTACATGTCCTATGTCTGACTATACCCTGATCTTCACAAAATCGAGTGAAGTCACCTTCAATAAAATCAAGACCATTATAAGTCCTTAACCTCTTTATCGGCTTCCCTGTCTGTTTTTCAAGCAGAATCTTTCATTTCTTGAAGACATCATACACTTCGTTTTTCTGCTTTAGAAAATAGACCCAAACCTTACGTGAATAATCATCAGTAAATGTTAGAAGATACCTGGATCCACCTTTAGAAGCCACTATGGAAGGTCCCCACATATCAGAATGTATATAACCTAACGTTCCCTTTGTCTGATGCACTGCTAACTTAAAGCTGACTCTTTTCTGCTTCCCATACACACAGTGCTCACAGAATTCTATCAATTTTGTTGACTGACCACTAAGCAGTCCCCCTTTACTCAACTCAGACAATGCCTTATCACCAATGTGACCTATTCTCATGTGCCACAGTCTCGTGATCTCTGCATCGGTTATAGTAGATGTAGAAATAGCAACTGAACCTGTCACTGTAGTACCTGCAAGCTCATACAAAGTACCTACCATTTTCCCTTTCATCACAACTAAAGCACCCTTACTGACCCGCATGACTCCACCTTCAGCAATGTACTTATACCCACTAGACTCAAGAGTACCTAGAGAAATCAAGTTTTTCTTCAACTCCGGGACGTGACGTACATCACTCAAAGTTCTAATAGCCCCAATCAAACATCCTCACACAAATTGTCCCAATCCCCACTACATTAATGCAGCATCATTACCCATCAAGCCAACTCCACCCTGTATAGACTTATGCGTGAAAAATCAGTCTCTAGTTGGACTAATGTGATATGAACAACCCGAATCCATGACCTACTTATCCTTGGACCTGGACTGAGAATCAGGAACTAATAGAAACACCCCTTCACTATCATCCTCTACAACACTAGCCTTAGCGGACTTATCTTTGCTCTGGTCACCCCTGTTACCTTCTTTCAATTTATTTTTATATTTGAAACAATCTTTCTTTATGTGCCCTTTCTTGTGACAGTAATGGCACGACAAGTTCTTATGTCTAGATTTAGGCCTAAACTTTTTTCCACCATTGGATCCCCTATGTTCTGGTCTACCTCTCACATACAAACCACTGCCTTAGTCATTCATCGAGTCAGATAACTACCTATCTACCCGTTCTTTACTCACAAGATTTCTTTTCACCTCATCAACAGTAATGGTCGGCCTACCCCCATATATCTTGCTTTTTACAAAGCCCTTATACGAATTAGAGAGTGAACACAATAACAACATAGCTTGGTCCTCGTCCTTAGGGACATCATCCAATTCTTTTAATTCTAGTATGATAGAAGTAAACTCACTAAGATGGTTTTTAAGAGATATACCTTCTGTCATACTGAAAGTGAATAATCGGTGCTTCACTGCAAGTTTGTTGGAGACTGACTTGTGGCAAAACATGTCTAGTAATTTCTCCTATAACTCCTTTGCGGTTTCCATCTCCAAGACCTCTGACAGAACATCGTCAGCTAAACATATTTGTAATGCCGTGAGAGCCATATCATCCATCTTTTCCCACTGTGCCTCGGTCATAGTCTCGGGTTTCTTCTCTTTTCCCTCCAGTGCTTTCTTCAAGCCATTCTGAGTAAAGAGTCCTTTCACACGGACTTGCCATAAGCTAAAGCTTCCTTGACCTCCGAACTTCTCTACCTCGGTCTTAATACCTGATGCCATTGTACCAATTCGAATAACCAGGCTCTGATGCCAATTTGTGCTGAAATAACTAATTCTCCCGGCATATAATCGAATCAAATACCACAACAATACGAGAAGTAAATGGTCTAAAAGAGAAAAAAAATAAATGAAACAAGTATTTACGTGGAAACCCCTTTACAATCGAAAGGGGAGAAACAACGGGCGAAGATTGGAGCTTTTATTATTGAATCGAAAAGAAGAATTACAATTACTCCTTTTCTCTCTCTCTCTCGTTTTAGTTGGCGGTGCCGCTGGGAAAACCTCACAAGAATATTTGGATACGAATGACGTAAACTCTACGTCCACATATATAGCCCCATGAAAACGCTGTTCTCGATCAATCGGGAGGCGTGCTTACTGCTGGTGTCCTTCACTTACGTAACATTCCCGATCGATCGGACTTCACCTGATAGATCGGCCTCCTCATATCTCACCATAGTCAAATGCTCTCATTTAGTATATATATATATATAATTTAGCTTGAAAGACTTGCATCATTTCTTGCTTAAGTTGCCTTGTTTAGCTAATCAATTTCCTAACAAAGCTCTCATATCTCACTATAGTCAAATGCTCTCATTTAGTATTCACTATATATATATATATATATATATATATATATATATATAATTATAATTTAGCTTGAAAGACTTGCATCATGTCTTGCCTAAGTTGCCTTGTTTAGCTAATCAATTGAAACCCAAGTATAGTAAAGCATTTGTTTGGCAGTTTAGAAGCTTAAGGTTATGTTTGTAATGCAAAAAACTCTATGGAAGGGAAAAAGAGGAGAGCATTCTCCCTTTGTTTGGAAAGCATGAAAATTTTGAAGGAAAAAAATGGATGAAAAACTTTAAAAAAATTAAAAATAGGCTTTGGGGAATCATTTTCCTTTTTAAAATAGGCTGAAAAATTAAAAAAATTTGTGCCTCAAATGATCCAATACAATCACTTCAGTCCATTAGTTTTTAGCCATTTCATTTGCTCCAATCCATAGTTTTTCATTTACTTAAATTTTGTTTCCTCTAAATTTTCTTTGTTTCGAATGAAACCTAAATGAATTAAGTTTGCGCTGTACTACAAGTATAAATGTGCCTAAAAGAACTAAATACACTATAAACTGAATTTGAAGGAATCTAGCTGGGTTATAGATTAATTGAGCTCGAGCTGATAGTCTCGTAGCATGTGACCCCCCTCAAGATTGTCACCATCTAACCATTACCAAGGTTCAGGTCTACTTGGGCTCGTTACTTTCAAGATCAATGGGCCTTGCCTTGGCTCCTATCTCCTCAACATGCATTTTTGACATATTCTGCTGCCAAGTTCCAAAAAATTCATGTGTACAATTAACAAAAGTAAAAATATCAAACCAAGTCAAGATACCTAATTTTAGGTGAAAGCATCTCTCAAGCAAAGGGGAATTCATAGGATGGAATTGGATGCTCATCTTTACTGAAAATTTGGGATTACGATCTTTAATCATAATTTACAACCTCAGTATGACAATCATCTCAGCTATAATACAAGTTTTCTCACACAAAGATATGAATGCTTCCCAATGCAACTTTTGAACGGAGAAAGTCACAAAGTCTCTCAAAAATTCTCAAGGCATAACTTTGTTCATTGTCGAATCACTCGCAGACACACACACCCAATATCTTCAATTTACGACAAAAGGTTACCTAACTCGAAAACTATTTTTGGAAAAAAGTCAAACATTTTTCTTCTTCTTTCTTCTCAAATACCATTTTTTATATAACTCTTTCGTTTTCTTCATTTTAAATATCACTCATATTAATTTTTAGGTAAAAGATATATCCAATATTATGCTTTTAATGGAAGGTGAGGTTTTATTTGAGGAGGGACGCAACTCAAACTAGGGCAATTGCTGAGTGAGGATAAGATAGTTACCTCTATACTAAATTAAAAAATATGTGGGCTCTTACTTTTTTATTGTTTATTGTCAAATGATTATTTTGTCATTAATTATTCTATTCACTAGATCATACTAACTTTGTCTAGTACTTTTAGCGTTTTCTATATCTTACCCAAAAGTAATATTTTATTCTATTTTTAAGGTGACCTTGTATTGGTGAATTGTCTTTAAAATTGCTTATTTTGTAACAATAAAAAAGACCCATAATGTCGCTATTTCAATTGGAAAAAGAAGACATCAAACCTTGCAATAACAAGACCTACAACCTTGTATTTGCCACAACTCCTCAACGGCTTCCATCATACTTGGCCTCTCTTCTACCTTACTTGTCACGCATCTCAGTGCAATCTTCGCAAACCATTCAATTTCAACCATTGTCGCCTCCTCTTTCACTTTCTCATTCACAAGCTGCAACATCCGATTTTCTCTCACAGCCAAATCGAAGTAATCTACCAAGCTCATGCCCAGTTTCAAAGACACTTCAAAGGGTTGTTCTCCGGTCAGCAACTCCAACAATAGTACTCCGAAACTGTAAACGTCGCTCTTATCAGTCACTTGCTTAGTCTTAACGTATTCAGGGTCAATGTACCTAGGTGGGCCCTCCACGAGCCAAATTTGTGACTTGTTCCCTGGTGTGATGGAAACTGAGTACCCGAAATTTACCAACCTGGCATTCAAGGATTCATAAAGGAGCACATTACTTGACTGGACATACCGGTACACCATTGGCTTTTCCAAACATTATGCATGTAGGATAGAGTGTACGCCACATCAGCAGCGACTTTTAGCCGGTCCAACCACCGCATACCACCGGTCCTACTTGCAACACTTTCATTTAAATGCTCAGAGAGGCGACTATGTGCTATGAATTCATAGACAAGGATAGGCAATGTAGTCTTTAGGCAACATCCATAAGGCCTCACCATATTCTTATGGGTCATCACTTGGCTCATTGCTAACTCATTAAGAAAGTGATGGATTGAGTAATCCGAGTTGGACTCAAATGGGGCAGAGATGGCAACATCACGACCCTTGAGGATACCACGGTATACGGATGCAAGGGGCCCACTCTCGAGAAGCGAATTTGGCTCATAGTTGTTTGTAGCACATTCTATGTCCTCGATCGAGAAAACCTTTAGCCCCTTTGCAACACCCGGTTTGCCTTGGCTTAAGGCAATCTGTTTTTTGAGCAAGATTGCTCCATTATGAACTAAATTTCTCAATTTAACTCCATTTGACACCCTCGATTTTTTCTTTTTGCTATACCATTGACCCATCTGGCTACCAAGAATGAAGCACAACCCTAAATGTGTGTCTTGCAATGGTAACTAAATTCTCATTGTCAATCTTCGAAGTTAGAAATATTTTGCAATAGGCGTGCAATATATGATAGTATTTTTAGGACACGTGTAAGATAGATATTGGGCAAAAGACATACTTTGAGTCAACGGTAAGCATCTTATAATAAATGAAAAAGCAAAAAATAGGTAAGGAAGCAGAAAGAGTCAGCAATGGCGAGCTAGGAGTTAATTTTTGCAATAAGTGATGTGTTATAAAAGTAGAGATATATTGTACTTAAAAGAAAAAAAAATATAAATATAAATTTAAATATATTTTAAGAAAAATTGGTAACAAAAAGATTTTATAAAAGTAGAGACATAGGAACATATTCAGTGTCATAAGGGCTCCCGCCAACACAAGGTCTGGGGAAGCGGATATACGCAGCCTTCCTCCTTATAAAAGTAGAGACATATTATATTTAAAAGAAAGAGAATAAAAATATAATATACCAAAAATGAAGATAAATAATCATATCTTCTAACCTATATTAAGCACTCCTCATCAAAATTAAAGTCCTTTGCCCAATCAAGCCCCTCGTTCCCCATCTCGCCAAGCTCGCCAAGGTGCGAGCTGCCTTCCCTTTCACAAGGAGTTGTTTCCTCACCCTACTTCCTAGCCACGAATGAGAGTCCAAATGTTGGTTCACATACCCAAAAAGAGCCAAGAATTATAAAATTGTTAACAAAGTATGAGGATGACCCTATGTGCCAAGAACAAGCTTGGTTTTACAAGCAATAACATAGCACAATCATGTAAGACTAATACACTTTTTGATAAATGGTTCAATTTTAATCGAATATCTAGGATTTTATCGTATTTAGGCCAGTCCTGACTTTATAAAAGCCCAGCCAAAATTTTCAAACTAGGTCTATTTGTAATGATTTTGGTTAGTGTGCTTACTCATCATATTTGAGTTAAGTTTGAAGTAGGGTTCATTAGAATGAGCTGAACTCAAGCTCCAGCTGCACAGCCGACTTGATATTTCCTGCGAGACCAAACAAACAGTTAGAGGAGCCCGTATAATAGTAACCTAAAACCCCCTCAAAGGTCTAATCGGCTAGCCAAATGAATGTTTGGCTAACTAGGCTTGGTTGTGGGCTAATAAAATGAATATGCTAACTTGAGCTTCGCTTAATAATGAGTAAAATAAGTATAAAATATTTAGTTTAATATGAGTAAAGAAACAAAAATAGCTAAATTAAAAGGTAGGATTATATTATCATCCTCATCATTATCATTATCATCATATCATCATCATCATCATTCATGCCATCATCGCCATCATCCCCCTCCCGTGTTATCACCCTCATATCATCATTGCCCATCATCCCCACATCATTATGCTCATCAACCCTATTGGACTTCTAGTGTGAAGCCTGGTTTTATATTGTTATGGACCAAGTATTGTATGGAGCCTCAGTTTGGGCTCAAGTTGAGGTTCAGGTCCGTGATTGGGGGTTTCAGCTAAATATTTAGGGTTTTATTATGCGCCTATTTATATCCAATTCTAGAGTTTGAGAGAGTAGTGCGAATTGAAGAAAACTCCCTGTAACAATTCTAAATTAATAAAATTCTCCCTGCAAATCAGTAGACATAATCAAACCATATAAATCTGTATATTTATTATTTATTTTTCTAATTAAATTCTTTATTTAATTATTACATTTCCTAACAAACCCATCATCCTCTTTCCCTTTCTTATTTCTCACGAACTTCCTGCCTTCTCATCTCCTTCAATCCACCTTTTTATTCACTCACCCTTGTTCTCCACGTCAAACGGGGAGGGCAAGGTGTAAAATTGTATGACTGCCACTGTCATTTTAGTGCATATTTTCAAGTCAATTTTCTAATTTAATTCTATTTTATTATTACCTAATTTTTATATAAATTATCTATTTATTATACTTAAAGAATATCAGTATTGTATATATTTATTATAATTATTTAAAATTTTTAATTTTTTTCCTTTTTATTTTATTTATTATTAGTTTCATAATTTTATTTTAGAAGTTTTCAATTTTTAAATTATAAAATAGTATTTATATTTGTGTATTTATTAATTTTTAAATTTTTGTAAAAGGAAATTAATTTTATATATGTAAAGTTTTTTATGGTAATTTTTGTTATTAGTTTTTATTTTCATTATTTTTTAAATAAAATTAAGGATTTCTTTACTTTTTTAGTATTTTATATTATAAGGTTTCCTTAGTAATATTTTTTTTGCTTTCTTTAATTTTTTTATGCATGGAAGACTATGAAAGATTATTTATTTTTTTATATTATTAGTTTCTATTTTTTATTAAAGGTCATTTATTTTTTATATTATTAGTTTTTATTTTTTATTATTACTTTGTTGATGTTTTTTATTTTATTATGTATGAATGGATATGAAAAGTTTTATTTTTGGTATTTTTTTAATTTTATTTTATTATATATAGAAGAATGTGAAAAAAAAATTTCTATTTTTTTATTATTATTTTATTGCTTTTTTTATTTTATTGTGTATGAAGGATATGAAAAGTTTTTGAGTTTTTTTTTTATTATTACTTTATTGCTGTTTTCTATTTTGTTATGAAAAGTTTTTTGGCATTTTTTTCATTTTATTTTATTATGTATGGAAGATATGAATTTTTTTGTTATTTTTTTCATTGAATTATTAATACATGTAAATAGTTTATACCTAAATAAACTCCATCGACACTAAAAAAAGGATTTGAGGCATGTGAATACTGTTTGCCTAGATAAACTCCATCGACATTATGGAAGGATTTGAGGGGGGAAGACACTGTAATTCATATATAAGAATAGATTTTTCTCATTAGGGACTTACCAAAGTTTTTTCGGACCACATTCTACAAATTTTTACTCTCTTTTGTTAATATTTAGATTAGACAAGAACAAAATAAACTAAGAAAAATAGAATGAGGCTTAGATCCAATATTCACAATACTTGGATATTTTATTCACAAGAGGAGAAAGTAATTTATAATACAAGCAAAGTAAACCAAAAGACTAGAAAACTAAGGCTCCGTTTGTTTCAGGGGAAAACCGCATTTTAAGAAGTGGTTTTCCCCTTTTCCTTTGTTTGGGGTGTCATTAGCTCACGGCGGAAAACTTTTTCCTTCAAATGAGGGAAAATGACTTCCCTTTTTAAAATGGGGGAAGTCGTGATTCTAAGTGACTTAAAAACCTTAACGGTTATCATTATACAAATAGATATCGAATCAAAATAAACCAGACTACACTATAAACATTTAATGTCAACATCGGATAAGAATTAGACCCCGCATTATGCCGGAGCCGCAAGGCACTGGGACTGTTGTTGTTGTTGTTGTTGTTGTTGTTGTTGTATCGGATAAGAATTAGACTGAATAATTAAAAACCACTTCAATATTACTTTGTTATTGTTGTAACAGAATAACTTTAATCAAGTTAAATTGTTACATAATATTATAGAAGAAAATTATTTAGGTAATATTTTAGCATTTATTACATAGGTTCTATGATATTTCAGTAATATATAATAATGTACCCTGAAGTTTAAAATTTTTTTAGTAAATCAGGTATCTTTTACTAAAATTTAGTATATTTTAAATAAAAACAGCAATCTATATGTATGCTATATCATAATGCAATAATTTCTTTTGTCCAAAAATTGTAATATGACACATTTGTTTATAATATATAAGTAATTTTTGTTAGAATGTGGACAATCTTTTGATAATATGATATTTATACCACATCAATTTTTTGGCAGAAATTACCCGAATTTTAATGAAAATTCACCAGATTTTGACGCAGTATATACACAAGTGATAAAATTTCTTATCTCATGACACCTCATTGTATATAATAAAATGACCGAGTATTTACATGATAAATGCTCAAATTTTAGAATACCGAAGAAATAATTTTTCTAATTTATACAGCTTTGATAGTTAACTTTTTATTTTGTTACTTCATATATGTTATATTATTACTTATATTGTCCTATAAAAGGATATAAAATGATTGGTGAAAAATATTTTTTTAAAACATACACAAAGACATCACAATGGGGAATTAAGTTTTCCTTTGAAACAAACAACGGAAAACCCCACTCGGAATTTATATTTCCTTGGAAAACCTTTTCCGAAGAAAAATTAATTCCTAGATTCTACTTTTCGGTCAAAACAAACAGCCCCTAAGAATCCTATGCTAGAAAAATAATTATATAGACAAAGCAATGAAACTCATCCTAGTCTTCCTCTCCCCATCAGTGGTCAGTTATAGGGAGGAGGAAGAGCAACCATTGAAGTCCCTCATCAATACTTAGTCAAAACTACTATTAAATACTATAATTATTAGGATCTCACAAAAAATAAATACAAAATACAAAGATACAATAAAAATATAATATAAATAAAAGAATAATAGAACTCGTATTTCAGCATCTCTTGACCTAGGATCCCACCAAGCAATCTTAAAAATGCACACGTTATCGACCTTTTATCACGACTACTGTACAGTTGTAATGCATGTGTCTGGTAATGATCCATCATGCTATGAACCGTCAACCAAAAAAAAAATAAAATAAAATAAAAAGAAGAGTAAATTGGCAACCTACTTCTATCAAATTTATTATAATATGATTATTATCGAGGGTTATGTCCAAATTAGTCTCGAGTCTTCCCGACTACCACATCACCCATGCCATATCAGCAACGCCACATTAGCAATGCCACATCATCAATCTAGCCCCTAATTAATTAGCATAAATAAGGGGTTATACGTTGAGATTTGTGATATATTTAGCCTCCCCCCCCAATGTTTGTCTTGATTTCTCCCCTTTTTCTTGTAATCCTCCATTTTGGAGGTCAATCTATCAAATAAATATACTATTAATTTGTGATTTCATTGATATAAGTTAGATTATATTTAGGTTTATGTCACATTCATTAACAGTACTTCATAATCATACCCAACACGAAGCAAGAATGAACCCTATTTCAATTGTACAAGTTCTTCAGATTTTCAGGATGCAATTTTGTGTATCTTTTCCATTTTTGTGTATCCTGTGCACGAAGAATGAAAATTGGTAACAGAAGGATTTAGCTAACTTTTTTTTAATTTTCTATTGCTAAAACAATTAGAAACAAAGGGAAAAAAGTTCTATTTTAATTCTCACAACTAGAGAATAAGATAGAAACGCATAAACAATACACAATCTAAGATAGTGGAATGCCAAAACCCTAATTATCTTCCTCCTTAAGTAGACGAGCTTTTCCATCTAGAACAAAAAAAATAAATAATGATATCTATTAATCTATAATAAACTCTCCTCCTTGAAATTAAACTCTTTTGCCCGGATCAAGTTCCTACACGCGTGTTCCCCCATCTTGCTAAGCTTCCAACTCGCCAATACCCGTCCCGCCAAGTAACCTGCTATGTGTTAAAGGCGCGGCTGCATCAAGAATTGTACAGTGTTGTCCCCAAACTCTCTTCTCTATTTTGTCTAGGATGCAGAATCAATCACAAATTGCTTCTTAAATGGAGCATTTACTGTTGTCTGCGAGTATAATTGAACTTGTGCATTGCTCCGACAGCCTTAACTTTCATATTTCTGCTTCAATTTCTAAAAAGGCGTCTGCAATCACTCATTTAGGAGCGTCAACAGTGGGACTGGATGTTTGTTAAGGAATCTGCACACACCGGAACATCAGATTGGGTTCCGAAATTCGAAAAATCAGGGTTGGGGAAGAAAAAGAGGTACAAGATTTACGTGGTTCTGCCCAAAGCTATGTCTAGGGAAGGGGAGCAATGAATTTTACTATGAATCAAAGGTATTATAAGTGTTTGGTCCCAAGAAAAAAAAAAGGTATTATAAGTGTTTATTTCTCACTATTACATACCAAAGAAGATTTTATCCTTTGCTCTTTGGACTGTATCACTCGCTCTCACTATTTACTTTTTTGCTCACTCAAGCTCTGCCTTTCCAATAAAGAGCAATGCTCTACATATAGGCCACAAGAACACAATAGTAAAAGGGAGCCCAAAAGACATCACATTACTGCTAGTCATCATATGTAGGAATTGTAGTAATACCATCCATATGGAGAGTCCTCAAAAAATTTCAATATTTACGAGGCCATTGGAGAAGCCTAAAAGTCACCAGCCCAACATGTTCATCCACAAATTGTCAACAAGCAATTTCACAAGAAGATATTTCCTCGCCCTGTGTTGGTTTCACACCGTTACCGGATTCCATTAGGACTCCAAAGTTAAGCGTGCTTGGGCAAGAGTAGTACCAAGATGGATGACCTCCTGAGAGGAGGCACTGAGAAACAACCTCTCTTCAGGTTAACACGCTACGTACATCACCCCCCCCCCCCCCCCCCCCCCCCGACCCTGCGTAAGCGGAAGCCCTTGAGGCACTGGGTATGTTTCTGTTCCTGTGTTGGTTTCACACATCCAAAAAGAGCCGAGAATTATAAAACTCGTAACAAAGCATGACGATGACTCTATGGGCCAAGAACAAGTTGGTTTTACTAGCAATAGCATAGCACAATTCTTGATTTTATCCAATCCAGGGCAGATCATGACATTTTTAAAGTCCCAAGCAAAATTTTCAAATAGATTATGTTATATATCATTTTATTTCTGTTATCAATATAATACTAATACTACACATTATAAAAATTGTAAACATAAAACTTATTATTATTAACAATTAGTAATTTAAAAACCACAATTTTTTATATATTTCCTCTCTGTGTCTTCTCAAATACCATTTTTATATAACTCTGTTTTAGTTTTCTTTTTTTCCTGATTTTTCTTTTTTACTTTTTTTATTTTAAATATTATTCATATTAATTTTGAAATAAAAAACTTTCAACATTACGTTTTTAAAGGAAGGTGAGGTTATATTTGGGGAGGGACGTGACTCAAACATGGGCCACTGCTGAGTGAGCATAGGATATTTACCCCTATACCAACTTAGAAATATTTAAGCTATCACTTTTTATTGTTTATAGTTCTATGGATAATTTATATCAAAGGTCCTTGTACTTTTTTTATTGCATCAATTTAGTCCATATACTTTTAATCTTGTTTACCATTTATATTGTATAAATTTAGTCCTTTGATCAAATTTAAATTAAATTATTGACATAATTTTTAACGGGACAATTACATTAGATGCAAGTAGCCCACTACAAATCCATATTTAATTTAACCTATTCTATGACTGAACCATTGAAAATTTTATTAAGAATTTAATATAAATTTTATTCGAGAGACCAAACTAACACAATATCTATTGTACATGGACTAAATTAACACAATTAAAAGTATAAGGACTAAGTTGACACAATTGACAAAGTACAAGGACTTTTGGTGTTAATAACCCTAACTGTATCATTCTTTTGCTCATTAACTATTCTATTCGCTTCCCAAGGTGACTATGTACTGATGAACACTAAAGTTTCATTTACAATAAGAGAACGTCAAAACCTTAACAATTTTGATGCAGATTTCTTACACCTTGTATTTGCCACAACTCCTCAACGACTTCCACCATACTTGGCCTCTCTTCTCCCTTATTCATCACACATCTCAATGCAATCTTCCCAAATCGTTCAATCTCATCTCTCGTCCCCTCCTCTTGCACCTTCTTGTTCACAACTTGCATCATCTGGTTTCGTCTCAAAGCCAAATCAAAGTAATCTACCAAGCTCATGCCCAGTTTCAAAGACACTTCAAATGGTTGTTCTCCTGTTAGCAACTCTAACAATAGCACCCCAACGCTGTAAACATCGCTCCTATCAGTCACTTGCTTAGTCTCCACGTATTCAGGGTCAATGTACCCAGGTGGGCCCTCCACAGGCCAGATTTGTGACATGTCCCCTGGTGTGATGGAAATTGAGTACCCTAAATTTGCCAGCTTGGCATGCAAGGATTCATCAAGGAGCACGTATTGTGATTGGATATACCGGTGCACCACTGGCTTATCCAAAGCATTATGCATGTAGGATAGAGCGTACGCCACGTCAGTAGCAACTGCTAGCCGGTCCAACCACCGCATACCACCGGTCCTACTTGTAATATTTCCATGTAAATGCTGAAAGAGGGTACTGCTTCGTATGGATTCGTAGACAAGGACAGGCAATGGAGTCTCTAGGCAATATCCATAAAGCCTTATGATATTCTTATGGCTCATCACTTGGCTTATTGCCGCTTCATTAAGGAAGTGATGGATTGGGTCATACGAGTTGGACTCATATGGGGTACGAATTGCAACATCACAACCCTCAAGGATTCCACGATAAATGGATGCAATGGGCGTACTCGTGATAAATGAATTTGGCTCATAGTTGTTTGTAGCCCTTACTATGTCCTCGATTGAGAAAACCTTTAGCCCCCTTGCAACATCCGGTTTGCCTTGGCTTAAGGCGATTTGTTTCTCAAGTAAAATTGCTCCATTACGAACTAAATTTCTCAAGTTAACTCCTTTTGACGCCCTTAATTTTTTCTTTCTGCTATGCCATTGACCCATCTTGCTATCAAGCAATGAAGCACAACTCTAAATGTGTGTCTTTCAATGGTAACTAAATTCTAATTGTCAATCTTCAAAGTTAGAAATACTCTGCAATAGACATGGAAGACAAAAGTCCCATTTTGAGGGAAGTGATTAGAAATGAACAAGTTGGTCATCCAACTTAAAATTTGAAAATTTTAGTCACCCAACTTGTAAAAAAATGTTATATTTAGTCATTAAAGTCATTTAAAATTGGACAAATTAATCACACAACTCAAATTTTAGATAATTTGGCTACTTAACTCCTAATTAAAATCTCATTTAGTCACTGAAATGATTTAAAATGGGCAAATTGGCCACCCTACTTCTAAATGAAACACTAATTTAGACTAAAAAGAGAAATTTTAAGATCAAAATAGAGAAAGTACCTGATTAATCTTGTTATAGCACCAAAAGATTTATGTGTGAAAGAGTTGTGGGTTGGGGATTGGCCGAAGATGGCTTTGAGGGAGTGGGTTTTTTAGAAAAAATTGAGTTTAGGGCGAAATTTTGATTTTTTTTGGGGGGGGGGGATTAATTTGGGGGGTAAAACATTTAATTTAGAGAAACATTTTAAATTTTTAGTTGTTCATAATTATAGGTATATTTAAATGATTATATTTTTTTTTTGCTTAAAATATTTTTTATGTTTTATTTCATGATAAAATTAATTATTTATCTTTAACTTTTGTCCAATATTAAAGATTAAACAAGGACTAATTTGATGACAAAATAAAAGATAAATGACTATTTAAAAAAATAATAGATAAACTTCAATAAAATTATAAAATTAGAGATCCAATGAAATAAATAGCTTAAAAAATATGATTAAATCTTCCAAATTATGAACTCGGCGATCAACTTATTTTGGTGACCAAAATGGAACTTTTGTCCAGGACATGTGTAAGAAAGGTATTGGGCAAAAGTCATACTTGAGTTAACGGTCAACATCTTATAATAAATGAAAAAGAAAAAAATAGTTAAGGGAAGCAAAAAGTGTCCGCAATAGCGGGGTAGGATTTAAATTTTGCAATAAGTGATGGTATTTTTATCTAAAAACTTTTAAGTTTTACTTTTTAGTTTCACTCAAAGGATAAGTATTATTTTTATTTTTCTCTCTAAAAGTAAAAAACTAAAATTACATCGACATTTAAAAATGTACTTATATATCGATCAAACATCAAAAATGCACTTATGTATTGATCAAAGACATCATAAATATACATGCACATATATAATATAAATAACTTGTGTATTAGTTAATATTATAATAAAGGACGAAATATACAAAGATCCCCTAAATTTTATTAAAAAAAACTCATGCTTGAGTCAACAGTAAACATCTCATAAGAAGAGAGAGGGGAGGGGGGGGGGGGGGGGGGATGGATAAGGAATGGTGGGCTAAGGTTTTTCCTACTTTATTATGAATTAATTTTTTAAATATGTGCTGGTATTTTAGGCGTTAATTACATTTTAATATCCCAACTTTTGGAAATAACAAGGGCCTTGATCTTTTGAATTAATAAAAAGACTCCCGAGTTTTTGGTGTATTCATAAAAAGACCTATCTTCGACGTGATGACATCATTTTCACCAATAGAACTGACGTGACAACTTTTTTTTTATTGCTGTTATAAAATGGCAAAAGTACCCTCCATACTTTTATTCTTATTTTATAAGCATGAAATTTAAGATGTTGTATTATATAGAAACTATCTATTTTTTGCTTAATTTGTTTTAAAATATGGTTATAAAATGGTATTTTTGTCATTTTATGGTAGCAATAATAAAAATGCAGCTACCACATCTGCTTTATCGATGGAAAATAACTTCATCGTGTCCCTGAGGGGCCTTTTATTAATACGATAAAAACTTAGGGGCATTTTTATTAATTCACAATGACAAGGGTCATATTTATTATTTCCAAAAGTGTAGAGGCCCTAAAATATAAATAACCCATATTTTGATCTCGAAATTTTTAGTTTTTTGCGTTTTGATTTTACTCCAAAGGATAAGTATTATTTTTTTATTTTTCTCTCTAAATTAGAAAACTAAACTATATCGACATTCAAAAGTGCTTTTATTTATGTATCGATTGGACGAGTCATAAACATATATATACATCTGTAATATAAATAACACATATTAGCAGGTATTACAATAAAACTGGATTATTTATTGTGCATGAATTGACATAGATAACTCTATTATCAAAAAATGAGTCCACTGATTGAACCTTAGTTTAGGCCCCTAATGTGCCTCATTTTTATATACTCTATTTCTCATTCCGGCAATATATTGGGCTTTTTACCTTCGTGTTTTGTTGTAATCTTGGCACATTTATGCATGGAATGCATCGGAGTAAACGTAGGTTGAAAAGTGGAAAAATCAAGCATTACTTAGGGATATTTGAAGACTATTACGAGAAACCCGATCACGTGTGTAAAAGGACTCATCAGGTCACAATTCGGTAAACCAAATACATCTCGAAGAATTTAGGGGTTCAATCGACCTCTTGGCACGGAA
Organism: Simmondsia chinensis; assembly: GCA_018398585.1. Classification (NCBI taxonomy): domain Eukaryota; kingdom Viridiplantae; phylum Streptophyta; class Magnoliopsida; order Caryophyllales; family Simmondsiaceae; genus Simmondsia; species Simmondsia chinensis. The sequence goes on from JAGTTD010000018.1 coordinate 21,150,858, forward strand.
CACCAATCAATCAATTGCCCATAGTAGGATGAATCCTACAGTGGGCAGGCCAATTAATCGGCCAACAATGCCAATCAATTGGCAGCTTGCAGTAGGTGAGCCGATCGATTGGCACGATACTTGCAGCGTGACCCTTAGGTCATGTCGCAGGCATAAATAAAGAGGGAAAGACCTTAGTTTTGTATCTTTTCATGCATCTCCTCTTCTCCTCTCCTTCACAAAGCGTTACGAGATTCAAGAGTTTATCAAACGCCAAGGTGTAGGTGGTTGAAGTACTGGGAGGATTCAACCTTGGATCAATGTCAACACAGATCGAGGGAGTTTTCACTTCCAAGTTTCACTCATTGTTATTCTTTTTCTTAGATTTTATGATGTGTAAACCTCAAGTGAAGGAGTAGACCTTTTTAGTTTAGGGATGAAGGACAAGTAGCCGTTCGTATCCCAGTTTTGTATTTTGCTTTAACGATGATTTAGTTATATTCTATTCACGCCTTTGTGGGGAATTATTCATGATTGCCTGATATTTCTTTGTGTGTGCTTGTTGCTATGTTTAAATCTCCAGCCTTTTAACGTCTAGTCTTATGTTTGTAGCCCAGAGCACAACATAAAGGTTTTCACGCGTTGTCAAGGTTGAGGTTGTATCCAACCATGAATACAATCTCTTATACAATTAATATTGAATTAGTGTAACAAAAGAAGTAGTGCTAATGAGATAACCTATGCTACACTTAGAGTGATAAGATAGGTTGTTAGGAAAATCTTACAAAATGAGTATCAATGAGTAGTCTCTGGCTTGAAGCATATAACGAACCACTATCCTTAAAACTTATTTCGTTGATAACAAAATATTCTCGGGGATATAATAAAAACCAATAACCAAAGTGACATAAAGTGTAGAAAAGAAAAATAACCGAGATGTAAACAAAAGAATGATATTGCAAATATATTTTTCAAGTACTTTCAAAGAAGAAGCTGGGATCTATTTATAAAAAAACAAGTGCCCCTTTTGAAGGAACACATTCCTTCCAAAGGGTCATTTCAACCGCCAAAAACAACACTTTAATCTTGCAAATTAACAGTCCAAACTGCCTATGTGTCGAAACCGTGTGTTGACACATAGGGCTACGTGTCGACACACAAACCTACACATAGGGTTCTGTAAGACTCCGTGTCAACACTCAACTTCCCTTGAATGTTTCTGCAGAGTTGTATGTCGGCACACTCAGTGCATGTGTCTACGCACACCATACTCAAACCAAATACATTATAAATAAGTCCGAAACATTTTATTAAGCACTTTATTTTGAAAATATACCAACATAGGTTATATCTTTAGACTAATTCATTACCCTAAATCATAATTTATATATTAACCCTAGGCTTAAAGCCTGTAGCCTAAGTCCTTCGAATCATTGTCCTAAGTAAAATGTAATGACGGGATATAAGTAGAGCTATCCTGAATTCACTCCCTAAACTAACCAGAATCAAATTGACATCTCTTTCTATTGTATTAATTGTCTTTACGTACTTAATCACTTGACTCAACCCACAAACCGATTTCAACTACTTGTTAAGCATTAGGTCTAACTTAACATCGATTCTCTGTGGATACGACCCGTATATCTGATAAAGCTACGAAGATCTCAAATGCTTCCAAGTAGACGGTTTTAAAATAACCTTTAAAATCACATCACTCCTAAAATCTCAGGATCGGCGTTGTGTTTAATTGAAACAAAGCTCAACCGTACAGTATTCTACCAGCAAATAAATTAAAGCTATTAAAAGGAGGTGTTAAATAAATAAACACATATACAATGTTTAGGCTTGTTATGGAAATTCAAATGTACTATAAGAACAATGGCTTCAAGGCGTGAAGGGAACCACTTTCCTTAACGTCAAGGAACCAACTATCTCAAAAGCTTAAACTGATGGGTGAAGGCCCATGATTGATTTTATACAGTTACATGCCCCCTCATGCAAATATCTCTTGTGCTTGAAGCATAGATATTGCATAGGCTTATCTCGTACAAAACAACAACAACAACAACAACAACCGACCCAGTGCCTCAATGGCTCCCGCAAAAGTAGGGCCTGGGGGGTGGATATACGCAGCCTTACCCCTTGAGGATGTCATCCTGAAAGGAGGCTATTTCCGAAAACCCCCAACCTAAGAATTGTGTCGTCATGGAAGCATGGGCACTTGTAAACAAGAGAGCAGCAAGCATTATGAAGCAGACTCAATAGAAGGCAAATACAAGGCGAAGTAGTTAAGTAAACAGATAAGCAAATAAGTGCGCCACATGAGGTGGAATACGCCTAGAAACACTAGTGTTAGTAGTAAGAGCAGCATTGCCCAATAAGCCCATCTCATACCTTATGCTTAAATTATGTTAATATTGAAAGTGCGGGCTGTAGAAAATTCGAACTTGACCTCATGGTCAACAAGGCTCTGATACCATATCAATGAATCATTTGTCCCAAAAGCTTAAACTGATAGATGAAGGCTTAAGATTAGTTTTATACTCTAACACTTAAGAGTTATTTCGTCCTTATCGGGATAGTATCGCGAATATAATGAAACCAAAACACAAAGAATGAATGTAGGGAAGATGAGTTTCTGAGATTAAAGAACAAAATAATGATAAAAATGTTGCGTACATACTAATATTGGGAATGGAAGGTGCATTTATATTTTCTAAGTGTCACTTGAAAGAGACACATTTCTTCGTATGAAGAAACATACTTCTTCACAAAAGGCAAAAAACTACCTGCTTATTTTAAAAATACACCAACAATGCTCAGATACAAACTCTTCATAATCCTCAGTAGGGATCAACTTCAACGGTTTCGTTTGAACAATTGGGTTAGAGCTGAAAGAGTTCCAAAAACATACAAATATAAATAGTGTTTTCATGTAAACATAACTATACAACAGGGACAATAACAACAACAACAATAGTCCCAATGCCACAAAGGCTCTGACTTGCGCGGGGTCTGCGAGGGGTAGGATGTGCACAGATTTACCCCATCAGGGTGGGCCCCTGACGAGAGACCGTTTCTGAGGACTCCCAACCTGATAGTAGATATATATGGAGAGCTTGTAAGGGGAGCACATAAAGCCTAGAAATCATGTGAAGCATGTATGCAAGAGAGCATGTAGGCATACAATCAAATCAAATAATCTGATAAGCATGTAAGCATGTACTTATATATGAATGAATGGGAGCCTAGGATCATAGTATTCAGGGTAAAAAGGTAGAAGCAAACAAGCAACATTGATGGGATAAAAAAGGGGACATTTACATCTTATAAGAGCCTGTAATTATGTATTGAATACCTGATCCTTATCACACTTCACTTCATTACCCAGTGTACGTTGGAATTCAATCATTCGTTTAGACCTTACTTATAGTACACCAAAGCAGCTAATGTTCCATGCACAAGTCCAGAATACTCTCAATATTTAGAGTCATCATTCAAACAGTAAAAATTGAATCACTCATCTCTAATAGCAGTCTATAAAAAAGTAATCCAAATGGTCTAACTCAATGTTTCAATCTTATCTAACTCAATGTTTCAATCTTATTAAACACACCAACCTAACACTTTTGGATCTCCATCCACATGACCAAGATAAGTTATCTAAAGTGTCAAGTCATGGTCTTAACAGACAAGTAGTCTAAGCTTATCATCGACCACGAGTTATTCAAATAACATTCCATACCATTTGTTCTAAGTCTATTTATGGCTTAATCTCATTATCCACTTAGAACAAATATGCAAAATGTAAAACTCTATCAATCTCATGGACGATGCTTAAAAGAAAATTACATGCAATATATATGTTCACTTACACAAATTTTACGAAAAATGACTAAAAATTCAATTTTATTCATAAATTAAAATAATATTACTAGAATAAATTTAAATTTTAGGATATTGCTCCTAACAGAGTCATCCTGCAAGTCAGGTCTGCATAGATGGCTCAAATGAGGTCAGATTTATTTGTATGATGGGTCAAATTGGGTCAAGTTTAGGAGATAAATTTTATGACTCGATTTGTTCCATGACACGTGTCCTATGCGTTGGGTAAATCAGGTCATAGGTTAGGCTTGGGGTAACCTGGGTCCAACAGGGGTTTTTCTATGGCGAGTCTCATTCAGGTCAATATCGGGTTTGACCCGTCCAACCCTAACTCTTTTATTGTTTTAAAACAAAAAATTTGCCTTTTAACAGTGAGTTCCCACTTGTTGCCTCACTTTAATTGTGGTGCGCTTCGAGCCTCGTTTCAGTTGCATTTGAAATATCTAGCTTCTTTACATTTTTTAGATTTACTTATATTGTCCCTGTTGTATAGTTATGTTTACACGAAAACACTATATGTTTTTGGAACTTTTTTTTTGATAATTGTCGGCATAGCCGAAATACAACCCAGGGATCTCGACACAGTGAGCCTTGACACTCTCGATATGTTTTTGGAGCTCTTTCAACTGTAATCCAATTGTTCAAAAGAAACCGTTGAAGTTGTTCCCTACTCAAGATTGTAACGAGTTTGTCTCCGAGTATTGGTGTATTTTAAAATAAGTAGGTAGTTTTTTGTGCCTTTTATGAAGAAGTATGTTTCTTCAAGTGAAGAAATATGTCCCTTTTAAGTGACATTTGAGAAAATAAAATGCACTTTCCATTCTCAATATTAGTATATATGGCAACATTTTTTATCATTATTTTGTTCTTTAATCTCAGAAATTCGTCTTTCCCACACTTATTTTTACCGTGTTTTGGTTTCATTGTATTCTTGAGACTCTTTCGATAAGAACGAAATAAGTCTTAAGTGTTAGAGTATAAAACCAATCTTGGGCCTTCATCCAATAGTTTCAGCTTTCAAGAAAGTTAATTTCTTAACATGGTATTAGAACCTTATTACCTTTGAGGTTAAGCTTGAATCCATACAATCCCCACTTTTAATATTAACATAATTTAAGCACAAGCTATGAGGTGCGCCTATACAATATCCAAGCTTCAAGCCCAATAGGTATTTGCGTGAGGGGGTATGTTACGAATTAAAACCAATCCCGAGCCTTCACCCATCAGCGTAAGCTTTTGGGACAGTTGGTTCCTTGACATTAAGAAAAGTGGTTTCCTTCACGCATTGAAGCAATTATTCTTACAGTACTTTGAATTTGCATAACAAGCCTAACCATTTTATATGTGGTTATTTAATTAACACCCTCCTTTTAATAGCGCTTTAATTTGTTGCTCCATTATAATATCTGAATGTCTGGTATGTACTACGGTTTTTGCCGATAATTATCCAAAAAAATTTGTGGGTAGAATACTATAGGGTTGAGCTTTGTGTAATCAAAAACAACACCGGTCCTGAAATTTTAGGAGTGATGTGATTTTAAAGATTGTTTAAAAAATTTCTACTAGCAAGCGTTAATGGAGGGCTGAAACTCATACCCTTTATCTTTTATTAAGTTTTTATTAATTAAAAGTTTTATTATAGGATGTCGGAGTGTGCGTTGCGTTGGGGTGTCATTACGAGACTCTTCGAGTGCTGAGCGTCGGGCTGTCATTTGTCCAGGTCGTGGTGTCGGGTCATTTGTTGTTGTTCGGCCGACTCCCGATGGGTCCTGGATGCGGGACTACTTGAGGGTTGAAATGCTCCTCATCGTCTTGATGCTCTTACATCTTCACGGGTGTTGGCTGAGTTCCGGAGTTGAGCTCTGAGGGTGCATCTCGAACTGAGATGCACCTGTGTCTAGGTGGGCAGGCTTCCTTCTTCTTCCCCTCAGACTCTGGGGTGTATCCTGTCGGTGAGATTCGTGCTCTTCAAGTTAAAAGTGGAGTTCCGGAGGTGGCCTCATTGGGTGCATCTCGGTCCGAGATGTACCCACGGCCAGAGGGGCATGCTTCTTTCTTCTTGTACTCGGATCCCTGGATGCGTTCTGTTGGCAAGATGAGCTTCTCCCTTTCAAAACGAAGGCAAAGTTCCGAACCCGGGGCTCTGAGGGTGGATCTCGGCCCGAGTTGGGGCCTTGTCCCAAGGGGCCACGTGTCACTTGTTCGTATATTATTTTTGGTGTTATCAGTTAGTCCCCCGCCAGTTCACAAATGATTCTCATTTGCGAGTGGGTTTGCGGAGGTTTCTTTTTTATAAATAAGTGGTTCAAAGTCATTCATTTTCACCAACTCACGCTTCCTTCTCTTTTAACTCTAACATCACACTTCTCTTTTTACCCCCTTTCTTCGGTCAATTGACGGCTGACTCGGCAGATATTGCTTTTGAGATTTTTTTTCTCACCTTCCAGCAAAGTCTTTTTCGCGGCTTCAAACTTTGGCTCACTTCCACTTTCGCCTCATTAGGACTCGTCACTTCATTAATGCTCAGGCGTCTCGTTCTCTACTTCAGTATGTTGATGGCATGTTGGTCCAGTCTTGGTGCTATGTGGACCTGGATGATATCTCTATCTTTCTGGTACACCCATGGCAGGGAGGGTCATCCCTTAGTTTTCAGCGGAATTTCTGTCCGGCTATTAGTGAATCTTGGGATGTCACGGTGGGCTGGTCCTGTGTCAAGAGTTTGACCCAACGAGTCCCTCGCGACTCTCTATCTTCAATCCTGCTACTTGCTTCTACCTTCCACTGGGTTCCTTGACGGAGGGGTTTCTGGCCCCGTTGATTTGATGTCGTATGACGGCCATCCTCAGATGTTGGGGCTAGGCTGAATCGTTTAACTTCCTGGTTTATCTGCTGGTCTATGATTCCACCTTGGAGTCTGATAGAGGGGAGTGGTTGAACTCTCATAAGGTGTTCGCCTGGGAGGATGTATGGGCTTATAAGGGTGAGCTGTACGCCGAAGGGTGGAACTTGCTATTCCATGTCCCAGCCTTCGTTGACGGGATGATCTTCTTGATCTCGGATTAGGGCTCATATCTTTCGGACCGTTCTTCTTTTTATTGTACTTACGTGATCCACTAGAACACCATCACGAGCACGGTGGAGTTTTTATTTTTTCCGTCATGGGTTCCTCAGAGCATTTCCGTGAGTGACGACATAGGCTTATTTTGCTCGATCGGCCCTTCGACCTTTGGTGCTTCACTTTGTCTTATCTTGCTCAGCGGCTCCCTATTTTAAGTATGGTTGCTTCATGATTGTAACAAAGTCTTTTCTTGGTTCCCCTATCGCAGCATTGAATACTAGTTTTCGGTCCTTAATGCGTTCGGTGGCTTTCACATTGCCAGGTTCTGCGTCTCAGGCCGATATCTGATCATGGCCTGCAGGGGTGGATTGTACCGTTGTCGTATGGATGGGACGGAGCATGGGATGTTGGAGCACATGGGGCAGTATCCATACCGAGGCCTGCTTTCTTTGTTTCCGTATGTGGGGACTCTCTATCCTGAGTTGCCGGGTCCTGCGTTGCCATCTTAGGAGGTAGCGTCGACTTGTTGTATTTTGTTTCTTCTCTTCTCTTTTTTGTAATCGCCTTCTTGGCGTATCTTTAGACTTTGTATCTTGTCATTTTTTTTTTATCTCTCCCATAGGGAAATGTATGTCCGCTAATGTAGGTGATGTCATGACTTTCAATGAATCTTATGCTTCGGGCGTTCTTTAACTTTTGTCGTTCTTTCAATGATGATGATTTTATTATGTATATTTTATTATTATTTTTTTTTTATTGGATGAGCGGTTATATTTGTCGTTCTCGGATCGAGTTGTTCGGGTTATATTTTATTATTATTCTGTTTCATTTTTCTTTGCTGTATCTGGTTTTGGTTTAGAATGTTTAGGGGTGTCAGTTTTTTGAAAAAGACGTTCGGTCCTTGTTTCGTTTTTGATATAGAACTTATACTTTTAACTTTTTTCAGTTTTAAAGTTAAAGTATATTATTTGTTTTCTTCTTCCCCATCTCTCTCTCTCCTCACCTTCCCCCTCCCCCTCTTTTTCTTCACTTGATATTTTTGTACCGTTTTGGTTCGTTTTGGCAGCTTTTGAGTGTGAGTTTTAGGTGAGCTCAGCTATAAAAGTACGTTTTCCCTTGTTTTGAAGCTTTTGGGGGCGAGATGGGCCCTTTTTGGGGCAAAATTGCTTTTTGCCCCAGGTTCTCTTCTTAGAGGAGTGTTCTTGGGTTTTTTTTTTTTTTTACCCAAATAGGGTTGTTTTTTAGGGTTTTTCGAGTGGGGACTCGGTTTCGGGGACATGCATGGGGTTTGGGATTTTTTTTCAATTGGGGGCGAGCTAGAGGAGAGGGGAGAGAGAGCTCGTTTTTGGGCTTCTCTTGTTTTTGTCTTGCCTCAGCTTATTTACGGGCCTTGAGTACTTAATTAAAGATATAAAAGATTTTTTTCCGAACTAGGGGCGAGTTAGGGCCCCGGTCTCGGGCTTTGTTCGATTTTTGTTTTTATTTACTTTCTTAAGTACTTGATTAAAGATATAAAAGATTTTTTTCCGAACCGGGGGCAAGTTAGGGCCCTGGTCCTGGGGCTTTGTTTGATTTTTGTTCTTTAGTTTAACTTCTTAAGTATTTAATTAAAGATATAAGAGAGATTTTTTTTTCCCGAACCAGGGGCGAGTTAGGGCTCCGATCCTGGGCTTTGTTCAGTTTTTGTTTTTTTAGTTTAACTTTAGTCCTTTTGTTGGAAATGTATTTTATTTACTTTTATTTTATTTATTTATTATTATTACTTTTAGCGGAATCGGGGGTGAGTTAGGAGGTTAACTTGCCTCTCCGTGACTTCCGTTTATTTTGGAGTTGTTGTTTTGAGCACTTAATGAACGTGCGTTTTTTGTGTCAGGTGATTTTCAACGCGGTTTTTTCTTCCCTCGAGTACGTTCCAGGTAAGTTTGTTGGGTGCCCATTTTTACATATTTCGCAGAGGTGTGCTCGGGGTAGAGTTTGTTTTGTCTTGTTTGTCCGGAACCCAGGTTGATTGGGCTGAGGTGGACACACCATCCTGTTCTCCTTTCTCTTGACCGTTTACGGTGAAGCGGGGCCGAAAAGAAGAGATGCCGGACGAAGGCCTTTTTTGGATTGAGGACACCTTGATAACTCAGGGGAATGAGGGGTCCTCGGAGGCCGGGTATTCCTCAGCGGTGGCTGCGTCTACCCTTACCGCCACCTACCCTGGTCTGCCATATTCAAGTAAGTTTCTGAAGTCCTCTATATGTATTTTATTTTTTGCTTGTTTTTTACAGTTTTCTCCTCTCTTGATGGAACACAAGTATAGTTTTGTGGAGGCTTCTTCTTCCGAGGTTTGGAGCGAGGGCAGCTCATCTCCCGAGATTGAGGGTATAGCCGCAGAGCCGTTAAATCGACGCTTGCCGGATGAAAGTTCACCTTACAATTTAGGTTTTCGGAGATTTCTTGGATTCGTCCGTTACGGACTTTTGTGTCGAGTACTTTAGGTGACGGCAGTGTCTCTATAATTCGCTCTAAATATTATTTTCCAGAGGATTACAAGGTGTGGGATCCTCAGCTGGACGATTGTCTGTTATTTCCCCGAGAGAGGGTAGCTTTTGTCTTCCAGTAGATTCTTTGGATGCAGGTGTTCGTTTTCCCCTGGCTCCGTTAGTGGAGGAATTGCTCCTTCGTTGTATCATGTGTCTAGGGCAAGTTACCCCTAACAGATTTAGGAATGTGTATGGTTTTTTACTTGCATGTTATGTAAATGGGTTTACCCCCTCTTCGCAGGTTTTTGATATTCTTTTTAAGATTAGGTATCTTAGGCATATGGCCGCTTTTGAGAGTGAAGGGCCGGGGGGGGTCCCGACTAACGTGAAGATTTGGGAGAACAAGTTGTTTGGGTCAAACCTATCTTTGTCCCTTCGTTTTTAACAATGCGGGATTCACCGCAACGCCCGCGTCCGGTGAAAGGGAAATTTCTGACCTCCCGTGGGAAGCGGATTGTTCGTTATTTTGACAAGAACTCCGTGGGTGAGAGATTCATAGCTTGTAAGGAGTTACTTGAGCAAGAAATCATGCTCGTTAAGGCCGGACTTTCCCAAAAGCCTTTTTCAGGTAATTGGTTGCCCATTCTTGCACCCCTGTCCCTCTTTTTTGTCATTTTTAGTTTGTTATATCATACTGAATTTTCCTCTTCTTTCTCTTGTGTCCTTTTCAGTTGATGAGCTGACAGGCATCGATATTACCAACATGTTTCTTCCGTCGGCTTGTGCTTGCTTCGCTGGCTGCCGGGCGAAGGGATCCTTCTTAGGAGCCTGAGGTGTCAGTGGCCATCCTTGTTCCAGATCTTTCTGTTGATTCTTCTACTATGCGGGCGGTCAAGCGTCTGCACAACGATCAAGGGGAGGTGGCCCCACTTTCGATTCGCGATGAGGCAGTGCCGGAGTCAGTAATCCCAATGGGTCGGTTATGGTGGAAGTCCTTGATCTTAGAGCCGGGGGGGGGGGGGGGCGCGCTTCGGCTATCCCTGAGGTCATGGGTTCATCAGGTTCAAATACGATGGAAGTCACGCCTTCTCGTTTTGGGGGTCTTGACATGCATTTCCCTGCGGTTAGGCGCCCCACCTCTGAGCCGGACATTGAAGGAATTCTTGGTGCCTTTCGCGACCCGGGAAGGCCATCAACTCCTTGTACAACAACAACAACAACAGTCCCAGGCCATCAACTCCTTATGCTTGGGAGAAAGGCGGCGGCATTTTCGGACCAGTTTGGTGGTGAGGGCGGCTTTGAGCCGTATGTCTCAGACTTTGTGGGAACCACTCCTTCTATGGCTTCATGTGGCTCCGAGAAATGTCTTCCGAGAATGCACCCACCTTCTTTGCTCAGGTATCTTATTATACATCCGTCATCCTTTGTATCATCTTTGATTGTTTCCTTGTATTTTCTTAACTCGTGCCCTTGGTGTGTTTTGCTTTTGCCAGCTCTTCGCGAGGTTAGCGTTTGCTCTCTCAATTTGGAGGCGAAGAGAATAGGAAGTTAAGGAGCTCTATTCGGCTAAGTCAGTAATGCAGGCTCATATCGCAGGACAGGACGGTCGGTTCAGGAGTTAGAGCTCCGTGTGTCGGAACAAGATCCCCTCCCTTCCCGAGTTCCAGAGTAGGTTGCCCATGCTGTTGCCGAGTTCAAGAAGAGTCCCGAGTTCCTAGATCATGGCGCCACCTAGTATTGGAACGAATTTGATACAAGAGTCAGTCTTACGATAAGGAAGGCGAAATCCTTGGAGCCGAATCTTGGGATCCCCTTCTATGAGCAATTTTGCCACTTCGTCGTCGAGGATGTGAAAGGAGGGAGGCGCGGCGTGACCTCATCGTCAGACACCTTGAAGGCCACTCCCCCCACTCCTCCTCAGTAGGACCTGATTCCATTTTGTCTTTTTGGTCCCTCCCTTTTGTCTTGCCGAAGGTGAAGAATAGCTAGTTTTTTAGGACTCCCAGTGATGGTCTCTTTTTGTACTCTGTTTTTGATAGTCCTATCCTTGATTCTAAATGTAATTTGTATGTGGAAAGAATGGTTCATACCGGGATGTATTTTGTCGTATATCAATGCAATGCCTATCCGTTTGTTTTGCTCTTCTTTGGTGTCTTGCATATTTTTTGACTAAGTATGGGAACTCGCCAAGTTTTGAGAAGGCTTATTGCTTCGTGGATCGGCCTCTTGCCTTGTCCTTCATGGGCTTGCGACTTGTATTGCCTCTTACGAGCTATGGGCTTCCGTCGCTGTGCGAGGTCCTTGGTTTGTATTACGGCATGCGGACCTTCGGGTCTCGTTGGGGTGCATGGCCCTTCGGTTTGCGTTGCGGCATGTGGACCTTCGCCTTGCGTCGCGGTGTGCAATCCTTCAGGTCGCGTTGGTGCACGTGGCCCTTTGCCTTGCTTTCATTCTCTCTCGCCTCAAGGAGGCGTGTGAATTCATACGTTGACTTCCTTCCCATCTTGAGTAGGCTTATGGCTTACATGTCTTCTTCGCCTTGAGCGGGCTTCTGTTCGCTAGTATTGGTGCAATACCTATCAAGATCGAGTTAGCTTGCCACAGGAGGACCCGTGGGCTTTATGCCGGCCATAGATGGATCTACGGACTTATTGTCTATTTGCCTCGGACTGATCCACAGACTTTAGCTTACCATAGAAGGCTCTACAGACTTAGGATTTGTTTGCTGCAGACGGATCCACGAACTTTAGCGTGCCGTAGACAGATCTATGGACTTATGGTCTATTTGTTGCGGACGGATCTACTGACTTTAGCCTGCGGTAGACGGATCTACGAATTTTTGGTTGGTCCACAGACTTTAGCCTGCCGTAGACAGATCTACGGACTTATGGTTGGTCCACGGACTTTAGCCAACCGTAGACGGATCTACAGATTTATGGTCTGGGTACCTGGACAGGTCCATGGACTTTAGCCTGCCATAGACAAATTTTAGGACCTATGGTCTCGATGCGCCTAGGACAAGTCCTGGGGCTTAGCCTGCCGCAGACAGATCTACAGGCTTAGGGTTTGTGTGTCGCAGATAGGTCCATGGACTTTAGCCTTTCGTAGACGGATCTACGGACTTACGGTCTTAGTGCGCCTAGGACAGGTCCTGGGGCTTAGCCTGTCATAGACGGATCTATGGGCTTAGAGTCTGTGTGCCGTGGACAGGCCCACGAACTTCCAGCCTGTCATAGATGGATCAAATAGATCCACGGGCTTAAGGTCTGTGTACCATGGACAGGTCCACAGACTTTAACCTGCCGCAGACGGGTCTACAGACTTACGGTCTTGGTGCGCCTAGGATAGGTCCTTGGGCTTAGCCTGCCGGAGACGGATCTATAGGCTTAGGGTCTGTGTGCCATGGGCAATACCGGTGGGTTTGATTGCCCAATGTGGACTGCCCTCACGGCTTAAGCGCATAAACCCCCTTTGGAAGGACTTACAGTTTAAAAGCTTACAGTTTTAGTGGGCCGTCGGCAAAACTGACAAGATATGCTCGCTGTGGCTGGCGCTCATGGCTTAAGCATTTACGCCAATGGTTTTGGAAGATCCTATGGCATAAACGTTTACGTTTTTGTTCATTGATTTGATCACTTATGTATATATACTTGGTATTTATGTCTTGTTATTGTTTTGTCCAATTTTCTGGAGTTTCAATTTTTGGTCATCTTTTCATACGTGTTTTTGTATGTTTTTATGATATATTCTTTTTGGAAAAATTTCTTACAAAAGATGAAGCATTTCTTCATTTACCTTGGTCGGTTTTCTTTTTTACACATAGTATTTCTTCAAGTTCAAAATGTTCTATGTGCGAAGGAGCTGGCTCCCATCTAGTCGTCGTAGGCAATACGCTCCCTCTCGGGGTGTCCAGGAGACTTGGTAAGGCCCTTCCCAATTAGAGGATAGCTTTCCGTGGTGGTGTCCGGCCAACTCTATTCATCCTAGGACCAGCGCTCTGTCTTAGAAGGGTTTTCCTTTCCTTTTGGAGTTAAAGTATTTCACCATTTTTTTTAGTTTGATCGATCATTCTGATTAGCACACTTTCACGGGTCTCCTCCACCTCGCCCAACGACTGTTTCAATGCTTCTTTATTGCGCTCCGAGTCGTAGCTTTGAATACAGAGACTGGGCTGTTAGGAACAGTGTCCTGAAACCCAGATTTATTCTGAATATATTATTTTAATTAATAAATAAAATTGAAGTTCTAGTCGTTTTCTAGTTAAATTCGTATATGTGAGCATTTATACTGCATGTGATTTTCTTTTGGGACACATTCATGAGATGGGTGTAGTCCTCAGACTACAATTTACATGTTTGTTCTAAGTGGTTTATGAGACTAAGCCACAGATAGACTTGGAACAAATGATATGGATTGCTGTTTGAAAGACTAGTAGTCGAAGACAAGTTTGTACCACTTGTATGTTAAGACTATAACGTGACACTTTAGATGACTTGTCTTGGTCATGTGGATGGAGATCCAAAAGTGTTAGGTTAGTGTGTTTGACACACTGAGTTGGACCATGTGGGTTACTTATTTCTAGACTACTATCGGAGATGAGTGATTCACTTTGTATTGTTTGAACGACGACTCTAAATCCTGAGAGTATTTTGGACTTGTGCATGGAGCATTAGTTACTTTGGTGTACTATAAGTAAGGTCTAAAACGCATGACTGAAATCCCACGTACACTGGGTAGCGGCGTGAAGTGCGACACGGATCAGGTATTCAATAGGGAATCTACAGTCTCTTATGAGATACAGATGTCCTTATTCGCAAATATTTGAATAATTCGAAAACTTTGGCCAAAGTATTCCAAGTGTTTGACATTTGGAATTTATACTGTGAAGTGCGACAAGGATCAGGTATTCAATAGGGAATATACAGTTTCTTTTTATGCTGCAACCGCAAACCCTTACCTAATGTCACCTGCAGTCCTTCCATCTGTTCTAACAACTCTGTTTCAGATCTGAACATTGGAGCGTGCCTTTTTTCAGTGGTTCCATCAAACGCCTTTCTGTTACGACGAAATTTATGATTGTTATCGAGAAAGCCTCGATGTTCTTGATAACATAATTTCCTACTTCGTTTCAGGTAGCGAGAGCATGTATCTACATTAAAATGAGGACATGCACATTTTCCATTTGTTCTCCACCTAGACAAATTACCATAGGCTGGGAAATCATTGATTGTCCATAACAATGCTGCATGTAAAGAAAAGGTCTCACCCACTGAAGCATCGTAAGTGTTCACACCCATCTCCCACAGCTCACTCAACTCCTCAACTAAAGGTAGTAAGTAGACATCGTTGTCATTACCAGGTGCTTTCGGACCCGGTATAATCAAGGTTAGCATGAAATAAGATTGCTTCATACACATCCATGGTGGCAAATTGTAGTTCATTAATACAACTGGCCATATGTTGTATTGAGTACCCATAATTCCAAAAGGATTAAACCCATCACTAGCAAGACCAAGCCTAACATTTCGATGATCTAAAGAGAATTCTGGGTATCGCTCATCCAACCTCTTCCATGCTTCGGTGTCTGCAGGATGTCTTAGCTTATCGTCTTTCTTCCGCGCATCTGTATGCCATCTCATATAACTAGCTGTTTTAGTTGACATAAACATCCTCTTAAGTCTAGGTAGCAAGGGAAAGTGACGAAGCACCTTATTAGGGACTTTTTTTCCACTGGCTAATGACAATATATTCCCATCATTTGTGGTCTTCCAACTTGAAGCACCACAAATAGGGCATGCGTCATAGTCCAATAAATCCTTCCAAAACAACACACAATGGCTGGGACACGCATCTATTTTATTGTATGTAAGACCCAACTTTCTAATAATGCATTTTGCTTTGTAATAAGTGTTCGGCAATGTTTCCCCCTTTGGCAAAGCCTTTTTAAACAAAGTCAGAAGTTCAGTAAATCCAGCATCGGTCACCCCATGCTTGCATTTAAGATGATATAGCTGAACAAGTAATGAAAGCTTGCTGAATTCCTCACAATCAGGATATAAGGGTTGCTCTGCATCTTTAAGTAATTCGTAAAAAACTTTCAGTTTCTACATTAGGTCCTTCCATTGGTGGTTGTGATGATTCTTCCATATTAATATGATTATGTACCCCATATGCATCTCCGATCATCTCATAAACACCATAATCATCGTCACAAACATTCATCTCCATCTCGCTACAAGTATCATTGCCCTCATAAACTTCTGATTCCCCATGACTATGCCATATGCTACGAGCATAATTAGAATCCATGCGTTTAAGTTGAAGATGGCGTTCCACAGTGAGTTTATCTTTGCTATATCGATTAGCGCATAACTTACATGGGCACGGTATCAACCCATTTTCACCAACAACATTAAGAGCATACGAGACAAATGCTCGCATTCCATTCTCAAATTCACTTGAAGCCCTTGGGAACTTCACCCAATCCTTATTTTTAAACACATCCATATGGTAAATCCTACACTTACCAATATTCACAAATCAATTACAATAGAGAGTAAAATATCTATCCAAATCAACTCATACCATATAACTGCAATGTTCTAAGCTTGAATACTAGAACAGTGACTAGATGAGGAAATAATACAATTGATAAAAATAGATCAACTGATCAAATTCTTTCAGTGCTAAGGCTAGAAATAATTTACCATGTTTATTGGTCATATATGTTTGCTAAATATTCTAATACATCAAGTAGGTGTTGTAGTTTTGAAGTAATTTTTTGTTCATTTCTCCATTGATTTACGTCATACAACTAGCTTATGCAATGTTTTAGTTCAACTTTTGGAGATGTTATCATAGATTCCTTAAGACAAAATAAGTCAAGCACAGTAATTTTAGTTCTATATAATTTTCTAACTTCTACATGGTATAACTTTTTCGTAGTGTTTAATTTAGTAGGTTTGATCTCGTATTATACACAATCTTTGTAGTATAACTTCTAGGTTTGGTCTAAATCATTTATGGATATGAACATTAACATATGGCTCACCTCGAAATTGAATCAGACAATATTTATAGCTCTAAATCACTAAAGCACACAAAGTTCCATAAATCAAATAGTACAATTAGTACAAGATAACCTAATTACCCCATCTTACTCACAATTAAAAGTAAAAAAACAGCAACAAGAACCAATATATCAACAAACAAAAGATTTCAGTTAAATAGTTTAGACAAAACTAGTTACCTAATCCACACTAAATTCAAAGCAAATATACATGTTAATATCCACAAAACTAATGAATACAAACCACAAATTGCACAAAAAATAGATTAAAATAAAAAAAAAAAATCAGAAGCACCACTACAATTCAAGCCCAAGAGTTGATAGAACCTCTTCAATATCCAAACCCACAACCTCCCGCCACAAAACTACTCAACAACTAGCAACGACCAGCATAAATTTCAGCAAAACTAATGTCTCATACAACAAATTCACATGTTTTAAACAAAATAAAATGTAAATTGTATATAAAAGCTCATGTTTAGACCAGAAATTAGGGCACTAAGCCTGGCGTGAGGGCTGTCGAGTCAAGCCGGAAGACCCAGCAGCGGTGGCCGGCGTGGTGGTGGTCGAGTCGACGTGGCCGGCGTGGTGGCGGTCGAGTCGTAGTCGCCGGCGTGGTTGCTTGTTGGAGAGAAGTTGGGGGTGTGTGTGGGTGAAGTGAAATAAGGGTGGGCTATGCGGGTTTTGCTTTTACCTTACTTTTTTTTTTTTTTTGAATGAATTATTAAATTTGTTTAACTATTAAATTAATTTTGGGTTAGAATTGTAAGTATTGGGGGAAAATTTGACAGAGAAAATAAAAATTTGAGAGAAAAGGGAAAAAATTAAAGAGGAAATGAAAATTAAGGAGGGAAAATAAAAATTGAGTAAAAAAGAATTAAGTATTATTAATTTTTTTTAAATTTAAAACTAGTGACTTTGTTTGTTAATAATAATTCTTTTAATATTATAAGAATAATACTAACAATAAATTTATCTATTTGTAAATGTCTCTATCAATATTGGTCCAATATTAAAAATTTATTTGTTGGTAATATGATTTTGTCCTTTGATAATAGTTATGGAGGGAAAATGAAAGTGAAGAGGAAAATAAAAATTTTTAAAAATATTATTATTATTATTATTATTATTATTATTTAAAGACAATATTATTTAAATACATGTTCAATTATAACTTATTACTATTATGAGGTTTAGTGTACTAAGTTTTTAGTTCATAAATTTTGTAAAATAATATTTTAATACAGCAAGTTATATATATTTTATAAAATCATCCAAATGTTGGTAAGAAAGAATAAAATGAGGCATAGTTACACCAATACAGATCGTTATTTAAACTATTTTCTAATTATATTTTTTTGACTAAAAAGTTATTTCACAAAAGGCACTATAAAATTAATATATCAAACTTCATGGCATTAATATCTAAATTGCTCTAATAAATTTTTTATAATTACTAATTTTATCAAAAAATTTATTTATTGATAAATACATCTATTGGTATTAATTTAGTCTACACCAACAAAATTTATTTTATTTGGCAATGATCTAGTCAATACCAACAAAATTTATTTATGTAGACATTGAGCTAGTCAGTACCAACAGCACTTATTTCTGTAGACATTGAGCTAGTCAGTACCAACAGCACTTATTTCTGTTAGCATTGAGCTAGTCAATACCAACAGCACTTATTTCTGTTGGCATTGAGGTAATCAATACCAACAAAAATCTATTCTATTGGGATTAACTACATCAATACCAACAGAAATATATTTTGTTGGGATTGACTACATCAATACCAACAGAAATTTATTTTTGTTGGGACTAAGTCTTATTATTTTTACTTTTTACTCCTTCTAAGTTATTACCAATAGTAACATTTTGCTGTTGGTAATGTATAACTATTACCAACAGAACCTGAAATACTACTGTTGGTAATGGTCACTTTTTTTTGTAGTGGTTGATTCGCAAATATTTGAATAGTTCGGAAACTTTGGCCAAAGTATTCCAAGTGTTTGACATTTGAAATTTATACTGTGAATATATTCAAGTATAAATGAATTATTCAGTGAAGTGCGAGTTGGTAACTAATGGAGAAGTTCTGAGAAGGATAATGGTAGTGGTCATATTTATCATTTGTCGTGGACATCTATTGGAGGGGTTGTTGTCTTCAACAGAGTCTATTAGGGAGATATCGAATAAATAATTTAAGTCTGAAGTGCAGTGAGATTTATTTAGTAGAATTAAGTCTCATTAAATGGTAATTAAATTAATATTATGAGATGATTTAATTTAATTCATTTGGAGCTAGATTTAAATTGTCCCTGAGGTCCATACGTAAGCCTCTGTATTTTATTGCCATTAGAAAAATATTAAAGAATTCATGAGATGAATTATTTATCCATACGATGGGTAAATTAATTTGCCAAACATTATTCATGAGATGAATAAATATTAAAAATTATAAAATAAAATAATTTTAAAAAAATTTAAATGTAAAACAAAGCAAAACAAAAAAAAAAGGAAAAATCGCAAAACAACCGCGATCCGCGGATATCGGATCCAACGAACCAATGCGCGAAACGTGTCGCGCACTGGGATGCCTAGGATGATTATCCGTGTGCACGCGAGCGGGCCAATTACTGCCCGCCATGTGTCACCCAGATTTAATTTAAAATAAACGCGCATTGCTGTTGTGATACGTTGTGTTTTGAATCGTTTTTAAAATAAAACGTTGTGTTTTGATTTTAATAACTGCAAATCCCACTTCGATTAAAATTAGTTTTTTCGCTCAAGTATATTCCTATAAATAGAAAGGCTTATTCCGAGGTTTGGTATTGGAGTTGAAATATTTTTTTAGGGTTTCTGAGACTGTTTTGGAGATCTAATTGGGGAGAAAATTTTTCGTTAAAATTTTTCTTCCTCAAGTTTAATATTTTTCGGAGCCCACCCTCCGGGCAATTTGAGGTCATTGGGTAGAAGGTCTCGGGGTTTCGATTTTGATTGTCTCTCAGATTTTTTCTTTTATTGGAGCAATTTCAGATATGTTTTTCTTTCCTTCTTCTTTTAGTTTCGCTTTTTTATTTATTTACAGTGGTCGTTATTATACTTGTTTAAGTTTGTGTATTGTTATAAATGTATTAGAGTAAAAGGCATGTAGATCTAAATTAAGTATTTAGATATGTTGATTTAAATTGTAAATTTAAGTCAGAAGATTTAAAATTAGGAATTTTAAATCAACCCTAGGTTTAGAGTTATGAATTCTAAACCTGTTCCGCTGCGTAATCTTTAGGGAGAATTTTTGAAAATTTTCCGAGCAACCGATATTAGGGCAAAGGGTTTATAGAGATAAACCTATTCCCGAGAACTCTCGCACGTGAGGTGTCACGAAGTGTGACTCTCCGACCAGGGGCTTAGGCAGAGAGAAAAGTCTCCTACTCTAAGTGCTCTAATAGGTGCCTATTGTTGTGACCATAGTTGAGAACTGTGAACCCAATAGTTGGCATCAGAGTTTATTTTCAACAAAATTCATATGTTTTTCCTAACAATTGGTATCAGAGCCAGTATCTGATTACATTCATAATATGCATGACTAGGTATAATAAGATCGAAATAAATAGATTTACAATTTAATAAAATTAGAGATTTTATTAAGAAGAAAAATTAATTTAATTTAACGTATCGATTTAAATTGTTTAAATTGACATTGAATTAGTGATAAATTCAGATTATTTTTTGTATTTGTGATTTAAATTGTTTGAATCATTAAAGTAATTAATTGTTAATTAGATTGTTTTACAGTATTGATTTAAATTGGTTAAAAGAGCTAATTGTTAACTAGATTGTTTGTGGTGACGATTTAAATTATTTAAATCGTTAACGAATTAATCGTTAATTTGGAACAGCCTATAAATTTGCGATTATGTTGCTCGTATGATAAGATTGTACGTTCTCTGTCATGATTTGAGAAATCAGACAAAATTGATATAGTAAGATTAGATTTAAATTTTTTTTTATAATAGATAAAGTTGATCTAATGAGATTAGATTCAATTATCTTATAAGAAATAAGATAAAATTGATTTAATAAGATTAAATTCAATTTATTTTAAAATTAAAATAAAAAAAATTTGAGGTATTAATAAAATTTTTTTTTTTTAAATTTTTGATACGTGTAGGAGTCAGTACTGATTTACATAATAATTAAGTTAATTATTTTATTGACTAATTTCCTTTTTTTAAAATGAGATTCTAAATTAAATTATGAAATAATTTATGTTGTAATGTAAATCAGAGTACTCTAAATAAAAGTTATTTGAGATTATTTTAGAATAAGATTTTGAAGTAGACTATAAGATAGTTTAAGTTAACTTTATTTTTTACAATAAAAGTTAAATTTTGTTAATTAAATTTTAGAATAAGATTTTAAACTAGACTATTGGATAGTCTAAGCTTGTTTTATTTTAGAATAAGATTTTAAAAAATAGACTATGGGATAGTCTAAACACAAAATCGCTATTGTTTTTAAATAAAATTATTTTTAATTTAATTTTGAAATTAGATTTTGAAAATTAGATTATGTGATAATCTAAATTAAATATTGGTATTATTTAATTAAAATTAATTAATTAATTTTATTGATTGAATTTTAGAATGAGATTCTAATGTAAGATTATGAGATAATTTATACTGTAAAACGATAATATTTTGAATAAATTAATTAATTAATTTTTGTTAATTTTAGAATGAGATTCTAAAGGGGATTATGAGATAATCCAGGTTGTAAATGCAAGCTAATTAAAAATCACTAGTTATAAAAATCAAGTGGGAGTGAGTTTTTAATTGTTGTAACCTCACGGTCTCCATTACCGGTCTGGTAGTATAGTAGATCGACAGACCTCCCTGGGGAGGATGTCGGTTTGCAGATTACAGGGTTAGGCTTCGTTAGGATAAACCAAAGTGCAAATAAGCGATACGACCACGCTGCCGTGGAGTATTTCGTGTATTTGTATGGAGGTTTAGATAATGCTTTACACTTGACTAGCGTGATGCATTAGCCTCCCCGAGGAGCTCTGTTGTGTCATGTTAGAGACTAAGGTGAAGTGGTGAGTTAATCATGTTTAGTAAGAGTTACAAGAAAAACAGGTTAATTAAGAATAGTTCTCACCTGAACTAGCTTCGTGCAACCCCGCTGCCGAGGAGTAAGGAGTGGCGTGTTTGGGTCATCATTGTATGCATGATAGTACAATTTGGTGGATATCTGACTTATTGTATATGCTAAATTGAAAGAATATATATCACTGCATTATACATGACTCATATAAGATAGTTATATGATTGTTTGTATTTACAGTGTTTTTGATATGGATACGACTGACAAGCTTTACTTGATTTGGAATAAATAATGTACTCACGGGACCAAATTATTTTGCCTTGAAAAATAAGTTAGACTTACTCACTACTCACAAGAGGCCTACTACAAAGAAGGGAAAGGGCAAAGGTTGTTATTGTAGCAACCAAGTCCGTAAGGAAGTCAGCAAAAGAAAAGTGTTTCTTTTGCAAGAAAACTAGGCCACTGGAGGAGAAACTATACTAAGTACATAGCTGCTCTTCCTACAAAGACTGCTAAGCCATTTGGTGAAGGTATGTTGATATCTCACTTAGTTGAGTCATGCGTAGTTGAGAGTCCACCAGTTTCCTGGTGGGTGGATTCAGGTTCAACTGACCAAATCTGTAGTATGTTATAGAAGTTCAGGCTGAGCTAAAGGTTACATGATGGGTGATGTACCTGATGGTCAGGGACAATACAATAATAGCGGTCTTAAGTGTAGGAGATGTTAGCTTAGACTTTAGTAATAGAGTTTTGTTTTAAAAAATTTTTATTTGTAGCTACTCCGCACAGGAATTTGATTTTTGTATCTCGTTTTATGAATAATTGTTATTCAGTTGATTTTGATAATGAAAATTTTAATATGAGAATAAGTTGTTTATTTACACATGTACTTGAATAAACTATTTATTTATGTTATTTTCTTATCAAAACTATGGTAATTATTTAAATGAATTTAACGTAAGTTCACTTGTTCAGTCTTCTAAAAGAAAACACCCTGAATGTGATATTGCCTACACATGGCACCAACGTTTAGGTCACACTAATTCGAACAGGATCCAAAGACTGGTGAAAGATAGACTGATAGAGTTTTTGGACTTGAGGTCATTACTAGTTTCCGAATTCTGAATAGAATGAAAGGTGACCAATTCTGTCTTTAAGAGTAAAGGCAACAAGGTTGGTGGCTTGCTTGAGCTAGTTCACATAGATGTATGTGGACCAATACGTGTTCAGGCAAGAGGTGGGTATGAGTATTTAATCATGTTTAGTAATAATTACTCAAGATATGTATATGTTTACCTAATTAGACATTAGTCGGACTCTTTTGAAAAGTTCAAAGAGTACAAAGCTGAATTTTAAAAGCTATTAGGTAAACAAGTTAAATCACATCAATTAGATCGAGGTGGTGAATATTTTTCAGGTGAGTCTTTAGAGTTCCTCACAGCAAATGAGATAGGATCTCAGCTTTCTGCTTTGGGTACACCGCAATAGAATAGTGTTGCAAGTAAAAGGAACAAAGACAGTTTTTTCCACAATTTTTTTGATCAAAAGGTTTTTTTTTTTTTTAATACTATACAAAACACTTATAGAAGGATTTTTCAAGTAATCTACAAAAATAAAAATAAAATAGCATTAAAGGAAAATGACACTAATTCTAAACAGTTAAACACAACTCAAGATATAGTGGATGCATTAGATGTACCTACTGATAGGAATAAAAATGTTCCAGGTACACGAGAGCTTAGGTGTGGTGGGAGGATTGTCAGGACACCTGACAGGTTCATAGCGGGAGCTTTATTGGTTGATCGTGGCATTGAATCTGATCCTTTTAGCCACAATGAAGAAATTAAGTCTTCTAGTTTTGTGCAATCGGTTGCTCAAATTATGCGTGTACAAATGATATTGAAAGAGAGTAGTGACTTTCTTAGTGTTATATGTCAACGATATACAACTCATTGAGAATGATGTAGAGGTGTCATTAGCTGTAAAGACTTGGTTGTCATGATAGCTCAATATGAAAGACATAGGAGAAGCCAACTCTACTCTTAGGATTAAGCTTCTGCGAGGTCGTAAGAGTAGAATGTTGGGTCTTTCTTTAGCCACTTATATTAACAAGATGTTGTCATGGTATAGCATGGAGTCCCTCTTTTTTTTGAGTAGTAATCGAGGACACCTCAAGAGGAGGAGTAATTGAGGAATATTCCATATGCTTTGGCAGTAGGAGCCTCAGGTATGCCATGTTGTGCACTAAACTTGATGTCTGCCATGCTATGGGATAGTATGTAGGTGTTGGTCTAATCTGGCTCCAATGGACTAGGTGGCAGTGAAGTGTTTACTCTAGTTCTTGAGAAGAACTAGAGATCCTATGATGATCTTTCATGGTGATGAGCTGGTTCCAGTTGGTTATACTGATTTAAGACTTCCAGTCAGATTAATATGATAGACGTTCGACGTCTAAGTATGCCTTTACCCTTGGAGTGGGAGCCATTGGTGAGGGGAATGTCCAGCAGTATTGTATTGTTGACTTCACAATAGAGTAATTTTGCTCACTAAGGGTTAGGCTCAGTAGATTTTTGGTTCAAACTTAAAAGGGGTGAATATGGACTTTGTCATAAATTGGATTTAGAACAAGTGGGAGATTGATAGGAACAGTGTCCTGAAATTCAGATTTATTCTGGATATATTATTTTAATTAATAAATAAAATTGAAGTTTCAGTCATTTCCTAGTTAAATTCATGTATGTGAGCATTTATACTGCATGTGATTTTCTTTTGGGAGACATCCACGAGATGGGTGTAATCCTCAGACTACAATTTACATGTATGTTCTAAGTGGTTTATAAGACTAAGCCACATATAGACTTGGAACAAATGATATGGATTGTTGTTTGAAAGACTCGTAGTCGAAGACAAGTTTGGACCACTTGTATGTTAAGACTATAACGTGACACTTTAGATAACTTGTCTTGGTCATATGAATAGAGATCCAAAAGTGTTAGGTTAGTGCGTTTGACACACTGACTTGGACCATGTGGGTCACTTATTTTTAGACTACTATCGGAGATGAATTATTCATGTTGTACTGTTTGAACGACGACTCTAAATCCTGAGAGTATTTTGGACTTATGCATGGAGCGTTAGTTACTTTGGTGTGCTATAAGTAAGGTCTAAAATGAAGGACTGAAATTCCACGTACACTGGGTAGCGGTGTGAAGTATGAAGAGGATCAAGTATTCAATAGGGAATTTACAATCTCTTATGAGATACAGATGTCCCCTTAGTTGATTCGCAAATATTTGAATAGTTCAGAAACTTTGGCCAAAGTATTCCAAGTGTTTGACATTTGAAATTTATACTGTGAATATGTATTCAGTGAAGGGCGAGTCGGTAACTAATGGAGAAGCTGTGAGAAGGATAATGGTAGCAGTTATATTTATCCTTTGTCATGGACATCTAGTAGAGGGGTTGTTGTCATCAATACAGTCTATTAGGGAGGTATCGAATAAATAATTTAAGTCTGGAGTGCAGTGAGATTTATTTAGTAGAATTAAGCGTCATTAAATGGTAATTAAATTAATATCATAAGATGATTTAATTTAACCCATTTGAAGCTAGATTTAAATTGTCCCTGAGGTCCCTGCGCAAGCCTCTGTATTTTATTGCCATTAGAAAAATATTAAAAAATTCATGAGATGAATTATTTATCCATAAGATGGGTGAATTAATTTTGTCAAACATTATTCATGAGATGAATAAATATTAAAAATTATTAAATAAAATAATTAAAAAAAATTAAAATTTATGATATTAATTTTTACATGTGTGAAACAAAGCAAAACAAAAAAAAAAAGGAAAAATTGCAAAACAGGCGCGATCCTCATATATCGGATCCAACGAACCAGCGCGCGACACGTGTCGCATGCTAGGATGCCCATGATGATTATCCGTGTGCACGCGAGCAGGCCAATCGTGGCCTGCCACGTGTCACACAGATTTAATTTAAAATAAACGCGCATTGCCATTGTGATACGCTACGTTTTGAATCGTTTTTTAAATAAAATGCTGTGTTTTGATTTTAATAACTGCAAATCCCACTTTGATTAAAATTTGTTTTTTTGCTCCGGTATATTCCTATAAATAGAAGGGTTTATTCCGAGGTTTGGTATTGGAGTTGAAATATTTCTTGAGGGTTTCTGAAACTATTTCGGAGATCTATCGGGGAGAAAATTTTTCGTTGAAATTTTTCTTCCTCAAGTTTAATATTTTTCAGAGCCCACCCTCCGAAAAGTTCGAGGTCATTGAGTAGAAGGTCTCGGGGTCCCAATTTTGAAGAGTATTATTGTCTTTCTGGCTTTTCTTTTATTGGAGCAATTCTCGGTATATTTTTCTTTCCTTCTTCTTTTAGTTTCGTTTCTATTTATTTACAGTAGTCTTATTATACCTAATTAAGTTTATGTATTGTTATGAATGTATTAGAGTAAAAGGCCTGTAGATCTAAATTAAGAATTTAGATCTGTTGATTTAAATTATGAATTGAAGTCAAAAGATTTAAAATTAGGAATTTTAAATCAACCCTAGGTTTAGAGTTATGAATTCTAAACCTGTTCTGCTGCGTAATCTTTAGAAAGAATTTTTAAAATTTATCCCAACAATCGGTATTAGGGCAAAGGGTTTATATAGATAAACCTATTCCCGAGAACTCTCGCGCGTGAGGTGTCACGAAGTGCAACTCTCCGACTGGGGGCTTAGGTAAAGAGAAGAGTCTCCTACTTTAAGTGCTCTAGTAGGTGCCCATTGTTGGGACCATAGTTGAGAACTGTGAACCTAATAGTTGGTATCATAGTTTATGTTTCAACAAAACTCATATGTTTTTCCCAATATGGGCTCTCCTTTTTCTACTGGTAGCACTGCCTCCGCGTCGTATACCATGCTGTACAGGGTTTCCCCTGTGGCGTTCCTCGTCGTCGTCCGGTAAGCCCATAATATGCTAGGTAGCTCCTCCACCCAATTTCCCTTTGCTTCATCTAAGTATAACCTTAGACCTGCCAGTATGTGCTTTATTTGCGGATTCTGCCTGTCCGTTAATCTGGGGATGCACCACGGAGGCGTTGTGTATGTTAATCCCCAAACTCTCACAATAGTCATGGAACCTCTGTGAGCTGAATTGAGTACCGTTGTCTGAGACTAAGACTTGTGGAATCCCGTACCGAGTGATGATTCCCCTCCAAAGGAAGCGCTGGACGGCTTAGTCCGAGATCTGTGCGATGGGCTCGGCTTCCATCCACTTGCTGAAGTAATCAACGGCCACGATGATGTACTTTCATCGTCAAGTTTCTTTGGGGTACGGTCTCGAGATGTCCATTCCCCATTGAACGAAAGGAATGGGGCAAACTACGGGCTACAGCAAAGACACAGGTACGTGGATTATCAGGGCGTGCTTCTGGCATTTCTCACACTTCTGTACGAGATCCTAGGCGTCCTTCTTCATGGTGGGCAAATAACACCCCGATCGTAGGGCTTTATTGGTCAAAGCTCGGTGGTTGAGATGCTGTCCGTAAATGCCTTCATGAATTTCCCATAAGACGTACTACCTTTCCTCTTTCCCGAGGCACTTCAATAGGGGATGCATGAACGATCTTTTGTAGAGG
This sequence comes from Simmondsia chinensis, assembly GCA_018398585.1. NCBI lineage: Eukaryota > Viridiplantae > Streptophyta > Magnoliopsida > Caryophyllales > Simmondsiaceae > Simmondsia > Simmondsia chinensis. The sequence continues at coordinate 21,178,074 of JAGTTD010000018.1, forward strand.
TCTTCGTCAACTATCACGAACCACGGTGCACACCTTCGGATCTGTTTCTCCTCTAGCTGGAGTTTAGGTAGAGTACCATTTTTTATGAAATGGATGTGGGGATGTCACCAATCGTCCAGGGACTGGATTTGAGTGATTCCCTCAAGCTGAGGTAAACTTCGGCATGATGTCCGGATTTCTTCTACCTGAATGGTGGGCTCCAGCTTTTTCTCCTCCGTCTTCGAGCTGGCGATTTGGCTTAGCTCATCTGCTTTGACGTTTTTGGCTCTCGGAATGAGGTGAATTCGGAAGAAAGAGAAATTTTCCACTTCCGTGTACACTACTTCCAAGTGTTCTTTCATTATGAGGCTTCTAGCTCCGTAAATTCCTTGGACCTACTTGACTTCTAGCTGAAAGTCACTGAATACCTCCACCTGGCGTGTGCCTGCCTTTCGGGCCATCCTCGGTCCGTGGAAGAGTGCTTCGTATTCGGCCTCGTTGTTTCTAGTCCTGAACTTGAACCTAAAGGCGTAAGGGAAGTGTTGCCTTTCGGGAGAAATGAGTAGGATGCTTGTGTCGCTACCTTGGTTGTTGGAAGATCAATCTAGGTATAGCTTCCATGATTCCTCCAGGGTGTCTCGCGGTTCAAGGCTGGATGATGCCGCGGGGGTGAACGAGCATTCCGCTAAGAAGTCGGCTAGGGCCTGCTCCTTGATCGCTGTTCATGACTCAAATAGGATGTCATACTCGGAGAGCTCGACCGCCCAGGATAGCATTCTTCCCATGCACTCCAGACATTGGAGGGATTTTTGCAAGGGCAAATTGGTTCGTATCCGAATATGGTGCGCCTGTAAGTAAGGTCGGAGTTTCTGTGAGGCTTTGGCGACAGCATAGGCGAGCTTCTCAGTGCAGGGCTACCATATTTCAGCGTCCCTCGGTATTTGACTTACGGAGTAGATCGGCAACTGGAGGTTTTCTCTTTCGGATATCAACAAAGCGCTTACCGTGTCGCTGGATGCTGAAACATAGAGGATTAAGTCCTTTCCCGAAATGGGCTTGGACATAATTGGAAGCTTAGCCAAGTGCTCCTTGAGTTCTTAGAGGGCTTGTTCACAAGTTTTGTCCCAGTTAAAGCCTTCTCTTCTTCGTAACACTTTAAGGAAAGGGAATGAACGGTCCGCTAACCGGCTGATGAACCTATTGAGCGCGGAGAGACAGCCAGTCAGCTTTTGAATGTCCCCCGGGGTCTTCGAGGCCTCCATCCGGAGTACGGCATCAATCTTAGCGGAATTGGCCTCTATCCCTCTTGCGCTCACGATAAAGCTTAGGAGCTTGCCTTCCGGGACCGCGAACGTGCACTTGTTAGGATTGAGGTGCATCCCGTGAGCCGTAAGCATTTCCAGCGTCTCTTTCACATCGTTTACGTGATTGGAAACCTCCTTGCTCTTTATGATCATATCATCGACATGCACCTCTAGGTTCTTCCTCATCTGTTGCCGAAAGACGTGGTTCACCAGGGGTTGGTACGTGGCTCCGGCGTTCTTCAACCCGAATGGCATGACTCGGAAGCAGTGTGTGCCCTCATGGTTGATGAAAGATGTCTTCTCCTCATCCTCCGGGTCCATCGCGATTTGGTGATATCCGGAGAAAGAATCTAGGAAACTGAACAACATGTTCCCTGCCATAGAGTCAACCAGCTGGTCTATCTTGGGAAGGGGAAACGATTCAGGCAGGCTTTATTCTGGTCGGTGAAGTCTACGCACATTCGGCAGCCTTATTCGGCTTTCTCGCCAGGACCACGTTTGCCAACTAGTCTGGATACAGCACCTCTCATATGAAGCCGGCTTTTTGGAGTTTCCATACTTCTTCCCTTATAACCTTGTTCCGCTCGGCACAAAAGTTGCGCTTCTTTTGTTTCACCGATTTCTGTTTGGAAGAGACATTTAGAAGATGGCTGATGATCCGACTATCTATTCCTAGCATCTCATCGGTGGATTACGTGAAGACTTCCTGATATTGTCGGAGCACTTGTTGGATCTGGTCCCTTATGTTTGCCCCCGACTTTGTCCCAACCTAGACCATTTTCTCGGTCAAGTCTCTACTTTCGTGGTTTCGGCCGGTTCTCGACTCATCTTCTCCTTGCTTTCTGTCCCTCTTATCTTAAGTATGTCTTGGGCGTGGAAACATTCATGAGCTGTTTGTTGACAACCTCTCACAGTCATGACTCTTCCTCTGTCGGTTTCAAACTTCATGGCGAGGTGGTAAGTTGACACCACCGCACTAAGCGATTTCAGCATCGAGCATCCTAGGATGGCATTGAACACCGAGTGAGCCGCGACTTAAAATTCGGCATTAAGTGAATCTCTTTGTTCTCTATCTCCTAAGAGGATATCGAGCTTGATGGTGCCTAGCAGGTCAGCCACCTCTTCAGAGAATCCCACGAGGCTCCCCGCCGTGGGGAGCAATTTTGCAAGTGGTATTCCCATTTGTTCAAAGCAATGAAGGAAGAGTATGTTTGCTGAACTTCCTTGGTCCACTAGGACCCTCTTGAGGGAGTAGTCATAGACGTCCATGGTGATGACCTTGGGATCTACATGTGCAGTTTTGATGTTTTCAAAGTTGTCTTGGGAGAAAGTTAAAGGTCGGCATTTTTTGAATTTGCTTTCTCCTTTCCCCGTGGCATCGAGATTTGTGTCCCCCCTTTTTTCTTTGATGGCCACGATCACAAGCCTAGGCGAGGGAGCTGTGTCTTTTGGCTCCTCACGAGCAGGTCCAGAAGCTCTGATCTTGAGTTTCTTCATATATACGAATTTTCTAAGATCACCTGTTTTCTCCAATTTGTCCATCCGGGATCGGAGTACTCGACAGTTTTTAGTATCATGCCCTGAAGATTCATGATATTCGCACCACAAGTTCGGGCCACGTCGGACCAGCGGGCCGGCGGGAGCATGTTGTCTTCCCACTTTATGTTTTCTTACCTCCAAGAGTAGTCCAAGGGGTCTCCTTGGGCCTGCATTGCGGGTCCCCCTTACATTCTTCTTGGCTCTTTCATTCTTCGGGTCGAAAATTGGGGCGTGTGCCTCGAGCTTTCGATACTCGGGCCTAGGGGGCTCCATTTTGTCCATCATATCTTCAGTGATGATGTATTTATCAGCCTTGGTCCAAAGAGCATCCACAGTCGTCGGAAGTGCCTTAGCGAGGGAGAACTTGAAATCGATTTTCCGGAGTTCATTGAAAAAGGTGGTGATGGCCATTTGATCAGCTAAGTTTGGGATGCTGATCATTGCTTTCAAGAACCATCGTACCAACGCCCTTAAAGGCTCATCTTCCGCTTGTTGATAAAGTAGCGAGTGAATTTCTCGGACAACTCTTTGAAACTTCGTATGGACCCATTGGGGAAAGAGGCAAACCAAGCCTGAGCCATGCCTTTGAGGGTGGCTAGGAAACACTTGCACCACATGTCCTCAGAGGCGTCTTGTATGCACATCCGTGCCATGAATCCCGAAATGTGGCCATCTAGGTCTTAAATCCCATCGAACAGCTCCAAGTTTGGAATCTTCGCCTTCCCCATGGGGGCGGCAAGTATGTGAGGGGTGCAGAGCGAATGGGTTATAGGAATTTTTCCCATAGGCCCGCACACCATGCCCTTGGAGACGGCGTCAGAGCTTGCTTCAAGCGAGGGAAGGGCCCGCGATGGGGTGTTCCCGAGCCTGCTAAGGCAGCAAGGCGTCTTCTCCCGTTCTCTTTCTAGTTGGTCTCGGTGACTACGTCGGGGTTTGCCAGTGCGGGACGCGGCGAAGTGTTGCTGGAGTTGTCACAATCGGCGAGCTGCATGATGAGTGTGCGGGGCTCATGGAGTTGACTATGAGTGATGTATTGGTCTCTGGACCACCTTGGGGAGGGGGAAGATCCTGTAAAGTTATTTTGATGAAAATTTTCTATTTCCCACAGATGGCACCAACTGTTTTGGTACAGATTCTTTTAATGGAGGGCCGAAACTCAGACTCTTTATCTCTTATTAAGTTATTATTAATTAACGGTTTTTTATACATGATTTTTGGATGGGAATACAAGTATGATGGAAAGAAAAATGAGGGGCATAGCTACTCCAGGGGTCCTCAGATAAGAGCAAAGGGAGAGCGGCGGGCCTCTGGGTCTGTCCCTCTCTTTAAGGTTCTGAACCTTATTTATAGAGTTTTCTCCTTGAAGAGTTGTGCTTCAAATGGGGTTGTATCACGCCCGGTATGGAACCGGGGGCGAGATACCCCTGGTTGTTGGGCTCATGGCTTCAGGTCGTCGTCCATCTAACTCATGTTACTGGGAAGTCGTAGCTGGCAGGTCTCCGGGGCAACGGGCATCACGGGGCGAGATGCCTTCCGGAAATCAAAGTATGCGTTGCGCTGGGGTGTCATTACGAGACTCTTCGAGTGCTGAGCATCAGGCTGTCATTTTCGGGGTCGAGGTGCTGGGTCGTTGTTGTTGTTCGGCCGACTCCCGGTGGAGAGGGCATCTCAGACTGAGATGCCCGCGGGACCGGGGTGCGTGCTCCGTTGGGTAGTGGATGCGGGACTGCTCGAGGGTCGGAATGCTCCTCGTCATCCTGATGCGCTATATCATCACAGGTGTTTGCTAAGTTCCGGAGTTGAGCTCCGAGGTGCATCTCGGATTCTGGGTGGGTAGGCTTCCTTCTTCTTCACCTCGGACTCCGGGGCGTGACTGTCGGTGAGATGCGCTTCATGCTCTTCTAGTTAAAAGTGGAGTTCTGGAGCTGCGTGCTTCTTTCTTCTTCTACTCGGATCCCCGGATGCGTCCTGCTGGCGAGATGCGCTTCTCCCTTTTAGACCGAAGGCAAAGTTCCGAACCCGGGCCTCCAGGGGTGGATCTCGGCCCGAGTATGGGCCTCGTCCCAGGTTGCCACATTTTACTTGTTCAGATGTTATTTTTGGTATTATCAGCAGCTTTTTTAGATATATGGGTCGTATCCACAGGAAATCAGTGTTAAGTCAGACTTAATGTTTAACGAACAGTTGAAATTGGTTTTGTGGGTTGATTCAAGTGACTAAGTACGCAAAAGACTATTAAAACAATAAAAAGAGATATCAATTTGATTCAGGCCAATTTATGGAGTGAATTTAAGGTAATTTTTCTCGTATCCCTTTATTATGTTTTACTTAGGACGATGATTTAAAGGACTTAGGCTACAAGCTCTAAGCCTAATTAATATATAAATTTATGGCTTAGTGTAGCACAAGTTATCTCATTAGCATTACTTAATTCTTTGGTTACTCCTTATTCAACATTAACTGTATAAAAAATTGTGTTCAGAGTTGGATACAACCTCAATCCTGATCATATGTGAAAATCTTTATATTATGGTCCAGGCTACAAACAAGATTAGACGCTAAAAAGCTGGAGATCTAAACATGGCTACAAGCACACATAAAGAAACACCGGGCAATCATGAATAATTCTCTACAGGGGTGTGAATATAACATAACTAAATTATCGTCAAAGCAAAATACAAAATTGGGACGCGGACAGCTACCCGTCCTTCATCCCTAAACTAAAAACTTCTACTCTTCCATAGGAGTTTTATAGATCCTAAAATCTAAGAAAATGAATAACAATGAGTAAAACTTGGAATTGAAGACTCCCTCAATCTATGTTGACGTTTATCCAAGCTTGAATCTTTCCAGTACTTTGACCACCTGTGCTTCACCATTTGAGAAACTCTTGAATTTCGTAGCGCTTCAAGAAGGACAGAAGAAGAGGAGATGTGTGAAAAGATACAAAAATTCAATATGTTGCAGGAATGAGAAATAGAGCGTGTGAAAACAAGGCATATCAAAGGGGTCTAAAGTAAGGTTCAATAAGGGGACCCATTTTTGATAGTAGAGTTATGCATGTCAATTCAAGCACAATAAATAATCCAATTTGAATATGACGGCTAATATATGTATTATTTATATTATATACGTATATGTATGTTTATGATGTGTCCAATCGATGCATAAAAGCACTTTTGAATGACGATATAGTTTAGTTTTTTAATTTAGAGATGAAAATAAAAATAATATTTATCTTTTACAGTAAAATCAAAAAGCAAAAAGCTAAAAATTTTGATATAAAATTAAAGGTTATATATGTTTCAGTACCTCTATATTTTTAGAAATAATAAATATAACCCCTGCCTTTTGAATTAATAAAAATGTCTATAAGTTTTTATCATATTAATAAAAAGGCTCTTGACGACATGGTGAAGTCATTTTCTGTTAATGGAGCTGATGAAGCAGTTGCTTTTTTTTTATTGCTACTATAAAATGACAAAAATATCATTTAATAACCATTTTTTAAACATATTAAGAGAAAAACAGATAGTTTCTACATAATACAATATCTTGAATTTCGTGCTTATAAAAATAAGAATAAAAATACTAAGGGATACTTTTATCATTTTATAGAATTAATAAAAAAGTATTTGTCACATCAGCTTTATCGACAAAAATGACATCACCACACCGATGAGGGATCCTTTTATTAATAAGACAAAAACTCAGGGAGGCCGCTTTATTAATTCAAAATGTTAGGGCCCTTCTTATTTCCAAAGAGTCATGATACTAAAATATAAATAACCCTAAAAATGAGAATAAAATTATAGAGTACTTTTGCCATTTTACAGTTTTAATAAAAAACTAGTTATCACGTCATTTTTGTCGACGGAAAATGACATCATCACGCCGAAGAAAAGTCTTATTATTAATACGACAAAAACTCGGAGGGCCTCTTTATTAATTCAAAAGGTTAAGGCACTTATTATTTCCAAAAGTCTGGATATTAAAATGTAAATAACCTCAAAAATATAATCACATATTGAAAAAAATTAATTCATAATAAAGTAGGAAAAAACCTTAGCCCACCAATCCTTTATCTCTTTATTTTTTCCTCTTATGAGATGTTTACGGTTGACTCAAGTATGAGTTTTTCTGTTGATCCAAAAAAAAAAAAAAAGAGTATGAGTTTTTCCGTACCCTTCTTACATTTGTCCCAAAAAAAAGGATTGCCATTCTTATTGCTGAGCATTCTAACTTTGATGATTGACAACTAGAATTTAGGCTCTATTTATTTCGGGGAAAAATCACATTTTAGAAAGTGATTTTTTTCTTTTTCTTTGTTTAACTCGTCATTGCTCAAGGAAAAGATTTTCCGACGGAAAACCTTTTCCCTCAAATGAGGGAAAATGACTTTCCTTTCAAAATAGGGGAAGTTGTGATTCTAAGTGGCTCAAAAATCTTCGCGATTATCATCATGCAAATCGAGAAACGAACTGTACTGTAGACATTTAATTTCAATGTTGGACAAAAATTAGACTAAATAATTAAAGCTGCTTGGATATTACTTTGTTATTATTGCAATAGAACAACTTTAATCAAGTTGAATTGTTATATAATATTATAGAAGAAAATTATCTAGGTAATATTTTAGCATTTATTACATAAATATTGTGATATTTTAGTAATATACAATGATGTACCCTAGAAGTTTAAAATTTTTCTCATGAATTAGGTATCTTTTGCCAAAATTTAGTATATTTTAAATGAAAACATCAATCTATATGTATCCTATATCATAATGCAATAATTTCTTTAGTCCGAAAAATCTAACATGACAATTTTTTTGATAATATATAAGTAATTTTTGCTAGAATGTGGATAATCTTTTGATAATATGATATTTATACCACATCAGTTTTTTAGCAGAAATTAGCCGAATTTTAATGAAAATTCACCAGATTTTAACATAGCATATACACAAGAGATAAAATTTCTTATCTCTTGACACTTGATTGTATATAATAAAATGACAAAGTATTTATATGATAAATGCTCAAATTTTAGAATACCTAAGAAATAATTTTTCTAATTTATACAGCTTTAATAGTCAACTTTTTATTTTGTTGTTTCATATATATTGTATTATTACTTTTGTTGTCATATAAAAAGATATAAAATGATTGGTGAGAAATATTTTGTTAAAACATAAACAAAGACATCACAATGGGGAATTAAGTTTTCCTTTGAAACAAACAACGGAAAACCCCACTCAGAATTTATATTTCCTTGGAAAACCTTTTCCGATGAAAAATCAATTCCTAGATACTACTTTTCCTTCAAAACAAATGGAGCCTTAGTTACCATTGCAAGACACATTTAGGGTTGTGCAACATTCTTGGTAGCTAGATGATTCAATGGCATAGCAAAAACAAAATATCGAGGGCGTCAAATGGGGTTAAATCAAGATATTTAGTTCATATGGAGCAATCTTGCCCGAGAAACAAATCACCTTAAGCCAAGGCAAATAGGGCATTGCAAAGGGGGATAAAGGTTTTCTCAATCAAGGACATAGAACAGGTTATAAAGAACGACAAGCCAAATTCGTGTATCGAGAGTGGACCCCTTGCATGCATCTATAGTGGCATCCTCAAGGGTCGTGATGTAGCCATCGGTGTCCCATGTAGGTTAGACTCGCATGAATCAATCCATTACTCTTACTCAAGAAACAAATCACCTTAAGCTAAGGCAAATCGAGCGTTGCAAGGGGGCTAAAGGTTTTCTCAATCGAGGACAAAGAAAGGGCTACAAACAACTATGAGGCAAATTTGATTGTCTATAGTAGACTCCTTATATCCATTTATCGTGGCAGCCTCGAGGGTCGTGATGTTTCCATCTGGGCGTCATGTGAGTCCAACTCAGATGACATGCTCCATCACTTCCTTAATGAAGCAGCAATGAACCAAGTGATGAGCCATAAGAATATAGTGAGGCTTTATGGATGTTGCCTAGAGACTCCATTGTCTATCCTTGTTTATACCAATTAGTACCCTCTTTGGGCATTTACATGGAAATGTTGCAAGTAGGACCACGGTATGCAGTGGTTGGACCGGCTAAAAGTCACCGTTGATGTGGCATACGCTCTGTCCTACATGCATAATGCTTTGGAAAAGCCAGTGGTGCACCTGTATGTCCAGTCAGGTAATGTGGTTGTTGATGAATCCTTAAATGCCATGCTGAAAAATTTTGGGTACTTAGTTTCCATCACACCTGGGTACACATCACAAATATGGCCTGTGGAACGTCCACCTGGGTACATTGACCCTGGAAGCGTGGAGACTGAGCAAGTGACTAATAAGAGCAACATTTACAGCTTTGCGGTATTGTTGTTGGAGTTGCTGCCCGGAGACCAACCATTTAAAGTGTCTTTGAAATTTGGCATGAGCTTGGTAGATTGCTTTGGCTTTGAGAAGAAGTCAGATGTCGCAGATTGTGAATGAGAAGGTGAAAAAGGAGGAGACAAGCGATGAAATCAAACGATTTGCAAAGATTGCATTGAGATGTGTGACAAGGAAGTGAGAAGATTGGCCAAGTATGGTGGAAGTTGTTAAGGAGTTGTGGCAAATATGAGGTGCAGGACATTTGCATTAATGTTGTCAAGTTTTGACGTTCTCTTATTATCTTTGAGTTGTGGGTCTCTTTTATTATTACAAAATCTACGAACAAGAAGTGATTTTAAAGGTAGCTAAATAGCGTAAGTTCTTCTTTCGAAAAACAAAGAACAGTTAATAAGTAAAATAATCATCATATCCTAAAAATCCAAGTTATAGCCTATAAGGAACATACCCAGTGTCTCAAGGGCTCCCGCCTACGCAGGGTCTGGGGGGGTGGATGTATACAGCCTTTCCCCTTCAGGTTGTTAACCTGAAGAGAGGTTGTTTCCTAGTGCCCCCAATCTGAGGGCGAGGACTTCCCAAGAGGTCATCCATCCTGGTACTACACTACTTCGGAGTTATAATGGGATCTGGTGAAGGTGTGTTGGTGCCCTCTTTGGTAAGTTATAGCCCATATACTTTTAAGAAATTGATATAGTGGTAATTATTATTGGAGAAAGTATATGATAGGGTGTCAAGAGAGGTCATGTGGAGGATTCTAAAGAAGAAATGCATTCCTATGCCCTATATCCAATTCATTAGAGACATTTACAAGGACGCACAAACAAATGTGCGTGCAATGGAAGGGGAGACATATGCTTTCCCCATTACAGTTGGGGTACACCAAGGATCTGCCTTGAGTCCCTTTTTGTTCATTTTGGTTGTGGACGAGCTCAATAAGCACATCCAAGGTGGTATACCTTGGTGCATGCTTTTCGCAGATGACATAATACTGGTGGAGGAGGCTCAAGAACATGTGAATGAGAAGATGAAACTTTGGAGAAGGGCCTTAGAATTGAACGGCCTACGAATTAGTAGATCTAAGACTTATTATATGGAATTCAGGCTCTATACCTCCACCAGGCCTAGCATAGAAGACGTTAAGATTGGATTGGAGGTCCATATTGAAAAGGGAGTATTTTAAATATCTGGGTTGCATAGAACAACAAGAAGGAAAAGTTGATGAGGATGTCAACAACCGTATTAAGGTTGGCTGACATTAATGGAAGATAGCCTCTGGGGTACTTTGCGATAGAAAGTTCCCTCTAAAGTTAAAGGGAAAACACTATAAGATAATTCTGAAACCAGCATGTCATATGGTCTGGAGTGTTGGCAAATGAAACGACATCAACCACAAAAGCTGATGGTGGCAGAGATAAGGATATTGCGATGGATATGTGGCCACACAAGGAAGGATAGAATCAGAAATGACGTTATAAGAAGCAAATTAGCCGTGGGCGCGATCAACGATAAATTGATGGAGCAACGTTTCGGTGGTTTAGACATGTTAGGAGGAGACCGACCACTGCCCCTGTCAAGAGATGTGAACTACTTTATACTATGCTCGGGAGGAGAGGAAGAGGCAGGCCGAAGAAGAGATAGATAGAGACAATTTGACACAACCTCACCCACGTAAACCTACACAAGAAAATGGCTTTAGATAGAGTTATGTTCAGAATTATTATAGGGGTAGCTGATGTAACGGTTTAGAATTTTACCTAATCCTAGCTCCCCTAGGATTATATATTTGTATGTTTGATTTACTTTCTATGGTTGTGTGCTATTGGTTGCTAGGCGCTTGTTACTTACTACTTACTGCTCGTGTGATGTATTCCTATCTTTGTATTATTACTTGTTACTTTATTGTTTATTACTGCTTTTGGCTCTCTATGTGCTACTCATTTTTTGGTTTTTAGGTTGAGGGTCCTCGGACACAGCCTTCCTTTATAGTGGCACCCTAGAAGGATAAGGCTACATACATCAACGCCCTAGGCCTTGCATTTGGCGAGAGCTTTTCAGGCATTGGGGTTTTTTATTATATATAGTGGTAATTATTCCACTTGATAGTAACCCGACTTTGAGTCTCATCTCCTGCTCAAATACTGTCACCTTCCCCAAAAAAAATGTAAAAAATTGTGGAACTACATTCCAGCTTATTTGGAAAATAGTCCCTTCATATTAGCCTTTTGTTAGGGTTCGGATGTTGGTTTAATTGTCTCGATATTTCTTGCATTCGAGCCCTACCTTGTACATTTGTGCCTTACTGAGCTTATTGAGAAAAAGAAGTAACAAAAATATATTGGAGTACTCTAATATACTCTAGAATATTCCACATGCTTAGGGCTTACATATTCCTATTACATTTGTCCCCCTTGGCTTATGTAAAGTCCAAAGGCACTTTGGTTACTATTGCACTTGTCTTAGCCTATATATAGGCCTTTTATGTAACTATTCTATTTATTCTATATATAGAAGTCTCTACCTTCATATGGTATCGAAGCCCAGGCTCGAATTTGATCTTTTTTTCACTTCCATTCTTCAATTTCTGTCCTTAATTTATTTGCATTGTGTTGAATTCTTTATTCTTTTTTCTTTAATTTAATTTCTTTTTCAATGTCATTTAACCTTAGTCAATCCTACGTGAATGCTCTCTCTTTCCCTTCATGCCCCCCCGCCGCCCAGCTCTTGATTGAGGCCGGTCTCAACAGTACTGACCCCTCACTAGTGTTTTTGTTGGAGCTGCAATGCCAGGGGTGGTGCCCGACACCAGTTACGTCGGGTCCATCACCTCCGGCAACCCAATCCCTGGGTCGATCAATGCCGGTGTCGCCATCTCCGGTACTCTACCACCACTTGGGAGGCCTACAGTGAACTTGGGACTTAGTTTGAGCATTACCATCTCTTTTGCTTCTCTATTCCCTCTTCCCCCCTTTCCCATGACTTTCGTTGGCACCACCCTCACCGGAGGCCTCTCCAATTCCGCCAAATGGTGGCGCGGCCATACACCCCCCATCGCCACTCACTAGTGCCGATGGAGGGTTCGGGTCACCCTACCCCAATATACTCAACCCTAATCCAATAAACCCTAATTTATATAATCAGTCCCCTTCACCTGTTTTAATTCCTCTTTCCAACATCGCTAATATTGAGACAATCAAACTCGAATCAACCACTGATTATCCCCCCTGGCGTGAACAATTCAACATGCTATTAATTTCTCACCAACTATTAGGGTTTATAGATAGTACCTACCCCTGTCCCCTGACCCAAATCAATCTCCCCAATGGATCGACCTATCCAAACCCAGATTATCTCACTTGGGTTCGCACGGATCAAAGTTTCAGATTCTGCATTTCTGTTGCCCTGTCTCGTCCTTTATTAAACGACATTGTTCGCCACTCTACATCCAAAGCCATGTGGGATGCCTTGGCTAAACGATTTCGGGATCACTCCATGGCTAAGGATTTCGATCTCTAGACCTAATTAATAAATCATCGTAAGGATGGAAAAACAAAGAATACTTACCTCTCAGAATTAAAATCAATAATGGATGGCCTAGCTACTATTGACTCTCCTATATCTCAAAAATAATTTCAACACTTTGCAATTTATGGTTTACCCCATGAATATGCTGCTTTTGCAATAATTTTCGCGTCAAACAAACAAACAATATTTTCATGAAGAGTTAAAAACCTCGTTACTCAATGAAGAGGCTACCTTAACTCGACAATTTGGATGCCTTAACCCCGACCCTAGCCATGCAATGGTGGCACAAGGCCAACTACAATCCGGTCAAAACCCGGGCTGCGGCAACCCTAACCACAGTGGCAACTGTGGTCGGGGCAAGGGCAAAGGCAAACGGGGTGGTCGCAGGTTGTGGTCTCCCGCCCGGCCAGCACCCAAACCCACCTCCCGCTGGTGGACCCCCCATCCTGGCTCAATCTGACCCCCATTTGGCTTATCCCCTAACTTTAGTGTAGGTGTGCTTCGGCCTTGTCCCCAATACTACCAAATTTGCTTCCAAATTGGTCACACTGCTATTACTAGTCCACACCGGTTTGACAGCACCTCCATCCCGGATCCCTCTCACTCGCTTGCCGCTATGTCAATTAGAGAACTGCACGACTATAATTGGTACCCTCACTCCGATGCTACCAATCATATGACGCCCAATCCAAGTATTCACAAAAACCTTCTTCCCTATTTTGGTCATAAGGGTCTACATGTAGGTAATGGTGCTTTACTAGAGGTGGCCAATGGGCCGGGTCGGCCCGAAAACCGGCACGGCCCGGCCCGGCCCGTTTATGGCCCGGCCAGGCCCAGATGGCACTGTAGCTGGCCGGGCCGGGCCTTGGGCCTAATTTTTTCAGGGCCCTGGGCCCGGCCCGGCCCAAAAGAGCTGTTGGCTCTTTTGTTGTACAGAGCCAACGGCTCTTTTTTTACAAAAAAAAAAAAAAAAATTATATTTTTTTTTTCTATAAATACTTAAACCTCCCCAACTCATTTCCTCACAAAATCTTCAATTCTCTCTTCTCTCTCTATACATTCATCATCTCCCATCTTCTCTAATTTGCTAATTGCAAAATTGTGCTCTAAAGTTAGAAGTTCGTAAAGTATTTGGCTGAAGTGTGAATTTCATTGTTCTCTCGTTTCGGTAATTTTAGTATCGTAAATTTTTTTGATTCGCATTTTTAGTTATTTAATTTGCATTACTACTTGCATTTTATAAATAATAATCATTTATACTAATATGGCACACAACTCTTCATCATCATCTGGAGCCGGTCGTGCTAGTTCTAGCTCTTCTCAGCCACCCAGAATCCCTAAAAGGACTAGAATTGTCTTACTTGATACTGAAGAACGAGCTTTTATACAACCAGACCCAACACCCCAATACACTGATGATAGCATAGATTATAACTTTTCACAGCCACAAGATTATCATGAGTCAGGTAGTGGTGGGGTTGGAGACTCACAAACTGATGAGGAACCCACCCCCACCACCGAAGCCCAGCCTGAAACTAGTACCTTGACTAGTAGGCGTACAACTAGTGGGGTATGGAAGCACTTTACCCTTAATAAGACAACTAATAAAGCAACCTGTAAATTATGTGACCCACCTAAGAATTTTAGCCATCAACCCGGCAGTGGGACGGGCACACTAAATAGACATATACTTAGGTGCCACCCCGAGCAATTCCCGGAAAAGAGCCAACAACGTTTAGTACAGCAAGTGACCGGTGCACTTGCTAATTTTAGGTTCTCTCAGGAGAGCAACCGTAGGGGGCTAGCTAAATATGTAATTTTGAGTGAAAGGCCTTTTAGTACCGGCGAAAACCGACATTTCGTCGACTTCCTCGAACGAAATGTGAACCCCGCCATTGTGAGGATTCCTCGGAACACCGTAAAGCGGGACGCATTTACGTTGTACCACAATATTAAAATTGGGATACATACACTTTTTGCGACGAACACGAGCATGTTCTCATTGACGTCGGACGTATGGACGTCCAAACCCGGCCAATCTTATATGTGCATAACGGCATACTGGACCAATGAATCCTTCATCATCCAGAAGAGAATAATTCATTTTGGGCTTTTAGATTGCCCCCATACTACCAACGTAATTACGGGTGCGATTATGTCGGCAGTCCGCGATTGGGGCATAGAACAACGTATCTTCAGTATTACGTTTGACAATGCTTCCAATAACACTGCATCCGTAGCACATTTAATTAGGAAAATGAGACCCATGTTAGGTGGGAAGTGTTTTCATATTCGTTGCATCTGTCGTATTTTGCATTTAATGGTAATGGATAGTTTAGATCTTATAGACGTATCCCTTGCCACCTTAAGATATATAATAATATCAATTAAAGCATCCGTCGCTAGGAAAAAAAGATTTAAAAATGTATGTAGGTTGCATAACATAGAATATAAACAATTTAAATTAGACTCCAAAACTAGGTGGTCGTCTACGGTAGTAATGTTAGAGCGCATTCTACCAGACAAAGACGCTCTGATGGAATTCGCCCAGGAAAATCGTGTAGAATGGCGCGATTACAACCTGGACGGTATACATTGGGAGACAATAGATGAAATTTGTAAATTTTTTAGCATGTTTAAAGACCCGACAATATTTTTTTCGGGTTGCTACTATCCGACCATGCCTCAAGCAATATCAACATTGCTTGATATTGTAAATTGGATGGTGGGTAATGAATCCAACCCCATTTTGTTCGGATCGATTACGGCAATGAAAGAAAAGTTTGCCAAAAATTTTTATGAACTACCTCTTACTTATTGCTTTGCAACTATTTTAGACCCTCCTTGTAAACGCGGGGGTTTCAACTTGTTTTGCCAACATTTTTTTAAATATTTGCATCCTACTCTTAATGTCGACACTTTCATTGCCGATGTCGATAATGACTTGCATAATTTATTTTCTGAGTATTCTCGTAAATTATCATTTAATAATCCTAGTACTACTGCAGTAGGATCTTCCACATCTAGTGGAAGTAGTTCACACATGTCATATTCGTGGAAGCTGTTGGAGGAATTTACGCCCGCAGTAGTCCCCCACGTCATGTGACGAGCTAGATTATTACTTGCGGACACCGTTGGTCCATATTTTCGGGCCACCGGCCAACCCGCATTTTGACCTTTTACAATGGTGGAACACAAACCAAACCCAATATCCCATGCTTTCCACCATGGCACGTGATATACTAAGTTGTCCGGTGTCTTCAGTAGCATCGAAGTGTGCTTTTAGTCTTGGTGGCAGGTTGCTTGGAACGAAGAGGGCAAAACTATCGCCGTCGAGCTTGGAGATGTCCGTGTGCTTAAAGGATTGGCTGCTAGCTGAAGCAAGAGATCAACAGAGAATGAAGATGGATTCATCGAGCGATGAAGAAGACGACCGCACAACTGATACGTTAAATGATGGCGTAGAAACCCCCCGATATGACTGATATCAAGATTCAAGACTTTTGTATGTTAATTATTTACTTTCAAATATTTACGTCAAAAGATGACTGCACACTCCATATGTCAAACTTCATATTATTTGATAAATAAATTTGTATTTTTAAATATTAGGCCCCAACTTTGTATTTGTATTTGATACGTTATTTATTTACTGATAATTTTTTTGATAATTACTTATTGTATATTGTATTTTATTTATTACATATATTTAGTATTATTTTTTTTGAACATGTATACTTGGAAAAAAATATATTTGTATCTCATATTATTTATCAATGAATTACAATAATTTTAGTACAAAACGACTATGTATTTTTTAAATTTTTTTAAATTTAGTTAAAAAGGCCGGGCCAGGCCCGCCCCAGCCCAGCCCGTCCGCACTGTAGGGGTCCCGGGCCAGTCCCGGCCCTGGAGGCCCTCGGGCCCGGCCCGATTCTCTAGCGGGCCGGGCCGACCCGGCCCATGGCCACCACTATGCTTTACTACCTGTGACACATGTGGGCTCAACATCCATATCAACTCCAAATTCATCTCTTAAGCTTCAAAACGTTATGCCTGTCCCTAGTCTCACACACAACCTATTGTCCATTAAACAACTATGCCATGGTAACAATTGTAGGGTTGAATTTGACTCAAATTTCTACTGAGTCCTTATATAGTTTCTCGCCTTACGATGTGGGCCTTGTAGCACAAGTAAAGAATGGTGATTTGTGACGTTAGATACTAGGACATTTAGCAATGCTATTTTTGATTTGATATGTAAGAAACATTTCTTTTCACGAGTTTAATTTACGGCTAAATGTAATTCATGTTGCTTAGGTAAGTCTCATAAACTTCCTTTTGAACGTGTATTATGCAAAACTACTATGCCTCTACAAATAATACACTATGATGTAAATACTATGTTCTTTTCATTGATGACTTTTCTAGATTTACTTGGCTTTACCCGATGCAGCAAAAATCTGACGTTTAAGAATCTTCACTGTTTTAAAAAACCTAGTGGAAAATCAATTTAATTTGACTATTAAGGTTTTCAAAGCGATGGTGGGGATGAATACGGTCACTGGCATATGAACGCTCTGTGTCGTGACGCTGGTATTCATTTTTGCCTGTCTTGTCCTAATGCCCCCGAGCAAAATAGGGTGGCGGAACGCAAACATCAACATTTATCTGAAATGGCACAGGCGTTTTTAATACAATCTAAGTTGCCGTATGAGTTTTGGGATGACACTTTCTGCACTTCCTATGTTACTGTAAACTGTCTACCCACACCAAATCTTTCAAACGACTCACCTTTAAAAAACTATTTCACACCACACCTGATTACTCTCGTTTTCGCGTCTTTGGGTGTGAAAGTTATCCTAACATCACGCCTCGTGCACCTCATAAACTTGCCCCTCGATCCCCCCCTTGCATTATTTTAAGATACGCTGCTCGATATAAGGGATACAGGTGTTTTGATCCTCAACATAAATGCTTATATATGAATTGGCATGTAGTTTTTGATGAAACTCGCTTGTTCTTACAATGAACTTATTAATCAAAATAAAGTGGTCTCTGATGTCACAACTCCCCCACCCTTAATAGTTTGCTCTAACCCACAGGTCACCTCCTCTCCCCCACCCACTTGCACCACTGCGGCTGGTCGGGTGTCTCTGCCCCCAGCCAACAACCGTTCGCCACCCATGGCAGACACACCAGCCCCGGAGCCTCCTGCTTCATCCAATGACCTCACCGAGGTACTGGACCCACCCGATAACTCACCTCGGGATGAGGTTCCTTCGGGACTCACTTCAACCGAACCAACCCGAGCACCCAACACACTTAAACCACCACCAGAAACCAGACCCGATCCTCTGCCTGTACGTCCCACCTCAGTAGGACCAACACTCAACACACACTTCATGCAAATGCGATTTAAAGTAGGCATACGCAAGACTAAGTACCCCCTATCTCTCTCCTCCATCACCGTAGTCCAAGAGCCCACATGTTACTCACAAGCTGTGAAAAATCCGAAATGGCAAGAAGCCATGGAGGATGTATTTAATGCGCTCATCGTCAATAACACCTGGGACTTATCGCATGACCCCTTCAAAAACCTTGTAGGAAGTACGTGAAAATACAAAGTAAAGTACAAAGCGGATGGCTCGATTAAACGATTTAAGGCCCGTCTTGTAGCCCAAGGATTTCACCAGCGTGAAGGCTTTGACTACAAAGAAACCTTTAGCCCCATCATCAAACCAACCACCATACGCTTTATGCTTACACTTGCAGTCACATACAAATGGCCCATTCGTCAGTTGGATGTCAAAAATGCTTTCCTACATGGTCACCTTAAGGAAGAAGTTTATATGAGACAACCAAAAGGCTTCATACATCCTAAATTTCCAAACCATGGATGTCGCCTTTGCAAGGCGTTATATGGTCTGAAACAGGCACCTCGGGCATGGTTTCAACGATTCAGTGCATTCTTACATAGCCTTGGTTTTACTTGTTGATGTGTTGATCCATCCCTCTTCATTAACAAGACCAAAACCCACCTCACTTGCCTCTTACTATATATCGATGACATTATACTAACAGGTACTAACCCAACCCATCTTAGCAAATTGATTGACTCTCTCTACCCAATTCTCTATGAAAGATCTTGGCCCTTTTCACTTCTTCCTTGGAATTGAGGCCAAGTGCACACCCGATCACCTTTTTCTATCACAACACAAATGCACAATCAACCTTCTCTTCGAACATGACGTATGTGAAGCTAAACCCGTCAAAGCTCCCCTCCCAGCTCGAGCACATCTCTCATTGAGCGATGGGGACACTCTTGAGGATCCAACTGAGTACAGGAGTGCTGTGGGGGCACTCCAGTACCTGATTATGACTCGACCTGACATCAGCTATACTATCAACATTGTCTCTCAATTCATGAATGCTCCTCGCACCACTCGCTGGTAAGCTGTGAAACGCATTCTTCAGTGCCTCAAAGCCACTCCAGAACATGCTCTCTCCATCATTCCTGCACGAATGGTCACGGTCACCGCCTATGCTGACGCCAATTGGGGTGGCTGTCCGGATACACGTCGTTCCACTATTGGTTATGCTCTCTACCTCGGTCCGAACCTCATCTCCTAGATAGCAAAGAAACAAGCCCTTGTCTCCAAATCCACAACCAAATCAGAATATCGTGCTGTTGCTCAGGCTGTTGCTAAAAGTGATTGGATCCGTTACCTAACAAGGGATCTCGGTCTTTGACACCCTGGCCTTATCATCACCTTCTGTGACAATGTCTCCGCTTCCTACCAAGCAGCCAATCTCACATCCAATGATTGAAGCAAACATGTTGACGTTGGCTTCCATTACGTTCATGAAAAGGTGCTTAAGGGTGATCTTTAGGTTCATTACACTCTAACAGACGAACAGATCATTGACATTTTCACCAAGGGTCTCTCTACCAACCGCTTCTTTCAACATAGGACTAATCTTCGCATTCTGCCACCACGCTTAGATTAAGGGGGCATATTGGAGTACTGTAATATGCTCTAGAATATTCCAAATGCTTAGGGTTTACATATTGCTATTACATCTGTAGCCCTTGGCTTATGTAAAGTCCAAGGACACTTTGGTTACTATTGTACTTGTCTTAGCCTATATATAGGTCTCTTATGTAACCATTCTATTTATTCAATATATATAGAAGTCTCTACTTTCATAAAATATACTTGTGGAGCCACTAAGCAATCACCAAACCAAATCAAATTGAAACAAGAAAGGATATCAATCATGTATACAAAGACCTAGTTTTTAAAAATGCCTATAATAACTTTGAAGAAAATAGACGAGAAGATCAATTTTAAATGATAAGCACGAGCTGGTATATACTAAACAAGAGGTGGCACCATAAGCACGTGGGTGACAAGTTTAAGCAAGTATTGTCAAACTATTGAGTTATTTAGAAAAAAGGAGGTGTCAACCACTACGGAAGTGATGGCATTAGCAACCATATTGTGACAACCTATTAGAGTACATTATATCTAGGATTTATTCATATAGTTGTACAATTATAATCCCTTAATTTACTCCATGATTTACTCTCTCACCATATAGAATTGGCTCTATATATAGGTCATGTACTTCTGCCTCTATAATTCAATTCAATTAAGTCTTTACTTACATTTCACATGGTATCTCTTCTCTTCCCTTGCTTCTTAATTTATGTTCTTTTTTTTTAATTTACTAGCTTGTTGATTGGCTATTGTTCAATTTATGTCATCATTCTGCAATTTTTCATCCCTTCGAATTCATTAATATGGGAGGTCACTCATTACCCTCCCTCTCCCCCTCGGTTCCACAACGAACCACTGCCACCCAGGGGACCGAGACCGGCTCCTTGGCCGAGCACCGGGTCGTTGACTCTACCGTGGCTATGTCCAAGTTTCCCCATATCCGCACCATATCCTCGGGTATTTTCCTCAATGGACTAACCAATGCCAGAGTTGCCATCCCCGGTACTTCGTTAGTATCCACGAGGCCACAATTCTCTCATTCTTTTGGCTTGGGCATCTCTCCCCTTCCCCCACCGTTGTTGGCTGGTGCCACCACGACTATTGGTGGCCACTGCCACACCCTCGGTCACATCCAACATCCAACGGGTGGTTCCACCCCTCTCCCTCCCCTTGGCTTCCCTAGTGCCATCTCTCAGCTATGGTAGCACCACCCAATCTCCCCTCTACAACCTAAACCCTAATTTAAGCCAAACCACTATGACCCCCTATTACTTCCCCTATCTAGCATCTCTAATATAATCACCATAAAATTGAAAAATGCTACTGACTACACTGCCTGGCGAGAATAGTTTTATATGCTCTTAATCTTACATCAACTCATGGGCTACATTGACGGTACCTTCCCATGTCCCCCATCTCATATAACAACTAATAATTATTCTTCTCTCCCCAACCCCAAGTATATAAACTAGGTTAGAATTGACCAAAGCCTCCGATCCCGTATTTCTGCCACTTTATCTCGCTCCCTTCTCAATGATACTGTCCGCCAAACCACATCAAAAGCCATGTGGGATGCCCTTGTCAAAAGGTTTCATGATCATTCGCTGGCCAAGGATTTTGACATGTGATATCAAATTATAAATCTCAAAAAGGATGGCAAAACAATGGAAAAATACTTATCTGAACTCAAATCCATTGCTGATGACCAAGCTGCCATAGACTCACCGATTGCCAATCGGAAACTAGTTCACTATGCCCTCTACGGGCTCCCAATTGAATATGCTGCTTTTGCCACATTAACTCGAAACACCTCACCAACACATCCTTTCGAAAAACTAAAAACTGATATCTTAAATGAGGAGAGTGCCCAAAATCAATATCAGGGTCGCCCTCTTACAGATCAACAACATGCTTTAGTTGCTTCGAATGCAGGTTCTCAAGGATCTAACTCCGATCGTGGGGGGCGTAGTAAAGGTAAAGGGCGCAACAACGGTCGCCATGGCAACCGAGGGAGCAATAACGGGGGACAACACCAACAACATCAATCGGGACCGCATGCTATGCAGCCCCAACCGCACCTTGCTTGTCCTCCTGGTAACACGCCATAAAACACCAATGGCATTCTTGGGCCCGGGCCTAAAATCTGTCAACTCTGCACTCAACTAGGCCACATCGTTGTTTCTTGCCCTCACCGGTTTAACTCTTCCTCCTATCCCAATCCATCTCACTCACTTGCCGCTCTATCTATCAACGACTCTCAAAACTACAATTGGTATCCCAACTCTGGAGCCGCCAATCACATGACACTCAACTCAGGTATGCTCCATTCTCTACTTCCCTATCGTGGCCAAAAACAAGTATTAGTTGGGGACGGTGCTCTACTCCATGTCACTCACATGGGTTCTACAACGTTAAACACTAAAAATCGTCAACTTCAACTTAACAATGTAATGCTAGTACACCAACTAACTCACAATCTTGTATCCATTAAAAGACTTTGTCATGACAACTTATGTACTGTTGAGTTTGACTCTGACTCCTTCTATATCAAGGACAAGGCTACGGGGACCCCTCTGCTTTGAGTTCACAGTAACGGCCCACTTTACAGCTTCTTGCCTCACTCCCTCGGACTCATGGCACAAACACTATCAGGAGACCTCTGGCATCGCCGACTAGGACATTTAGGAAAACCAATGTTAGATGTTCTTTGTTCTCGTAAACTCATGCCTAGTTCACGTTATCCTACTTTTGTCATGAATGTTGTATGGGTAAGTCTCGTAGACTCCCCTTTCAACGTGTTTTGCATTTAGTCTCTTCCCCGTTACATTTAATTCATTCAGATGTATGGCAATCTCTAGTTTCGTCAAACTCATGCTATAAATACTATGTTAATTTTATTGATGATTTTACTCGGTTCATATGGCTCTATCCTATAAAACAAAAATCGGACGTTTTTGAAATTTTTGATAATTTTAAAACTCTTGTTGAAAACCAATTTTCCCCAAAAATAAAAATTTTCCAAAATGACGGTCACTGTGAATTCGATCACCGCCGGATGAATGCTCTATATCGTCAAAATGGCATTCATTTCTGGCTTTCGTGTCCTGATACTCCACAACAAAATGGAGTGGCGAAACAGAAGCACCAATACATCATTGGAATGGCACAAACGCTACTTATTCAATCTCGCCTTCCTTACACTTTTTTTGATGATGCTGCTTGTACTGCATGTTTCATTGTACATCGTCTTCCCAGGCCCGTTCTCAAAAACTCATCACCTTTTGAAAATCTTTTTCAAAATATTCCATATTACTCCAGCTTTCGCATTTTTGGGTGTGCATGTTACCCTCACATCACAACCCGTGCCCCTCATAAATTGGCCCTACGATCCATATTACGCATTTTTTTAGGATACGCAGCACGCTATAAGGGTTATGGTTGCCTTGAATCCCAAGCTGGTAAAATTCATATAAACCATCATGTCGGGTTTAACGAAACTAGTTTTCCATGTAACGACCTCGCCAACCCATCTCGAGTTCTAGGCCCCAATAGTACGGCTAGCATAGTCGCCCTCCCCCTCCCTCTTATAGTCACTATCGGCCCAGGTCACACACTCTTGAGTGCTCAACTTGTGCCTCTCCCAAGCTCGAGGACTCAGACCTCCCCTCCTTCTAGTAGGTCACACCATACCCTCGAGGAGCACCATTCCCTAACCCAACACCAACTTTCCAACCGTTGTTCCAACCCTACTAGTGTCGGACCTACGGCCCCGTACCAGCCGAGGTTCCCTTGGCCCCAAGTCAAACCCCCCAGTCCCTATCCGAACCTTCCCCTAGCCCTGTTGCTCCCTGCACCCAAGCCGAACCCCCTGCAACCTCCACTACTTCATCCGAAATCGAAACTGATGGGTCTACCCACCCTACAGCACGGTCTAACCCTGCACGTACAGATGAGGTCCCTCCCCCAACTGATCCTCGTGCTACTCACAACACCCATCCTATGCGAACTCGACTCAATGGCAGCATTCAAAAAACAAAATATCCCCTATCCCTTACCTCGATAATAGTAACACAGGAGCCTATGTGTTATTCTCAAGCAATCAAAAATACAAAATGGCAAGAAGCCATGGCGGAAGAATTTAACGCTTTAATTCTCAACAACACTTGGGAACTCGTCCCTCCCAAACCCAAACAAAATATAGTAGGAAGCACTTGGAAATATCACGTCAAATATAAAGCAGATGGCTCTGTTAACCGGTTGAAAGCTCATCTTGTTGCCCAAGGCTTTCACTAGCGTGAAGGCATTGACTTCAAGGAGACTTTTAGCTATGTCGTCAAACCATCCACCATAAGATTCATCCTCACTCTCTGCTGTCACAAACAAGTGGCAAATTAAACAACACGATATTAAAAATACTTTTCTACATGGCCACCTTAAGGAAGAAGTCTATATGAAGCAACCTAAGGGTTTCATTCAACCCAATTTTCCCAACCATGTATGTCGCCTTAAAAAGGCACTCTACGGCCTTAAGCAAGGCCCTCGAGCCTGTTCCATCGTTTTAGTACATTCATGTATAGCCTAGGATTCACATGTTGTCGGGCTGATCCCTCCCTTTTCCTTGTTCTCAAAGCCCATGACATCATATGCCTCATACTCTATGTTGATGACATAATCCTCACTGACTCGAATCCCTCTTCCTGGACATGCTCTCTCTGCCCAATTTGCAATGAAAGATCACGGTTCGCTCCATTACTTTCCAGGCATAGCCCACCACATGAAGTCTGGCTTACTCCTATCTCAACACCGTTACACCATAGATCCTCTCCACAAACACAACATGCAAGATGCCAAACCCATCAAAACACCTCTTCTGGCTTGCACTCACCTATCTCTAATTGAGGGTGCCATCTTACCTGACCCTACTGAGTATCGAAGTGTGATTGGGGCACTGCAATACCTCACCATGACTCATCCCGATATATGTTATGCTGTTAATCTTGTTTCCCAGTTTGGGCATACTCCCAGGACTAGTTATTGGCAGGTTGTGAAGCGGATCTTTCAGTACCTCAAAAGCACTCCAGATCACGGACTAACGATCCTTCTAGGAATCTGTACGTCTGTTGTCGTCTATGCTGATGCTAATTGGGGAGGCTTCCCTAATACTCGACGTTCAACAACATGACATGCTCTATTCCTTGGCTCCACTCTCATCTCATGGCGCACGAAGAAACAAGCCATAGTCTCCAAATCATTAACCGAATCTGAATATCGTACTGTCGCTAAAGCCGCTGCTGAGGCTAACTGGGTTCGCTACCTACCTTATGCATGACATCGGTCTCAAACACTCTGGTCCCATTACTATCTTACGTGAAAATATCTCTGCCTCCTACATTGCTGCTAATCCTGTCTCCAACGACCGTACCAAACATGTCGATGTTGATTTCCACTACGTTCTTGAAAAGGTCCTAAAAGGTGATCTCCAAGTTCGCTACACTCCCACCACTCAACAAGTAGTTGACATCTTCACCAAAGGTCTCGGGGCGACACTTTTCCACTATCACAAGAACAATCTTCGTGTTGCTGTTGCACCTTCAGATTGAGAGGTTATATTAGAGTATATTGTCTCTCGGATTTATTCTTATAATTGTACAATTATAATCCCTTGATTTACTCCATGATTTACTCTCTCACCATATAGAATTAGCTCTGTATATAGGTCATGTACTGCTACCTCTATAATTCAATTCAATTAAGTCTTTACTTTTATTTCACACAACCTACAATTTGTGTCGGCATAACAAAATAGGAGGTGACTAGAGGTGGCAACAATCAAGTTAGGAGGTGGAAAAAACCCACCAAGGTGGGCTTCCCTATAGCTAGTCCCTTTTTTTCTTAACTTTACGAGCTGTTTGATATGAGGGAATGGTGGGGTGCGAGTGGGATTGGGCACCTCATTTTTAGTTTTTTTGCGGTTTGGTAAGGGGGAGTGGGAATGGGAAGGGGTGGGCGTGGGAATGAAATCCATTCCCATATTATTATTATTATGATAATATTAAAATTTACTAGATTTTGGTAAACTATTGCTACTTCATGCTTCCTTTATGTTTCCTTTATGCTTGCTTAGTGTTTCTTTGCTGCTTTTGTTACTCTTGCTCTTATATTTTTATACTTTTATGCTTCACGCTCATATGCCTTTATACCTATTTTCTTCTCAGGTTGGAGGTCCTCGGACACAGCTTCCCTTATGGGTAACACCTTGAAGGGGGTAAGGCTGCCTACATCCTCCCCCCCAGACCCTGCATATGCGGGAGTCCTTGAGGCATTGGGTCGGTTGTTTTTGTATTTTGGTAAACTATGTTGTTTATACCCATTCCCACCGGTTCATCCCAAACAGGAGAATGACTATTTTAACGCATTTCATCTTCATTCTACACATACACCAAATGGAGGAATGGGAATGATTGGATCATTCCCACTCCCCAAAAGCCATTCCCATTCCCTCTCCCACAAATTCATTCCCACGTACCAAATGACTCCTCAATGTTCTTGTATTAGTGTATATGTGCGATTCGAGTGCAAATAAAGCTATGGTTATTTGAAAAGGTTTGCAAATGGAGAAGTATTTGTATCGTTGTCCAAGAAAAGTTTTATTTGACATAAGATGATCACAAGAGGGAGTTTTTAAATTATAACTAGAGATTATAATCCCAAAATTTCATTATGGATGAGGCATCCAATTTTGTCCTATGGCTTACCCTTGACTTGAAAGAGGTATTTTGCATAAAAGTTGGGATGTGTGCTGATATTGTTACTTCCGTAAATGATGTATATGATTTTCCAGCAAATTGAGGAGACGGGGGCCAAAGTTGATAGACCTTGAAAATAACGAGCCCAGTCTGACCCAAATTCAATAACGGAGGTTCGATGGTAACAATTTGGTGGGGTCATTGAGTTAGGAGACTACAAGCTCGAAGTTTAGTTGAACTTAGACCTAACTCGATTCCTTTAGGCTCAGTCTTGATTGGACTCTTTGAACTTTTTCAGATTTAGTCATTTAGCACATTTAGGGTTGTAATATAGCCCAGAATCAACTTAGTTAGACTTTGATCGGAATGAAGAAAAATTGATGGGAAGGAAATGTTAGGAAAAAAATTCAAGGAAAAGAAAATAGGATAAAATGACTTTTTTCCATATTTTGAAGTCATGAAAAAATAAGTGAAAAAAGTAACTTTAGAAAAAAAAAAATTTGTTGGCTACAATTTGGAGCCAAAGCCCTAAATACTACTAAAATAAAAAAAATAGTTCCAAAACTAGCTTTCATAAAAAAATATTTTCCCAAATGGCATTTATGTTATCGTTTAATTTTTTGTTTTTATTTTTCCCTTTTTTCCCTTCTATCTCTATCTCTATCTATCCTCTTTCACTATCATATAGTTATCTTCATCTTATATGTTGATTTACACTTGATGTGCCATGCTTGAGCCTGTTGCTTTGTTTTGCAGTGTTTATGCCTTGAGTTTGCTATACTCATGCACATGACGCTTTTTCTGTTTTTGTCAGGTCTTTGGCTCTTTGCAGCGAAACAGCTTCTCAGGCTGAGGGTCCTCGGAAACAGCCTCTCTTCAGGATAGCCCCCTGGAGGGGGAAGGCTGCGTATATATACCCCCCCAGACCCTGCTTTTGCGGGAGCCCTTGGAGGCACTCGGTTTGTTGTTGTTGTTGTTGTGTATTTTTCCCTTTTTATTTAATTTAATTTATTTATTGTAATCTGAAAAATATTATAAATTTTAAAAATTATAATTGTATTGAAAACAAAATAAAAAAAAGTAAAAGAAGTAAAAGAAAAAACAAATAATGATATGAATATCATTTGGAGAAATATAGTTTTTGAAAGTTTGTTTTGAAATTTTTTTTTAATTATTTTGATGCTATTTTAGATAATGGCTTGACAATTTGGAGCCCTTTTGATGGAAATGATGGGTTGTAAAATGATTGACTGAAAAATGATAGGCATAGCAAATAAAAGGAGGGAATATATCCAATGCTTCAAGGGCTCCCGCCTACGCAAGGTCTGGGGAGGACGGATGTACGCAGCCTTCCCCCTTCAGGGTGTTAACTTAAAGAGAGGATGTTTCCCAGTACCCCCAACCTGAGGGTAAGGACTTCCCAGGAGGTCACCCATCCTAGTACTGCTCTCGCCCAAGCAAGCTTAACTTCGGAGTTCTAATGGGATCCGATGACGGCGTGTTGGTGCCCTCTTTGGTGATAGGCCAGATCAAATGAAATGGCTAAAGATAGATGGGATAAGGCGATTGTGCCATCATTTAGGTCACAGGTGTTTTTTTTTTTTTTTTTTCTTTTTCTTTTACAAATTGTTCTAAAAGGGAAATGATTTTTCTTAAAACTTATTTTAATTGTTTTAAATTTTTACCTATTTTCTTCATATTTTTCATATTTCCAGATAAGAGAAATCTTTTCATCAATATTTCTTTTTTCCTTTCTTATAAGTTTTTACATTACAAACAGAACCTTAAGCTTCTAAACTGCCTAACCAAAGCTTTATCAGACTTAGGTTTCAATTGATCAGCTAAACAAACCAACTTAAGCAAAAACCAGTCTAAGTCTTTCAAGTTAAATAAAAAAATTAATCTAAAGGACCAAAAAGCAAGTCTTTCATTATGAAATATCAACCATACCTCTCAGATAAGAAATAGTAGTAAGACAGAAATGCGATGCCCATGCTCATATTTTTCTATAAATGTGTCATCTACCTCAACTAGTAAAGTCTCTAAGGGTGGTATATGAGACCTTGGATCAAATCTCAATGGTCTTCCATTTTTCGAAATACACCACAATACTACACTTGAAGAGTCTGACACCATGATCAAATGTTTACCTTTGATTTGGTTGTTTTGCACCGAAACCTCTAGTGCATGACAAAGGGCTTCAATCTCCACTCCATTAGACTCCATCAGCCCGATCAGAACAGAAAATGCTCCTATAAACCATCCTTGATCGTCTCTTAGTATACTCCCCATCCTTGCACAACCTGGTTTACTTAAAGCGGCATCATCCACGTTCCATTTGAGTGAACCCATAGGTGGTCTCTTCCACTCTATCTTCAGCCTTAACTTCTTTCATTGGTCCATTTTAGAATCTAATCGATGTTGGATGATATCTCTTAAGCTGTGTACGGTACCCTTCAATCCATGCGAACCCCCAAAATCCCAAGCCTCATCTTTATAAGATGAAAAACATTTTTTGTAGTGATGTGCTCACCATTGTAGATAATGTCGTTTCCAAATTTTGCAATGGTGAAGTCATATTAGTAAGAAATTTCGACTAATTGTTGCAAATTATTAAAACGTTTGTTAGTTAGCCTCGTATTATTGGCAATTAATGACGAGAATGTGAGTACAAAGAAAGCTGACCATATGGAATGGGAGCTTGTTTGTGTTTAATCTTTTAAACATGTCTCATGCATAAGATTGTCCTCGGGAAGAGGATGAGGATAATTTTTTAAAAAAATTTAATTTTTTTGCAATTTTGTGAATAAATTGCAAATAAGTCATGTAATTCGTTCAACATTACTAATAATAGTTTTTAAATCAAAGTTTTGGCATTCTTTTATAAAATAATTGGGCAAAAATTTTAAAAATCATATATTTTCATCATGGATAAAAAATTATAATAACACAATTTGCAAGGATAACTCACCATAATACTATAAAATTTATCTTGCGTCGCATTTATGATGTCATAAAATGTGAGCATTAATGAGATGTCGAGCGTCTATGCAGCAATATCTACATTTCAAAACTAGTGCATGGAGTTATCGAATAGTGAGAACCTGATAAAAATGTTGTGACATCTCTAAAATATGATAAAAAGATAAAAATTGAAGTTAGGACATCCCACTTATATTTTCGATTTTAGAAATGGATGGATCCCATAAATGCATTTGTACAATTTTGCCAAGATATCCTTATGTGGCAAACATCTTAATAACTTATCCATCGTTGACTCACATCCATTACTTTTTTTTTGATAGTTAGAGTACAAGTCTAAGAACGTACAAAAGTGCAAGGTAAGCTCGAGGGCAAATATCTAGAACACCAAAACAACCCAACAGAGGATTGCCCACCAAACAGACTCAAAATCCCAAAACACCTAAAGACAAGAGCTAGACCAACTCGAAAAGGCTACCCCAATTGACATACAACTGACCAATCAACTATATGCGGAAACACCGAAAGACAACCTACATACAAAAATAGTTACAAACACGAATGTCTAATCAGAAACATAAGCCTTCAAGGCACAGTAGAACAGGACAATTACACATACTACATAAGTTACGCAAAAAAACAACTAAACACCCAGAATCTCCAGAACAAAAGATCATAGCCGTCAAAAGACTTGCCCATAACGTTTCCTCCCCCCGAAGAATCAAGAAACACACTGTAGTCGTTGTTCCTTTTCAGCTTTCCTAACTCCTTTATTGCGATTGAGCCGTCACCATGAAAACATAGTCCTAGCTACTTTCCTACGTCCCACGCGCCTTCACCATACTCAAGATCATGCTTGCTTAGTTACTCTTGATGTTTCTTATCCTTAGTTTGCTCCTCCTCCTTTCATTGATCTTTTTGATCCTTCGCTACGCCGTGTCCTGAGGTGCAGAGGTTAGGGTTTCTAATTGCTGAAAGAGATGCGTAGGCTAGGGGCGGTGGTGCAGTTATGGGATTAGGGAGCGGTGGTCCGAAGGTTATGGGCGGCAGTGGCAGGCGGCAGTGGATGTCGAAGGGGGATGCTGGGCCCACAAGGGATGGTAGTCCTGCAAATGCCTATGACTCCCATCTATTATTATTATTATTTTTTTTAATGAAGACTGTCATTTGTTATTTGTATCTAATTTAAAGCATTTTCAGGATAAACGATTTTTCCTACACAACTCTATAAAATATTATTGCCTCTATGATTAATGATTTGTCTTACACAACTCTTTAAAATATTGATGCATAATTAGAGTTATTCTAATTGCTTTTTTTTTTTTAAGGATATAACGTATTCATCTTTAAATTTCAACCTATCAAACACACATTTAACATGGGTTTTAAAGACCTTATTAAGATATCAACGATGGTTTTGTTGTTAGACATCCAGGGGATCCTCACTTATCACATAACCTTGATTGTGGTTCGCTTCAAGCCTCTTTTCAGTTGCATCCAAAACATCAAGTTTACTTTTATTTTCCTAGATTTTCTTATATTGCCCATAGCGTATGGCTATATTTACATGAAGACACTATCATATTTGTAGGTTTGTGGAGCTTGTTTTAACTTTGATTGTAGTGTGCTTTAAGCTTCTTTTCATCCGCATCCAATTCCTTTATATTTTTTAGATTTTCTTATATTAACATTGTTGTATTGTTACATTTACACAAAAACTCTATTTATATTTGTATGTGTTTGGAGCTTCTGTTTTAGCTCCAACCCGATTGTACAAAAGAAGCTGTTGAAGTTGATTCCCACTCAAGGCTATAACAACAAGTTTGTATGTAAGTCTAAATATTGTATGTTTGTTAACAATGGCGTATTCATGGTTCGGTTAATCGGGCTGAAAAATATTTCGGTTTGGTTAACCATAACTAAAATACTCAAAGACCTCTAATTGTTACCATAATCGAAAAAACCGGTTAACCAACTTTCTATAAATTGGTTGGGTTAAGTGGGTTAACCGGTAGCGGAAAAATAATATAAAACCTCTTTTATGTTATATATAATCTATCTCCTTAATGGTTTGTAAATGTCCAAAAAATGCATTAAATATGATGTCCAACAAATTATGAGCTTGTAATCCAATTCTAAAATAGTAAACGTATAATATCTCATTTTGACTAAAATGTAAGCAAATGAGTAACACCTGATTGTAGCAAAGTAGTGCTTAGTTAGTATTTAGAATATAACAGTTGGCAAGAGTACTCATTTAGTAAATAATATAATATTATGAATATGTAAAAACACATACATAAAATATATTATTTCGGTAAATCAGTTAACCAAAATGAACAAAATCACTCACCGTTACTGTCCCCACATACTTGAAATTTACTCAATTTAGTAAACTAAATAGGAAATTCGGTATAGTTAACTGCATTTTCGGGTCCGTATTTCGAAAACACGGTTTTGTATTTCAATAATGGATTTTTTCGAACCCATGTATTTAACACTCTTTTCAATAGCTTTGTTGTTCCATTATAATATCTCAACAAGGTCAAACTCATCAGTTTAGTTGCTGGTACTACGATTTTTTTTTTTCGATAATTAGTTTCTGGTACTACGATTGAACTACACTTCAACCAAACACCGAAAGCCGGTCCCGAGATTTTAGGGATCCGAAGTAAGGTTCCATCAGTGCAACCATTTTTAGTAAAGAGCTATCCGTGTAAATTCAAGCACATTTAAATAATCCAAGTTTATTATTGGGTAAGATATAAAAAGACCTCCTAAAATTTGCAATCAAACACAACACACACCGTAACTCGGGGATGAAAGTACCAATGACACTAGCAGAGATTTGGTTTCGCGACTGCAGATGGTTGGTCAGAAAGTACTCATGAAAAATAACATTAACTGCAAAATAATAGGCATTGGAAGCATAATTTTGAGATAGAACAATCTGGTTGTGTTAATACTATGTGTCACCAAACTCAAAAGGAACCTCATTTCAAGTGGCTCGTTAGATGAACTTGGATTTAACTTCAAGACAATTGACAAGAAAATCAGAGTTAGCAAGCTGTGCTTGAAAGAGAAAGAATGAATGTGTTGGGGGCACTTTAGGGAACTTAAGTTAGCTCTAAGGTGCAACTCTAATTTCTTCATCTGAGACAAGATTAATCATTGGCATAAGAATGGGACATCTAAGTGACAAAGGTTCAAAAGAGCTACAAAAACAAGGTTTGCGTGGGAAAGATCGATTATCAAAGACAATCTTCTATTAGCATTACATTTATGTGAAGCATAAGAATGGGAAATCTTAGCAATAATTTCCATTTGTAACGCTAAACCACGCTTCGATTACAGTGGCTAGGGAAGACGATGACACGGATTCTAGTAACAATGAGACTTTGAATATGGCAAAATTAGTGGTGCGAATGCTGCCATGGGCGCCAGTGATAACAATGAAGAATTAAGGAGCGAAAAGTCTTCAATTTGCACACTCAACGTATTCCCAATAGACTTTAGATGGGAATGCTAATGGGCATAGCCGTTGTGTAATGAGGATAGGGATGTTAATGAGCTAGTAAACAAGCTAAAAAGTTGCACATCCCAATTAGATAGTGATGGGGACATTCCACCAGGTTTTGAGCCTATCATAAAAGGTGTTAACAGGTTGATCATAAAAAAGCTAGATAATCTAAAATCCTAGTGAGAAGAAAATCATCCAAGTTGTGCTCCTCAAATTGAGACCCCACTGTTGAGATCCACCTCATCTTCAGAGAGTGATTCGTCAATCGCTCACATTGCGTGGCAGATTGGAAAAAAGCTCGGACTAAGATTTGATGGCCTTGATTCGTGGTTTTAAACCACTTCAAAGTAATCAAATCTAATGAAAGGAAATTTGGTAAGGTGAAATAATCTACAAAGAAGATCTAGGCTCATGGATCTTTGGTTTAAAGGGTACGAAGGAAGTGCAAGCATCAAAAGACGTAAGCTCATGTAGGTGGGTTGATTTATCCGGTAAATTGATACAGACAATTTTTTAACAATTTTGGCTACCTAGTCTACTGCTCAAATGATATTAAGGAAAAAATAATAGTATGGAATGAATCCTTGAGGTGGAGAAATCTTGAATGCATCCTGCGGTGATCCACCTACAAACTTGGTGATTCTTTGAAGATGATTTTAGGATGTTTTGTTCATCTTGCACCCATGCCTTGGATGATATGTATTAGGTG
This sequence comes from Simmondsia chinensis, assembly GCA_018398585.1. Lineage (NCBI taxonomy): Eukaryota > Viridiplantae > Streptophyta > Magnoliopsida > Caryophyllales > Simmondsiaceae > Simmondsia > Simmondsia chinensis. Next base: position 21,211,762 of record JAGTTD010000018.1, read on the forward strand.
TTATTTTTTTCTTTTTTGTCTCTTGTATGTATGGTCCCATTGTGGCGCACTACTTTATGTCGGTCTTGTACTTCAATATCAAAAAAAAATGTGAAGCAACACAGATTGATGCAAGGTTGTTTGTTCACTCAACTAATCATCTTCTTAATTACATACAATTCTGATTTTTGGATCCATTTGTAGTTGCTATATATGTTTGGTGCTAGGTACTTTATATCATAATTAATGACTTTCCTAGAAAGAATTGTGTTTACTTGCTTAAAACAAAAGATCAAACTCTTCAAAAACTAAAGCTTTGAAAACACGTGGGAAAAAACAGACGGATAGAGGAGTTAAGATTCTAAGAACTGATAATGGTCTAAAGTTCTTAAATGAGGAGTTTGAATCAATTGTGCGAAATATGGGATTCCGCAGCACATGATAGTTAACTATGAAATAGGAATATTTATAAAGACCTCCCAAATTATTGGTCAAAATCAACGTGATATCCCGGACTTTCAATTTCATCAAACAAACCTCCCAATCAATTGGCCAAAATTAATGTGATCCCCCAACTTTTAATTTCATCAGGACACCCCTCAAACTTTTAATTAAAATCAATTTGACCCTTGCAACTTTATTGGAGAGGCACTTCAAGGAAGAAACGGATGAAAACGATCCGACAGGACCTCACTCACCTAAATCTATGGAAGGAGATAACCTTAGATAGAACTCAGTGGAGAGCTAGCATAAGGGTAGCCGTTGTAGCGGCTTAGAGTAGAGCAGCTTTGACTACTTACACTAGTGATTCTAGGTGTCTTGACTTCCTCTTTGGCAAACACGTATTGGAGCATCTATTTGTGTATCGGTGTGCTGGAGCGCTGACATACTTGCCAACTATTTGCCTGCAGTTGCCTTCCTTTGAGTTTTCTATTGAGTTTCCCATTGATTTTTGCTTTGTATGCTTGTCTTGTTTTATGTATTGATCTTATTCTAAGTTGTTTTCATACTTCCAGGCTATATGATCACATGATGACACGCTCTTTAGGTTGGGGGTCCTCGGAAACAGCCTCCCTTCTGGTTAGCACCCTAAAGGGGAAAGGCTGCGTATATCCATCCCCCAAACCCTGCTTATGTGAGAGCCCTTGTGGACTGAGACTATTGTTGTTCCTGTTGTTTTATCTCGAAACAATTAAAATAATTAAATAAAATTTGGTTCCGGTATTTTTAGATTTAATAATATAATTTTTAGGTGTTCTAATTGAAGTTTTAAAATATTTTCACAATAACTTGAACTTGGTAACTGTTGAATTTAATCCTTTGTAAATATCATGTATTCATTTTGTATAATTCACGTATTTTTCTTACATAGGAATTTATACAGAGTAGTTAGTATAGCAATTAGTGATGACAATTAGTGATAGAATTAGTGCACATGTTCATTTCTTCATCTTCTTGTAACCGGCTCATTATTGCCTTCAATGAGTTCTTTATTGCTTTGTTTATTACTTTGTTTATTACCTTGTAACTCATAGAGAGGAAGAGGAAGCGTTGGGAAGTGTTGAGCTCTTCCATTAGCTAGTAGTCTTGTATAAATTAGGAGCTTGCTTGTATGCTTTGATAATCCAATAAAAGGTAATTCTTCCTTCCATCTAATATTTCTAGTATTTTTCATAATTTTACATGGTATCAGAGCAAGTTTCGATCTTGCATTAAGCGACGCTGTCTTCCTCTTCCTGATTCACGGCCAAAGCACTCTTGGAGTGCACTTGTGAGTTGTTTATTTTCCCTTTGCTTCTTGTGCTTGTTTTGTGTTTTGATTTGGTAGAATATGGCGGGTGTTGACAATAATGAGACTACTCTAGCTAATGATAATCAAACTATCATGCCAGTTCTCCCGACAGGGGGAGTCATTGATGTTAACTCACCGTTTTATCTGCATCCCTCGGATAATCCCGGTTTGATTTTTGTTCAAAACATTTTAACAGGACCCAATTATCCTTCTTGGAGAAGGGCTATAATTAAAGTTTTTAAGGCAAAGAGAAAAATTGGATTTCTTGATGGTAGTATTACCAAACCGGATGAAGATTCACCGGACTTTCAAACTTGGAGTGCGTGTGACTCCATGGTTGCAACTTGGCTCTCAAACTCTATGTCTAAAGAGATTAATGAGAGTATTACCTATTTAGAAACTGCGCATGATATTTGGCTTGATTTGCATGAGAGATTTTCTCAAGGTAATGTCTCTCGTATTTACGAATTAAAACGCGAGATCTCGCATTTAAAGCAAGACAATTTACCTGTTTCAACTTATTTTACTAAGTTGAGGTCCTTTTGGGATGAATTGTATACGCTAGTTGAGATCCCACCATGCACTTGTGGACATGCTAAAGCCTTTTCGCAGATTCGTGATATGGAAAAATTGTTGGACCTTTTGATGGGTCTTGATCCATCCTTTTCAATTGTGCGTTGACAGCTTATGAACACGAAACCTTTAATGTCTGTTGGTAGTGCATATTCTGTATTATGCCAGGAGGAGAAACAACAGAGCGTAGCAGCAGGCTCGGTGGTTGTCCAGGACGCTGCTGTTTTGGCAGCGAAAGCCACTGAAGAAGGGGCAGCAATGGTGTCCGAAAATCGACGTTCTAACCGTTTTACGTGTACTCATTGCAAGAAACAGGGACATTCCGAGGAGCGATGCTTTGAGTTGATCGGTTACCCACCTGGATGGAAGAACAAAGGGCAGCAAAATGCAAACCGGGAGTCGGTTTCTGCGGCTGCAGCAGCAGAAATCGAACCTCTCGGTGGAGAACGCAGTGCCATTTCGGGACTGTCCGCTGCGCAGTACCAACAATTGATGTCCCTCCTTGGTCCGTCCACGTCTACCCCTTGCATTAACTTGACAAGTCAAGTATTGTCGTTTCGTGATTGGATAATAGACACGGGTGCCACAGACCATATGGTGTCCTCTTTACCCGTTATGTTTGACGTTAAAGTAAATAATTTGGTTGGCCCTGTTAAGTTGCCTAATGGAACTTCGTTAAAGGTCACCCATGTGGGAAAGGTCAAAATCACAGAGAATTTTGTCCTCCATGATGTACTCTATGTGCCTGGTTTTCATTACAATTTATTGTCAGTGAGCAAGCTAACTCAAAATGGAAAATGCACATTAACATTTCACCATGATTTTTGTTACATACAGGACCTACACTCGAAGAGGCTGATTGGAGCGGGTAGGCAACGAGATGGGCTATACTTGTTTGCAAGCGCAGCCCATGGAAGGTTCGGTCAACACAGCTCAAGTGAATAAAAATGCCGTCTTGTGGCATCAACGTCTTGGTCATGTTTCGTTTCAGAAATTATGTGTGTTTCCTAGTTTGAGTGTTAAGAAAACTGATGTCGTTTGTGATGTTTGTCATCGTGCCAAGCAGGCACGCTTACCTTTTCCCTTATCTGTTACTAAGACTCGTGGGTGTTTTGATTTGATACACTATGACTTTTGGGGTCCTTATCGAATTTTGTCGTTAACTGGTGCTCGGTATTTTTTGACAATTGTTGACGATTTTAGTAGATGCACTTGGGTTTATCTCATGAGAGAAAAATCCCAAGCTCACAAAATTCTCATGGATTTCTGTCGCATGGTCAAAACACAATTTGGGTTTCAGGTTAAGCAAATACGGAGCGATAATGGACAAGAGTTCAAGTACGGGCCACTTTTGGACTTTTATACGAGTCATGGGATTCAGTTCCAATCCTCTTTGGTTGGGACACCTCAACAAAACGGAGTAGTCGAACGAAAGCACAAACACCTCTTGGAAGTGGGTAGAGCACTTCGGTTTCAGGCGGGTTTACCTAAAAGATTTTGGGGTGAGTGTATTTTAACTGCGGCTTATTTGATAAATTTGACTCATTCCTCAGTTCTTCATAACAAAAGCCCATATGAAATACTTTTTTGGCAAAATACCCGTGTTTAATCACTTACGTGTTTTTGGGAGTTTAAGCTATTACCGTACAAAGGATAGAACGAGTGATAAATTTGATAACCGAGCTACTTCGGGTATTTTTGTTGGTTATCCACATGGGCAAAAGGGTTATAAAATTTATAATCAGGAGGAAAATAAAATTGTGATTTCGAGAGACGTACATTTTTATGAAGAAGTTTTTCCTTTCCTGCAAACCAACAGTACAAATACATAACATATACACCTAAACCCGGGGTCTTTTGCTTACGCCGAAGGGCCGGATCATCCACCGGACCTCACTGCGCAGCCGGCTGAACCAGGACCTACTATTCAGCAGGCCGAATAGGACCAAACCGAACCAGCAGAGACTGGTTCGGTCAGCCAGTCATCAACCGAGGGTCAGCTCGGTACCGCCTCGAATGAAGTGTCAGAAGGTGTCTTGGGTACCACAAGTTCACGGGGTAATACGGAAGGTACTTTGGAAATCAGAAAGAGCACTCGCTTGCGTTCTGCACCGATTAAATACCAAGACTACATATGTGACGTTCCATCTTCTATAGCGCATGCTCCTGCTACCACTCCTTCAGCCAATTCTAGTATAGTGTATCTTATTTCCAATTTTGTCTCTAATGTGCATTTTTCTAACGCTCATTGCAATTTTTTTGAGTGCCATCACGGCTTGTGATGAGCCTAAAACCTTCAAGCAGGTGGTAGAATACAAACATTGGAGGGATGCAATGGAAAAGGAGATTCATGCTTTGGAGGAGAACCGAACTTGGACATTAGAGGACTTACCGATGGGAAAGAAAGCCATTGACTCGAAGTGGGTCTATAGAGTGAAGCACAACTCAGATGGGTCGATTGAGCGATACAAGGCAAGGTTGGTAGCTAAAGGCTACACTCAGGTAAAAGGTATAGATTATCACGATACATATGCTCCTGTTGCAAAATTAGTCACGGTGCGTTGCATTTTAGCTGTTACTGTTGCAAGAAGTTGGATGATAAATCAACTAGACGTGAATAATGCCTTTTTACATGGAGATTTGGATGAGGAAGTTTATATGAAACTTCCACAAGGTTTTGAACAACAACATAAAGGAAAAGTGTGCCGTTTACGAAAATCTTTATATGGGCTCAAACAGGCTTCACGTAATTGGAATCATAAGTTCACTTCTACCTAGCTAAGTATTGGCTTTAAACAATCCAAAGCAGATTATTCACTTTTCACGTATCATCATGATGGCATTTTCACCGGGGTTTTGATTTATGTAGATGATGTTATAATCACTGGTAATAATCAAAATCACATTACCAAAGTGAAGGAGAATTTGAATGCTTCTTTTGGAATTAAAGACCTAGGACCCATCAAATACTTCCTAGGAATCGAGGTTGCTCGGTCTCCTAAAGGAGTTGTTTTATGTCAACGAAAGTATGTATTGGACATTTTGAGTGAGGTTGGTTTATTGGGGGCGAAGCCAGGTCCTACACCCATAGTCCAGAACCATGGTTTAGCAGATCAGGTTGGAGATAAGATTGAGGACGAAGGTCAGTATAGAAGACTAGTGGGTCGTCTCCTTTACTTGACCATAACTAGACCAGACATTAGCTATGCTGTTCGTATTTTGAGTCAGTTCATGCATGATCCTAGAGCTCCTCATCTCGAAGCTGCTACATGGGTTTTACGGTATTTGAAAGGGACACCGGGACAGGGCATTTTTTTTGCCCACCAATAGTGATTTACGTTTGAGAGCATATTGTGATGTAGATTGGGCGGGATGTCCAACCACGAGACGTTCTACCACAGGTTTTGTCACATTTTTAGGTGGTGCACCAATCTCTTGGCGTTCCAAGAAACAAAGTGTGGTTTCCTGCTCTTCAGCTGAAGCAGAGTATCGGTCTATGGCGACTACAACTAGTGAAGTTGTGTGGTTACGTTACTTATTGACTGATCTTATGGTTCCCATTAACTATGCTTCTGTTTTATTTTGTGATAATCAGGCCGCTCTTCACATTGCCTCAAATCCCGTTTTTCATGAAAGAACGAAGCATATTGAAATCGACTGTCATTTCATTCGAGAGAAGCTCTTGTCCAAGGAAATTGCGCCCTCTTTTGTTCGATCATCGGGACAAGTGGCGGACATTTTTACTAAAGGGCTCGGTTCTGCAGATTTTACTTCTCTCCTTCGCAAGTTGGGCATCGTAAATTTACATGCTCCAACTTGAGGGGGAGTGTTGAATTTAGTCCTTTGTAAATATCATGTATTCATTTTGTATAATTCACGTATTTTTCTTGTATAGGAATTTATACATAGTAGTTAGTATAGCAATTAGTGATGACAATTAGTGATAGAATTAGTGCACATGTTCATTTCTTCATCTTCTTGTAACCGGCTCATTATTGCCTTCAATGAGTTCTTTATTGCTTTGTTTATTACTTTGTTTATTACCTTGTAACTCATAGAGAGGAAGAGGAAGTGTTGGGAAGTGTTGAGCTCTTCCATTAGCTAGTAGTCTTATATAAATTAGGAGCTTGCTTGTATGCTTTGATAATCCAATAAAAGGTAATTCTTCCTTCCATCTAATATTTCTAGTATTTTTCATAATTTTACAGTAACTTTTTTTCCTATATACTATCCAAACAACTCCTTTAGTATTCTGTTAAATCAAACTAACTTGATAGTCGAAAAATAAAACTAAGGGGTAAAAAATTTTAAATTATGTTTAAAACAATCTTACACAGTAAAACAAATATTTAAATAATTTTTAAAATAAAATAAAATTTTAATTTTTTTCAAAATTATTTATCGGTAGGTTTACTAGTTCTAGTACCACGAGGCTGTTTCTATGCTCATTTGTAGATACACAGTACTGGCTTACGTTCGTCGCTTAGTGCTCCTAGGATTTGTCATCTTGGGGTGTAGCGCCAGTCGCTACTGATACATACTCTCTCGTTCTCTCTCTCCCTCTTTCTCTACTTTCTCTCGCTCTCTCTACCTCTCTCCCTATACTCTCAACACGCTTTACTATTCCTATATATTTGCATTGTATCGCAGGTATGTTCTGGCTATTATGCCCCCATGCGCACATGATTTCATGCTTTCATCATTATTTGCTTACATGCTGCATGCTTACATGCTTACATACTTTGCATGATCTCTATGCCTTTCAAGACTTTCATGCCTCTTACATGCCCCTTACATGCTCTTTATACAAACTCTTTACAACAGTCATCTATCAGATTGGGAATCCTTGGAAACAATCTCTCGTCAGGGTCTCACTTCTGATGGGGTAAGGCTGCATACATCCTACCCCTCCCAGACCCTGTGCAAGCGGAAGCCATTGAGGCACTAGGAATGTTGTTGTTGGTGGTGGTGGTAGGTTTACGGATTTTATATTTTAAAATTTTAAAAATTATTTTAAATATTTTTAAATATTTTAAATATAAATAATAGTTAAATAGCATTTGGGATTTTTTTTTTTTTTTTTTACTAGCCAAATAAGCATAATTTAATATAATTGTAAAGGAGTTATAGTGAAAATATTTGAAAAAAATTTACAAAAGTTTAGGATACCTCAAAAATATTTAAAACCATTGTACTCCACAAAATATATTACCAAATGTTAGCGTACCCGAACCAATTTATTTCTAATTTTTTCAATAGTTTGGATCTCTTTGATAAAATTTGAAGTTAGGAATCTAATTGATCTTCTATAACAGTTTCGGGTGTCCTTGATATAATTTAGAAGTTGAGGGGGTTACATTAATTTCATCCAATAGTTGCTGGAGTATGTTTGATGAAATTCGAAGATGGGAGGATTACTTTTGACTACCAGTCCAGGGGGTGCCTTTGATAAAATTAAAATTAGGGGGTTATTTTGATTTTGACCCATTTATATGAATATTATCATACTTAATAAAATGGCTTATACAATTTTCACGATTAAGGAATACTTTTGGGGTGGCGTTTTCCAACTTGTAAGCTACCTAATTAATAAAATACTTGTCGATGTTAGGGTTTTAAAACCAAATAGAACTTCAGCATGGAAAACTCTTAAGCTATGAACGCATAGAAGAGTTTAAATACCCAATTTATATGAACATCAGAATGAGGAAAAGTTGGAGTTACGGTCTGTGCGGAAGTGCGGAATCCCAAGTACTTAATTCTAATCAAATACTATGACCAAATGAGAAGTAAATACGGATAAAAGGGAACAAAAAAAAAAGAACACAATGATTCACATGGAAACCCCTCTTTAATCTAGGAGGGAGAAAATCACGGGAGGAGATGGAGACTTTTATTGATTTAAGAATAGAAGAATTACAATTCACCTCCCCCCCCCCCCCCCCCCCCCCCCCCCCCCCCCCCCCTCTCTCTCTCTCGGATGACGGCTGCGCTCACTTTATTTGGATAGTGATTACGTGAACCCTAGGTTCGTATATATACCCGTGTCGAAATTAGACTCCCGATCGATCTGCCCTGCTCCTACTGCTTTCCAGCTCTTCTCCAGCATGCTCGCTCGATCGATCGGTGGAACACCCAATCAAGTCGAAATTAGAATCCCGATTAATTGAGGAATCCCCATGGATCTGCCCTGCTCCTGCTGCTTTCCAGCTCTTCTCTCCAGCATGCTCGCTCGATCAATCAGTGGAACACCCAATCGATCGGCTAGCTTTCGGCAACAACATTAATAGCAAATCACTAAATTTGAGGCATATTCCAAACAAACCTCCACCTTGACTCAAATTTAACACCGAAATAAATAAAAAAACCTCGACCTTCTCCAGTAACACCCTACAACTAGGGTTAACAAACAGAAATTGAGAGCCCAACCAAGTTCGAGCAATGCTCGAATTTCTTGCCGAGACGAACTTTAGTGAACATGTCTGCTGGATTATCTTTAGTACCAATCTTCTTCACCTCCACCTTGCGTTCATCTATCAGATCTCGAATAAAATGATGCTTGACATTAATGTGCTTCGTACTATCATGATATGTCATCTGATCTTTAGCTAGGCAAATTGCAGACTGGCTATCACAACAAACCCCAATTGTGCCCTGATCAACGCTGAGTTCACTGACCTCTCAACCAAACAGCTTCCTTGAATGCTTCTGTCACTGCCATATATTCGGCCTCTGTAGTTGACTGTGCGGTAACTGAATGTAGGCATGCCCTCCAACTGATACCATTATCACCCAAACAGAACACATAACCAGAAGTGGACTTCCTTTTATCGAAGTCTCCACCGTAGTTTGAGTCAACATACCCAATTAAACAGTATTTACTCCTCCCAAACTCCAAACAAACATTAGAAGTGCCACGTAAGCACCTGACAATCCATTTAACCGCGTGCCAATGCTCTTTTCCTGGATTCGCCATGTATCTACTCACTTTGCTAATAGCATAAGCAATATCTGGACGAGTACATATCATAGCATACATAATACTACCAACTGCACTAGAGTAAGGGACCTGTGACATGTACCTGACATGCTCCTCTATCTGAGGCGAATCTATTGCTGAAAGCCTGAAATGAGCTGCCAACGGAGTGCTAACAGGCTTAGCATCCTTTATATGAAATCGATCCAGAACATTCTCAATATACTTCTCCTGAGACAAGTATAACTTTCTTGCTTTTCGGTCCCAACTAATTTTCATGCCGAGTATCTTCTTGGATGCTCCCAAATCCTTCATCTCGAACTCACTTTTCAACATTGTTTTCAAACTATTAACATCACTTATGTCCTTAGCTGCAATCAACATATCGTCAACATATAACAGAAGATAAATGAATGAACCTGAGTCTGTCTTCCTGAAGTACACACAACTGTCATATTTACTCCTTAAGAATCCATTACTAATCATAAACTGATCAAACCTTTTGTACCACTGCCTAGGTGACTGTCTCAAACCATATAGAGATCTTTTCAATACACAAACATGGTCTTCCTTACCCTCAACAACGAAGCCTTCAGGCTGATGCATGTAAATACTCTTCTCTAACTCACCATGCAAAAATGCAGTTTTCACATCTAACTGCTCAAGCTCTAAAATCATGCACAGTTACTAAGGCAAGTATCACTCATATGGACCTATGTCTAATAATAGGTGAGAAAATATCATGAAAATGAATCATGTACCTGATTGTAGCCTTTAACTACTAATCGAGCCTTGTACCTTGCATCTTCCACCTCAGGAATGCCTTCTTTTCCTTTAAAGATCCATTTGCATCCTATAACTCTCTTTCCTGTTTGAGGCTTGACTAGCTACTAAGTCTAGTTCTTCTGCAATTACTCCATTTCTTCATGCATGGCCTTTAGCCACTTCTCTGAGTTAGATCTAGATACAGCCCCTGAATACGTAGATGGTTCACAATCTTCCACTGTCTCAGCTGTAGTAAGGGCATAGGCTATCATCTCCTCATACCTATATCTCTGTGGCGGCCTAATCTATCTTTTTTGCCTTCCACCAGCAATAGTATATTGTCCTACCTACTGACTTGTTTCTATTTTATTGGGTGCCTGTATACTCTCAATCTGAACTACCTGCTGTTGATCTGAACTATTTGACTGTATCTGACTATCATCAGGCTTCTGCACCTGACCCGATTCACGAATTATGGCGGGCGTGTGTGGCGGATGTAGTAGGGCAGACTCATCAAATGTAACATCCATACTAGTCAGAAATTTATGAGATTTTGAATCCCATAAACGAAATCCTTTCACACCTGACATATAACCAAGAAAGATACACTTCTTGGCTCTAGGATCTAGGTTCCCATCATTCATATAAGCATAAGCGGACAACTAAAAATTCTTAAATGAGAGTAATCAGCAGGGGATCCAGGCCTTACCTCTTCTGGAGTCTTCAATTGAAGTGATGAATGAGGTGATCGGTTCACTAAATAACATGCCAACTGCCTCTTCTCATCATTCTCTCCCTAAACCTGCAGTGGATAGCATACATCGAGCCTTCTCCAGTAACATCCTATTCAATCTTTCTGCCACTCCATTCTGTGAAGGTCGACCTATATAAGTCCTGTGTCTGACAATGCCTTGATTCTCATAACGTCTTTATATGCTTCCCTATTTGTTTTTCAAGCAACCCCTTCCACTTCTTGAAGACTTCATAAACTTCGTTTTTTTGCTTAAGAAATAGACTCAAATTTTTCTTGAATAATCATCAGTGAACGTTAGAAGATATCTGGAACCTCCTTTGGAAGCAATTTTGGATGGTCCCCACAAATCTAAATGAGCATAATCTAGCGTTCCTTTAGTCTGATGCACTGTGAAGCTAACTTTCTTTTGCTTCCCATAGATGCAATGATCACAGAACTACATAAGTCTAGTTGACTGACCACATAATAAACCCCTCTTACTCAGCTCTGTCAGACCCTTATCACCCATATGACCCAATCTCATGTGCCACATCTTGGTAATACCTGATTCTGACATAGATGACGTAGAAACAGCCATTAACCTTTTCACGATGGAACCTACAAGCTCATACAAGGTTCCTACCCTTCTACCCTTCATCACAATCAATGCACCCTTACTGACCCCCATAACTCCACCTTCAGCTGTGTACTTATACCCATGTGACACCAGGGTACCTAAAGAGATAAGATTCTTTTTCAAGTCTGGGACGTGTCGCACGTCACTAAGTGTCCTAATAGTACTGTAGAACATATTAACTCTGATTGTTCCTATACCCTTAACCTTACAAGCGGCGTCATTGCTATCAAGATTACTCCACCCTGAATTGATTTATATGTGGTGAACCAGTCTCTATTAGGACAAACATGATAAGAACAACCTGAATCCAAGATCCACTTATCTTTGGATCTGGCCTGGGATTCAGTTACTAAAAGAACATCAACATCACACTCATCTTCAACTACACTAGCCTCAGCAGACTTATCACCTTTATTATGGTCATTCTTGTTATCTTCTTTCTGCTTATTCTTAAGCTTATAACAGTTTTTCTTTATGTGCCCTTTCTTGTGACAGAAGTTACATGACAGGTTTTTATGTCTAGACCTAGACCTTGACTTCTTTCCACCATCATACCCTCTATTCTCAGTTCTACCTCTCACAAATAAACCATTACCAGAGTCATTCACAGAGTCAGACAATTCTTTATCTACTCGTTCTTTACTGACTAGGTTCCTCTTTACTTCATCAATTGTGATAGTTAACCTACCACCATATATCATACTTTCTACAAAGCCTTTATATGAATTAGAGAGTGAACATAATAACAACATGGCTTGATCTTCATCTTTAGGGCATCATCCAATTCTTTTAACTCATGAATTATAGAGTTAAAGTCATTAATATTGGTTCTTAAGAGATGTAACTTCCGACATACGAAACGTGAATAACCGATGCTTAACTGCGAGTTTATTGGAGACCGATTTGAAGCAGAACATCTCCTGCAACTTCACCCACAGCTCCTTAGCAGTTTTCACCTCCAAGACTTCTATCAGCACATCATGTATAAGACACATTTGAATAGCTGTGAGTGTCTTCTCATCTAACTCCTCCCATTGTGCATTGGATAAACTCTCATGTTTCTTCTCTTTTCCATCCAGTGCTTTCTTCAAGCCATTCTATATTAGGAGATCTTTAACGTGGACTTGCCACAAACTGAAACTCTCTTGACCTCCAATCTTCTCTACTTCAGATTTAATCGCTGACGTCATAGTACCAAAACGAGCAACAAGGGCTCTGATACCAATTTGTGCGGAAGTGCGGAATCCCAAGTACTTAATTCGAATCAAATGCTACGATGAAACAAGAAGTAAATATGGATAAAGGAGAACAAAAAAAAAAAGAACACAATGATTCACATGGAAACCCCTCTTCAATCGAGAGGGGAGAAAACCACGAGCGAAGATGGAGACTTTTATTGATTTGAGAATAGAAGAGTTACAATTCACTTCTCTCTCTCTCTCTCTCAAGGATGACAATTGCGCTCACTTTATTTGGATACTGATTATGTGAACCCTAGGTTCGTATATATACCCGCGTGGAAATTAGACTCCGGATCAATCGGAGGGTCCCGATTGATCGGCTAGGCCTAATTGATCGTCCCTGCTCCTGCTGCTTTCCAGCTCTTCTCTCCAACACGCTCGCACGATCGATCGGTGGAACACCCGATCAATCGGCTAGCTCTTGGCAACAACATTAATTGCAAATCACTAAATTTGAGGCATATTCCTAACACTCTCCATCAACTGTGTATTTCTTGGCTATCTAAAAAAAGTAAATATTAGGCATAAAGGATCATCTTAGTTTAGAATAATTACATGAGATTCTTTTTAATAAACATGATAATGCATAGACTAACTTATTGTGAAATAAAAAGCAAGAAGTTTGAAATAAGTTAAGCCACATTAAATCTTATATGTTCCTGTTCTTATTTTCTTATGTGGCATAGTTGAATCACCACACCAAATTCAATGACATAGGTTGCAAGTTTACTGTTTTCATCTCTACTTCTGATGCAGCAAGCATCCCATGGCTTGGCTTTGGGGGGAGCGGAAGGAAAAGGAAAGGTGCGAACCGAAGGTACTTAGCTTAAGCCAAGGAGCCTGCATGGAACAAGCCAGCTAGGAAGTAATCCATCCTGACTTGGCTCCACCATTCTTGGCGTGAACAATACTTGGCACCATCCCTGGTCAGATGCGGTTGAAGGTTTACATGATTCACGGCTTGATTCTAGGAGCGGGTTTTGATTCTTTCCGTTTATTTGATATCTTTCCCTTGTTTAGATTATCTCTTTAATTATTTTATTTTGAATTTGAATTTGAATTTCAGATCTTGTAATCCTCCTCTATAAAAGGAGCCAGTTAGGAGTATGAGACTTAGACTTGAATTTTGGAAAAAAAAAAAAAAAAAACCCATTGTTATTGTGGAGATTTTGACTCCTCGATGTGTAAGAGAGCAAATTCTACCCCTCTTTGTCAGTTATAATAAAATACAAAGGGAAGGCCATTGAACCTTTCTGTACCCCTTATTTCCCATTCACGCGTTGCATCAGTTGGTATCAGAGCTCAACACATTTCCTGAGATGGCCTGTGGGCTATCAAGGTTATTGCTCGGGTATTCGCAGAATCAACGAGTTTTAGCTGATGTTCGTGACTATAGAGATCAACTGCAGACCGAGAGGAAGTTAGTGGATATGGAAGAGACATTTCGGCCAATCGAGCATGGCTTGATTCACCAGGGGAAAATCCCTATTTTAAACCGAGATCCCTACCCCAACACCCATTAACACCGGGTGCTATCATTACCAGCGAAGCCAATGTTGAGGAACAAGAAGCAGAAGCCGATCTCCGTGAAGAATTTCCGGAGTGGGAGGAAGATGGCGCCGCCATAGTGGTGGAAGAAGACCAGGACAAGATGGCGTCACTTGACGAGGAAGAGGTAGCGGGTGACGAAGGTCGCTTGCTGCTGGTCAAGAGGGAAGAATTCACGCCTGATGAAGCCAAAGGGGATGATTGGTTGCGGAACAACATATTTCATATTACCTGCACTATTGGCGACAAGGTATGCCTCATGGTTATTGATTCAGGGAGTTGCGAAAATGCAATTTCAGAAACCACGGTGACAAAATTGGGATTGAAGACGGAGGCACGCCCACACCCATATAAGCTTTCTTGGCTGAAAAAAGGAAACCAGGTGACGGTTTCAAAGCGTTGTTTTGTTAATGTTTCTATTGGTCCTCGCTACAAAGAAGGCGTTTGCTGTGGTGACCATGGGCGCATGTCACTTGTTGTTGGGACGTCCTTGGCAATTTGACCGAGGTGCTATTCATGACGGAAGGAAGAATACTTACAGCTTCCTTTATGGGGAGTTAAAACAATCCCGCATCCAAGGAAGGAACGGAATACTTGGTGGCTGACAAGTGGTGATCAAGACTTAGTGGCAGACAAAGTTGGCTTCACCGCAGAGACTAAAGTTTGCTACACCGCAGAGACCAAAGTTGGCACCACCAACTTAGAACCCCAACTTGAAAAGACAACAGTGAGCACAGTAGGTGATTCCGACTTGGCGTCACCAAGAGTTGGCGTCACCAAGGACAGAGACCAACTAGTAGGGTCACGTCATGATGTAGAGGAACCGTAGTCTAGTATCGTTGTAAAAGAAGAGGAGAAT
Organism: Simmondsia chinensis; assembly: GCA_018398585.1. NCBI lineage: Eukaryota > Viridiplantae > Streptophyta > Magnoliopsida > Caryophyllales > Simmondsiaceae > Simmondsia > Simmondsia chinensis. Next base: position 21,226,865 of record JAGTTD010000018.1, read on the forward strand.
CTGAGGAAAATCCATGAAGAACATGAGGCACTTCAAAGGTTCACAGTTTCATTACCCAAGGAAAGTGCACCGTGTATTGCCCATGTTGGCAGAGGCACCAGTGCCATGGGATTTGAAGCCTCAAGTGCCAAGGTGATGATGACACCTCCACCAAAGTGGGGGAAGCCAAAGAAGACGGGAGCAAGTAGGAGCTCTAAGAAGCTAATGAGGAAGCTTCATAGAACAAGACTAGTCAAGACGACCCCGCTTAAAATTCGAGGCCGAATTCTCTCCAAGCCGGAAAGAATGATGTAGAGAGCAATCCATCAATGGTGGGTCAACAATATTGGGTCAACATCTCCATGGTCGGGGCCCAAACAGGCCATGTTCAAGAGGAGATTGGAGCCATGTTGGCATAGGCTTAAACCAAGGATTCTACCTTATGCTTGGCTTCACCAATGGAGGAAGGGAATTGCGGAGCCAAGGGAGGAGTCAGTAGTTGGCTTGACAGAACTTGGCTCCACCAATAAGGAATCACTAGTTGGCTTGACCGAACTTGGCTCTACTATATTTGGCTTGACAGAACTTGGCTTCACACTTGGTCAGACACAATTGAAGCCCTGCTTCTTGGCGCCACCAATAGTTGGCTAGACAAGTGTTAGCTAGACGAGACAAAGCCAACGTGTGTCCGCGAATGGCGCATTGCTTGGCTACAAAATCAGGAGTTGGCGACAAAGGGCTCAACAAGGCTGATGAGGAAGCTCCACGTGACTAGGCTAATCAAGAAGACTCCACTCGGAATTCAAGGACTAATTCTCTCTAGGTCGAAGAGGATGATGTGTCCAGCATCCCATGGCTTGGCCTTGGCGGGAGCGGAAGGAGAAGGAAAGGTGCGAACTGAAGGCACTTGGCTTAAGCCAAGGAGTTTGCATGGAACAAGCCAGCTGGGAAGTAATCCATCCTGACTTGGCGCCACCATTCTTGGCGTGACAAATACTTGGCGCCATCCCTGGTCAGATGCGGTTGAAGGTTTGCGTGATTCACGGCTTGATTCTAGAAGCCGGTTTTGATTCTTTCCGTTTATTTGATATCTTTCCCTTGTTTAGATTATCTCTTTAATTATTTTATTTTGAATTTGAATTTGAATTTCAGATCTTGTAATCCTCCTCTATAAAAGGAGCTAGTTTGGAGTAGGAGATTTAGACTTGAATTTTGAGGGAAAAAAACCCATTGTTATTGTGGAGATTTTGACTCCTCAATATGTGAGAGAGCAAATTCTACCCCTCTTTGATATCTTTATTATCAGTTATAATAAAATACAAAGGGAAGGCCATTGAACCTTCCCGTACCCCTTATTTCTCATTCACGCGCTGCATCAGTTGGTATTAGAGCTCAGGACGTTTTCTGAGTTGGCCCGTGGGCAATCAAGGTTATTGCTCGGGTATTCGCAGAATCAACGAGTTTTAGCCGATGTTCGTGACTATAGAGATCAACCGCAGACTGAGAGGAAGCTAGTGGATATGGAAGAGACATTCCGGCAAATAGAGCGTGGCTTGATTCACCCGGGGAAAATCCCGATCTTAAACTGGGATCCCTACCCCAACACCCATTAACACCAGGTGCTATCATTACCGGCAAAGCCAACGTTGAGGAATGAGAAGCAGAAGCCGATCTCTGTGAAGAATTTTCGGAGTGGGAGGAAGATGACACTGCCATAGTGGTGGAAGAAGACCAGGACGAGATGGCGTCACTTGACGAGGAAGAGGTAGTGGGTGACGAAGGTCGCTTGCTGCTGGTCAAGAGGGACGGATTCACGCCTGATGAAGCTAAACGGGATGATTGGTTACGACACAACATATTTCATATTACCTGCACTATTGGCGACAAGGTATGCCTCATGGTTATTGATTCAGGGAGTTGTGAAAATGCAATTTCAGAAACCACGGTGACAAAATTGGGATTGAAGACGGAGGCACACCCACACCCATACAAGCTTTCTTGGCTGAAAAAAGGAAACCATGTGACAGTTTCAAAGCGTTGTTTTGTTAATTTTTCTATTGGTCCTCGCTAAAAAGAAGGCGTTTGTTGTGATGTGGTGACCATGGGTGCATGTCACTTGTTGTTGGGACATCCTTGGCAATTTGACCGAGGTGCTATTCATGACGGAAGGAAGAATACTTACAGCTTCCTTTATGGGGAGTTAAAACAATCCCGCATCCAAGAAAGGAAGGGAATACTTGGTGGCAAACAAGTGGTGATCAAGACTTAACGACAGACAAAGTTGGCTTCACCACAGAGACTAAAGTTTGCTACACTACAGAGACCAAAGTTGGCACCACCAACTTAGAACCCCAACTTGAAAAGACAACAGTGAGCACAGTAGGTGATTCCGACTCGGCGTCACCAAGAGTTGGCGTCACCCAGGATAGAGACCAACTAGTAGGGTCACGTCATGATGTAGAGGAACCGTAGTCTAATATCACTGTAAAAGAAGAGGAGAATCCGAGGAAAATCCATGAAGAACAAGAGGCACTTCAAGGGTTCACGGTTTCATTACCCAAGGAAAGTGCACCGTGTATTTTACATGTTGGCGGAGGCACCAATGCCGTGGGATTTGAAGCCTAAAGTGCCAAGGCAATGATGACACCTCCACCAAAATGGGAGAAGCCAAAGAAGATGGGAGCAAGTTGGAGCTCAAAGAAGCTAATGGGGAAGCTTCATACAACAAGACTAGTCAAGACGACCCCGCTTAGAATTCGAGGGCGAATTCTCTCCATGCCGGAAAGAATGATGCTGAGAGCAATCCATCAATGGTGGGTCAACATCTCCATGGTCGGGGCCCAAACGGGACATGTTCAAGAGAAGATTGGAGCCATGTTGGCATAGGGTTAAGCCCAGGATTTTACCTTATGCTTGGCTTCAACAATGGAGGAAGGGAATTGCAGAGCCAAAGGAGGAGTCAATAGTTGGCTTGATAGAACTTGGCTCCACCAATAAGGAATCAATAGCTGGCTTGACCGAACTTGGCTCTACTAATACTTGGCTTGACAGAACTTGGCTTCAAGCTTGATCAGACACAATTGAAGCCCTGCTTCTTGGCACCACCAATAGTTTGCTAGACAAGAGTTGGCTAGACGAGAGGAAGCCATCGTGTGTCCGCGAATGGCGCATTGCTTGGCTACAAAATCAGGAGTTGGTGACAAAGGGCTCAACAAGGCTGATGAGAAAGCTCCACGTGATTAGGCTAATCAAGAAGACTCCGCTCGAAATTTGAGGACGAATTCTCTCCAGGCCGAAGAGGATGATGTAGCGAGCATCCCATGGCTTGGCCTTGGCAGGAGCAGAAAGAGAAGGAAAGGTGTGAACCAAAGGCACTTGGCTTAAGCCAAGGAGTCTGCATGGATCAAGCCAGCTGGGAAGTAATCCATCCTGACTTGGTACCACCACTCTTGGCGTGACCAATACTTGGCGCCATCCATGGTCAGATGCGGTTGAAGGTTTGCGTGATTCACGGCTTGATTCTAGGAGCCGGTTTTGATTCTTTTCGTTTATTTGATATATTTCCTTTGTTTAGATTATCTCTTTATTTATTTTATTTTGAATTTGAATTTGAATTTCAAATCTTGTAATCGTCCTCCATAAAAGGAGCCAGTTAGGAGTAGGAGACTTAGAATTTAATTTTGAGAAAAAAAACCCATTGTTATTGTTGAGATTTTGACTCCTCGATGTGTGAGAGAGCAAATTCTACCCCTCTTTGTTATCTTTATTATTAGTTATAATAAAATACAAAGGGAAGGCCGTTAAACCTTCCTGTACCCCTTATTTCCCATTCACGCGCTGCATCAACTTCTAACTTGTGTTTTTGTTGGATTTCAATTATAAGGGATTAATGATAATTCACTTGCTTTGGTTTGATAGTTTTTTTAGGCAGTTTTGCATACTTGCTTACTTACACCTTATTCCTTCTCCCCCTATTTGAATGCTTGCTAATTGACTAATCTTATATTTATGAATCATTGCTCTCTCATTTATAGTTGTGAGAACTTATTAAAGCTTTTCTGTCCACATTCTACAAATTTTTACTCTCGCTCTCTACCTAGGATACCACCAAGCAACCTTAAAAATGCTCAAGTTATCGACCTTATTGCCCCTGCTGTGCAGTTGCAATTGATACAAGTCAAAAAATATGGAAAAAATGGATTTCCACATTGGTGGGTTAGAAAAGGATATACCAACGTATATACCATAGGAGCTAATCCAGCCATTGCTAATTAATTTTAGGATAAAACCTCATTTGACGTGTAACAGTAATGCTTGTGCCTGGTAATGATCATAATGCTATGAAGCATCAACAACAACAACAAAATTAAAAAAAAAAATTTGAAGCAAGCAGAATTTTACAGTGTTGTGCCCAAACCCTAATTCTATTTTTCCTGGGATGCAGACTGTATCACAAGTCGCTTCTTAAATGGAGCCTTACTATTGTCTAGAGTATCTAAAATTCTACATGGTACGAAAAGTGTCCAAGAAAATGCCATGAATTGGGCAGGATTTTTCGTACCCAAGAAAATGCCACGAATTGGGCAGGATGGTAGGCCGGGCAAGGCGGGCATGCGGCGCACTTCGGGAGAAGTTGGTTGTTAATGATCATCTTTTTTTCCTGACCTGTCCTACCCGCTGACCTTCCCTTTTCGTCATTTTCGTGGGGTTCTCCTCGTGACGTATAGCAGGGCTCCTAGAGTAATTGAACTTATGCATTGTTCCGACAACCTTAACTTTCATCTTTCTGCTTCAGTTTTACACAAAGCCAAATTACCACCACACCACAAGAAGATGAAAATTAAGAATGGCAGGATTCAGTAGCCTTCCTTTAAATTTTTATTGTTAAAGTGAATAAGAAACCAAGGGAAATTTTAATCTTAATTCTCCCAACCCGATAACAAGAAAGAACAAAGAAATATAATTTGAAATCTAGAAAATTGAATGACTAAAACCCTAATCAACCTTCCTCTTTAAATAGATGAGCTTTCCTATTTGTAATTAAAGACTAGGAATGAAACGAATAAATAAAAAGATAAATAATCGTATTTTCTAATCTATATTAAGCTCTCCTCTTCATAGAGGACCCTGTGTGCCAAGAACAAGCTTGGTTTTACAAGCAATAACACAGTACAATCATGTAAGACCAATAACCAAAGAAGGCACCAGCACGCCGTTACCGGATCCCATTAGAATTTTAAAGTTAAGCGTGCTTGGGCGAGAGTAGTACTAGAATGGGTGACCTCTAGTGAAGTCCTCACCCTTAGGTTGGGGGCACTGGGAAACAGCCTCTCTTCATGTTAACACCCTAAAAGGGAAAGGCTGCGTTCATCCGCCCCCCTCTCCCCGGATCCTGCGTAGACGGGAGCCCTTGAGGCACTGGGTATATTTAAAGAAAGAAAGAATCATGTAAGACTAATGCACTTTTTTGATAAATGGTTCAATTTTAATTGAATATCTAGGATTTTATCCCATTTAAGCCGATCCTGAATTTTTAAAAGCCCGGACAAAATTTTCAAATTGAGTCTATTTGTAATAAATTTGGTCAGTATACTTATTCTTCGTATTTGAGTTAAGTATGAAGTGGGGTTCATTAGGATGAGCTGAACTCAAGCTCTAACTGCACAGACGACTTGATATTTCCTGCAAGACCAAATAAACAGTTAGAGGAACCCCGTATAATATTAACCTAAAACCCCCTCAAAGGTTTAATAGGCTAGCCAAATGAAGGTTTGGCTAGCTAGGCCTCATTGTGGGCTAATACGATGAATAGGCTAACCTTAGCTTCGCTTAATGATAAGTGAAATAAGTATAAGATACTTACGCCTATTTGGGATTGCTTATTCTGAAAAAATAAATACTTTTCTTTTTTGGAAAAAACCACTTTTCTCGAATTTGGAGGGTATTTGGAAAATATCAAAAAGCACTTTTTATTAAAAGTAGAAGTTGTTTTTCTGCTTCTAAGCAAAAGTAAAAATTTGGTGCTTCTTATTATAAGCAGAAGCAGAAGCATAATCTAAAACTTAAAATTTTCAGGACAATAATACCCCCACTCAATACATTAAAATTCTCAATATCTTTACACATATATCATCTTTCAAAATCATATTAGTTATGCTATCTATATACAAGTTTGAAATTTTCGAGTTTGTTATATTACTTATATTACATCTATATATATATATATTGTATTTATTTTACTTAATGATAATAATAACAACAACAACAACAATAAGAATAATATTAACAATTGTCATTTTAGGTTTTTAAATTTTTAAGAAATAAAACAGAATTATGAATAAAATAAAAAATATGATTTTTACTTTACCATTCATTGTTATTTTATAAAAGTTTAAAACATAAAATGATTAATATATACTAAAAAAAGTATATAAAATTAATTCTATATCCGAACACTATTAACTATAAAAGCCTTCTGTCCATGTCCTTTTTGGTAATTTGACAGGAAAAAAAACATTTTATTTAAACAATGGCCAAACACTAACACTAATAAAGTAAATGCTTCTGTCTGGTTGAGCAAAACACAAAGTACTTCTTCAAAACAACACTTTTTAAAGAAATACTTTTACAAAAAAAATACTTTTAAAATAAACAGTTTTTTTTTTTTTATATAGTAATCTCAACCGAACCCTTAGTTTAAAATGAGTAGAGAAACCAAAATAGCTAAATTGAAGGGTAGGATTATATGACATCCTCCTCCTCCTCCTCATCATCTATGCCATCATCCCCCTCCGATGTTATCACCCTCATATCATCCCCACATCATTTACGCCCATCATTCTCACATCATTTTTTAGTGTGGAACCTGATTTTATACTGTTATGGGTCAAGTCTCAATTGGGGCCTAGGTTGAAGTTCAAGCCCGTGATTGGTAATTTCAGCTAAATATCCAGGTTTTCATTGTGAACATATTTATACATGATTCTAGGTTTTGAGAGAGTAATGTGAATTGAAAAAAAACTCTCAGTAACAATTTCAAAGCATAAATTTTTCCTATAACTCCATAAACATAACCGAACCACGTAAATCTGCATATTTATTATTTATTTTTGTAATTAAATTTCCATTGTTTAATTATTACATTTCCTAACAAACCATCTTCCTCTTTCCCTTTCTTATTTCTCACGGAAAAGGGGGAGGACAATGTGTACAATTGTATGAGTGCCACTTGTCATCCAATTTTCTAATTTAAATCTTTTTTTATTACCCGATTTTTATATAAATTAGCTGCTTATTATATTTATAGCGCCAGGTCTATATGAACTAGGCATGTAAGTACTAGACGAGTAAGTACTTAGAGTGTAACCCCAAATAAGAGCAGCCTTTTATTCTTAGAGTTTGTTGCTATCCAAATTTATATAATAATTACATGTATAACCTATTCGCCTATCTCCAGTAATAAGCTACTCAATTATATTATAAATAGGGTCCTTCGTATATAATAATATTTCTCTTATCAATATAATACTAATACTAAAAATTTTAAAAATTTTAAACATAAAATTTATTATTATTAATAGTTTTTTTTATCATCTATTATTATTAATAATTGATACTTTAAAAATCATACCTTCTAAAAATTGGCCGGGGAGCCCCACTGGTTAAATCCCCGGTTCGAATCTGATGTGTGGTGTGTGTGAGTGTTTTCCCCCCCCTCCCCTTTCCTGTTGATCCAAAAAAAAAAAGGAACAACAACCACACCTTCTAATATATTTCCTCTATGTTATCTGCTCTCTCAACTTCCTAACTCACTCAATACCTTCAATTTATAACAAAAAGATCACCCAACTCAAAAATAATTTTTTTGGGCAAAAAATCAAATCTTTTTCTTTACACTTTCTTCTCAATTACCATTTTCATATAACTCTGTTTCAAATTTCTTTTTCACATTCTTTATTTCAAATATTACTCATATTAATTTTGAGATAAAAACCTCCACATTATGTTTTTAATGGAAGGTGAGGCTATATCTGGGAGGGATGTAACTCAAACCTGAGACACTACTGAGTGATTATGGGATATTTACCGTTATACCATCTCAGAAATTATTTAGGCTTTATTTTTTATTGTTGATTTTTTTTTTTTTTTGTTCATTAATTATTCTATTCTCTCTCTAAAGTGACTGTGTATTAATGAACTCTAAAGTTTCAATTACAATAAGGAAACAACAAACCTTAACAGCATTGATGCAAATTTCCTACACCTTGTTTTTGCCACAACTCCTCAACAATTTCCACCATGTTTGGCCGCTCTTCTCCCTTACTTTTCACACATCTCAATGCAATCTTTGCAAATAGTTCGATTTCATCGCTCGTCGCCTCCTTTTTCACATTCTCCTTCACAACCTGCAAGATATGATTACATCTCGGAGCCAAATCGAAATAATCTACCAAGCTCATACCCTGTTTCAAACACACTTCAAAGGGTTGTTCGCCAGTCAGCAACTTCAACAACAGTACCCCAAATCTATAAACATCACTCTTATCAATCAATTGATGAGTCTCCACGTATTCAAGGTCAATGTATCCAAATGGCCCCTCCACAGGCCAGATTTGTGACATGTCCCTTGGTGTGATGGAAATCGAGTACCCTAAATATGCCAGCTTGGCATGCAAGGATTCATCAAGGGAGCACATTATGTGATTGGACATACCGGTGCACCACTGGCTTTTCTAATGCATTATGCATGTATGACAAAGAGTACGTCACAACAGTAGCGACTTTTAGCCCGATCACGCCACTACGTACCTCCAGTCTTGCAACATTTCCATGTAAATGTTCAAATAGGCTACTGTTTGGTATGAATTCATAGACAAGGATAGGCAATGGAGTCTCTAGGCAACATCCATAAAACTTCACCATATTCTTATGGCTCATCACTTGGCTCGTTGCTACATCATTAAGGAAGTAATGGATTGAGTCATCCGTGGACTCAGACCCACATGGGACCCGGATGGCGACATCACGACCCTCGAGGATGCCCTGATAGACGGATGCAAGGGGACCACTCCCGTCAAACGAGTTTGGCTCGTAGTTGTTCGTAGCCTGTTCTATGTTCTCAATTGGGAAACTCATATTTGAGTCAACGGTAAATAGCTCGTAATAAAATAAGTTTTTTTTTTTTTTTATCAATGGTAAAGACAAATCAAAAGGAGCCGCCCCCAAATAAAACAGGGCGGCCTGAAGCCTCCACATTAGAAATGCGCAGCAGGGCGGTGGAAGAATCACGAACTTCGCAATTGAAACTGATGCTTCCTAAGCCCTCGCTCGCCATAAAATCGGCGGATTGATTGGCCTCGCGGTAAACATGAGAGAAGTGAATTTGAGTCAGCCTTTTACCGAGAGTTGCAATCTCGTCCTTAATGAAGTGGATATCACTGGGACAGTCGAACGACCCATTTAAAGAGTTTATGACAACTTTATTGTCACCTTCCAGGATGATCTTCGAGTATCCTAGGGTATCTCGTAATAAAATAAGATAAAGAATAAGCAATGGCGGGCTGGGATTCATTCATATTTTATTCTGAATCAATTTTTTTAATAAGTGCTTTTATATATTGATCAAACACATCATAAATATATATGTACATATATAATATAAATAACCCACATATTAGTTGGCATTAATAAATTAGGGTTACTTAATGTGTAAGAATTGACGTGGATACCTCTATTACCGAAAATGGGTCCACAGATTAAACCTTACTTTGAACCCCTAAAATCTCAAGATTCGATTTGTGTTTGATTGAAATGAAGCTCAATCGTAGAATATAGTACCAGTAAATAAACTATGACTAGGCCTGTTTAGCCTAAAATAGGCTCATCACTTGAGATGTTATAATGGAACAACACAGCTATTGAAAGGAGGGTGTTAAATAAATACACCAACACGTGTTATTAGGGATGGCAATCGGGCAGAGCGGGTACGGGGGGTGCCTTCTCCATGCCCGTACCTGCCCCATTACCTGCCATGGGTACAAAGTGGATACCCATATCCGCCTAGGTGGGTACAAACCCATATCCGTACCCGCCCCATTACCCACGGGTATCCATTACCCACCCCGTACCCTTCCTAATGTGCGTGAAAAACGATTATCCATACCCGCTCATATTAGTTACTTAATACTATTTTTAAAAAACCAAAAATATTTTTTATAACATTGATAAATAATTTAGATTATTAAATTTAAACATGCATTTTTTAATTTGAAGGTTAATTATATATAAAATAAAGTAGGTATGGTGGAAGCGGGGTGGGACGGGGCGGTGGGTACAAAACTATACCCATACCTGTGACGGGCACGGGGCGGGTACACCTAAGCCGTACCTGCTACCCGCCCCACTTATACCCGTACCCGCCAAAAACAAGGTGGGTACCCATTGCTAGCGGGTTTTACCCAATCCATTGCCATCCCTACTTGTTATAATCTTTGAGTAGGAATCACAACTTCAACGGTTCTTTTTGGACAATTGTGCTGGAGCTAAAAAAGGCTCCACAATGGTACAAATGTAAATAGTGTTTTAGTGCTAACCTAGCTATACAACAAGAAGGACAAAATAAGAAAATTCACAAAAAAAAAAAAAAAAAGGAACTGGATATTTCGAATGGAACTGAAAAAGAGGCTTGAGACAGCACAATCAAGGTTAAAAAGAGCTCCACCACAAACATATAAATATAGATAGTGTTTTAGTGTAAATGTAGCTATACAATAGGGAAAACATAAGAAAATCTAAAATGATACATAGCAATTTGATTTTTCGAATGCGACTGAAAAGAGGCTTAAGGCACCACAATCAAAGTAAAAGAGCTCCACAAACATACAAATATAAATAGTGTTTTAGTGTAAATGTAGCTACACAACAGGGACCACATAAGAAATTCTAAAAAAATTACAAAGGAACTGGATATTTCAAATGCAACTAAAAAGAGGCTTGAAGCGTACCACAATCAAAGTTAGGCGATAAGTGAAGACTCCACAAATGCCTAACTGTCAAAATAAAAATAAGACTTTAAATAAGAACACTTTGAAGATGAATGGGAAAATGATTTTATTTGAATGAATACATACTCACAAGAATGCCCTACTTATAGCACTAAGGAATAAGACTAAAAGGCTAGCCATACAGGTCCTAAGCAAATAAAAGCAAGAGTAAAAACACCATTCGATGGTGCATTTAGGCCTCCTATGCCCGGTTACAAGAGAAAAAGGAGCAGAAATGAAAAGTTACAATAAATCACCCAATTATTATGTAAATGAATGCTAAATACTAAATAAGTATAAGATACACAAAAATATACTCCTAGTATTTACAACACCGTTGTTGACATCTTAATAATGTCTCTAAAACCCATGTTAAATTCGTGTCTAATGGGTCGAAACTTAAAGATGAATACGTCGTATCTCTAAAAGAATAAGCAATTGGAACATCTCCGACTCTACAACAATATTTTAAAGAGTTGTATAAGGCAGATAGTTCATCATGGAGTCAATAGCATTTTAAAGAGATATGTTGGACAAATCGTTTATCATGGAAACATTTTTAATTAGATAAAAGTAATAGATGGGAGTCAACAATGGACATGTTAGAAAGATGTTTGCCATATAAGAATATCTTGGTAAAATTTGTACAAATACATTTATGAGATCCATCTATTTCTAAAATAGATAGTATAAATGGAATGTCATAACTTCAATTTCTAACTTTTTATCAGTTTTTAGAGATGTTATAATATTTTTATCACATTCTTATTCGATAATCCATGCACTAGTTTTGAAATAATAGATATTGTTGCATGGATGATGGGCATCTCATTGATGCTCACATTGCGTGACATCATTAATGGCCATGCAAGATAAATTTTTATAGTATTATGTTGCGACAATTGTTTATCCACGTTGCAAATATATGATTTTTTTTATTTTTGCCCCATTCTTTTTTGAAAGAATGCAACCTAAAAATTTTGATTTAGAAACCGTTCTTAGTAATGTTGAACAAATTACATAACTTATTTACAATTTATTCCCAAAATTGTAAAAAAATGTAAATGTTTCTTCTACGTTATCCTTATCCTCTTCCCGAGGACAGTCTTATGCATCAGACATAGTTAATGGAATAAATACAAACAAGGAATACATACAAACATGGTGCACTTTCTTTGTACTCACATTCTCCTGTCATTAATTTCCGATTAAACAATGGTAACCAACATTTTAATACTTTGCAATGGTGGAGTCATATTAGTCACAATTTCTTGCTATCATTATCTCACTTAAGTATTTACTCAACTTTTTTACATTTTATGTAATAGAATATAGTCCTAATGTGTATTTATACATGTGTATTAATAAAACGATGGTATTGTTTTTTTTTTTATCATAATTGATGGTATTATTAATTTATATATTTTGTACATGTGTCTTTTTAACTCTTGAAAGCCACATTTTTTTGTTTGAAAACCAAAAAATTGATAAAATTGGGTTGGACGGGTCAATGATGGTATTGACCTGCATGGGGCTCACCATAGACAAACCCTGGTTGGTCGCAGGTTGACTTGAGTCTAACCTATTGACCTAAGTCTGACCCATGACCCAATTCAACGTGACCCGCAAGATTTGTGTCATGGATCAAATTGAGGTTATGAAATTTCTCCCCCCAAACTTGACCCAGTTTAAAATATGTGCGGACAAACCTGACCTCATTTAACCCATCTATACAAACCCGACCCACAGGTCGACTCATTGACCTATCACTAGCTATCACTTCACAAGACAGGCCATAGAAGGTAGGGAAGAGGGACTAAAAATGGAGAAACAACATCCATTACTGATAGTGGCTATGCTAATGCAGAAGTATTATTGATGGCCTCCACACAGATGATGTCAAAATGACTCAGGATGTAGCTACTAACACTACAAGGAAACATGTCTATAGCGACACTAAATTTTAACTCTTGTTACACCTTAAAGCATCTCTGACCCCTCCAGCGACACTCAAACTAGTGTTGCAGTTGGCTGTGTAGCTAAGACTACAGCAACACTTTTCAAAAGTCAAGGTATAGAGATAAATAAGCGCATCTAAACCATGACACTTATTTCACTGCGCTATTTAATGTATCTAAGCCAAATTCGAATTTTACAATACCTATTAGCATCGCCAATCCCCCGAAGATAAATAAACTATGCGAGCATTTATTATTATTTTTTAAAAAAATTCATAATTTTTGCAAATTTAAAACCCCATTAATCAATACATGAAATTAAAACAAATACGACTTAAAAGTAGATACATTATTTTATTCCACAAATCCACACCATTGCATAGAATTATATGTTGATATGATGTTCATACAATGAATCCCATGTACAAAGATTGCAATTTTGCCATGCAATACATCCATAGAAGACTAGTCACAAGAAACAAGATCTAACCCGCTTGCTTTGAGTGCCATCTAATAAGGTCTACTCTTGAATACCATAGATAATTGCACAAGTAAACAGAAATAAGCAAAGTTCTAGAAACAACCACAAGTTTTCTTTAGCACACGCAAGCAAAGTTTGAGATGCAAACACAAAACACACACATATACTAGTAGTTTGGTCAAAAGGAACACAACTCCCACAACCAAATAATTTATTGATTAACCTATAAAAGGCACAAGTGCCCATCTTATATTTTGCATTAGCCCAAACAAACCAAAATAACGCACGGCATTGACATTATTTCTTAAATGAATAGTGGAAGTATAATGCACAAAATGATGCCCAATGGAGGAGTTGCCACAACAACAACAAAATGGAAAGCCATATACAAGATAACAAACCTTAGTTACTTCTCCAGCTTACAAGCCTGTACTTCCAATTCCCAAAGATGTTGCTTTCTCACAACTCTACAAGCAGTAGATATCAGTTAGTGAAATCTTCCATATACTATGGCCACAGAAATATAGGAGGTGGGGTGGGGTGGGGTGGGGTGGGGTGGGGTGGGGATACATGAAGGTGCTTCCATGCCTACTGACATCCAATTGATAATATAACATCATCCACCCGTAGTCTTAACAGATTTAGCTGATGTTTCAAATGGAATTAACACCAGCAATCAATCAATAGTCCATAGTGAATTTCGATCAACGAGCTCAGTTCACTCATTCAAAAGGCTATAAAATCATCATGCAATCATCTGCTCAAATAAAAGTACAATCAATTTGCCAAAAGTTGGTTCAAGTAGCTTTAACCCACAAGCCAATCAAGAGGGTTTTCCTGTTTTCCTATTCTCGGTCAAGTCTCAGAGCAAAACAAGCAGCTACTTAGAGCTCCCAAATTGGCCCCTAAATTATATGATTAATATGACATTTGTCTAAACTTTTATCTTATAATTTTAGCCAAATACCAAGAACTCTTTAGGTATATGTTCCGAGTGCTCCATTTTTGTTTCCTTGTAGGTATTTCTGGAAAAATTAAGGTTAGGCTATCAATTTGGGCTAAGAAAAAGGTGTGAGGCAGTAGTTTTTGCTGGTCTTCCAAGTCCTTATCTACACTTAGGTGAAGAAACTATGTAAAAGCTTAGATCATTAGGTGAACTTTAGTACGATTTAATATTTTAGAATGTCCTTTCACATGTACCTAGTGCGCCTAAAACATAACTAGTGCAGAGACCCCCATCATGTTGTGTTTGTGTTATATTGACATAAACAAACAATTGTTATTAAGATTCAAATATGAGATCTCTTGATCAACGAGTCTACAACACCAATTATTCCAATAAAGTGCAATGTCATGTGAAGTTCTAAGAATAATTTAAGACATACATCTTTGATTATTCAATCAATTGAATAAATTAAAGCACACTAGAACACACAAAGTTCAAAAAAATGAAATTAAGGCGAAAGTAACACGAGCCCTATAATCTTCTTTCCCCGGTCAGTGAAGTCACATCAACCCAATCACAATTGAACAACATGTTGAATGCTTTCCTACTTTGTTTGACTTAATAATCTCAGAATCCTTTCATAATAAGCCATAGGATTATTTATGTGAAAGGTCTTTTACTTTACCCAAAGTGTCAATTTAGTCTCTATATTTTTAATTGCGTCAATTTAGTTCCTGTATTATTTACTTTGTGTCAATTTAGTCCTAGAGTAAAATTAGCATTAAGTTGTTAACAAAATTATTAATGCTTGGTGACTGGTGAGCTTAAACTGACTTAGTAAATGGGTTTCTATCGGGGTCATATGCATTTTACATAAAGTACGAGGACTTTTCACATGAATAACCTTGAGTCATATCTCCAAGACAAAAGTATAATTCCTATTATTTGCATATCATTTCGTCGTACAAATATGGAGACTTGAACAACAACAAAACAAACATACTCAAATCAGGTGAGTTTATATCATTTAGTCATAATTGCGCCTATATCAGACTTGAATGAGTTTAAAAGAGGTGTGCTTAGCTTGAAGCTTCTGCAAATTATAGTCCGAAAGAAAAAAACCTGAGAGACGAGCATCCTCAAGAGCCAAAATGAACAAGCACAAGGCACTATTGAAGAATTTATAGTACAAAAATCAGCCTATATTGAACACAAACCAAGAATGAAGTCCAGGACAGTCAAAATTATGAGTTAAAGAATTAGAAAGTGATACACACATACTCAAACGATTGCCTGATTTGATTAAATGATTAAACAAATACTAGTTTAAATCGATTTTTGCATTCGACAAAAGACTAAACACATGCACCTGATTCATTAAATTACTGCAAAAATTGAATCAAAAGGCCCTAATTTCAGGATCAAAATAAGATTTGTAATGCAATGAATGAAAACTAACGGCATAACAGAGATGAATCAGAACATGATATACACATACACATACCAAATTTCAACAAAAAAAAAAAAAACCAAAGCATTAATCAGAATTGCTACATGTGTACTCAAACGAAAGCTTCGAGATCTAGGGTTTTCAAATTAAGAATGAACCAATGAAAACGATGACCTCAGTTTGAGATGTGCTTCCAGTAGATGAAGTTCCGAGCACTGATTTGATGAGAGCTCGCAGAATCGCAAATCTAGGGTTTGGAAGCAAGTTGTTTATTTAGGAAGCTGGGCCTTTTCGTGCCCCATTGTATATGTATCAAGATAATAAGAGCTAATATAGTGGGCTTCATACACTTTGGGCTCACAGCTTTAGCAATTTTACGGGCATCCATTTACGTATAGTTCTTTAGTTAAAATAAGTGTAACAAGAAAAGTATTGCTATTGGTATTTGATAAAATTTGATCTCTAGATTTCTACACTTGTCCAAAAGTGTAATCCACTAAGCTTATAAATTAATCACTTCATTCTCACAACTCCAATGTGAGATTCTTGTACTAGACTCACTTGTGAAGTCTTCAGTCGTGGAAAAGTATTCATTAGAAATAACAAGAGCTGCAAAATAACAAGCATTAGAAGCATAGTTTTGTGACAGAATGATCCGGTTCTATTAACACTAGAAAATGTTAGATGTGTCACCAAACTCCGAAAGGAACCTATTTCAATCGGTTCGTAAGATGAAGTTGTTTATAACTATTGAAAAAGTCACAAGCCAAGTGTCTCTTTTACACTTGGTAACTTATCCCACATTGGAAAAATTAGCTAAAGAAATCTCTTTATGGCCTTTGCTGTGTCAAGGAACCATCCGTACCAAAAATTTAAGCTAATGGATAAAGGTGCAGGACTGGTTTTATATCTTAACATGCCCCCCTCATGCTAATGTCCATTAATTGCCTTGAAGCGTGGATAGCACACAGACTTACCTTATACCGTGTGCTTAAATTATATTGATATTGAAGGTCGGGGCCGTTGGAATTCGGATTCATGATCTCTTGGTCAACAAGGCTCTAATACCATATCAAGAAATCATCTATCTCAAAAGTTTAAGCTAATAGGTGAAGGCGCAAGATTGGTTTTATATTGTGACAATAATTAATATGAATAAATCCTACCCTGCCCAGTTCTCTATGATTTGTTCCTTTTTTATTATTGGATGTTTACCATTGACAAGTATGAGTTTGCCTATACCCATCTGACATCTGTCCTAAAGAATGCTAGGATGCTGTCGTATGTATTGTTGAACATTTCTAACCTTCAAGGTTGACAATTTAGAATTCAAGTATCATTGCAAGACATACATCTTCATTCTTGGTAGCCAAATGGGTCAATCACATAGCAAAAAGAATAGAAAGAGGGTGTCAAATGGGGCTAACTCAAGACATTTAATTCATCATGGAGCAATCTTACTCGAGAAACAGATCGCCTTAAGCCAAGGCAAACCGGGTGTTGCAACCGGGCTAAAGGTTTTCCCAATTGAGGATATTGAGCAGGCTACAAACAACTTCGACCCAAACTCATTTATTGGGAGTGGGCCTCTTGCATCTGTCTATCGTGGAATACTTGAAGGTCGTGATGTCGCCATTCGCACCTCATCTGGGTCCGAATCCTCGGATGACACGATCCATATCTTCCTTAATGAAGTAGCAGTGAGCCAAGTAATGAAACATAAAAATATGGTGAGGCTTTATGGATGTTGCCTAAGGACTCCATTGCCTATCCTTGTCTATGAATTCACACCAAATAGTAGCCTCTTTGAACATTTACATGGCCATTTGACAAGTAAGACCGGAGGCATACAGTGGCTGGACTGGCTAAAAGTCGCTGCTGACGTGGCATACGCTCTGTCGTACATGCATAACGCATTGGAAAAGCCAGTGGTGCACCGGTATGTCCAGTCACCTAATGTGTTTCTTGATGAATCCTTGAATGCCAAGTTGGGGAATTTCGGGTACTCAATCTCCATCACGCCAGGGGACACGTCAAAAATTTGGCCCGTGGAGGGCCCACCTGGGTACATTGACCCTGAGTACAAGCAGACTAAACAAGTGACTGATAAGAGCGATGTTTATAGCTTCGGGGTATTATTGTTGGAAATGCTGACCGAAGAACAACCATTTGGAGGGTCTTTGAAACTGGGAATGACCTTGGTAGATTATTTCGATTCGGCTGTGAGAGAAAATCGAATGTTGCAGGTTGTGAACGAGAAGGTGAAAAAGGAGGCGACAATGGATGAAATTGAAGGTTTTGCCAAGATTGCATTGAGATGTGTGACTAGTAAGGGAGAAGAGAGGCCGAGTATGGTGGAAGTGGTTGAGCAGTTGTGGCAAATACAAGGCTATAGGAAACTCGCACCAATGTTATGATAAGGTTTGACATTCACTTACTGTAATTAAAATTGTAGTACTATGGGTGTTTTTTTTGCCATAAAATCTATTATAGATGATCCGTAACAGAATAATTAATAAGTGAAAGAGTGATTGGATGGTATATGATTAAAGTTGTAGCCTGTATAATTAATAAGAAGTTAACATAGTCGTAACTATCTCACATCCACTCAGTAGTGGCCTAAGTTTTGAGTCTCGTCCCCTCCCCAAATATAGCTGCTGCTTCTATTAAAATACATAAAAATATAATCAAGTGTTGTCGCCTTCTAATGCCCTATTGATTTGATGGTTTGCTACAAAGTTTACTGCTTTCAAGAATCCATTAGTGAGGTTATTCATCTTCTAAAATGTAGTGACTGGATGTTAAATCAAAGTATAATAGTAGGATAATCTTTTTCCATAATCATTTCAAACTACTAAATTTTCACCTCTCTAATAAAGCTCGTAAGGCTTGGCTCATTTCGAGTTCGAGCCAAATTGGACCAAATCATTTAGCCTATTGAGCCAAGCCTCATCCTAGTGAAACTCGAGCTCGAAGACTCACAAGCCCACCGTAATGCAATTTATTAAATATGGCAAACAGAGCCAAGTTTGAGCATAATGAGTCAAGCCTGAGCCTACACAAGTTAAACGAGTCTAAACTAAGCTTAAATGAACCTGAAGTTGCAAGCTTAGCTTTGAGCTCACCGAGTCGGGTATAAGCTTAACGAGTCATGCCGAGTTCAAGCTTGAAGTGTCCAAGCTTGACAAGCTTTGAGTTGAGCCCAAACTGAGCCCTGAATCCGCCTGACTCAGGCTTGCCTCCGCTCAAATACACCCCTACTATAAATGACATATTTGATGGCAAAAGGATAATTTTTCCAATACTAGAATCAGAATTTCCAAATTGTTCAGAAGATAGTGCCTTCCAGTTACCACAATAGCATACGGATAATTGAATTTGCTCCAGTAAGAAAGTGATATTTGTTTCCCATAATTAGCGACAAAGTTGTAATACAAAACAAGGCAGGGCCGGTTTTGACATTTCCGGAGTCTCAAGCGAAATTCTCAAAGGGGTCCTTCATATACAATAAATTATAATTATTTTGACTATAAAATTTACTAATGTTAAGAATTAATACTTTAAAAATTACGACTTCAAAAATTTGGGGCTCTTAAAATTCGGGGCCCCAAATGGATGCTTGGGATGTTTGGGGTTATGCCCGGCCCTGGAACAAGCAACTCGTATAGACGAGCCATGAGTTTACCCGTGTAAAAACTGGTAGCAAAAGGACCAAAAAAAATAGCATTACAAAAAAAAGGGGCGAGAAAAAAGACAAAAAACATGATTACAAAAAAAAAGAGATGTCATTACAAAAAAAAAAGGCAAGAGAGGAATTGGAGAAAACCAAGCATACATTAAATATGTCAACCACCTCGAAGAGGGCTTGTTGTGAACTAGGATTAGGGAATAATAAACCAAAAGACAAAAAACAAAACGGCAAAGCCCCTAATCAATTGACAATCACAACCGAGACAATGTTCTTGCCATGTATGTTGTGTTAAAGCCAACTTATTTATCGAATAATGGCTACCTTCTCCCAAAAACTTTGATCAAGCTTATAGGTTGGCAGCTACCATCAAGGATTGAGATCCTAACAACAATAACAACAACAACAATTTTTTTCAATGAACTAAAGAAGCAGGTAGCTTATGATAAAACAAATTTCAATAGGCTCGCACAGGGGCGCTCACGTTTTTTGGCTGAGTCTTATCTTGTTGGGTGAGACCGAGAAAAAGAAAGGACGGACATTACCCAGGTAATGGCGATTCTCGACCGTGTCTCCGAAGGATTGTTCAACGTTATAATGTAAAGTTACTCGTATTTATGATTGATAATAGTTCGTTGTTGAAGCTCTTAGTGCATCGAATATTTTCAGATCCTCCTTGGAGACGAACTGATGGCATGCTAGATAGACTTAAATTGGGTTGATATCATTTTTGCACGGTAGCAATTATTTCCCTTCTTTTTGCGTATGAATGTATTTAATATTTTTCAAGTAACTAGAATATTAATTTATGGCAGAAATTATATGTATAAGTAAAATTGCTAATTGTTCACTATAGACAGAGGTTTTATTATTTTTCAATATTTATGCCTTGTAGATTTCCTAAGAAGTCTACGATACATAACCCCTAATTCAACCTTGGTTTGGGGCGTTATAATTTAAGGCTTCAACTTCATACAACTATGACATTACAGTCACTAAATTTCTACAGTAAACAAAAACATCCAATCAATAAAGAACACATAAGACACACCAGAGTTTAAGTATCTTTTTATGATTATAAAATGTTCATTGAAACTCGACTACCATCATTGAAGCAGCCCAAAAATTTACATACAATAGATCCTTCAAACATCAGTCTCCAATTCGCAAAATCCCACAACGAAAATACGAAAAAGCCTCAAATCCAACAAAAATGCAAGTTAAAAGTAGAGATATCCACTCAATTTGCAACCTAAGCTGTCGGATTCGACATAGTTGTTCAACTATCCACCCTCGACATAAGGTACAACAACAACAACAACAACAATAATCCCAGTGCCTCAAGGGCTCCGCAAAAGCGGGGTCAGGGGGGTTGATATACCCAGCCTTCCCCCTTCAGGGTGATAACCTAAAGAGAGGATGTTTCCGATGACCCCCAACCTAAGAGACGTGTCATCATCGCATCATGGCAACCTGTGAGCAATAGGGCATCAATGCATAAGAGTAAGACATAGCATAAAGTGAGTAATACAAAGCATAGCGCCCTAGAGGAGGCTTCAAGGCAAAACCATGCCCCTCATGCAGCTTAAATAAGCAAGT
This sequence comes from Simmondsia chinensis, assembly GCA_018398585.1. Classification (NCBI taxonomy): domain Eukaryota; kingdom Viridiplantae; phylum Streptophyta; class Magnoliopsida; order Caryophyllales; family Simmondsiaceae; genus Simmondsia; species Simmondsia chinensis. The sequence goes on from JAGTTD010000018.1 coordinate 21,248,008, forward strand.
AAACAGATAGTAACAGATAGGCATTTAGGTAGATAGGTGCACCCTAATAGGACTAAACGCCTAGGAACACCAGTATAGCAGAATAAGCAGTGGTATGAGGCTGCTACTTCTGCTACCCCTATGCTAGTCCTCCATCGAGATCTATCTAAGGCCATCTCATCCCGTGAGTTTAGGTGGGTGCGGTCTTGCTAAAGAAATGTCAAGGCTTATGAAATTGAGGCTTCCAGATATGATCATCTAAAATTGTGACATGGTGATATTATATTCAATGTTCTTGAGCATAGTGGCAGGAAACTCCTAAAATGCTAATGTTTCATGCTCGAAAATGCGATTTGGCGTTTCATGTATAATTAATATATATAACAGTATAAATGTTCCCTCCGCACTCCCAACCCTAGAAATTTCTACGACATTTTGCTGCACATTTTCCACTTCCATTCTCATTCCCGCTCCCAGTTCGTGCAACTATGATCATGTCAAATGTCTTTATGACAGTTCAACGTAACGCCTCTACATTGTGAACAAAGGAAAATGGATCACACATATATCTGTGAATGCAGTACCAATTCTAATGTGTATTTTTTATAAGAGTGTTTCATAAAAAATGTGTCACTAAATAAGTTCTAATTACCATCAGTCAAAACTCAGTAGGATGACCCATATCAAACTCCTCTGCCGAACCCACGCATTGGTTGTAGCACACAATAAAGCAAACGAGTCGAACATAAATTTAAACTAGTAGCTTCCTCAAAAGAGAAATATTTGTAATGAAACAGCAGCTAAGGGCGTATTTGGTATCTTTCTCTATTTCTAGTTTTTGGTTTTCAAAAACACATGGCTTTTCAATTTTTCTTCTGGATTTTTTTTTCTTTTTAGTTTTCACCCAAACTATGAAAAAGAAGAAAAAAAAAAAAAAAAAAAAAAAAAGCACTAGAAAAAATTGTTTACAAAATATGGTTTTTAGTTCTTAAAACACCAAAAACTACAAACAAATGACGATACCAAATAGGCCCTATATAACTAAAACATGGAGTACCAAAAGGATGATAAGCCATACCTCATCTCTATCATAGTTGTCACCACTGTGAGGATCAAAAAGAACATCTCCTGTTGCAAGCTCAAAACATATACAAGCAAAAGACCACATATCTGCTGAGGTAGAATACTTAGATCCAAGGACAACTTCCGGACACCGGTACTGCCTTGTCTGGATATCACTCGTAAACTGCTTGTGTGTCCAGCAAGCATTACCATACTCAACCAATTTGCACTTGAGATCGACGGAAGATAAAAGCTTCCGCCTCGTGGACCGGCTTCCTCTTTTATGACCCTCGACATAAGATATTGAGTTTAAAACTCATCTAACTCTCCCCTATATATTGGTGGTAATTCTTCTAATACTAATGTACATCATCTTTGCATTATAAAATATATTAAAAAAAGTAAACTTGTGTTAAATTTTACAGGGCTTTTAGGCCCGACCCACGGAGTTAGCACACATAAGATCCACATATAAGCCCAAGTAGGGGTTCCATTCTAAACCAATTGACTTTAAGTGGAGTAACCCACTAGACTTATATATTGATCTTTTCTTTTATACAACTCCTATGTGGGATTGACGTTTTTACTCACATGTAGAGTTCTTACTCATAACAACTTGCAGCCTACTTCTATCAAATTAAACCGATACTGTATCAACAATATTTCATCACCGCACCCAACAGCCAGCAAGAACAAACCCTACTACAATTGTGCATGTTTTTCAGATTTTTTAGGATGCATTTTGTGTAAGTTTTTCACTGTTATGTTAAGGGTTTTTTTTGAGTTGAGTTAGCTTGGTATAATTTGGTAAGCCTTGCTTAACCGGCCTACTTTTGCTTATAAATTTGACATCTTGTAAAAAGTGTCCTCTCCAACCTCTCTTCCTTTTTCCTTCCTTTATATTTCCATTCCGGTATTTTTGGCGTTCTGTATGTCACCCCTTTTTTTTTGTGTTGGAGTTTAGATAGCAGGCAGTCTACTACATTGGGTGTTTGATATTCTAGCGATAGTGCCTTCGGGACCTACCAAGCACCATTGTGCATTCTTGAGCTTATACTCTAATTATCAAAAAAGAGAATTCCCTTGTCCTCCATTTCTCTCAATCATCTGAATATGGTATATCAAAGCATGTAAGCACAAAAATGTGATCACAAATTGCAACTTCAATGGAGCATTAGTGTTGTCTGCAAGTATAATTAAACTTGCGTATTGCTCCAGAGACCCTAGCATTCATCTTTTTGCTTCATTTTGATTCAACAGAGCCAAATCACCTCCAATCGAGGAGCAAATCAGCTATTTCTCTTTGAATGTGTGAATAGGCACCTCCAGTTATTGATCAAGCAGAATCAATCCAAAATTGAATGTTCATACACAAATTGTTGGCACAAGTTGTTTAGGATTTCACAAGACGGTTCCTTGCCTTACTTCCTAGCCATTAATTAGAGTCCCAAGTATTGTGTTGCTCTAACACATCCTCAAATGAGCCAAGAATAGAAATACTTGTTTCACAAACAGCTTTCCTATAGGATAGAACATTATAAGAATAAGATTGCATAAATATGCCTTAAAGAAAGTCTCTTTGAAGCTCAAGGCCATTGTTGTTGTGGTACCAGAGCATGACAATGGCTCTATGTAACAATAACAAGCTTGGATAAATAGTTACAATGTGATTGATTAATGATGTGATGGGTTGTTAACTCAGTTTCCCAAGAAATTGCTTCAACTGTGTTTCGAGCAACCTTAATCAAAGATACACAGTCAGACATAAAGCAATGGTATTCACAACAAAATGCAGTTACAATCTATCAATTAAAGTAAACAATTCAAGGTTAAGACAAGATAGCACGACTATTACTATCCAATTTCAAATGCTCAAACTTCAGGGTGAATATATAGGATTTGATCCAATCCAATCTACTCATGTGACAATTCAAGGTATTAAATGATATGTGAGATTCTAGGTTTTACTCAAGAACATTATAAAGTGATTCAACAAGAGAAGCAACTGAAAGGTTGCTAAGTTGATTATTGCTCCAAGAGTAAAGTCTTTAGCAATGTTCACCAAGAATCAAGTCCACAATGCCACAAAAGCACGGCACAAAGATAGTCGTTGCAGTAAAATTGGCACAGCACAGACAAATGCTTCAAGATCTATTGGTTTCCCGCTTATTATGGAGGTAAGAACAAGCAGCAATACATGAGCAAAGCATCTCATTCATTTCAACACATTTATTTTGGATTAACCGTAACGAGTCAAACTACACACAACTTAACGAGTCCCCAAGCTGTAAGCACCGCCCACACAAAAGTTTCGCTATATGTGACAAAATAAGTTACCAAGAAATCGTTACACCAAATCACAGGCTACATCCAACTGTAACACTTCATAAGATGCCAGATCTAGCACCTTACCACTTAAATAAAGCCCCAGACTTTATTTATCTTAAACATATCTCAATGAATATGTTCATTATTATAATTCATTCAAAAATCTTTTCAAATTGATTCATATCGAGAAAGCCATAAATTAAGCCATACCCCACCTCACCATGCCCAATCCAACAACATGCCCAATACCTCAAAAACTCCTACATAAGCAGGGTCTAAGAAAAGTAAAATATACACAACCTTACCCCTTTAGAATAATATCCTAACAAAAGGCTATTTTCAAAGACCCCCAACCTAAGAAGGCTAAAAAGCATAGACACGCCATGCCCAATCCAAGCCTCAAAAAACAACATTACACCATTTTACTGTCAAATTAAAGACAACCAAGATAGATATAAACTGACGTGCATTTCATTGTTTCCAAACAGAGAGAATTACAAATCCAAGTTCTAGATCTCCTACATCATCAAACCCTTCCAAAGATTACATACAAAGAAAGAAGAAGAAAAAGAAAAGAAAGAAAAAGACAATGAAAGAGCACAAGGCTCATCTCATCTCTTACAGTCCTAAATAACACACAATTAAGCCTTCTTTGGGGACTTGGTGGCCCTTGAAGGAGACTTGGGCTCCTTGACAGTCTTCTCTGCAGTCTTCTTAGGAAGAAGAACTGGGTTGATGTTGGGAAGCACTCCACCATGCGCAATTGTCACCCCCTGCAGCAGCTTCCCAAGCTCCTCGTCATTCCTTACCGCCAATAGAACATGCCTTGGGATTATCCTGTTCTTCTTGTTGTCCCTTGCTGCATTTCCAGCAAGCTCAAGAACCTACCCAATTGAATAGAAAGCACAACCCAAATTGAGTATAAAGTTATTCATAAACATTCACTCATCAGCTGACACTTTTGAAATATTTAATTACTTAAAACATAATATCAAGATCTTATTTACTAAATGAAATTGACATTCACAAAAAAGGAACATTAAACCATAAAATCATTGTTCAACATTGTCCTAACAATTTAGGTTTCTAGGTTATGGGATATTACAGATCCAACACAAATTTGTTTCAGCAGTACAATTTCATAATCCAAGAAGCAAATTTAAGAAAAAGAAAACCAACTATTTCTCCACATTTTGCAGGAAAATGTAGCTGAAATTTGACAATTACTGGAACTCATAACAATCTCATTTATAAGTGTATGTGGATATTGTTAGAAAGTATAAAGCATTCCTAAACATCCATCTATCAACCTTAGCTTTCAAAAAAGTTAATTCCTTAACATAATATCAAAGACATATTATTAATATTTCAAGCACAAGGTATGAATGAACCTATACATATCCACACTTCAAACACAATGGATATTCACACAAGAGGGCACGTTAAAGTATTAAATTATTATTGGGCCTTCACCAATCAACATAAAATTTTGGAAAAATTAGTCTGTTGACAGATCTAACTGGTTTATACCAAAGGAATTCCAGCCCAAGTCAACAAATAGATAGCTACGAACAAGAATTTCGATGATACACATGAAGATAGAACTCGCAAATCAAGGGGATACTACAAGCTCGAAACCCTAAATATTTCCCCCAAATTAAACAAACAAAGCCAACCCATCAACACACCGAAAATTCAAGATCCAAAACACTAGAAATCAATCCAGACATTCAAACAAAAACGAACCGAACTCTACAAAAAAATTCCAACTAATGCAGAAAGGATTCGCTAAATCAAACGCATAGAACAACCTCGAAACCCTAAATTTTCCCCCAAATTGAACCAACAAAGCTAACCCATCATGATATAAACGCTAAAACAAATCATCAACACACCCTAATTCAAGATCCAAAACCCTAGAAATCACCACAAACACCCAATCAAAAACCAACCCCGAGTCTTCAAAAAAACACAACAAACACGAAAAGGGTTCGCAAAAATCACCTCAGCCGCAAGATACTCAAGCACAGCAGCAAGGTAAACGGGAGCACCGGTACCAACCCTCTGCGCATACCTCCCCTTCTTCAAATACCGACCGATCCTACCCACCGGAAACTGCAAACCGGCTTTGACTGACCGGGAAACCGGCTTCTTCTTCGGCCCACCACCCTTTCTACCGGCTGCGCCCTTCTTAGCCTTTCCTGTGCTCTCCATTACGCAAAAACAAGGTTAAAAATGGGGGAGAAAATGGGAAGGGGGGAGAGAGATGGGATCGGACAAGGATGAGTTGCAGATGGGGCGAAGTGGGTTTTTTATATAGAAAGATTTGAGGGTGAGCGAGTGTAGTTTTGGGGTTGAGAGGGTTTCAGCCGTTGGATTGAGGTGGGATCTACGGGTGTGATTGGTTTGAGGGGGTGATCCGTGTGGTGGGGTTTGGAACAATGGGGTGAGAGATAGAGTGTGGTAAGAATTCTTAACAAAATGCTGTAAGACTATTTAGTTACTTTAATATATATAACGCAGCACTTTAAATTTAGTTACTTTAACGTTTTTATATCTATCCATTATATTATTACAAAATTTCCACTTCCCATAAACCCAACGTTTAAAACATTGTGATAATCTAAAAATACTGATTGTGATAATCCAAAAAAATAACTAAATTTTAAAATTAATCTAAAAATAATTCAACTCTAAAAATTTGATTTAAAAAATACTGATTGTGGTGTGTGTGGTATAATGCTTCGATAATATATTTTTCTTCTACGTATTTTTGATTTGGTTTATTCTCTGTAGAACTACAAATGAGCCAAGCCGACTCATTAAGAACTCAGCTTGGATTCGTCTAAGCCGACTCGAGAGTCTACTCGGCTCGTTTAAGGGCTGCTTGTTTAAATAAATGAGCCAAATTAAATAGAGGCCGACTCGGCTCAAAAGGCTCACAAGCTGACTCGTAAGGCTCACGAGCCTGCTCGTTTATGGGCTCACGAGCTGGCTCGATTGTTAGCTTGCGTGTCTACGATGCGGAATTGAATTACATGTATGTATTTTTTATTTTCAATTTTAATACATGATTTATTTTATCATCCTTTTTCTTGAAATCCGAGTAATAATCATAAATGAGTATAACAAGCCTAATAAATGAGCTTAATGAGCCTGGTAAATGAGCTCAATGAGTCAGCAAAACTCAACAAGCCAACTCACTAAACAATCAAGCCCAAATGATACCAGACTATCATTTAATCTTGAAAATGGAGGGGTATTTATAGTTTTCAAGTGTTACTTGGAAGAGGCGCATTCCTTTCATGAAGAGATGCATCCCTTCACATGATGATGCTTCACCAAAAATCACCAAACTATACTTTTACTTATTTTGAAAATACACTGACATGGTTTGGGTTCGAATCTTATAAGTTAGATCTTTAGTGTAAGATTATTTAAGTTGCTTATTTAGGAAAAATACAAATAAAGCCTTTATAGTTTTCTAATCCCTAAAAAAATATATCAAGAAATAAGAGAAAAATGAAGAAATCGCAAATTGTTAAGAATATATTAGAATGTGTTATGATTTAAAAAAGAAATTAAAATGGCATAATATTCATTGCACATTTAAGAAGAGCACTATAAATACGGGAATGACAACTTCTGTTTACTTAGCCAACTTGAAGAGTTGGGAATGATGTTGTTTAAGCCAGTGAGGCACCTGTCTAGCAAGTAATAAAGATTAATTCAAGAGAAGCAAGAGCTCAAGACAGTTACTAAAGTCGTTGCTGAGGATCAAAAGCTCAAGCGCAGGGCAGTTACCTGGACCACTACAAGAAAGGCAGACCCCCAACTCGAGATAGTTACTTGAAAATGCCAAAAGAAGCATGAGCCTCAAGAATGGCTTTGAGGAAGTTGGATAACGTGAAGAGAAAGATGTTTACTTTGACAAGTGATTTTTGTGGCAAAATCCCAACTGCTCATGGGAGGTTTGAGGTCCAGGACATGTTAAGTGCTTGCAAAAAAATTAGGGAATATCAGTTAATTCTTAGGGTATAAATAATATACAATCATGTTTGAGGTCGAGCAAAGGGTTCCAGCAACAATATAAAAACTCTTCAATTTTTTAAGGCACACTTGTAATTTGTTTTTTCCCCCTTTTCATTAGGAATATACATAATTATAGTTTCATTTGTACCAGCAAATACAACTAAGTGTCAGTTACAATGTATGATAAGGTATTCTCTTTTGCTATAGTTTCTTTCTCCATCCTTCTTAGTGGATTAAACATGTGTTATTAATCTAAGGTTTTTTTTTTTATCCCATTAGAGCTCCGAAGTTAAGCGTGCTTGGGCAAGAGTAGTACCAAGATGGATGACCTCCTGGGAAGTCCTCACCCTCAGGTTGGGGGCACTGGGAAACTACCTCTCTTCAAGTTAACACCCTGAAGGGGGAAGGTTACGTACATCCACCCTCTCAGACCCTGCATAGGCGGGAGCCTTTGAGGCACTGGGTATGTTCCTTTCCTTTATTAATCTAAGGTTTTAACAGTCAAGTCTCAAGCAAAATAGCATTGGTTAGGTTAGTCACCCAGCTTGGTACACTAGGTTAATTTAAACATATGTCATTGGTCCATAGCTTTGACGGCCAAGTGCATTGTTTCTAGATTGATAACCCAAATTTGGTTTACTCAAACTAATTCTTGTTAAGCTTGATCTCGTACTGATTTCTGGTTCAAGGTTGCCGAGCAGAGACCTGATTGAATTGGACATAAGATACACTGCCAGCTCTTGGACTTATCTCCATTCCCGGTTCTCAACTCTTTAGCTTTCAAGGTAAGATTTTTGAGGATGCTTTGTGTTTTTCCACACCAGTCACTCGGGTTGAGTTTATATTCTTTACTTTTCTCGCATCTTACATACCAAAAAACAAATAAATATAAGTCTTCTTAATTGGAATATCAGTTGAATCCACGCAAAAAGTATCAAACTGAAGTCCTGTTCAGCAAGGACATCAACACACATAAGAAATGATTGTTTGAGCTCAAATACGTGCAGTTCAAATTTGATTTACCCCGTAGTCGTGGTATATTCTTGAACAAGTTTGTTTTCTTAAACTCGTTGTGATCACATAAACAAATAACAAATGAAACAACTTGTTTACAAAAATTTTAGAATTTGTGTTAGCGTTTTGTTCTCCCTTTTTACTTTGTTTTGAAAACATATTCTGTTCCTGAAACTTTTTTAGTTAGGTGTCTTGAGATCTTAACATTTATTATTTATGCACTCTGACATTTTTCTAATATACCATGAGGTACTATGATATTCAATAAATTTATCACTGGCTTTGTTTGTTTTACAAGAACTAATTCTAGAAAGTACTCTTCAATATTTCCATTGTTTATGGTAATTAAATGGGATGAAAATACAATTTTCACAGGATAAATTACATATTAGTACCATAAAATTTATTTTTTTTGACACGATTTAGTATATTAATTTTTTAGTTCATAAATTTGGTGAAATAATTTTCAAGTCCAAAAATTTACATATATTTAATAAAATAGTCCAAATAACGATGTAAAAACTTATACTCTGCTATTTAAACTATTTTATGAAATATATAAAATTTTAAATACAAATATTATTTTATAAAATTTGTTAACTAAAAAAATTAATATATTAAATCTCAGTTACTAATATATACCCATTTTCATAATCAAGTTTCTCCCCCGAAAGCCCAGAAATAGAAATTGGGGCTGACTGTTTCAGCCCATCCCCAAAGCCCAGAAAAGTTGATCCTTCTCTGCTCTCCTCTCTCTCGCCACTCTCCTCTTCCTCGTCTCTCTCTCCTCGCTAGGGTTTTGTTAGGGTTTCTCTCTCTCTCTCTCTCTCTCCGATTTCGCTAGGGTTTTCAAATCTCGACCTCGGCGCTTGCCGCTCTGCGCTCTTTGTCTCTGCTTGCGGTAGCTGGTTGAAGTTCTTTCTCTCTCCTTTTCATTTTGCAATTTGAATGAATTTGTATATTTTAAAGGGAAATTGTCATTTAGGTACCCTAGTTTAAAACATTTATCACTTAGGTACTTTGACATTTCAATATATACAATAAAGTACCATGATATTTGAATATTTTATCATCTAGGTATCCTATTTTGGAATTTGATGAATTTTTGTATGAATTTGGCCAATTTTACTCCAAAAATGTTGATGTGGTACATGATTATGATAATATATATACGTAATTTCTATGTTTTCATAAAAAATTGAGCGAATTGTGATAAAATATTTGCTGAATGTTAATGTAAATTACCTCCACAACCTTGTGTCATTTTCCCATTTTTTGGCAAAAAAAAAAAATTTATGACGATACTCATGTAATGTCAAAATTATGTTCACTTTTAGTATTTATTGACGAAAATTTATCGAATTTTGAATAGGGTATGTGATTGATAAAATTTTAAAACTTCAAGCTACCTAAGTGATAAAATATTTTGAACTCAGGGTACCTTATTTTATATATTGAAATGTCGGAGTACCTCGGTAATAAATGCTCAAAACTCAGGGTACCTAAGTGATAATTTTCCTATTTTAAAAGCTATGAACATGTTTTTGGGACTTGTTAAGTAAACCTTGGATAATGGATGTTAATTTGTAATTCATACCAGTTTTGAGCATTGGATGTTAAGTTGTGGTGCTCTTGATCTTGACTATAGTATGATGATTTCATGTGGGTTAGATTGTTTATTGTCATGTATTTTCTTCAAGGTATGAAATGATTAGTGGAATATGATTTCCCTTCAAACATACAAGGGATGATGGTGATATAGAATCTTGTTTTCTTTCAAAACAAATAAGGGAACATGACATTCTAGAATCTTGCTTTCCTTCAAAACAAACAAGGGAACATCACATTCTAGAATCAAGTTTTCCACACTTAACATTAAGCATGTATTCAGAGTGTCTTGATAAAATTTTGCGCCATCAATGCATGCCCATGACATATATTTCCACATCCTATCAATACCCATATCCGTATTTTTAGACTTGGGTCCATTATTCTTGGGATGGGAACGGGTTGATACACTCCTCCACCTCAATTGCCATCCCTAATTTGTATTTATGCCCCATTCTCTCATGTGCCAAATTTTGAAAAAAGAAAAAGAAAATACAGAATTCCATTTAATAAAGGGACTGGGAAGTGGAGTCGATCACTCCATATTGGGATGAAACGATTTGGAATGTCTAGACATTTGGCCACCTTTTAGGGTTTTGCATCCCCGCCCCTTTTTATTACAAAGCTTCATTCTTGTCTTTGTTATGCATTCTTCTCAGCTTTTTGGATGTTTTAAGGGACTGGGAAGTGGAGTCAATCACTCCATATTGGGATGAAGCGATTTGGAATGTCTAGACATTTGGCCACCTTTTAGGGTTTTGCATCCCCACCCCTTTTTATTACAAAGCTTCATTCTTGTCTTTGTTATGCGTTCTTCTCAGCTTTTTGGATGTTTTAATTTAATTTGTGTTGGATTTAAATTAATTTGATCTTGTATGCTGTGTGAGGTATTTGATTGGTTAATATAATTGTTAGTTGTGGATAAAGAAAATCCCTTGGATTTTGTGTTCAAACGGAATGTGGTTCGCAAAATAATGTGCTTTTATGTTGATTTGGTTGTATTTAACCTTTGGAAATTTAGGGGAGGCTATGGCGGGGGAAGCCCAGGTGCAAAAGTTAACTACTGTCTCAAAGAAAAGGAAAAAAGGGCAGAAAAAAGGTGGGAAAAAAAGTAAGAATACAAAAGTGTCTCCAAGAATGGGGAAAAATGTCAAAATTGATAAAAAGATGCAGAAATTATTCCGTAAACGAGCAAGGGAGTATCATTCAGACGATGACAATGAAGATGATGAGATGATGCCAGATCCAAGGGATGAGCGAGTGAATTCAGGGAGGAAATCAGTTAAATCCAGCGATGATTTTTATGACGATGAAGGGGTGATGGGACAAGACACCACGAAGGAAGAACAACCTTCAGACGAAGAAGATGGAATTCAGATTGGGGTTCTGAAATTTACTGAAGGTTGTAAAGCGTTCCGTATCGCATTTTCCAAGATCATGAAGAGGAATATAGATGACGAGTCACTGGTAATATTCCTGGGTGTGTATTTTCTCTTAGGCAAAATGTTTTTCAGCTGCTATTCATCTTGTTTTGATTTCCTGTTTCTGAAACAGTTGGGTTTCTTGGTGCAGGGTCCTGTATTATCAGCACATAAGAAGCTTGTGGTAACAAAGCTTGCTGAAGAAGCAACTGAGCGAAAGGCGAAGTGTGAAGCCAAAAAGACAAAGCACCTGGTACGTTTTTCATTAATTTTCACTGATATGCATTTAGTATTTTAATGCCATTCTTCCAGGTTAATAGAATATCTCAACTGTGCAAGGTTGAGGAGAAGGGACATGTAAAGCCTGCAAATTTCTTGGACTCACATGAGAAGTTTCTGATAGGTGTTGCAACAAAAGGAGGTATATTCTTCAATGATTCACCTACCAAAGTTTGCTATATTGTGTATCTAGAAAGTTACTAATATCTTATCCCAACTAATATATTTACTCTTTTCCATGCATGCTGATGATGTCAGTGGTCAAGCTTTTCAATGCTGTAAGTCCCTCTATTGAAAATTGGCCCTTGATTATATCATTTTTCAGCATGCCTTATGTTAAACTGCCCATCGTTACTTCTCCTAGGTCAATAAGGCACAACATTCTCATGCTCAGAAAGGAGAGAATAGTTCAGGGTCCAAAGGAGAGAGAGGTAAAAAAATTTACTGTATAGCAACCTTTATAAAGTCTTTTGAATTCCTAGAACTGCTCTTCTTCTCATACGTTGGTCTCAGTTGTCTTCCACGCATGTCTCCTTGTTCTAGACTTATCTCTTAATCTTCATTATGGCTGTTGCGTAATACATTTTGAACTAGCCAATACATGATGATTCTTTTTTAGTGGTCTCCATAATACATATGTATTTTGTTTATTAAAACATAGTAACAAATTTCCTTAAAATTTAAAATCTATAAACATGATACATATTTATATAACTTTTTATTTAAAAATTTTCAAACATATGACTTCGAAGTGGCTTGTGTTACCTAAACGTCCCAACACAATCATTGCTAACAACCAGCTTCCACAAAATTGCGACTGCAAAGCACAATTTGCTTCCATGGATGAACCTACCTAAGCATCCATTATTATAGATCCAAAATGGGTTAGTATAACTCATTTAGATGAATGAGCCCAGGATAAGAAGAAAAGGTTGAATTGTCTCAGATTGATGCCATAGCTAATGCGACCATAGTTGATTATGATTCATTCTATAGTTTATCCAATAGTTGCATGAAGCTGGACCGGGAGCAAAAGCGGGAGTGCAAATGGCTGCGGAAGTTAGCAATAATAAAAGTTTCTAAGATAGGAGCGTGTAGAAAGCATTGAGTTTGAAATATACAAACTTACATATGAAGTTACTAAAATTGCATAAAATAAACCATTGAAGCACACTGTCTTAAAATATAGTTAATACTAAGAACTAGTTAGTAGGGTTCATTTACCAGGCACTAAGGCACCGGATTCCATTAGAATTCCGAAGTTAAGTGTGCTTGGGCGAGTAGTACTAGGATGGGTGGTCTCCTAGGAAGTCCTCGTGTTGCCAACCCTATAAGGTTGAGGGTCCTCAGAAACAGCCTTTCGGCAGGGGTACACCCTAAAGGGGTAAGGCAGCGTACATCCACCCTCGCAAACCCCGCTTATGCGAGAGCCCTTGAGGCACTGGGTCTATTGTTGTTGTTGTTGTACTAAGAACTAGTTAGCAAAATTGAGTTCACTTTTATCCTCTAATTCCCTAATGCAATATCCCTCACTTGTATTATAAGGTCTGATTGCAACTGCATTGCTATGAGCGGCATGCTCCAGTTTAATCAACAACCACCAATAAAGATGTATGGTGTTGTAGGATCCACATTTAGCCCCCAATGCGAGCTATCCTTAATGAAAGTTGTTATTAATGTTCATTAATGGGTCTTTTGTTTTATCTGCCAGCTTTAAGGGAGCGGAGAAAGCAAGTATTCTTTTCCGAATTGCAAAAGGCTTCATCAAAATCAGCTGAAACTGTAGCAAAGGTTGATCGTACCTATATTGTTTTAAGCGTTCATACGTTTGTGACCCCCTGCGTTCTTTTCGCTTCTTATGTTCTATTTTTTACTCAATTGGTCTTTCTATGTGAATTGTCCTTTTAAAAATGAAGTTCATTTTAGGAGCTCTTTGTGTAATTACCGATATATTTCCTTTTCTGCATTGTGTTTTACATGGATTTAGCTGCCTTGCTTGGTCTGTTAAGTTTTCTGTACTGAATTTGTCATTGTTTAACAGCTCTGGCATGTATTCACTTGGTTAATTCTGTTGACATTACCACACTAAGTCAGCCCCCTGGCGTTTTTTGCTCGGGCCTATGTATATCTTTGTCCGTGTTTGCCATTGATTTGAATTGAGGATGTTATACAGTATGTAATGAACTTTTATAAAGGCCTCAATGATGTAAATATGTTATATTTTGTTTGCAAATATTTACTTTATAAATGTTTATATGTTGAAAACCGTATTGAATTTCGGTCAACATCAGTCTAAATACTAATGAAGCTAAATGAGGAGATGACCTTAGATAGCGTTGAGTGGAAGGTTAGAATAGGTGTGGTTGACATAGCGGTTTAGGACAGAGGAGCACAACAAAACTAGTTCATAGCGCCTCTAGGCTTACATGCTTGCTATTGTTGCTTGTTGCTTGCATGTTTTATTGTTGCCGTCGTATTGTTGCTTTGTGCCTTGGTGCTCGTCGCTCTACTGCTGTGTTGATTTGTTTCTGTATTCTTGCTTCATGGTTTTGCTTGGTTTTTGCTTTTTAGTATTGGGGGCTTTCAGACACAGCCTTCCTTTAGGGTAGTACCCTGAGAGGGTGAGGCTGTTTACATCTCACCTTCCCTGGACCTTGCTTTGGTGGGAGCCCTTGTGGCATTGGGCTTCTTATTTTTGTTGTTGTAATTACTGCTAGACGAACCTTTAGAACCTCAGCCCATCCTATTTTAGTCTAACTTGGTTTGATGTTGCTTGCTCCTCGATAGGAAAAAAAAAAAAAAAAAAGGGTACTGGAATAATGACTATCATTTTGTAGCATCTACCGCGTCCTATTTTGATCTAACTTGGTAACTTGAATTTGTGACATGCAGGCATCTAGGTGGGTCAGTCATGCCGAAGGCGAAGAGCCTGCCTGGGCTCCGTTACGTGATACTTACATGTTGACAAACTCTAAACTGAAAGATTGGGATAAAATGGCTGTAAGAAGCTCCGCTCTATATTAGGCTCATTTTTTTTGTTTTCTTATACGAACGATTTTAAGAGAAAATACCTTCCTCCATATGGGAGAACTTGAGTTCCTCTCATGGAGTGAGTCTAGGTGTGTATTTGAGCTGAGCCCCGAGTCTGATGGGCTCAAGGCTTGGCTCATTTGTACTAAGCTCGGATTGAGCTCTGCTTGAAGCTCCCCATGCTCAGAAAGTTTAAGCTCGAATCGATTGAAGCTCAGCGAGCTTTGAATTAAGCTTGCAACATTTCAGCTCATTTAAACTCAATTTAGGCTCGTTTAGGCTCAGGATTGGCTCATTGAAGCTCAAATTTGGCTTGATTGTGTATATATTTAAGCACATATATTATATAAAAAAGGCTCGGTTAGGCTCATGTAGGCTCGCGAGCCTAAATGCTCGAGCTTCACTGAGCTCGGGCTTGATATGCTAAACGAGCTGGCTTTGCTCGAGCTGGAAGTTAGCGGAGCCTTTGGAGCTCTTTGAGGAGCCAACTCGCAAGACAGCTTGGCTCATTTACACCCCTAAGTGAATCATTTTCTGTTGCTCCGCTCTTCTTGAGCTTCCTTCCCAACTCTTCTTACCATCTCCCAACGAAACAAATTTGCTAAATTCCAACACCTTTTAAGTTATGCATCGAAATTACTTACCTAAGCAAATCAAAAGAACGTTTCAAAGAACTAAACTTTTTTGGCCGAATATATGTTGAGGAATACTTTCCCCTCCAACCGAAAACAACTATCGTCTGGATTTATGAACGATTTTGACGTGGCTAACTTTATGCGTCAGGATTCAACCGCGAGGGAGGACATTGGTGCGACTGCAGCTCATAGTTCTGATGATGACGATGATTGAATTTCTAGTAACTGAAGAAAACCTCGTGTTCTTGCCTATTTTGTCTGAATTTTGGATGTTTATACTCATGACATGGTCTCCGCACATGCAGCTTCACCCTTGAATTAATATCACTAATATGTATTATTAGTATGGTTATTTATACCAAACGTCCCTGTACTTTATTTATTATATCAATTTAGTCCTTGTACTTTAGTTGTGTCAGTTTAGTCCCTCTATAATTTACATTGTGTTAATTTAGTCCTATAAATAAATTGAAGTTAGTGATGCAAATTTTAATGGCAGAATTATGTTATACAAGTAATCCACTACAAATTTACCTATTTAACCTTACTCATGGCCAAATTATTTAAAGTTTCATCAATAATTTAATATAAATTTTACTATAAAGGTCAAATTGATACAATATAAATAATAGAGGGATTAAATTGATATAATTAAAAATATACTAAATTGATGCAACAGGTAAAGTAAAGAAACATTATATTAATTTATGATCTCTAGCCAATTGGGTTTACTGAATAAATTCATGTTGAAATTACTTCTTTTTCTAAATTTATTTTCTTCAAAATTAAATTTTTTAAATTGTAGATAAGTTTATCTTATGAGTTTTTAGTTTTACTTTTGATTTGACAAAGGGGAAGTTATTTTTCTTTCATTTAATTGTCTTTTATATATTGGTTGAACAATCCGATAGTTTAATAGTGTTTAGGTTGTTGTAATTACTAGAGTAAAAACTGCTTTTGTCGGAGCAATACTATAACTTCTATATTATCAAAATATTTAATATTTAATAAATCATTGTGGTAATAATTTTGCGTTGTTAATATTATTCTCTTATTTTATTGGAAATATTATTTTACACCCTATAGTAAAGTTATTCACACTGCTCGTTGATGTCTTTAAATTTGTTTCAATTAATTCTTTATATTTTCTTTTGTTAAAAATAATTCTTAATGTTTGTAATTTTGTTTAAATTAGTTTCTTATCTTTCTTTTGTTCAAAATGGCTCCTAATATTTATAATTTTATTCAAATTAGTAAAATATGTTTTTTTTTTTTCAAAATGGTCCTTAATATTGTACTTTGTGTCAAATTTAGTCCTTTATATGGTGACCCAAATAATGTAAAAATTAAAAAGGTGAGGGAAAATTTTGTCATAAATTAAAAATTATTTTAAACAAAAGATAAGATAACAGATCAATTTAAATAATTTCAAAACATTAAGAACCAATAGAATGGACTACTCTCTGGCAGAATTGTAATCACCGAATTAACATCATGTTTTTTCTTTTTGTTTTAAAGTCACTATCTTTTTTTTTTCCGCCTTTTCAAAGTCATAGAATAATGGTTGCCGTTAATGGATAAAATATAGGTCAAGGAAGTTTCATAAATGCAAAATTGACCCATTCATTCCTACAAAGTTATTACGATGTGTTTGCTTTGTGAAATTTGAATTTTCCAAGAGCATTTTTGAACTCCAATATTTTATTAAAAACACTACTCTAATGAGAGGCTGTTTTCGAGGATTTTCATGATGGGCGTCCTCGAAAATAGCCTCTCATTAGGTTATTCCCCTGATGGGGTCAGGCTGCATACATCATACCCCTTCTAAACTCTGCTCATGTGGGAGCCCTTGCGGCACTGGGCTTGTTATTATTATTGTTGTAGAAAAAACACAGGAAAATAGTGATTCAAAGAATAAAACCTCTTAAAAAATAAATATTCTATGACAGTTTCAGAGAAAGTTAGTTTTCACCTTAGATTTTTTCCGACAATAGAATATTTGCAGAACACAAATGTAGCTAATTAACATTTCATTATGTAGCCAACGGAGCCGGAAAAAAAAAAAAACCATTGCAAAACTTAACAAGTGATGGGTCAATTTGATCTTAACAGGCAAATTTAAAAGGGTTCGTCCAGCGGGTTACCGTAAACTTGGTTTAGCTCCTGTTGTTGTAGTCGAAGCAATACCAACCATAGATGCGCTCATTTGTCCCTTAAATTTAGGGGCTCAAAGAATCATTGTGGAAGGGGATAATGAATGGGGTGTACTCTTCTCCGACAGACATTGTTGAATATAGTGGAGGATATTCGTACTATTGCTACGACTCAGGTTTTATCTATTTATTGTTACAGAGAAGCAAACAAGGCAGCAGACTGGTTAGTAAATGCAGGCTATGAGGACTTAGGCGTTTCTATTTGGGATCATGGCCCCTCCCGGGCTCTTTTCTCTATGGCTGGCGTGTTAGAACAGATTATCGAAGTACTTGCAAAATACTTGCAAAATTTCCCAAAATACCAGGAACTGGGTAACCGAGAGATCTCAGGTGTTGAGGCGTGTAATCACTTTCCTTAAGGCTTATTTCGGTATACGAAATATCCTCGGGGATACAACAACAACCATATATGAAGAAGAGAATATGTAAAGGGAGAGACATAGTGAGATGAATGAGAATAACCTTTTCAAAGACTATCACAACACTTTTATATGAATTTTTCAAGTGTTACTTGCAATTGTATTTCATAATTTCATTTCTCAAAACATGAAGAGATAATTCTCTTTTCTTCTACTTTCAAATGAATCCCCCAAAGGGCTATTTATAGTTTTTCAAGTGTCTCTTCAAGAAGGGACACATCCCTTCATGAAGAGTCACTTTCTTTTTTAATATTACACAATTATTACAAGTAAACACATTTCATATGTGTTCTCTTAAATAATAGGGAAAAATAATATAAGAAAATAAGGTTCAAAAGACGTCCCAAACTTATCAAAATGTTACTGTAATTCTGTAAGATGTGTGTGTCGACATACAAATGGCACTGTTGGATGGTATATCGACACACGGGCCCTATGTGTTGACACACATCCCATACACATTCAAAACACTTAACCAAGTATAAGACAATCACATACATTTTGAAAATACACCAACATTCCCCCACCATTTTCAAAATGCCATCATTCTCGAATAATCAACATCTCAAATTAAAGGAGACCTTATTGTGCATCAATGAGGGTGTCTCACGATTGAACCCCCAACTAGTGAAGAGACCATACAGTTAATCGGATCGAAAATGGTAGACCAAGCTTTGAACCATACAACCCATTTGACTAACCGACTATCTAATCACGCACAAGGCGTACTCCCCGTACATACCCTACGACTCCCAGATCGACACATTCTGTGGCCTTGTGTCCTGTACCCTTCGTAAGTGTTTCAGGGCCAAACCCTTAGTAAAAAATCACCCCTTTGAAGCGGCCAAACTTCAACACTCACTAAGGTGGACCTCATTGATCATGTCCCTGCGATGCGACCTTCAATAAGTTTTTAAAAACCAGGTCCATTAAGAGCATAAGCTCATCCTCTTAGTATCTCTAACGCAGGTACCAAGCACTACACACTAGGGATGGAAAAATTCTCTTTTAGTGCTTGCAGTCACACGTATGACATGTCTCTCTCATTGAACCCGAGACCTAGCGTCATACTAGGCGTCGAGTTGAGGGCCTATCATGGGTAACTAATAATGACAGGTTTCACACCATCCCTTTAATTATCAAGTCTCTAGCAATGTTCTCAAATAAGATATCTACTAGTTTCAGACTTACATTTCAAAGTCCACAGTGATCACTCAATCTTTTATGAGTTATCTCACTTCACAATATTTGACACTGTTGTGTTCGGACTTTCAGTGATACATCTCACTCTTTCACATTTAAAAAAAACATCTCACTATCACAACGGATAGATATAGACAACATTGGCTTGTGCCACAAAGGAATTTTAAACACAAGATCCTTTAATCGCTATGTTTCTTTACAAGCTGAAACCAGAGCAATAAACTCTAGTATCACAGTGGAATTTATAACACGTGTTAGTTTCTTGAAATTCAAGGAACAACACCCCCACCACTTATAACATTTACTAGCTTTTAAAAGCATAGTCATCCCTCTCGGATGTTCAACTGGCGTTCAAGTATTCTTCTAGATAGAAGAGTATTCATTAAAATAACACCACAACGCGTGGTCATTCCAGTACCTTGTGTACTCCATGCCAGTTATCTTTACTTACATAGCTAGTTATTTATACTCAGCCATTCAACAACCAAGGCTATATCTAACCTTTTCAATTTCCAATTATACCATTGGAACATTTTCATTTGATTCTAAGTATTCATACCAAATTTCAACATGTAAACAATGTACATTCACACAATGAATCCACTGTCATTATCAGACTATTCATTTACACTTTGCGGATTCATTAACTACCTCTTACAAGAGGCCACATCGCAAGACTTCATAGACTCGTCATAGAATCACAATATATGACACAACAATATTGAACTTTGATGTTCATATTATCTCTAGTTCATTCTTCTAGAAATAAACAAGTCTGATCGCTAGAGACTTCTCTTTTCACACTTTTATTCTTTCAAGGTTCTAGAGTCTTTCCAGGGATATACCCTCAAACATGATTTTCATCATCTATACTTTACTTCACATTATGACAATGTATAATTCAAGATCAATGAAAGACTCAATGTTACTTCGTATGCACTCATTAACATTTATATCTCAGGATATTCAATTCACCCATAATTCAGTCACTTGAATACTCATGCCATTTATATACATCAAACTTTATGGGTAACAAAGGAGTCATCATAACTCAGTATTCATATACTCTTTAAATTTGTCATGTTGATGACTAACAACATCCTAACATGTAAACATATTATTTACCATGCAACTATTGCATGAATCTATCACTCAATTTGAGTATTTAAAAATTCATTGTATAAAATACACTTCATTTTAACTGACTACTCAACCATCATATACATATGCAAGTAAGCTTTATCTCAACCGCATTAATCATGATGATAAAGTTTTTTCACACGCATGCCGGTTTGCATTAGAACATTACATCCAATAACTTTGGAAAAACCCACCGAAGATATGTGGTCAGTTATGAAATTATAAATCACCATTTCCAAGTGCTTTTCTACAATTTCTCTCATCATTCTTAATCATGGCCTTTAACGTGAATTTCTTTATATCAGTCATACTAGGGATCAACATATATAAAAATCACCATACATTTCATGATCCATTGGGGTCCATTCAAATTCGCATTACTTTCACTTATCAAGCATTCAAACGGCATTCAATTCTTAAATAACCAAGCCGTAAAAATTCATAATCACATTTAAGTTCATGGATATATGGACTCATAACCACATCAACATATATAGTAACACAAATCATTTTTATGATGCATTAATTTCAATTTAATGAAATCATACTTCCATGCATATAAGCATTAATCATACAGCCACATTAATGTCCATACTCATACTTTCATGCAAGTATTAGTTATATTAACTACTACGCATTGATATTTTAACATCATTAATATGTATACATGATTATACACAAACTTCTTTCATAATCATGATTATATAAACACTGCTTTTCATGACTTTCCAAATCTGCTATCGTTCACTTAATTACGCCCTAATGTAATCCCTCAGTGAACAATACGCATATGAGATTGGATGTATAACCATCTAAATAAGAACGAATCAATATACCCATATTTATTTCCTATTATGGGCTCTTCTCACATAAATATAAACATACGTGCATTAAACCTCAATTTAATTGTTGTTCATATTTTAATTTCATACAACAACGAATTTACCATACACAAATGCACAATTTATACTTTGTTCCAAACTATGAATACATTTTCATATTTCATGAAGAACCCATTGTTCTTTTCAATTCGTAAAATACATGTATCATTATTAATATACTTCATTCACTCATTTATTATTATTAGTTTTGGCATCATCTCGGCATTTGGTTTCAACAACCACGCTAAACAAGGTTTTACCTTTTAGCATCGGCTCGACGTTTGGTTTCAACAACCACCCGAAACACGAAATTTCATATAATCAAAATTCTAACAACTATGTATTTAAAATTCCATATTATCCTCAGTTAAAATGCCAAAACAATTAAATATACATGGCTTCTTGGATCGTTATCTGTTTAACTTATACAGAAACAAATTTTAACCACTTGATGTTAATATATTATTATATCTCATATCATGCATGTAGACGCATATGCATGAGTGGTTAACTTAACACGCATGTTCGAGTCTCTCAGACAACGCTTGCCCTTGAACACGGCGGTTCGAATCCAGTAACCATTTTCACACCCTTCATTTTATTCCCTTTTTTTTTTTCGATTTATATGGGCTGTTGTATAGATTGTGCACGAAATGCAATTTGAATCAATGGCTTAGGATCATATCAATTTCTCAAGAGACGCGGGTTCGAATATGAAGAAACAGCAACTCTTTCCCTTTTTTTTTCCTTTTTTTTTCCTTTTTTTTTTTCTCGATATTGTCCTTTGAAATTATTGTTAGTATCGATTTCGTTTTGCACAACCACCATGAGAATTGCAAATTCTACAATTATCATTTTTTTATTTTTGCCTGCGCATGATCATCATCTTCATCCTTTTGTTAAATTAACATGATACAAAGTTATTCAATTAAATTTTATGTATCATTTGATCAAAATTCATGATTCATAATTGTGAATTCAAAGTCACTTGATCATAAATTCATGATCCAAACACTCAATGCCTCTTAACTTTCATTTTGATATCACATATATACTCATCAACGAATGCGCATCAATTTACATGAGACGTCACATGATTTCATGATTTTATCCCGAGTCAAGTAAATATATTGTCATGCATAAACAACAATGCATCAACCACTATTCGTTAGGCATTATATAACTTCATGATTTTGATGTCTCTTGATCAAATTTTATATTAATCTTAAAATTTTATGATCCTTCTTACTCATATTTGAGTCAAAAGAACATACCTTGATCCATAGTAATTAGTATACAAGAAGAATCCAAGAAGACATACATTTCCCTCTTTGTCCCTTTCTCCAATTTCACATGGTTCGCCACCAAATCAAGGAAAGTGAAGAAGTCATTTCAATAAACATTAAGCCTTAAGATTGTTAGAACAGATTATCGAAGTACTTGCAAAATACTTGCAAAATTTCCCAAAATACCGGGAACCGGGTAACCGAGAGATCTCAGGTGTTGAGGCATGTAACCACTTTCCTTGAGGCTTATTTCGGTATACGAAGTATCCTCGGGGATACAACAACCATATATGAAGAAGAGAATATGTAAAGGGAGAGACATAGTGAGATGAATGAGAATAACCTTTTCAAAGACTATCACAACACTTTCATATGAATTTTTCAAGTGTTACTTGCAATTGTATTTCATAATTTCATTTCTCAAAATATGAAGAGATAATTCTCTTTTCTTCTACTTTCAAATGAATCCCCCAAAGGGCTATTTATAGTTTTTCAAGTATCTCTTCAAGAAGGGACACATCCCTTCATGAAGAGTCACTTTCTTTTTTAATATTACACAATTATTGCAAGTAAACACATTTCATATGTGTTCTCTTAAATAATAGGAAAAAATAATATAAGAAAATAAGGTTCAAAAGACGTCCCAAACTTATCAAAATATTACTGTAATTCTGTAAGATTTGTGTGTCGACATACAAATGGCACTGTTGGATTGTGTATCGACAAACGGGCCCTGTGTGTCGACACACATCCCATACAAGTTCAAAACACTTAACCAAGTATAAGACAATCACATACATTTTGAAAATACACCAACATGGCGTAGCCTTAGGAGTCCTTTCTAAGAGAGGGATGTCCGAAGGTCCGGGTCATTATCTTTTTTTTTTTTTATAAAAGAAATGAATATGACTTGGTCCTAGTACAAGTATGCTTCACTCTTTTTCCATAGAAATATATAGAAAATAAAATTACAGAGCTAAATCATTTCTTTTCTCCAAGGTGCCTAGCTGATCAAACTGAAATGATTCCTAACCATTTTATGTTGTAACCCTTTGCTCCATAGCTATTGCATGAACGAGAGCGGGCGATAAATATATATGGCACATGTTAAATTTCAACGGGGCTATAGGCCTGCCCATGAGTTGGCATACATTAGATCCACATATAAGCTTATGTACGGTTACATTCTAAAACCAATTAGTATTAGGTGGAGTAACACACTTGATTTATAAATTGATCTTTTCACTCTTACAGCTCGTATGCAGCATTCTAATTATTAGACTCATATGTAAAGTCTTAACAGCACATTATGTGAGTCTCAACAGTACATCTTTCATCAGAAGGTGTCATAATGTAAAAGTGGGAGTGAAATTAAGGTAGCAAGAGAAAACGATGTCCTCAACGAATCAACTCGTAAATTTGATCGAGAATTTCAAAAAACACCATTTGAGATTTTTTTTTTTTTTTTTAAAAGAAACTTAGCCGTATAAAAGCAAATATTTGAAAAATTAGCAATTTCTTTAAGTTCAATGTACATTAAAGTTAGGTTCTTATTATTTATAAAAATAGGATAATATTCATAGAGACAACCCCAGCGTGAACTATTAATCAAAATCAAAATGACCCCCGACTTTTTAATTTTATCAAAGACACTCTTGAACTATTGGTCAAAATTAATATGACTCTCCTCCCAAGTATTGGTTAAGATCAATGTAACCTCTTCAACTTTTAAATTATATCAAGGATACCTTCGAACTATTAAAGAAGATCAATTTGATTCTTGAACTTCAAATTTTATCAAAAGCTTTTAAAAAATAGAAAAAATTGGTTCAGACACCCTAACATTTGATAATATATTCTATAGAGCAATGTGAGGTATGCTAAGCTTCCGTAACTTTTTTCAAGTATTTTCCATATAATTCCATTAGGATTCCGTTAAATCATGCTGATGTGACAAGTAAAATAAAAAGAAAATATTTCAAACATAATTTAACTATTATTTATATTTAAAATAACGTAAATTATAGAAATCCCCCTGTTTGCTTCACTAAGAAAAACCCATTTCACAAATAGAACCGCTCACTAAACCACCTCACTTTTAGCAATTCATCAAGGGCTTGGATCCTATACTATGGGGGAATCCACAACAAATTTGCTGTGGCCCCACACAGGGGAGGATCCCATGCAGTCACCACATGGATCCAGTGTTTTTTTAATTTTTTAAATTATTTTATATTCTTCTAATTCATTAAAAATATTATATTATAATATATATATATATATATATATATATATAATTTTTAAAAATATTATATGTTAATAGAAATATTTATTTGATACTAAAATTTTTACCATGTATGTAACTTATCTAATTTATATAGTTAATATGTAAAAAATAAAATTTTAAAATATAATATTTTAATATTATTAAAATGTAATAGTTAACCTAAGTTTTTAATATATACTATACATACAATCATAGTATTAAAAACATAATGTTTGAAAATTTTATTTTAAATATTTAAATATTATTTTTAATTTACTTAGAAATCATTTATAAATAAAATAATAATATTATTGCTAAGATGAATTTGTTATTGTCAGGGTAATATCGTACTTTTTAAGCTAATTTTATAAATCTTATTATTTATAATCATATCTTTCAATAATAATTTTTGTGGAGACAATAACTCCCTGTATTTTATGAAGTGATAGTTTTATTAATATATGAAATTAGAAATTAGATAAACAAATTTAAAATTAAAAAGTGTATAAATTAGAAATTATAGATTTTCTAATTTTAGTCAAAAAATATAAATTTTATGCATTTAGGCAAAGATAGGAGCTTTACATTACTAAGCAAAAGATAAGAAGAGTTTCCATTATTTATATAAATATAATTATTTAAATTAATTATAACAATGATATTATAAATTTAGAAGATAATAAAATACTTTTTAAATTTAGAAAAATACTATAAGATAACATGCAATAATTATTGGCGAAAAAAATTTTAAAATTAGATTAATAAATCTAAAATAAAAATTTGAAAATAAATGATGAAAATAAGGTTTTTTAGAAAAGTTTTAAAAAATTAAAGTTAAAAAATATTATCATATTTTTTTAAACTTTTTTAAAAATTTATTGTTTCATTATTTTTTAAAATTTTTAATTTCATAAATTTTTAAATCTGAATAGAAATTATTTTAAACAACAAATGTTATATTTTTTTCATAATATTTTTTATAAAAATTTTAAAAATATTTTTTATTTTTTAAATTTATAATATCATTGCTATAATTAATTAAAATAATTAATTTTTATGAATGTAGAAAATCTCCTTATTTTTTTGTGGAAAACATAAAAGTTCATAATTTTTTCTTAAAACATAAAACTCCCTTCAAAAATAAAAATCAAACACTTAATCCCTGACTTTTAAAGGTAAAATATTCAAAAAAACAGTTGAAGCAAAAAATAAAAATTTTCTATAATTTACGCTTAAAAATATTTAAAACAATTTCAAAAAAATATTAAACTCCCTAAAACTACCCATAAATAATTTTAAAAATAAAAAATAAATTGCATTTTTATTTTTAAAATTATTTTTAATTTTTTTTGCTATGTATGATTGTTTTAAATATTATGGAAAATTCTGCTACGTATGATTGTTTTAAATATTATTGAAAATTTTAAGCTTAGTTATATTATTTTTCAAATGCCAAATTAGTTTAATTTAACGGAATCCTAAAGAAATTATGAGGATAGTATATAGAAAAAAGTTACAAAAATTTAACTTATTGTAAAAATATTTTGAAATCTCAGGAGAACTAAAAATTATTTTATTAAATCTAAGATACCTGAATCAAAATTATTTGAATTTTTTTTAATTATTTCAGATGTCTTTGATATGATTTTTGAAGTTGGGGGTCAAATTGATTTTAGCCAATAATTCGGAGGTGTGTTTGATGAAATCAGAAGTTGGGGAGTTACATTAATTTTGACCAATAATTCAAGCAATGTCTTTGATAAAATCGAAAGTTCAGGAGGTAACTTTAATTTTAGCCTATAGTTCGATTGGGTCTATATAAATGTTATCCATAAAAAAATATTTTTATAACAATTCTTAGTGAGTACATATTTTGATTGATACATGTAGTAGAAGGAAAATAATTTTCAATTGCAGATAAACATTTTTGACTACAGTGTTAAATAAACATTATAACCTAAGAGGGTACATATTTTGATTTCTACCTATCTTCTGATTTCTGCTTGACGTGACCTACTTTGTGTTTGTTGTTGTTATTTGTGGTAATTTATTATTTTGGTCGCCGTGTGTTATGAGCTACTTATAATGTGGTGCTCTTCTGCTGGCAGGTCGCATGCCATTTGCTGTGGACCAATTTCTCAGGTTGGGGGTCCTTGAAAATAGCCTCTCTCAGGATAGCCCCCTGAAGGGGGAAGGCTGCGTACATCTACCCCCTCGACCCTGCTTAGGCGAGAGCCTTTGGAGGCACTGGGTTTGTTGTTGTTGTTGTTGTTGAACCTAAGAGGGTACTAACATGCAAGCATCGGATCCCATTAGAACTCCAAAGTTAACCGTGCTTGGGCGAGAGTAGTACTAAGATGGGTGACCTCCTGGGAAGTCTTTGTGTTACACCCTTCAGATTGGGGGTTATCGGAAACAGCCTCTCTTCATAGTAGCACCCTAAGGAGGGGAAGACTGCGTACATTCACCTCCCAGACACTACTTAAGCGGGAGCTCTTGGGGTACTGAAAATGTTTCTGTTGCTATTAAATAAATATTATAAAACTATTTGGGAATATTCAACCATACATGCAAATTATTACATATTTTTTCGAAGAGCAAAATATTACAAACAAAATTGAAAGAAAAATCCATGGATAAATATAAAATTATTCAGTCATTTATTTTAATTGGTAATTCAAACAAAAGGATAGACAAAAAATTTTGGAGTGCATATAATTGAACGATATGAACACTAAAGTAAAAATCGGTTGAACCGTTGAACCCCTAACAACTAAATTGTTTATTTTTATTTTTTCATATGATATATAATATTTAATATAAGGCATTAAAAAATTCATAATTAAGTATCATTGCTTCAACCTATAATATACAATATATAGCTTAAGACAAAAAAAATATAATACCTCAAAAAAAATTCAAATCGAAGGCCACCCTGAACCTTGTGTATATCTGCCGCTGTCTATGGGAATGAGAATAAGAAAATGAGAATAACTTTTGGGGAGTGGTAATAGAGATGAGAAGAAGGTTGAAATAGTCATTTTTATAGTTGGTATATACTAGGTATAAGTAAAATATTTTATCAAAATATTGTCTAATAAATTTTAGTGTAATACTAATAATAACAATAACAACCATCATA
The DNA here is from genome assembly GCA_018398585.1 of Simmondsia chinensis. Classification (NCBI taxonomy): domain Eukaryota; kingdom Viridiplantae; phylum Streptophyta; class Magnoliopsida; order Caryophyllales; family Simmondsiaceae; genus Simmondsia; species Simmondsia chinensis. Next base: position 21,275,946 of record JAGTTD010000018.1, read on the forward strand.
AAAACAATAATAACTATAATAATAATAACAATAATAATAAAGATAAAAAAATAATAATATTATAATTATAATAAAAAAATGATTATTATTATTATTATTATATATTTTTATTATTGTTGTTATTTTTATTATAACAATAATAATAAGGGTAAAATATAGTAAGACCCCCCTGAACTTTGTAATTAATCACAACACATCCCCTGCACTTTCAATTTTGAAAAATAGCCCATTGAACTTTGCAATTAAACACAACACATCTCCTTCACTTTTAATTTCAAAAAATAGCTCCTTAAACTTTGAAAATTAATACAACACACCCTTACACTTTTTATTTTATAAAATAGTCCACTAAACTTTGTTATTACGCACACCACACCCCTCGAATTTTGTTACTGAATATAAAACACCACTTAGACATTCATAAATTTTAAAATAAAAAAAGTATGAAATTAAAAATTTTAAATAAATTATGAAAGATATTTTTTTAGAAAAATTATAAAAAATATAATATTAATTTTAAATTTTTTTCAATATTTTTAAAAAAAAATTTCAGAATTTATTTTTAAAGTTTTTATTTTTAAATTTTTAATCTAATTTTAGAATTTATTTTTTAAAAAATTATTATATTTTCTCTTATAGTATTTTTTTTTAAATTTAAAAAAAATATTTTGTTATCTTCTAAATTTATAATATTTTACTCTATTAATTAAAATAATTATTTTTGTAAATATTAAAAATTCTCTTATCTTTTATCCAGAAATATAAAACTCATACCTTTCATCTAAATTATATATTTTGTATAAAACTAGAAAATCCCTTATTTTTAATTTGATAGATTTTTTTTTTAAATTTATTATTCTAATTTTTATTAAATTTTAAAATATTATTATATTTTGCAAAATTTTTCCAAATTTTTTTCATAATTTGTTTTAATATTTAAATTGTTGTATTTTTTTTTTTAAATTTTAAAATTATTAATGTCTAAGGAGTGAGTTATGTTTAGCAATAAAGTTCGGGGTAAGTTGTCTGTAATAACAAAGTTCAGGGGCTATTTATAAAATTAAAAGTACAAGGAGTGTGTTTTGTAATAAAGTTCAAGAGGCAATTTTATGAAATTAAAAGTATAGGGGGTATGTTGTGTTAATTTGCAAAGTTCAGGGGGCTATTTTATAAAATTAAAAGTGCAGGAGGTGTGTTGTGTTAATTTGCAAAGTTTAAGAGGCTATTTTTTGAAATTGAAAGTGCAGAGGATATGTTGTGTTTAATTGCAAGTTTAGGGGGTCTTACTAAAATAATAATGACAATAAATACTATAACAACAACAATAATAACAACAATAATAACAATAATAGCAACAATAATACTAATAACAATAATAACAACAACAACGATAATAATAATACTAATAATAATAATAATAATAATAATAATAATAATAATAATTCTTATTTACATTTCTACATTCCCAAACTAAGTCCTCCAGATATTAAAATGTGGGAATGAGAATGCATTTTATTTCCACTCTTATTCCCTTTCTATTCCCACTTTTTCATACCAAATAACCAAAAAATAAGAATATATTGTGCATTCCCACTTTCACCCCTCAATTCCATCGTACCAAACAGTCCATTGGATTTGAGTGGGAATGACTCAAACATCTTCGCTCCCTAGTTTGATATATGTGAATTGAAAAATATTATGAGGTTGAAATAGACATTTCTATATTTGATATACACTAGTAGGAGTGAATATAAACAAAATACTTACAAAAATACTCTCCAATAAATTTTTGCATATAATAATGATGTCCCTATACTTTGCCCATTGTATCAATTTAGTCCTTCTACAATTGAAATTGCGTCACTTTAGTCCTTAGAATAAAATTTATGTTAATTTGTTAATAAAAATTTTAACGGTTCAATGTTAGATTGAGTTAAATTGTGTAAATGGATGAATTTGTAGTGGGTTAATTGCATCTAACATGATTGTTTCGTAGAAAATTACATTAATAACTTAACTTAAATTTTACTGAACGACTAAATTAACACATTATAAATTATAGAGCGACTAAATTAATACAACTAAAAGTATAAGGATTAAATTGATACGATAAGAAAAATACAAGGACTTTTAGAGTAAATAACCCTAATAATAATAACAACAACAATAATAGTATTATTATTATTATTGTTTTTTTTATTTACTGAACGACTAAATTAACACATTATAAATTATAGAGGGACTAAATTAATACAACTAAAAGTATAAGGATTAAATTGATACGATAAGAAAAATACAAGGACTTTTAGAGTAAATAACCCTAATAATAACAACAACAACAACAACAATAATAGTATTATTATTATTATTGTTTTTTTTATTTGAGGTTAATTAAGTAAAATAAAATATTAAATTGAGATTGAAATAGAAAAAAGAGATTGCAGGCCCAACCAATTTTTCAATTCCCGTAGCAATGAATTTTTAAACCCAACTCTGTGAGTGAAAATATAAAAATTTTCATTCTTATTCCTACCTCTTTTTATTTTCACTCTCCATGACAACCAACCAAAAATTAAAAATAAGTTGCCTATTTTAACTTCCATCCTTCGTACCTTCTAGTCTCTCATCAACGCGTTGCATTTTTCACCCGATCATAGCTATAAAACTCTTTTAAGAATAGGCAGTAAGTCCAATGCGCTCTTCTTCTGGGATGTCGTCATAAGACAGGTAAAAGCTGTTATTTATTGGTACCTACCTTGTTTGGGGCGAGTATGGATAGAAGCAAGGCAGGTAGTGAGTATGGGTAGGATATAAATTTTAATACCTGCCATTGGTATGAGGTAGGTATGGGTAAGATGTTTTACCCGCCCCGCCTGCCTCACCTTATACCTGTCATATCCACCCCAATTTATATTTTATTAATTTAAAATAAGAAAAACATATATTTGATTAGTTATTTAAATTTGTGTTATATATTAGAGGAAATTAAAATTAGATTCCAAAGTATAATATTAAATTGTTAATATGAGCGAGTATGTAAAATAGTTTTGTAACCCACAATTGTGCTCGTACGAGTTGGGTAATGGTTATCCATTAGATACCCACGGGAAAGAGGGGCGGGATATATGTATGGGTTTGTACCTTTGGAGTGGGTATGAGTATTCATTTCATACCAATGACAAGTAACAAGACGGGTATGGGTATATATTTGGGTGGCAAGAATAAATATAGAAAAGGCAAGGCAACCCTGTACCTGCCCCATCCCATCCCATCACTATTCTATCTCCGCTTCCTATAGCCTCGTTTGGTTACTATATAAATTCAATTCCTATTGAAAGTTATATTTTTCACAAATTTAATTCTCATGTTAATTTCTCAGGAAGTAGGTAAAAAATATTTGATTTTTATGATTTAAAATAGAACTTCCATGGCAGATAAGTTAAAAACAAAGAAATTAGAACTTACTTAGAGGAATTAGGTAAGCTACTTTCCATATTTTAAAGGAATAGGCAATTCCTTCCTACTAATCGAATAAAAACCATATGCTATACTTTTTACAAATTTTTACTCTCTATATTTACTTTTCGCCCAATGAAACAACATCAAACACAGAGGATGAAAGTGGCAGAGATAAGGATGCTGCGCTGGATGTGTGGCCACACAAGGAAGAATAGGATTAGGAACGACGTAATAAGAGGTAAATTGGGTTTAGCCTCGATCGATGATAAATTGAGGGAGCACCGCTTGAGATGGTTTAGACATGTTAGCAGGAGACCGACCACAGCTCCAGTCAGGAGATGTGAACAGCTACATACTACGCTAGGCAGAAGAGCGAGGGGCAGACCAAAGAGGAGTTGGCTGGAGACGATCCGACACGACCTAACTTACCTAAATTTAAAGGAGGAGATGGCCTTAGATGGAGCTCAATGGAGGGCTAGAATAGAGGTAGCGGATGTAGCGGCGTAGATTAGTGAGGCAAATGGCTGGTAGTTTAGGATTTCTAGGCAGTCATAACCCAAGGTATTGTATTTATCTTCTGTTTTGTTGCTTTTCGTTTATTCCTCTATTATTGGACATGTACTATTTGCTTTACTATGTGTCTTAATTGTCTTCTGTGGGATATATTTTATAGTACTAGTTTTACACCGTGTCTTGTGCTGATGCTTTGTTGCTTCCATGGTTTTCAGGATACCATGTTCTCTTGACGACTCGATCTTCAGGATGGGGGTTCTCGAAAACAGCCTCTCTTCCACCCGGAAGGGGGAAGGCTGCGTACATTCACCCCCTAGACCCTGCTTAGTGCGGGAGTCAGTGTGACACTGAAACTGTTATTATTGTTGTTGTTGTATTTACTTTTCGCATGTAAAATGAGGTTAGTAACGCGGCTGTGATTAGTCTCGAGCTCGGGGTACCAAACCGGGATGAGTAATGACGCAAACGTGGATTAAACAGAGACGTGGAAGCCAACGATTCGTCGGTCAAACCGCCTCTGTGTCAGATTCGACCGTTGACCGCGACAGCATCTTCCCCGTATAAATACCAAATTTCTTTCATCCCTTCTCCTTCCTTCGTCACCGCGGATGGAGAGTCCTTTCATCTAGGGTTTTCCTCCATTTCCGATCAAAATCTAACCTCGTTTACGCAGATCTCGCGATTCACAATGCTATAATTGCGATCGAAACTCTTCATTTCAATGCTTCCCATTCGATCTGATGCTCTGATACTTGTATTGGAGATTGATCGATTGATGTCATTTGATTGATTTCATCTAGGGCTTTTGATCTGTTTTGTGGTGTCGAAGAAGCTATAATGCCTTCGGTGCCGTTTGAATTCTCTCTCTTGCGATCTCCGATCGTGTTCTTTTCTACTTTTATGCGCAGTTCTGTGTTTTCGCATCGTTTGAAACATCTTGAAAAGAGTGATCGGCGTGGTAATCTTAGTTAACATTAGTTTTTCTAGTTTTTGTTGCTTTTGTTCTGTTTGATCTTTTGTTGCTTTGGATCTTCGCTCTCTTTCTGGAGTATTGATCTTCTTAGCGCTATCGAGAGAGAGAGAGAGAGAGAGAGAGAGAGAGGGAAGGTTATTTGATTTATTGTTGTTGCTGGTCTTGCGGCTGATCTGATTTTGTGATCCATCTTTCGAGGTAACCATTTGTTTTATTCTTCTCTTTAGAAACTGTGTTACGGAACAAACCATATCGATCCAAAATACTGTATCCAACAAATACAAATCAAAGATCAACAATCAAACAATCAAATCATTCTAAATACTAGAATCTTTACAGTATAGTGTATATATTCTGTATAAACTGTAGAGTATAGGATTTACAAATATAAGGTTTGTATTTGTTGGATTAAGTATTTTGGATTCATATGGTTCGTAACAAATTGCGGTATTTACACTATGTTTGATTATGGAACGTGGGTTGCATGTAGATATAGTTTTTGTGGACACATATGTAGATATAGTTTGTGTGCATAATTTGGAATGATTCTTTTGGATCAGCGTCTGATTTAGTGTGTTTGTTTTCTGATAATAATGCTAGTGTTTGCCCATGGGTGTGACGAATTTGGTTTTGTGATGTGCGATTGTAACGTGGGAATTTTTGAAGAAGAGAGTGGAGGATAGATACAATTTATTTAGATTGTATCTAAATTTAGGGAAAAGAGTATACAAGAAGAAGAAGATTAGAGAGAAGAGGAGTAGAAGAGAATAGGAGGAGAGAGAAAGAGTTGAAAATTGAGAAGTTGATTATGATTCTTGTTATGCCATACATCAAGCAGTACAAGTATTTATAGCTTGTATAATTGCCTAACAACTTGCATAACAAAGTCATTAACAAATTAATCATATCTCTAATCATCTTAACCACTCAATAATAGCTCATAACCACAATAATTTCTCATAACCAATTGCAAGCTAACATTTTCCTATGTGATGAATATTGATTGTAACAACGACAGTGATAAAGATAAGAGGAAGTAAAAATAAATTGGGGGGGGGGGGGGGGGGGGGGGGGCTGTTCTTGTCATTTTCGGGTCCCGAAGGAAACATTTCAAATGGGACCCTTCATAAAAAGTAACATTTTTAACATTGATGAATATTTGTTATGTGTAATTGTAGTTCATCTAGTTCAGTTAGTTGTTTATATTGATGAAGAATTTGTAGTTGAGTTGGTTAAGTCAGTTTGGGGTCATTCTTGCGAGTGAGTTACATAGTAATTTTACAAATACATACGTACCTTGAGTAATTGAATAAGAAGAATCTCAATCAAATTTATCATTTCTCCTCTACTCTCTCTCCTTCTACTCTCTTCTACTCTTCTTCTCTCTAATTCTCTCTAACTAATCTCCTTCTCTCTACAATAAAAGAAACTAATCTCCTCTTATATTCTTCTCCAAATTTAATTCAAATCAAGATAATCTTTAATTGATTGTATCAATTGGCATCAGAGCCGTTGGTTCTCGGCCATGAAAATTTAACATTTTTCCAAGTTGAAAAAGAAACAAAGGAAGTGGAATTCCAACTTTATTTGTTAAATATGGCATTTATTAATGTGAAGTAAAGAAAATATAGTTTCTTTAGTTACACCATTTTCATATAAATTCTTAAATTTTCATTGTTATTCATGATATTTTTGGAGATTCTACGATTGATTTTACTTGTATATATAGTTCTGCACACAAATTGTAGACTTTTATAGTTCTCAATCTGAGCCCATGACCTCAATCCTTAGCAGCCTTGTTTTATTCTATGCAGTTTCCTGACCTTAAGAACCTTAATTGCAATCCTAATATTTATAGACTAAAAGGCACATAACTATTAAGCATACTAAACATCTAACTGAGACCTTTAGCCTATACTTTACTCTTGAAAATTGCAAACTAGCATATAGCCTATTATCATTTGTATCAAATTTTCTGCCCCCATCAAGATTGCCTTGAAGGACCTTACCGGTTGGGTCATGTACTGGTACTATGTTTAGGGGTGATCTTTGTGACAGGTTTATGAGCGTAAAGTTGCCAGTGAAAGAGGGTTTGCTGTTTTTGCATTTTTCCTCTGTTACCTTTACTTCATTATTGTTGTAATTTTACTTTATAATCTCAAATGTTTAGAGCTTTGATATTTATTTTCTTGGGGGCCTTATGTTATCCTATTGGCTGGCTCTCTATTTACAGTTGGTTCGATTCTTTAGCAGTTTCTGCACTGTCATTTTGGTCAATGGACAATTCCTCTGACAACGACAAAGATAGCTATGACTTAAAGCAGGCATCTCCTGCCCGGAAGCAGGGAGTTGCTGCTGGAAAGGGTGTTGTGAATGAACTTAGTAATGCTGCCATACTAGTAAAAGGCGCAAACTCGGAGGCTATAAGCAGTCTTCCTTCAAAAACAGACAATGCCTGTGATGTGGAGGGTGAAACTGAAGAAAATATTGAGATAAACCTGGATAATACAACTCCGAAAACGGGACATTTGTGTCCTACCTCAGAAGAAAAGACACCTGAAAATCAGCAGCCGCACAACATTTCTCACTTACGCTCATTGTCGGTGCCTGTAAGTTTTCCTTCCCATTTTTGTTCTATGTTAGTTGCCATTATTATTTTTGAATTAGACAGCTCTTGGTTCTTTCAGTAAGTATATAAAAAGGCGTAAGGTGCACTGAGGTAATATGGGTCCCAGTGCCTAGGCGCAAGGTGAAAGTCGATGGCGCGCCCCTTAGCGAATTGAGGCGCATATATTTGTATTTACATTCTTATTCTATATTTATGATATATACTATGAGAATAAGCAATGAAATCAATAGATTTAGTGTCAAAAAAAAAAAAAAAAATAGATTAGGTAATATGAAAGCTCTAATTTAATAATATACATAGTACTTAAGAAAAAAAATCTAAAAGATATTGATATTCATCAAAATCTATTATGGTATATATCATCAATATAAACTTTTTAACAAAAATATCAAGGCACCATAAAATTCACAAAAAATACTTGGTACCGGTATCATTTTCTTCCACTTCCATCATACTAGTTGTTCCCCATGCGCTGCACGGGTGGAGTTTACAATTCAAATGGATTGTCCCTTAGTTGGCGTCTTTTCTTCTAAATAAGAATATTACCTTTCAAAAATATAAATGGATAGATTTGAGCTTCTAAATAAGATAGTTTCTTATGAAATATGAACACTTTTATATGTTTTTAATTCACAATGTTTGTGGATTAAAAATTAATAAACTAAATCTTAAAGTACTAATATGTAATTTGTCCTATTTATAATTGGTTATTATTCTCTTATTAACATTACTTCTGAAAATTGAATATAATTTTATAATAGTTTAAAAATAAAATGAAAATATTTATTATTAATAAAAATATCTTATTAACAATACGTGAAATAATATCTTATTGTTAGTAAAGTACATCTAAATACAATATTAGAAAAATACATTGAATTTTTTACTCGCAAAAACTGAATCCAAATATTTGAAAATACACTTTTCTTTCATTTGTTTTATGTGACTTCTAAAATTTTAAAAAAACACTAAAATAAATGTAAAAGACTAGATAGATTCAATTTTGAAATCCAATTTGATACCTAAAAAACAGATTTGAAAATAAAATCTTATAATGTAGAGAATCTAATCTTTATATAAGTGCTCAATTCTAAAATTAGAATTATTTTTGTTAACTAAGTAATCCTCACATTTCTAACCTTCAATTTTGCTAAATTTTTATTTCAGATTATAGGTTGTTGATATAGTAAATAAAAGTTGATAAATGAAATATGTCATGAAGAACAAAAAACCCAACGTAAATTAAAATACAATGGATGGATGAAATTTTTAATTTGGAATATCTTTTACTAATCTAAAGAGTAAAATTATTGATGTGAATTCTTGTTTACAAATTTTAATGCGATAATAAGAAATTCCCTTCTCGTTGATTTGGCATGTACAGATATGACAAATCTATTTTGTATAAGTTGAACCATGATTAAGAAATCATCAGAACTAAAATGAAGGATATGGGTATAGAACTACCTGTCGTGTGCATGTAATGCAAGTAATAAGAACTTGATTTCGTCCTCTCCGAGAACTTGATGATGCTTGAGATTCATTGGCGCAACCATCAAAACTTGATAAAATCATCCATGAACCACGTGCTCCAGGATGTAGGTATAATAATGAACAACTTTTGATTATAATTAAGCAAATCTTTGAAATTCTGCATTCATAGTCCTGTATTTTATGCACTCGGAAACAAAAAATATTGACTAAAAATTGGATTTAATTATAAAATCAAAATGAGACATTATAATTTCATAAGTAAAAGACCATTAAATTAAAATTTCAAACTCTTACCGGATAGTAGGGAGAAAGAGTGATACAGACCGAGACTCGCCAGCCGCCAAAGTCTCCTTCACAGCTGCCGCCATCTCCTCTGCCGCCATGTTCTCGCCAATCTCTACCGCCAATGCCTATCCAATTGCCCGAACGCCTACTGCCAACAGGGTCCCCATGCTTGGCGATACTCCCTCATGCCTCACCCGCCATATGTCCCCTTCTAGACCCTTCTACCACCTTCTAGAATGTTCCACTATGAGCCACCTCATTCCCACCCTTGTGTAAATAGAGGTAGATTGGTAGAGTTAGGGTATGCAAATATGATGTAAGAGTGTTTATACTCAAGTCCCTCTCTCCCCCCTATTTCTCTATGTCTCCCCCTTCTTCTAGCTTTTCACCCCCCTTTCTCTTGTACAACAACAACAACAATAACAGTCCCAGTGTCTCAAGGGCTCCTGCATATGCGGGGTCTAGGGAAGGTAGATGTACGCAGCCTTCCCCTTTCTGGGGTAGATACCCTGAAAGGAGGCTGTTTCCGAGGACCTCCAACCTGAGAAGCTTATCGTCATTATATCGTCCGCATAAGCCTGGCAGCCTACCAGCAAGATAGCAACACATTAATGAGAGCTGGGGATCGCACAAGGCAATTTGGGCACATCAAAGCAATATATATCTGGAGGACTTAACATGACAATATTAGAGGGGGAAAAAAAGTTGGATGATTTTCTTTCCAGCATTTCAAAAGACCTCCCATGGAATCAAATCGAACATCATTGTTGCATGTAGTATCACGGGAAGCATGGTGTTGCAAACATGGTGTTAGAGGCCGCGATAGGGAATATAAGTTGCTTTTAAACCTTTCAAAGAAATTGAATAAATAGGTATAACTCATTAATTTTTATACCCCTTTGACAATTATAAGAATGCTTAAATAAATCAAATGAATTACAAGAACTATTAGAGTTTATATTATTTATTACCTGAATTAGCAGTAAAAGAATATGGTTTTGAAGTGTATTTGTTTCTCATCGTCTTCACATGAGCTGCTTGAGAGGCTCCTACTGCACCACCATTGCCATTGGAAATTTGGGCAAATATTTGACTGGCATTTTGTGGAGTTGAAGAATGCACATATCTCTTTTTATTTCGTAACAAAGAGAGAGGGGTGGGAAAAAAATTTTAATGTGACAAAAAAGATAAAATATGGAGAAGTTTTTTAACTGCCCACTACAATTATAATTGGCCAAGTTGGTGTCTAGAAGTGCACAATTAGCTATTTGCTAATTTATGGAGAGGAATGGGTACTTCTATTTAATTATATAGATAGATGAAAATAAAGTTAAACAAAGTCAATCATGCATAACTATTGATATGTTATGGTAATACTAAGTATAAAAAGACAAAGGATATTATATTATACATAATCATCATCATCCTCTTTCTCTTGTTTTCTTATAGGGTTAATAGTATCTAGAAGTTAAGGTTGTAATGATTCATGTTTTGCGCATACAATGAATTAAATAAAGAAATCACATGAAATAATTTCTTTTAAATTTATGGCAAAATAAGGTCTTAAACACATAAGGCGCACCAAGGCCCGCCCTGGTCCCCTCGTGTGGCTTGGTGTACCTCATTGCCTCTAGGTGAAATCGCCTCGCCTCAAGCTAGTTAGGTGATGACCTTGTGCCTCGCCTCACCTTAACGCCGCTTTTTTAAATAGTGCTTTTAGATTGTTTATCTTTCGTTTATCTCTATGCTTTTAGGGCTTGTTTGGCTTAGCTTACTCTGGGGCAAAAAGTGCTTTTTTATTTTAAAAAAAAACACTTTTATGAGATTCGGAGAGTGTTTGGCAACCATAAAAAAACGTTTTTTATCAAAAGTAGAAGTTGTTTTTTTCTTTTAAGGAGAAGTAGAAATTTGGTGCTTCTCCTTTTAAGCAGAAGCAGAAGCAGAAATTAAACAATTAAGAAAATTTAGTTCAGGTATCTTTAAGTTTGTTAATATAACTGAAAATTAATTTATATATTTTCAAAAATAATTTATATATTTAAAAAATAGTTTATATAATTTATATATTTTGACAAAAGCTATTTTTTTATAGCAATCCTAAACAGGCCATTAGTTTCAAGATTCTTATCTGACTGTATTATTATGGACAGTAGTATCTTATAGTGAGCAGGAGCTTTACGACTTACTGCCCTGGCCTTAATTCTTTCTGATAGTTATCTTTATGTTCCATTATCATTACTGCCTTTGGTGATATAAGCAATGAATTTATCGGTACACAAAATAAATAGAAAAAATTATAATGCATGCTATAACGAAAGATGAAAAGATGGAATCTTGCAGGTTATACCACTAGACATGAAGGTACTCGCTTGGCCCCTCAAATCCGTACTTGAAATGTGGGATGGTTTGTTTTTAATTTAATTTTTTAAGACGTGAGGAACATAGACTTTTTTTTTCCCTAGTGAGTTAAAAGTCGCAAATTCAAAGATAACTTCACCAAATAAACCTGGTGCACCTAACTTGTAATACATTTACAAAATTGATGATTGAAGATAGTAGAAAAAGAAGAGACAGAGTAGAGAGGAGATACAGAGGAGAGAGAGTAGAAGATGAATGAATTATGTCTTATTGCTTACTAATTGCTATTACAATGCAAGTATTTGTATCCCTAAAACAACTCAAAACCAATTCATCAATACTATAGCCTACCAACCAACTCTTTTCATTATTTGAACTACCCTCCTAAAATGCTAGTCTAAGTATTACCTGTATCATTTTCTAATACAATTGAGTGTGTCAAAACCATCAACTGTTTACATAATACACAGGCCTTGATTTATGCGGGGGCCTTTGAGACACTGGGTATGTTGTTGTTGTCCAGGCTTGATTTAAAGTTAGACAATAGTATATACATTATCTTTGACATTTATTCTTAATTCTTCAATTTTGTTACCACCTCCATTGCAGACACCTCCTAAGCTTTTCTCAGCAATGAAGGGGAGTCGCGAGAAAGAGGGGGGATCTCCAAGGAAACTGACCGTATCTTGGGCTCCTGATGTGTACGATCCACCTCCGACATCACTATCGCATTTACCAAAGCAGAAGGCTCACCACCAATACAAGAACACCAAAAAGTATAGCAAGAAAAAGCAAAAGGGCAAGAACGTTCGCGGTGGAAGCAGCAATCTGAAAGACAAGAAGCATCATCACAGAATGAGTGGAAAGTCTGAACCCCTGTTAGTAAAATATGGTATGATAATTAAGTAAAATCTAAAATGTAGGTGTATTATTCGGTTTTATATATAGAAGTTTTAATTAAAAGTTTGTTGACTTGTAAAAAAATATGTATGGATACATTCTTGTTTACAGCAGCTCATTTTTTTAAATTAGGAGGATGGGATAAGTATAATAGATAATTTGAGAGTTGAGCTAATAAATTTAATAACAATAACTGATACTTAATTTTTGGTTTATTATTGATTACTTTCAGCTAATGGTTTATCTTTTAAATGAGAAAAATACAAATAAGGGGTTACAAGAAATGTATTATACGCATGACAAAAACCGTGTGTTTTACCATATTATTGCAATTATAGATGAATACCAGCCTTTTAAATGGGAATATAATATATGTTCAATACGCATTTTATACGCGTTTTCTACTGATGGAGCTCTGAATGGCATCTCGACATTTATGCAGATCCTAACCGGGTTCCAGCATCAAGCGATCAGAAGGCATCTTCTGAGCTCCTGGATATCAATGAGGATGATCTCGAGAGCCCAGATTCGAGCTGTGGGAGTAGCTTCCTGAGGAAAGCTCCTGCTACCATGCACAACCTCGCATATGCCGAGGCTACTTAAGAGTTTTACATCATCATCAGGTTTGATATATCCTTTGCTGTATATAAACATAAATAAGATATTTTGGATGCTCAGTGTTGCTTTTGATCTATGGACAATCTGCTATGGCGTGTATTCCTGTTTTTGTATGTTTTACACTCTTTATTTGTAAGTCGGAAGACCTTTTTCTTTGTATTTTGGTACCCAAAAAACTCTAAAAATGCATGTGTAAATAGTGAAAGTTGTATGGACTTTACTAACGAGTGAGTTCTTATTTTCTCTCTTGAGAAGTTATATGTACATGGGTAGTTATTGAAACGAGTTCATTGAGTGTTGATGGGCATCCATTTGTTATGACCCAATATATTCATGAAGATAGAAGAAACTGAGGGAGAAAAAGATTAGATTTACTGCAGAAAGGAGGGAGTAATAGAAAACAGAAGAAGTTGATGGTGAGAGAGAATGAGATATTGAGGGACAATTATAGAAAATTAATTGAAATTTTATTCAATAGGCAAAGTCATTAATACAATTAGTTTTGCCCTTCCCTTTATATAGACTAGGAGGAAAAAGGAAAGGAAAACAGAAATTTGAATTATAATAGGAATCTAACCAAAAAAAAAAAAAAAAATTAGCTAAAAACAAAATAATCACTATTCTCGTCAAATCTAAACTTAAAAGTTAGTAAATCAATTTAACTTTTAAATTTAGATTTAGCTAATTTTAAGATTAAATTGTTTGGGGTATAACATTACCCTCCCCTCAGGGGAAATTCTTGCCCTCAAGGATGGACAATTCTTCTTTGCTGTGTCATTATTGGGGTCACCTCGGTGTTGTGCCATGCCAATTTTCTTGATTTTTTTTTCCTTCTCTTCTTGAAATTTCTTGTAGCGTTAATATCAAATTTAAGAAATAAAGCAGCCATAGTTGATCCTTTGCAATCTTCAACAAGCTTTTGATTAACCATCTTAATACAATTAAAAGCTCCAGAAAAAAGCTCGAATATAATGCCCATATCTCCAAAGAAAACATACTTCGTCATACCAAATACAATCCTAAGATTTTCTGCATTGAAAGATTTTTGAAATTTCTCAGGAATTTCATCGAACAGGTTGATCACCCACTCTAACAAATCCAACAATGAAGAATTTCAAAGATATCAAGGGTGAAGGAGAAAATAGTGTCCTATTAGAATGTAGACATTGCTTTTGATCATAATTCCTTGTGCATGGTTGAACTTTATGGTTTCTTGGACGCTCAGAAATATCAATGTGCTTGTCTTCATCGTAGGATTGTTCATTGGAGTGAATTTCATTGTCTACAATACCAATATTGGTTTCATCGAAATTAAACTCTTCATTGATAAGGCTAGTAGGAGGAAGCATTTGGGGTGCTCGAGTTGGTTGATTCAAACGTTGAATGTCTGACGTTTCTTGGATATCAACTATCTTTTTCCATCAATCTATCTACATTAGAATTAGCTCTTTCCCTCCATTCTTTCATATGCTTCAAACTTTCTTCCTCCTGGAGTTGTAATTTTTCGATGTGATCAATAACATCGATTTTTTTGTCCCAAGATTCAATTTTTTGTAATATCAAATCCATATGAACCTGTTATAGTTTATATGATGATAGTTTAACATGTTGACTACTGCGAATAACCTCCAATTTTTCAAGAAGCATATCAATTTGGGATAATTGCTGATCATACTGTCAGAATTCACCGACTGTGGCAATGTTTTGCAGCTCGGAACCCATGAATTCCTGCCTTCGAGGATGCCAAAATTAACTATGATACTAATTGTTATGACCCAATATATTAATTAGGTCAAACTTTATATATATACTTACCAAAAAATAAAAAATAAAAAAAATCAAACTTTATATATTAATCATGAAAATAGAAGAAATTGAGGAAGGAAAAAATTAATTTTACAACAAAGAGGAGGGAGTAATAGAAAATAGAAGACGGGGAGGGAGAGAGAGAATGAGGTAATTGATGGAGAATTAGAGAAAACTAATTGAAATTTTATTCAATAGAAAAAGTCATTAATACAATTAGTTCTACCCTTCCTTTTATATAGGCTAGGAGGGAAAGGAAAAGAAAACTTAAAATTATAACATGAATCTAACAAAAAAATATAAGTGTCTGGGGTATAACACCATTAAAAACTTTTATTTTTATTTGGGGTTTAAAAGTCATCTAATTCTTAGGTGCGGCTTTAAAAATTACCTAAATTTTCAATTTTTTTTTATAAAAGAACCACCTAAATTTTATAAAAATTTTCAATATCACACTTTAGGGCATGTTTGGTATGGAGTTAACAGTAGTTAATGGTTACAGGGGTAATCATTACATTCCTTTTAAACCTATTTGGTTTGTCATTAGTATTTAATCCGTGAAAAATTTTACCCCTAAATGGGTTAAAACCATTGCACCACCCCTTCCTAATGCAAAGTCCATAACAAAGGGAAGGGGTACAAGATTTTTCAACTTGTTTTTGGCTTAGAAAATTTAGATATTATAAAAATATGTTTTATATATTTAAAAATCGTTTAAGTACTTAATAAAATATTAATATTAAAAAAATATTTTAAATATTATTATAATATTTATATATTTTTAAAATATTCTAAATATAAAATATAAAAAATATGCATAAAAATTTAATAGTTAAAAATATACTATAATATTTAGATATTAAAATTGTTAAAAATACTTTAAAAAGGTTTTTTTTTTTAACACAAAGAGAAATCAATTGAAAGAGTGTTGAATGATTTAAAAAGCTTTTGAATTTTTAGAAAAGTATTCTATATATTTATAAAAATATTTTAAATATTATAATATTAATATTTGTTAGTTTTTACTCACGTGACATTTAAAAAATACTTTTTTAAAACATCAAATTTATTTTTTATGTATTTACAAATTTTTAGATATTTAAAATATTTTTTAAAGTAAATTCAAAATTTTTTAAATTGTTTTCTTTTTTCCTTCAAAACCCACGTCAATAAAAAATAATAGATATTAACAGCATTAATATTAAGGTGTGATATTGAA
The DNA here is from genome assembly GCA_018398585.1 of Simmondsia chinensis. Taxonomy (NCBI): domain Eukaryota; kingdom Viridiplantae; phylum Streptophyta; class Magnoliopsida; order Caryophyllales; family Simmondsiaceae; genus Simmondsia; species Simmondsia chinensis. Next base: position 21,292,200 of record JAGTTD010000018.1, read on the forward strand.
AAATTTTGTAAAATTTAAGTGATTTTTTAAATATTAAAAAAGTTTAGGTAATTTTTAAAAAAATATACTTAAAATTTTTGGTGGTTTCAGTAAAAAAAAAAAAAAAAAAAAAAAAACCTTTTTATTTAGACATGGATAGGAAGCTGATGAAGTGTGTATAATATAATCTTAGTTGTCATACAATATATTGAAGTTAAATTATAGGTTTTTTTCTTTAAAAAAAACCTAAATTTTAGGTGTAATTTTAAAAAAGTACCTAAATTTTATAAATTTTTTTTAATATCATACCTTAATATAATGTCATTAATATTTAAAGATTAGAATTTATATATAAAATAATTTAAAAATATTTAAAAATTATTCTTAATACCTAAAAAATTTGTAAATACATAAAAATATTTTTTAAATAACACATTTGCAAAAACTAACAGATGCCAACAATGCACATAAAGTGTGATATAGAAAACTTTTTGTAAAATTTAGGTGGTTTTTTTTGAAAATTACAAGTTCTAGATGGTTTTTCAAAATCGCACCTAAAATTTAGGAGATTTTTAGTAAAAGATCCTAGATCATATATTAGTATCATAAAGTTTGATATATTAATTTTTGAGTTATTTATATTTTAGTACCATGATATTTTTAAAAATAATAAAAAGGACCATAACTTTTTTGGATTATTAAAAAGACTCCTAAGTTTTTGTCATATTAATAAAAAGACCCTTAAGTTTTTGTTGCATTAATAAAAAGGTCCATCTCCAACATGATAATGTCATTTTTAGTCGACAAAACTGATGTAACAGCTGCGGTTTTATTAATACTACAGCAAAATAATAAAAGTACTCTATATTAACCATATTTTTAAAAAAAATTAAGTGAAAACAGATAGTTTCTATATAATATAATATCTCAAAATTCATACTTATAAAGTAAAAATAAATGTGTTGAACCGTACTTCAAGTCATACTTTTGTAGCATTAATAAAAAAACAATGACCACTTTAGCTTTGTCGATGAAAAAATGACGTCATTGCATTTGTGATGGGCTTTTTTATTAATACGACAAAAACTTAGGGGCCTTTTTAATAATTCAAAAAAAAAAATCAAGATCCTTTTTATTATTTCAAAAAATGTCGAGTACTAAAATATAAATAACCCTTAATTTTTTGTTCATCAATTTTGTCAAACAATTTTTTAGTCTAAAAGTTATTTAATAAAATAGTCCAACTCTTTCATTAGTAGTGTTATAGTATTGTAGTTCTTGTGCAAGATGAGGGAAATTGTGAGATAATGGCGAGGTTACTAACAAATACCAGTTAGTTTTATTCTACTTTACACTGTTTAGACTATTTTATTAAATATATATAACTTTTAAATTAAAAAGTTATTTTACAAACTTTACAGTCTAAAAATTATTGCAGTAAACCTTGTATTCTTATTAAAAGTGACTAGCGACATTGTACGTAGGGGTGTAAATGAGCCAGCCGGCTCACGAGCCCTCGTGAGCCAGCTCGTCATAAAGCTCAAAACTCGGCTCGCTTTGAGCTCAAGTCGAGCCGAGCCAAGCTCGAGCTTAGTGAAGCTCGAGCTCGCAGGCTCGCGAGCCTAAACAAGCTTTTTTAATATAATATATTTGCTTAAATATTGCACAATGAAGCTATATTGAAGCCTAAATGAGCCGAGTCCGAGCTTAAGCGAGCCTAAATGAGCCGATATTGAGCTTAAATAAGCCGAAATATGCAAGCTTAATTTGAAGCTCACCGAGCTTTGATTGAGCTGAGCCGAGCCGAGCCCGAGCTTTTAACTAGTCGAGTTCGAGTCTGAACTTTTAAAACTCGACGAGCCTCAAGCTTGGCAGGTTTGGGCTTAACTCGGCTCAAATACACCCCTCCGTGACATTAAGGTACCAAATCTTGAGTTTTAACAATCTTTCCTATGAAGATTTGCCCCTCTTTTTTGGATTTATTTTTAGATTATTTAGCAACTGCATAAAGGAGGTAAAAAGAGGGAAGGTAAGATATTATCCTATCCTTATTTGGATATGTGTAGAAAAGTGTAGTAAGGGTAAGGAGAGTAAAATAAGTTATCATTGTTTGACAATTGCACAAAAAAGTAAGAGTAAAGAAAGTTATATCTAAAATAAGGATAAAATTGTTCGGATATTTTTTAAAACTTACTCTCCCTAGGGTAAAATTGTTCGGATATTTTTTAAAACTTACTCTCCCTAGGACAAAATTGTTCGGATATTTTTTTAGAACTTACTCTCCCTCAATTTACCCTCCAAATTGGGGCTTAAAGAAAATGAGATAAAAACTTATCCCCATTACCATCATTTATCCCTCTGAAGTTTTGCCGGGGTAAGAGTTTACCCCATTACCTTAACCCCTTACCTGTAGAAATTTTATATAAGAAGAAAGGAATTTTGGTAGCTCAAAATAACTCAACTAGCCAAGAGCTCCATACCCACATATTATGTATATAGAGAAGTTTGTTATAGAAAGATTGCAGTATACTGGGCAAGCTAAAAGGATAAGATACATTAGGATTATGATAAGCTAAAGTAATTAAATTCTAAGATACGCAAGAAAGATTTATGCTGCTAGTATTTTGGTGGGATATCAACATCTTATCCTTTGTTACTGCAGATTCAGTTGCACTTGCGGAACGGTTGAAATTCGTTATAATTCATCGAGATCATTATCTGATGATACCTTATCATTATCCTCCTGTACCTTGTCACCAAATAGGCAGTTAGGGAAATGTTATTTACATGGCAATATCTGTAATTTTTAAAACAATCTTACACTTCAATTCCAAAGGAGATATTATTGGTAGGGCAAAATTTTTGTCATCAATTGTTTTGTGACATTAAAAATTGAGAATGCCTACTAAGGTTTTCTTTTTTAACTGACTTAAAGTTAAAAGAAAATTATAGTTACTTACAGGTTGTCTGTTTGCTCAAAAAAAAAAGTAATTTTTTAAACCTTCTCTATAACTCAAATGAAAATTAAAACGAATTGTGATATTGCTAACTTTAATTTATTTGAAATTGTTAATAAATCTTTTTCATATATTTAGAAAACATTATAAAAAGAAAATGTTAGTTTTGAACTGTCACCAATATTTAGTCATAAACTTTCCCTATAGCCTACTCCTACAATAACCTTCCCCCATTATGCTGCCACCAGTCATTAAGTTCATTTTGTTATTCTACTTATGATTTTTTTTATTAAAAATCACATAAATTTTAAATATAGTTTTAAAAATACTATCTAGATTTGTTGTAATTTTTCAAAAACCTGCCTAAATTTTACAAAATTTTTCAATATCACACTTTAATATTAACGCCCTTAATATTCATTAGTTTTAGCTAACATCATACTTTAAAAAATATTTTTCAAAAATATCAATTAATTTTTTATGTAGTTCCAAATTTTTAGACATTTAGAATATTTTTTAAATATTTTAAATTTATTTTATATCTAAATTCAATTTTTTAAATATTTTTTTCTTTAAAAGCCACGTAAGTAAAAACTAACGAATATTAACAGCATTACCACTAGTGTGACATTGAAAGATTTTGAAAAATTAAAAAATTTAGGTGATTTTTAGTTTTTTTTTTTTTTAAAAGATAAACCAAACGCACCTAGAATCCCATCCACAGATAATAAAGGGTCTTTCTCTAAATCAAGGGAAGGATCATTGGACAAGGGTTATTGGCTATTGAGCAGCAGCTAAATGAATATTGAGCCCAAAAATTCAATTCTACTTATAGATTACATAACCATATTAAGATACAATTTCAGAGGGGTGATTTTTCTAAAATAGTTTTATTCTCAAAAGAGCACACGCAAATTCGAAATTCCCAAAATAGCATGCAAAAATATAGTCAAAAATCCTCAAAATAGCACGCCCAATCAGTATACCAAGTGGCAGGTTGCAACCTAAACAAGGGCATTTTTTGTCATTTTGAAATTCCCAAAATTTGAATATTCGCATATTATTTTGTGAATAAAAATGTCAAATGTGCTATTTTGAAGAACCAACTCGTTAAGAAACATGATCCCACCCTCCTTATACTAAAACGCCAGTAAATCATTAAATTATCAAAAGCAACGTTTTAAGTGGTGTATTCAGCGTTGATCTTCACATAATCATAACTCAAATCACACCCCCAGGCTTGCCCTCTTCCTGGTCCATTACCTGCAAAACAACATCGCTCAGAAGGTGATTTAGAAGTGCAACAACGTCTGCAAGTATTATCGAAATTCGTATTTTAGACTCCTTCTAGGGGATCTGTTTTGGTAGGCAAGCGGAGTTCAGGGTGAATGAATTTGAACCTGGGACCTATTATCCTAAGGCTTTAATCTCGGTAGTTTTTTTAACTACCGGACCAAGGCCTCATTAATAGGGTTTACGGACACGAAGTTCCTTATAATGTAAGATGCCTTTACAGAGATGCATTTTATGCTTTGCATCATGCTGACATTGAAAGCCTTTTCTTTTAATAGTTCAAATGTGATGCTGAACATTAATACGAGATGGGTGGTAGACATATAGTTGCACGAAGTGGGAGTGGGAGTGGGAGCGGAAACAGAAAGAAGCGGGAATAGAGGAACGAGCAGTCATAGAAGTTTCTAAGGTTGGGAACGTGGAGAAAGCACTTTTATTAGATATACAAGAGAAATTAATAATGTCAATTGAGCCGTTAAAGCATAATTATTAAAAAGAAGTCAATATTAAGCAATAACCAAAAAAATTTAAGTACTCCAATGAATATGATCAAGAAAATTGACTATGACATGTCCACAAAATTCAATCATTCTTTAAATTGGATAATATAATTAGTCAATAAATCATTTAATAAGTATCTTCTTATCAAAATAATTTCATGGTCGTTGAATCGTGTTTCTGTCGAGTTTGGTACGTGTTGGAAACACGAATCTGACTTTGAAACTTTGAATCAAGTTTCTGAATGTGAAACGTAAGCATTTCAGGAGTTTCTTGCATTTCGGACACGGAAAATAACCCAACATCATGGATATTAAGACTCCATTTGTTTTCACGGAATAGCTTTTCCATCACATATTCCTACAATGTTTTTTGAACATACGAATAAAAATGCTTCTCCACGAACCAAAGCAATAAAATCAATCAACCTCAGGCTATTATCCACACTCCCATTAATTGTCTTAGAAAAAAAGCTGCAGTTTCGAGTTGTGATTGTATACACTCTTAACTACTAGTTCTGTAGTGAGGCGGTTTCTGAGACTTGAACGGTGACCTCTCGAGGTCGAAGTGAACAATGTATCAACATTTTTAGTTAACTTGCACAAATTATAAACGAAGATGACGCATTTAGTCTCAGAGGTTACCTATAGAGATCTGTATCTCAACCGTACCATGTGTCTCCCCAGCCTTCCTGAGATAATTACTAGCTGCAGCCCTGATAAATTGAAAAATGTTTCTTAAATAGAAGAAAATAAATATGCTAATGAATGAAAAAGAAACGAAAATACAGCCTACAAGGAGCCATACAGAATGCATAAGAAAACTTTAGTCTTTCTGTACACACAAATGCAAGTGCCATAACATACATATCAGTAGCTCTTTTTCTGTATGTCGATCTTTCCCTGAACTTTGCAAGTTGATTCGATTTCGATTCAGTAGGTCTCAAGTCTAGGAAGACGAGAAAATGCATTCACAATCTCAGGTCTAGGGATGGTCAATGTTTCTATAGCTCAAGCTCTCATAAATGTTCAAATAAGTAAGAGGTCATGAAAAATATAAGTCAAAGATTAGATTTATATTCAGGCATTGGGTGCATGTACGATATATCTGTTTATTTAACTTCACAAAAAATGCTCTGATGTCGCTAGTATTTATTAGATAAAACCATTATCATAGTTCACCCTTAAACCAGGACCGTGGTGTCGTCAACCAGAATCAGAGGTGTTTGAAACATATACAAGAAATGTGTAGCAAATGCCTGCGTCAAAAGTATCAGGATCCACTCGACAACAAAATAAGATGAAAGAAAGAAGCATGAAATCAAATTTGTAGGCACGGATATTCATATCTGGTCCTCTACCTGTCAAAAGGGAGAGGTTGGCCACCATCCATAAGCAAAATGTTTCCAAGCAATATTCGAAGTTCATTTGGATTGAACGCAATCCCTGCATAACCAGCAGCACAAGCAATACGTCCCCAGTTTGGATCTCGACCATATACAGCAGCCTGGTAGAGCATCATTTGAAAAGGAACTAGCTAAGTTGAGGTTTTTGACATAGAATGCATATATGTATATGGCTAAGAGTACCTTGGCAAGAGAAGACGACGCCACAGAACGTGCAATTTTTGCAGCTTCTGCCTCACTGTTTGCACCAGTTACTGTAACCTACATATTTAATGCAGCATTAATGTTAGATTATTAGATTTGATAACTTCTGAACTTGGGAGATATTGTAAATTGTATGGATTAGCAAAGCATTGTATGGAGTGTTTCCCATTTTTATTTTAATTGTCCACTTTTTATGTCACCTTAATATGTGCTTTTGTCAATTTTCATGAAGGATTATTTTGAATTTACATCTGCGCAAAAATCTAATAAACATGCAAGTCTTGAATTTACGCACTTAAACCCATTGTCTATATTAAACAATTCTCTTCCAGATAAAAGGGTGCGGAAGTTGGATGGATATGATATCTTCAACACACTGCACATCCTACACTCTGTCTATGTTCTTTTATTTGGAAAGCCAAAATGCTATTTAGATATCTTCAACACACTGCACATCCTACACTCTATCTATGTTCTTTTATTTGGAAAGCCAAAATGCTATTTAGAAGTAGGGTTTTTAAAGGTCTTTCATTCATGACTAGCTTTCACGATTGCTTGCCAAAAGAGAGGCATTAAAAGGCTTTATCACTGGGTCTTTATATCATGTGTTTCCAGAGCGGGAACACATGCTCATCTACTTTCACATTGTCCTATAGCTTGAAATTTATGGTGTAGGTTTCTCTCTTTCTGAACAAGTATGGATATCCCCATGCACAGTAAAAAAGTGCCCTTTTGATTAAGTTTAGCGGGTAAGAGAAGAACAAGGATGCTGAAATGTCATTTTCTACATCTAGGATGGCTATTCTGTGGTATGTCTAGAAAGACACTCCAAAGTATTTGAGGCCCATTATACGCTTGTGAAATTTTTGTGGAAGAAAAGGTGGTCTTCCTAGACGTGTTCCAAGCACAGAGTTCTAAAAGGTTTCCTGACACCACTTGCTGGACAACTTTCTTCATTACTTTATATTTGCAGTTTTCTTTTCTTTCTAAAAACATCTTTTTATTAACACTTCATACATCCTTTCTCTTAATACATATTTTTTGCTATTAAAAGAAGAAATGGTGGATTGTAATAATCTGCCTCCCCCCCCCCCCCCCCCTCCTTTAAGTTTCAGTTACAGATTTTTTCCACTACACAACTAAAGCCACTGTTACAAGCTCATAACATCAAAAAATAAGCTTGGATAATTGTTAAAATGAAACACGAACCTCAATTAGGCATGTTGCCCCCTCTCCATCCCAAGCTATTGATTTTGCAAGACCTTGCATTACCTGAGAAAGGAAAATTTTCAGCCAGAGAAATTTCAGCAGCAGAAATACAATTTAGCTAGATTAAGAGAAACTTTTGAAGTGAAAGCCTTCTAATATTGACCAAGTTAACTCTTCTGGAAGGAAAAAAATACGAAATTCAAAGAATTGAACATGAAAGCAGGATGTTTGTACATCATTTATTGCCAATTATCTAAGTGGTTTTAGAATTCAACAAGAAATATAACATATTTGATCAAGAAGTTAAAACCCAGAAATTTTTGGTAAATAGAGAAAAGGGAAACTATGACTGCAGTTAAGCTTACAGCATCAAGGGATGCTTGCAGTTGTTGAGCTTCATCAGTATACAAAGAAGATATCATCTCTGAACCCGATAGCCCGCTAGCCAAAGCAATAACAGTATCGTTTGTACTAGTATCCCCGTCTACCTGCAAAAATATGAATAAATGCACATATAAAATAGTCTTGTTGAATTGATTCACAGATAACATTGAATCACATATTGTCCTAAACTCAGCAGTCGATTGAAATAGTCCGACACTGACATTTTTTATTCTAAAAGTTCCAGAAAAAACCCAAGAATTGGGTTCGATTTTTTAGGTGCCAAGGAGCAGATCTAAAAAAATTGATAGAAGAGAAAAACAGAAAACAATAACGTAGGGATTTAAGAGGAAAATCCACAAGCGGATGAGAGGAAGCTTTTCACAATGATATGGAGTGATTACAACCAGACTCACAATAGAGTCTGCAACTAGGCGTCCTAAGGAAAAACCTAATTTCCTATTGGGCCTGCTAGCCCAAGGCTAGGAAAACCAGGTCCAACCAATCATCTATACAATAGGATTTGCTTAAATCACCTACATCAAGGTCTCCACAAACATTATGTACTTGAATGGTCTGTATGCCGAATTAAAAGACAACATAAGTTTGCTACCAATTTAAAATGCATGTTTCCGGACCAAGAACCTCTGAGTTGAGGTACAGGGATCTATGTGACAGAGGGCATATTTAGAACTCATGGGGGAAAAAATCTAGAGATATTGTGATGTGAATTCGTAAAGCAAAATAGCAAAGCCTAGGTGGAAGAATGGAAGTACGACATGACAGACGTTATTTCCGATTACATTCCAAAAATTTCCTAGTATTTCCATCTAACAACATGCACATAAACAAATACATTGAATTTCTTCTAAAGAGCACAACCAGGGCACAGAAAAGCCTAAGAGAGAATTCTTGTTGCAAATCAAGTTGTTCCAGCAGAATTTTTCTTCGGAAGAAAATGAGGAAAAAGCAAATTGAACAAAAGAGAAGAAACAGACAATGCACAGACAGAACTATTCAAGAGTGAAGAAAAGATAAAGAAATGCTTTGAAAAGAACAAAATAAAGGACAAAAGAAATACAGAAAAGATATCAGATATACACAATGTTACCGTGTTAGGAGAAGCTTTCAACATAGGTTAAGTAGAAGGTCAAGAGAAAAAATATGTTCAGAGTGGACGTCCCACCAAAGGCTACTTGAGACAAAGAGTTGAGCTGATGTTGGGATGTAATGAGTGCTTCTGCACCAGAGAGTGGGCCAGAGAGCAGGCAAAGATACAGTTTGCGAATACGTAGACGTGTTGTTTCAATGTATCCCACAAAATGTAAGGGTAATCCTAGGGGACGATTTGAATCGACATGTCAGTCAAGAGAGGAAAGAACAATTCCAGCCATGGAGGCTTCAATTCAGTGAAAGAGTTAAAGTGAGGTGGACGAGTGCTTTTGTACCAGCTTACAACAACAAAAGGGGTACACAAAACTATGCCAACTACAAGGGTATAGAACTTGTGGGTCATAGCACTTAGCTCTTGAAAGGGCATAGAGTTGGTTTTTGGCTTTTGTGGGCTTTTCCCTTTGAGCCTTTCGGTTTCCTATGCACCAACTTATTGGCTGCTTCCTTTGTCTCTTTCTCTTTGTTTACTTTACTTTATGGTTTCATTTTTCTGGTCGCTTTTTTATATCACTGCCCTGTATCCAAATCTTCCAAACCATAGTCCAGAGATGCTTTAGATAGCTAACAAGAAAAACTAAATCTTTGTCGGGTCTGTTAACATGGATTCTTCTCAATTACATGTTGGGACAAGGCTGGATCGTGTTTGCTTTAGTTCTGTTCACTGACCTAGATCTCTAGCTTCATAAAGATTGTAACATATGACAGAAATGTGCCGTTGTTTAACCTTTGCAATCGTAGTAAAAGAGCCACTCACCGTAATTTGGTTGAAACTTCGGAAGACAGAAACTTGCACCATCTTTCTCCAAACATCACTGCTAACAGCGGCATCAGTTGTAACAACCTGTAATTAAATATTGCTCAGACTACAAGTGTAGGGTAACCAAAAATAAGCATTAAGTGACACGTACCCCCAGCATGGTCGCCATATTGGGGTGGATCATGCCTGAACCCTTTGCCATTCCCCCAATTTTGACCGTTTTACCTCCAACCTACATGTTCATCATTCCGATGAATGGTGAGAATGAGTGAACCAGAACAATCAAATGTCATTAATCGTGGCATATATGAATCAATACCTTCTTAGAAGAAATACGAGTTGTTTACAAGAATAAATGCAGTTATGCCCATATGTTTAGATAGTATGAGCCGCAGAGGGCCCAGCCTTATCAAAACTTGAAGAGCTTGGAATCTTTGAGCCAAAGCTCCACTCGTCTTGAGCTAGCTCAAGACCAGCTCAACTCGTTTAAGGCTCATTTAAGCTCGAGTTCAGCTCGTTTAAGCTTGAATAAGGCTCATTTAAGCTCGATTTCAGCTCGACTTGAATAAGGCTCATTTATCAAATTTAGCTCATTTAGACTTGAGTTTGGCTCATTTAAGCGCATTTAGGTTGGTAAAATAGGCTCATTTAGGCTTGTTTAGGTCATGAGTTGCCAAGCCAAGCGTTAATAGGCCTTGGTCTGGCTCGCTTACTTCACTTAGCTAAATAAGTTGAAAAAAGCCAAGTTGGCTCAGATAACTTACACCCAAGATTCGACTAATGAATGGTATACAGAGCCACAAACACCATTAGCAACTGTAAAAATGATTCCATGATAATTAGAAAGACAAATCCCAGCAACCATGGAATGTTTTGGGAGAAACACGAATAACTAGATTTTATTTTTTAAATCATTTAGGCATATTACGAAAGGAAAATCATCAGGAAATGTCCTTAATCTCTGACACCTTACAAAAGCATAATGTAGAACAAGACCTCGGAGCAAGATAACCATTAAAATCAATTGTTGCAAACCTTGGACTCGATGGCCACACTTTTGCTAACAAGGTCAGTGGTTGTAATTGCAACAGCTGCAGAATCTGCCCTACACAATGCAATAGTAATGTTCTACGTTAGGATAGTATAGGACACAAATAAAACAACACATTCCAATTCAAACAATGGTGCTCGCATACAACCTCCCTGAAGACCAATGTTGACAGGGCCAATTTGGAGACATCAGCTTAAGGAAGAAAAGGGGGTTGGCACATTGAAAGGTCGGAGAGATGATAATAAAGGTTTAGTGAATTGAACGGAAAAACAAACCCTGAGAAGGAACCATGGACACCAGAGCACATTTTTTAACGAAAGCATGACATATACCCTTCAACAGAAGAAGACAAGGAGCCAACCAACTTTGGCAATGAATTAACAAGAGCGTCCTGCAAACGAAGTAAAACCCAAAACGTTAACAACTCAATGGAGGGAAATCAAGATTGTCCTTTTAGCAGATAATGAATAACCAACAAAATAAACTATCCTCAGCTTCCAAGAAAACAGGCATTCATTTGCTGAAAAAGGATAGAAACGTAACTTAGGGAGTAATTATCCCCACCTTCTTGATCCTGTGACCAATTACACCAGTGGATTCAACCAATATTTCATCTGGTTTTATTTGCAGCAGCTACAGTGAGATAAACAGATTATCAGAACAAGAAAAGGCCAACGTTTACCAACACAAGTGTATCACAGTTTAATGTCTGGAATGCCTTTGCAAGAGCATCTGCGCACTCTATCACATCCTGATAGCCTGCATCTCCCTGCAAACATTAATTATGTCAACAAGACAAGCTTTCTTCAACAAACAACTTCATGAACTTCAAGAATTTTATGGGCAGGTAATCACTGCCCTAAAAAAGAGAAGACAAATTCTTCCTTAAAAAATCATTAGGTTACATCTAGAAATCTATGAGTATAAACTAACAGCACGAAGCCTCTTGATTTGCAGCATATTGCAACAAGCGGAAGAAGAAAGTACTTACAGTAGCCGCATTTGCTTGACCAGCATTTATGATTACCGCACGTGCCTACAGCAGTAAAAAGAGAAGAATATAAATCAGAAAATAGTAAAATGCGACTGAGTTGATTTGGGTCACTAATTTTAACTACAGAAACATGATGGCAACATGTTACGGACAATTGCCAGTATGATTTCTAGCAAACTACAGAGGCAATTGGTCCATTGACCTGGATGCATCATAGACCTATAAAATTCATTGGCATACCGTTCTTGATCTCTGTAAAGCATTCTTGCAATATAAAACAGGTGCAGCTGCAACCACATTGGTAGTAAATGCCCCTGAAAATAGATGAACACACAGTTAACATCTATATTTTATGTCCAACTTACCCAAAGGAAAAAGAAGAAACTTTTAAAACTCTTCATAGGTATTGCAAACAGCAAGAAGCACAATTCTTTACCGCTCACAGAAACAAACCACAGATCATTAGGTTTCTAGAAACGAAAACCAGAATAAATTGTCATTGATCTATGATCACAATTCTTCGCAGCAATGCATCCAGATTTCAAACATGACAAGCTGACATAGACTGCAACACCGGCAAATTTAGGCTCTGTTTGTTTAGGGGGAAAACCACATTCTAGGAAGCGTTTTGCCCCTTTTCCATTGTTTAGCACGTCTTTTGCCGGAAAACCTTTTCCTGAAATGAGGGAAAATGACTTCCCTTTCAAAACGGAGGAAGTAAAGATTCTAAGTGGCCCAAAAACTTCGCGGTAATCATCATGCAAATCTAGTTCGAATCGTAATAAACCAGACTAGACTGTGGACATTTATCGTTACAACATCAGACAAGAATTAAACTGAATAATTAAAAGCAATTTGGATGTTACTTTGTTATAGTTTCAACAGAATAAATTTAATTAAGTTGAATTGTTATATACTATTATACAAGAAATTATGTAGGTGTCCGATATTTTAGCATTTATTATACAAGAACTATGATATTTCAGTAATATACAATGATATATCCTAAAGTTTAAATTTTTTTTTCATAAATTAGGTATCTTTTGCCAAACTTTAGTATATTTTAAATGAAAACAATAATCTATATGTATCCTATATCATAATGCGATAATTTCTTTTGCCCCAAAATGCTAGCATGACACATTTTTCTAATAATATATAAGTAATTTTTGTTAGAATGTGGACAACCTTTTGATAATATGATCATAGTTTATATCACATCAGTTTTTGGGCAGAAATTAGACAAATTTTAATGAAAATTTACCATATTTTAACACAGTATATGCACAAGTAATAAAATTTCTTATCTCAGGGCACCTCATTATATTTATTAAAATGACAAGATATTAGATGATAAATGCTCAAATATTAAAATACCAAAAAACAGTTTTCTTAATTTATACAGCTTTAATAGTTAACATTTTTTTTTGGTTACTTCATATATGTTGTATTGTTACTTATGTTGTCCTATAACAAGATATACAAGGATTGGTGAAAAATATATTGTTTTTTAAAACATACAAGAAGACATCACAATAGGGAATTAAGTTTTCCTTTGAAACAAACAATGGAAAACCCCACTCGGAATTTATATTTCCTTGGAAACCTTTTCCAAAGAAAAATCAATTCCTAGATTCTACTTTTCCATCAAAACAAACGGAGCCTTAATGTAATTCGCCTAACATAGCAGTTTAGGAGAAAAAATCATACAGCAGAATGAACTAGTCTTTGTATTCATAATGCTTTTCTTTTAATTAGCTAAATGGGGTTGGTGTGAGGAGATCAAAGGTCCAAGAGCCTCAACCTTGCTAATGATTTACCAATATACCCACGGCCTCGTTGATTGGCGCCCACATAATTCATTAAGTCCATTTAGCAGAGAATCATACATGGTTCAAAGAACAAAAGAAAACAAACCTGCAGATACAGCATCAACATCACAAGTAACAAGTGCAAGGTCAGGTTTCTCTCCTTGGGCCCGCAATCCACCATACATACCGGCAGCTTGAAACCCCTTTGCAGCTGTAACACCCCCTGGAATCTATAAAATCAAATGTACTTTTTTCTGGTAAATAACTGGATTAGGGGATGCAAAACTAAGACCTCTTGTCTTAAAACCACAACCTTGGCTCTGTTTTACCCAGGAATCATTGGCAAAATCAAATATGTTTGCTAAATGGTAAAATATCCAAGTGTTTTACAGATTAAGGAGAGATATATAGCAAATGCATCCAAGTGGTGAAACAGTTGGAGCCTTCATATTTTCCTAATTTTGGTCACCATGTGAATATCTAAACTAGGTTCATATATTCCTCACGAAAAGAATTTTATTCTTAAAATATTTTCAATTAATGTCTTATTAAGAAAAATAGTAAAGTAATATAGCTTTGGTCACCCATTCATTGTTGAAGTGGGATTAGGAACGTGAGATTCAAGATAGAGAAGTATTTTCTTTTCTATGTTCCTGGTTACTACAAAGTCTATGATATTTTCATTCAGATCAAACAAAGCCAAAAACAACATAAAGATCATTAATGAAAATATCAAATTATAGAATTACTTGCTCCCAGGGTCCTGAAGGAAGTAAAATAGGAGCTGCTGGTATGTAATTTGCAGCTTCCTTTACTCTTGATGCCACACACATTATCCTACATTCTCTTTTAGAAGAATCAAACGACTTCCATAGCTGCATACAAAGACAAAATATCGTCTTATTAGAGTATAAAATAATTCATGAGCTTTCTCCTATTAGCTCAATTGCTCCCATTTTTAATATTTAACATAATTTAAGTACAAGGTATGAGATAAATTTGTGCAATATCCACACTTCAAGCTTGAAAGGCATTCGGGTGAAGGGCCACATTAAAACATAAAATCATTCCTAGACCTTCTGGTATTAGAGTCTTGTTACTAAGAGGTCATAGGTTCAATTCTCAATAGTCCCCACTTTCAATATAAACATGAATTTCAGTATAAGCATGAATTGAACCTCCACTTTCAATATAAGCATAATACAACACAAGGCATGAAGTGCGACTGTGCAATATCTACACTTCAAGCCCAATGAGAATTCACACAAGGGGCATATTAAAAGTAAAAAATCATTCATGGATCTTTTTCCATTAGCTTAAGCTTGTGGGATAGTTGGTTGTTCGACATTTCATATTTCAATCTTCAAACTTTACTGAAGTCGAAAATGTGACCAATGATAGAAGAAATCTTAAAATCAATGTTGCAATCAAGCTCCAATCCACACAATTAACCAAATCCAACACAATCAAACAATAGAATCAATGAAATAAGGGCAAAAATGTGTAGTATATTTCACTATAAAAATATGGCATTTACAAGTATAAAGGTATAGTATGAGAATTAGAGTAAGGGAGAAGAAGATAACAAAAAAGAAGGGAGGGGGGGAATCAGTTAAGGGGAGAGAGAAGAGTGCTCAAGCAAATACATCATCACACTCTCCCTCCTAGCCTAAGCCCACTTATTTGTACTGAAAGATAATTGGGCCTAAATAAAATTAAGCCATGCTAATAATCTATTAAGTAGCAAACGCTAATGTGTCCCAATTTGCTGACATGTCACGAGATGACATGGTAGCCGCAAAGGCATCGGCATCCATACTCAGGGTCTAACATATTTAGAGCCCCAAGCAAAAATTCAAATGAGGCCTTCATATTATAAAAATCCCAACCACAGAACTTTCTAATATTAACAACTGATACTTTAAAAGCTACAACTCCAAAAATTTGAGACGCCTAAAATTTGGGGACTTCAAGCTGTTGTTTGGATTACTTGGAGTTATGTCCAGACCTGTCTGTACTCGTATCAATCAAGAAGCTTTTTATTTTTGCAAACATAATTCGAATTCCAAAACCAATTAGGCATCTTGAACTCCCCCCCCCCCCCCCCCCCCAAAAAAAAAAAAAAACAATTGGAAAAAAATCTGACCTTTTTGGAGCAGAACTCAGAGAAATTGAAAGAGATTGGGTGATGGGAAAGGGACATAGACATTTTGGGGATGACAAAAGTGATATAAACAAGCTAGATGAATGTTCGATATATGGTTCCACCCGGTAGAGGTGGCGCCGACAGCGGTGACGGCGGCGGAATTGGGGTTTTAGTGAGGGTTGCGGTAAGTTAAGAGTGTGACTCTTCTGCGTTTTGACTTGGAAGGCAGAAGCTATGAAAGTGCGACCGGTTCCACGTTGGGACACTTATTTTCTTTCTTTTTTTTGTTGTTTTTTACTTAAAAATTTTTTTTAACTATAATTTGCTTAAATTTTATGTTCAATTTTAAAAAATTATCTAAATTTTTAAAATTTTTAATATCACATTTAAGCTTTTCAAATTTTTTTAATATTAAACTTTATATAATACCAAACATTAATTAGTTTTTGCTAACATGATAATTTAAATATATAAATTATTTTTTAAATATTTATAAAACTTTTGGACATTTAAAATATTTTTTAATTATTTTAAATGTAAATTTCTATTTTAATTATTTTCTCTTTTTTTCATAATGTCATTGTCATGTTTAAAAAACTAATGATGTTAATTGCATTAAATTAAGGTATGATATTTAGAAATTTTATAAATTTTGGGCCCGATATTAAAAAATTAAAACATATAGGTAATTTTTTAAAATTATACTTAAAATTGAGATAATTTTTCAATTAAAAAAAAAAAAAAAAAAAAAAAACCCTACTCTATAATGAAAAAAGTGTCTTTTTTAGTATTCTTTTCTTTGAAAAGGCAAGAACAATATTAGGCGAAATATCTATAGATAGTCAATGTTTATATATTGACACATTTCCTCTTCTATTAGTCATTGGCCTTGCCCAAAATGACACATCATATATGTTTCGCGGATTTTTGGTTAGATTCTTTAAGATGAGGACCGGGCTCAAGCCCTCGCTGAGAAAGCAGCTACTAGCATTCGACCTGATATCTCCTGCAAAACGAAGGAGGCCGTTAGAGGGACCCACGGGTTTGCCCGCGGGAGACCCCTCCGATGCCTAAGTTAGTAAAGGCATAATAATAACAAATGATAAGTAAATAGCGTAAAATAAACAATAATAAATACTTATTGTATGCAGAGAGGGGGTCCTTGGTGGCTGGTGGCCGGCACGGTGGCCTTATAGGCCTGGAGAGAGAGAGGAAGAAGGGTACCGACGAGGTGGCCGGGAAGAGAGAAGGACGCTGCTGATGATCGCCGGAACAGGGTGTCGGGGGCTATACGGTGACATGTGGGTGGCCCTTGGAGAGAGAAAGAAAGAGGAGAAAGAAAGAGGAAAGAAAGATGGTCGGAGCTGGCCGGAGCAAGAGGAGAGAGAGAGTGGGGTTGTTGTGTGTGGAGCTTGCCTCCCTTTTGTGAAGAGGCAAAATGGGTATTTATAAAAGAAGGGGGAGAAGGCGGCAGTGGGATGGTGACGGCGGTACTGGGACGGGTCAGGCAGTACCGGATGGATCAGGCGGTACGGGGTTGGTCGTACCGGCGAGGGTGTCAGGTGGTACCGGTGATATTGGCGGTAGTAGAGGAGAGGTGACGGTAGTAGGCGCTGGCGGTAGTGGAGTGGTGGTACCAACGAGCGGTAATGGTGATAGCTAGGCGGTAGTGGCTGGGTGAGTGGTACCGGTTGTTGACTGTAGAGAAGAGAGGAGAGAGGAGATGAGGCGGTAGGGGTGTGAGGAGAGAGAAAAAAGGAGACGTGGGGAAGAAGGGAAAGGAGGAGAGAGAAAAAGGGAGCACGTGGGAGAGAGAAAGAGAAGCCTTGGGAAGGGGGAAAAAGAGGGAGCACGTGGAGAGAGGAGAGAGAAAAATAAAATTATTTTTAATTTTTGTTATTATTTTGTTATCTTATTTTAAAACTAATCTGGTTATTTTTATTCTCAACAGTTAGCCCCCCACTCCATGGGTGAATGGGACCTGTTCATATTCGGCTGTGGAGTGTATAATATTCAAAAGCTCCAATAATATGTGGATTGTCAAGATTTTGTTGATGAACATTATCAGTTATGAGGAATTTTACAGGCGTTATCTGTGAGGTCCTTTAAAGTGGACATTGTTTTGGTTTATCCCTCCATGGTTTCTTTGTTGCGGTTTTACGCGGGCAATTGGTTCCATGCTTCTTTGTTGACGAACGTTTTTAGGTTTTTGGGATTTGTTTTAGGGCTTAGAGGACTCGAGCTTTTTAGGAATCATGTTTGTTGGTTCTTCCCATGCCAATGTATTGGAAGGTGCCTATAATTGCTTGCGTAAGTAGTTAATGTGGGCGTTGTCCCATTCTATTTGTTAATTATTGGTATGGTCTTTAGGAATTGTATTCCTGACTTGTTAATTTTTAGCGTCGCCTCTAGGAATTGTATTCCTGATTGGAGACGTTGTTCATGGTCGAACAACCGTTGTTCTGCCTGATTTGTTAACTTTTAGCGTTGCCTCTAGGAATTGTATTCCTGATTGGAGGCGTTATTCTACTTAATTTCTTAGAGCGGTTATTTAGAGTGGTCAATTTTAAGATTTTGTCAAGTTTTGGCCGTCGGGCCAAGTTATGAATGACTACATATTTAGTCTCCAAATTCTTACTTGTAAACCGAGATGAGGCATGCCGTGAGTATTTTTAATCCTTAGCCCCCAGCCGTAGGTTGGATTGCAATGTATTGCGAATATTTTTAACTCCTAGGGCGGAATGTATTGTGAATGTTTCTAGTTCCTAGCCCCCAGCCGCAGGTTGAGTCGGAGCGTATTATTTGTTTTAATGTCGGCTGATGCGTAATTTGTGCGCCGATACAGGTTGGAGCCCAAATCGCCTGCCAAAGAGGCGTTTATGGTTCAAATACGTCTTATTTGCCTGGGAAGGGCTCATAGTTATGTCTGAGCACTGCTTGCCTGGGAAGGGCTTATAGTGTAAATGTGGCTTACCTGCCTGAGAGGGGCTTATGGTTTATATAGACTTCGCCTGCCATAAAAGGGCTTATGGCTACGTCTGAGTGTTGCTTGCCTGAGAAGGGCTTACAGCGTAAATGTGTCTTACCGGCCTGAGAAGGGCTTACGGCTTGACTACATATCATCAATCCCGATGTTAGGTGGGGCATACAGCTACGGGCTCTCAAGCCGGTGAGAGTTTACCGCCCGTCCCGATGTTAGGTGGGACATGCAACCGCCCCGATGTTAGGTGGGACTTATACAACTGCGGGCTCTCAGCTGGTGAGAGTTACCGCCAGTCCCGATGTTAGGTGGGACTTATACAACTGCGGGCTCTCAGCTGGTGAGAGCTACCGCCAGTCCCGATGTTAGGTGGGACGCACACAAACGCGGACAATCAGCTGGTGAGAATGTACCGCCAGTCCCGATGTTAGGTGGGACGTACACAAACGCGGACTCTCAGCTGGTGAGAGTGTACCGCCAGTTATGTCTTCACGCTCTTGATATGGCTGGGAGCAAATTACAACTGCCAGCCTTCTTGCAAGCAAAGACTGGTTTAAGCCATATTATTGGTGAAGTTTCTAATTGGTGGAGGTCTAACTTAGTAGAAAGTTCCCCAGCGGGAAGAGGTGATTAAAGAAATTATTCAAATTGAAATGATTAGCTTGCATAACACAACTAAAAGTCCCCAGTCGATAAAGGCTGGGTTAATAAAACAAGCCATCCAAACTAAAATAAATAATTTAGGTAAGCAATTAAAAGCCCCCAGCCGGTAAGGGCTGGGTTAATAAAACAAATCATTCAAACTAAAATAAACAATTTAGGTAAGCAACTAAAAGCCCCCAGCCGGTAAGGGCTGGGTTAATAAAACAAACCATTCAAACTAAAATAAACAATTTAGGTAAGCAACTAAAAGCCCCCAGCCGGTAAGGGCTGGGTTAATAAAACAAACCATTCAAACTAAAATAAACAATTTAGGTACGCAACTAAAAGCCCCCAGCCGGGAAGGACTAGGTTAATAAAACAAACCATTCAAGCTAAAATAAACAATTTAGGTAAGCAACTAAAAGCCCATAGTCGGTAAAGGCTAGGTTAATAAAACAAACCATTCAAACTAAAATAAACAATTTAGGTAAAGTAACTAAAAGCCCCCAGCTGGTAAAGACTGGGTTAATAAAACAAATCATTCAAACTAAAATAAATAATTTAGATAAGCAACTAAAAGCCTCCAGCCGGTAAAGGCTGAGGCAAAATATACTACCTAAACTCCGCCAAGCCCCCCGTAGCTGGCTAGGGACTAGGCTAAACATAACGTGTATATGTCTGCCTGACAAGGGCTCGACTGGTCGTCGCCGGCTCAAATATGGTGGTACTAGGTACATACCTTGCCACGGGCTTGTTTATGACTCTAGGTCTATAGCTAGAAGCAACGAGTTCCAGCATATGTGTGGATGTGATTGCTGAGTGGCTTTCTTTGCTCAAGTGGCTGCCATTTTGCTCAACATAGGAGTTTGCTTGGGCCAATGCTGACCATATACCTGAAATCTTATGATCTTTTCAACTAGACAAAAATTATTAATGAATATATGAAGCGGCTGCTCCCGATATCAACCTATAATCCTCGTCTAACAAGACAAAGGTTTATAACAAAACTCGCACCAAGGACATGTTAGGTTTTATTCTATTTTTTCTGTTTGCTATTAAAATCATTCATTTCAATACGGTGTTGTCTCATAGATTAATAGCTACGCATGCGAGTTTGGCCATATATACGAAAATATGCTAAAACTTGACTAACACGGTTTAACTTAGTCACATCTAAATTTGCTGAAGTGGTTAAACCTGAAAGCGCTTGTTTGGTGGTGGTCGAACAAGTCAGCCTTGGTTCAATTAGGGTCAAATTGGCATAGTCCAATGGAGCCCGATCGAATTTATTCGAACTTCAGACCTATTAATTCGAATTTTAGATCAAGGTCAACATCAAACTATATTAATGGTTTAATTTCGTACTAACATTTGCAATCTTATTAAGTTTTTGAATTATAATAATTAAAGAATGCTCTTTAGTCTAGACATGAACCAGAGAGAGGCGAGGATAATTAAGCTCTAATCAAGGAGCAAAGACAGAAATCGATTGCGATTAGCCCGTAATGGTTTTAGATTCAAGGGTTATCCCTATTTAAGCATAACTTAATAAAGGGCTTTAGTTGCTCATTTAGTGTTTCACCACCAAAAAACCTTCATCGAAATCCTACATTGTGTTTTATACATAAAAACAATGCCTGATGTTCAAAGAAATATTTTACTTTCGATTACGACTACAAACATATGCAGCCATATCTTAGAAGCCGGATGATGTCCTCCGCAATGATTATAAATAGAAACCTGATATGTTTCCTCAAATCCCCTAGCCAAGATATACCTCTTGAATTGTCTTACACCGCAGTTTTACTTTATCAATTTCTTTATGAGTTCATTATCATTTAACAACTGCATGAATTCAGGTCTAAAGGTGGATAGCGATGCTCCCAAAGAGTTTTTGCTAACTTCGTTGGTGGTAGCTTAAGTCTTGGGGCGTTGATGGTAACGTCTCTATTAGCGCATCCCCTGCCACACTTGTTGATGATATCCCAGCTAGGTTAGTTGCTTTTATTGGCGAATTTAACCTTACGCGTTAACGTTGGCGCCCCTTCTAGGAATACATGCCTAGTTCGAGGGTGGCAATATCGTTATTTGGGGAAGCCCCTTGCTTTGGGTGGCACAGCTAAAATGAAGATAGGCTATCGTCGTTACACGGCCAACCCAATGGGTGGTTGTACCTAATCAAGGTAAATAGTGCAAAGCCAAGTTATTAGACGAGGCTTTAGCTAGCCTCGCAGTTGGCTTTAATGAGTCACTCGAGTTTGTTGGCAATGGCTTTTACTAATGAGCTACTCATTCAAGGAGTTGGCGAGGCCATCTGGCCAAGCTCAACAGCGGTTGTGGCTAATCAAGCTTATGGGTGCAGCCAAGTTTCTTAGCAAGGCGCCCGGTTGATATTGTTAAGTTTACTTCGTGGTGGCTTAAGCCTCCAATTATTAGTGATAAAGTTCTTATTAACGAGCCTTTACTAATGACGCCAAGTGACATTGTTGGCCACCGCAACTTTGTTTACAGATTTTTGCATCACAGACTAACGTTGACGCCCTTTTGTCGTTCGCCTAGTTCAAGGACGGCAATGTTATTATCTAAGGGAGCCATTGAAGGGCGTTACCTCTATATTAGGCGGTTGGTGGTAATTGTTCACCTAGCTCAAATTTTACTTTATTTGGGTCGGTTTTTGGTTAAGGACTCTGCCGCCTTTACATATAACAACATTCTAGTCCAATTTAATTGTTGTTAATGTATGTGTTAGCATATTTTGAAATATCATATTTGGCACAAATTTAAGCTATATGAATAGTAAAAATTAAGAAACGAGTATATTCAAACTTAAACACCATGTAGTGAAGTTTTCCATGCGATGAAACTTCTCTTACTCCCAATTAAGAACAGGAATTACTTGATAAAAGTCCTTAATATAGTGGCCCCTATGAACAATAAACTTAATAAAAATTCAGCCCAGCTTTTTCAATTTAATCACATATCTACTTAAGACATATGAGCTGGGTTGGAATTAACTTAAAGTAACTTTAGTTAGATAAAAAATTTAGTGAGCAATTTCCGAAAAGCGGGAGTAATACAATTCGTGTATTGCAGCGAATCCCAGATGGGAAATCTGATAAAATAATTTATGTGTAATTGAAATAAGAATATTATGAAAAGCATCTGTAACATGCTTTAAGGCTCAAGATATGTTGTGAAGTTAAATTAAAATTTGTTATAAATTTACTGAAAAATTTAGACTTGAGGTCTTACTCTAAATGCATTAGAAAGAGGCATAAAAATAAAGTCAAAGCCAAAACTTATCTGGTGTTCAAGCGGAAATTATAGAACGGTTAACGTCCCGAAAAATTCACCATGCTCACAGTTCATTCTTTTATATGTATTTTAACTTGTGTGAAACATAAATTTACTTTGTAATATGGTTGAACACACAACTCGACTTCGGTATTGAATTTCTAGCTATATGACATCCATCAAGTATGAATGTGTGGGGTACAGAATAAAAAAGAGACAATTAACTTTAAAACGCATTTATGTTTGGTTTTAGGAGAAAATTGGTCTCATTTTTCTTTTGCGTGGCATTTTTTATCAAAAGAGTTGCGTTTAGATTTATGTATTTACCGTTGACATGGTTTACTCTTTTATTCGGGATTGATTCTTCCGATTTGAATGGACTTAGGTGTGGAATTTGAACGACATGTTCTGACTTGCAAAACTGATAATCCTTCAACATGTGTTCGAGGATCAATACATAAACAGTAAATTTTGAAGTTAAAGTGCAGTATTCTTATGATACGAACAATAAACTTTAATAATAATCCTTAAAACTTAACTTATTTATAGTGTCTTGGTACAGCTAATATTAAAATTACAGTATAAGTACTTGCACCAGTATAGACATTATAAATACTTGCATTAGATAAAATTAGACAAACATCCAAGCTCTCTTTTTTTTTTTTTATATCAACACCAAACATCCGGGGTCTCCCATTCCTCTCGTCTTCCCGGTGCTCTCTGTAAATTCCTCTTTTTTTTGTTCTTTTTTTTTTTTTTCTGCTACGATTTTTTTTTTAATTTAGAAACAAAACTTGCCTCCAATTTACTGACAACTTACATCTAAAATTCTAATTTAGAGGTATTAGAAGGCAATTAGACAGAGAAAAATTAAAATTAATGACTTATCTGATGTTAAGCGGGTGCTATAGCCCCCAGTTTTGTGAGGGTCTTAGGTGATTTGTACGGGATACCAGGCTAAACCCTAGCAACCTATCTTCCCACAGACGGCGCCAATTGTTTCGGGGATTTTTGGTTAGGTTCTTTAAGGCCAGGACCGGGCTCAAGCCCTCGCTGAGAAAGCAGCTGCTAGCGTTCGACCTGATATCCCCTACAAAATGAAGGAGGCCGTTAGAAGGACCCACGGGTTTGCCCGCGGGAGACCCCTCCGATGCCTAAGTTAGTAAAGGCATAATAATAACAAATGATAAGTAAATAGCGCAAAATAAATAATAATAAATACTTATCGTATACAGAGAGGGGGTCGTTGGTGGCTGGTGGCCGGCACGGTGGCCTAATAGGCCTGGAGAGAGAGAGGAAGAAGGGTACCGGCGAGGTGGCCGGAATCCGTACCGGCGAGGTGTCCGGGAAGAGAGAAGGACGCTGCCGATGATTGCCGAAACAGGGTGCCGGGGGCTGTACGGTGATATGTGGGCGGCCCTTGGAGAGAGAAAGAAAGAGGAGAGAGAGAAAGAGTGGGGTTCTTCCTCCTTGGTGGCTGGTGGCCGGAGTGTGACCGGCGAGGTGGAGACCGGCGACAAGGTGGCGGCGAAGTGGTCGGTGTTGCACCGGAGAAGATGGTCCGAGCTGGCCGAAGCAAGAGGAGAGAGAAAAAGGAGAGAGAGAGAGAGTGTGAGGTTGTTGTGTGTGGAGCTTGCCTCCCTTTTGTGAAGAGGCAAAAGGGGTATTTATGGAAGAGGGGGGAGAAGGCGGCAGTGGGATGGTGACGGCGGTACCGGGACGGGTCAGGCGGTACCGGATGGGTTAGGCGGTACGGGGTTGGTCGTACCGGCGAGGGTGTCAGGGGGTACCGGTGATGTTGGCGGTAGTAGAGGAGAGGTGACGGTAGTAGGCGCTGGCGGTAGTGGAGTGGTGGTACCGGCGAGCGGTAGTGGTGATAGCCAGGCGGTCGTGGCTGGGTGAGTGGTACCGGTGGTTGACAGTAGTGAGGGGAGGAGAAAGGAGACGAGGTTGTAGGGTTGTGAGGAGAGAGAAAAAAGGAGACGTGGGGAAGAAGGGAAAGGAGGAGAGAGAAAAAGGGAGCACGTGGGAGAGTGAAAGAGAAGCCTTGGGGAAGGGAAAAAAGAGGGAGCACGTGGAGAGAGGAGAGAGAAAAATAAAATTATTTTTAAGTTTTGTTATTATTTTATTATCTTATTTTAATACTAACCTATTTATTTTTACCCTTAACAATATATATTTATATTCATATAAGAATATCCCTTAGATTTTTAATTCAATTATGTTCGATTATATGTAGAATACAGATGAAAAAATTTATTAGTAATATATTAAATTCTAACATAAGATAATATCAATGAATTATTAAATAAAAACCTGTTTGCACTTCAAAACATGTTATATATTTATCAAAAATATTCTAAAAAACTAGAAGACAATTTTAAAAATTATATCCTTTTTAAGGAAGGTAAGGATAATGTTATACAAGCTATCGATAGATGCTAGTGAATCAATATAAATGATCATTTCAAGATTTTGCCACGATTCCCCTTCTACATGTCCGTGACCCTGCCCAAACTAACTAGCATTTGCCACCAGAAGATGTATAGCTTGATTACCTTCTCTAAAAATATAAGAAACTAGAACAATGTCAATTTTAGCAAGCATATCCCACATTGCCCCAATAACAATCCAAATCAAAAATGCGTATTGAACTCTTTCTAAATCACCTTAATCATGACCAAAATTTTTTCCACAATGTGAATTGGCGAAAACCAATATCAATACACTTCTTAATGTCGTCCTCGGCTGCTATTGCTTTTGCCACCAAGGCTATAGCATTACCAAAGTTTCAACATTTGGAGATCATGCGCTGGGAGATAATAAAACCACATGCCGTCTTTTCATTGCCTACTAGACCTATCGAAATTTAGTTTCACCCAAACAATGTATGTCCGGCCTATTGTACATAGCCATGTTGTTTATCCAACTGTCTAGTTCCCACATGAAAATCATAGCCCTAATCCACTTGATTATACAACATACAAACCATGTCTTTCACTTGTGCTTCCAATAGAATTTTGATTGGTTATAAGTTTGATCCTACCGCATAACATCATTCATAATTGCAAAAATAATCAATATATATATATATTTATCCGTATATTTGCTAGCATTTTATCATAAAGTGGATTATTAGAAGTGTGTATAGGCTAACTTGTACACTTTCTTCCCAAAAAAGAGCCAACTGATCAACACTTGATTTGGGCCTTTAAAATCTTGGGACTGACTTTGAAAAGCATGTCACTTGATATAGACATGCCTATTAACGAAAACATATAATCCTTGGTGTTTTGACAGAAGAATTCCTTTCTCTTCTATAAATAAGAGTACAATCCTCTCGTTACCATAATAATAGTGATGATGATAATCATGACGAATTAAGAAAACTCTATGTACAAACTCTATCCAATCATCCATCATACATAAAAATTGGTTAAGAAAGAGCGATAGGAGAGTACCTCTCCCTACGTGGAGCTTCCTAGGGTGAAATGCCCTCTTTCCCAAAACCCTGAAATCCCCTTCTTCCTCATACTTTTCAAGACCCATTTCCCTTCCTTGCGTCCTCTTCTCCCCCTATGCACTCCTTTAGTTTTCTTCTTCTTCCCCTTTTCTTTCATTCCCCTGTTCCTGTTTTCATGGCTTTTAAGGCTGATAAAGGTAAAACATTGCTGGTACTTCTGAAGATTGTCTTGTGAGGAAAATCAGTAAGCTAGAACTAGAAGAAGATGACTCTGTTAATGCTAGTCTCAAGGCTTTGATGCTTGTTGGAAAGCTTATCTCTGATAAACAGTTTAAAGCAGGACCGGTGCATGCTATCCTTTGGAAGGCATGGGCCCTTCAGGACACGCTTCAGATTCAGGATTTCGAGGTAATATTTTCCTTTTTCTCTTCCAATGTTGTGAGGATAAGATTAAAATCTTGAAAGATGGTCCTTGGTCGGTGAGTGATGGCCACCTTGTGCTAAATGATTGGGATGGTGATGCTAGTTTCTCTGAGGCTGACTCCTCCTCAACTGAGTTTTGAATTCAAATTCATGGCCTTCCTCTTAACCTGATGACCAAGAATAATGCCTTGAAAATTGCTCCCATATTTCCTACATTGTTAAAATAGATGATGAGTTGGGTAAGGATATGATATGATGTAAACTCTGTAGAGTGAAAGTCATTATTGAGACAAGGAGTCCCCTACGTAGAGGTTTTTTGCTCCAGAGATCGAATAAAAAGGATCTTTGAATCACCTTTAAACACGAGAGGCTTTCGGATTTTTGCTATGGTTGTGGTCGCTTGGGACATACTAATAGCAAATGCCCATTGAAAAGAGTTAGGGAGGCCGAATCTCTTTATGATAGTTCTCTAAGAATTGTTGATTTTAGGGCAGAAAAATTGAAGTTTACTATACCTGATTGCGAAGGGGAGACATCTCGTGGTAACTGTAGAACCAACCACTCTCTTTTTATTATTTATGAGAGAAAAAGAGATGACAAGGTTAAGGATATTATGGCATTTAAGATGGTTGAACGCAATTCTTTAGATTTTATCCGCTCTGCTATTCAGGATATCTGTGCTCGCCCGTCTATTCTCATTTATCCTGCTTCTCTGGAAATTTGGAACATGAATGACACTGTTGTGTTGAGCTTCCTTTAATCCGGTAGGCTCTCTGCTGCTAGTGGGAAAAGATTTACTCCCG
The DNA here is from genome assembly GCA_018398585.1 of Simmondsia chinensis. Lineage (NCBI taxonomy): Eukaryota > Viridiplantae > Streptophyta > Magnoliopsida > Caryophyllales > Simmondsiaceae > Simmondsia > Simmondsia chinensis. The sequence continues at coordinate 21,319,663 of JAGTTD010000018.1, forward strand.
ATCCTGATTATCAACAGTTGAAGAAGCGCTCTATAATGGCAATAAAGGAGGTTATGAGTTTAGCGGTAAAATAGAACAATTACGACGATTGGGTTTTTTGTTCGTCTTGGTCGGAAGGTAGTGATGGTAGTATAAATTCAGTGTTTGAGAATGATAATGCATTTTCTAAGAATCTGTTTGTCATGGGGCTAGGTGAAGGGGAATTCTCATGGAATGCGGTTGCTCATCATTTTCATAGTATTAAAAGAGCTGTTCGAGCTCGTATTGATAGAACTCGAACGGATGTTGCTGAGGTTATGCAATCAGATGACTCCGAGAGTGAGGAGGTCCCGTTGTTTGTGGACGATTCTTTTTGGTATGATCCTTGATGATTCTAAGGGGTTTGTGGCGATTTCGCTGAACAACTGCCTCATGATCAATGAATTCATCTGTTGGAACTATTAGGGTTGCGAACAAGCTTGGACAGTTCAAGTTCTCAGGGAGCTAGCTAAAAATCATAGGCCTGGCTTGATTTGCATCATGGAGTCAAGGCAAAAAGAGAAGGTGGTTTCTCTAGCTGAGAAGCTTGAGTTCTCCAATTGTTTCTATGATAACTTGGTGGGAACCGGGGGTGGTTTAGCTCTGTTTTGGAGGGATTCGTTGTGCGTTCACATTCTTCAGTCTTGTGATCGTTTCATTCTGGTTCAGGTGGAATTCTCCAGTCTGGCTCTAAATGGCTCCAATACTTTGTAGATGATGAGCTGAATAGTGGAAAGAGGCATGATTTTTAGGCTAATATGCCAGTGCGCTGGTTTAGTTGCGCCGTTCGTGATTGACAGGGATTTTAATGCCTCTGCTCTTTTGAATGATAAATTTGGCGTTGTTCCAGTTTCATTCTCACAACTCAGTTGGTTTCAATCCTTTTATGATATCTATTCTCTAGTTGAAGTGGACTCAAAGGGTTGTAGTTTTTCTTGGTCCAATCATCAAGTGGCTTGAGACATGTGAAGGAGCGGCTCAATAAACTTGTGCTTAATATGGATTGCCTCTCGTTGTTTCCAAATGCGTGTTCTTTGCTCCTCCCGACTATTGGATCCGATCACTCTCCTCTCCTCTTCTCGCCTTTTGGGGAGAAAAAGAGATCGAACTATTCCTTTAAATTCAAGGCTAAGTGGTTATTGCATAATGACTGTTCTAACATTATTTCTAGAGCCTAGAAGGGTGACCCCAATGGTGGTATGAAGCTTCTTCACTTTAATCTTGTTCAGTGTCAGAAGCGCCTCTTTTCTTGGAGTAAATCCTTGTGTCGTGCTTCTTCTACCAAAATTGCTAGTAGTACCCGAAGGTTAGAGATCATCCAGAGTAGGCATCAATTCCCAAGCAATAGAAATGAGGAAGAGGAATTTGAGACCAGGCTTGATCAGATACGGAAGGAAGAGGAACATTATTGGAAGCAACACTCGAGGATCGATTGGCTTAATATGGGGGACAGAAATACTCGATTTTCCCATGTCACTACCCTTGTCAGGGTGTTGCCGCAACCGAATAGTGAGACCTAAAAATGGTAATGATGTGTGGGTGGAGTCCAAAAGAGGCATTCACTGCCTTGTCCTTGATCACTTCAGGTCGGTTTTTGGGCCTGGTAATGGAGTGGGAATTTTTGAGGCCCTTAGCATTTGCTCTCCTGTTGTGTCCACTGAAGAAAACTACGGGGTTTTGACATGTGTTTGTCAGGCTGAAATCAAGAATGTGGTTGATCATATGGGAAGCTTGAAAGCTCTGGATCCTAATGGCTTTTCAGGTATCTTCTTTAAAGACTTCTGCATATTGTTGGCCTTGATGTTTGTCGAGCGGTTTGTGATTTTTTTGGTCAGGGGTTATCTTGGAGGCTATCAACTGGACCAACATCACTCTTATCCCCAAAATTCAGAATCCCGAATCTATCTCCCATTTTAGGCCCTTTAGACTTTGTAACTTTACTTACAAAATCATTTCTAAAATTATAGCCAATAGGCTTAATCTTTTATAACCTTCTATGATTTCCCCTTTCCAAAGTGCTTTTGTTCATGGTCAGCGAATCCAAGTAGGGATGGCAATGGGTTGGGTTTACCTTCATACAGATCCAATCTAGAAAAAACCCGACCCAACCCAAATCTGATAAAAACCCATTTATTTTATAAAACCTCATTCCAAATCCAAATCCATCGGGTCGAACGGATATCTGACCCAAATCCATGACCCATTTAAAACCTAAAATGAGTTATGACATTATAATCTACTATTAATATATGATAATAATAATGCAACAATTATTCATTAAAAACCAATATTTGGACAAGCTGGTACACTTTTTTTTTCCTTTTTTTTAATTTAATATTTTTACAATAATAATGCAATATTAGGCAATCATTCAAAAGTCTTTAACCAGTAATTTTTATACATTTGTTACATTATGTTTCTTACAAAAAATATTATAGTACTAGACCAAACTCCAAATATGTTGGCATAGTAAAAAAATTATTAGAATATGATTTTGCTTGTTAAATACTCAAAATTTAGTAATTTAAAACTTTTATTCTATACTAAACATAATTTCGGGTTGGAATTGGGTCGGGTTTGGTTTGGGTTTGATGTCATCAAAGTTCGACCCAACCCAAAACCTATTTATCAACATTCAAATCCAAACTCATTTAAAATCCATTTTTTTACATCCAAATCCATCATAAATGGATGGATTTGGATGGATATCCACCGAATTTGGGTCCGATTGCCATCCCTAAATCCAAGACAACATCGTTATTGTTCACAAGGCTTTCCATGTGCTTCACAGCAAGAAAAAAACGGAAGAAGTCTTATGTTGCTATTAAATTTGATCTGTCCAAGGCCTATGACTAGGTTAATTGGGACTGTCTTGAAGGTCATCTTCTTAAGTTGGAATTTGACTCCTCTTTTGTTATGTAGATTATGGAGTGTGTTTGTTCGGTCTCGGCCAATTGTTAATGGAGTCCCTCTTGATTCTATTCGCATCTCTTGGGTCTTAGACAAGGGGACCCCCTCTCCTGGTATCTTTTCATTTTGTTGATGGAGTTGTTTTCTAAGCTTATTTTGCATTCAGTTGAGTTGGGTAGATGGATTTCTCCATTCAGCTCATGCTCCCCCGCTTTCTCACCTCCTTTTCGCTAATGATTGCTTACTTTTTTGTGAGGCCAACATCGAAGTGATTAAGGAGGTTAAGCATGTTTTTGGTTCCTTTTGTGGTGCCTTGGGCCAGAGTGTCAATTTTGATAAGTTTTCGGCTTTTTTCTCTTCGAACACCCGTGATGCTTGCTTAGCTGAGTTGTGGGTCTCTCCTCTTAATTTTAGTGATCGTTATTTACGCATTCACCTCCTTGGGCCGGGATAAACAAAGGACTTTGGTTATATTTTAGATAGAGTTAAGAAGAAGGTTCAGGATTCGAAATTGTCTCTCCTTTCTTACACAAACTGGGAGGTTCTTATCTAGTCTATTTTATCAGCCATCCCACATGTCTTTCATTGTTGTCATATCCATAAATCCCTCGTTCGCGAAATCAATGGGTTGATTGCTAAATTTTGGTGGACGGGTAAAGTTGATAATGATAGGCACATTCATTGGGTGAGTTGGAAGAAGCTATCGAAACCTAAGGGTATGGGTGGTATGGTTTTCTGGGATATGGAGGGGATGAACTTGGCCATGTTGACCAATTAGGCTTGGAGAGGGTTAGATGATCCTAGTGCCATTTGGGTTCAAATCCTCAAAGGTCTCTACTTTCTAGATGGGGACTTCTTGGGTGCTCGTATTGGGTCTTATCCTTCTTGGTTGTGGAGATGTATTGTTGAGGGTAGGGATTTCCTCAAGAAAGGTTATCTTGGAATATAAATAATGGTTGTTGTGTTAATGTTTGGAAAGACGATGGCTACCAGGGGTTTCTCTTGGTTCCTGTCCTACTTGGTCATCCCAAACCGAGGCTTTGTGGGTTGCCGATCTCATTCATTCCCCTTCCAGATCTTGGAAGCTTGACTTACTCCATGGTTTGTTTCCCCGTGACATTGCCAATATGATCTGTTGTATTCCTATTTCTGATCGTACAGTTAAAGATAAACTTATCTAGTGTTTGGACTCTAGGGTTACTTATCGAGTCAAGCAAGGATATGCTTTTTGGTGTCGTTCTCTTTCTCACAATGATAGAAACTTATAGACATCTCCCTCCAATATTTTGAAAAGAAAATGTCTTAGTCGTATTTGGAGTGCTCCTGTTTCACCACATCTTTAGGTTTTTCTTTGGAGGTTCCTTGATGATGGTCTCCTCTCCTTTCCTTTGGTAAGCTTGCTAAAAGAGTTCCCGGTTCTTCTGTTGTTTGTCCGTGTTGTTTAGCTAAGCCAGAATCAATAGATCATATTATATTTATGTGCCCTTTTAGAGCTATTTGGTATGTTTCCAATGTTGGCTTCAAACCAAACTCAGAAGGCTTTCCGAGGTTCCCTAGATGGTGGGAGAATATTTTTTCTTCCTTCCTTGACGATCATGCTTCATTTATTCATATTATATGTATTTGCTGGTGGATTTGGAAATCTCGTTGCAAGCTTGTTTATGAAGGTTTCGTTGACCACCTTAAATGGGTGGCTGACCGTGCTCCTTTTGATACAAACGAGCTATTTCTGTGTTCGATGCTACTGTTTGGGTTCCCCTTCAGGCTTCTACTGATTGGATGAGTGGCTGGTGTCAGCGACTTCTTAGATGGTTTAAGTTGAATGTTGATGCAAGCTAGGCATCTTCGTCGGTTGCTGCGAGCCTTACAGTGCAAGCTCGTGATACAGCTGGCACGGTCGTTGCCAGTTGGTGTGGATCTCCCTTTGCTGCTTTAGCTCCTATGGCCGAGTGTTTGGCCTTACGAGCTGCGTGCTCGCTTGCTCTCCACCACGGTTTCCATCACATCATTTTTAGTCCGATTGCCTAGACATCCTTCAGTGCCTTAGTGATAGGACCCGCCCCCTGTTATTTCTGCTATTGTTGAAGACATTTTTCTTTTGCATTCTTCTTTCATTTCCGTTCGTTTTTCTTGGTGTCAAAAATCAGCCAATGTGGTAACCCATGAAGTGCCGAGTTTTCATAGGTTGGGAGTACGTTCCCATGACTGGGTGGCTTTTCCGCCCCCTTCTTTTTTGTCCGCTGTAATTATTGATTAGGTTTAATGAGATCGCCTCCGGGCCCCAAAAAAACAAAGTTCTTCAATCTACAACTCTATATATTCAACGGTCATTTAAGGATTACCTACGAATCAAGAAGTGTTTTTTAATTCAGATTTATAAGAAATTATGAAGTTTTAAAATTTATGAGAAATAACGTTTTATACAAAAATCTAAATAAATAATAGGGGTAACTCAAAGGTTCCTGCACTTTTCTCACTGAATCAATTTAGTTATTGTATATTTAATTGTGTGTCAATACAATCCCTCTATAAGTTAATAATCCTAAAATATATACATATATATATATATGTATGGACATTTTTTTTTCCCTCGGTTTTGGGTTTTTAGTTTTTACTTTATTTGTACTAGACTGAAAGTATAAGACTAAAAACAAGAACAATAGTTTTCAAAATAGTCTCTTCACTTTAAAAGTCAAAGAGAACGAAACAGAACATCAACAAACTCTAAACTATATAAATCCACGTTGGAGTATTTCTATTAGAATCGCTCAAAAAGAGAATTATCGGAGACATAATAAATGTGCATTTAACCAATGAAGCGTTCTAGTAATCTAACAAAAAATGTCCTAAAATAAGAAATCTTAGGTTGCAATCTTCACCAAGGTATGTAGGAAATAGATGCAGGAAGTAAAAATTTATTAGAAATACAGATTTTAACTTTTGTTTGATTGGCAAAAAATATATAGAATACAGGAAGTAGAAATTATTAAGCAACTTCCAATTCCTTCAAAATACAGAAAGTAACTTACCTAGCCCTTCAAATAAGTTCTAATTCCTTCGTTTTTAACCAACCTCTCGAAGGAAGTTCTATTTCCCATTCTGCCAACCAAACATAAAAAAAAAGGAGCATATCCAGTGCCTCAAGGGCTCCCGCTTACGCAGGGTCCCGGGGGGGGGGGGTGTATGCAGCCTTCCCCCTTCAGGGTGTTAACCTGAAGAGAGATTGTTTCCCAGTGCCCCCAACCTGAGGGTGAGGACTTCCCAGGAGGTCACCCATCCTGGTACTACTCTCGCCGAAGCACGCTTAACTTCGGAGTTTTCATGGAATCCGGTGACGGCGTGTTGGTTCCCTTTTTGGTTCTAGCAACCAAACATACTTTACCTAATTCATGGGAAGTTGCCACGAGAATTAAATTCTAGGAAATACCTTCCCTCACAAATTCAATTCACTTCACAACCAAACGAGGCCTAACAAAAGGAAGGGGAAAAAAAATAAAGGAAAAGCGAAAAGACATAACATGCTCGTAAAACATAAACACGAGATAGTATTTGATTCATTACGTAATCATTAACCCAACTTGTAAAAGTTAGTACTCCTACACAATTCAAAAATCTAATCGGAGTAATACGTTTTAGTTGAATCATTTTAAGTTTGTGCAACCGGGTCAAGCCATTTCGGATTTGGGTCAGCAAATCCTTAACCCAAGCTTTTGGCTCGAGTTCAAGTCAACCCATTGGATCAAGTCCAAATTGCAAGGTCTATACAACAGCCTTACGTTAAAGCACAACCTCAACAATAGAAAAAACCGGCAGCTAAACTGTGCAATGGAAAGCCTCGAGTATTTTTGGTCAAGCTTTTTGTTTTTGGGAAAAAAAAAAATTGTTTCTTTTTCAAGATAAAGCTTTATTGTAGGATTTATGAATATTTCGCCCGAAAAGAAAAGCGCTTTTAAATAAAGGCATACACTGTTTTTCAACTTCCAAACAAAAGTAGAAGATAGAGCTTCTTCTTCAGTAAAAGTAAAGGCAAAAACTAAAAATTTTTCAAATAAAAATATCTCTACTTCAAGCACTTTTTCCCAAAAAAAAATAAAAAAAAATAGGACCAAAGAGGGTGCCAACACGCCTTCACCGGATCCCATTAAAACTCCGAAGTTAAGCGTGCTTGAACGAAAGTAGTACCAGGATGGGTGACCTCCTGGGTAGTCCTCACCAGTCAGGTTCGGGGCACTCGAAAATAGCCTCTCTTCAAGGTAACAACATGAAGGGGGAAGGCTGCATACATCCGCCCCCCAGACTTAGCTTAGACGGGAGCCCTTGAAGCACTGGGTATGTTGCTTTTGCTTTTTTCTTCCATAAAATTAGGGTTTTCGTTATGAAAAATTTAGAGATTATAAAACTCTCCTTTGTCCTTCAAACAACAACGATCACAGTTTTGCACCTCAAATATGAGTTCGGTTCACAAAATTTGACCATCTTTTGGTCTTCCACAAAATAATTGATGTGTTCCATTATGATCGTCTCCCAAAATCTCATCAAGAATAAAATAAATTATGACATGTTACAACCCAGATTGTAGTTTTTCTTGGATCAATACCTCATTGGTTATTATCCGCACCATCCGACAGTCTTGTTGGTGGTGAAGCCTTGCTGAGGAGATGCTGAAGACGGTTGAGGAGGAGGTCGAGGCTCTCTTGGCTTGGCAGGGTCTGCAAAAATAACCCACCCATCCAAAAACTTACCATTCATCTCGTCTTTCGCCTTCTGAGCTTCTTCTATGGTTGCGTATGTTACAAACCCGAATCCCTTTGATCTCCCTGTAGCTCTATCCGTTACAACTTTTGCTGCAATTTTCATAACCCAAGCAGATTATTACCTAAATTATATTATGAAAATTCGTCAGGCCTGGACTTTGACCCTAGGATCTGGCAAATGAAGTTCGTTTTGCACTAGTACGAAAAGAGCGTTAAAGGCATCCCCTTGGACGGGACCAACCTCACGCATTAGCCCTTGCAATAGAGCCTAGATTTGGGCTAGGCTAAGGAGAAAAGTGGATCATGGAATTGACATTATGACCCTACTTTGCAACCCAATCAACTGCAAACTAGCTTCCCTAAAACAATGGCTGAACTTGACTACAATCCCATCATATGAGTTGTTCTTCACATGTTTTGAATAATGTTCAGGATCTGTCAAGAGGGATTCAAACACCCCTTCAAAGCCTTCATTGGCAATAGGCAAATAGCTAACTATGATTATAATGTGATTTATTCGTTGTGCAAACTTCAATGCAAAACTTTGTTACTACATTCCCATGTAAAGCATGCGGTAAAAATAAACAGGGCAGCAGAAATTCAAGGAAATTTAACGTGGTCAAGCTATCGAGCCCTCCTAATGAACATGAGCCCTAATCGATTTCGAACACGAGTAGTTCATCGAACGCTCTGTTCGTTTACACCCTTCACAACTGCACCCACCTTCCAGAAGCTGTCCAAAGGAAGCAAACGCTTCTCTGAGTTTCTCATCCGTAGTCAACCTTGAAAGGCCTGTTTAAAAGATATATAGAACACAATACATCAAAATTAGCCTTCATTTGAGCAAATCACAGGTTTATTTTGCATGGAATATTCACTTTTGGGGCTGTACTTGTAGTTATTATTTCTATAAATATAACTCGGAAAACTGAATGATGGCAAGACTTTTATGCAATAAGCTGCATCATAAACTTCACATATGTCATAATTTTACTCCAGAATTCATGCAAATAACGTGTTCATGCACGCATATCTAATACCAAGACGCTTTATTGACTTGATAACCATTTCATGAAATTTGAACAATTCAAGGGCCCAATAATTAGATTTACAACTGCAATTGATCCGTCTCTTGTCTCCTGGCAACATAACTCAAGACCAGTTCCTGGTTGCTCAAGTTTAGTTTGGCATATAGAAATGGAGCCTGTAGTTCAAGCTGGAACTAGAATTGGGATTGGAATTGAAATTATATAGTTACAATTTCACATTCCAATTCTACATAATTGCATTTTAAGTAAAAGTTACACATTGCAATTCCATATTCACTCCAAAAAACCAAAACTCAAAATGGCCCAACTTGATTGAGTTAAAATCTAGGATGGCTCAAAACTAGAACTGAAAGACCCCACCTAGCCTAAATTTGACCAAAAACTTGAAATGACCCAACTCAAAGGGCTCAATCTAGAAATAACCCATCTTGATTAAACTCAACCCCATCTAACTCAAATATGCTGTATCACATATGTAATTTAACAAGTAAAAGGCAAAGTATATTCATCTTGTGCATATATCCAAACAACCAACTTCTAATTGTGATCAAGGCAACTGTATTCTCAAAAAGGGAGCTTCCCCACCCATTAATAGGGTCAAGATAGAAAATTAGGGCTACCAAAAAAAAATTGAGTTGGATATTAATAGGATAATATAATTGAAGATTGATTTTCTCTTTGCTGCATAACAATCGTCTTTCATTAGTTCAAAAATAAATTTTCATTGAATGATGATATATTTATCTTGATCTTTAATGAAGAACATTAGGAAAATAATAGTAATAATGGAAAGATTTTTTTTAAAAAAAAAACTAAATACATGTTTTTATGATACAGGGATATTTTCGCAATTCATGTTAAAAACTCAAAATTAGTATAAAATAAATCACAAGAAGTATGTCCCCTATTTTAGCATTATTAGTCATCATCATTTTATTCACCGTTAACAATTTTAAGTAAAAACATAAAATTGTAATGATCATGATTAGCCTATTTTTATGTTTAAGGATAAAATGATTTTTGTTTAGGTAGTTTTGAGTTAGCAGCCAGGTCAAGTTTGAGTTTCAAGTTTGGGTCATCTCAAGTTTAAGTCAACTTCGACCAGTTCATTTCAGCTTTCATATCAGCTTGGACTAGATCATTATCTGGTCAGGTCAAAGTAGGAATGGTTCATTTCGGGTTTGGGTGTGAGAACCCACACTTTAAATTTGCAAACTTATTTCCTACTTAAAGTCTTTTGCGTTTCTAGAATTAGTTTTCTTGTCACTCACCTCAAGTATCACTCATCTGCACTTATAATAATGTTCATGATTTCTCTTAGAGCTTAGAATTAATCATGAGACTTTTGGGCTACCCCTAGCTATTATTATGATTTAGATACTAATCTTTGGCATATGCTTCCTTTATTAGTCAGGATGACCTTTGGCTTCTTGTAACTTCATTTTAGCATCTAATTAATAGTCATATTGTCTTAGTTAATTGCATGATTTCTTATGACTCTTGATTTACATAATTCATAACACCCTCTTTAGTGTCTATTATTATCATAACATAAGCAACTCTTAGCCTCCCCAATTTAGTGCACTTAGTCTTTTACCTACCCCTCTCCTCTTCTATAAATAGCATACTCCTAGCCAAGCACTCATCATCCAATTCATTCGTATTTCACAAGAGTGAGAGTTTAAGGAGAGGATATCCAAGTCTAGGAAAGCTATAACTTGGGCTTGGGATTTCAAGGGAGTTTATATTTCTTCATGTAAATGACATATTTGTTAACTCTTCCGCCTCTTTGGCTAAAATTTTTAAGTAACTTTGATATATTTATTTGTATCAAATTCCATGGTTTTCTTAGAATTCTTTAAAAGATTTCCTTTTTGCATATCATATGCCTACCCCTCTATGTGTTCAAAACTAAAATGAAATCAAGCATGATTTTCTAAGTTTGTGTGAATATGGAATTTAACCATGATTATATTTTCGTACCTTATGATAGTTTGAAAATATGATTGGATTTATGTTTTATGGTATGCAATTGTGTTATATACTTTGTATTTGGACATATTGTCTTTCATTTTGTGGATTGTGACCTCCGATGACGGGGTAAGACATCTTTGAGCCCTCGATGAGGGATTATACCATCTCTGTTAGCGGGGCACTGTTTGGAACGTTCCTCTACACCCGAAGTTGGCTAGGGACCCATTTATGGAGCCAATTCCAAGCCCAGTTGTAGGGATTATATGCAGCCACAACCTAAGGCCTTAAGGCCTAAAAGTTCAATTGTTCTCTTAAGTCTTTGTGAGTGATTTTTAATGTTCTACTTCATATGCTTTTGAAATGGGTCTTATGACTTTCTAAAAATGTTTAATCCTTGTTTTTGTTGGCGGATTTGTCATTTATTGAGTTTTATACTCACCTAGTTGTTTATCATTCTTAGATGAGGCAAGGTGTGTCTTATGTGGGGATCAAGGATCTTAACCACTGTGCCATTGGGAGTTGCAGCAATTATAGGAAACTTTCTATACTTTATGGCTTAAATAAGTTCTCTATTTAAGACTTTCTTATAGTCGTTAAGATTCGAAATTTTTGGCATTATGTTTGGATGTATAGGTACTTTACTCCCTCTAGATTATATTATTCTATTTTTCCTTCCTCGGGATTATAAGGCCTATTTATGGAATTGCTTTATTTAGTTTAGGCTATCTGGGAAACTTATGGTCAAATTCACATGTCATAGACCCCTATGTTTGTTTGGTGTCAGGGTGTGATATTGGGTCACAACAATTTTGGATTTTTCAAGTTAGAGTCTCAATTCGTAGGTCAAACGAGTCAAGTCATTTAGCTAGGTCATATTTTGCCAGCTTCCATAAGCCAAAACCTTCCCTACAAAAAGAGGCAGGCTAGGTAAGTGGCGTACATTTAAAGGATAGAAGCTTGAATGCAATTTTTATAAAAAAAGAAGGAATATAACTAAAACAGGAATAATAAACATTGAATAAAGGATAAGATATCCTCAAACTTTAAAAAAGAAAGCCAATAAAAACAGAACTAAGATTCGAAGCACAATGATCTCCAGTTGCTTTGTAGATCAACCAAGGTTATACCAACAGAACTCCCCGAGCTTTTTGTCTACAGAAGAAGACCACATTTTCCCAAAGATTAACCAGTGTGTATCGCTCTCTAAAAATCCTTAAATTTCTCTCCAACAAAATACAACAAAGACCTACAATCTGAAGCAGTAGAAGATTAAATCCTCACATCTTTCCGAAAATAAGTACTGAGAGAAGCTCAAAGAACCCAGAATCCCAAAATACACAAATTCCAGTAAGAAACTATCACAGACAGAGATAAGTGAACGCAAGTCAAGGCATAATTTCTATCTTGAAATGCTTAGAAATGCTCCGAACCAATAGTCCACTTATAATGAAAAAATCTTATCAGCAATATCATCACAATTTACTCCCACCACAGCTATTTAAGTCAAGGCTACTGTAAACCTCACCCAATATCATAAACAGAAACCGAACAAAAGCACATTCATGTAAATAAAATCCAGGCCATAGACATGATATCATTTTTGTAACAGCAATTCTGACTTTCTTTACAGATCCTATTTCCCCCATCTCAATCAAAAGAATAATTGCTATTATGCAAACGAGCAGCCACAAGCACCACAACTCTCACATTATATCATACAAAATTAAACAAATGACCGTACCATTATGCGTATTACACCAAAATTGAAAAGCAAAGGATACATCACAAGTCTCAGCAGCATATCCCACAAAAAACCAAGTATGCCTAGTCCTTTTCTATAACAAGTGTCTAGGCCGGCTACTCACACCTCAACTAATAAGTTTCTTTAGATGCAACAAAATAAGTTGGAGTTGTAGACCGGGGGGGGGGGGGGGGGGAGGAATCCAATTGTAGGATGTGAATTTTGTAAAAAACCAAGTTAAGTCATTATGTATCTTTAGCACTTGAATCAACCCTTCATTAACAACTGTCAGAGCACAAAAACATTACTAACACCTAAACTTAAGTTTTTGAAATGATGAGTTTTCTGAAACAGTATCAAGGTCTTTTTACTTGAGAGAGCATGGTTCAAATCTCAATAGACTACTCTTTATATAATATAATCAAGTACAAGATGCGAATGGATATATGCATAACCAACACTTCAAGCCCAATAAACACTTGCATGATAGACATATTAGAGTATAAAATCATTCCTCAATTTTCACATAAAAGTTTAAACTTTTGGGAGAGATAGTTCCTTCACATAATTAAGTGTACTCCTTTAAATCAAGATCAAAACGAGATGTAAACTGATAAGTGCCCAAATAATTATATAGGCCAAAATGCAACAAGAAGCCCAATAGGATGTAAAGTGTGCCCCACCCGGGTGGGGAATAAACTCTATAAATAGAACCAAGCTTGTATTAGAAAGCAATCAAAGAAATCAATGTTATCTCTATCTTTCCTTACTCTCCCTTTACTTTCAATTCCATTTACTGCTTTATTTTGTTAAAACCACGCACGAAATACCATGCCCTAAATCAAAATAGCAAACATAATAAATGAATTGGGGAAAATAATTTGGACACCGCAATTTACATGGTTCAGCCAAAATTCACATCCACAAAGGGAGCAACAACATACAACAGGGTTTCACACTCACACTTGACCTCCCATTGTTTGCTTATACATCTTTGCCTCGTTTGGTTTTTTCCCTACCAAACCATGGCAAAAGAAGTCCCTATTTATAGGTTTCTACAATCATAACCTCCAAGGAGCTCAAGAGTCACCTTATTTGTGCCCTTAATAATTTCAGCCATAAACTAGCTGTTTCGGAGACCATCAGTCTCCAAATCTTAACATATTTTAGTTTCCGTCTATTTTCTAGCTAATTCAATCCAGCATGACATATAGAAGTTCGAACTACAAATATTCATCAATCATATGGCTGGCAAATGTGTCATGTTGAGTCGTGCTTGTGTTTGTGCTATACAGGGGTCCTAGAAATGGAGTCAACACGAACCCGACCTGTTTATTAAACGATTTAGGAACTCTCAATCCTTACCAGCCCAATTATTAAAAGGAGAACATGCGTCTTTCCCAAAATTATATTGGTTATTTTTTCCGTTAAATACTAATAAACCTATATAAATGGGTCAAGCATGTTGAAAATGGGTTAAATGGATCCAACCCAAATTCCACCTAATTACATAAACAGGTTAAACGAGTCAACCCAAATTCAAACCAGCTTCAAAAATCCCGACCCAAACCCACTATATTCGTGATGTGTTCATGTCCGTGTCGTGTTGTTGTGCCATGTCAGATTTTGCTGGCCCTAGTCAATCAATCAATTGAAAGAGAGAGAGAGAGAGAGAGAGAAAAAGGGTACCGCTGATGAAAAGCTTAGGAGTAGTGAGAGTAGAATAGAAGCGAGTAGAAGCAAGATAAGAATGAAGATTCGACGCTGCCGGAGAAGCTGAGTTGAGAACGCGACGCAGATTCAACACGAATTCCATCGCATGCCAACAAAAATGCGGAGATCCAAAGGGTATTTGAGCTTCGCAATTGGGGGGGGGGGGGGTTTAGGGTTTTGGAGGCTCGGATGATCTCTTATGTTGTCCTCCAGAATGTTCTTTGTATTCAACTTCTTTGGGTCAAATGGGAAATTGATAAATTAGTCGTTCAAATTAAATTTAAAAATTTAGTCACCTAATTTTAAGCGACATTTTTTTTGGTCATTTAAGTAATTTAAAATTAATAAATTAGTCATTCAAATGATTTAAAATAAATAACTTTTAGTTGATAATCCAGCTAATTTTTCATTAAAGGAGATGGTTTGTTCATGAGCTCTTTACATAAAGGGCTTTGGAGGTGGCATAGATTTAGAGCCTGTTTTGAATTACGGTAAAAAAATTGCTTTTTTTAAAAGTATTTTTTGTAAAAAGTACTGTTTTAAATAAGTAGTTTGTATTTGACCAACTAGTAAAGAAGCTGCTTATGATAATATTATGAATGTTTAGCCAATGTTAAAAAAACACTTTTTTTTAATAAAATTACCAGAAAAGGTACTAAAAGAAGTCTTTTATAATTGAAAAAACTCCTCCATGAATAATTCTAAAAATTAAATATATTTTAAAAATATTTAATGTTTTTATTATTTGAAATATTTTCTAAATATATAAATATTTTTTAAATATTTAAACATAATTTTAATATTTATAAAATATTTTCTCAATAACCCTTAGTTAATAATTCAGCTAATTTCTCATAGAAGGAGATGGTCTGTTTATAAGCTCTTTGCATAAAGAGCTTTGGAGACTTTACTGACATAGACTTAGAACCTGTTTAGCTTGACTTACCTTAATTTGGAGAAAAAAATTATTTTTCTGAGATTTGGAGGGTATTTGACAACTATAAAAAATATACTTTTTATTATAAGCATAAGTTATTTTTCTCCTTTTAAGAAGAAGCACAAATTAAACAATTGAAAAAATTTAGTTCAGGTATTCTGAAGTTTGTTAATATATTTAAAAAATAATATATATATTTAAAGAATAGTTTATATATTTTAAAAAATATATTAAATATAAAAAATATTTTAATAATTAATAATACATATAAGATATCTAAAAATTGTTTTAAATTTTTTTAAAAAAATTAATATTTTAAAAATATTGAAAAAATAGTTTAGAAATATTGAAATAATAATTTAAAATATAGTTATTTAAAAGATATTTTATATCAATTAGAAAATATTTTAAATAGCGAAAAAATATTTTAAATATTCTATAAAAGACTTTTGTTAATGTCTTTTTTGTTAATTTTACAGAAAAGTACTTTTTTAAACATTGGCCAAACACTCAAAATATTATAATAAGTGCTTTTTTACTGGTTGGGTCAACACATACTGCTTATTTGAAGTAACACTTTTTACAAAAGTATTTTTATAAAAAGTGCTTCTGAAGAAAGTAATTTTTTTCACAGCAATGTCAAACAGGACCTTAGTTGTTTGCAAAATGATTGGAGGGTTTTATGATGTAAGTTCATAGCTTTTTATGGTTGCTGATAACACCAATAATGTCATCCGAACAAGGGACCCATGCCCGCCTGGGATGAGGCCCCCACTCGGGCCGAGATCCACCCCCGGAGGCCCAGGTTTGGAACTTTGCCTAAAATCTGAAAGGAAGGAGCGCATCTCGTCGACAGGATGCATCCCACGATCCGAGTAAAAGAAGGAAGAATCACGCCCACTCCGACATAGGTGCATCTCGGTCCGAGATGCACGCCTGGAGGCTACTTCCGGAACTCTGCTTTCAATTTAAGAGAACGAAGCGCACCTCACTGACCGAACACATCGCGGAATCCGAGTAGGAGAAGAAGGAAGCATACCCGCCCAGACACGTCCAAGATGCACCCTCGGAGCGCTCCTCCGAAACTCAAGCAACACCCGTGAAGATAGGGACGCACCTGGCCAGCAGGGAGCGTTCCGACCCTCGGACAGCCTCGTGATGACACCTCAACGAAGCACTCACACCAGCTCTGAGGGTGCATCTCGGTCCGAGATGCCCTCTTCCCCGAAAGGCGACCAAGGAACATCAATTATCCGGCACCTTGACTCGGACCAACGACAGCCCGAAACATGGAACCCGAAGAGCCTCATGATGGCACCCTAACGCAACACTCATTTCGACTCCCAGACGGCATCTTGCCCCGAGATGCCCGTTTCCCTAGAGGTCCGTCAGCAACCGTCCCCCGCTCCTTGAGTCGGATAGACGATGACCCAAAGTCATAAGCCCAACGACCAAGGGTATTTCACCCCGGTTCCGTACTAGGCGAGATATACCTCTTCATATGAGGCACAACTTTTCGGGGGGAAATCTCTATAAATAGGGCTCAAACCCCTAAAGAAATCATAGGCTCACTGCTCTTCCTTCACTCTCACCTGAAGGAACCCTAGAGCAGCTGTGCCAATCGTTTTTCTTTCTTTTTCTCTTGTAATCTCATAAAAACCTGTAATAAAACTGTTAATTAATAAAAACTTAATTAAAGATAAAGGGCTTGAGCTTCGGCCCTCCATTAAAAGAACATGTACCAAAACAATTGGCGCCGTCTATGGAAAATGGAAAATTTTCCTCAAAATAACTCTACAGGATCTCGCCCCTCCCCGAGGAGGTCCGGAGATCAATACGTCACTCATAGTCAGCTCCATGAGCTCAGCACACTCATCATGCAACTCACGATTGCGACAACTCTAGCAAGACTTCACCGCATCCCGCACCGCCAAATACTAGTGTGGTCGTCGAGTCCCTTGCTTCCATGAGCACGGAAGCCGCCGAGAACAACTAGGAGGAGAACGGGAGAAGACGCCTCGCCAGCCCCGCAGGCTCGGGAACATCCCCTCGCAGGCCCTTCCCTCGCCCGAAGCAAGCTTCGATGCCAACTCCGAGGGTGTGGTGCGCGGGCCCATTGGAAAATTTCCTATCACCCATTCATGCTTCACCCTTCGCATACTTGCCGCTCCCATGGGAAAGGTAAAGATGCCAAACTTGGAGCTATTCGACAGGACTCAAGACCCGGATGACCACATTTCAGGATTCAGAGCACGGATGTACATACAAGATGCCTTTGAGGATGTATGGTGCAAGTGTTTCCCAGCCACCCTCAAAGGCATGGCTCAGGCTTGGTTCGCCTCTCTCCCCAACGGGTCCATACGAAGCTTCAAAGAGTTGTCCTAGAAGTTCACTTGCCATTTCCTCAACAACAAACGGAGAAAGAAGACCACTACCCAGTTAATCCAGCTACAAGTGGAGGATGAGCCTTTAAGGGCGTTTGTACGAAGGTTCTCGAAGGCATTGATCAGCATCCCAAACTTAGCTGATCAAACGGCTATCACCACCTTCATCAACAGACTCAGGAACGGCGACTTCAAGTTTTCCCTCACCAAGGCGCTTCCAACGACAGTGGATGCTCTCTGGACCAAGGCCGATAAATACATCATCATTGAGGATGTGATGGACAAAATGGACCCTCCCAGGCGCGAGTATCAAAAGCCCGGGACGCACGCCCCAAGGTTTAACCCGAAGAATGAAAGAGCCTCGAATAATGTAAGGGGCACCCACAACGTAGGCCCGAGGAGACCCCTTGGACTGCTTTTGGAGGTAACAAAATCGGAAAACGGGAAGGGGCCAATCTCCGGCCAGCCGAACGGTCCAGCGCAGCCTGAACCTGTGGTGCAAGTACCACGAAACTTTGGGGCATGATATTAAAAACTGTCGATTACTCTGGAACCGGATGGACGAGTTGGAGAAAACAGGTGACCTCAGAAAATTCATAGACCTGAAGAAACTCAAGACCGGAGCTTTGGAACCCGCCCGTGAGGAGCCAAACAACAAGTCTCCCTCGCCTAGGTGTGTGATTGCGGCCATAAAAAAAAAAGGGAGGATGCAAGTCTTGCTACTGCGGGAAGAGGGGGAGGCAAAGTCAGGAAATGTCGGCCCCTAACCTTCTTGCAAGAAGACCTCAAAAACGTCAAGACTCCGCATGAAGATCCCGTGGTCATCACCATTGACGTTCGTGACTACTCCCTCCAAAGGGTCTTGGTGGATCAAAGAAGCTCGACAAATATCCTTTTCCTTCATTACTTTGAGAAAATGGAAATACCGCTCGAGACGTTGCTCTCCATGACCGGTACCCTTGCGGGATTCTCCGGTGAGGTGGTTGATTCGTTAGGCACCACAAGGCTCTATATATACTTGGGAGATGGAAAACAAAGGCAAGCACTTAATGCTGAATTTTACGTCGTGGCGGCCCACTTGGCGCTCAATCCTATCCTAGGACGCCCTGTGTTAAATTCGTTAGGCGCCGTAGTGTCAACTTACCACCATGCCATGAAGTTTGAAACTGACAAAGGAGATGTCATGACCGTGAGAGGCTGCCACATATGGCCTGCAAATGTTGCCACACACAAGATGTACCCGAGGTGAGGGAGACTGAAAGCGGAGAGAAGATGGGCTGAGAACTGGAGGAACCCACCAAAGTCGAGATAGGACCAGGAAAATCAGTCAGGGTAGGGACGAAGCCAGGTGTAGACATAAGGAACCAGATCCAACAAGTGCTCCGACAGTACCAGGAAGTTTTTGCGTAGTTCGTGGACGAGTTACCAGGAATCGATTGTCGGATCATTAGCCACCGCCTAAACGTCTCGCCTGAGCTGAAACTGGTGAAGCAAAAGAAGTGCAACTTTTGTGCCAAGCAGAACAACGTTATAAGCAAAGAAGTACGGAAACTCATGAAAGCCTGCTTCATACGAGAAGTATTGTATCCAGATTGGTTAGCGAACGTGGTCCTTGTAAGGAAGCTGAATGGGAGCTGGCGAATGTGCGTGGACTTCAGCGAACTGAATAAAGCCTGCCCGAAGGACTCGTTCCCCCTTAATAAGATAGACTAGCTGGTCAATTCTACGACGGGGAACGCGTTATTCAGTTTCCTAGATGCTTTCTCCGGATATCACCAAATCGCGATGGACTCAGAGGATGAGGAGAAGACATCTTTCATCACCCATGAGGGCTTATACTACTTCCGAGTCATGCCGTTCGGGTTGAAGAACGCCGGAGCCACATACCAACTCCTGGTGAACCACGTCATTCGGCAGCAGATAGGGAAGAATTTGGAGGTGTACGTCGACGATATGATCATAAAAAGCAAGGAGGTTGCGGATCACGTAAATGATGTGAAAGAGATGTTGGAAATGCTTAAGGCTCATGGGATGTGCCTCAATCCAGACAAATGCACGTTCGGGGTCCCGGAAGGCAAGTTCTTGGGCTTCATCGTGAGCATGAGAGGGATTGAGGCCAACCCTGTCGAGATAGACGCCATACTCTGGATGGAGACTCTGAAGACCCCGAGGGACATTCAAAAGCTGACTGGCTATCTCGCCGCGCTCAACAGGTTCGTCAGCCGATTAGCAGACTGATAATTCCCCTTCTTTAAAGTATTATGATGAAGAAAAGTCTTCAACTGGGACGAAACTTGTGAGCAAGCCCTCCGAGAACTCAAGGAACACTTGGCCAAGCTTTCGATAATGTCTAAGCCCATTCTGGGAGAGGACTTAATTCTTTACGTTTCGGTATCCAACAGCACGGTAAGCACCGTGTTGATATCCTAAAGGGAAAACCTCCAATTGTGGTACCCCCATATCGAGAAGCTTGCCTATGCCGTCGTCATAGCCGCACGGAAGCTCCAACCTTACTTCTAGGCACATCGTATTCGGATACAAACCAATCAGCCCTTGCAGAAATCCCTCCAATGCCTGGAGTGCTCGGGAAGAATGCTATCCTGGGCGGTCGAACTTTCAGAGTATGACACCCTGTTCAAGTCACAGACAGCGATTAAGGCACGGGCCCTGGCAGACTTCTTAGCAGAATGCTCGTTCACCGCTGCAGCATCACCGAGCTCTGAACCGCGAGGCACCCCAAAGGGATCATGGAAGCTATACGTAGATGGGTCTTCCAACAGCCAAGGGAGCGGAGCAGGCATCCTACTCATTTCGCCCGAAAGGCAACACTTCCCTTACATCTTGAGGTTCAAGTTTAGGACTAGCAACAACAAGGCTGAATACGAAGCACTCTTCCATGGACTGAGGATGGCCCGAAAGGCAGGTGCGCGCCAGGTGAATGTATTTAGCAACTCTCAGCTAGTCGTCAAGCAGGTCCAAGGGATGTATGGAGCCAGAAGCATCGCAATGAAGGAATAATTGGAGGTGGTGAAAAAGGAAGTTGAAGCTTTCTCTTTCTTTAGAATTCATCTCATTCCGAGAGCCGAGAACTTCAAAGCCAATGAGCTAAGCCGGATCGCCAGCTTAGAGACGGGAGCAAGGATTGGAGCCCGCCATTCAGATAGAAGAAGTCCAGACATCATGTCGAAGTCTACCTCAGCTCGAGGGAATCACTCAAATCCCATCTTTGAATGATTGGCGATATCCCCTCATCAACTTCATAAAGAACGGAACTTTGCCCGGAGACCAGCTAGATGCGAAACGAATCCAAAGACGTGCACCATGGTTCATGATAGTAGATGAAGACCTCTACAAGAGATCGTTCGTGCATCCCCTATTGAAGTGCGTTGGAGAAGAAAAAGGAAAGTACACCTTACGGGAAATCCACAAAGGCATTTGTAGATAGCATCTCGCCACCGAGCTTTGACCAACAAAGCTCTGCGATTAGGTTACTCTTGGCCTACCATGTAGAAGGATGCCCAGGATCTAGTACAAAAGTGCGAGAAATGCCAGAAGCACTCCCCAATAATACACACCTTCATCTTTGTTGCAATCCATACTTAACCCAATCCCTTTCGCTCAATGGAGGATGGACATCTCGGGACCATACCCCTGAGCAACCGAACAATGAAAGTACATCATTGTGGCCGTTGATTACTTTAGCAAATGGATAGAAGCCGAGCCCGTCGCATGGATCACAGATCAAGTTGTCCAACGCTTCCTTTGGAAAGGGATCATTACTCGGTACGGAATCCCGCAAGTCTTAGTCGCAAACAACGGTACCAAGTTCAGCTCACGGAGGTTCTGCGACCATTGCCAGAGTTTGTGGATCAAGATACACTACGCCTCTGTAGCGCATCCCCAGAGCAACGGACAGGCAGAGTCCGCAAACAAACACATACTGATAGGTCTGAAGCGGCGCTTGGATGAAGCAAAAGGAAATTGGGCGGAGGAGCTACCTAGCATATTATGGGCTTACCGGATGAGGACAAGGAATGCCACGGGGGAAACCCCGTATAACTTGGCATATGGCACGGAGGCAGTGCTACCGATGGAAATAGGAGAGCCCAGTCTCCGAATCCAAAGCTACGACTCAAAGAGCAACGGAAAAGCGCTGAGGCAGTTACTGGACGAGGTGGAGGAGACCCGTGAAAGTGCGTTGGTCAGGATGATAGCTCAGAAGCAGAAAATGGAAAAGTACTTCAACTCCAAAGCAAAAGGAAGAACCTTCCAAGACGGAGAGTTGGTCCTGAGACGAACCGAGTCGGCCGGACACCGCCATGGAAAGCTATCCGCAAATTGGGAAGGACCTTACTAAGTCTCTAGGACAACCTGAGAAGGAGCGTATCGCCTACGACAACTAGATGAGACCTTGCTCCCTCGCACGGGGAAAATTTTGAACTTAAGGAAGTACTTTGTCAACAACAACAACAAAAACAAAACCAGTGCCACGAGGGCTCTCGCATGCGCGAGGTCTGGTTAAGGAAGTACTTTGTATATATATAAAAAAAAAAAGAGAATCGACCGAGGTAAATGAAAAAGTGCTCCGTCTTTTGAGAAGAACTTTTTTGAAGGTGAATACATCAAAAAAATATGCAAAAAAAATCAAACCCCAGAAAAATTGGACGAAACAGTAACAAAGCATAAGCACAAAGTATATATACATAAGTGATCAAGTCAACGATCATGGTCGGCAAATACATCAAAAGCCAAAAACAAACGTAAATGTTTATGCCGTAGGACCTTCCAAAACCCTCGACATGAACGCTTAAGCTGTGAGGGCTGGCCGCGACGAGCTCACCCCTTTGCTCTCGCCCACGGCCCACTAAAACTGTAGGTGTTCAAACCATAAGTCCTTCCAAAAGGGGTTTATACGCTTAAGCAGTGAGGGCAGTCTGCATTGGGCAATCAAACCCACTGGTCAGTTGGCAGGCTAAGCTCGCGGCACTCTAAGCCCGTTGGTCCGTCCGTGGTAGGCTAAGCCCATGGCACTCTAAGCCCGTTGGTCCGTCCGCGGCACTCTAAGTTCGTTGATCGGTCCACGGCAGGTTAAGCCCGCGGCACTCTAAGCCCGTTGGTCCATCCGCGGCATTCTAAGCCCGTGGCACTCTAAGTGTTAGGAATAATGTCCTGAAATTCAGATTTATTCTGGATATATTATTTTAATTAATAAATAAAATTGAAGTTCCAGTCATTTCCTAGTTAAATTTGTGTATGAGAGCATTTATACTGCATGTGATTTTCTTTTAGGAGATATTATTTTAATTAATAAATAAAATTGAAGTTCCAGTCATTTCCTAGTTAAATTTGTGTATGTAAGCATTTATACTGCATGTGATTTTCTTTAGGAGACATCCATGAGATTGGTGTAGTCCTCAAACTACAATTTACATGTTTGTTCTAAGTGGTTTATGAGACTAAGCCACAGATAGACTTTGAACAAATGGTATGGATTGTTATTTGAAAGACTCGTAGTCGAAGACAAGTTAGAACCACTTGTATGTTAAGACTATAACGTGACACTTTAGATGACTTGTCTTGGTCATGTGGATGGAGATCCAAAAGTGTTAGCTTAGTGTGTTTAATAAGATTGACATACTGAGTTGGACCATGTGGGTTACTTATTCCTAGACTACTATCGAAAATGAGTGATTCACGTTGTACTATTTGAACGACGACTCTAAATCCCGAGGGTATTATGGACTTGTGCATGGAGCGTTAGTTACTTTGGTGTGCTATAAGTAAGGTCTAAACGAATGAATGAAATCCCCCGTACACTGGGTAGCGGTGTGAAGTGTGACAAGGATTAGGTATTCAATAGGGAATCTACAGTCTCTTGTGAGATACAGATGTCCCCTGAGTTGATTCGCAAATATTTGAATAGTTCGGAAACTTTGGCAAAAGTATTCCAAGTGTTTGACATTCGGAATTTATACTGTGAATATGTTCAAGTATCAATGAATTATTCAGTGAAGGGCGAGTCGGTAACTAATGGAGAAGCTGTGAGAATGATAATGGTAGTGGTTATATTTATCATTTGTCATGGACATCTAGTGGAGGGGTTGTTGTCATCAATACAGTCTATAGGAAGATATCGAATAAATAATTTAAGTCTGGAGTCCAGTGAGATTTATTTAGTGGAATTAAGTCTCATTAAATGGTAATTAAATTAATATCATGAGATGGTTTAATTTAATCCATTTGGAGCTAGATTTAAATTGTCCTTGAGGTCCCTGGGTAAGCCTCTGTGTTTATTGCCATTGAAAAAATATTAAAGAATTCATGAGATGAATTATTTATCCATGAGATGAGTAAATTAATTTTGCCAAACATTATTCATAAGATGAATAAAAATTAAAAATTATTAAATAAAATAATTTTTAAAAAATTAAAATTCATAAGATGAATTTTTACACGTGGGAAACAAAGCAAAAAAAAAAAAATTGCAAAATTCAAAGCACAGTTGCAATCCTTGCGCGCTAAATTAGACGAACCAGCGTGCGACATGTGGGACGTCTCCCGGGCTCAATCCATGCCTTCGGGCACGAACCAACCAGATTGTGCCACATGGCACACTCTGGTGAAGGGAGAAGGGGCGCGGACCAATCATATATTTGAAAATAAAAAAAATAGGCGACTTAAACTGTAGCAAAAACACTGCGTTTGTGCCTTGTTTCTACATTAAATGCTGCGTTTAGTTTTATACCTGACTTCAACTTGTGCGTCCCGCATCGCTGAATTTATTATTTTTCGTTCCGGTATACTCCTATAAATAGAGGTACCTATTCTAGAGGTTTGGTATTCAAATCAAACAAATTATCTTGGGTTTCTGAAATTTTTTCGAAGACCTAATTGGACAGAAAAATTTCTGTTGAAATTTTTCTTTCCTCAGTTTAATATTTTTCGGAGCCCACCCTCCAGGCAGTTCGAGGTCATTGCGTAGAAGATCGCGGGGTCTCGATTTTCTTGGTTTTCTTTATTATTGGTGCAATTCCAGGTATGTTATTCTTTCTTTATTCTTTTTTGCTTTTCTATTTATGTACAGGATTTTTTTATTATGACTGTAAAAATTTATGTATTGTTATGAATGTATTAGAGTAAAAGGCCTATAGATCTAAATTAATTTAGATCTGTTGATTTAAATTATGAATTTAAACAATAGATTTAAAATTAATAATTTTTAAATCGACCCTAGGTTTAGAGTTATGAATTCTAAACCAGTTCTGCCGCGTAAACTTTAGGGAGAATTTTTGAAATTCATCCCAACAACCGGTATTAGGGCAAAGGGTTTATAGAGATAAACCTATTCCTCTGAACTCTCGCACGTGAGGTGTCATGAAGCGTGACTCTCCGACCGGGGGCTTAGGTAGAGAGAAGAGTCTCCTACTCTAAGTGCTTTAATAGGTGCCTATTGTTGTAACCATAGTTGAGAACTTTGAACCCAATAGTCGGCATCAGAGTTTATTTTTCCAACAAAATTTATACCTTTTTCCAACAATTGGTATCAGAGCCGGACTCTGATTACATTCATAATATACATGACTAGGTATAATAAGATTGAAATAAATAGGTTGACGATTTAATAAAATAGAGATTTTATTAAGAAGGAAGGTTAGTTTAATTTGACGGTTCAATTTAAATTGTTTAAATCATTAAAGTAGTTAATTGTTAATTAGAATGTTTTAATGTAACGATTTAAATTGTTTAAAATTGTTTAAAGATTTAATAGTTAACTAGGTTATTTATGGTGACGATTTAAATTGTTTAAATTATTAATGAATTAATCGTTAATTCAGAACAACTATAAATTTGTGATTGTGTTGTTCGTATAATGAGATTTTTTTTGGGTAAATCAGTGATAAATACCGTATATGATAAATAATATATGTACAAGTCTACGAGGGGCATACCCCAAGCCAAGGCCAAAAGGCCTACATCAAAGAATCAATCAAAGAAAGAAACAAAGCAAGAAGTATCAACGGTCAACATGACCAAACAAAGAGAACAAGCAAATGAAAGCAATCAAAGCTAATGCTCAATCCCCCACTCCTACAGAAGCTGCGAGTGGGGATGAGCACTGCGAAGCGTAGGAGCAGCAATAAGACGACTGCGGACCAATCCTGTGATCTCCTCAGTGATGACTGTAGAAGGCCTAGACTGGGAGTGATGAATCCTCAGGTTACGCTCATACCAGAGGATGTAAACCATAGCGGAGAAACAAATGCGAGCAAGGATCCGATCCACCCCGTGGCCACGGAGCCTGGTAGCAGCCCACTGAACTAGCTCACGCCATGGAAGCGTGGGCCAGGCAAAAGAGGTGCGGGAGGACACCCTGGACCAAACAGTAGCAGAGTAGCTGCGGGTGAAGAAGAGATGGTCATGCGACTCAGCATCTGACCCGCACAAACATGCAGACGCCGAACCCCGAGACCGCCCTCCCTGCGAGGGTAACAGAGATGCTTCTAGGAGACCTTGGCCCCACCCGGGCCCAGAGAAGCGCCCTTCCAGAGAAAGGCTGCAAGAGTCGACTCAATCTTCTTGATCATCAGCTTCGAGAGAATGAAGACAGATGACCAGAAGACCTGAAAAGAGAACAGGACCAATCTGATAAGCTGTACGCGCCCGACATAAGATAAAGCACGAGTTGTCCAAAGCTGGATGCGAGCAAGGATGCGGTCTAAAAGAGGCTTACAGTCGATGAACCGTAGCCTCGTCGTGATAAGCGGCACTCCCAAATGCCTGACCGGGCACTGACCCAACCGGAACCCCAAGATATCGAGGAGAGTATACTCAAAACTCATAGTCAACCCTAGTAATGAAGATGGTGCTCTTTGCTGCATTCGAGGACAACCCCGAGAGTGCAGCAAAACGATCTAAAGTCTCACGAATAACTGGCAAACTGCCCTCATCTGCCTCACTAAAAATCATAAGGTCATCAGCAAAGCACAAGTGAGTAAGGTTGGTACTCTGGCAACGAGGATGAAAGTGAAACCTCGGATCAGAAGATGCACGGCAAAGCAAACCCTGTAAGCCCTCCATGGCAATAACAAAGAGGTAGGGCGAGAAAGGATCCCCCTGCCTGATGCCCCTGCCCGTGCTGAAAAAACCATGAAGCTCGTCGTTAATGGTGACAGAAAATCTGGCTGTGGAATGACACTCAGCGCACCGTGTCAAAAGCCTTGCGAAGATCAACCTTCAGAGCGCATCGAGGCGAAAGTGTCCGAAGGTGATAGTCGCGCAGAAGCTCCTGAGCCAACATAATACAATCAGATATCCTCCGCCCAGGAACAAAGGCAGACTATGAGTCATCAATGAGGTAAGGAAGAACCCCCTTCAGCCTGTTTGCAATGATTTTAGTGATGGACTTATAGATCACATTGCAACTGGAGATTGGGCGAAAGTCAGCGAAAGTGGAGGGATTCTCCCCCTTCGGGATCAAGCTGATACGAGTGGAGTTCAGAGCGCCAAGCATGCGCCCTGACTGAAAGAAAGTCTGGACAGCCCGAACAACATCACGCTCCACCACGTCCCAAGCCCTCTTAAAAAAGAGGGAGGTATAGCCATTAGGGCCAGACGCCCTATCATCACCTGTGGAGCATAGTGCATCTCTCACCTCAACATCAGTAACCAGAACAGATAGCGGACGAGCATGATCCTTAGAAAGACGGGTCTGAAAGAGCTCCGAAATATCCTCACGAAGCAGCCCACTTGGCTCTGTTAATAAGTCTCGAAAGTAGGAGACTTCTGCCTCAGAAACCTCACTGTCATCGTACGTCCTCCTTCCATCAGCACGAATGATAGAAGAGGTCCGGCTCCTAGCCTGCCGATGCGTGACAGACTTATGGAAAAATCGGGTGTCCTGATCTCCCAAAGAGAGCCACTGGATGCGAGACTTCTGATGATAGAAAGCCTCCTCATCCCTACACAATGGCGAGTACTCCCGAGACAGATGACTCTCCTCCTCACGAAGTAATATACTCTCAGGCCCATCATTTAGAGCCCTTTGAGCCTCCGTCCAAGCATCCCTCGCCGCCACAACCCGAGCCGATATGTGGCTATAATGTCTAGCATTGAGGGCCTTCAGCTCACCCTTCAGCTTCTTCAGCTTTTGAGTGAGCTGAAACATAGGCGTGCCCTCAATACTAGTCTCCCAAACCCTCCTCACAGTAGGTAGAAACTCCTCATGGTCAGCCCAAAAGTTAAAGAACTTGAAAGAGAGCCGCGATGTGCGGCGCTCTCCAAGGCCTTTAACTACAAAGGGACAATGGTCTGAACATAACTCCCGTGGAAGGAACTCAGCAGATGAGAAAGAATAACTGCGAAGCCAGCCCTCGCTCACCATACACTAGTCGAGACGCTTCAGAATGAGAGCATCCCCATCTAACCCATTGGACAACGTAGCCTAGAGAACGGCAGAACTGTGAGCTCAGAATCATGAACACAGTCCCTCAAGTTATCCATGTGGCCAGGCTAAGAGTCCTGACCACCTCTCCTGTCACTCGGACTGAGGATAGCATCAAAGTCCCCAAGGAGTCTCCAAGGCTCCCCCTGAAGACCCACGCTGGCTCTTTGAATATACCTCCATAGCTCCCGACACTGTCCCGACTTGTTAAAGCCGTAGACAAATGTAGCAGTGAAGTCCACATCACCTCGTGTATCAGAAACTCGACAGGTGAGATACTAATCTCCACCCTGTACTCTCTCTACACGGTAGAAAGTCGAATCCCATAAAACAATGATGCGACACCCACGGGGTCGCACCCCACTGATCAGAAACTGCCACCCCTCAGCACAGCGGGTAACAGCGGATTCAACAAAAACAGGGTTGCTCTTGGTCTCAACCAAGCCAACTGGACTCAAACGACTGGAAGAGATCCAGCGACGCACAATACTGATAGTATTGGGGTTATTAAACCCTCTCACATTCCAACATCCTATCATGGGAAACTGGAGAACTTCCGCGGACCCCCACGGCCTTTACGGCCACCACGAGTACCCTGAGCATCCTGAGCGCCCCGAGTAGCTTGAATACCCTGAGCAATGAGAGCAGTAGTAGAGCGCGTAACACAAACATCTGGAGTAGGGTTGGGAGGAGCATCCGACGTGTACGCCTCCCCAGATCGTTGCTCGGCCAGAAGAGCGAACCGGTTCGGAGACTCGATACTAGGAACTGTCTCCGCGGACCGGCTCTCATTATATCTTTTGGGGTATAATGAGATTGTACGTTCTCAGTCATGATTTACGAAATCGGACAAAATTGATCTAATAAGATTAGATTCAAATTTTTATGAAATAGGATAAAGTTAATCTAATGAGATTAGATTCAATTAATTTTATGAAATCGGATAAAATTGATCTAATAAGATTAGATTCAATTTATTTTAATTTTATGGCTCACAACAGATGGCCAAATCATCCAAACAATTCATCCTCCTCCAAAGGATTTAATCATCAATGTTCGAAATAAAGAAGTTCAAGCTACTCCCTTTCACCGGGGAAGAGAAAACAAAGAAAGTGAAGCACCCACAATCAAAGATCTAAACAAAATTTATGAACAAAATAATTTTCAAACTATAAATCTCAAAACAATATCAGAACAATTAAATACAATTTATACTCAATTAAACAATAAAAAACCCTTACAACTTCCAACTATCAAACCAATACCTCAACCAACAATTCCAATACCAAAGCTTAAAGATAACTCAATTCAACAACAATAACACTTTCCCCTTCCACAACCACAGACAAGCCCATTTTCTCAAAATATTGGACAACCTCCTTTTCAACCTTTCAACCTAACTCAACAAAATAAAGAACAAATAAAGCTTTAAAGATTCAAAAATTCTGATGATGATATTCTACAAAGAATAATTCAAAAGATAAAAATAGAAGAAAACCCTTCCACTAGTAGCCCAACAATGCAAACCCTTACAAAAACCAACGAAAATATTTCAAGTGACACCAACTCTTCAATATCATTAAGCGACAATGAAATTCAAGAAACAGAACAACAATTCAATACCAATATAATTCAAAATAATGAACCTTCAATGAACAGAATAAAAAACAACTGGAAAAATCAATCTACAAAAAAACAATTCTCCAAGACTAACTCCCCCTGATATTCAATTTGAAAAAAGAAATCAATTCACATCTATGCCATTCAATGGAAACGACATCCATGAATAGAATATAGATGGCAAATCAGAATATGAAATCAAAAACACTCTACAACAAATGACAATGGCTTCATCAGCCTATGAAATAATAAATCCTACCAATACAAATCACACATCCGCCCAAATGATTGTTGCTGGATTTTCAGGACAATTACAATTATGGTGGTCAAACACACTACAAGAACATGATAGACAAATGATACTCAACCACACTCATATTCAACAAAAACGTCTTAATCCAGATGATGTCAACTCTCCTTGGATTGAGGAAGAAGTTGAAGATGCTGTCGAGACTCTAATCTGGACAATCACTGTTGCTTTCCTTGGAAGTGCAACAGAAGAACAAGAATCAACAAAATTATTCTTAACCAATCTAAGATGCCCTTCTTTACAGGATTTTAGATGGTACAAGGATATGTTTTTAACACACGTACTCAAAAGAGAAGATAACAATGCATCATTTTGGAAAGAAAGATTTGTTACTGGACTTCCAAAATTATTTGCAGAAAGAATCATGACAAAAATTCAAGATCATTGTGGCACTCAAACAATCCCATGGCAAAACTTAACATACGGTCAATTGTTTGCTTTTGTTAAAAAGGAAGCATTACAACTTTGCCAAGAACAAAAACTCCGTAACAATCTCAAAAAGTTTCAAGAAAAAAAGGAATTAGGATCCGTTTGTGCTCAATGCAATATTCACACACTCAAACCTGCTTCAAAAAGATATAAAAAGAAAAAAATTCAACAAGAACCATTCAAGGAATCAAGAAAACATAAGTACAAACGTCAAACCTTTCCTCAATATTATACCAACAAAAGAAAATATTCAAAAAGGAAATCAAATGAAGTTCCAGTTTGTTACAAATGTAATAAACCTGGACATTATCAAAATGATTGCAAAATGAAAAATAATATCAATGAAATAGAAGATGATGATTTAAGAAATAAATTAATGAACCTTCTTCTATCTAACTCAAGTTCGGAATGTGAAGATTACATCTTCGAAATTCAAGAAAATTCAATTAGTGAAGATTCATCATCTGAATCCTCACAAGAACCATGCTCTTGCAAACTCAAAACTCTCAATGTTTTGACAAAAACTAACAAAGAAGATTTGTTAGATATTGTCGACAAAATTCAAGATCAAAATCTCAGAAAAGAATACCTTCTCAAATTAAAAGAAATCATATTCAAAGAACAAGAAATCAAAACGCCAGTACAACCCAGATCTCTCGAACAAATATTTGAAAGATATCCCGTGCCCAATATCTTTCGAAAAATTTCAACAAGCGATTTACAAAGAGAAGTCAATGAATTAAAATGACAAATTCAACATCTTCAAACTGAAGTTATAACAATGCAATATCAAGATTTAGAATCGAAATCAAAACAATCTCTTACAGAATCAAAAGGTCTAGAATTAGAAGCTAGAATTGCATACCTGGAATCTAAACTAGATAATTCAAATAATGTTTCAGACTCAACTCAATTCGGAAATATTCAAATTCCTGAAGAACCCTCTTGAAACGATAAATTTCTTCAATTAATAGAACAGATAGAATATCAGAAATGGTATATCCGGATAACACTACATATTTCAAAAAATTTCAAGATTCAAACTCAAGCCCTATTAGATTCAAGCACTGATCTCAACTGTATTCAAGAAGGCCTCATTCCCTCAAAATTCTACGAAAAAATACTAGAAAGTCTCCATACTGCTAGTGGCAACAAAATGAATATCAAATACAAACTTTCAAATTCCTACAGCTGCAATGATGGTATATGTTTCAAAACTCCATTTATACTAGTCAAAGATCTCCAACAACAAATTATTCTAGGTACTCCCTTTATTAGCCAAATATACCCATTTACAGTTACAAAAGAAGGAGTCCACACAAAAATCAACAACATTCCAATAACCTTTCAATTTATCAATCCAATTCAACAAAGAGACTTACATCTCTTACAATCAACAACAATATTCAAACAAATAAATTCAATACACAATCAGCTACCTCAAAGACGATTTAACTCCCTTTACATCCTTTGGTCTGCAATCAGGTACAATTTTCCTTTTCATATTATTCAAGTTTCTGATACAAACAAATTCCTAATTACTTTTTCATAGGTTATGAAGAATGACAAAGGAAAGTAGGTAGCCCAAACTTCAAAAGATCATTCAAATATTTTATCAAAGCAAGTTGACTATTCAGAACAATACTTTACAAAACCTCAGGTGGAGCATCTTTATTTAACAACCCATTACAAACCTCTTTCAAAAGCACAAATTCAAAATTCAATCAAATCAACATTTCCAACAATTTTTCAATGGCTCCCTGATAATCTTCAAAAGACTCAAAAATATTATGAATTTATATTACTCTATTCAAAATCTGTTCAAATTCAACACATTCAAGAAGATGGACAAACTCAATACTCCATCTGTAAAATCCATGATATTTTCAAACCACATGAGTTTATCTATCCATGGATTTCAAAACAATTTCTCATTCCTCAAGTCAATTTTCCCCAGAAGGATTCAACTTTCAAGATTACAAAATGGCCTGGTTTAGAGCCTTCCTCTTCCGACCTTCAAATCACACGTGGTTTTTCAAAATCAAAAGCAATCTTTCAAATTTTCCTTCATGGTTTTATGAATGGTGGCACCTCTTTGGTAGTACCCTTAACATTTTCCAACCTCAAATAAAAGAATTATTCTACATCTATTCAAAATATTCAAATGATGATTATATTCAAACAATTTTAAAGTTTCATTCAAACTTTCAAATACCTTGGATATTATGCTGGTCATATGATACTTCTCAAATCTTTGAACAACATTATCCGATCTCTTTGGTCCGCAAATTCAAAATTAAATGGTCAAAGAATTATGTTTTTAAAACCAAAGAAAGAATTCCAAAACCCATTTCAAAACAAAAACAACCTTTAATTCTTTCGTAAAACTTCACCAGCCCCTCTGCTCGCTCATTACTACTCAAATCATCAAACTCTCCTAAAAAAAATTCTCACACTCCAATATCTCAAAACGACTCAAAACCCTTACCCATTCAAAACACTCAACATTCAGAGTCTCAAACCCTTCAAAACCAACTCGAGAAAAAAACAAAAGAATGCATCTCCCTTAGAAAACAACTCTCTGTCCTCTAGAATCAAATCAATTATCAATCCAATTCTCCAAACTGCTGTTCTATGTCTTCAACATATGAATTTCTCAAACCCAGAATTTTCTTTTTCCTTGAAAAATTCCTTTGCCACTTTCCTTATGATATTGCTTCAAAAATATCATGTGTTACTCAATGTAGCAATTTCAAGACACTTATTAAAGTTCAAAATTTCCTTCAAGACCTTTCCATTCACAATATTATGATTCCAGGACTTACCTTTCAATGGGTCACTCAATATGGATATCCCGCAGTATGCAAATTAACCCCAACTTGCCTTAATCTACCATTCAATAGAACAGATTGCCCTTGTCGCCTTACCTACTCAATTGTTCGTGTTCGTTTGGACTTAGAAATCTATCAACCCACGACCATTTTGCACGAAGGCAAATAAATTACTCTTACTCCTCAATATTTGCTAGACTGCGGATTTCTACTTCAATTAATTATTACCAATCCCGATCAAGCTTCTCAATTGGGTAGAAAACTACTCTATGTAATACAAAACCATTTCGAAGATAAAGTCATCTCTACGGATACTCTTATTCAGTCAAAACCTCCTGAGTTTTCTGGCATTTACACTAATCCCAGCCAACACAGGATTCTTGTTTATGGCTCATTTGTTAGACATACTCTATGTCCTTCTGATGAACCATATCCATGCAATAACAATGCCATTTCCTCACAACTCAATCAATTGAGAGCTAAACAACTAGCTTTTAATCTTCATCAGCATTTTCCAACTAATAGTGGGATTATGAAATCCTTAGTTGTCACTATTCAAAAAATTTATTCTTTCAATAAAAATCTTGATGTTCCTTTTCTCAAAAACACGAATCAAACTAATTTACTTCAACAGTATGAAGAACTCAGAAAAGAAGAACATGCTATTCTCGATGAAGAAATGAGAAACATCAATATGTTGTTGCTTCCCTAAAAGTTCAATAAGACTCAAGACTGATCCTTTCAATCTCCTCCAATAATTCAAGATGACGCAAGCAATGACGCAAGCCTCCTTTGTCAGCAGACATTGACGTCATGCTAACGTCAGCGCCTGTTGCTGACAGCTGACGTCAGCTTCTGACGTGTAAACTAGACTATATAATAGCCTAAGTTAATTTTACTTTTAAAATAGAAGTTAAGTTTTACTAATTAAATTTTAGAATAAGATTCTAAACTAGACTATATGATAGTCTAAGCTTGTTTGATTTTAGAGTGAGATTCTAAAAATAGACTATGAGATAGTCTAAGCACAAAATCGCTATTAATTTTAAATAAAATTATTTTAATTTAATTTTGGAATTAGATTATTAAAAGTAGATTATGTGATAATCTAAATTAAATATTGGTATTATTTTAATCAAAATTAATTAATTAATTTTATTGATTTGTTTTAGAATGAGATTCTAATGTAAGATTATGAGATAATCTATACTGTAAAACGATAGTATTTTAAATAAATTAATTTTGGTTAATCTTAGAATGAGATTCTAAAGGGGATTATGAGATAATCCAGGTTGTAAATGCAAGTTAATTAAAAATCACTAGTTATAAAAATTAAGTGGGAGCGAGGTTTCAATTGTTGTAACCTCACGGTCTCCATTACTGGTCTGGCAGGACAGTAGATCGATAAACCTCCCTGCGGAAGATGTCGGTTTGCAGATTACAGGGTTAGACTTCTTTAGGATAAACCAAAGTGCAAAGAAGCGATGCGACCACTCTGCCGTGGAGTATTTCGTGTATTTGTATAGAGGTTTAGGTAATGGTTACACTTGACTAACGTGATGCATTAGCCTCCTCGAGTAGCTCTGTTGTGTCATGTTAGAGACTAAAGTAAAGTGGTGAGTTAATCATGTTTAGTAAGAGTTACAAGAAAATAAGTTAATTGAGAATAGTTCTCACCTGAACTAGCTTCGTGTGACCCCGCTGCTGGGGAGTAAGGAGTGGTGTGTTTGGGTCATCATTGTATGCATGATAGTACAGTTTGGTGGATATCTGACTTATTGTGTATGCTAAATTGAAAGAATATATATCACTGCATTATACATGACTCATATAAGGTAGTTACACGATTGTTTGCATTTACAGTGTTTTTGAAATGGCTGCGACTGGTGCACTTCACTCAATTCTGAAAGATAATGCCTTAACTGAACCGAATTACTTTGCCTTGAATAATAAGTTAGA
Organism: Simmondsia chinensis; assembly: GCA_018398585.1. Lineage (NCBI taxonomy): Eukaryota > Viridiplantae > Streptophyta > Magnoliopsida > Caryophyllales > Simmondsiaceae > Simmondsia > Simmondsia chinensis. The sequence goes on from JAGTTD010000018.1 coordinate 21,354,733, forward strand.
CTTGATTATTACTCACAAGGGACCTACCAGAAAGAAAGGAAAGGGCAAGGTTGTTACAGTAGCAACCAAGTCCATAAAGAAGTCAGCAAAATAAAAGTGTTTCTTTTGCAAGAAAACTAGGCCACTAGAGGAGGAACTACACTAAGTGCGTAGCTGCTTTTCTTGCAAAGACTGCTAAGCCATCTTGTGAAGTTATGTTAATATCTCACTTAGTTGAGTTATGCGCAGTTGAAAGTCCACCAGGTTTCTGGTGGGTGAACTCGAGTTCAATTGACCATGTTTGTAATATATTACAGTGGCTCAAGCTAGGCAAAAGGTTATACGATAGGTGTTGTACCTAATGGTCAGGGACAATATAATAATAGTGGTATTAAGTGTAGGAGACGTTAACTTAGACTTTAGTGATAGAGTTTTGTTTTAAGGGATTGATTATTTAAACCTTCGCTATACAGGAATTTGATTTCTGTATTTCGTTTAATGAATAATTGTTATTCTATTGATTTTGAGAATGAAAATTTTAATATGAGAAATAAATTATTTATTTGCACATGTACATGAATAAATTATTTATTCATTTTATTTTCTTATCAAAACTCTGGTAATTATTTAAATAAATCTAATATAAGATCACTTGTTCAATCTTCTAAAAGAAAATACCCTGAAAGTGATAATGCCTACACAAGGCACCAACGTTTAGGTCACATTAACTCGAACAAGATCCAAAGACTGGTAAAAGATGGACTGATAGAGGCTTTGGACTTGAGGTCATTACCAAGTCCTCAAATCCTGCATAGAGAGAAAGATGATAAAGTTTGTCTTTAAGAGTAAAGGCAACAAGGTTGGTGGCTTGCTTGAGCTGGTTCACATAAATGTATGTGGACCAATACATGTTCAGGCAGGAGGTGAGTATAAGTATTTAATCACGTTTAGTGATGATTACTCAAGGCATGGATATGTTTACCTGATGAGACATAATTCGGACGTTTTTGGAGAAATTCGAAGAGTAGAAAGTTGAATTTTAAAAGCTATTAGGTAAACAAGTTAAGTCACTTCGATCAGCTAGAGGTGGTGGATATTTTTCGGGTGAGTTTTTGGTTTTCCTAACCGCAAATGAGATAAGATCTTAGCTTTCTGCATTGGCCACACCGCAGCAGAATGGTGTTGCAAATAAAAGGAACAAGGATGGTCTTTTTTACAGTTTTTGATTTAAAAGTTTTTTTTTTAAATGCAATGCAAAACACTTAGAGAAGGATTTTGCAAGTAAGCTACAAAAAAAAAAAAAAAAAAAAATAGTATTAAAGAAAATGACACTAATTCTGAACAGTTAGACACAACTCAAGACATAGTGGATGCAATAGATGCACCTACTAATAGGAACGAGAATGTTCCAGGTATACGAGAGCTTAAGTGTGGTGGGAGGATTGTCAGGACACCTGACAGATTCATAAGGAGAGCCTTAGTGGTTGACCGTGGCATTGAATCTGATCCTTTTAGCCACAATGAAGCAATTAAGTCTTATAGTTTTGAGCAATTGGTTAAACGAACGATCCGTGTACAAATCATATTAAGAGAAAGTAGTGACTTTGTTAGTTTTATATGTCAATGATATACTACTCATTGAGAATGATGTGGGGTTGTCATTAGCTGTAAAGACTTGGTTGTCATGATAGCTCAATATGAAAGACATAAGAAAAGCCAGCTCTACTCTTAGGATTAAGCTTCTGTAAGGTCATAAGAGCAGGATGTTGGATCTCTCTTCAGCCACTTATATTGGCATGACGTTGTCAAGGTATAGCATGGAGTCCCTCTCTCTTTTGAGTAGTGTTCTAGGACACCCCAAGAAGAGGAGTAATTGAGGAATATTCCATATGCTTTGGCAGTGGGAGCCTTAGGTATGCCATGTTATGCACGAGACTTGATGTCTGCTATGCTATGATATAGTAAGCAGGTGTTAGTCTAACCTGGGTCCAATGGACTAGGTGGCAGTAAAGAGTTTTCTCTAGTTCTTGAGAAGAACTTGAGATCCTATGCTAATATTTCAAAGTGACGAGCTGGTTCCTGTTGGCTATACTGATTTAAGACTTCGAGTCAGATTAAATTGATAGACGTTTGACGTCTAAGCATGTCTTTACCCTTGGAGTGAGAGCCATTAGTGAGGGTAATGTCAAGCAGTATTGTATTGCTGACTTCACAATAGAGTAATTGTGCTCATGAAGGGTTAGGCTCAGTAGTTTTTTCGTTCAAACTTAAAAGGGGTGAGTATGGACTTTGTCATAAATTGGATTTAGGACAAGTGGGAGATTGTTAGGAACAGTGTCCTGAAATTCAGATTTATTCTGGATATATTATTTTAATTAATAAATAAAATTGAAGTTCCAGTGGTTTCCTAGTTAAATTGTGTATGTGAGCATTTATACTGCATGTGATTTTCTTTTGGGAGACATCCTTGAGATGGGTGTAGTCCTTAGACTATAATTTACATGTTTGTTCTAAGTGATTTATGAGACTAAGCCACAGATAGATTTGGAACAAATGGTATGGACTGTTATTTGAAAGACTCGTAATCGAAGACAAGTTTGGACCACTTGTATGTTAAGACTATAATGTGACACTTTAGATGACTTGTCTTAATCATGTGGATGGAAATCCAAAAGTGTTAGGTTAGTTTGTTTAATAAGATTGACACACTGAGTTGGACCATGTGGGTTACTTATTTCTAGACTACTATCGGAAATGAGTGATTCACGTTGTACTGTTTGAACGACGACTCTAAATCCTGAGGGTATTCTGGACTTGTGCATGGAGCGTTAGTTACTTTGGTGTACTATAAGTAAGGTCTAAACGAATGAATGAAATCCCACGTACACTGGGTAGCGGCATAAAGTGTGACAAGGATCAGGTATTCAATAGGGAATCTCCAGTCTCTTATGAGATACAGATGTCCCCTTAGTTGATTTGCAAATATTTGAATAGTTCGAAAACTTTGGCCAAAGTATTCTGAGTGTTTGACATTTGGAATTTATACTATGACTATGTTCAAGTATAAATAAATTATTCAGTGAAGGGCGAGTCAGTAACTAATGGAGAAGCTGTGAGAAGGATAATGGTAGTGGTTATATTTATCATTTGTTATGGACATCTAGTGGAGGGATTGTTGTCATCAATACAGTCTATTAGGGAGATATCGAATAAATAATTTAAGTCTGGAGTGCAGTGAGATTTATTTAGTGGAATTAAGTCTCATTAAATGGTAATTAAATTGAGATCATGAGATGGTTTAATTTAACCCATTTGAAGCTAGATTTAAATTGTCCCTGAGGTCCCTGGGCAAGCCTTTGTGTTTATTACCATTGGAAAAAAAATTAAAGAATTCATGAGATGAATTATTTATCCATGAGATGGGTAAATTAATTTTGCCAAACATTATTCATAAGATAAATAAAAATTAAAAATTATTAAATAAAATAATTTTTTGAAAATTAAAATTCATAAGATGAATTTTTACATGTGGGAAACAAAGAAAAAAAAAATCGCAAAAATCAAAGCACAGTTGCAAGCCGTGCGCGCTGAATTAGACGAACCAGCACGCGACACGTGCGACGTCTCCCAGGCTCGATCCGTGCCTTCGGGCACGAACCAACTAGATTGTGCCACGTGGCACACTCTGTTGAAGGGAGAAGGGGTGGATCCACACCAATCATATAGCGACACGTGTTGCGATTTTTGAAAATAAAAAAATAGGCGACTTAAACTGTAGCAAAAAACGCTGCGTTTGTGCCTTGTTTCTACTTTAAATGCTGAGTTTAGTTTTATACCTGATTTCAACTTGTGCGTCCCACATCGCTGAATTTATTATTTTTCGTTTCGGTATACTCCTATAAATAGAGGTACCTATTCCAGAGGTTTGGTATTCAAATCAAACAATTTATCTTGGGTTCCTGGAATTGTTTCGGAGACCTAATTCGACAGAAAATTTCCGTTGAAATTTTTCTTTCCCCAGTTTAATATTTTTCGGAGCCCACTCTCCAGGCAGTTCGAGGCTATTGCGTAGAAGATCGCGGGGTCTCGATTTTCTTGGTTTTCTTTATTATTGAAGCAATTCCAGGTATGTTATTCTTTCTTTATTCTTTTTCGCTTTTCTATTTATTTACAGTATTTGTTATTATGCCTATATAACTTTATGTATTGTTATGAATGTATTAGAGTAAAAGGCCTGTAGATCTAAATTAAAAATTTAGATCTGTTGATTTAAAATTAAGAATTTTTAAATCGGCCCTAGGTTTAGAGTTATGAATTCTAAACCCATTCCGCTGCGTAAACTTTAAAGAGAATTTTTTAAATTCATCCCAACAACCGGTACTAGGGCAAAGGGTTTATAGAAATAAACCTATTCCCGGGAACTCTCGCACGTGAGGTGTCACGAAGCGTGACTCTCCGACCGGGGGCTTAGGTAGAGAGAAGAATCTCCTACTCTAAGTGCTCTAATAAGTGCCTATTATTGTGATCATAGTCGAGAACTGTGAACCCAATAGTCGGCATCAGAGTTTATTTTTCCAACAAAATTCATATCTTTTTCTAACACTAAGCCCGTTGGTCCGTCCGCGGCAGGCTAAGCCCGCGGCACTCTAAGCCCGTTTGTCCGTCCGCAGCACTCTAAGCCCGTTGGTCCGTTCGCGACACTCTAAGCCTGTTGGTCCCTTTGCGGCACATTAAGCCATGAGGGCAGTCCGCATTGAGAGTGCGCACCTTGCCGGTCTTGCCCATGGCCCCTTAAAGCCCGAGGACCTGTCCTCGACACACAGACCATAAGTTCATAGGTCCGCTCACGGTAGGCTAAAGTTCGGATGGCTCTATACACTGGCAATAAGCCCATAAGTTTGGATTGCTCTATACCCTAGCTAGGAAAAAGCCCATGGATCCGTCCACGGAAACAGACCGTAAGTCCGTAGATCCGTCTACGGCAGGCTAAAGTTCGTGGATCCATCTGCGGCAAATAGACCTTAAATCCGTAGATCCATCTACGACAGGTGTAAAGCCCACGGGCTCGCCCGCGGCAAGCTAACCGGAATTTGACAGGTATCATACAGGTACTCACAAATGGAAGCCCACTCAAAGCGGAGAAGACATGCAAGCCGTAAGCCCACCTAAGGCAGGCAAGAAGCTGAAGCATGAAGTTACACGCCCCCATGGGACGAGAAAAATATATCACATGAGGCTTAGGTCCACCTAAGCCGGCGCAGGACCAAAGACCCGCACGTGCCAACGCAAGGCGAAGGACCACATGCAACGGTGCAACCGGAAGGCTGGCACACCGCAGCACAAGGCGAACGACCACGCACCCCAATGCAACCTAAAAGCTCGCGCATGTGACCCAAGGCAAAGACCCGCATGCCGCAATGCAAGCCCAAGTGCCACGCGTGCCGACACTACCCATAGGCCCGTGAGCCCATACGACCCGAAGATCCGCACACCACAAAGCGACCCGAGGACTTCGCACAAGGATGCAAGGCCGAAGCCCGCAAGAGGCAATAAGAGTCTCAGGCACATGAGAGACATGGCAAGATGCCGATCCACGAAACAATAAGCCTTCTCGAAACTTTGGTAGGTCCCCATACTTAGTCAAAAAAAAAAAAAATGTAAAACACCAAGGAGAAATAAAACAAACGAATAGGCATTGCATTGATATACGACAAATTACATCCCGGTACGAACTGTTCCTTCCACGAACAAAGTACATTTGGAATCAAGGACGGGACTATCAAAAACAAAGTACAAAAAAAGACCATCACCGGAAGCCCTAAAATACTAGCCTATCCTTCACCTTCGACAAAACAAAATGGAAGGACCAAAAAGATGAAACAGAAACAAGTCCTACTATGGAAGAGCAGGGGGAGTGGCGTTCGAGGTGTCTGATGATGAGGTTGCGTCGAGCCTCCCTTCTTTCTCATCATCGACCATGGAGTGGCAAACCTACTCAAGGAAGGGGAGCCCTAGATTCAGCTCCAAGGATTTCACCTTCCTCGCCGTACGGCTAACGCCTGTGTTGAAGCCCTTCTAATACTGGGTGGTGCCATAATCTAAGAACTCGGGACTCTTCTTGAACTCGGCGACAACTTGAGCAACCTGCTCTAGAACTCGGGAAAGGAGGGCGTCTTGTTCAGACACACGGAGCTCTAACTCCGGGAAACGAGCGTCCTGTCCTACAATGTGCGCTTGCATTGCTGAGTTAGCGGAATAAAGCTCCCTAACTTCTTGTTCTCTTAGCCTCGAACTTGAAAGAGCAAACACTGACAGAGCAAAGAACTGGCAAAAAAAAAAAATGAGGGCACAAGTTAGGAAAAGATAAGGAAATGAACAAAGATGATATGAAAGGCAACGGACGTACGATAAAATACCTGAGAAAAGAAGATGGGCGCATTCTCGGGAGACATCTGGGATAAGCGTGCCGTATCAGCAGGCAAAAGGAACTGTGCACACATTCCCCAACAAGCCTCCGCGTCACTCAAAAAGGGCGAGCCACCTGAAGCCGTAGAAGGAGCAGTTCCCACAAAGTCCGCGACATATGGACCGAAGCCACCCGCATTTCCAGACGGGTCTAGGAACGCCGCCGCTTTTCCCCTCGAAGCACAAGGCGATGATGGCCTTTCCGGGTCACAAAAGGAACCAAGAATCCCTTCAATATTTTGCCCAGAAGTGGGTCGCCGGACCTAGGAAAAATGCACGCCAAAACCCCCAAGACGAGAAGGATCATCGTATTTCAACCCGATGAGCCCCTGACCGCAGGGATAGCCGACATCCCCTCGACCGCACCCAGATCCGAAAATTCCGCCACAACCGCCGGAATCCCCATCGGGATGATCGACCCCAACACTGCTTCCCCTTGCCCATTTCGTGGACATTTGGTAGCCCACGAAGAAGAAGAATCAACAAAAGGATTCAGGGCAGGAACAGCCACCGACACCCTGAGCTCTCGAGAAAGGTCTTTTCGCCCAACAGCCGGCAAAGCAATCACGAGCGGCACCAAAGTGGGACCCCACTCCACGGAGGGATCTGACGAAGGAAAAATGCTGGTGACATCAACACTCGCTAGCTCATCAACTGAAAGAAACGCAAGAAAAAAGAGGAGGAAAGATTAGTACGATACAACAAACCAAAAACGACAAAAGCGCGTACAACATGCGCACCTTCAAAACGAAACAACAACAAAAAACACAAACGGGGCTACCAAACAATAACGATAACGACAAGCAAACAAGCGAACCAAAAAGAGGGATGGGGCGTGAGAACGGGCAACCAATTACCTGAAAAAGGATTTTGGGAAAGCTCGGCCTTAACAAGCATGATTTCCTGCTCAAGTAGCTCCTTACAAGATACGAATCTCTCATCCATGGAGTTCTTGTCAAAATCACAAACAATCCGCTATTCACGGGAAGTCAGGACTTTCCCTTTTGTTGGACGCGGACATTGCAAAAAACCCCACGTCGTAAAAAACGACGGGGCTGACGGAGGTTTGACTCAAACAAACTTATTCTCTCAATTCTTCATATTGGTAGGGTTGTACATCACAAAGGCGAACCCTCCCCGACTCTCAAAGGTAGCCATATGCCTAAAATACCTAATCTTAAAAAGAATATCAAAAACCCGCGAGGAGGGGGTGAAACCATTTACACAACACGCAAGTAAAAAACCATACACATTCCTAAACTCGTTGGGGGTAACTTGCCTCGGGCACACATTATAACGAAGATCAATTCCTTCACTAAAGGAGGCAAGGGAACTCCAAAGAATCAACGGAATGCAAAAACTACCATCTACCGGAGGGAACAATGGACAATCGTCCGGCCGAGGGCCCCACATCTTGTAGTCCTCCGAGAAATAATACTTATAGCGAATCATAGAGATACCGCCCACGCCTAAAGTACTCAACAAAAAAACCCTAACTAACGATTCCGAGAGATCTCCGGAAACCTAAACTGTAAGTGAGCTTTCGTACGGGGAACGTCGATTTAACGGCTCCACGGCTATAGCCTCAATCTCGGGAGACGAGCTGCCCTCGCTCCGAACCTCCGAAGGAGAAGCCTCCGCAAAACTCTGCTTGTGTTCCATTAAGAGAGGAGAAAACTGTAACAAGACAAACAAAAATAAAATACGTATACAAGATTAGAAGACTTACTTGATACGGAGGACCAGGGTAGGCGGCAGTAAGGGTAAACGCGGCCACCTTTGTGGAGTACCCAGCCTCCGAGGACTTCTCATTGCCCCCGGTTACCACGGTGCCCTCAATCCAGAAAAGGACCCTGTCCAACATCTCTTCTTTTGACCCCACTTTTTCCGTGAATGGTCAAGAGAAAAGAGAGCGGGGTGACGAGTCCACCTCGGCCCAAACAAGCTGGGTTTCGGACGAATCGCCACAGAGCACACTTCCGCGAAATACGAAAAACAGGAACCCAAAGAACTCACCTGAAACGTGCTCAAAGGAAGAAAAACACCCAACACAGAAAATAAAAAGATGCACATTAACCAACTGCCCAACCTAACAAAAACTTAAGTTGAGACAAAAAATGAAAATCGAACAAAGTCCGAGACGAGGCCCATCTCGCCCCCGATTCTAAAAATAATTATAATAATAATAATTATAATGGTAAATCTCTCTTATATATCCTTAAGTAATTAAAATAACAAAGAACAAAAAATAAAAATTGAACAAAGTGCGGGATGAGGCCCATCTCGCTCTCAGTTCCCAAAAAAAAAAAAAAAAAATTAAATTAATTAAAAATTATCCTTGATTAGTTAAAAGCATAAAAGCTTAAGTTAAAAATGAAAACCGAACAAGCACCGGGACAAGGCCTAACTCGCCCCCGGTTACCCAAAAAAAAAATAATAATAATAACAACAACAATAACAACAAAAACAAAAACAATAATAATAATAATAATAATAATAATAATAATAATAATAATAATTTTTATACCATTAACCAAGTACGCAAAGAACCAAAAACTTAAGTTAAAAACAAAAACGAAAACAGAACAAACACCGAGACGAGGCCCATCTCGCCCCCGATTCTAAAAAAAATTTAATATTTCCTAAAAACTTAAGGCTCGTAAATAAGCTAAGGTAAGATAAAAGTCGAAAAAAGGCCAAAACAAGCCTTCTCTTTCTTCCTCTAACTTGCCCCCAGTTACCCAAAAAAAAAAAAAAATCAGCACAAAAACCCCATGCATGTTCCCGAAATCGAGTCCCCACTCGGAAAAACCCCGAGAAATGACCCTATTCGGGTCAAACATCCAAGAACATACTTCTAAGAAGAGACCCGGGGCAAAAAGAAATTCTTTTCCTAAAAAAGGGGCCTATCTCACCCCCAAAGGCTCCAAACGAGGAAAAACGTACCTTTATGGCCAAGTTCGCCCAAAACCCGTACTTGAAAGCTGCAAAAAACAAAAATCCGAAATGGAGAGAGAGGGGGGGGGGGGGGGGGGGGGTGCGGTGAAGAGAGAGAGAAAGAAGAGAAGGAGAAGAAAATAAACCTTTAACTTTAATATACGAAAAGGTAAAAGAATAAGTTTTACAGTAAAACGAAACAAGGTTTGAACGTTTTATCTCAAAAAACTGATACACATAAACATAGTAAACAAAAGCCAAGTATAGCAAAGAAAAATAAAACAGAAAAAAAGTAAAATACAAATTGAGCAAGTCGGTCCGAGAATTATCTCGGACCGCGTAAAAAAAATAAAATAAAATAAATATATAATTCTTAACGACGAAGGATAAGAAAAGCCCAGTGCATAAAGTTCATTAAAGATCGTGTCATCCTTGACAACGGTCAACATACATCTCCCTGCCCGGAACGACAACAAAAAACGACAACTAATAAATACCCGAAGGCAACTACAAAAAAAAGGGGGAGAAGACAACAACAAAACACTACACCCTAAAACGGCAAGGTAGGACCCGGCAATTCAGGGAAGAGAGTCCCCACATACGGAAACAGAGAAAGCAAGCCCCGGTACGGATATTGCCTAATGTGCTCCAACATTCCATGCTCCGGCCCATCCATGCGACAACGATACAATCCGCCTCCACAGGCCATGATCAATTATCGGCCCGAGATGCAAAACCCAGCACTATGAAAACCACCAAAAGCATTCGGGATCGGGAACCAGTACACAATACTACGATAGGGGAACCAAGAAGAGAAGTTGTCACAGTCACAAAGCAACCATACTTCGAAAAGGGAGCCGCTGAGCAAGACAAGACAGAGCGAGGCAGCGAAAGTCGAAGGGCTGGACCAACAAAACAAGCCCGCATCGTCACTTCTGGAAATGCTCTGATGAACCTGTGATGGAAAAAATAAAAACTCCGCCGTACTCGTGATGGTATCCCAACGAACCACGCAAGTATGGTAAAAAGGAGAACGGGCCGAAAGATAAGAGCCCTAGTCCGACATTAAGAAGATCATCCCATCAACAAAGGCTGGGACATGAAATAGCAAGTTCTGCCCTCCGGCATACAACTCCCTCTTATAGACCCAATCGTCCTCCCAGGCGAACACCTTAGGAGAGTTCGACCACTGCCCTCTGTCGGACTCCAAGATGGAGTCATAGACCAACAGATGAACCAGGAAGTTGAACGATTTGGCTGAACCCCGACATCCGAGGATGGTTGTTATAGGGCATCAAATTAGTGGGGCCAGAACCCTCGGTCAAGGAACCCAGCGGAAGATAGAAGTGAGTAGTGGGATTGAAGATAAAGAGTCGTATGGGACCCGTCGGGTCAAACTCCCGACATAGGACCAGCCCACCATGACATCCCAGGATCCTCCGATAGCCGGACAAAAATTCCACCAAAGACTCAAGGATCACCCTTCCTGTAGTAGGCATACCAGGAAAGACGGAGATATAATCCGGGTCCACATAACACCGAGATTGGACCAGCACGCCGTCAACATATCGAAATAAAGAAAGAGATGCTTGAGCATTGATAAAGCGACGTGTTCTAATGAGGCGGCAATGAAAGTGAGACAGAGTTTTAAGCTGTAGGAGAGTCTTCGCTGGGAGGTGTGAGAAAATCTCAAAGGTAATATCTTCCGAGTCAGCCATCGATTGATTAAAACAGGTGCTGAAGATGGGTAATTCAAAGGAGAGAGAGTTGATGAAGATGGGTGGTCCCTTACTCCCATATTTATAAAGTTAAGCCTCCAAAAACCAAGTTGCCAATGAGAATCATTTGCGAACTGGAACACCAAAAATGTCACCCGAACAAGTGACCCGTGGCCGCCTGGGATAAGGCCCCAACTTGGGCCGAGATCCACCCTAGAGGCGCAGGTTTCGGAACTTCACCTTCGATCTGAAAGGAAGAGCGCATCTCACCGATAGGACGCATCCCAGGATTCGAGTAGAAAAGGAAGAATCACGCCTCCACTTTCAACTTAAGAGAATGATGCACACCTCACTAACGGAACACATCCCGGAATCCGAGAAGGAGAAGAAGGAAGCATGCCCGCCCAGACACCGAGATGCACCCTCGGAGCTCGCCTCCGGAACTCAGGCAACACCAGTGAAGATAGAGACGTACCCAGCCAGCAGGGAGCATTTCGACCCTTGGACAGCCTCGCAACGACACCTCAATGAAGCACGCACCCTACCTCCGAGCCGAGATGCCCTCTTCCCCGAAAGGCGACAAAGCAACTTCAACTATCCAGCACCTTGACTTGGACCAACGACAGCCCGAAGCATAGAACCTAAAGAGCCTCATGATGGCACCCCAACGCAACGCTCATTTAGACTCCCGGAGGGCATCTCGCCTCGAGATGCCCATTCCCCCGGAGGTCTGCCAGCAACCTTCCCCGGCTCCATGAGTCGGATAGACGACAACCGAAGTGATACGCCCAACGGCCAAGGGTATCTTGCCCCGGTTCCGTACCAGGTGAGATATACCTCCTCATATGAGGCACAGCTTTTCAGGAGAAAATCTCTATAAATAGGGCTCAGACCCCTATTGAAATCATAGGCTCACTGCTCTCCCTTCACTCTCACCCGAAGGATCCCCAGAGCAGCTGTGCCCTCGTTTTTCTCTCCTTTTATCTTGTAATCTCATAAAAACCCCGTAATAAAACCTTTAATTAGTAAAAACTTAATTACAGATAAAGGGCTTGAGCTTCGGCCCTCCAATAAAAGAACCTGTAACAAAACAATTGCATTTTCTAATTTTGATGACAACTTTCTCTTTACCTTTTGTTTAACCCTTTATATATTCTTTCTTTCTTAATATTATCTTCTTTTTTTCCCAATAAACATGGCCTAAGAAGAAAGGATATCGGAGTATACGATACGAACCAAAATGGGATTGGGGGCTGCTACAAATAGTCTCGAGCTTCACATTAAGCCGTAGCCGTGTTGTGCTATTTTGCATATTTGGTACCTCTTGGCAAGCTGATACTCACCTAGTCCCCTGCTCGCCTAACGGAAAAGGTGCCAGTTTATTAGATCACCAAGTCATCCACTCATGTAGTCATCTACCGACAAGCATCCACTCGCCTAGTCATGCTTGCCAGGTCCTCAGCACAACATGCCATCTCCCAGACAGCCTGGTGGCCGCCATCTCGGTGTCAGCCATGTCTTCAATCCACCACATCACCATGTTAGATATTTTATCATATTTTCCTATAAATAAGATAGTAGCTCCATTAGGTCATTTATGCTTTTGATGTTGATGATGTGTATGAGATATTTGTCTCCTCTCTCCCCCCAATTTCTCAAGATTTCTCCCCCTTTCTTCTATGTCTTCCTTTCCCTTTCTTACTATCAATTTAATATAAATCTTATGTTTCAATGGTTGATTTTTGTTCGTAAGCCTGATCGGATTTGATTCGTAACAATTGGTATAAGAGCTAATGACCCTTGGCATCAACAATGGAGTTTGATCCGGTAACTATTGCCGGAGTACAAGCTACACTTGCAATGATGATAACCGAACTTGACCAAAACACTTGCAATGATGATAACCGAACTTGACCAAATGCAAGAGGATAATAGAAAGTTAAAAAAACTGGTCAATGAGGTAGTGGGGCTAGAGGAAAGCCACAATCGTGGCGCGAAGATCGGAGGCGACTAAATGGTCCCCCACGGCAACACATTGTTACCACCATTACTAGCACCGTTAGAGAACCAGACAATGCCACAGAGAGTGTTGTGCCACCATCGCCTGAGCCACCTTGGCGTTGTGCCGCCGGGAGCCGTGGAGTGTCGCCGCCTGCAGCTGGGTTGGGTTAGGGTTTCGAGGAACAAGGCCATGTTGTTGAGGAAGAAAAGGACTGTGAGTTTGGGGATTTGGGAATTAAAATTTGAGTCCAACTTTATTTTTAAGTACTTAAATTGCTTTGAGCATAATTACTATTTTATCCCCGAATTTATTTGTAAGTACTTAATCACCACTTATTCATATATTTTTGAGAAAAATATTATTTAAATTTTTGTTACTTTTGAAAATTTTAAGGGGTTAAAATTTGCAATTATAATGTTTGACCCCAAGAAATTATCTACATTTAGAATTTGGCTCGTTATCCATGACCCTTGGGGATGAGGGTCTTTGGAGGGGAAAGAATTAGTACGAGCCAAAATGGGATTGGGGGTGCTAACATAGATAGTCCAGGGCTTCACATTACTCCATAGCCGTGCTGTGCTATTATGCATTTTTGGTACCTCTTGGCGAATTGATACCAACCTAGTTCCGGGCTTGCCTAACTGGAAGGACGCCAGCTCATCATATCACCAAGTCATCCACTCGTCAAGTCATCTACCGGCAAGCATCCACTTGTTGGGGAAAAAGTAGCTTTTTGGGGGGAAAAAACTCTAATGCCGACTATTGGGTTTACAATTCTCAATTATGGTCACAACAATAGGCATCTATTAGAGCACTTAGAGTAGAAGACTCTTCTCTCTACCTAAGCCCCCGGTCGGAGAGTCACGCTTTGTGACACTTCAAGTGCGAGAGTTCCTGGGAATAGGTTTATCCCTATAAACCCTTTGCCCTAATACCGGTTGTTGGGACGAAGTTCAAAAATTCTCACTAGTTTTATAAAGTTTACGCAGCGGAAGGGGTTTAGAATTCATAATTCTAAACCTAGGGTTGATTTAAAATTCATAATTTCAAATCTACAGATTTAAATTCATAATTTAAATCTACAAATCTAAATTCTTAATTTAGATCTACGGGCCTTTTACTCTAATACATTCATAATAATACATAAACTCAAACAGACATAATAACAGATACTGTAAATAAATAGAAAAGTGAAAACTAAAAGTGAAGGAAATAAGACATACTTGGAATTGCCCCAAATAGAGATACACAAAAAATAATAATAATCTTCAAAACCGAGACCCCGTGTTCTTTTATGCAATGACCTCGAGCTGCCCAGAGGGTGGGCTCAAAAAAATATTAAATTAGGAAAGAAAAATTTTAACGGAATATTTTCTCTCCAATTAGGTCTCTGAAATAATTTCAGAAACCCAAAAATATTTATTTCAATTGAATGCCAAACCCTTGGAATAGGTACCTCTATTTATAGGAGTATGCCGGAGCGAAAACAGGCTATTAAATTGATGTGGGATTCGCAGCTTTTAAACAAAACGCTGCTTTTAGATCAAAATCAAAGTAAAATGATGCGTTTTGTACAGGGAAAAATCATGTGCCTTTGGTCCACTATCCACGTGGCACGTGTCGCAATATTATAGGTTCACTTACACGGACGCGGAGAGCCTAGGGGGACAACCCAGCGGGTGACATGTGTCACGCGCTGGTTCGTCAGATTCGAAGCACACGGATCGTGCGTCCTGTGCGATTTTTCGTGATTTTTTTATTTATTATTTTTTTATTATTTTGCATTGTTTCCCATATGTATGAACTTTAATTTTCAAAATTATTTTATTATTTAATTTTTAATTTTTATTCATCTCATGAATAATGTTTGATAAAATTAATTTACCCATCTCATGAATTCCTTAATATTTTTCAGATGGCAATAAATACAGAGGTTTGTGTAGGGACCTCAGGGACTATTTAACTTTAGCTCCAAATGGGTTAAACCAATCATCTCATAAAATAATTTAATTACCATTTAATAAGATTTAATTTTACTAAATAAATCTCACCGCACTCCAAATTTAAACCATTTATTCGATATCTCCTTAATAGACTGTATTGATGACAACAACCCCTCCATTAGATGTCCATGACAAAGGATAAATATAACCACTACTATTATCCTTTTCACAGCTTCTCCTTTAGTTACCGACTCACACTTTACTGAATAATTCATTTATACTTGAACATATTCATAGTATAAATTCCAAATGTCAAACACTTAGAATACTTTGGCCAAAGGTTCTGAACTATTCAAATATTTGCAAATCAACTAGAGGGACATTTATATTTCATAAGAGACCATAGATTCCCTATTGAATACCTGATCCTTGTCACACTTCACGCTGCTACCAAGTGTACGTGGGAATTCAGTCATGCGTTTAAACCTTACTTATAGTACACCAAAATAACTAACGCTTCATGCACAAGTCCAGAATACCCTCAGGATTTAGAGTCGTCGTTCAAACAATACAACGTGAATCACTCATCTCTGGTAGTAGTCTAGAAATAAGTAACCCACATGGTCCAAATCAGCGTGTTAAACTTATTAAACACACCAACCCAATACTTTTGGATCTCCATCCACATAACCGAAACAAGTCATCTAAAGTGTCACGTTATAGTCTTAGCATACAAGTGGTCCAAACTTGTCTTCGACTACGAGCCTTTCAAACAATAATCCATACCATTTGTTGCAAGTCTATATGTGGCTTAGTCTCATAAACCACTTAGAAAAAATATGTAAATTATAGTATGAGGACTACACCCATCCCATGGATGTCTCCCAAAAGAAAATCACATACAGTATAAATGCTCGCTTACACAAATTTAACTAGGAAATGATTGAGACTTCAATTTTATTTATTAATTAAAATAATATATATCCATAATAAATCTGGATTTCAGAACACTGTTCCTAGCACTACTTGCCTAGTCATGCTCGCCAAGTACCCAGCACACCACGCCATCTCCCAAACAGCTTGCTAGCCGCCATCTCAATGTCATCCCCATGTTCAATCCCCCATGTAACCACCTTAGATATTTTACTTGGATATTTTATCATATTTTCCTATAAATAGAATAGTAGCCCTATTAGGTTATCGATGCTTAGAGATGGCCAACGGCCCGGTTCTGGGGCTCGGCCCGGGAGTCGTTGCCCCCAACGGCTCTACGAGGCGTTGGAGCAACGACTCTTCGGAGGGGGAGAGCCGTTGCTTCCCCTCCTCCTAATTAAAAAAAATTATATTTTTTTCTATAAATACCTAATCCTCCCCAACCTATTTCCTCACCAAATCTTTAATCATCTCTTCTCTCTCTATACATTCATCATCTTCATCATCTCCATCTTCTTCAACTTTTCTAATTGCAACATTGTGCTCTAAAGTTCAAAGTTCATAAAGTGTTTGCCTGAAGTTCGAATTTCATTGTTCTCTCATTTCGATAATTTTAGTATCGCAATTTTATTTGGTCCGCATTTTTAGCTATTTAATTTGCATTACTACTTGCATTTTATAAATACTAATCATTTATACTAATATGGCACACAACTCTTATTCATCCTCTGGAGCCAGTCATGCTAGTTCTAGCTCTTCTCGGCCACCTAGAATCCCTAAAAGGAGTAGAATTGTCGAACTTAATACGGAAGAATAAGCTTTTTTACAATCAGGCCCATCACCCCCATGCACTGATGATAGCATAGATTGGGACTTTCAACAACAACAAGATTATCATGAGTCAGGTGGTGGGGGTGGAGACTCACAAACTGATGAGGAACCCACGCCCACCATCGAAGCCTAGCCTGAAAGTAGTACTAGTACTAGTAGGCGTGCAACTAGTAGGGTATGGAATCACTTTACCCTTAATAGGGCAACTAATAAAGCAACTTGTAAATTATGTGACCCACCTAGGTCCTTTAGCCATCAACATGGCAGTGGGACAGGCACATTAAGCAGACATATACTTAGGTGCCACCCCGAGCAATGCCCAGTTAAGAGCCAACAACGTCTAGTATAGCAAGTAACCGGTATACTTGCTAATTTTAGGTTCTCTCAATATGGCAACCGAAAGGGACTAGCTAGATATATAATTTTGGGTGAAAGGCCTTTCAATGCCGGCGAAGACCAATATTTCGTCGACTACCTCCAAAAATGGGTGAACCCCGCCATTGTAAGGGTTCCTCGGAACACCGTAAAGCGGGACGCTTTTACGGAGTACCACAGGATGAAAGCTAAGGTCTTAACACTTTTTGCGATGAACATGAGCATGTTCTCGTTGACGTCGGACACATGGAAGTCGAAAGCCAGTGTGCCTTATATGTGCATAACGGCACACTAGATCGATGACTCCTACACCCTCCAAAAGAGAATAATTCATTTTGGTTATTTAGATTACCCCCACACTGCCTAGATAATTACGGGTGTGATTATGTCGGCAATCCGCAACTAGGGCATAGAGTGTCGTATCTTTAGTATTAGGTTCGACAATGCTACCAGTAACACTGCATCTATTACACATTTAATTAGGCACATGAGACCCATGTTAGGTGGGAAGTGTTTCCATCTTCGTTGCATTTGTCACATTTTGCATTTAATGGTAATGGATGGTTTAGAGCTAGTAAACGCATCCCTTAACACCTTAAGATCCGTAATAATATCTATTAAATCATCCGGCACTAGAAAAAGAAGATTTAGAAATTTATGTAGATTGCATGGCATAGAATATAAACAATTCAAACTAGACTCCCAAACTAGGTGGTCGTCTACGGTAGAAATTTTAGAACGCATTATACCATATAAGGACGTTCGGATGGAATTTGCACAGGAAAATCGCTCAGAATGGAGCGATTACAACCTGAACAATATACAATAGGAGACAATCGATGAAATTTATAAATTTTTTTGTATGTTTAAAGAGGCCACGACATTTTTTTGGTTTGCTACTATCCGACTATACCTCAAGCAATATCAAGATTGCTTGATATTGTAAATTGGATGGCGGATAATGAATCCAACCCCATTTTGTTCAAATCGATTAAGGCAATGAAAGAAAAGTTTGCTAAATATTATTCTGAACTACCCCCCTTACATACTGCTTAGCAACTATTTTAGATTCTCGTTGTAAACGCGGGGGTTTAAACTTGTTTGCCAACATTTTTTCAAATATTTATATCCTAGCCTCAATGTCGACACTTTCATTGCCGAAGTCGATAACGACTTGCACAATTTATTTTTCCACTATTCCCGAAAATTAGCGTCCAATAATCCACAGTCTAATACTACTGCAGTAGGATCTTCCGCATCTAGTGGAAGTAGTTCACACACGTCATATTCGATGAAGGTGTTGGAGCAATTTACGCCCACAGTAGCCCCCACGTCATGTGACAAACTGGATTATTATTTGTGGACACCGTTGCTCCATATTTTCGCGAAGCCGGCCAACCCGCATTTTGACCTTTTACAATGGTGGCACACAAACCAAGCCCAGTATCCCGTGCTTTCCACCATGGCACGTGATATACTAAGTTGTCCGGTGTCTTCAGTAGCATCGGAGTGTGCTTTTAGTCTTGGTGGCAGGTTGCTTGGAACGAAAAGGGCGAAGCTATCATCGTCAAGCTTGGAGATGTCCGTGTGCTTGAAGGATTGACTGCTAGCTGAGGTAAGGGAGCAACAGAAAATGAGTTTGGATTCATCGAGCGATGAAGAAGACGACCGCACCATTGATACGTCAAACGATGGCACAGCAACCCCCCCATGCGACTGATATCAATACTTTTGTATGTCAATTATTTACTTTGTATTTTTTGATAAACAAATTTGTACTTTTAAATATTAGTCTCCAACTGCGTTATATTTGTACTTGTTACGTTATTTATTTACAATTATTTACTATTACTTGTTATATATTTTATTTTATTACATATATTAAGCATTATTAGTGCTTGGGATAAAATGTATTTGTATCTCATATTATTTATCAATGAATTATAATAATTTTAGTACAAAATAACTTTGTATTTTTTAAATTTTGCATTTTTTTTAAAGCTGACGAAAAATAGGCCAACCCGGGCCTGCCCAACCCGGCTCGTGGTCACCTCTATCGATGCTTTATTGTTGACGAGTAAATGTACTCAACTCTTTCTCTTCCCCAATTTCTCTAAATTTCTCCCCCTTTCTTCTATGTCTTCCTCCCCCTTTCTTATACGTAAATCTTAGTTAAATATAACACAATACATAAATGAATTTGAGTATTGAAGTGCTGATTTGAGTGTGAGCTTGATCGGATTAGATCCGTAACGATATAGAACATAAGTGAACAGAGGGGCTCGAACATCTTAGGATAAATTGTTTGAGAATCTCTATTTAGCTAGATTAGAATGGTATTTGTCGATTTAGCCGCCCGCGTAGTTGAGGCTTTAATACGAGATAGAAACTATAAACAATTTCACTTATCTTATAATCCGTTTAAAATTCAGGAATTACTTAAATATGGTTAAAGAATATTTGGTCAATATTATTATGTTTTTTTATTAATTTTTTAATGAAAAAAACTTGATTTGATTTCTTTAGTCGTTGGAAATTTATCCTCAACCCCAAATTTCTCGAGATAGGTATTTCGAGCCTGCCTCAATGCCTGACACATGTAGTCTCTGTCACCATCGGATTTTGCTGTTGGTAATATGAAATGTTTGCCGTATATAGCTCTTTGTTTTGGGCTTGTTCTTCCCACTTCAAGACGACGACAACAACAACAAAAAATTCAGGACCTCAAAGGGCTCCCGCTAAAGTATGATCTGGAGACGGTGAGAAAGAAATGAGAGAAAGAAAGAAAGGAAAAAAAAAAAAAAGAAAGGGGAGAAAGAAGAAAGTAGGGAGAAAAAAGTGGAGCTCGGCTCCGAGAGCTCAGTTCTGGTACTTGTGGTCATGTTTCTTATTCATCTTCTTCGCTGATTAGGGTTTTCTCACCTCCTCTTATTTTTGTTGTTCTAAATCTCCGTTTAAGGCCCTTTATTTTCAATCTTGATGCTCGTCTATCATTGTAAAACCTAAAATATTAGTAGTGGATTGACTCCTCGGAAAATCGAGGCTCCTGGATGTAGGCTTAGTTTGAACATGTATATTGTGTTTTTTGTTCTTCCTGGTTTTTCTTATTTTTCTTGTTATTTTTGTTATTTTTGATATTGTTTGTTTTTCGTCATTGTTGGTTTGTTTTTGTTGTTGTCATTTTAGTTTTTTTAGGGTTTCTGATACAAATATTCTTGATGGCCACGCTCCGACTTAGTCTCGAGCCCCCCTCATTGCCACGTCAACACCAATTATTTGCCACATCACTTGTCATGTCACTTGCTTGCCATGTCAATTGCCTTGAGATATTTTAGTATAAAAAGAGAGATGGATTTAAGATAGATCATGTTGAGGTTTTGTATGAGCTTTCTCTCTCTCCCTCAATCCTCTTTTCTACTACTCCCCCCTTTTCCCTATCAGATACTTATACCTATATTACTGCTATAGCAATACTTGTATATCTCTGGGTACAATTGATGCATATATTTTATTAATACAATAGAGATTGATCTCCTTTTGATTCTTGAGTTGTTAATAATGAGTTCAATTAGGTTGTTGTTAATTGTGGATCGGGCCTATCAATTAAGAATGGTATCGGTTTCAACAATAAGAACCATTGACAAGCTAACCAAACACGATATACATGATTGCAAACACTACTTCCATTCCGCACCCACCTCTCACTAAGAGAAGGGGATCGCCTTGTTGATCCGTCTGAGTACAGGAGTGTTGTTGGGGCACTTCAATATATGACTACAACGTATTTGAACATTTTCTTTTCTATTAATCTTGTTTCTTACTTTATTCGTATTCCTAGGTATTTGATGCAGGATGGAAGCGGATTTTAGATTGTTTAAGTTCGTAAGACACGCAAACGGGTGTTTGCTCAAATTTCGCATGAACGGAAGTATTTGGACTCCACTGAAAAAAAATCTCTAAACTCGGGAAAATAATAAACCTTTATTGAATAATCAAGAAAAACTCTCTTTTAAAACAACATAAGGTCATAAATAGAAACCTAAACAAAATAAAATTGAACAGGAATAGGAAAATAAGACTAAAAGAAAATTTAATTAAAATAATAGATAATCCTAAATAATGTTAATCTAATCGAAATCAATAAATTCTAAAAGATAAACTAATATCTAAAAAATTTAAAAAATACAAATATATTTAAATTCCTTCTAATCTAGATATCTTCATGAATTCCATATTTTATACTATTTTCGTACCTTGTCATTCTCTCCCAGTTAAACTCGCCCTCGAGTTTTAAAATGCCGCAGGATGAATTGGATGAAACACCAAAAGAGTAGCTTCAAGACGAAACATAGCACAACAAATTGATCATTCACATTCTTCTCTCGTTGATTTAGCATTATTATCAGGGGATGAGTATTTCGATCAAATGTGTCATCAGGAATAATGAAGTCAATATGCTTAACCTCTTCCACAATCATCTCATCTTTAGTTCAAACTACCTCATTGCAATTATATTTTCCCTCTAGTTGTTTGATGTCGTGCTTCTCTTCATAAATTTGTTGCTCGGGTTCATCATTTGCATGGGATGGTTCCTCGTGATCATATGAAACTTCTCCCATATTGAGCTCTTCTATAAGTTCAGTTGTAGTAGGCACCATTGGATATATATTACCAACAATCTCACTGTAATCATCCAAGGAAATTCCACAAAATTCTACTAAATAGGCAAGGCACGGTTTGATGCTTTCTGGGGTTCTTTTGATTACCTCTATGCCCAGCCTTCGAGAAATAGACAAGATGTCATTATTCCCCTTCTTAATGATCTTTAAGATGCATAATAACAGCTTGGGTGATAAATCATCACTCTCACATATGATTAATGTCATAATCAACTCCATAAAAGAAAGCACGGCACCAACGTGAAAGTACCTTATTGATTTGAAGAAGTGTTGAAACATCTGTAAAATCAAGGTGTCACATTTAAGATCTAACATCATCAAACAAGATCTAGAGAGTGTCATAACTTCGAGAATCCTGAATCTCCTATTGTAGGATATGTTAGGCCTGTCAAATAATTTCTTGAAAGAAAACAAAATCAATTGAAATACCTTTATCATTTAATCATCATCATAGGGTGCATCAAAAGTTGTAATTCTTGTAATTTCGACAAGGCAAACAACAACTGCAACTTTTATATCAGGATCATGGTGTTTCAATAGTTGGTCACCCTCTAATGCCTTCATCAATGGAGAAAATGCATCCCTCATAGACTTCAATGACAACAATTCTAATTTCACAAGACATGCTAAAGTTGTATTAAGCAATGAGAGTAGCTTATTGTTTAATTCAGGAGGATTAGTAAGAAGTCGATTTCCAGTTGCCTCAAGATTTCCCCCAAGCTTACTTATCACTCTTTATGATATTAAGCACATATCTCAACATTAAAAAAAAATAAAGACTTTGTTTTTGACAATGACAGAGGTAGTGGCAGAAGTGACAGTGGTAGTGACGAGGCTGGGGCTATCAGATCTAATGTTCGGTGGATTTGTTTTTTGTGGTTTTGTGGTTTTAGTGTTTGAATGGTGGGTTGTTGAAATTTTCCTCTTTTTTTTTTTGGAAAATTTGATGATGAACTATGGTTGATGGATGATAGGAAATATGGAACGAACGATACGAGGCTCTGATACCAACTGACGAAGGAGAGAAGTGGGTTTCAAATTGTTTAAGTTCGCAAGACACATGAATGGGTGATTGCTCGAATTTCTGTTGAACGGACGTATTTGGAATCCACCGAAAAAAATCCTTAAACTCAGGAAAATAACAAACCTTTATTGAATATCAAGAAAAACTCTCTTTTAAAACAACATAAGGTCCCTACTCATAGAAATAGAAACCTAAACAAAATCAAATTGAACAAATTAAACTAAAAGAAAATCTAATTAAAATAATAGATAATGCTAAATAATCTTAATCTAATCTAACTCAATAAATTCTCAAAGATAAACTAATATCTAAAGAATTAAAAGCTACAAATATATTTAAAATCCTTCTAATCTAAATATTTTCACGAATCTCATATTTTACATTATCTTCGTGCCATGTCAGTCTTGTAATTGGCAGGTTGTGAAGCAAATATTGTGCTACCACAAAAGCACTCCCGACCATGGTTTGTTAATGCGGATTGATGGTTGGCTAGCCAACATGTTATGCTCTCTTTCTTGGTCCTAATCTTATCTCTTGGTGTGCCAAGAAACAATCCATCATAGCCAAGTACACAACTGAGTCTGAATATCGTGGTATGATCCAAGTTGTTGTTGAAAGTGATAGGGTTTGATACTTAATGCGAGATCTTGATCTTCGTCATTTAGGTCCAAGTGTGGTATATTTTGATTAGACCTGGCAAAATCCAATACATCATGATAATACGACACGAACATGACATGAAGAGAGGACTTGGGTCGAGGTATTTGAAGCCATGTTAAATTTGGGATGACCCGTTTAACCAGTTTAGGTAAGTGGGTTGACTTTAAATTTGATCCATTTAACTCGTTTTCAACACGTTGACCCCTTTCATATAGTTATGTTAGGTATTTAAGTGATATATTATTATTATTCATAATTTTTTTTGCAGCTTATCCAACATAAGATAATTTAACTATATTTAGTAATTTTAATTAATGGTTTATTTTAATAATAAATATGTCATGTATTTATTGCAGTATCAACCATAATATGTATTATTGATATGTTTATAAGTTGACAAACTAGCATTTAATGAAAATTACTAATATAATTCAATGGTTAACTCGTAGGTTAACCATTTAGTAATTGGGTTGGGTAAAGTTGAGAGTTACTAACCTGTTTAGTAGATGGGTTGGATTCATGTTGACTCCATTTCAAAGACCCCTCAAATAACACGAACATGAACATAGTATAACACGACACATTTACCATCCCTAATTTTAATAATGTCTCTGTTAGAAAAATTATCTAATCACAGTGAAAAAATTCACCAAATTACAGTAAATAGTTAGTGAAGTTTCAGTAAATAATTTTGCTAAAAATAGCTGGAATCTAGAGGAAATTCCAGTAAAATAATAGTGTAAATTATCTAAATATAGCAATTAAATAATTGTTAGAAAATTGATAAATATTTAATCATAGCAACGAAAAGAGAGAGTAATTAAAAAGATCTCATAAATGATGATATCGCGCCGTGGTAAATGCCACTGTCCTAAGAGACGATTTAGCCGTTGCTCCGATGCACACAACATAACTGGCGGCCACCCTCCAGGATTAACGCAATCCGACTCTTAACGTGCACACGTTAATTGCCGGGTAGGAATAACTTGAACTTTGCCCAAATCTGAGGAGAGAAAACAGAGAAGGGAGAATGGGATAAAGCAGAGCAGCAATCGACACTAGCGGAAAGCGGAGAAGAAGAGGCTATTGAAGATCACCGAGTCAGGGTTCACATCTCGGCCTCCTCTCACCGTCGCCGCAATGAGAGAGAGAGAGATTGAAGAGAGTGAGAGAGACGAGAGAAAATAGGTGAAGTGAAGGAGATGGGGGTTTCTGGAGAGAGAGAGAGAATTTATAATGGAAGGTGAAATCAAGTACTCTGAGAGATACAAGGGGAGTACATTAAAATGATGTAGGAAGCGATTTGAAGTATTAACTGGCCAATCAACTGCAACGGTAAAATAACGGACATAATAAATTGCAACGGCTATAAACGGGCATAATGAATTCCAACAACCATACTATTAATTAATTCCAATAGTCACAATTTTAACGACCCTCAATGGCTATGGGTAAACGGTTAGTAACGGGTCTTGAAAAATTATTTTCCCGTTATACTTAAGATTAGTTGGTATCATATTTTCAACAATTTTTCACAAAGGATACAATTGGAAGAGAACAAAGAAGAATAGATTGGGCAAATGGAGTTCAGTTTTTCAGTGCAGATGTCTTGCAACTTGAATCGTCACCTAGTGTAACCCAAGTTTAGGACCAACATCTTGCGAGGTGACTTTTGTCTTAAACCTCACAAGGGGTTGTATAGTCCTCCACTCGGACACATACTAAACTCCAGATTTAGGCAACTCCAGCGGTTTGGCGCGTTTTATTGGCTAGGCGCTTGTCCTAGGTATTCATAGGTGATCTAGAAAGTAAGTTTTAAACCTTCATAGGGAGCGGCCACACTCCCACACCTAAATAGGTGGATCCCATCAAGTGTGTGTTACTGCACACCACCAAACATATGGATATGGGTCCATTAAGAGCTAAAGCTCAACCTCACCCCTTGGTAACATACAGACAGTGTCCATCAAGTGCAAGCCTTGCTTACAACCAAAGGTGGCCAGTGGGCCGGGTCAGCCCGGAACTCGGCCCGATAGGACCGGGCCATGAGCCTCAACGGCTCTTCTTCTTTTTTAATTAAAAAAAATTCATCTATAAATACCTATCCCCCCATTCTATTTTCTCACAACAAATCTTCATCCAATTCTCTTTTCTCTCTCCACATTCATCTACTTTCTTCTACTTGCAATAATTGTGCACCAAATTGGCAACCTGTAGCTCGTAGAATCCCGATCAAGTTCGAATTCCATTGTTCGCTTTGGTAATTTTAGTATCAAAATTTTATTTGTTTGGCATTTTTATCTACTTAATTTGCATTAGTAGTTACATTTTTTATATACTAATCATTAGTGCTACCATGGAACACAACTCATCTTCGTCTGGGGCCGGTCGCTCTAGTCCTAGCTCTTCTCGACTGCATAAAGCACCTAAGAGGGGTAGAGTTGTCGAACTTGATACTGATGAATGAGCATTTTTAGAACCAAGCCCATCACCTCCATACACTGACACTATAGATTGGGACTTCCAGTAACAACAGTACTATAACGACCAGGATTTTTTTGAGCTGGGTGGTGGTGGTGGAGACTCACAGACTGAAGAGAAACCCACATCAACCACTGAAACCCTGCTCGCAAAAACTAGTACTAGTAGGTGTAGTACTAGTGGGGTATGGAAGCGCTTCAACTTAGATAAGGAAACTAATAAAGCGATTTGTAAATTATGTAACCCACCCAAGGCCTTTAGTTATCCACCCGGCAGTGGGACAGGCACATTAACTAGACATATAATTAGGTGAGACCCCGAACAAGACCCAAATAGAGCCCAACAACAATTAGTACAGCAAGCGACCGGTGCACTTGCTAACTTTAGATTCTCCCAAGAAACAAATAGACGGGAACTAGCTAAATATGTAATTGGGGCTGAAAAGCCTTTTAGCACCGGCGAAGACCCTAGATTCGTCAAGTATCTCCAAACAGCGGTGAACCTTGCCATCGTAAGGGTTCCTCGGAACACTTTAAAGCGGGACACATTTAAAGCTTACCATAGGATGAAAACTGAGGTCTTCGAAACTTTTAGGGCGAACAGGAGCATGTTCTCGTTGACGTCCGACACTTGGAAGTCGAAACCTGGTGTGCCTTACTTGTGCGCAGCGGCACACTGGATCGATTCCTCCTTCACCATTCAAAAACGAAGAATCCATTTTGCATATTTAGATTATCCCTACACTGCCGACATAATCAGGGGTGCAATTATGGAGGCAGTCTGCGAGTGGGGGATAGAGCGTCGTGTTTTTAGTATCACGTTCGACAACGCTACTAGTAATAACGCATCTGTTAAACAACTAAGCAGGCATATGAGACCTGTGTTAGGTTGGCGGTGTTTTCATTTACGTTGTATCTGTCATATACTGTATTTAATGGTAATAGATGGTTTAGGTCTAATAAATGCTTCTCTACCTTAAGTAATATAACAGTGGCAATAAAATCATCAGGCACCAGAAAGAGAAGATTTAAAATTCTCTATAGGACGCATAGGATAGAGTATCAACAATTTAAATTAGACTCATCAACTAGGTGGTTATCAACCGTAGATATGTTAGAGCGCATACTACCATACAAGGATGTCCTAGTAGAATTTGTACAGGATACTCGTTCAGATTTAAATAATTATAATTTGAACAATGTATATTGGGACACCATTAACGAAATTTGTAAATTTCTTACCATTTTTAGAGACGCTACCACCTTTTTTTCCTGTTGCTATTATCCGACCATACCACAAGCAATATCTAGATTGATTGATATTGTGTCTTGGATGTCGGATAAGGAATCCAACCCCATGTTGACTGAATCGATTAAGGCAATGAATATAAATATTATTCTGAACTACCCTTTACATGCTATTTTGCTACTAGTTTGGATCCCCGTTGTAAACTCACGGGTTTGAACTTGTTTGCCAAATATTTTTAGGAATAATTAAATTCTGATTTCGATACCGAAAAATTCATTGCGCAAGTCAATTCAGACCTACACACTTTATTTTCCCATTATTCTCGGAGATTATCATCTAATAATTCACATGTTACTTCTACTACAGTTGGATCTTCCACATCTAGTGGAAGTAGTGCACACATATCATATGCGTGGAAGCTGTTGGACCAATTCGCGCCCACACAAGCTCCCACGTCATGTGACGAGTTAAATTACTATATGCGGACGCTGCTGATCTAGTTCTTCCTGACACCGGCGAATCCGAAATTTGATATTTGAAATGGTGATGTACAAATCAAACCCAGTATTCCATGCTTTCCACCATGGCACGTGATATACTAATGTGCCCGGTGTCTTCAGTAGCATCGAAATGTGCTTTTAGTCTTGGCGGAAGGTTGCTTGGAACGAAGAGGGCGAAGCTATCACTGTCGAACTTGGAGATGTCCGTGTGCTTAAAGGACTGGATGCACACAAAGGCTAGGAAGCAAAATGAACTGACGCTGGGTTCATCGAGCGAGGTTGAAGACGACCGCACTACCAATACGTCAGACGGTGGCACAACAACCCCCCCAGCCAGCATAGACTAATTTCTTATTGTTGTACGTCTATATCTTATTTGTATTTTTTAATAAATATATTTGTACTTTTAAATAGTGGGATCCAATTGTTGTAGTTGTATTTGTTACATTATTTACCATTATTTATTATACATTTTGTTTTATTACATATATTTAGCATTATTAATTATTGTGATGGATTGTATTTATATCTTATATTTTTCATCAATGAATTATAATAATTTTTGTACAAAGTGAATTTATATTTTTTAAATTTTATATATTGTTTAAAAAAAACAAAAAAAGCGGGTGGGGGACCGGGTCAACTCGGTCCACACTGTCACACCATAGAGAGGGACAACATAAACACGGTGCATTTTTTGAATGAAACTATGACTTTTCACATTGAACCTGTTAAGACCATGTTGGATGCATCACAGTTTATTCATGTATAGACTTTAGTCCCATCCCCCTCGATGTTTCCACCACCATTTTACGACATAACATCTTTATCCGTGGATCCACAAGGTGCTTTTCCGACCTTACACAATTTAGTGATATCACTTTCTTTCGTGTACATCGCTTATGATCTTAAGCCTGAGACAAATAGGTCTCCTCTCACCAAACCCATCAAGTGTGCAAAGTCCACACCATCCATTACGGACTATGGGTTAGGTTAAAGCATCAAGCTCAACCATCACAAATGGCACTTCAACACTGTATTGGATCAAAGCGGCACTTGAGAGTTGACCACTGTCGACATTAATTACCGGTTGCTCTTACCTCCACATTGAGGTATCTGCAACGAGTTGTTAATCAACTAGCTCCATCGCCTGCCAACTTCAACAAGAGTCAGTATAAAACAATAGTGGAGCAAATATCGTATCAATAAAATCATATCTCCACTTCAAGTACTCAAACAGTACACATATCGTACGTATATCGTATATACAGGTGGCACGAATGACATGTACTGCAAATTTATCAATTTCACATATCATCATAATTGTGAAACATTAACATTTCAAATCAATTGGATTATCACAAGTTTAGGTCACAAAAGACCATATACCCATTTTTATCGTACTTAGAGTATATGCATCACTATTAAGGGTAGTCCATATTTTACCAATGTTATATCAATTTTTGGTAATATCAAGAGAAAGAGGTATAGAAGACCATAATTCATAAGGTGTCTTTTACAATTCAAGTTAAGCAACCCAAGCCTTCGCAAGGCTTTCTAAAGCTAGATATAACTAGCAAACATTGACCAAAATACAATAATCAGAAAAGATTACTATTAGACAACATGTCTCATAGGTTCTCAGGTGCTCTTACAACCTCCACAATGGAATGTCTCACTTTACATTCCCAAGATATTCAATTTTTTTACCTGCTAACATAGTCTTTAAGGACAACTAAACAATGCAGGTTTCAGAGGGGTATCAGAAAATATAGCTCACTAATGAGTCTAAATATATTGTCATTAGTAGAATATCTGTCACTGATATCAGACACCCAACACAACAAAGAGTCTACTACAACGTAAACCCCATTCTTAGTACTTCTCTAATACCTCAACAATATAATTTGATCACTTCAGTATTCATCGTTTGGATCAATATATGTAGATTAGGTCTACCACTGACATATGAAATAAAAGGACGAATGTTGTGTTTTTCATCAAACCATAATGCTATCAATTACCTAAGCGTATTTAGCTTATGACGCGATGCTACGTTTTTCTCCTCATCAAGTGAACGCTAGGGTCATATAATATGTCATCCAATTGATCAACATGAGCATACCACATATGACAATAACCCAAATAGGGTATCTAGACACAAGCTAAGTACCAAGCCTATAATCAATCAAGGTTCTCATATGACCTGTACCTTACCATTTTCTCAAAAATTTGAAAAGAAGGCATGAAACAATGATGCAAAGTGCATAGAAGTCTCCAAAGACAACACATAGTCCTCATATGACTCAAACATATCATGTTTTTCCCAATTCTTGGCTAAAATTCAGCAACACAGTCCAAACACCAGCATAACACCAGTATAGACAGCAACATTCAGCAGCTAAACATCATAATCTGCAGTAAGTATACAACATACAGCCCAAAACCCATATAAAGGTAATATGGACAACGACATACAACAGCTACACATCAAGTAGCAACATATTTAGCTTGAAAACAGTCCATAAACAACATATTTATCGTTACTTCAAGCAACATTTAACAACATGTACCAATTTACTTCAAACATAGCCATGAAAAATACATGAGACATCAACATGGAGAAAAATAACACATGAATTTTCACAGAAACTCACAAGTCCTATTAGCCCTGTACAAGAATCAAATACTTCACTTAGATCACTCCAAATGTGCAAGAAAACCAACTCTAACATACAAGATTAATCTCATGGTTAAAACTTAAATGTACCATGCTCTACCCACACAAGGATTTCAAGATTGTGCAACTAGACATGCCTAATCTAAGAGTTGGTCAATTCTAGATTCAAGGCTCAAGTTCACAATTGACCTCAAGCATTAAACACG
The DNA here is from genome assembly GCA_018398585.1 of Simmondsia chinensis. Classification (NCBI taxonomy): domain Eukaryota; kingdom Viridiplantae; phylum Streptophyta; class Magnoliopsida; order Caryophyllales; family Simmondsiaceae; genus Simmondsia; species Simmondsia chinensis. Next base: position 21,385,394 of record JAGTTD010000018.1, read on the forward strand.
TATTAACCACAACAATCACACATAAAATTGAAAAACACACAATTCAATTTTTGTACAGCATGGTTAGCCACATAACAGTAGCACCAGCATCATATGACCAAAGTTATATCAAATTTTTGATGTCACTCTTTGGATCTTATTCTAGCATGAGGCCACACACGACTTCACAAACATACCTTTCATATACCTCTATTAAGGTGCAGTACTCATGTTAAACTAGTTTAAAATCAACATAATTCAAATCCAATATAATGCATTCCATGAGTTCTAACCATTATTATCGTACAGGACAGTACCCCCACATTTTGCTAGCTCGTAGTATAAGTCATATAAGTGTGGCTTCATCGCAACCATAGACTCGGCTTATTTTGTGCACCACATTAGATTAAAAAACTCAATCAAATGCAACATTTTCATACTACACTTGTGGATATGAGATTTTATACTGAGATGTGAAATTCTATATGATACTGGACAATATTGTCCTAATCAAACATGCGTGCTAGCAATCACATGGACATAATTATTAGATAATAAAATATATCTATTCAATTTTAACATTAGTTTATATGATACTGTCCTTCTAATCACATATGATCAATCATATGCCTATTTATTCTCAAATGAGACAGTATAAGATTTTTTAATGTTGACCCCAAGTAGCCATTATTATCACATGCTTAACACATGTTATTTTATTATACCCCATTTTAGGCCCAATAGCCCCATTTTACCTTTTAGTTACTTCAAATCAGCGTTAAGCTCAAGATACAGTCACAACTTACAGCTATATATAACTCTCTGTTAACATTATATATAAATTTTATGGACAATATTTACCACACAGCATTCTTCAGCTCTTAATTTGCAGACAACAACATCAACCACCACCACGGCCGCCCACTCGTTTTTTTTCCATAACTACTCAAATCTTCAAACCATTCCTAACCGACAATGATTCCTAAGATTCCTTTGAGGCATTTCGTCGAACATCTTCAATGCACAACCCCATTAAACTCACTCCTTATCCTAGGAATTGAATTATCCAAATTTAAATTATTTTTGACTAAAACCTCATCATCTCTCACCTTGACCCATAACTAAAACTAACAGAATCAAATCTTTAACTCAATCAATTAAAAAAAAAAAAACCAACAATCCTGACCAAAAAGAACTAAAAAATAATCATTTCTCACAGCAAATCCAAAGTAGGTATCAGCGATTTCAATACAGTTTTAAGATTAAATGATTAATAATTTATCTAACATATTTTGAGTTTTAATAGCATAATATGTATGTATAAAGCATCATATATCCTTTTTTGGATCTAGCACTTAGTCATTCGAAAAATCGTCTTTTAGACTGTTAGAAAAATTGTCTAATCACAGTGAAACATTTCACCAAACTACAGTAAATAGTTAGTGAAATTTCAGCAAATAATTTTGCTAAAAATAGCTGGAAATCTAGAGAGAACTTCCAGTAAAATAACAGTAAAAATTATCTAAACATATCAATTAAATAATTATTAGAAAATTGATAAATATTTAGTCATAGCAACGAAAAGAGAGAGCAATTAGAAAGATCTCACAAATGATGATATGGTGCCGTGGTAAATGCCACTGTCCTAAAAGATGATTTCGCCGCTGCTCAAGTGTACAAGGAATAACCGGCGGCCATCCTCCAGGATTAACACGATCCGACTTTAACATGTACTTGTTAATCGCCGGGTAGGAGTACCTTGAACTTTGCCCAAATCTGAGGAGAGAAAACAAAGGAGGGAGAATGGGATAAAGCAGAGCAACAGCCGACACTAGCGGAAAGCGGAGGAGAAGAGGCTGCTGAAGATCACTGAGTCATGGTCCACATCTTGGCCTCCTCTCACCGTCGCCGCAGTGAGAGAGAGAGATTGAAGAGAGAAAGAGAGAGAGAAACAAGAGAAAATAGGGGAAGTGAAGAGGATAGGGGTTTCTAGAGAGAGAATTTATAATGGAAGGTGAAATCAAGTACTCTGAGAGATACAAGGGGAGTATATTAAAATAATGTAGGAAATGGTTTGAAGTATTAAAATAGGCTAATCAATTGCAACGGTAAAATAACGGACGTAATAAATTACAACAGCTATAAACGGGGGTAATGAATTCCAACAGTCAAATTATTAATTAATTCCAATAGTCACAATTTTAACGATCCTAAACGGCTATGGGTAAACTCCTAGTAACGGGTCTTAAAAATTATTTTTCTATTATACTTAAGATTAGCTTGTATCATTTTTTCAACAATTTGCTTCCTATTTAGCTGTCAATCATGTGCCCAATGACCACAACAAGCATGGAGATGTGGATTTTCACTATCTTAGAGGGGAATCCTCAAAGGACCTCCATGTTTGATACACCCCCTACGGCTTGACATGTTGCTAATATTTTCATTAAATATCTCTCCTCCGATTGATTCGACCATCACAAGAGCAATAGTCATGTGGCCCCGACCCGTTTATATTAAGGGGACGTGTTGGAGGATATTATCATCCATATTCACAAATGCCATCTTGTACAATATTTACCACTTAGATCTATATCTTTGTTTCTATCTTATATCGAGATCGAAATCTTATATTATCAAAGGATATTTTGGTATTTATAATTTATTTGTAGCATCTATGGCCTCATTTGGTATACGGGAAGTAGAAGCGGGAAGTTTAAATTCATGGGAAGCATTGTTTTTGGCTCTTATTTTGTATGGGGAAGGAGGCAGGATATGGAAAGTTGGAATTACTGAGCAATTTCCAATTGCTTCAAATTGGGGAAGTAACTAGCCCCCTCAATAACGGTCATAAGGGTTTTCTCTCTTCTCTCTCCTAAACACAACCCAGACAATAGTCACAAAAGACCTCACACGGGCCACCAACTCACGGCGCGCGTGGGTGCGTGCTTGCTTCCATGGTGCCGACATCACCGCCACGGACTTGACGTCGCCCTGCCGGTCTGATCGTACAACTTTTGCCACAGTCCGTCAACGCTCGAGTGACCATCGCGAGATCATCATCACCTCCCTCCTCAACAACCAGGGTCGCCGCCGCCGCCTTGGCACCACCGTGCCTCCACATACCGGCACGCTTTCACCACCCCATAGCCACCACGAACCTACACTAGCACTCACCACCTCAAATTTCTAATTTCCACCACCAAATCCACCAACGCAACTCCAACCTCCACCACCCACCAACGCAACACCGACCTCCACCACCACCCACAAGCATCCATGTCTAGTACCAGCATATCCAATTACTTCTTCAACCATCGCAAATGCCGCACGCCGGTACAGGGGCTTCCATCTTTGTTGATGGTTTACTTGAAAGAATGATAAAGTCCTGGCTTAGGGCTGTTTTCTGCACATTCAAATCAATATATGACACATATGTCCCTGTGAAAAGAAGACTGAGACCTACAGGATCGTATGGTTTTGTTTGGTTTCATGACTTCAAGGAAGCTGCAAGGGCTGTCAAATCCATGAACGGGAGATGGGTTACGAGTGTGAAGCTCAGGGTGCAATGGGCAAATCCGGTCAAAAGTGCACTACCTACATCCACTCGAGGCCAACCACAGCAGAGCATGGCCCAGCAGGTCAGAAACGCATATAGGACTCAAGACCTGCGGAACGCATCAACTAATTGGAGTGGGGTACCTGCTAACACAGAGATTCCGAGGATTGTCAAATTCTAACAAGAGTGTTGAGGCATGGCTTAAGCGGTCAATAATTGTCCATTCTTCTGTTGAGGTCAGTCTTGATGATGTGCTTACATTTTTCACCGATAATGACCTTTACAGGCTTACACCTAAAGGCTTAAGCAACAATTCCTTTATTATGGTTTGTGATTCGATGGACACTGTGGATGCCTACCTCGGCCCCCGCAAGGAGATTTTCCTACGAATGTTCAGAGATGTATATAAATACTCCGGAGTGACGCTTGGGAACCTTAACAGAAGGGTTTGGCTTGAGATCCATGGATTGCCTGTCTAGTGTTGGTCAAATGAATGCTTTGCCGATATCGCCGAACTCTGGGGGAAGTTCATTAGGGTGGACCCCAGAACATCCACTATGAGGTGCGTAGACGTTGCACGGATTCTGGTTGACACTTGCCAAAAAACATGTATCCACCAGATAGCCAAGGTTCACTATAGTGGGAGAACCCGTTTGATCTTCGTTAAAGAAGGAAGCTCTGTATTGATACCAGACTACTCTCCCAGCGTTGTGTCCAGAGCTGCATCTGCTAGATTGGCTAGGAAGCAGGCCTATTTCACATCACATCCCCCCCCCCCCCCCCCCAAGCAAACGAATGCACCACTGTGGCAAGGCATTCTTCACAGGTTCAACCTTCTCTGCATCTGGTACCGGAACCCTCGCTTATTAGTGAGGAGATTAGGAGTCCTGGCCCGCGGTTGGCAAATGAAGGGATGGGAGTTACTTGGCAGCCGTCTGGACATGTCTCCCTCCACCTCAACGGCCAAATCATTGGGAGATGGGCGCTGCAGCGATCGCTTCTACATGACATGCCTTACGCTCCACAGCAGGTAGCACATCCTCCTCTACCACTGCCATGGGTTGAGAATGGTGAAGCTCCAGCTGATCAACATCCTGCTCAGATAACCACACCTGATACCGATACTCGAGGAAGTAACAGTGATAACGAATCAACAACATCTGGCCCTGAGTTCCCTCCAGGTTTCGAGCCCATAACAGCAATTGGTAACTCCCAAGCTAAGGATAGTGTGTCGTGCTGTCAGCAAGCTTCAGCTCCATCCATGGGAGGGCCTAGCACGGGCTGGAGGATAAAGGAAAAATTCCAAACAACATGAAGAGAGAGAAAATCCATCGAGCTCAAGATGAAGGAAAGAGAGAAGCGGGAGCTGCAAGACTTTCTGAAGGATATGTCTCCTATAAGTAATACTGAAAAATCCTCTAAGTCAACCGGAAAGAGGAAAAAGCGAAATAGGGGAAACAGAGTCCAGAAGATCACGGAAGAATAGTATGATGAGAGGATCCTGAATACAGAGCGAGTTATAGAGATAGGAGAAAAGGTGGGCTTCAAATTTGATGGCTTCGACCCGGTTATGGTGGCAGACATTCTTACGCGATGATATGGTTTCGGTTTTGGTTGTGGCTTCAGTCTCTTTCTCGGTTCTTGTATTGGCCATCTGGTTGTTCTTCAGCTTGGATCCCTGTTTGTGTTGTTTCTGCGTCCGCTGTTGTCTCTTGTGCCCGTGTTTTTTCTGATCCTATTCTCGTTGTTTGCTATGTCGTTTTTTGTGGCTGTTTTCTTGTTTTTGTTGGATGTTTTTTGGTCCCCGTGTTGTAGCGGTCGGACTTTGGCCTCACCTAGCAAGTGGCCAGCTTGATTAGCGATTTTGTCGCAATTTATCAAAAAAAACTAGCCCCCTCAATAGGGGTGCACAAAAAAATACAGTTTAAACCATAATCCAAACCAGACCAAACTGTAAATTATGGTTTGATTTGCTTGATTTGGTTTATGGTTTGAAAATTTATGGTTTGATTTAGAAAACTTTTGTTAGTAGGATTTACAATTTAGGTTTGGTTCAAAACTAGACATAAACCATAAGAACCATACAACAACAGAAGACCCAGTGCCTTAAGGGCTCCCGCATAAGCGGGGTCCGGGAGGGGTGGATGTACGTAGCCTTGCCCCTTCAGGGTGTAACCCTACCGATAGACTGTTTCCGAGGATCCCCAACTTTATAAGGTTGGCAACACAAGGACTTCCCAGGAGGTCACCCATCTTAGCACTACTCTCGACCAAGCACGCTTAACTTTAGAGTTCTAATGGGATCCGGTGCCTTAGTGCCTAGTAAATGGCCCTGTAAACCAAAAGAGCCAATTCAATTATTATTTACTTCACCCGAATCATAACAAGTTATGTTAGTAGTAAAATTATTGATAACCCGATAAAAATAATTACGGTTAATTACACTAAAGGTCTTTGTAACTTTTCTGATTATGTCAACTTAGTCCTTATACTTTTAGTTATATCAATTTAGTCTCTTTAGAATTTATATTATGTTAATTTAGTCATTTGGTTAAATTTAACTTAAGGTAATAATGTAATTTTTAACGACAGAATCATATTAGATGCAAGTAAAATGCACACGTTGATTCAATTTAACTCAATCTATGATTGAACCACTGAATATTTCATTAACTCCTTAACAAAAATTTTAATAGACCCAATGTTACTGCTGATTTTGTCCAAAAAATGTTACTACTGTATTTAATAGACACATTTTATATATTGTTTGTAGTTTTTGTTTATGTAGTATACAGGTGTAAACATGTTTTATACAATGAATTAGGAAGAGAAGTAAATTTTTAGTATTTTGGAATTTTTTTTAGTTAATGATGATTTTAATATTGCTTAAATTATGTTCATATTAGTGTTAGTAATAATTTTTTTTATTATAGTGGTTAAAACCATAAACCGGACCGGATCAAACCATAATTACGGTTTGGTCCGGTTTGGTTTGTGAAACAACACGGTTTCGTTTTGGCTTATAGAATTGTCAAACCGTATTTTTATGGTTTGGTAACCATAAACCACCAAACCAGACCGTATGCACCCCTTCCCCTAGTTAAATTCTACTTCCTTGATGACTTTTAATTTATATGATAATTCTACCCCTTCTAATTTGTGTTAGATGAATGATGGTAAAAGATAGGACATGGGCATAATAGCTATTTTAATTGTATTTTTCGGGAAGTTGTTGTGTCAACTAAACAAAACATAGGAATTGAATTCCTAGGAAGTTCTATTTCCCATATGCGCAACCAAACACTTTTATGCTACTTCTTGAGAAGTTGACAAGGAAAGTGAATTCCTAAAAAATATAATTTCCTGTAAGAATTTAATTCCTTCGGCAATCGAATGAGGTCTGTATATAGCAGAGCCTCTAACCTCCTCATTCATTATTCAATCAAATATTTTTATATTTTCATACGAAGCTAAAAAAGTATACAATCGGAAGGAATAATGAGGTTTAAATTTAACTCATTGTTGAAAGTGAATATCATTATAAGAACTCCTAGAAGTTTCTTGAAAAGAATAAATAAATTCTTGTAGTTACTTTCCACTCAGTAGGAAACGTTAGTTTAAATCCGAAATAGTCTATTAATTGTGTCTAATAGGTGGTTGATTGGAAAAAAAAAATAATTATTTAACATCAAAATTTATTTCTTTCTATTTTAATAATTTATTATTAATATATTTGTATTATTTATGACATTATTGTGTCATAAATCACTGACATGTAATAATTTTGATCATGGATCTACTTTAGGCATGTCCACTAACGTGTGGTGCACCATTTTGGTGCCAATCCCTTGGTATGTTATTCTTCTTGGATATCTTTAGAACAATTTCATCATTTTATTTATATCGGTAAAGCTTTGGGAAAGGAGAAGTCAGATTCGAGCCTATATATTGGAACAAACCGGAGGCGGACATAATGGTTGCATTATACTATCCTATAAATGTTTTTTTTTTCCACCCCTCTTTATCTCTTGCAAGAATATATTGTTCTATTAAACTATATATAGTATAACAATGTGGACTATTACTTTGAGAAATAATAAACATTGTTGGTCCTAAAAGACGTTTATATTTTAATTTTGATGATAATAAACATTTAGTGGGTCATTTTGTCTAACCGTTTTATTCTTGTCGAAAGTTGCTCATGAAAAAGCTTGAAAGTTAAGATCAACTCATGATGGTACCAAATCTTCAAGGATGATGGACTAAGGGTCTGTTTGGGATTGTTATGAAAAAATTATTTTTTTCACAAGCACTTTTTTGTACAAGTACTTTTGTAAAAATTATTGTTTTAAATAAGCAGTTTGTATTTATCCAACCAGTAAAGAACTGTTTATTGCATTATTATGAGTGTTTGTTCAATGTTTAAAAAAAAGTATTTTTCTATAAATTTACCAGAAAGGATACTATCATAAGTTTTTTATAGTTCAAAAAAAAATCCATGACCCATTCTAAATATTTAAAATATTTTTTTACATTTTTAAAACACTTTTTAAATATATAAATATTTTTAAATATTTAAATTAATTTTAATAAAATAATTTATCAATATTTTAAAATATTTCTTTTTTAAAAATTAAAATATTTTTTAAAAGTTTAAAATATTTTTTCAAACAATTGAACTATTTTCTAAATATTATTAATTATTAAAATATTTTTTATATTTAATATATTTTTTAAAATATGTAAACTATTTATGAATATATAAATTATTTTTCAAATATATTAACAAACTTCATGGTACCTGAAACAAGATTTCTCAATTGTTTAGTTTACTTTAGCTTTTGCTTAAAAGGAGAAGTATCAAATTTTTGTTTGTTCTTAAAAGCAAAAAAACAGCTTCTGCTTTTAATAAAAAGCGTTTTTTCACAATTGCTAAGCACCCTTCAAATTTCAAGAAAGCGTTTCTCACCCCCCCCCCCCCCCCCCCCCCCCCAAAAAGCACCTTTTTTTTTTTTTTAAATAAGCAATCCCAAACTGGCCGTAAAAGAATAATGGTTCAGGTAGAAAAGAGTATGGTCAACCAATTTAGGAGAAGGAAATCTGGAGATTCGAGTTTGGCTTTTTGTTTTGTACTTTTGCTTTGTTTCTTTGTATTGCTGTTTTATCTCGAGCCCTACCATGGTAGGCGCGCGCTTCTTTGTTTTGTGAGCTATTGCTCCTTATCTAAAAAAAAAACCGTGCTTAAAGGAGTCATGTTGATTGAATCAAGAGAATAAAAATTCTTGTTGAAGTGAAGAAAGATACAACTTTAAAATCAAGAGAGGGAGATCGAGATATCCAAGTCTGTGTGCTTGTTGTGTTTACATATAAGACTTAGGATCAAGTATAACGTTTGATCTAAATAATATCACTATCAATTTGTGGTGCTTTAACATACATGTTTTCAAAAACTTTTAAATTTGATTTCAAATGTTTTTTCAAAAGAAAAAAAACTCAAAACAACTCAAAGTTGATTCGATTCTTTAATGGTAAAGTTTTTGATTGGATTTATTGTAGTCACACCTAACCCAAGGATTAGGGACAAAATTCTCTTGGAACGATATTAGGGTTGATTACAAAATACACATACAAAAATGAACTCAAACAAAAATTCAGACCAAACATAACGCTCAAATTGTGGAGAAATAATGTAAGGCATGTTGAGTGTTGATACTTAGGAAACATGTATCAACATGCAAACTAATAGAGAATCTAGTGGGTTTCCTAGGTGGGTCAACATAGAAAGACTGTGTGTTAATAGATAGGGCAGGGACAACTCAAAGCGACTATTTTTTGAAATCCGACTACTTCCAAATGTCTTTGAATTGTTTCTATCAACTAGCTGGGAGCTTCTTTGCCTAGATAAATCCTTCAATACTTCGTTCAAGTCATTCTATTAGGAAAAGAACATTGATTTTAATTATTATTGCTTTCTTGAGTTTTTAAAGTTCTAATATCTTTGATTTATTGAACTGGTCCTGCGCATCACTTAATTCTTTTATGATTGAAATTATTGGGCTTAACTGACTTAGGTTGAGTCAAGCTTGAAAGGTTGTTCAAACACTTTAAGAGTGCTATTCATTGCTTAAACTTATTCATTAGTAAATGTTGGATCCTAAGTCTAAATTAACAAAGGATCATGTGTGAGAGGTTGGATCCTAAACGTAAGTCAAGAAAGGATCAAAAGCATAAGTTCAATCATAAGCCTAAGTGACAAAAGATTAAGTGTAAGAGGTTAGATTCCAAGCCTAAGATACAAAGGATCCTGTGTGCATTTTTAAACTTAGTAAAAGGCTAAAGTGATAAAGAATATTCACTTGAAGAGTAGATTAGCTTCCTAGTTAGGAGTGAACTACTATAAAAAATATGGTGCATTCTCTGCTTCATTTGACTTGAGTAGTGTCTGTTTGCATAGACATGCCTCGTTTCATTTGAGTTGAATAAGGTCCTTTTTAGGGTTAGGGATCATGTGTGCATTCCTTATTTGTTTTAAAGGAATTATCTTTTACCAATTATCTTATACCTAGTTATAAGACAATATAAGTAGCAATATAATATATTTAAAATTATTTAGACTCTGTGTGGTTGTAGAATTATTACTAAGGTATCCTAAGGTTTGAGCATTTATTACCTATCCCGACATTTGAATATATACAATGAGGTACCTTGAAGTTGAATATTTTATCACTTGGGTACCATATATTAAAATTTGATGAATTTTTATAAGAAACTGACCAGATATAAAATTTCTAATATAATACATAATTATAATAATATTTACAAGCTATGTCAATATTTTCAACAAATTCTGATAAAGAGTTCATTATATATTGATGTAAACAGCTTAAAGTGGCCGAAATCATACGTCGTGTCGGCATTTTAGCAAAAGACCATTCAATTCTAATGAGAATACTTATATATTGTCGAAATCATATTTTATTTTAGCTTTTTCTATTGAAAATCTATTGAATTTCAACAAAAGGCACATGATTGATAAAATTTTAAAACTTTAAGGTACCTAAGTGAGAAAATGTTTAAATTCCAAAGTACCACATTGTATGCATTGAAATGTTATGTTACCCCACTGTAAGTGATAATTTTACTAAAAAAAATAACCTGTTAATTGTTTTTTGGTGCTTGGTTTGATGTAAGCATTATTTCCTAATTATAATATTCACGCTAGTGTAAATTAGTAAAGATATTTCAAATATAAAATATTAGTCAGGAAGGAAAATTATGTGGAACCATAAAATTTACTCCAGGATTTGGAGCTGACTGATCTTTCTTCGTCCAGTTCTTATCCTATATTATTACCTCTAGTGATTTAAGATCCCGTCAAGTTCATTTTATTCTAATCCATGTGCAGACCAATGTATACCTTTGGAAGTTTTTAGATCACTCGGAATAATGTCTTCCTTTCTTTGAAAAGGGAAATCATTTTCCCTCATTTGAAGGAAAAGTCACATAACTTGCGCCAAACAACGGAAAAGGGGAAAACCGTTTCCTAAAATGTGGTTTTCTCCCTAAACAAACGGAGCCTAAATACCAAAAATTATTTATTATCTATATGTGATCGTTAATGGTGAATATGACATGTGAATTAAACGTAACTCAGTACGTACATGTATTATTTAGCTATGTACATGAAAATTTTGGTTAAAAGTTCCTTGACTTATAAAAGTAAAGGTCAATGTTAATCATTATAATAGTAGCAAAAACATAACATATAGAAAATGATACGATAATCAATAATTTGAGAGTTAAAGTGATAAATTTAACAAAATATATAATATGGTAGTTTAATTTAGCTGTAGATATGGATAGGGTACAATAAAAATGTATGTCTTATATGAATAACATTAAGAAATCGTGTATTTTTGTCATATTATTGACAATTATACATAAACATCTTCTTAAACGGAAAAGTATATATATATGTGTCCAAAATGTGTATTATAAGCGAATTTTAGCAATAGAGTGTTTAATTATACACTTTGTTTTCCGATAAGTAGAATATAAGCCTAAAAAGGCAAGGACGTACGAGGTAGGGCCCAAAGACAAGCAACTACTTCAAAAAAGCAAGAAAAGCCCAAACACCGTGACCACTAAAACCACGTCCAAATCCCAATAAAAGGTCAAATCTAAAACCCAAACACATCAACACTATCAAAACCTCAAAATATACAAAGATCAAAGTTATCGACACCCTAACACCCCAAAGCCAAAGTCTACAAATAACAAAAAAAGACCAACTGAACCAACAAAAGAAAAATTCTTGAAGTCTGAAGCTTGGGCATGAGCTCTGTCTTCAATTAGATAGGGATGAAATCATTATTAGGACCCTTCAAGACATGGTTGACAGAGGTAGGGCGATTCTACTGTACAGAATCAAAATCACCAAAAATGTACTCAAAAACATAAAAAATGTACTAAAAAATACCCATTTGTGTGTCGGCACACAGATTTTGTGTGTTGACACACAAAGTGGGGCTATTTTGAGTACATTTTTCATGTTTTTGAGTACATTTCTGCACCTACATGAATTTACACCATAGAACTTCTGAACAAAGGTAGAGGTGTAATGATCTGAGGCGCTCATTCGAACTAACCGAGTTCAAGTTCAAGTTCAAGTTCAAGTATCAAAACATACTCGATTAGTAGACGTGTACGAGTCGAGTAGTTCAATACTCTACTCAATATTCAATTATTTACTCGACTCGATACACGAATAAGTACTTAACTCGGTTTGATTTGTTGGATATGCTCGAGTTGCACTAATTACTCATTTGATGCACTCAAATATAATTTTTATTAATTAAAGAGGAATTGGGTACTAACATTTTTTTTAATATTTAGCAACAAAGTTGTAATATAAAACAACAATTCATACGGACAAGCCTTAAGTTTACCAGTATAGAAATAGGGAGCAAAAGCCAAAAAAAAAAAAAAAACAACAGGTGAGAAAACATACACAAAAAATAAGCGAGAAAAAAGGTAAAAACTAATAAATACTAAACGTTTCAACCACCTTTGGAAAGGACTTGTAGGGAACCAAGAATAGGGCAGAACGAACCAAAAGACAGGAAAACAAATCGACCAAATCCTAATCAATCGATGTAATATGCTCAATCACAACCGATTCATTTCCATCAAATTTTCGCCCCAATCATTTCCCCAGCTCCCACGCACGCTTTGCGATAAGAAACGTATTCTTTTCACCAAGTTTCTCTTCTTTTGTTTGCTAGAGGGCTTGACTGATCTCTTCACGCTATTCTTGGGTGACATGTCTTTTCAGGAATTCTTGTAGGTCCTGCCTACCTTGCTATTTAGCACTACGCTTTGCTCTTTGACCTTTTGTTGACGAAACATAGTTAGAAGTCTGGCTTCCCGCCACCACCTTTTTTCTTCTCTATATTGCCTTGCTGAATTCCCCTACATGTGGCATCTGGCTAATCTTGACAGAGCTCTCATCAACGTGTAAGGATCTTACAAAGGAAGGAGGCTCGAAACCTGACGGATACTCAGGCTCGGAGGACCCTGAGTCATTATTTCTTACGGTGTCCCAGGCTTGGATGTCTTAAAAAGATGTTTGATCATGCGACCTAGTTATTTCGGCTGAATCTTTCTCGAACCATGATAGGAGAGGAGAAAGATGTTGGTTCACTTGAGTTTCCTGGATTGATGGTTGAGTAAGAAGCTGGGGGAAGGGAGGTGTAAAGGATGGATGTGGGCAATGACAACCCCAAACCCATTTCTGGATAAATTGACCGTCAACATGGAGTGCAATCTAGCCCATACATTACCCATTAAACCTCACACCATCATTAAATAACCTTGAACAAGGCACTATTGAGCACCCACAAACTCCCATGACACCTATCACATGCTCATGTAAGGGACAAACCTTTGAGGGAAATGGTATCGAAGTGTTGTAAACTCTGTCACGCTATGGTTGATTTATGGGTGATTTCTTAGTTAAAATGTAGTATAAGCAATAATCGCATAACCGAGTTGGGTATAAATAATGGTCGAGTATAAGGAATAAAATTATAATAGAGTAAATATGCCAAGCTATAATTTATGTAATAAACGAGTACTTAAGTCGAGTTGGGTACTCAAATAGCTAATCAAGTACAAGTTTGAGCAAAATTTAATACTTGACTCAAGTTCGAATACGGGTTCGAGTACCTGCATAGTTAATCGAGTTCGAGTCGAGTACTAAGATGCTTGTCCTGATGTACTCGATTACACCCCTAGACAGAGGTAAGCGATCAAGGAAATCATCGGCTATTGGCAATATAAGGCTTAAGCAAATGGACTTCCTTAACCTGTTATCAGGTGTGTGTGTTCTTTTTAACGGTTTTGACTGTTGATACGTGATTGAACCCTTAATAATTAAAAAAAAAAAAAAAAAGGCCCCACCAAAGGATGCCAGATATTGTACACCTCAAACACAAAAGAAAGAACATGCAAAAAGGCGATTGGATCATTGCATTGATAAATAATGAAGGCCAAAAACATAAATAAAGATATTCATTAAATGTTTTGCTTACTGTCTACGCAGGGACGGCAGGGGGCCCCGACATGGACCGCCCCGTAATTAATACTATATATATATATATATAAGAATCAACTATATTTTAGGTGAGGTATTAAAAATTTATTTAACTTTTTTACTTTTTAAAAGTTATACCTAAATATTTTAATGTCACACCTAATACTAGCATAGTTAACTTTTCATCAAATAAAACGTCATATTTTGGGGTATAAATACATCAAAACATTAAGTTTAACTTAATTTAATTAAATTATATTAAGTAATATATTTTGCAAATGAAGAAATTACCTTTTACCTTTGAATTTGTAAAATGTTAAAGGTTTGGCGTGTTGCTACATGCTTTTGTCACCCTAAAAATTTAGAATTGTTTTTTTTATTTTTAAACTTGATTATAATTTATTGAGAAAAAATAAGTTTTATTGAGGGTAATTTGATAATCTCATATTTATTTCAACAGAAGTTAACGGTGTCAGCATTAAGTGTAATATTGAAATTTTTTAAAAAAGTTTAGGTGTTTTTTTTAAAAAATTAAAAAAATTAAGTGATTTTCTAATACCTCACCTAAATATTGGTAGTTCTAAGTAAAAAAAACCCTAATATATATATATATATATATATATATATATATATATATATATATGGAGCGGCTGAAATAAGAATGAAAGTTTTGTGAGAATATAAGAAAATTAATTATATATACACCGTTGGATCTTAAGTAAGATTGATCAATGGTTCTAGAAGGCTTATCGTGTCTAAAGCCTTACCACCACCCAACGGTCACCACCCGCCGCAGTTGCCACCCTTGTTACTGCCACCCCATCTCTCTCTCCATTCCATCTCAAATCTCTACGGTCACCACCACTGCCACCCACCACCACAGCGACAACCACCGCCATTGCCACCGCCGCCACTCCTTTCCGCCACCCCGCTACCCATCTTTCTCTCTCCGTCCCATCTCAGATCCCAATGGTCACCACCACCATCACCCACCACTACCACCGCCACCTCCGCCAAGAGAGAGAAAGAGATGGGTGGCTGTGGGGGGATGGCGGAGAGGAGACCCGGTAGCGGCGCCGGGTGTGGTGGGTGGCGATGGTGGTGACCGTTGAGATCTACCATGAGATGGAAAGAGAGAAAGATTGGTGGCAGTGGCGAGGGTGGCGGAGAGGAGTGGCAGCAGCTGCGGCGGCGACCGTTGGGTGGTGGTGAGGCTCTGGACATGATGAGCCTCTTAGAACCATTGATCAATCTTATTTAAGATCTAACGGTGTAGATTTAATTTTCTCACATTCTCACAAAACTTCCATTCTTATTCCAACTGCTTCCTATATATATGTGGCATGATTTGATAAGAATCAAGAGAAGATAATATTATCTAAATTAAGGGCCTAGATATTAAAATTATGTTTACACTTTTCATTAAGGTGAATGACCTAAATTCCTTAATTTAGAACTCTACGCCTACTTCTCTTCCGAATCCAAAACTAATAGTTTCTAATTTAGAACTAATAGTTTCTATTATCTTCTCTCATCTCTCACTCTTTTACGGGAGTCGTGCCAATTTATATAAGCATAATGAACTTATAAAGTTTGGGTGTACCAGGTTGGCAGAAGGTTCTATAATTATTTTAAGGGCATGTTATCAACACAACTCTAAGTTTTCTTATTAAATTTAATTCAGATTTTGATCAAAAAAATTTAATTGGGATCACATTAGTTTTATCTAACATTTTGAGGATGTCTTTAACGAAACTGAAAGTTGGGGGTCACATATGATGAAATTACAAGTTTAGGAATCATTTTGTTATTAACTAATAATTCGAGGGTCTCTATGATATTTATTATATATATATAATTCTTTATTTTTGTTATATTATATATTATATATATTTTTTTATATTTTCTATTTTATTACCTGTTTATATTCATACCTGCACACAGACAGGCAAGCAAGGAGGGGCGGCCCATGAGGGGAGCCCCAACCTGTAATACATACAAACCCCCAGAGAGCGGCGACCTGACATAGGCGCCCAGGAAACGGCGACCTAGAATAGGCGCCCAAGGAATGGCGACCTACCATAGGCGCCCAGAGAGCGGTGCGACCAAGGAATGGTGACCAAGCACGGGCACCTAGAAGCAAGCCGCAAGGAACCTCTATATAAAGGCACGAGCAAGTTATCCTAGTGGAGAAAGGGATCCTGGTTTCTTTTCCTCCAAAGAGCTTGAGTTCAGCTCATCTTACGAACCCAATCCCGTACCAAACTCCCATACGACGGATAAGCACACTGGACAAATCCGTCGTAAACATTACTTATTAATAAAATTTAAATATTTTTTATTGATATTTTATATATGTATTTTATATTCTTTATGAAAAATATAGGGCTATTACAATGCAAGTCTCTTAACTTTGCCCATTGTATCAATTTAGCTCTTTTATTTTCAATTGTCAATTTAATCCCTATATAATTTATATTATATCAATGTAGTGCTCGTAATTTTTAATGCCACAATTATATTAGATACAAGTAATCCAATACAAACTTACTTGTTAACTCAATTTAAATCAACCTGTGATCGGACTGTTGAAAATTTCGCCATCATATTAACATATATTATACTTTAAGCACTAAAATGGCACAATATCACTTTTACATGAACTAAATTGACACAATAAAAAATAAAATGACTGAATTGATACAATAGAAAAAATACAAATGATATTTGGTGTAAATAACCCAAAATTATATTTGAAAACAAAAAAAAAACTTGAAAACCAAGTTTGACTTGGGTCAAGCACGATTTTGACCCTCCAACAATGCAGTCCGTTCTTACTCGATTTGAGCCAATGGGTTTAACCTAGAATAAACATGCAACCTAGTTCGACCAATACACTTGGGAAAAGTGTCATTAGGTCAAATCAAGACAATAAGTTTTTCTTGCAAAATGGATTTGATTTGACCCATTCTATGGATGAATTTGATCTAATTCAATTTGTCCACGCTTAACCAACTGATTGGTTTCGACTCGGCTCTGGTTTTACAGGACTCAAATTATAGTATCCAACTTCATAGATTGGCTAACTCAACAAAATTTGATCATTAAATCCAACTCAGCGACAACAATATCGTGGTAGTTACAACCTTAGTCAAGCCCATGAAAGTAGAACTTTGTAATTAACAAAATTTGACTTTACTTCTTAGTTTTAGTCATATTCAGTTTGTTTATTTTCTGACAAAAACTAATTATGTAGTGAACCAATTGACAAAGTGATATGTTTCGATATCTGATTCTCTTATAGCCTAACTTTAATTTTGGTGAAAGCATATTTGGCTCGCTATTTTCAAATCGTGAAAAAAAAGCCGAACGTTGGGAGAAGAAATGGACGTGGGTTCACTTGTTTGGTGTCTTGCTTTAATGCGAGCGTAAATACGCGCGAGTGACGCGGCGAATTGTGCAAAAGGCCAAAGTGCCTACTAGATTTGGGTATTAAATTCATGTGCCTGTATTTTTAATGGGTAAATTATATATCATTATTATGAGATTTGATATATTAATTTTTTTTAATTTATAAACTTTGTAAAATAATTATTTAGTTTAAATATTATATATATTTAATAAAATAGTTCAAATAAAAGTATAAAATACTACAAAACTTCTTGTTATTTTTTTATAAACCCATTATTCCTCGCTGTTTTACTCTTCCCGCACAAGAGCTACAATGTTGTGATATTGCTGATGAATAAAAGTTGGATAAGCGACCTATCTTACACCCTTTACCATCACTATTTAAACTATTTTATTAATTACATATAAGTTTTGGCCTAAGATATTATTTCACAAAGTATGTATACTAAGAAAATAATACATCAAACCTCATATTATTGTGTAATTTACCATTTTTTTAAATTATACATGCATTTGTAAATGAAAAAAAAATGTACGTATGTGATTAGGATGTTTATTGTACTTCTAAAACAATCGTTTAACTAGAATGAGTTTTCGCATTTATTATTCAAATATTCTAACTTACTGAATATAATGAAATACTCTCAATTTTAAAAATTTTATCTAACCAATGTGTTTCAATTAAATTTTGCAAATTTTCGCCATAAAATATTACTATGAAATACAATTATGATAGTTTACGTAACTCATGCCAATTCTAGACCTTCACCATCAAATTAAACTTCTGGGATAATTTGTTTCTCAACATAGTATCAGAGCCTTACTGAACGAGAGGTCACGGGTTCGAATCCCAAAAACCCATACTCTAACTATTAATATATTTCAAACATAAAGTATAGGTGAGTCTATGCATTATACACGCTTTAAGCTCAATGGACATTTGTATGATGAGACGTGTTAAATATAAAACTAATTACATACATTCATCCAACAATTTAAACTTGTAAGATAATTATTTCCTTGACACCAGACATTTAAACTATTCCCATGATATAGAACACAATTGCCACCGTTAGCTATAAAAATGATTAATTGTGTAGTTCCTGCATGCACCATGCAAAAAAAGGAGTCTAGTAAGAATACATATAGGAGTTTGAGAAAAAAAATATCAATATATAAGTCTAGTTGACCCGATTATATAATAATTGGCCACATAATTGTAATATCGTGCGGTGATATTGTTAGAAATATAGAGTATGCAACAACAACACTGCGTATAATAAGTAAAATACGTTTGTATATTATAGAAAAATACCCGAAAAAATGCAGTAAAATTGACAGTATGGTGCTGCTGGAAATACAGTAAATGAACCAAAAAATCCAGAAAAATTCAAACTGAAAAAATGGCAGAAAAATGAGGTATTACCGTAATTTAAACAGTGAAAAACAGCGTTAACTTTGGTGCAACCCAGCGAAATAAAACAGCAATGTTGTGACGAAATAAACTCAGTCTA
This sequence comes from Simmondsia chinensis, assembly GCA_018398585.1. NCBI lineage: Eukaryota > Viridiplantae > Streptophyta > Magnoliopsida > Caryophyllales > Simmondsiaceae > Simmondsia > Simmondsia chinensis. Next base: position 21,404,451 of record JAGTTD010000018.1, read on the forward strand.
ATATTGAACACGACATTCAATAATACCGTAAGAGGGAAATTGGTTTAGAAAGTACCGTAGATACCGTGCCGTGGTAAATAGCCACTGTCCTAAAAGACGATTTCGCCTCTGCTATGGTGCAGACAGTCAAGTAGGCGGCTGTCCTCCAGGATTTACACGATCCGACCCTTAACGTGCACTCGCTAATTGCCGGTTAGGAATGCCCCGAGCTTTGCCCAACTATTTTTACCGAGAGAGATTTGGATCGAGAGAGAAAAGAAGAGGAAGATGAAGTTGTATGGCTTCTGTATTTTATTTTTTTGATACAAATGCTATGTGTGAAAGTGTGCTTATATACTGCAAATCCCAACATTTTGTAATAATACTCAACGTCCGAAACGGCTAATGTGGTAATGAGCAAGATTTAACAGCTAATTTTTAATTGATATGAATCCCAAACGGTTAGAATAGTAATTGTTGCAGCAATGAAAGCATCGGTAAGAATTTTTCGTAAAATAAATGTATCCGGTGTAAAAAACTCACAATGGAATTGGGATACAACTACCTACAGAATTAGACTTAGCTTGTATTATTTTTCCAACAATACCCCACAAAGGATTCAAGCAAAGAAGAGAGAAAGGAATAGACTGGGCAAAGGGAGTTCGGTTTTTCAGTACCGATGTCTTGCGACTTGAATCGTCACCTAGTGTCACCCAAGTTTAGGACCAACATCTTGCAAGGTGACTTTCGTCTTGAACCTCACAAGGGGTTGTATAGTCTTACACTTGGACACATACCGAACTCCAAATCTCGACAACTCCTGCCGTTTGGCTCGTTTAATCGGCCATGCACTCGCCCTGGATGTTCATAGGCGCTCTAGAAGGCAAGTCCTAATCCTTCATAGGGAGCGGCGAGACTCCCACACCTATATAGGTGGATCCCATCAAGTGTGTGTTACCGCACACCACCAAACATATGAATATGGGTCCATTAAGAGCTAGAGCTCAACCTTACCCCTGGTAACATACAGACAGTGTCCGTCATGTGCAAGTCGTGCTTACACCGCCAACATACGGCATTGGACCCGTCTCCGCACTGTCACACCATAGAGAGGGACAATATAAAACACAGTGCATATCTTGAATGAAACTATGACTTTTCACATTGAACCTGATAAGCTCAGGTTGGATACATCATAGTTTATTCGTGTACAGACTTCAGTCCCATCGCCCTCGATGTTTCTACAATTATTTTACGACAAAGGCCTTTTGTCAACGGATCCGCAAGATTCTTTTCAGACTTTACATAGTCTAGTGATATCACTCCACTCTCTAGTAGATCTTTCACGATCTTATGCCTGAGACGAATGTGTCTCCTTTTGCCATTGTAAACCTTGTTCTTAGCCACAGCGATTGCAGCTTGACTATAACAGTGAAGCGACACTGATGGAGCTGGATGCCCCCACAATGGCACGTCTCCCAGTAGACTTCTTAGCCACTAGGCTTCATGACCTGCCAACTCAAGAGCAATAAACTCAGATTCCATAGTAGACGTGGCGGTACAAGATTGCTTAGATGATTTTCAGGATATAGCACCTCCAGCTAGTGTGAACACATATCCACTAGTGGAATTAATCTCATCATTATCAGACACCCAATTGGCGTCACAATATCCTTCTAATATAGCGGGAAACTTCCTATAATGAAGTTCCCAATCCATGGTTCCTTTCAAATATTTAAGCAATCTTTTTAACGCATTCCAATGCTCTTGATTAGGATTATGTGTGTATATCTACTAAGTCTACTTACAGCATATGCAATATCAGGTCTAGTGTAATTCATTAGAAACATAACACTACCAATTATTTTGGCATACTCAGATTGGCACATAGCAACACCTTTATGTTTAGTTAAATATACACTGGGATCATAAGGTGTTCTAACAGGATCCGTATTGATCATATTGAACTTTCTAAGTATCTTCTCAACGTAGTGAGACTGGTTTAGGCTTATGCCTTCTGGAGTTTTCACAATTTTAACTCCTAAGATCATGTCTGCCTTACCCATATCTTTCATTTCAAACTTAGAGCATAGAAAGTTTTTCGTCTCAATGACAACATTCAAGTCTGAGCCAAATATCAGCATATCATCAACGTATAGACAAATTATTACACATCCATTTGAATCACACTTAGAGTACACACACGAATCACCATCGTTTACAGGAAATTATTAGCTACTAACGTGCTGTTAAACTTCTCATGCCATTGTTTAGGTGCCTGTTTGAGACCATACAGAGATTTTACAAGTTTACAAACTTTATTTTCATTACCAGGAACCACAAAACCCTCAGGTTGATTCATGTAAATCTCTTCATCCAGGTCACCATTAAGAAATGCTGTTTTAATATCCATTTGATGCACTACTAAATCATGGACAGACGCAAGGGCGATCAAAGCTCTAATCGTGGCGATTTTAGCAACAGGTGAATAAGTATCAAAATAATCTAACCCCTGTTTTTGGGTATAACCCTTAGCCACTAACCTCGCCTTGAACTTGTCTATTGTCCCATCAGCCTTCATTTTCTTTCTAAAGACCCACTTACAACCTATTGGCTTACAACCTTTATGAAGGTCTACCAATTCCCATGTATGGTTACCTAGAATCGATTCTAGTTCGCTATTAATGGCTTCTTTCCAAAAGGTAGAATCAATTGACCTTATGGCCTCATCATAGGTTTTAGGGTCTTCTTCTAACATATAGACGTTCGCAATATCTTCATTTATGAAGTTATCTGCTGATAGGAAAGTGGTTACAAAGTCAGGTCCAAAGTTGGTTTCTTTTCTAGCTCTTTTACTCCTACGAATTTCAGGAGTGTCTATATCGTTAGTATTATCATGACTAGCAGTTACATTATTAGGAGGCAAGCTAGAAGGCTGTGCATCATTAGACTTCAAGGGAAATATATGTTCAAAGAATTCAGCATCCCTAGATTCCATGACACTACCACATGCATATGAATTATTAGATCCCTTAATTAAAAAACGATAAGCAACACTGTGATGAACACATCCGATAAAAATGGAATCGATAGTCTTAGGTCCGATTTTACTACGTTTAAAGTCAGATAACCCAATCTTAGCTAGACACCCCCACACTTTTAAATATTTTAGATTAGGCGCATAACCTTTCCACATTTCGTATGGGGTTTTATCTAATTTCTTGTGAGGAACTCTATTAAGTACGTGACAAGCGGATAGTATTGCCTCCCCCCACATGTTGTCAGGTAGTCCAAAACTAATAAGCATAGCATTCATCATACCCTTTAAAGTTCTATTTTTCCTCTCTGCAACACCGTTAGACTGTGGGCAGTAGGGTGGGCTTCGCTCATGTATTATTCCATTTTCCTCACAAAATCTTTCTAAAGAGGTTGGATCATATTCTCCTCCTCTATCAGACCTAACTCTTTTAATTTTCCTTCCTAACTGATTTTCTACTTCAGCTTTGTATTTTAGAAACATTTCTTCTGCCTCATCTTTAGTGCTTAGGAGATATAGCATTAAGTATCTAGAGTAGTCATCTACAAAGGTTATGTAGTATCTTTTTCCTCCTTTACTCATCAGACTTTTATAGTCTCCTACGTCAGTATGAACTAGTTCAAGAAGTTCAGTTTGTCTCTCAACAGACTTAAAGGGTTTTTTAGCATATTTAGCTTCTACACATACTTCACACTTATTAAAGTTGATATCACTGAAGTTAGGGATCATGTTCATTTTCTTAAGCCTTTTAATCGATTCAACATTTATATGTCCTAAGCGAGCATGCCATAATTCAAGGGACTCAACAATATAAGCAGAAGAGGTACTGGCAGTGTTATTCATGCAAACAACATCAAGAACAAACAGACCACCATTACAAAAACCCTTGCCCACATACTCTCCATTCCTAGTCAGGACTAATTTGTCTGAGTCAAAGGATAATTTCAGCCCAGCTTTTATCAAGAGACTACCAGAAATTAAATTTCTACGCATATCAGACACATGCAGCACATTCGTTAAAGTAAGAAATTTTCCAAAAGTGAGTTTTAAAGAAATCTTCCCTTTTTCGAGGATTGGTGCAGCTGCAGAATTGCCCATAAAGACCACCTCTCTCTCGGACATCTTTTGGTATTCCTGAAACATGCTTCTGTTTGTGCAGATGTGCCTAGTAGCCCCGGTATCTACTATCCACTCAGTCAAGTTGTTGACCAGGTTCACCTCTGAGACAACAGCTACAATGTTCTCTGCTTCTACAAGGTGGGCTTTATTCTTCGAGTCTTTGGACTTTTTACTTCTACAGTCTTTGGCCATATGTCCATGCTTTCCACAGTGATAGCAGTCTCCGAGGAATTTGTTGTTTGGTTTTTGAATCTTTGCTCCAGGCTTGAAATTTGGGCGATGCTTTTTTCCTTTAATCTTGAACCTATCTGCATTACTAGGTCTAGCTTCGACAATATTAGCTTTAGAATGGTCGGAGTATGCATACCCCCTGTCCTTAAGCCTATTTTCTTCTTCAATTTTTAAGTGGTTTATTAACTCCTCTAATGTCAGGTCCTTCTTTTTGTGCATGAGTAAATTTCGATAATCCTTCCAGGAGGGTGGAAGTTTTTCAATTAAGACATACGCTTGAGTTATTTCGCAAATTTTAAGGCCTTCTGACAATAGAGTAGTTACAATATTTTCATATTCATGGACTTGATCAATTATTGGTTTATTGTCCACGAATTTGAAATCTAACCACTTACTAACTGCATATTTCCTAGTACCCGTATCATCACCCCCATATTTTTTCAGTAGGGAATCCCAAATTTCTTTTGCCGTACTTAATTTTACATAGATATCAAACAACCCATCACTCATATAATGCAGTAAATTTCCCCTACAGATTCGGTCATCTGTGGTAAATTTTTCTTCATAAGCCTTCTTCTTGTTCTCATCTTCAAGAGGCTTTTTGTCGTACAGCACATAATCAAGACATACTAACTGTAGGAAAAACAGAATCTTTTGGGACCACCTCTTATAGTTCTTCCCGTCAAGAGGTTCAACTTTTGACATGTCGGGAAGGGGTATTTTTGTTGCCATGTTCAAATATTAGTGTGTTAAACCAAATCGTCTTTTAGAATGTTAGAAATATAGAGTATGCAACGACAACACTGCGTATAATAAGTAAAATACGTCTGTATATTATAGAAAAATACCCGAAAAAATGCAGTAAAATTAACAGTATGGTGCTGATGGAAATACAGTAAATGAACCAAAAAATCCAGAAAAACTCGAACTGAAAAAATGGCAGAAAAATGAGGTATTACCGTAATTTAAACAGTGAAAAACAGCGTTAACTTTGGTGCAACCCAGCGAAATAAAACAGCAATGTTGTGACGAAATAAACTCAGTCTAATATTGTACACGACACTCAATAATACCGTAAGAGGGAAATTGGTTTAGAAAGTACCGTAGATACCGTGCCGTGGTAAATAGCCACTGTCCTAAAAGACGATTTCGCCTCTGCTATGGTGCAGACAGTCAAGTAGGCGGCCGTCCTCCAGGATTTACACGATCCGACCCTTAACGTGCACTCGCTAATTGCCGGTTAGGAATGCCCCGAACTTTGCCCAACTATTTTTACGGAAAGAGATTTGGATCGAGAGAGAAAAGAAGAGGAAGATGAAGTTGTATGGCTTCTGTATTTTATTTTTTTGATACAAATGCTATGTGTGAAAGTGTGCTTATATACTGCAAATCCCAACATTTGTAATAATACTCAACGTCCGAAACGGCTAATGTAGTAATGAGCAAGATTTAACAACTAATTTTTAATTGATATGAATCCCAAACGGTTAGAATAGTAATGGTTGCAGCAATGAAAGCATCAGTAAGAATTTTTCGTAAAATAAATGTATCCGGTGTAAAAAACTCACAATGGAATTGGGATACAACTACCTGCAGAATTAGACTTAGCTTGTATTATTTTCCAACAGATATGAATATTACTGGAGCATAATCTGACCTCTAGCAGCCCGGACAACAAACGGGAAGGTGATGCCGACATTAGCCTGGAGCAGAACCACGACGACAACATGATGATCAGAGAATCAGTGGGAAAGGCTCGAGACTAATTTAGCTGACTCTCGGTAATATCCGTATCAGACTTTTTAACTTTAATTCTATGTGTCAAAGGAAGAGTAAAAGAATTTAGGATAAATTATAGAAAACCCCGTATCTTTTGCTTCAAAAACAGAAAACTCCCTCACAAATAAAAGCACTCATAAAACTCATTCACTTCTAAACATTTATCACTTAACCCCCATGCAACTTTTGCTTGACCATTTTGTCCCCTCAAAAGTGAAGTAGTTAAATATTTAATTTTATTTTTAGAATGAGGTTTTATATTAGTAGGCAAAAATTAGCAAAATTTTATGTTTTTCACAAAAGAATTAAGAAATTTTTTTATATTTATAAAAATATAATTATTTTAATTAATTATAGTAATAATATTATAATTTTAGAAGATAAAAAATATGTTTAAAATTTTCATAAAAAATATTATAAGACAAATTATAATATTTTTTATTGATATGATAATATCACTCCTATATAATTAATTAACATAATAATTTTTATAAATATTTTAACCAAATCCGTCTGGGGGAGAAGATGCCTGACGAATGAAGGAAGAGCACAGTGATCCCGATATATAAGAAAAAAGGCGACATTCAGAGCTGCGTCAACTATCGGGGTATCAAACTAATGTGCCACACTCTGAAGTTGTGGGAACGGGTCATAGAGAGGAGGTTAAGGCAACAGACAGAGGTGTCCGAGAACCAATTCGGATTTACGCCCAGGAGATCAACCATAGAAGCGATCCACATCCTAATGCGAACGATAGAGCAATGCAGGGAGAGACAAAAGGACCTTCACATAGTTTTCATTAATTTAGAGAAGGCATATGATAGAGTGCCAAGGGAGGTCCTTTGAAGAGTTTTGGACAGGAAAGGGATCCCCGTGACATACATCCGAGCCATTAGAAACATGTATGAAGAGGCACAAATTACGGTGCCTACAGAGGACGGGCAGACAGGCGCTTTTCCGATAACAATAGGGGTGCACCAGGGGTCTGCTTTGAGCCCCTATCCGTTCATTCTGGTTATGGACGAGCTCACTAGGCACATCCAGGGATGGGTACCTTGGTGCATGCTTTTTGCAGATGATATAGTGCTGGTGGAGGAGTCGTGGGAAGAGGTAAATGTGAAGCTAGAACGGTGGAGAGGGGCATTAGAGTCGAAGGGTTTACGACTAAGCAGAGCCAAGACCGAGTACATGGAACTCAAGTTCGATCCCTCCACCACGCCCAACCGGGAAGACGTCAAGATTGGACCTGAGGCCATAGCGAAGAAGGAGAACTTCAGGTACTTGGGGTCCATGATACAGCACGACGGCGAAGTTGACGAGGATGTCAACAACCAGATTAAAGCGGGATGGCACAAGTGGAGGATGGCCTCCGTTGTACTTTGTGATAGAAAGTTCCCCTTGAAGCTAAAGGGTAAATACTATAAGACGGTTGTGAGGCCAGCCATGATATATGAGGCGGAGTGCAGAGCTATAAAACAACAGCACACACAGAAGATGATGGTGGCGGAGATGCGGATGCTGAGGTGGATGTGCGACACACAAGGAAGGATATGATCAGGAACGACGTCATAAGAGGCAAATTGGGCGTAGCCCCATTGTTGATAAATTGAGAGAGCAATGTTTGAGGTGGTTCGGACATGTTAGAAGGAGATCGGAGAACGTACTAGTAAGAAGGAGCGAACAAGCCCTTACTACACTAGGTAGGAGAGGAAGAGGAAGGCCAAAGAAGAGATGGATAGAGACGATCCGACAAGACCTCACCCACCTAAACCTACGGGAGGAGATGGCCTTAGATAGGGCCCAATGGAGGGCTAATATAGAGGTTATAGATGATCCAGTCGGAGTATGGTAGTCTAGCTCACTAGGGCTAGGCCGTGTTATCCTCCTAGAGCAATTAGGTTGTGGTCATGCTCTCACGAACTACTACGAACTACTACTTGCTTGCCTACCTACCTACCTACCTATCATTTGATTCCTACCTATCCTATGATTTCTGCTTGATGTAGCCTGCTTTGTGTTTGTTGTTGTTGTTTGTGCTAGTTTATTGTTTTGGTCGCCGTGTGTTCTGAACTACTCATGATGTGATGCTCTTCTGTTGGTAGGTCACATGCCATTTGCTGCAGACCAATTTCTCAGGTTGTGGGTCCTCGGAAACAAGCCTCTCTTCAGAGTAGGCCCCTGAAGGGGGAATGCTGCGTACATGTACTCCCCCAGACCCTGCTTAGACGGGAGCCCTTGGAGGCACTGGGTTTGTTATTGTTGTTGTTGTAATAATTTTTATAAATATAGAAAATCTTTTTTTTTAATATAAAAAAATTCTTATTTTTCTCAAAATATAAAATTCTACCTAAAAATAAAATTAAATATTTAAATATTTTATTTTAAGGATAAAATAATCAAAAATATTATTTAGGGGTATAGTAATAAAATTTTAGAAGTAACAAAATTTAACAAGTAATTTTATTTATAAGAAAAATATTCTGTTAAAAAAAATTTCTATAATTTATTCCAGAATTTATGGCTATATTGGGAAAGAGCAACGAATATGACCCGTACGTGACATGGCATAATCGAATTGGTTGACTCTCCGCTCCTGCCTTTACGTCCATCGCAATAAAGGTAAATATATATATGTAATAATTTATCCATTATAATTGATTTAAAGAATTTTTTTTTTTTGTCAAAATAATTGATTTAAGAATCGAACAACTTAATTTTGAAATGATATAAAGTAACTATTTTATAAAATTAATGATTTAATAATATAGAGTATTTATTACACACTTTTACATTTATTTTTTTTTTAACACACACTTTTAAATTATTGTTAAAATTAAAATAAACACTGTCATTTCATTATAAATTTTTTTCTTTTTGGTCAAAACATTTATTTTAAATTTTGGCAGATATACGTTTGAATTATAATTTAAAATTAATCAAACCCTTGGATGTGATGTTGTTTATATTATTTAAAGGAAAATTTTTACCTATGCCCTATTTGTTTTGACGGAATATGTTCCCTATCACGTTTTTATAGTTGGATTGTATATATAAGTAGCACTTTGCTTTAATGGAAAATGTGTTTTCGCCATAGAGGAAGTTGAGTGCGTCCGAAGGGAGAAGGAATTGCATTTTACTTTATGAAATGGAAAATGCTTTTCACTGCAATGTCACGTCTTATGTCTTATTTTATTTTCAACTTGATCAAGCTTAAATATCATATAAACATAGATTCCTTAGCTAGAAATAAAAAATTTTAATAAAAAAAATTTATCAATAAAAATATTTAAAGAAGAAAAACTTTCAAAAGGAAAAATATTTTCTTTCAAACCAAACGGAGTTTAGGTATCTTGAAATTTAAACATTTATCACATAATTATTCTAAATTTTTCATATAAATAAAGACGTATTATGAGATTCAAATATTTTATCACCTCAATACCTACATTAGAATTCGATGAAATTTTTTTTTTTGTTGTCAAATTCAACCTTTATATATATATATGAGTTATTTGTATTTTAGTCCTCCGATGTTTTTAAAAATAATAAAAATGACCATAACTTTTTGGATTAATAAAATCCCTCTAAACTTTTGTCATTAATAAAAAGGCCCAATTTTATCATGATGATGCCATTTTTTATCAACTGATAGAGGTGGCCACGGGCCAGGTCGGCCCAGGCCCGCTAGGCCCGCATTGTAGAGGGCTGGGGAGGGCCGGGCCTGATGCCTAGACTGGGCCGGCAGGGCCTGGAGCCCAAAATATTTGGGCCCGGCAGGCCTAACCCCCCCCCCCCCCCCCCCCCCCCCTCCTTCCCCCAATTTTTTAAATAAAAAAATATAAAATTAAGGAAAAATAAACTCATTTTGTACAAAAATTATTATAATTCGTTGATGAATAATATAAGATACAAATACAATCCATCACAATCTTTAATCATTATTGATAAAATATATGATATAAAATAAGATATAAAATAAATAATAGTAAATAATGGTAAATAATGTAACAAATGTAACTGCAGCAGTTGGATCCTACTATTTAAAAGTACAAATATATTTATTACAAAATGAAAACAAGATATAATCAGTCTACTGGGGGGGTTGCTGTGCCGCTGTTTGACGTATCGGTAGTGCGGTCGTCTTCATCCTCGCTCGATGAACCCAGCCTCAAGTCGTTTTGCTCCCTAGCCTCTGCGTGTATCCAGTCTTTTAAGCACACGGACATCTCCAAGCTGAACGATGATAGCTTCGCCCTCTTCGTTCCAAGCAACCTGCCACCAAGACTAAACGCACACTCCGATGATAGTGAAGACACCGGACACATTAGTATATCACGTGCCATGGTGGAAAGCACGTGATACTGGGCTTGATTTGTACACCACCATTTTAAAATTTCAAATTGCGGATTCGCCGGTGTCGCGAAGAACTGGATCATCGGCGTCCGCAAATAGTAATCTAACTCGTGACATGACGTGGAAGTTTCTGCTGGCGTGAATTGGTCCAATAGCGTTCACACATATGACGACTGTGAATTACTTCCACCAGATGTGGAAGATCCTACTGTAGTAGAAGTAGCTTGTGGATTATCAAATGATAATCTCCCTGAATAATGAGAAAATAAAGTGTGCAGGTCCTTATTGACTTGCTCAATGAAAACTGAGGTATTAAAAGTCGGATCTAATTTTCAGTAAAAATATTCGGCAAATAGGTTCAAACCCCTTCGTTTAAAACGGAGATCGAAAATAGTTGCAAAACAATATAAAAGGGGTAGTTCAAGAAAATATTTACAAAATTTCATTTTCATTGCTGCAATCAATGCGGCCAACAAGGGGTTTGATTCATTACCCGACATCCAATTTACAATATCAATTAATTTTGATATTGCTTGTGGTATAGTCGGATAATAGCAACCTGAAAAAAAGTTGGTAGCCTCCCTAAACATGGTAAAAAATTTACAAATTTCATCAATTGTGTCCCAATGTACATCGTTCAGATTATAATCACTTAAATCTGAACGAGTATCCTATACAAATTCCATCAGAACATCCTTATATAGTAAAATTCTATCTAACATATCTACCGTTGACGACCACCTAGTTGGCGAGTCTAATTTAAATTGTTTATACTCTAAGCCATACGCCATACATAGAGTTCTAAATCTTTTCTTTCTGGTTTCGGATGATTTTATAGCTATTGTTACATCTCTTAAGGTGGAAAGAGAAGCGTTTATTAGACCTAGACCATGCATAACCATTAAATGTAGTACGTGACACATGCAGCGTAGATGAAAACACCCACCTAACACGAGTCTCATATGCCTAATTAATTGTTTAACGGATGCATTGTTATTGGTAGCATTGTCGAACGTAATACTAAAAATACGTCGCTCTATGCCCCAACCTCAAACTGCCTCCATAATCGCACCCGTGATTATGTCGGCAGTGTGGGGGTAATCTAAATTTGCAAAATGGATTATTCTTTTTTGAAGGGTAAAGTAGGAATAGATCCAGTGTGCTGTTATGCATAAGTAAGGCACACTAGGTTTCGACTTTCAAGTGTCGGACGTCAACGAGAACATGCACGTGCTCGTCCTAAAAAGTTCAAAGACCTAAGTTTTCATCCTTTGGTAATCTTTAAATGCGTCCCGCTTTAAGGTGTTCCCAGGAATCCTTACGATGGCGGGGTTCACCGCTGTTTGCATATATCTGACGAATCTCGGGTCTTCGCCGGTGCTAAAAGGATTTTCAGCTGCAATTATGTACCTAGCTAGCTCCCGTCTATTAGTTTCCTGGGAGAATTTAAAGTTAGCAAGCGCACCGGTCACTTACTGTACTAACCGTTGTTGGGCTCTTTCTGGGTCTTGTTCGGGGTGGGACCGAACTATATATATACTTAATGTTCCGTCCCACTGCCGGGTGGATGACTAAAGGCCTTGGGTGGGTTATATAATTTACAAAAAGCTTTATTAACTTCCCTATCTAAGTTAAAATGCTTCTAGACCCTACTAGTACTACGCCTAGTAGTACTAGTTCTTGAGGGCTGCTGGGTTTCTGTGTTGGGTGTGAGTTCCTCTTCATTTTATGAGTCAGGACAATCCTGCTCGTTGTAGGACTATTGCTCAAAGTCCCAATCTATACTGTCAGTATATGGAGGTGATGGGCCTAGTTCTATAAAAGCTCGTTCCTCAGTATTAAGTGCGACAATTCTACTCCTCTTAGGTATTATAGGCGGTCGTCGAGAAGAACTAGAACTGGAACGACCGGCTCCAGATGATGATGTGTTGTGTGCCATGATGATAATATTACTGATTAATATTTTAAAAATGCAACTATTAATGCAAAATTATGAAATTAGGTAGATAACTAGGAGAAAACAAATAAAATTTCGATACTAAAATTACGGAAGCAAGCAAAGCGAACTATAAAATTTGAACTTGAGCGAGATTCTACGAGCCGAACGCTTTGTCAGCAACAAACTTTAGAAATTTAGAGCACAATATTGCAAGTAGAAGAAGTATGTAGATGGATGTATAGAGAGAGAAGAGAGAATAAGGGATTTGTTTGTGAGGAAAATGAAATGAATGGGTTTGATATTTATAGATAAAAATAAAGTTTTTTTTTTTTAATTGATTTGGAGGGGGAGTCGTTGCTCCCCCTCAAACGGCTCTTTTAAGAGCCTTAACTGGCCCGGGCCTTGGCCGGGCCTGGCTTGGACCCCATATTTTTGAGGCCCGGCCCGCTGCGGGACCGGGCCGACCCGGCCCACTGGCCACCTCTATCAACTCACGTCAGCTGTATTTTTATTGATGCTATAATAAGATTACAAAAATAACCTCTAATACCCTTATTCTTAGTTCATAAGTACGAAATTCAATGTTATATTATAGAGAAACTATATGTTTTCACTTAATTTGTTTAAAAATATAGTTATTAAAGGGTAATTTTATAATTTACTGTAGAATTACTAAAAAGTAGTTGCCACGTCAGTTTTATCGATGGAAAATGAAGTCATTAAGGTTGAAATGGCCTTTTTTATTAATATATAAAAAAAGGTCTAAGGCTCCTTTTATTATTTACAAAAACGTCAAGATATTAAAATGTAAACAATCCTATGTACATATGGCATGACTCTTATGAGAGAGTGCGAACGAGGTGGTTGATTTTTGACCACTCATTTGGTTATTGACATTATCTTAGTTCCATCTGACTCTTCTCTTTTCCCTCTCCAACCAAATATGTGGTCCAAATTTCATCATTTTATAAGAGTCATATATATATATGTGTGTATATATATATATATGGTTAGATTCTTATAAAAGTTCATCAAATTTTAATATAAGATATTTATGTAATAAAATATTTAAATCTCATAATATCTTATTATATTTAATAAAATATTAAAATATTTAAATGATAAATACTCAAAATTTAAATATTTAATAATTTTTAAAGTTATTAATTAATTAGGAACTCAACTCCGGCCGGTCGCCGAAAGCGTCCCAAAAAGTTTATTTATATTTGCGTGTGGGAGTCTGTTCTTCTCAAATACCCCCTCAGTGTTCCTAAATCGAAGAATATCTCCCCCACTCTCTCTCTCTCTCTCTCTCTCTCCACCCCGGCTTGATCCGATCTACTCAATTTCAGCCCATCGCAGAGCAAAAATGGTGAATCATTTCTCCGTCTCTCTCTCTCTCCTCTCTTTTGTCTCTTTCTTCGCCTTTCTAGTTGTTCAGTTTTAGCGTTTGAATTGATGTGCTAGGGTTTCGGCGTTGCTTTGATGATTTTTATTTTTGTTTGTTTTTGTGCTGATAAGAGTTTCAAAGATCGGAATTGTGTTCAGTAGTTTATTTTTTGTGTGATTTATGGATCCGATTGCTTCTTGTTGGTGCGGTGATCGTTGAATTTTTGTTTGCTTTTGTCTGTGTGCTTTTGTTTGAGAACTACAAGTGGTTCTGTGTTGGAGAAGATAGGAATTCGTACTTGTGGATTTTTAATTTTGATTGGATCTGTCAAATCTTTAAGTTGAAATATATAAGTTTTTTATGGAAAATTATCACTTAGGTACTCTAAAGTTTGAGTATTTATCACCAAAGTACTGTACCGTGAGATTTGAATATTTTATCACTAAGTATCCAGTGTCAAAATTTAATGAATTTTTGTAAAATTTTGCCAATTTTATATAAAAAATGCTAATGGAATACATGATTACAATAATATATAAGAGCCAATGTCAATGTTTCGGTGAAAATTAACAAACTACAACTACAAAATCACTGAATTTTTATGTAAAATACCTATATATTATCGATATTGTGGGTCGTGTCAACATGTTTTGGCAAAAAAATCATTGAATTCTAGTAAAGATACTCATATATTGTCAAGATATCAAATTTTATAAGGGTACTTGGTTGATAAAATTTTAAAACTTCAAGTTACCTAAGTAATAAAATGTTCGAACTTCAAGGTACCCATTTGTATCTATTGAAATGTCAAAATATTTAAGTGATAAATGGTGAAACCTTGGGTACCTAAGTGATGATTTACCATTTTTAATTAAAAACTTGATCAATTTATATGTGGTTTACTTACTTTTGATCAATTTATGTGTGGTTTACTTACTTTTGTTAAGTGTTGACTCCATTCTATGAACAATTGGTTCTTTTCTAAGCACTTATAGACTAAACCAGATGCTGATTGAATTTTGCATGACTGTTTACAGTTCGGGCCATTGTTCTATTATTTCTTCTTGTTGTAAACCTGTGGAAGAGAGTCTGGAGTTGTCATTTGCTAGTCGATGGCACTGTGGAATTTCCTTGCTCATTTGTCTGTGTTGTGTTACTTGAGTTTATTGTGACAAGATGTTGACGAACCTGGAGAGGGATTTATCCCTACTTTGAATTGACACCCACCCCAGATGGACAAGCTATCAAATACATAGGTGCAGGCTAGCGGTATTGGACAGCGACGAACATCTGGTTGTTAACGAACCTAAGAAATATCTTCATCCCACCTTTTATTTGGATAAGAATGTTTAGATCCATGGTGGATAGTGTCTTGTGAGTTTCAAAGGAGGAAATTTTCTATTAGGATAATATTTGTCTGTCATAGAAACAAATAAGGGCTCACCATAGTGTAGCACTGGCTGTCTTGGCGTCATGGAAGTGGAGTATCACGGTTGTTATATGCCCAGTTGTGATCACATTGAGTTTTCTTTAAGGGAGTGTAGGTTGCTTTTTAGCTTTATGTTTCGCAAAAAACCTAAATGCATAATCATGCAACCGCTACCTATTTTATGCTTCTTTGAGAGTTATGAACATATAAAAACGTTTATAAATATGTTTCAGTCAGAAAAGTACAATATATGTATGAAGACCACCACTAACATAAGGCCAATTACATAATTATTGGCTCAAAATCCTTTATATAATGGCCTCTATGATGTCTATTCAAAATTTCAAATTCTCAGACCTTGCTTTGGCGGGAGCCTCTTTGAGGCACTAGGTGGATGTTATGAAAGAACTTTTAGGATCGAAGAAAAATCTACAGGATTTGACACTTTGGCATAAGTTCCTTCTGTGACATCTTGTTAATCCAGTGTAGTTGAGGTAAGATTCTCATGACTGTCTTTCAAAAGATGATTTCTTCTTCTGTCATTTCTGTCATTACCATCTTTCTACAAGCATTATCCAAGAATGTTTTATCTTCATTGGAATTATTATTATTAATCACTTTTATTTGACCTTGTCAATGCCACTCTCATGCTTAAAAGCCAAGCAGACATTTATGGTTATCTATGGCTTCTTGTTTAGTTCAATGTAGTTCTGAAAAATATTTGGAGGATGAATACCATCTTTTGGGTTGTAGGCGTTGAATATCTATTCAACTCTAATATGTATCGTTTCCTTATCCGTAACAGGCCAATGCAGCATCAGGGATGGCTGTACATGATGACTGCAAGCTGAGGTTCTTGGAGCTGAAGGCAAAAAGAACTTTTCGCTTTATTATTTTCAAGATAGAGGAGAAGCAAAAGCAAGTTGTTGTGGAGAAATTGGGCGAACCAACCCGGACATATGAAGACTTCACCGCAAGCCTTCCTGCTGATGAGTGCCGCTATGCCATCTATGATTTCGACTTTGTGACTGAAGAAAACTGTCAGAAAAGCAAGATTTTCTTCATTGCATGGTATGTTCAGATTTATGCGTATCAATTGATTTATTTATCTTATTACATCTGCAGTTTTATTCATAGTTATCCATAAATAATATTGAGAGTGTTCACAGTAACATGTATTATTGCGTTGTTCAATTTTCCATTTTGCCTTGAAGTAATTCGTCAACAACAACAACAACAACAAACCCAGTAATTAGTCAGATGAGGATTATTGGTAGTAATTGTTAGTAAAATTCACACATAATACACATTTTGCACATATATCTGTACTTTCTTGTTTAAAAAGGGCGTTAATGTATAATTTCCAATAATACGGTAAAATATGTGTTTTCTTGATGTAAACCGTAAAATACACGTATTGTAATATGTATCCATATTTTTCCCATTTAAAAGATAAATGATAAATCAATATCCACCCCTGAATTAAGTATCAATATTCTCTGTTTTGTCAAATTAGACACTTTTGACTCTCAAATTATTGATTGTGTAATATTGTTTACTATATGTTATGCTTTTATCACCGCTATAGTGACTAAAACAAATTTTTGACCGAAATTTTTTTTTTTGTATATAGTCGAATAATACACTATGTTATATATCCCATTTGAATTCTGTAACGACTTTACCAACATACTAGTTAGTAATGACACTTGGGACACTTCAAATCAGCCCAAACACGAAGAAAAATCTTAGAAAATAGCAAAAATAGCAAAAGTCTGATATTCAAACGCAAACCATTTGTGCGTTCTTGTATCTAAGCCTGGGTGACATAGATTATGAGATGACGCTGATATCTCGCTGCTGGTTACATATTTGGTATATTCTTATGTATGTCATAGGTCCCCAGACACATCAAGGGTCCGAAGCAAGATGATATACGCAAGCTCAAAGGACAGGTTTAAGAGGGAGCTAGATGGGATCCAGGTGGAGTTACAAGCAACCGATCCTACCGAAATGGGTCTTGATGTCATCAAAAGCCGAGCCAACTGAATATATGAACTCATTGGCGTTTTGACCGACAGTGTCCCCTCTATTCAATCTCCTTGCTTTTCGAGTGAGTTGTTCATAGTTTATGAGACGGTTAACTTGGAAAGATGCGACGAGCGTGTCCAAGTTGTACCAAATCTTCTATTTATCCGTGAAGAACAAATTTATGGTGTTCTGGTATATCTTTGTGATTTGTTATCTCTCTCTGGAATAGAATTTACTTGTAGTGTGATGACTACAAGCTAATATGTAACAGTCCGTGGAGGCTTTTGGACTTGCGACCTCGGTACACTTGTTGACCTTTGTTCAATTTCTCTCCTTTGGAAGATCGTAAAGGGCATGCTTTTATGAGGTATTTGTTTTCTGGTATATCTTTGACTGATTATATATATTTAGAATTAGGGATGTTTTAATCCTGTTTAGACTGAAAACGTTAACTGAACTGAGTTATTTGGTCTAAGACTGTATTAGACTGTTTATATTTGATCTAGATGGTCCAGTCTAGTCCGTCTTGAGGGCCTGTATGGCTAAACTGTGATAAAGTTACTTTTTTAAGAAGCACTTTTTGTGGAAGTTTTGTTGTAAAAAGTGCTTTTAGTGGGATTTTTTTTGTTTTTTTGAAGAAATTTTTAATTTTTGGTTTTGCTTGAATGAAATTTTTTTTCTTCTTTTTCTTAAAAGCAGAAACATTTCCACTTCTATATAAAAACATTGCTTTTCCATGTTAAACACCCTCAAATCTTGGAGAAAGTGTTCCTTTTCTTACAAAACACAATTTTTTTCCGTGAAAAGAACTTTCTTTGGATAGGCCCTTAAGAGTGATGAAACGTTAAATTATCAGACCGAACCAATTATAACAACCAAAAAAAAAAAAAAAAACTTCTACTTCTGTTTAAAAAACATTGCTTTTCCACATCAGAAACCTTCATACCTGTTTGTATAACTCAATCCTATGCTAGATTGTGCCAGTTATTATTTGGTATGTTACTCAGTTTGACGTTTATAGATCTTTGTCTATCTTCAATCTAGTTCAAATTTTCACGATTCAATCTAGTCTGGGTTTATGTTGTGGCAGAAGTGTTCAATATATCTTGAGAATTTGTTCCTCTTTAATGGGGAGTTGCAGATTGAGAGAATTGATTTTTGTTATGGTCACGAGTCCCATATTGAGAATCTGTTCATTGCGTTGCCAATTGCTCCTCATTTTTGTGTACACCCCACATTTTATTTCACCACAAATTTTCGTAGAAAAATTTTCTTTTGCATTCTTGAATACCTATTGACAATTGGGATTTATTCATTAGAAGTGGTCTCACCCTTGGATTCTCACGTATCTGATCGGTCAAAATTTGCTCGATCGATCAATATGAACATGAATCACCTATAGATCAAATATTTGCTTAGTTAAATTCTTTACTGTGTACATTGGATTGCAACCTGAGCAGGCTCTCAAATTTCGCATTTGATTTTTGAACCTGGCTCATGTGCACTTTATTGAATCCCAAATTTTGCATATTATCTTAGTGTACCAGTTTATGTAATATTATTGAGCCAGTTTCTGAAGAGGGATGTTATGATATGGATTAAGTCGATCGTTGAAGCTATTTTGGGTTACTATGCATCGTTTTAAGTTATCTAACTCGGTGTTTTGTAAGACCAATATGATTATTGCCAGTGTTTGGTGGAAAGGGTTTTTGCTACCGAGGGAAGTGCTCGGTTGCATTGGGTTAGGTGGGATAGACTCGCAAATCAGAAAGGTGCAGGAGGTTCAGACTTCCGGGCTATCAAAGGTTTTATTGTCTCAGTTCTTGCCAATCAAATCCAGATATGTTATGGGTCAAATTTCTTAATGGGATTCACTTCTGGGGTCGGGAGTTTTTGTTAGGAAAAAGATATGAATTTTATTGAAAAATAAATTCTGATGCCGACTATTGGGTTCACAGTTCTCAATTATGGTTACAATAATAGGCACCTATTAGAGCACTTAGAGTAAGAGACTCTTCTCTCTACCTAAGCCTCCAATCGGAGAGTCACGCTTCGTGACACCTCACGTGCGAGAGTTTCCGGGAATAGATTTATCTCTATAAACCCTTTGCCCTAATACCGGTTGTTGGGATAAATTTTAAAAATTCTCCCAAAAGATTATGCAACGGAACTGGTTTAGAATTCATAACTCTAAACATAGGATTGATTTAAAATTTTTAATTTTAAATCTACTGATTTAAATTCATAATTTAAATCATTAGATTTAAATTCTTAATTTAGATCTACAGGTTTTTTACTCTAATACATTCATAACAATATATAAACTTAAACAGGTATAATAACGTATACTATAAATAAATAGAAAAGCGAAGCTAAAAGAAGAAGGAAAGAATAACATACCTGGAGTTGCTCTAATAAAAGAAAAAATCAGAAAGAAAATAATTTTCTTCAAAATCGAGACCCCGATACCTTTTACGTAATGACCTCGAACTGTCCAGAGGGTGGGCTCCGAAAAATATTAAATTGGGTCTCCGAAATAATTTTAGAAACCCTAAAGAATTATTTTGAACTAGATTGCCAAACTTCGGAATAAGCCACTCTATTTATAGAAATGTACCGGAGCTAAAAAATCTAATTTTAATTGAATTGGGATTCGTCAGTTAACATCAAAACGCAGCATTTCATTTAAAAACAGGTTCAAAACGCCGCGTTTAGTAGCAGTGCAATCGCCTCTGAGGGCCTGTCATCGCGTGCCACGTGTCATCACGTGATTCGTCCCTACGTGGGGACGCGGATCGCCTTGGTGGGCGCGCGCTGGTTCGGTGGATCCGATATACGCGGATCGCGGCTGTTTTTGCCATTTTTCCTTTTTTTTGTTTCACACATGTAAAAATTCATCTTATGAATTTTAATTTTCAAAAATTATTTTATTTTATAATTTTTAATATTTATTCATTTCATGAATAATGTTTGGCAAAATTAATTTACCCATCTTATAAATAAATAATTCATCTTATAAATTCTTTAATATTTTTTTAATGGCAATAAATATAAAGGCTTGCGTAGGGACCTTAGGGACAATTTAAATCTAGCTCCAAATGGGTTAAATTAAATCATCTCATGATATTAATTTAATTACCATTTAATGAGACTTAATTCCACTAAATAAATCTCAAACACATTAACTTAACACTTTTGGGTCTCCATCCACATGACCACGACAAGCCATATAAAGTGTCAGATTATGGTCTTAACATACAAGTGGTCCAGACTTGTCTTCGACTACGAGTCTTTCAAACAACAATCCATATCATTTGTTCCAAGTCTATCTGTGGCTTAGTCTCATAAATCACTTAGAACAAATATCTAAATTGTAGTATGAGGACTACACTCATCTCATGGATGCCTCCCGAAAGAAAATCACATGCAATATAAATGCTCAAATACACAAATTTAACTAGAAAATGACTGAAACTTTAATTTTATTTATTAATTAAAATAATATATCCAAAGTACATCTGAATTTCAGGACACTGTTCCTAACAGTTTTGGGGTGCCTTATTAGGTCCTAGACAGTCTTGGGGGTGGAGGAGCCTCCTAGGGAACAATTTTTTTGTGTCTAGTCTTGGATAGAACATTATTGAGGATTGTTCGACTCATATTTGGAAGGACAAATTGATCCTAGACCTTGATGGGTTCAAGGTTCATTCTCCTAAACCGGCAAGCCGGGGGGGGGGGGGGGGGGGGGGGGGGGGGGGGGGGGTGTTGATCAAGTTCTATATCTCATTATTTCTAATCAGAGGTGTAAACACATCAAACATTCGATGAATTAGTCATGTTCAAAATCAATTATAGCTCGTTCTTGTTCAATGTGGGGGCTTGATAGCTTATCGAGTGGAATTTAAAAAAGAGGGTAATCGACTCGTTAATATTCGTTAACAATTTGATATAGGCTCAAAAAGAGCATGTTAAACGCTCGTTAAGTACTACCTATAATCTCGATAAGGGCTTGTTAACAGTTGATAATAGTTCAAAAATGATTTGATAGTGGCTTGATTTTAACTCCAATAGCTTAGTTTGGTAGCGAGCTCGACTTTGTAGCAAGCTTAGCTCAGTTTTGAGTTCAATTCAGCTCCATAATGAGATGGGTGCAGTTCAATTAGGTAACGAGCTGAATATCGAACATCTGAACCAAACACAAACAAAGGTTCAAAAGTTATATAAGAGTTCAACTTGCATTTGAGCTCGATAATTTGAATGAAGGGGTTCTCGACTCCCTTATACCTCTACTCCTAATGCTCACTGTCGAAATAGAGGTTGGTTGGGGGCCTTTTTAGTTCGGCTGAAATTGAGGCCGTTCTATAAATTTCAATAGGTAGGCCAACATTTGATGACCGTTTGGTTTGGCTTTTTTCCGCTGATGGTTGTTTTTGGATTAAAAAGGATTTCGGAGATAGGTCTCAGCCGACGGAGGAATAGATTGCCCCTTAAGGCCTTCTGACTTCCTCTAGTCATACCCCAAATGTTCTTATGCCTATTTTGAGTCTACGCCTGGTGTCATGAGTAAAAAATTTTATTTGTACATGTTGTGACGCTCTCCTCCTGGCTCATTGATGCTTTATTGATAAGCCCAAGTGCTCAAGGCAAGGGATGGATTAAGAATCAATAGAGCATATTATTCTATCACGCCATTAAGCTCAAGCCATCTGGTTTGCTTCGCTTAGGGGGCATTCGTGTCTCGAAGGTTTGGTCCCTAGCTTCCTGTGGTGGTGAGAGGAGGTGGTCATCGACCTAAAGGACACTCTATATGTTTTCCCCTTGTTACTAACTTCTATTGGAGCATTAAGAAAGTTAGAAATTGTGCTATTTTCTAAAATGATAGCCCCCATCCTTTATATCTACTTTTCCACAATGTTTCTAAGGCCTCATTTGGTATGTAGGAAGTAAACGCAGGACGTAGAAATTTATAGGAAGTACAGATTTTAGCTCTTGTTTGGTTGGCAGGAAATAGACAAAATGCAGGAAATGAAAATTGCTAAGTAATTTACAATTCCTTCAAAACGCAGGAAGTAACTTACCTAGCACCTAGGTAAGTTGTAATTCCTTCGTTTTTAACTATCCTCCCCAAGGAAGTTCTATTTTTCATCTTGACAACCAAACATTTTTTTTTTCTTGATAATTAGTGACAAGGTCGCGATACAAGACAAGCCACACGACCAAAGTGAGGCCTAGGACACCCGTAAGGAAACGAGGACCAGAAAAGAGCAAACACAAACAACAAAGCAAAACAAGAAAACATGAGTGCAAAATGAAATACAAGCAGGGCCAACAGAGCTAGAAGACTACAGACACTGAAAATAAAATAGGGAGTGCTAGAATCAAGCTGGGAGATTAGAACACAGCATCAAAACCCGAAAGGATGGTAGGTACCCAAGTCAAAAGATACCCTAGTCCATCATTGCAAATCGCTCGATTATAACAGAATCGTCACAATCAAAGCTCAATCCAAGCTTCTTCCCAATCTCCCACTTCTGCTCCCTTGCAAAAATTTTCTCAGCTGTTATAACCTTTTTGACCCTTTTGCCTGCCTTCCTCTTTCTTCTTTCATTACTCGAAAGCTTGGGTAACCTTTTCGCACTGCTTCCGGGTGACATATCTTTAAGAAATTCTTGTAGGTCTCACTTAGCTTGCTCTTTTTCCTACGCTTTAGAGCTCTACATCCCCTTTTAGACAAGCCAACATTGGGTTCTTAATGCCCGACCTCACTTTCCTCCTTCGCTCCGCAGCCTTGCTAGATTCCTCCATAAACTGCATCAGAGTAACTCTCAACGAGTTTCCATCATCATAAGGTTGTCTTTCAAAAGCATGTGGTTCGAAACCCGGCAAGAATTCAGGTCCCGAGGACACTGACTCAATGTCACTTACAGTGTCAGGAGCTTGATTACCTTGAGAAGGCAATTGTTCTTGGGATCCAGGTGATTTGGCTCCGCTGTCCTCAACCCATGGCAAGAGAAGTGGGGGATTCCAGTTTACTCGAGATTCTTGGATGGATGTCGCAATCGGTTGGATTGCAATCTGAGTAGAGGGAAGAGTAAGAGTCGAGCATGAGATTTGGAAATCATAGGGTAATCTACCAATGAATCAATTGTCAACATGTAACGCAATATAGCCCGCACATTGCTCATCAATCCTCACAACAACATTTCCCAACCTACAGCTAGGCTGCAGAAAACCCTCCTGCAATGGATGAACAACAGGGGAAAGAGATCCCAAAGTGATGCAAGCTCTAGCACTTTGATCTTATCTGGGAGTTAAAGCTCGTTCCTTGTTTAATCTAGGCAGAGGCGGCGAAAGCGATTACTTCGGGAGAGCAGTTGGAGATTAATTTAAAACTACCATCTTTCACAAAAACTATTCGAAAACCCCATTTGCAATTTGCTTAGACTAATTGTTGTATAACTAATAGGGAGCATGTGTCAATGAGAACCCTTGCAACATCCACATCTCATCGCAGATGTTTTGGAATCCACTCGAATTAACTTACCTCAGATATTAGCAAAATCAATGAAGCACCCCTTTGACATGCACTATAGTGGCAAACCATGGATTTCAATCCAGACTCTTCTATTCAAGGCTCCAAAAGTTTGGCTTGAGTATCTATACACCCGCTTGAACTTATGAAGCAGCTACTGTTTCCGAGGCCCCAGGTAGGATTCCAAGGACTCAGCAGAATCACAAGTCAAGATGAAAATGTCTAAGCTCAACCCTCTAAGGACCAAATCAAAAAAGTTATTCTACGTAATGAACCTGAGGACATTATCAAGCATGGCATGCTCAAAAGAATGAGTTATTATCGATCTGTTCAACCAGGCCTTCACATGAATGTTTGTATTGGCCACCACAATCTTGGGGCCAATCTGATCCTCTGCAACCTTGCCCTAAGGCCTTGGAGTCGCATCATCAGGAACATGGTTGGTAGCTGTAGCTTCAATTCTTCCACCAATATTAAAACGGTGAGCCTGTTAATGTACTTGGCTTCGGTGAGGAGTGGAGCTAAACCCTTTAGCCCATTCAACTTTGATCTTATAACTCACCACCAACAACCATTCATACATGAAATTTCTCTAAAAGCCTCGGTCCTAAGCCAAAATCTACAAAAACTATAAGAAAATATTGGATTGACCCTTCTGCTTTGGGGAATAAAAGTGTCATAGATCGAACTAAACTCACGAAAGATAGCTTTAAGCCATGAATTTGAAGTTCTCACCGGGAGACCATCAACGAATGTGGATATTGTCTCATCGAAAGACGACGTTTGACACACGCTTGGAGTCACTTTGATTGGTGGAGGACATTAGAGTCCATTTTGAGAAGACCTGACGACGATCCCGCGTGTGAGAAACTACACGTCTGACTTCGTGTCGAACCCTTATTGATTCCGTCTTGCTTGAGGAGGGCTAAACCCGAGGATGACATTCATGTGGGAAAACCCCACCACTGGTTGAGTCAAGTCTAATGAAGGCTAATCCTCGGGGACGGAGTTCATGCGGGAATGACACTTGGGATCCAGGTCAAGCCCCAACATTGGTTGCTTCGAGCCTAATGAGGGCTATTCCTTGGGATGGAGTTCATGCGGGAGTGACACTTGGGATCCGGGTCAAAACCCCACCACTCCTATCTGTATCGAGCTTGATTAGGGCTAATCCTTAGGGATGGAGTCCATGAGGGAACACCACATCGATTTTAGATCGAAATCAATACTTACTAAGTGTAGCCCGAAGAGGGTAGGACAACAACCCCTTTTTGTATTGCTTTTTCTCTCTTCTTTAGTTTCGTAAATGGTTTTTTTTTTCTTCCTAGAATTTGGTTTGTCATAAAAGACATTTAGAAAATTTGGTTTAACATAGAAGTTATTTTGAATTTGGGTTTGACAGGGATTATTATTATTATTTTTTTAGAATAACGTGGAAGTCAATTTTGCGTTTGTAAGGGGACATGAAACCCAATTTGTGTTTGGATTTGACATAAAATTTTTTTTTTTTTTTGAATTTAGGAATGACGTGGGAGTCAATTTTGATTTTGGTGGGATATAAAAGTCGATTTGAACTTGGATTTGATATAAATGTCGTTTTAAATTTGGGTATGAAGTGAAAGTCAATTTGGATTTAGGTGCAACATAGAAGTCAATTTGGATTTGAATGTGACATAAAGGTCTTTTTTTTTTTTAAAATGATGTGGAAGTCAACTTGAATTTTGGTGTGACGTAGAAGTTAATTTGGGTTTGGCTGTGCATAAAAGTCTTTTTTTTTTTTTTTTTGAAATGATGTGGAAGTCAATATGGATCTATATGTGATTTGGAAGCCAATTTGGGTTTGGATGTGATATAAATGTCTTTTTTTTAGAAACGTCGTGGAAGTCAATTTGGATTTAGGTGTGACTTGAAAGTCGATTTGAACTTCGATTTGACATAAATGTTGTTTTTTTTTTTTGGAAATGATGTGAAAGTCAATTTAGGTTCGAATTTGACATAAAAGTCTTTTGTGGGAAAACTTTTTTTTTTTAAAGAAATGTCACTACGCCTGAATACATTATATATTTCAAGCTGCCTACAAACTGTCAAGGAAGAAACTTCCCTTACGGATCAAGCCATCACGTAGTTCAAAGCGAAAGATATTTTTCTAAAGAAAAATTTAGTTGTTCATAGTTTAACTTTTGCGGGCCAAGAGTACCCATTTATTTACCACCTAAGTGATGGTGGGGTATTTTAGCAGTTTAACACATACTACACCATTGGTGGGGGTTCAATGGCTTAGGGATAGTATCGCTTCAAGTAGTTGCTGTTGATAAGGCCAACTCGAACACCTTCATCATTGACAATTCTTTAGGCCCCATTTGTGTGGACTTCCTGAACCACATAAGGTCCATCCCACTTTGACGCAAACTTGCTTCCTGATTTGTGTGTGATGATGATGGGTCTTCGAACGGCTAAAACCATGTCACCAGCTTGAAAGGAATGAGGCCGAATTTTTGTGTCGAAAGTGTGTGACAAGCGAGCTTGGTAACACTCAAGTTGTTGTTGTGCTTAAAGCCTTTTTTCATCCAATGCTTCTAACTCTTCCAGTCGTGGCCGAGTGTTGTCTTCAATTGCGAGACCTTCATGGAGAGCAATTCTTAGTGAAGGAATTTGTAACTCCAATGGGAGAACTGCTTCTACTTCATACACTGATGAACAAGGAGTTGCATGTCCTCCATCTTCTAACAATGCTAGAGTTTGTGGAGCTATTGCAATTTCTTCCTCAAGATCCTCTTGTCGGGCTATCTCCCTAACAGTCACATGGTTAGAGAAGCACACAGTAGGTTCTTCTTGGAGCATTCCGACATTATCAACTACGTCTTTTTCAAGTTGCAGGAGTCTCGCACTTTGACTTTCAATTGGCCATCATCACCTATTTCCACCAGCAATTCCTTCCTTGCCTTCTTAACTTGCTGGTTGGGGTGTTTCGGCATCTTTGACTCTTTTGGCATTTATTCATCTTTTGGTTGGTGAACACCACAATCTATCCTTTTGCCTTCAGTACTCCGTCAGTACTCATCTCAACCTCCATGGTTCGTCTCATACACGAAGGGATGATGCTTTGAACTTCATTGCCTCCATTATCACCTTGTGCTGCCTTTCTTTTTTGCTTTTGTGTTGGCTTTTCAAGTGTTTCAACCACTTGGATCCTAGAGATGCCCGATTCTCTAGCTTGGGAGCCTGGAATATTTTGGCTACTATTACCTCCGAGTCGTCTAAAGACGAAAACTTTAGCTAGACCTATGTCTGGACCAGGCTCTTCAACTTGAAATTGTTCATCCTTACCAGGATACCAGAAATTTCTTTTGAGCCTATTGAAAATAAGTCTCTTGCCTGAACTTTGTCTCCTTGACTGGCGTCAAGGTCACCCAACCTATTAAAGATGGCTCTACAAGGAGGCGAAGAGGACAGACGTATGTGATTGAAAGCTATTATTCTTGCATCGTTACCCCTGTCCTTGGCTTCATCATTTGATACCGCTACCGCAGTGACGTGCTAACTAAAAATATGTGTTCCATTTGCTTGATGTAAATTTTAAAGGGTTCAGATAGAGTAAATCTAGACCAACTCTTGAAGGTTTCACACATTCACCTTTCTCTTGCTGCTTCCTTTGGGATGCGGACATTCCACTGGACTTAAGTTCCATCAACTCACCTAGGGGCGGCGGGTTGGAAACGTCATATCCATAGTTGGCCATGAACTTGTAGGCATTTGGATCAAAACCCTCCTTTGTCTGAAGGTTAGTTAGAAACTCCTTTTCCTCATCGAGCCCGCACGAGAATGGGGAAACCTTGGGAAGTGGTAGATTGGTTATCCGCTGACAACTTATGCAGGTAAGTGGGATCACAGCTTTGTCTTTCAATGCTTGTAAGCTAACACCACAACCTTTTCCATTCTTCAAGGATGACATATTTTTCCATTATGGAACTCTGCCAAAGGGGATTCACCATTCTTTTGTCCAAACTTCGGTATGTAGCATAGCACAGAGGTCGTGGATGGAACTTTAATATGCACAGGTGTTCTTGACGTAGTTGCACCTACCAGTCTCTCCACTTTGGTGACCTGAGATGTGCCTGAGGTGGATGATATCCATCAAGCCTTAATGACGTCGGCTTCTGGCTTCCCATCAATTCTTTCCTTCCAATAGTCACAATTTCCTTTGGAGCTTCTTCAATCGATGTATCTAGATCTTCATAGTATCTAGCATCGGTCAGGTGTGCCTCAGCCTTAGAAAAGGGTTTAGAGTCGGCATCAACTCTTCTTTCGCTCCTATTTCTGAATATTTCAAGCACTGATGAAGGGTGGAAGCCACAACACCATTTTCATGGATCCAATTGTGTCTGAGCAATAGATTATATGTTGGCTTTGAGTCAATGACATGGAAAAGGGTAGTCTCAATTATGTCTCCGATGGTGAGGTTTAAAAGGATCATGCCGATTGCTCATTGACTATTGAGGTTGAAACTTTGAATTAATAATCTACTATTTGAAAGCTCTTCCACAAAAATGCCAAGTTGTCTCAATGTGGATTTTGACATGATGTTTATGCCTGACCCGCCATCAATCAAGATACAACTGACTTTTTGCTCACGTACATAATCGGCAATGAACAAAGGGCAATTATGAGGTTTGAGCCGAGTACCAAGTCTTCATTTGTAAAGGATAAAGTTGCAGTACATGACGCGCACCTCACTAATGTCTCTAGCGGAGTCTCATCTTCCCTTATTTTAGAAGCATAAGATGTTGGATTTTCAACAGCTTCGACTAAATTTGTGCAAAGTTCGTTCAGCAATTGAAGGATTTGGTGCCAACCCAAGTGTACTAGCAACACTTGAAGGTTGGCAAGGATTTTCTCCTCTTTCTCTGCAGTTACATCACTGAGGGTCCCTACCTCATAGACTTGTTCTTCATTTAATTTAGGGAGTTTTGAATAAGCTATGCATTGACTGTGAATGACTTGAAATGATCCTTTTGAAAGAACTCTTCAAGGGTAATTGGGCTGCGTGGCTTCTGCTTGAAGAGGTTAATGGGAATTACCTATTGCTTATTAGCCTTTGGCTTTTTATTCTTTGTTTTTCTCTTGTGGTGGGTCTTCCTCCTTGCTTGTTTCCCCTTTCAACAAGGCTAAGGAGGGCGAGAGTACCTCCTGGACTTATTACATGCGACAAGGTCCAACCTTCTCCATCATCTTCAATTTGTCCTTCAGCCTCATTCAATTCTTCTGAACACAGAACTTCTTCCTGAACCTGAATCATCATAGGCTCTAGATTTCCAAACTGAATGGCATGAAACTTTGCTTCAGCTGGGCTTGAGGTAGGTTGAGGACGCTGAAGGTGGTAATGCATTGAGCTTAGAACGGTCCCGACAACTACGGAAGCTTGGCTGGCTTCGGCTACATCCTCAGACTCGAGGATGATCTACCCTTCATTTACCAGCTGCATGGATCGTTCTTTCAAGGTGATGCATTTTTCAACCAGATGGCTAACCACATAATGATACTTACATTACTTGGGGTCAGAAGTCCGCCTTATCTCATTAGGGCGTTTTGGTTCAGGAAGGGTGATGAGATTCTTTTCGAGCAAATTTATCAAGCATTCTTAGGAGGTTAGAGTCAGGGAAAGGATATACCTTTTGTTGCAACTCTTTCAGTGGTGATCACCTCCTCTCAACTTCTCTTGGTAGAGAGACCTTCTTCCCATGGGCTCCTCTCGGCGTACTAGAGATTTTGATCAGGGATGTGTTTATGGTCATAGTCTCTTGCATGGTACGCTTGGTCGGTTTTTCAACCCTCCTTCCTTCCCTGTAGTCCTTTTTGACATTAGGAACGAAAGAGGCTCTGCCACCATGATTAAACAAGTTCACCTTGATATCATGCGCATGGGTTGCTATTCCTCAAAAGTCCTGGGCTTCAGCCCCTATAAGATGTAAGACAATTCCAACTTCATGCCTTATGTGCACATCTCAATGGCCAAAGTTTCATAACGATGATCCTTGTAGTCAAGGCTCAAAGCATGCCAACGCAGAATGTAATCGCTAACCGACTCTTCTTTCCATTGAGTTGTTTTTTTTGAGCTCCACTATAGAGACAGTGCGATGGGTACTGTAGAACCTATTGAGGAACTCAATTTCCATCTTTTCCCAGCTGTCGACGGACTCCAACTCCAAGTCAGTATACTACTCAAAGGCAGTGCCTTTGAGGAACGCACAAATTGTTTCACTAGTAGGTCACCATCAATGCCGGTGTTGTTTCATGTCTCCACAAAATGAACAATTGTGTTGGCGAGGATTACCCTTCCCATCGAACTGGTGGAATTTCGGTGGCTAATAACCAGTAGGAATCTTGAGGCTATCAATCTTTTGAGTGTATGGCTTCTGATAGTGATGGTTTCCATAAGAAGTGCCAACAATTTGAGCTTTGATGATGTCGACAATCAACTCTAGAATCTGTTGGATCGATAAGGCATCGAGTGATGCAGACTCCAGGGATGATGCAGGCTTTGAAGCGGTAGTAATCTTTGGAGGATTCGCCGATGCGTCTTCGTCGTCCAAACCAGAATTGTCATTATCAGCAACAATCTTCCTAATGTTCTTCCTGAATTTGTTCTCAGAAATTTTATTGTGAAAGGCAGCAATTTAGAGGCTTTGTTCATAGATCTATGCATCCTTCTCACTTACAACCTTGCCAAGATTTTCCAGCATCTCTTGCAACTGGGCTAGTTGCTCCTCCATGGGACAGCACTAGTTACCATTACCGGAACTCCAGTTGACCCAGCAGATTCCGTGGTTTTTCTTTGCAGCGATGCGGGCGATGAGCCACCACTAGCTTCCCCATCCATTGGCTGGCCGAGTGGCTAGAATGTTGGATTAATATGAGCAGACATACTTCTCGCACTAACACCTTGGAATTCTAGGTCTTAACGGGACCCAAAGATAGGTGATTCCTGTCGGGCATTTGAATCAGTAGAAGACATCTTTGAAGAGAGGAGAGCATTGATTGCTTAACTTTGCTCCTTGTTGTGACTCAGATAGCTAGGTCGTCAACTTTAGGGGCAGTAGATGCAGAATTGTGAGCCATCAATTATTCAGCTTTTTGAGAACTTTAAGAGGTGTTCTTCTTAAGTGCCATTTGAATTTTTGGAGAAAGAGATGAAAGGCAAAGAAGGTCCCACCAGGCATGACAAATTTGCAAACACAAATTTCGAATAAAGCGAAAATGGCACCACAAAATAAATTTCTTTCTATTTCTTCAGAAAATAATGGGTACAATCTCCATATACGTATATCAAGTACAAATATGATCTCCTTAAGGTTTGCACCGTTGAACACCGACAATGGATTTGACTTCTTGACGACGGCACGAGGCTTGATCTCAATCAAGAGATTTCTTCTTCAAAATATGAAAGAGGGCACGTGGCTTGATCTCCTTCAAGTAATTCTTCTTCAAAGTAGAGGACATGGGACTTAATTCTCTGGCTTGAAGGGTGATTTGGGTCTAAAGGCTTGAATGAGGGTACGAGGCTTGATCTCAATCAAGAGATATTTTCTTCAATATAGAGGACCGAGGGCTTGATCTCTAATATGAAGAAAGCTTTTCTTAGTTTTTTTAAGGTTTTGATTGAGAGAATTTAAGAACCTTTAAAGTCTCTATTTCTCTCTTTGATTTCTAATCCCTTCAAATGAAAAATGAAGCTTTATTTATAGAGAAAACCATCCCAAAACAAGAGGGGCTTTTTAGGTATTTCCCAAATTTCTTTATTTTTATTAGGGTTATTTATGCTAATAGTCCTTATACTTTATCTATTGTGTCAATTTAGTCCTTGTACTTTTAATTGTGTCAATTTAGTCACTGTACAATTCAAAATGTGTCAATTTGGTCATTAGAGAAAATTTTATGTTAAGTTTTTAGTTAAATTTTTAATAATTTGGTAACGAATTGGGTTAAATTGAGTAAACGGATGAATTTATAGAAAGCCTTCTAGGTAGGGCTCGCAAAATTAGACATGACATGGAGATAGCTGTTTTAGATTGGAATTACTGAAGCTAGGTTGAATTTGACTTGACTTCTTTAATCCGTTTAGGTAATGAGGTTGATTTGGATTTGACATATGTAACCCGTTTTCGACACGTTTAATTTGTTTATATAGTTATATTAGATACCTAAGAGATATACTATTGTTATTATATATAGTTTTTGTAGCCTATCGTATTCACAATAATTTGTACTAATTTTAGTAAAGCTAATTTGATAATTTAGTTTAACAATGATAAATATGTCGTGGGGGAAGATCAGGTACAGTGGCTATTTTACTGCTAATACTGCCATTGGGGGAAAGAGAGAGAGGGAGAGAGGAGGAGGGGGTGAGGGGTAAGTTAGGATTTTTTTTTAAATTTAAAAATTATTTAAATTATATTATATAATAATTTTAATATATAAATTTATTTATTTAATTATTTATATTAAATTATTTAAATAAATTTATTTGTTTGATTATTTATTATTTAGATACTTGTTAAATTTTTGTTAAAAATATCAAAATGACTTATTATATTCTCGTTACTATTCACTATTTTAGCATATTTTATATAAATAGTGAGTATGCCAAAATAGTGAGTAGTAACGAGAATATAATAAGTCATTTCGATATTTTCAACGTCAGAGGAGTCATTGCAATACCACTCAAATACACAAGGTGTTGAAGATTACAATGAGCTTTATAAACAGTATTACGAGGATGAGGCACAAAGGCAGCTGATTCTGCAGAAACTTCAACAGTTTGGTGGCTGGACCTATCCATGTGCTGGTGAAGGTTCTAGTCCCTGTGAGCAATTGGGTATGAACCCTGTTGTTCATGGACATCAATTCTCAGAAAAGCCTGTGCCTAGTCCAGCAGTCCTTTTTACTTGCTGCCCCTATGATGATCAATGTCCGATAGTGCCACGCTCCTTGTTGCCTTCTTGCCATTCTCTTGCAGCGAGTGCTGGTCCTTGTTCTGATCCTGCAGCGCCAGTAAATACTAGAGAACAAACTGTGCTTCACGATGCATATATCACTAGAACAGCAATGAGAGCTGTAGAAAGGGCAATATCCACATTAAAGGAAAACTATAGTAGATGCCAGACTAATATGACAACATGCTTCTCAGGTTGGGGGTCCTCGGAAACAGCCTCTCTTCCACACGGAAGGGGTAAGGCTACGTACACCCACCCTCCCCAGACCCTGCTTATGGCGGGAGTCATTGCGGCACTAGGACTGTTGTTATTGTTGTTGTTGTTGTTGTTGTTCGATATTTTCAACAAAAATTTAACCAGTATCTAAATAATAAATAATCAAACTAATAAATATATTTAAATAATCAGATAAACAAATTTATATATTAAAATTAATATATAATATAATTTAAATAATTTTCAAAATTAAAAAAAATATGACTTAATACAACAACAACAATCCCAGTGCCTCAAAGGGCTCTCGCATAAGCAGGGTCTGGGATGGTAGATGTATGCAGCCTTCTCCCTTCCAGGAGCCACCCTAAAGGGAGGCTGAATCCGAGGACTCCAAAAATCTGACTTAATCCAATAAACAAATTTAGATATTAAATAATTTTTAAATTAAAAAAAGTCTAACTTACCCCTCACCCCTCTCTCTCTCTCTCTTTCCCCTCACCGCAGCATTGGCAGTGAAAAAAGCCACTGCACCTGATCTTCCCCCGTATGTCATGCTAATTTAATAATTTAAACTATTTTATAGCCTATCAATATTGAGGTGTATTATTAACATATTTGTAAGTTGACAAACTATTATTTAATGAAAAAGTTACCTTAGATAAGCCAATTTCATTATTCTACAATTTCAACTTATTGTTACTGTTATTATTTGGCATTATTTTTTGATTTTTTTTGTTTTGTAATTTTTTGATAATCGATCATCTTATTTGTTAAAAATTATGATCATTTTGTTATCTTTTTTCCTTCAGTTTTTACTTATTGTTATTACTAATAGCCTAATTGTATACATTTATTTTAGACAAAGATTACTTATTGTTTTTTTTTATTTTATTAGTACAATTTACTTTCGATTTCATATCCTTGTAATGTATTACTTGACCTATTGTTGATTAGTATTGAAAAATCAGATAATTTAGAATATGAGAAAGGAAATAGAAGACCTAAAAATGCATTCGTTATATTTTGATGACAATATTTTATTTTATGTCATTTAATTTATGTATTTAACGTTGAGTTTAAATTGAACTAATGACTTTTATGTTATTTTTAGGGAAAAATATGAAGAAAGCAAACAAGATTGAATTACCTATGAATTAACTGCATTGCTAAAGGGAATTATATGCAATCACTACAGGAATTACTTGCAATCACCTTAGAAATTACCTATGACCAGCACGTGAATGCCATGTAGGGAATTACTTTGCCTTGAGAATTACTTGTAATCACCTTAGAAATTACCCACAATCATCACAGGAATTACACGTGATTGCCATTTGAATTGTTCGCTATCACCACAGAAATTACCCTCGATCACCACAAGAGTCACTCGTAATTACAACAGGAATTACCCGCTATCACAGCAGGAGTTACCCGCGATCACCACAGGAGTTACCTGCGATTACCATGGGAATTATCCATGATCACAGCGGAAATTATCCGCTATAACCATAGGAAATATCCACAGCAGTTACTCGCGATCACCACAAGAACCACTTGCGATCACAACAAGAATTACCCGTTATCACCATAAGAATTATCCGAGATCGCCACATGAATTACTCGGGATCACCACAGGAGTAACCTGTGTTCACCACAAGAATTATCCACGATTATCCTAGGAGTTACCTGTAATGCAACGGGAATTAACTGCGATCATAATAGAAATTACCCGCAATCACCACATGAATTACCCGCGATTACCAAAGAAATACCCAGGATCACCATAGGAATTACGCGCTCTCAGGAATTACGCTCGATCACTACAGGAATTGGTCGCGATCAACACAGGAATTACCTGCAATCACTAAGGGAATTACCCGTGATCACCTAGGGAATTACCCGCGATCATCACAAGAATCACCCGCGATCACCACAAGAATTATCCATAATCACCACTTGAATCACCCGCGATCACCACAGGAATTACCCGCAATCACCACAGGAATTATCCACAATCAGTATAGTAGTTACCCGCGTTCACCACAGGAATTACCTGCGATTGCCACCGTAATTACAATCACAACGGGAATTATCTATCACCCTAAAATTACCTAGGATCACCTAAAGAATTACCTGTGATCATAAGGGGAACTACCTATAAAGAATTATTTGTGATTAATATGAGAATTACCTATGATCACTTGAGGAATTATCCTCAATCATCATAGGAATTACCCATAATCACCATGGGAATTGCTTATGATCACCATGGGAACAACTACACTTTTTTACCGATATAAATGATTAACAAATGTTTTAAACGTATTATGAATTTTTTTAAAAATTTAACTATGCTTAATTTTATTCAATAACCAAATGCTCTTGTTCAAATCAATTTTTTTTTTCCTATTTGTACTTTTCAATTAATTATAGAATTTGTACGATCAGGGATGCCTTCTAGGTAGGGCTTACAAAATTAGATACGACACGGAGATAACGAGTTTGGATCGTAGTTATTGAAGCTAGGTTGATTTTGGGTTGACTCCTTTAACCAGTTTAGATAATTGGGTTGAATTTGAGTTTTATTAGGATAATATCCCTTAGGATATTATCTGTTAGAATAATATCTCTGATTTATATTTATCCGTATATTTAGCCTAAGGGCTTACTTGTAATTCCCTCTGTATTCATATTATTATTTATACGTGGCTCAACAACCCTATTGGATATGCTTCCTTAAACTATTCTCTCACATGGTATCAGAGCATACCTAACAAAAAAGAAAACATACTTTTTTTTCTTTTGGTTATCTTCTCTCACCCACTGTCAACATCCACCCAAACCCTAACCCTAGCGCCGCCACCCCTGCCGCGGCACCCAACCCCTCTCTCGGCGGCTATCCTCTCCTCCCGTGATGGTTCTCCAAGGTTGCATAGTGTGATATTCTCTCGAGGTGGATGTCATGGCTGCACCCTCGAATTCCTCCTCCCCCTCGCCATCCGCCTCCCAGCCACCATCTCCCTCTCTTCTTTCACCCATGGCGGATCTCCCCCGAACGTCCTCAACAACCTACACTCGGGTCTCTGCCCGTACCCATGTCGGCGTCCCTGTTTCCTGTCTCAAACATTGGACCCCCATACTCTCTCCCAAATTTACCAATGGGTTACCCTGGCTCACAAACCAATTTCTCATCTCCCTTCCCCACTTCTTTCCTGGAGATGTCCTACATGGCTCCTCCTCTTCCCGCGGCTCCCCTTCCCATATCCTCTATTACGAGCCTTGTTACCATTAAACTCGAAAACCCTACTGACCATATTGCCTGAAGAGAACAAGTCTCTATGATACTACGTGCCCATCGTCTAATGGGCTTTGTTGATGGCTCTCTTCTTGTCCTCCCTCCCAAATACAAACTCCAATAGGTATCTTCATCTTTAATCTTGACTTCCAAACCTAGTCCTGTGTTGACCAAAGTATTAGGGCTTGTTTGTTTGTTTTCCTTGCTCGGTCAGTTCTCAATGATGTTATACTCCACCCCACATCCAAAGCGATGTAGGATGCCCTAGCTAAACATAGAATGAAAGTGAAATTCCATCCTAAGAAAAGATTTTAGCAATCCTTTTCCAGGCCAGAGGTCTTCTTTCTTCTGTCGTCTTGCTAGCGAATGCTTCAGGGACCACTCACTTGCAAAAGAATTTGACCTACACTCCCAACTGGTCACCTTACGAAAAGATAATAAAACCATGACTGCCTATCTCACCGAACTTAAGACCATTGTTGATGACCTCGTAGCCATTGACTCCCCGGTCTCTAATCGGGAATTGATGCATTATGCTCTCTTTGGCCTTCCCCCGGAATACGCCGCCTTCAACACTTTTACTCGTCAGTCCTCTCGTGATCTCCCGTTTGAACAACTAAAGACGAATCTTTTAGATGAAGAAGTAGCTCTGTCTCGGATTCACACTCGGTCCAATCCCGAACACGGTCATGCGCTAGCTGTCATGGGTCACGGCCCTGATGCCTCGGGTAAAACCGGGGTCGTGGCGGGGCGTAGGCGAAAAGGTCGTGGGCGTAACTCCAATTGTCAAGGAGGTCAAGGAGGACGTGGTGGAACATACGGTCAACAAAACCCTGGATCGGGTCAGCATACTTTCTGTCAACCCCCACCGGCACCGGAACCGTGGGCTTGTCCAGCTCCGCGCCCGCCTCAAGTAGGTATACTTCGTCCCGGGCCCCTTTTCTGTCAGATTTGTCATCAAGCAGGTCATATTGCCTCTCTCTGCCCACATCGATATGTCAATACCGACCTTTCCTACTCCCTTTCTGGTATGTCGGTTACAGACTCTGCTGATCCTACGTGGTACCCTGACTCAGGGGCTTCTAACCATATGACATCAAAACCAGGTATTTTGAAAAATATTTCCCCTTAATTTGGTTTTCAATATGTTCAAGTTGGCAATGGCTCCCTGTTACCTGTTACACATGTTGGTTCTTCTAAATTGCGTGCTCCCTCGCGTGAACTTAACCTTTCTAAAGTATTTTTGGTTCCTGGTCTTACTCACAATCTCCTTTCCATTAAACAATTGTGTCGAGATAACAACTGTAGTGTCAAATTTGACTCGTCCTTATTTTGTGTTAAGGACAAGGCTACGGGGACGCCCCTACTCAGGATACTCAGTAATGGACCGCTTTATGCTTCTCTCCACACCTTACAGGACTTGTCGCATGGACTGCTCCTGCATATTTATGGCACAGGCACTTAGGACATTTAGGTCATACTGTTTTTGATGTTTTGCGTAGTCGTTCTTTGCTTTCTTCTAGTTCTGGTTCTAGTTCGGTCAAACATTGTAAGGCTTGTTGTTTAGGCAAGTCGCATCGTTTACTGTTTACTCGTGTTATGCATGCTACTACTGCACCTTTACAATTAATACATTTTGATGTTTGGCAATCTCCTGTTCAATCTAATTCTACTTTACGTTACTATGTGCTTTTTATTGATGACTACTAACGCTTTACCTGGCTCTATCCGATGCAACGCAAAGACGAAGTGTACTCCATTTTTTTTTGATTTTAAGGTCTTTGTTGAAAACCAATTTCATACTACTATCAAGTGTTTTCAAAGTGATGGGGGTCGTGAGTTTGATAACAAATCTATGGCTTCCCTTTGTCGCCAACATAGAATACATTTTCGTCTTTCTTGTCCTAATGGAGTGGCGGAGCGTAAGCATCAACATTTAAGTGAAATGGCATGGACCCTTCTTTTTCAGGCGCAACTACCATATGAATTTTGGGCTGATGTTGTATATGTTGTGTGTTTTACTATTAATCGATTGCCTACTCCACTTTTGCATAATATGTCTCCTTTTGAACGCCTTTTCAATCAAGTGCCAAATTATAAAGTTTTTCGGGTCTTTGGGTGTGCATGTTATCCTAACATCACATCTCGTACTGCTCACAAATTAGCCCCCGTGCTCCATCCCATGTGTGTTTCTTTGGTATGCGGCGGGCTATAAGGGTTATTGTTGTTTCAATCTTGCTACGGGTCGTGTCCATGTTAGTCGTCATGTCCACTTCGTTGAAAACATTTTTCCATATAAGAACCTAGTCTCTAGTTGCACTGCGGCCCCTACTAGCTCTTTCAAGGATGTCCCACTTCTCCTTCTTCTCCCGGTTAGAGGTTCCCCACTCGCGGTTTCGTTTGGTCCTCATGGGGCTAGCCCGTCGGGTGTCACACTCGCTGGGTCCCTCTCGTCCCTCATCGCGGACCCACCTGGTGTCCATGATACTGTGGTACCCTCACTCACTCCTCCCTTGCCGGTGTCTTCACCGTCACTGCTTCACTCCCCTCCTGCCACGGTACCGGTGTCTTGGGCGCTCTCCACTCCGATCACTGTTAAGCTCCCTGGGAGATCCCGAGTTCAGCCGACTACACACGGCTCCGATGAGCAGATCCCCTCGGTCCAGGATCCCGTGGGCTCGTCCTCAACACAAGGAGGCCATCCTATGCGCACTCGTCTCAAAGACGGCATTCGCAAGTCCAAGCACATTCTTTCTCTCAATTCGATTGTAGTCGTCCAGGAACCCACATGTCTTTCCCAAGCTGTTAAAAACCCCCAGTGGCAGGAGGCTATGGCTGAGGAATTTAATGCTCTAATTCTTAATCAGACATGGGACCTTGTACCCCCTTCCCCTGCTCAAAATGTTGTTGGGAGCACCTGGAAGTATAAAGTCAAGTATAAACCGGATGGCTCAGTTGAGCGCTTCAAGGCTCGCCTTGTTGCACAAGGCTTTCAACAGCTTGAAGGTCTTGATTATTTTGAAAATTTTAGCCCGGTTGTCAAACCAACTACCATCAGGTTTATTCTTGCACTGGCAGTCACCAACTCTTGGTCTATTCGCCAACTTGAAGTCAAAAATACATTTTTACACGGTTTTCTAAATGAAGAGGTATACATGCGTCAACCCCCTAGTTTTATCCATCCAAAATTTCCAACGCATGTATGCCACCTGCGGAAGGCCTTGTATGGCCTGAAACAGGCACTTCAGGCTTGGTTTCACAGGTTTAGTTCGTTCCTCTATAGTCTTGGATTTTATTGTAGTAAGGCAGATCCCTCTCTCTTTATCCACCGTTCCCCATCCAGTATTGTATGCCTTCTACTATATGTTGATGACATCATACGGACTGGCTCAAATCCGGACCTCCTTACCAAATTCATCAGCTCTCTGTCTACTCAGTTTGCCATGAAGGACCTTGGTCCACTTCACTACTTCCTTGGTATTGAAGCTCATCATTCCCGACATGGCATGTTCTTATCTCAATGGCATGTTCTTATCTCAACATAAATATATCCTGGACCTCTTAAACAAGCATGAAATGCTTGAAGCCAAACCTATTCAGACTCCTATTCCTGCTTGGGCCCAACCTTCTGCGGCTGATGGCGAACCGCTAGACGATCCCATCGTGTTTCGTAGTGCTATTGGAGCTCTTCAGTATCTTACAATGACCCGGCCAGACATATGTTATGCGGTCAATCATGTGTCCCAATACATGCATGCTCCGATGACTTTCCATTGGCAAATGGTAAAACGCATTCTACGATACCTCAAGCTCACTCTTGATCATGGCCTCACCATCACCCCTGGTTCCTGCACCTCAGTCACTGCTTATGCTGATGTTGACCAGGGGGGTGTCCTAATACTCGTCGCTCTACCACTGGGTTTGCCTTATTCCTTGGACCAAACCTCATATCCTGGCGTGCCAAAAAGCAACCAATGGTTGCTAAGTCCACCACTGAATCCGAGTATCCAGCTATGGCTAAGCTTGTGGTTGACTATGACTGGATTCGCTATCTCATGCGTGACCTTGGGTTGTGCCATTCTGGTCCCATTCTTATTTATTGTGATAATGTGTCTGCTACATACTTGGCTGCGAATCCCATCTCCAATGATCGCAGTAAACATGTTGATGTCGATTTTCACTATGTACGAGAGAAGGTGGTTAAAGGTGATATCCAGGTTCGATACACGCCTACCACCAAACAGGTTGCTGATATCTTCACGAAAGGATTGGTTACTGATCGCTTCTGCTTCCACAAAGCCAATCTACATGTTGGCCCCCCCCCCCCCTGCCCTGCGCGCGCGCGTACAGATTAAGGGGGCATATTAGGATAATATCTCTGATTTGTATTTATCCGTATATTTATCAGCCTAAAGGCTTACTTGTAATTCTCTCTGTATTTATATTATTATATATACGTGGCTCAGCAACCTTATTGAGTATGCTTCTCTAAACTATTCTTTCACAAGTTTGACCTATTTAACCTGTTTTCGATATGCTTAACTTGTTTATATAGTTACTTTAGGTATTTTTAGAGATATACTATTGTTATTATATATAATTTTTTGTAGCATATCTCATCTAAGATAATTTAAACTTTTTTTAGTAATGCTAATTTGATAATTTATTTTAACAATTAGAAATATGTCATGCTAATTCAACAATTGTCTATGATCAACCTAGGAATTACCTGCGATCACCACAGGAATTACCTACGATCACCACAGGAATTGCCTGTAGTCACCATTACCCACTATCATCACCAGAATTACCTACTATAACCGTAGGAATTATCCATGATCACCATAGGAGTTACCCAAATTCACAGTCATAATAGGAATTGCCCCTCATTACCACAGGCACTAACCTCGATCACCACAGGAATTACTTATAGTCACAAGAGGAAATTACCCGCGGTCACCATATGAATTAACTGCAATTACCACAAGAATTACCAATGATTACAATAGGAATTACCCGCGATCACCATAGGAAGTACCTGCTATCACCATAGGAATTACTCGCGATTACCACATAAATTACGCGCAATCACCACAAGAATTACTCATAATGGATTCAACTTCACTACTTTACTCTTTCTAACAACCATTTTGGTTTAATTACTTGGGCTCATTTCAAACAATAATTTATTCAAACTATTAAAAAACTTTAAATCCTCAAATAACATGTATAAAATTTACAAAATATTGACGATCGCAATTGACAATCTGCACTCTTGAATTTTGGTTCCAAATTTTTTCTTTTGCCATGCACACAAAACAAAACATGAAAAGGGATAAATCTTTTTCTGTTTTCATTTTTCAATCCATCTCTCTACCATTTATGCGGATTTTATTCAAGTCATCTCTCTATCTCTATGATTTAGTGGTATTGTTTACTATTGGATTTATTTGAATTAATGCATGGCCGAGATGCACATTATTTACCTCGACATCACTAAGTTTATGTTGGATTATACAAAAAGAAAAAAAGAAAAAAACTATTGAACCACATTAATTTGATCATAAAAAGAGTACATAGGGAACCTAATATTAACATTTGGTGTAGTCCCAATTATTGAAAAGAAAATTTAACTTATGTTGTTTTGTATTAAAGAACAAGTAAAGGAGGCACGCAAAAATGCTAATTTGATACAATAATAAATAAAAATTTTAAAATAAGCATAAAGAATAAAGGGTTCTCACTGAGAAAGTAGTATAGACTAGTAATGAGACATATTGAGATTTGCGAATTGTAATTGTTGTCAATAAACTTAATTGCTTGCCTTGCCCCTGTTTTTTATAGACACAAGTTCAAAATTCAAAATTATATCTTTATCGAATCGATTAAAATTTTAACTGACATCAAAAGAATTCGAACTTAATTCGTCTTGTATTACAAATTTGATGTCAAAAAAAATTGAGTGCAATTATACGTGTAAAAAAGAGAATCAAATTAAAATTAAAACATTAAAAAATTTAAAAATTATATAATTAAAAAAACAATCAAATTCAATGAACCAACTATCAAACAGTTGGTATAAAATATAAAATAAAAACTAGAATTACCAATATAGAAAAATCGGGTGCAGTTATTGGTGTGAAAAAGAAAATTAAATTAAAATATAAAATAAAAATTAAATAAACAAAAAAGAATAACGAAACTTGATAGACCGACCTTTGGATAATTGATCTAAATGTTAAATAAATTCACATTTATAGTGATTGAACTTTGAAATCCAAAATTAAGTTAGTAATAGTCATAAATTTAAATTGACGTTAAGGCCTAGGCCGATTTATAAATTATAATGGGTATAAAATAATCCAATATAGAAAACTCCCTTTTTTTTGTGCTAAAAACATAAAAAAATTTAATTTTTGCCTAAAAACATAAAATCTTCTTCTAAAAATAAAATCAAACACTTAACTTTCTCACTTTTAAGGGATAAAATGGTCAAAAAAATTAAATAATGGTAAAGTGATGCTTTTTTAAAAGTAAAGGAGTTTATAAGTTATTTTATTCATGAAGGAGATTTTTTGTTATTAAAGCAAAAGACAGAGGAATTTTTTATAATTTATCCAAAAATTTGCATACATAATTTATATACATAATAGTATAATAAAATATAACTAAATGACAAAAAATAATCATATTATAATTTTATTCATGATAATATTTTTACGAAAATAATAATACAACCACAATATTACCAATTATGTGCTCAAAATTACCAATATGTGTGCTGACACACAAATTTTGTACATTGATGCACACATGTATTCAAAATTACTAATTATATACTCAATATTACTATTTTTGTATTTAAATACTAAAATTTTATAGGTGCAGAAAATAGGCAACCTGTACAAAACAAAATATAGTTGCACTGGAACATAGACATGAATATGGAGGGGCAATATTGGAAATATGAGTAAGTAGCTCGTAGCCTAGTGGTGTGGTTCTTGGTTCGCCTATGTGAGAGCGCTGGGGTTTAAGCCCCCACTAGAGCACCCCCTCCTCTGAATTTACCATGATAAAAAAAAAATAATAATAATATTGGAAATATAAATAGGAAGAGACAAAATGCTCCGCATTTATCAAAATTTCCACTGACATTATCAAGGGCCAAGGAAAATCCCATATTAGTGGATTACCGAAGTAGATGTAAATATATAAATATAGAGTTATTTATATTAAAGATTTATATATTTTAATTATTATATTAATTTAATTTTTATAATTTTAATTATGT
Source organism: Simmondsia chinensis (assembly GCA_018398585.1). Taxonomy (NCBI): domain Eukaryota; kingdom Viridiplantae; phylum Streptophyta; class Magnoliopsida; order Caryophyllales; family Simmondsiaceae; genus Simmondsia; species Simmondsia chinensis. Next base: position 21,448,062 of record JAGTTD010000018.1, read on the forward strand.
CAATTTAGTTCTTCTATTTTTTATATTATGTCAACTTGGTCTTTAGAGTAAAATTTATGTTAAATTGTTGATTAAATTTTAGGATTATTTATATTTTAGTATCCTGACTTTTTTTGAAATAATTAAAAGGACCATGACCTTTATGAATTATTAAAAAGGCCCCTAAATTTTTGTAGTAACAATAAAAAGGCCCCTCTTAATCATGATAACGTCATTTTTCATCGATAAAATTGACTTGGCAACTGGTTTTTATTAATGGACCTAAAGTACGTTTCAACACTCTTGCTCTTACGTTATAAGCATGAAATTCTAGACATTATATTATATAAAAGCTATTTATTTTCGCTTAATTTGTTTCAAAATATGGTTATTAAAGGATACTTTTTTTCATTTTACTATAGGATTAATAAAAACGCAGCTCCCACGTTTGCCTTGTGGGCTAAATATGACACCGTGATATCGGAGATGGGCCTTTTTATTATTGCGACAAAAACTTAAGGGCCCTTTGGTTAATACGATAAAAACTTACGGGCCTTTTAATAATTCAAAAGGTCAATATCTGTTTTATTATTTTCAAAAACGTCAAGGTATTAAAATATAAATAACTCTAAATTTCAATGGTTGGATTAATTTCAGTCAATTGATGTATTTGTACTGAATTACTTACAACTAATATAATTTTATCATTAAATATCTCATCCTTAACTTAACTTAAATTTAATTATTAAACTAATTGACATAATTAAAAGTACAAGAATTAAATTATAAATAAAGTACAAAATTTTTTAATATAAATAATATATATGTGTATATTGATTAAAAGTAATTTTCTTTGCATATCCTTTCTTTCTCTCTTTTCCAAACCCTATTACGGGCAGCCATCCGATCCCTTTATTGTTTGTAAGGAAAGGGGTACAGGAAAGAGTGAGGAAAAACAAGGGTATAAAAGGCAAATTAATAATGTACCAATTCATTCCAATTACTTCAAATTTCTTCAGTTAATCGAACCGCAAATTCGAACTGGTTTACCGTATTTTAGGTATTTCTGTTCACTATTTCGTAACTCGCTGATGAAATCTCGCTTTTTCTGTGATGCACGGTCGGATGACACTTCAATGGCTAAATTGAGCTGATCTCAGCCAGGTGCGTTGCGATTTTATACTCGATAATTGCAGTTCTACCTTCCAATTGATTTGCATTTGTAGCAATCGTGATAAGTTAAGCCTTTTCCCCCTCTTTTTGTGGCTCAGGTGATGGAGGGCAAGAGGAACCCTAGAAATTGCTTTATATCAGTGTAAAACATTGACCTTTTGAAAAGGAATATATATAATAAGCTTGGGTTATTTGCTTCCTTACTATCTGTTAAATTTTACCGGGCCTTAGACATAATCTATGGGGATGGCATATATGAGGTCTATATATAAGCTTAGGCTAGTTCACAGGCTTGCATGTCTGTTATTGCTGCTTGCATGTCTGGTACTGCTTTGGGGGCTTTTTGGAAACAACCCGCCCCACAGTGTGGTAAGGCTGCATATATTGTGTCAATTTAGTCCTCAGCTTTTTATTTATTTTAATTTAATCCTTATACTATTTACATTGTTTAATACTACGGTGAAACTTAAAGCTAAGTTAATGGTGTAACTGTTAACCGCATGATCAGGGGAGATGCAAGTAAGCTAATAAAAACACAATCATTGATCCAATTTAACCGCATTTGTGACCGGATCACTCATAATTATGTCATTAACTTAAGTTTAACTTCACCACATGACTAAATTGTCACAATTTGAATTGTACAAGAATTAAATTGACACAATAAATGAAGTATAGGGACCTGTGATGTGAATAACCCTTTTTCAGTTATGTTTGATGAAGCATGTTTTACTTCCTTCCTAGATACTGTTGTTGACACTGGTATGCCATACAGTTAATGGTGCTATGTTATTGACATTACGACCTTAGGTGTGTATGCAAGGCTGTTTCCTCTGCAACTGAGATGAAACTTTGTTGCCTTTTCCATCTTCTTTTGTCACAGTTTTTATCTGCTTGGTTGGTCTACGATCTCGCATACGATTTAATAATTGGATTCAGTGCATTCGATAGATAAAACCAAACGTAGCGACATTCGGAGAATCTGATGTTTAAACTATTTGAATGGAGTTCAATGAGACTACTTTTGTGTGTTTGATAAACCCTTAAAGGATCAGCTTTGTAGTGTAATTTTTTATGTTTCATGTCCTACTTGAGGTTTGGGATCTTTTTTTTGATCTTTTTGAGCTACTTTGCATTGTGCAGGAACTACGATGGCAAATAGAGAAGCAAAAATCTTATTTTGCTATTGTCATGTGGGTGGAAAGCTTGTTGTTAATGCAGATAAATCAGTTACCTATGAAGGCGGCAACGTAGATGGATTTGTAATCGATCAAAACACGACCTTGGATGCATTCATTGCTAGAGTATGTGAACGCCTTCAAATTACACCAGCGTGCAAGCTGTTGCGTTACACTTTGAAGTTCGACAAGAGTTGTCTTTTGCACTTGAAAGACCAGCAAGCACTTGACAACTTTTTGACCTTTAATGATGGTGCCGCTTGGGTTTATGTATTTGACACGGAAGACATTGGAACACTTCTTGGTTCTAGTCCTAGGTATGTGTGTTTTTGGTTTTGCGTTGTTTTGCTTGCAGTGACTTCAATTCTCTATTCTGCTTCCATAATACACTCGTGGTGGATAACAATACATGAACATTGGTATGTTAATTAGACATGATGTCGGAATGTATAAGAAAATTGATAGAGTACTGATTGTGGCTAGGCCAAGGATATAAAGACTTAATCACAGAGAAAAATAAAATAAACTCTCAGTTTTATTGATAATTTTCAACTGATCAATGAATGACTTACATGGGTAGCCCCCAAGAGATTTGTAAGTGAAGACTCCCTAAATGATAAAAGCAATGATAAATTGAACCCTAATTAATAAATATAAGGATAAATACTAACAATGTTGAAACTCTAAAATACAGTACAAAAAACTTCTAGAAATTGGGCTAATAAAAAATAAACTACTTAAATCAGGTCAAACTTAATGGACACTCTATGTCGAGACATGTCAAATTAGGTCAAGAACATAGAACAATCTTAGAAAATAGTTGAGTTTGAGTGACATAAATCTAGCCTCTTCTGATTTTTCCTTGTTTACTATTTTATGTCTTGCATTGAAATTTTAATGTCGTTGTTAGGCATTCCAATGTGGACAGCTTGTCAGCCTCGCAAAGAAGCGTGGAAGTTCAACATGGTGATGAAGATGCAGCTGTCCAAGACAACCGAACATCTACCGAGACTCCTCCACCAACTCTCAATGACTGTGACGAGGAACTATTCAGTGAAGGACAACAATTCCAAAGTCCAGAAGCTTTTCAACAGTCTTTATACAAGTTTGCCTTGGCTAAACACTTCAGATACAAGTTCGTTAAAAATTGCTGGTTACAGTTTGACGTGAGATGTGACATTCAGGGATGTCCTTGGAAGTTGGTGGCTCGAGGCGCTAAAGTTAGTGGTATTGTTAGAGTTAAGAGATTAATCAATGTCCACAAGCACCCAGAACAGTCTGAGAAATTTGAATCTTCTCCTGATTACCTACCACGAGCAATTTGCAACGATGTTGAAAACGAGGGATTTGTGAAGCCAAGAGACTTGTATAGACTAATTCCGTGGATGTGTCAACGTATACTCGATGTGATGCCCGGGTCAGTTGCTTCTTGGAAAGCTAGTGAAGATAACCGATTTAAGCAAATATTTGTTGCGTATAGTTGCTGCATCCGTGGGTATCAGCTTGGATGTCGCCCCTTGCTGTTTATTGATGACTACTATATCATGAGACCATTCAGAGGCACTCTACTTTCTGTGACTGCACTAGATGCTAATGACGACGTTTTTCCATTGGCGTTTGCAGTTATCAACTCTGATACAATTGACTGGTTGTGGTTTTTAGATGAGCTTAAATCTGTGTCGGGTGATCGTGACACCGTGTTGGTATTCAAGAATAATGGTATGGTGAAAGAATTTTATGAAGTATTCGGTGCTGAGAATCACTGCTTCAGTTACTCGCATATAAAAGAAAAGTTTGCCTCGTTTGTCGAGCAGGTTGACCTAGGACAGAACGGCAAGAAAAATGCGGTTGCTCTTTTGAATACCATTATGCATTCAAGGTTACATTCTGATTACGAAAACGCTCTGCAGATGATGTATCAGTTTAATGCGGATTTGTATAATTGGGTTCTGACAAACAGCCCGAATCATTGGGCTAATTCGCAGTTTAAGAGAAGGCGATGGGACAAGTTTGACTCGGATTTTGCAGAATCCTTCAACTCATGGATAGTGAATGCGAGCCATGTGCCACTTTTCGAGTTCATAACTTCACACCAACACAAATTAGCAGAGATTCTTCATGAGAGACAAAAAGACCTTGCAACATGGACTGCTCCGGTTGGAGAAAAGATCAAGCTAAAAGTTGAAGAAAACACGAAGAAATCTCAAGATTTTGTTCTTCTCCAAGTCCTTGGGCCGGTGTTTCAGTTTCAGAGTGACAGGTCAGCGTTCGAGGTTGATCTGGCAAAGGGTTTATGCACTTGCCTTGAGTGGCAAATGACCGGGATTCCTTGCCCGCATGCTTGTGGGGCAATTAAATGGGCAAATATTGATGTCTATCACTTTGTTGAGAAAGTTTATCACAAGGAGTCTCAGAAAAGTATTTATGCAGAACTGTTGCAATCCGTTCCGACCGATGACTTGCCTTGTGATGATACTCCAGGTTCACATACTAAATACATATTCGTATTTTTCCATTTAATAAGGGTGTTTAAGTATAATTGGCAATAATACAGTAAATACATATTTTTTGATGTTGTCTATATAATACACGTTTTGACGCGGCACGAGGTTAATATAAAATATAGGATTCATTAAGATAGCTAGATTAGAAGGAATTTACATATATTTCTACTTTTGAATTTTGTAGATATTAGTTTATCCTTTAGGTTTATTGAGTTAGGTTACTTTTATATTTGTACAAGGTTTTCTATTCTTATATGAATTCCTTTTAGTTACATTCCTGTTTAGTTTAGTTTTCATATTTCTATTCAAATTGTTTTTGTTTAGATTTCTCTCTCTATACATAAAGACCTTAGGTTATTGTAAGAGGCATCTTCTTCCTATTATTCAGTAAAATATAGCCTAAGGGTTTATTATTTTCCCGAGTTTAGAGATTTCTTTCGGTGGATTCTGAATATGTCCGCTCGAGTGAAATTCGAGCAACACCCGTTCGTGTTTTTTATGAACTTAACAAATCTGAAACCTGGTTCCGTCCTGCATTAGTTGGTATTAGAGGAAGTTCTGATCCATTATTTTTGTTCCGACGACCCAAATCCAGAGTTGTGCCTGGACCTTCAACATCCAGATCATCATCTTCTACTTTCGTCATTTCTCCACCAACCACCATCATCATCCTCCCCAAACCACCCAAATCACCACCGTGACCCCCAAATCACAACAATCACCCTCAAATTACCGCCTACACTGCCTAACGTCACTACCACCCCTCACATATGCGCCTCCGTGAATCACCGCCACTGGCCTGAACTCGACCTCCGCCGGTCGACCACATCCACGGCCTCAAAGCAGCCGAGCAACTGTGACTTCAAACGAAGAAAGGTATACGTCTTGAACATTGAATGTTGTTTCATATAAGATGTGTATCTAATGGAAAAACCTGAGAACAGGCTCAAAGAAAACCACCAAGGGACTAGATATTGGTTATGGGGTGATTCAGATGATAGTTCTTTAATAGTAAGGATTCACAATGTTTCCTATCCCATTACTCATAGTGATCTATATCGATATTCCGCCCTTGTGGATCTATAGAGGATATTACTTGGGTTGACAATACTTACCTTGCATGTGTACAATTTTACTATCGTGATGATGCAGTCTATGCAAAGCAAGAAGAACAAGCGGCATATATCTATTATGATTGTTGTGTCAGCTTGATATTGAGCTCGCTAGTGAATTAAAGCGTCACGAGATTGTAGGACGTCTCAAAGAGCTTCTAAATATTTGGAACACATGTTGACTTTGATGACAACAAAATTGTCAAGTAACTAAATAAAGTTGAAGAAAGTCAATGAAAGTTTGTTACTACTGATAGTATTGTAGAACCAAAAACAGAAGAAATAAATAGTGAAGAGAAGACCCAACAAATTGTTGAAGTAAAGCAAAATGAATTGAAGAATGAAGAAGAAACAAGGGCTGAAGAACTCCCCCAAATAGCAATTGAGTTCAACAATGAAGGATGTGAAAGAAAGCTTATATAAGCTGATGATCTTAAGGTTGAACTCTCCCATATAGCAATTGGGTTCAACAATGAAGAATATGAAGAGAAGCCTATGCAAGTTGATAATCTCAAGATTGATGTAGAGCATGTTCAACATTTTGAGTTTGTTATCCTTGATAATTTTTTTGACAATCTTTCTGGATTCTATTCGAGGGCCTTCTTTGAACATGACCAAGAGCTCTTCCTCAAGCAAAGATCATGGCCTATGATTCACTATTTTATTCTCTCCTTCTACAAAACTCGTGGACAAGTTTTTCGTAATTAGGGGAGAATGACGCGTTATGAGGATAATAGAAAATATGGGATTCATGAAGATAGCTGGATTAGAAGGAATTTAAATATATTTCTACTTTTAAATTTTGTAGATATTAGTTTATCCTTTAAATTTATTGAGTTAGGTTAGTTTTATATTTGTATAAGGTTTCCTATTCTTATAAGAATTCCTTTTAGTTATATTCCTTTTTAGTTTAGTTTTCATATTTCTATTCAAATTGTTTTTGTTTAGATTTCTATCTTTATAAATAGAGACCTTAAGTTATTGTAAGAGGCATCTTCTTCCTATTATTCAATAAAATATAACTTGACGGTTTATTATTTTCCCGAGTTTAGGGATTTCTTTGAATGGATTCCGAATACGTCCTTTCGAGCCAAATTCGAGCAACACCCGTTCGTGTGTTTTACGAACTTAATAATTCTGAAACCCGCTTCCGTTTTGCGTCACGTTTTGTAACATGTATTTGTACTTTTCCAGTTTAAAATACAAATGATTAAGTGAAAATAATCAATACTTAACCTTTTTTAAGTATCAATATTCTATGTTTGACTAAATTTATCACTTTAATTCTCAAGTTATTATTATACCTTATTTTTTACTATATATTATGCTTTCTAGTTCTACTACTGCTATAGTGGCTAATACCATGTATCAAACAAATGCTGAATTATATCACTGCCTACTTTGTTCCCATTTCAAAAGGATATATTTTACAAGTGAACAAATTTTTTACCAAAATCTTCGTATAAAACCAAATAATACACGTATATATTAGATCCCATTTAATTGTTGTACTATATTTTACCAATAGGGGGTGAGAATGGCGCTTTTCTTCTCCGTCCTCCTGCTACGCCAGCACCACGGGGGCGTCCACCGAAAAACACAGTCAACTCCCAAGCAAGCGTCAAGAGAACGATACTATGCACTTTCTGTAATGAAGTTGGCCATATTCGCAGAGCTTGTAAGGAGAGGCGCGCACTGAAGAAAGCTCGGAGGTAAGGTAAGTGTTTTTGTATAATGGATTGTTGTTTTTTTTGTGCTTTTCTCGTTGTGTTGGAGCTGTAAATATGGGATTTCATGAATATCACTTAACGGGTGGCAACTGTATGGGGCTAATGTAGTGTGATAGCTAGACTAGTTTTGAAGTTGTAAAAGGACGTATTGTGAAAGTAACTTAGTTTTGACTCCATACGTAAGTCTAGTAAAAATTTCATATAGAAGTCGTGAGAGTGAAACTATCAATAAATAAGTCAAGTGGGTTACTTCACCTAATGCCAATTGATTTTAGGATGGAACCACCTAAGTGTTAAATGTGGACCTCATCTATGTCAAATCCGTGGGGTCTGACCTAAAGGCCCTATAAAATTTAACACTTAGGCTTCTTTTGATTTGAAGGAACATGTTCTTCCCGGAAAATTTTTCCCGTCTAAATATTTAAATGGGTAAATAGTCTTTTGTTAAAAAGTTTTGTTTGTGGAGTTCTACGTCTTTATATTGAATTTACGCTTGAATAAGTTGAGGTTGAAGTAAAATTTTGAGTTATGCTTAATGAGTACTTTAAAATCTATATAAAAACCACTAACATATAATGAATAAACAATGGTGTGATTCAAAGTGGTAGATTAAAAATTTTCAAATTTTTGGAGGTGGTTTCCTAAAAATTAAAAGGTCGTGCTTTTTAAGGTGGTTTTTTTGTAAAAAAGAAAAAGCAACCCAAAAAATTATAAATTAAGTAGCTATTTCTTGCCTATATAAACATATAAGCATGGTGGAAAATTCTGTTCAACATTAAATATTGTTCTATTCTATTCTTCTCCACTATTTCAAAAAATAGTGTACTTGGTAGTTGTAGTTCGGGGATGTTTTATTGTTGCATGGATAGATGCCCTATGGGTTGTTAAATCTTGGGAAAGAAGCACATTCAAGCTTAATTGTAATACTCCTCTAGGAGAGGCGTTTCCTTTATAAGGATAGCGCTTTTGCATACCTCAACCTAAGATATGCTTTTATAAGCCCCTTTTCTATTTTGTTTTCGTGTGTCTATTGTGTTTTTGTTTTTATTTTTTATCAACTCGTATGTATTGTTGTTTGTATTGAATTATTGGCTCTTGATTCGATGGTGTTTTAATAATGTTATATTATATTTTGTGGCTTTATAACTATTGATGTGTTGATATTAGTTCTTGATTGACATATATTTTTCGGGCTTTGCTATATGGCACGAGAAGGGGGCACAAGAAAATGTCCCGAATAGGACACAGTTGATTGTTAACAACCAACTTGTTCCTAAGTACCCTCCTTCTCGTGGTATTGTTGTAGTTTTTTTTCGTGACTTTTGGAATTTTTCCATATTTTTCATGATGATTACTATCAAGTATTTTCAGCAGAAACCTTGTCAAGATATAACTCCAGCCCCCCATAATAAGATATTGTTACATTTAGGTATTAGTCGTACGTATACATCATGTATGTCGGGAAAACGTGAATGGGTAATCAGAAGTGTAATATAGATACAGAAAACCAACTCGAGATGGGTAAAGTAAATCTCAAAGTGACTGAAAGAGGAACTTCGAATAGGGAGATTTCTAATTGAACACAATAGACCTCGAACTTAGGTAAGATGACCTTGAGAAAAAGATAATTAAAGGACTGAATGAAGGAAAAGCAAAGAGGAAAGATCAAACTGAAGGAAGTTGTCGTGCCGTGTAGTTCTCCAATGCCCTAAGTTATTTATACCCCCCACATCAGTACAAAAGGGATAAACTGACGAAACCTATTCCCAGGGTATATCAAGCTCCTGGCGAGCCCTTAACCAATCATTAAAGTTGGGCGTCCCTTGCCAATTAAACTCAGCTAGTAAAGCTTTAAAAAAAAGCAAGGTCTAACTCTGATCATTTACTTGCTATTCCCCCGAAATAATTACGCGCAAGCCTGAATCGATCTCAAAACATGTATTTTAGCAAATAGTTGGTTGGTCTACATTAATAGTCATAACCATGAGAACATTTGTAACCTTCTATTTGAGAATGAGTTCTTTTTATGCACTCTTGCTTTTCATGATGGGGGTCCTCGAAAACAGCATCTCATCGGGGTATTCCCCTGATAGGGTAAGGCTGCGTACATCCTACTCCTCCAGACCCTGCTCACATGGGAGCCCTTGTGGCACTAGGCCTGTTGCTGCTGCTGTTGTTGTATTTGAGAATGAGTTCCCGCATGTGAAAAGCTATAATGGACATTCAACAAACGCCATCACAAATATCCCATTCCAAAGTTAAAACAAAAAATAACAAAGGGGACATCATGCAAAATGGAAGTACAGAAGCGTGTAAAGTATTATATAGAAAAGGTGAAGATTCAATTGAAAAAACAAAAGAAATTATCTACAAATTACTCCACTGTATATGGTGCAACTACGACACACATTTTTCTTACTTGCATCATGCCATTCAGTTCAGAATTCAATTGTTTAGACCTAATAACAAGACTCTATAGGAAGAAGAGGACAACTAAGTTGCTAAAACAAATCACATTCACTAGAATCACTCAAGTTCGCTTCATGACCTTCACTCTCTCTTTGCCAACACCATCTTCTCCAAGAGCTAAAACATTCTAGGACATTCTCGACGTTTCCTTATGTAACCCAACATAATGTAGCGCCCGTCCAACATTCTGAATGGAAACCGACACTTTTTCGCACGTGTAGTTAGTGACAAAGGCGTAGTAAGAAGGCGATAAGGAGTTCACTAGGATAACACGCAGGTCCTCGTCATTGATTTCGACATTGATGCAGGCCAAATCTATAGAAGATCCTTCCTGCATTCTAAAGGGATGTAGTTGTATCTTCAAGCATGGTCAGTTCAACGTAGACTTTTGCAGGTAAGCATTCTCTACCTGCTTCCATATCATTTTTGCGTCTTGCATATGTTGGAACCTCCTCCACAAAATATCATCCAACACAAATAAAATCATCTGTTGTGCTTGGTCGTCAAGAACAGACTTCTCATCTTCGGACATCCAGCGCTATGTCAAGCCCTAGAAGGCCAAGCACCTTTCGTATTTTAATACACAAGGTATTGAAGTCATTTCTTCCGTTATACTTCTCTCCGAAATAATACAAGAAAGACAAAGTCAATGACTCTATTTAAAACCCTATGTTGAGACAAGAGTGCAAGATTAATGAACGAGATAGAAAGAGAAAATGGATTCACAAACAAATTACTTTTCAGGAATTCCATATGCATACATAGAGATGAAAGGAAAAGATGTTTTGACCACTCAAGTGTATGAGACTACTAAAAAAGTCACAAATAAGAGGTGTGACAAAGATTATATCTTGAGGTTAGTCTGGTGCGCTACTGCGCCTAATATCAAATGGTTTTAAGACGAGACCTCACATGACCTTATATGTACCAAAATCATGTGTCGTGCAACATTTTTTGGCAAAATCAAATTTCAATGATGATACTTATATATTATCATAATCATATTCCACTTCAGCACTTTCCCTCAAATTTCAGAAAAAGGGTAGCTAAATGAATAAAATTTTAAAACGTCATGATAGCTAACTTATAAAATTTTTAAATCTTAAGGTGCCCTATTGTATATATTGAAATATTATAGTACCTAGTTGATAAATAGTCAAATCTCGGGGTACCTAACTCGATGAGTTTCAAGGTTTGCTCGCTTTATTTAGGCTCACTTAAATTTGATTTAGGCGTGTTTGAACATGTTCCTGCATAATCAATGTCTATCCATGGGTAACCCGGACCCATAACGATACCTAGGGGTACAAAGCAATCAGGCCCATTAAACCCACTAAAGAAAATTAACCCAACTCAACCCAATTGATGGGTAGGTCTTGGGCATTAACTAACCCATGTGCACCCCGACTTGATAATATCCTCCAGTATTCTCTAGAATCCTCTAATAGGGGATTGTTTTATATATAACATAGTTTAGGGGGGGGTGTTGTGTCTAACTAGAAGTGTAGGAGATGAACTGTGTATAACTGTAAAGTTAAGGGGGTGTTTGTATTTAAACATAAGTATGAGGGTACTATTTGTGTTTAATGAGAAAGCTTAGGGGTCTCACTATAATTTGTCTTCGAAATTATAATTCTATTGTCTAATTTCATGTAATTGGGCTGTAACTAAAATTATAAATTCTAATTCCTTGGGGTTGGGAGAAGGAACTGCAATTCTATATTAATTCTACTAACTTGAAATCTAAATGATCCAATTCAATTGACTCAAAATTCAAGATGACTCAAACCCAAAATAAACGACCTTAATTTGACCCAAAACTCAAAATAACTAAATTTGAGTGATTCAAATCCGAATTGACCTACCAAGACCTGACCATGGCCCGGTTTAACTCAAAGTTGGTCATGATCTCACCTGGTACTCCAAAAATCTAAGATGGCTCAAACCTAAAAGATTTGATTCAACCCTCTAAACTCCAACCCAAGTAGTCTCGAATCTCGAGATGACTCGAACTCGAAATAATCTGATCAAATCAAAACCTAACTCCAATTGACTCTAGACCCAGAATGACCTGAACCCAAAACCCATGGCGACTATTATAGAATAGCAATTGCAACTATCAATCCCTTTGATTATTTAAAAAAAGGACTTTCAGTTCCGTCATAATTTCAAATCTAATAAAATTAAAATTGAATTTGCAATTATATAGTTCAATTTCAATGGTGTGTGGCAAACAGTGCCTACATGGATTTTGAACTATTAATAATCATTTAGTTTGTAGGTGTCATCTATTACAGCTGTTAAAGTCTCCTGGGATGGTACCTAAGACTTAAAATGGAACCGAGCCTTCATCAAAAGAGAGGATCTATGTGGGATTTGGGGAAGGTTGTCTCAATATTACACAATGAACGACCCTTCTTGTCATTTGAAGGGGGCAAAAAAAAAATGAAATTGATAATCGTTTGAATTGGGGCGTCGATCAACTTACCTGTTTTAATAAGATCTCTTCATTTAAGATCTATAAATTTTTACAGTGAGTTGTTTGGTTGTGCAGTGCAAAAAGATCTTTTTTTATATATAATAAGATATTTAAATACAAGTTTAAAAGAAAACTTATATATTATACAATATAATCTCGATAAATTAATAACCTCGATTAAATAATATTTTTGGCCAGTCCCGACTTGGGACCAATGTAATAAATAATATCTCGACTAATTAATAAATTTTCATGATCTCAAGGGTATTAATTTATAGAGGTTTAACTGATACCCACAAAGGCCTTGCCTCAGTGGTAAGAGGCAAATGAGGGGGATAGAGTATTGCTGTAGGTCAAAAGATTTGGAGTTTGATTCCCCCTTTGAACCTCTCCCTGAGGAATATCTGATTTAACTAGCTCCTGTGGTGTGTGGGTTGTTGTATGGGTTAGGGTTTAACGGGTAGCTGGGTTCCTCATTAGCAAAAAATGACTTAATGATATAAATTAGCTATAATAGTAGGTAGGCGTGAATCATAATAATGCATGGTAGCGGAGGGTGATGAGTGCATTGACCGATAGGGTTAAAACCGGTGGTGGTAGGTGCAAATGGTGATAAAAGTAAAGTGAGATATTGTGGTAAATATTTAATTTTACATGGTCTTTTTAGAATATTAATCTGACATAAGATTTGAAAAAAATATCTAGTTTTGCATCCTTATCTGCTTAATTACAACATAACTTTTTATCTTCTTATTTATGTTATAAAAAAGATATAAGAGATTGTTTCTGTAAAACAAACGCAAAACTTACAATTAATTAGAGATTTTTTGTAATCTAATCTGTTAAAAAGTTGAAAACAAATGCAATTGCTTGTTTGCTTTATTTGACAACTGAGTCAATGAGGGTAAAGAGGAAGAGGATCAGGTATTATCCTATTTTTGTTTGTATATGTTTAATAAGGAGTAAGAGTACAGATGGGTAAATAAGTTAACCTTATTTGATAATTGAGTAAATGAGTAATAACAAAGAGAGTTATAGTTAAAATAAAAATAAAATGATCTAAAATTTCTTACAAAATTACCTTACTTCCTTTACCCCCAATTTGAAATTAAAGAAAATGAGGATAAAGAAGGGTAAAAATTACCTTCCTTACTCAAAAAATATTTACCAAACATATTAAAGATGTACTTAGCATTAATTCCATTGTCGAATAGGAGGTCAGTTTTTCCTTTTGAATTTGGTGCAAACGAGTCGAGCCGAGCAGAGTCGAGCACCTCCTTGTTCGAGCTCGAATTCTATAGGGCTTATCGAGCTCGAGTTCGAGCCGAGCTCTTATCGAACATTTCTAACCCTTGTTCGAACTTGGTTCGATAAGAATATAGTGTGGTCAATACTCGACTCGGCTCGTTAGGCTTATCGAGCCTAGTTGAGCTCGTTATCGAGTAGAGTCGAGCTTGTTATCGAGTCTAGTCGAGCTTGTTATCGAGCCCAATTGAGTTTAAAAACGAGCCAAGCTTGCAATTGAGCGGAGCTCATTAACGAGCCGAGCTTTTTAAGTTATTATCGAACCATTTTTTAACTAATACCAACTGTTATCGAGCTCATAACGAGCCCTTAACGAGATGATATCAAGTCCCTTAGCGAGCTCTTATTGAGCCGTTATCAAACTGTTCGTGAACATTAGTGAGCCAAGCACCTCCTTTTCGAACTCAGCTCGTTAAGCTTATCGAGCCTACTCGAACTCGGCTCGATAAGCCATCGACCTCTCTTAATGAACATGAATGCACCATAATCAATTTCGAACACAAATAGTTCATCGAACGCGCTGTTCGTTTACTCCCCTTTCAAACTCGAAGCTCCAACCAACACCCCGACCTCCAAACATCTAAAAAACGGAAATAAAATGGCATTATATTCCCACTTCCATACCCTTCCCAGTCCTAATTTTCCATATAAAATCGCTAAGAATCGAGAATGAAGTGCTCATTTTTACTCGCACCCATCCATTCTATTCTTCTTGTACCAAAACAGCCCAAAGTTGTTATTAGCCCGCCTGAACCATTTTGAATTTGAACTGGTACATCTAACCAGCACCTTCACCTCCCAACACAGAAACACTGTACACTAGAGAGAGAGAGAGAGAGAGATGGCGTCGCCGGTTCAATATCCCGGCGACGAGAACGACATCGACGACACCGTTTTATGGGCGGTGATCGACTCCGCCGCCGCCTCTTACTCCACCAGACCCTCAGCCGCTGCGGCCGCTTCCTCCAGATCCCGTAAAACCCTAACCCTAAAACACCACAATTTCGACTCGCCTCGTCAAATCCTCAACGTCTCCTCTCCCTCTCCTCAGCAGAAACTCTTCAAATCCGCCTCCAAACATCACTCCTTAAACGACGCCGTTCCGATTGATGGTCATGATCACGATCGCCATCGTCCGACGAAGATTTCTAGGTCTTGCGTGACGGATGTGAGCGAGATTAGCCCTAATTTGGCGGTTGTTAAGCACCGGCCGCCAGTGACGCCGCCGCCGGTGTACACGTGGCCGGAATCGGCGAAGTTGAGTCCGTACTCGGATTGCTCGCAGCGCATGAGGTACAGGTAATGCAATTAAAACTGATACGAACCAAATGAATCACACACAAATCAACCGATTCAATCAACACATCAACAAATTGATCAATAAACCGATCTCAAAGATTGTAGAATCTGTATGGTATATTCATATATAACTCAGTATAATCCGTATAATATCTATAGAGATTTACAAGTATAAACTATAGGGTTAGGGAAAAGGAAAGGGAGAGGGAAGCAGAGAAAGAGAAAGAGAAAGAGAGGAGAGGACGAGAGAGAAATAGAGAGAGAAAGTCAATTAATCTTCCATATTTTCCTCTACAACATAGGCCCTTGTTTATAAAGTTAGGGGAGGGACATAGTTGTATTGAAAAATTTAACCATTTTAATTAATATTTAAACTATCCCTCATTTTACAACTATATTTCACAGAAAGAGTAGTTAGATTGTCCTTTTTGAAGCTTAACTAGTGTTTATAATAGAAATTAAGAGGGAGGAGAGAAGGAATTCAGAGAGGAGAGAGAAGAGGATACTAGGAGAGAGAGATTTCATATCATCAGTCCTTTCGTATCTTTCCTTTACGACCCTAATGTCTATTTTATAATAATATTGGAGAGGGGGATCAATATACTTCTAATCACCTCTTAGAAGTAGAAACTATATAAATTAAGACTGAAATATAACTACCTATTAAAATACTAACGAATCATGCATCATACACATGACTAATTTATTTTTCCTGGAACAACAGGGTGAGCAATAACGACGATAAGGAGAATACTCCGGTGCATTGCTTGTCAGGGCGGTTTCCGACTGTGTCTTTGTTCAAGGAATACCAAGATGCTGCCATGTCGGTTAGTTCTTTTTCTTCACTGTGTTTTCTGTTTGTACACAAAAGTTGTTGCAAGTAGCTTACTTTTGTTAATTGGTGGAACATTTCTGCATGCGATTAGTCTGTCAGGGGAAGTTCCGACAATTTCAGGGCTTCAAGCTAACATTACAAATTTGGCCCTTCATGTATATTAATATTTCACTTAATGACACAATATTAATACAAGTTATAAGAATTTACTCATAAAATTTATTAATATTAACAATTGGGACTTTAAGAATTACAATTCTTAAATTTTGGGGGCTCCAAATGATGACTTGGGGTTAGTGTCCAGCCTTGCAATTAGTATTAACATGAATCACAAACAAACTAGGAGGTTGAATGCCGGGATTGTAAGTATAGCTAAGACGGGCTTATCTTTCCTTGATTGCTTGATTGCCTGTTTCTATTGGTTCCAATTTAGCTGGCTGGCTGTGCCGATATCCATTGCGTTACTTGTAAACCGGAGCTTAAAGATTGATACACACCAAAAGAGGTTTTATCCCAAAACCAATTCGCAATGGATGGAGTGACTCCCTTTTTTGGTGTATAGATTGGTATTTTTCTCATCTCCCACCAATGTGGGATTGTATTAGAGAGTATTGTTTTTGCTTTTAACTGTGCCACAGCAGAAGCTGGCCTTGGTGTGTTTGGGAGGTTGAAGAGTAACTCTATTAGTATTACAGCATTATATACAGAAATAAGCCCGACATATCCTTTTCGTTGTGCGTTCGGATGCCATGGATGCTCCGCTACCATTGTGCTTTATTAATATTCTTATTCTCTGTAAGATCCTAGTAATCAAAGATAGAACCTTGCCTAAGGAGATACCATCCAACTCTTCACCTTGTCTAAGGAGATAACATCCAACTCTTCTTTTCCTTGTCCTTTCATCTGCGTTAGTCTTGAATCACTGCACACAGACCATGATTGTTTCTTGCAAGGATGGTGCTTGAACATAATGGACCAAGAGAACGCCAAGAGAAATAAGAACTAGAAGATGAAAGCATTAGCATCTTGGAGAACCTACATTGACGACCCTCGATATTGGAGGCCATTCTATTATGCAATGTTGAGAGTACATGCTTTGTTTGGAAACTAGGTAAAGGGGGTAAAGAAAGGTAAAAAGAAGTAAAAGAGGGAGGATAATGTATTATCCTACTCTTGTTTGGATATAATAAATAGGGGTAAGGGTTACGGTAAAGATATTTATAGTTTAGTAAGGGCACAATTGTCCAAATTCTTTTTAAATTTGGCCTTCCCCCTCTTTACTTTCCAAATTGGGGGTTGAAGAAAATGGAAGCAGAGGAGTATTGGGGGGGGGGGGGGGGAGGGTAAAATTTACCCTCCCATCACCTCCCTTTACTCCTCTTAAAGAGTTGCCAAATATGGGTTAAGAATTTATCCCCCATTACCATTACTCTATTTAACCCACTTTATCCCAATTACCCCGTTGCCAAACAGCGGGTTACCCCCTGTTTAACATCGTTAACATCTTGAGATAACAAATTACAAGAACCAATGACTCCAAGGTAGGATTCTCGGCATTTATGCTAGACACCGATGGAGGAAACTTATGGAAGAACTGCTTAGAGGGAAAAATTGGAGTGTTCTGTATTTTGTCTATGTTCCAGAACTAACTGCACCTGTGAATTTAAACACTGAAGTTTCCCTGCCTACTTGCTGCAACTAGTTGAACTGCTTTAACCACCTAGAGTCTCAGTTGCACTTCTCTAACAACCCGGAAATGCAAAATAAACTTAATGGACTTATTTAAAAACACTACCGACTTCATTAAGAAGCTAATCACTAACACGATGCATAGCTAACCCTTGAATATAAAGAATCTGATAAGAGCATCTTTTTTCGGTTATACCTTCTCATGGGACTATTTCATATCATCGACCAATGGCAGTTGCATGTCTTCTGATCTTGTTGCTTATTAATGCTGTTCCCATCTCTGAGACACAACCTTATGGTGGCCCTATTGTTTTGAACATGTCTATATTTCATTGAGGGATACTTAGAGCTACAAAAAGAAGCAGGCCTTGTAGCAATTTTACTCTGATTTAGTATCAAGCAAGTTCTTCTGATAGGAAAGAATTTCCAATGCAATCCACTTTTCTCTTATCCTGTTTTGACGTGGCGGTCCCAGATCCTTGACAATTACCCCAGTTTTTGCTACACGATGTTGGTGGATAACTTTAGTGCTTATTGTTTGGTAGACTGGTGCTTAGGATTGTGACTGGACTTTAGTATCTACATGAATTACATGTAGCTGTTCCAATCAACTTGGATTGAAAAGGGCCAACTATGCTATTGAAAGTTTCTATAAGCGCATACCTTCATTTCATTAGAGGTTTTCCAAGTAGCATTTGTTTGTTTTGTTATCTTTATGGAATCACCAACCTTTTCTAATATGCTTGCTTGACCTGAAGAAGACATCAACCATATTTATATATGGTCAAATTACCCATATTGTATTTTGTCAACTCTTCAATTTTTTGTACTCTAAATTTGATGTTCTGATATTGGACAGATCCTCGATAAATCTGATTACACTTTGATCTCTGGGAATCCTTTCATCAAAAAGTCAGGTAACTGCCCGAACATGTGTCTTCCTTTATGTTTTACATGGATGATGGATCTTGTAAACCCTTTATACATGGAAATAGGTTGGAGGAAGATAGCGTTTTACTTCAATGTTAGTTTTGAAATTAAGGACAAGACCATTGAATTTGACGACAATCGTAATGTTCAGCGAGCTGAATTTGTTGTCCGGGCATATATGCAGTAAGACTACTTTCTTCGTCAAGTTTATGGTGCTTCAACATGATCATGGTATGAAATTGATTCTTATTTCCCAATTAGGGGAGGTCGATTTTCAGATGGATGGGGCTCCTGCGAACGGCGTGAAAAGAGATTCACTAAACCAAACAATGACATACCTAGTACAGCAGAAACCAGAGCCAAGAACAAGGCCTGTCAGGTTGGCTGTCACTTACACTCCTTCAGTTCTTTTCTTATAGTTGTGATAAGTCATGGCCAATCACTTACCACATCCTTGGTATTTGATGCAACAGATCCCTAAAGATCATTAAGAGAAATGAACCACTAACAGATGGTATATCTCAATTGAAAATTTCATGGGTAGGATGCTGTCAGTATGCACGACACGATATTTAGGTTGGGGCTCCTCCAAAATAGCCTCTCTTCCACCCGGAAGGGGGAAGGCTACGTATATCCACCCCCAGACCCCGTTTTCGCGGGAGCCTTTGGCACTGGGACTGTTGTTGTTGTTGTTGTTGATGCTGTCAGTATGCGTTTTGGTGCGACTTTATAACTTATAGGAAACAGTGGCTTGGATAGTAGGATGTGAAAAGAGTCTTTGGATATACGATTGTCTAATCGGAAAGATTTTGGGGAAGGATTTACTTTGATCCTGAAGCATGACATCATATTCCAGTTGTTGGTTGCGGTTGAGGTGTTGCAGTAGTGGGGTGCGGTGGAAATTATGTAATGGGTCATGGTGATTGTGTGGGGTTTTGGTAGGGGAATATAAATTGCTTGCAAGTCTTACATTTGCAAAAGGAATTGGATGGGTAACTCTATGATCATTAACGCTTTTATATCATGTTAATAGTTTTTAACATGTAATTACATTTTTTTTTGTAAATATATTTTACAAATAGAATACAATATCTATGGATTATGGAAGCTATTAGAAAAGTAGTGTTATGTAATGCATAATCACATAAGCCAAGTACTAGTTTCCTGGTTTAGTTTCACAAATTATTAATAAGGTTGGGGGCACTTTTACTGTTACTAATGGTTTTTATGCAAACCAAGTTAACTGTATTGATCTAGTATATAGTTATGAGGCATTTATTGGAACTGACATTCATTTCAGCAGGATAAATCTGATAGATGAAGAACAGCTGTAGTTTTCGGAAGTTAGAGAAAAATATTAGGCTGTGTTTGGAGCATGGAATTGGAGGTTGGAATTGGTCCCCAGAATTCCAATTTTGTTGTTTGGTTCACCTACTGGAATTGAAATTACAATTCCACTGCCCAATTCTATGGAATTGGATTTTAACTGAAAATCATACCTTCCAAT
Source organism: Simmondsia chinensis (assembly GCA_018398585.1). Classification (NCBI taxonomy): domain Eukaryota; kingdom Viridiplantae; phylum Streptophyta; class Magnoliopsida; order Caryophyllales; family Simmondsiaceae; genus Simmondsia; species Simmondsia chinensis. The sequence continues at coordinate 21,468,251 of JAGTTD010000018.1, forward strand.
TCCTTTGGATGGGGGTAAGGAATTGCAATTCCATAACTGTATTGACCTAGAACCCAAATTGACCCAACTTGATTAACCCAAATCTGAGATGACTCAAAATCCAAACACCTAAACACAACCTAATATTTGACCGGAACCTCGAAATCACCCACATGAATGACTTGAACTTGAAATGTAGCTCAAAGTCCGAAGTGAACCAACCTGATTGACTCTCAAACTCAAGATAACTTAAATCCAGAAAATGAAACTACATGACTTGAATGTGATGTAAACAAGCTGAGCCGAAGTGGAAATGACCTGACCAACTTGACCCAAAACTTAATACAACTCATGCCCATAATGACCCCACCCATCTCAAATTCAGCCTAAGATGACTCAAAATTTGAAATGATACAACTTATTTGTCCCAAAAGCAAGATGACTTGAGTTTAAAATGACCTAAATGAACTCAAACCCAATCATAACTAGCCTGAATCCCAAAAACACCTAACTCGATTAGCCAAAAATCCGAGGGAACTTGAACACCACAAGATCCGATGTGATACTCGATCAGATTTGACTCGAATATTGAATGCCTCGAGCTCAAATTGAATCGCTCTAACCATAATAACTTGAACACAATGTGAACTGCTCCGACCTAAATCTAACCGTAGTTAATCTAAAGCTCGAAATACTCCAACTCAATTGACCGAAAACCCTTGATGATTCGAATCATTATGTAGTTATAATTTTGACCTCCAATTCTTTTGATGAACCAAACAATGGAATTTCAATTCTATCAGAATTGAAATTGAAATTATAATTCCACAGTTCAATTTCAATTCCATGTGCCGAACATAGCATTAGTGCCTTTGTAGTAATATTATAGATGAATATATATGTTAGATCTGACATACAACCTAGGAAGCACGGATATGGATACGAGATAAGATAAGATATTGATATGCTGACAAGTAATTTTTCAAAAAATTAGGATATGACACCTTGGGACACGTTACTAAAAATTATGTATTTTCTTAGACATATATTCCTGTAATTGATGAAAAAACATGCGTTATAAACCTTTAAAAAAAGGAAAAAAAATTATCCCTTAAGAAAAGAATAAGTTTCACTAAAATAGGGCAAATTCAAGTATAGATACAATTAACCAAAAAAAAAAAAATTAACAGAGGTTGAAGCCCCCTGCGGGGGCGCCTTAAAAGAGACTTCCGTGTCCTTTTTTCATCATTCTTTTCCTTTCACCTTGTACAAAAATATTAATTTTTTTATTAAAACAACTATAAAACATTTGAAAATATGAGTTTATTTTTATATTTAATTTAAATATAATCATATTAAAATTTATATAATATAATTTAACCATTTTATGCATACTATTATATATTATATATATATAATAATATTATATTTTAAAAGTCAAACTATCAAAAATGTGTTGGAAGCATGTGGAAATGTATTGGAAAGTCAAAATTCAAAAAAAACGAATTGGATAATTTTTTCAGTTGTTGGAAGCATGTCAGAAACGTATCGGAAATTCAATATTAAAAAAAAAAGGTATCGGATACTTTTTTTACGAATAAGTGTCAGACACCAATACTTTGGCCAAAAAAGAGTGTCGGTGTTTTTTTAGCTTATAGCTTTTGAAAATATAAAAAATTATGTGCTAATTGCTGAGGCTTAAGTTCAATGTTTTTAGTGATTTAGATTTGCTTACCTCCCCACTCTTTTTACCTACTGTTGGGGAAAAAAACTAAGCTAGTAGGTTAACGGTGGCACCAGCCGTGGCGGCACTCCCCTGGCGGAACCCGTATACTCTTCGCGGTAGGCACCTGGTGTAAGACCATGGCAGTATCAGCGCAATGGCATACAGTGAGCGTCTACCGAGAACCTATAATGGCACAACCTTGGTGGAGCCCACATCCCGCCGACCCCTTATAACCATGGCACCGTGCACCTAACGCGAGCCTATGACGGTACAATCTTGGCTGCAGCACTCACGCTTGGCGGCATGCCCATCAGGGTATGCCCATCACGGCATACTCATCACGGCGCCTACCCCTTTACGACAGCACCACACTACCGCCAACCCCTCTAGTCAATCACCAACCACCACCCCCCAGCCAATTAGGGCCAGGCACCCGTCTTTACCCACCACGCTGAGCCACCGCCAACCTACGATCACGGAACCGCCAACCTTCCACCGCCTCTCCTCCATTCTTATAAATACCACCCCCATACTCCACCTTCTAAAAGTTCACCCAAGCTCACCCGGGGCCTCATGCCCCATACTCTCTCTTCTCGAGACTCCCTCGTCTCTCTCTCCTCTTACCTTTTCTCTCTTTCGAATTTGGGTGCCGTGGTGCGCAACCACCCCCACACGCTCTCCCTTTCTGTCTTACCCATCCCTCCACCCGAGGTCTCTTCTCTCTCTATCGAGACCCCTCATCTCTCTCGTCCTACTTATTAATAAAAAACCCCTATTCACTTTGTGCTATTTATCTTGCGCATATTTATTATCACTGCTTTTACTGACTTAGGCATCGGAGGGGTCTCCCGCAGTCCATCACCGCGGGTCCCTCTAACCGCCTTGCTCGTTTTGCAGGTAAGCCCAAATCAAACACGCCAGCTCATAATTACATGTTAAACTTCCCATGTCTTGTTGCATTAAGAAAATATTAGAGTTAGGTCAAACTTAAAATCATGGAAAGTTGTTAATATCGTAGTAAGAAGCATGGATACAGATACAGATGCGAGATATGACATAATATTGATACATCGACACATGATTTTTCAAAAAACTAGGATATGACACTTTGGAGACCGTTACTTAAAATTGATGTGTGTATGTGTGTGTTTGTATGTATATATATATATATATATCCATGTCATTGATAAAAAAACATGATTTCTCATCAAATTAACAATCAATCATTGAAATCACGCATTAGAAAGCGTGGTACCATAACAACTAAGTAAGTTAATATTGTAGAGTCACAGACAAAATATAAGAACTTCATTGATCCTAATGTGGCACATTTTGAGTTCTACTTAGCTTGTCCCATCACCACTTCCACTGTCATCACCATCACCATCACCAAAGATAACACTCTCCAACTCCCGTTCAACTAGCAAAAGTTGTGCAAACTCTCCAACATCTTCAAACGTGCCAAATTCATCTACACTTATGTCCCACATTTTGTTATGCCCTTGCATGCATTGTGGAGTGCTTCTAGAAAGAAGACGAAAATTGCTATTAAATGAAAACCATGGTTTCTGCAAATTTTGGATACATCTTATTCTTTCTCAAAGAATGTATAAAGGAAAAGATACTCCAATTCTTTTCGCAACGAGAAGAGAAGGATAATTGCACAAGTAGCTTCAAAGCTACATTTTGAGTAGAGGTGGCCACGGGCCGAGCCTGGGTCCCGGCCTTGCCCGGGTTGGCCCCCCCTTTTGTTTTTTAAACAATATGTAAAATTAAAAAAATACAAATTCATTTTGTACAAAAATTATTATAATTTATTGATAAATAATATTAGATGCAAATACAATCCATCAAAATGATTAATAATGCTAAATATATGTAATAAAATAAAATATATAATAAATAATGTAACAAATACAACTACAGCAGTTGGATCCTACTATTTAAAAGTACAAATATATTTATTAAAAAATACAAATAAGATATAGACGTACAGCAATAAAAAAATAGTCTAAGCTGGTTGGGGGGTTGCTGTGCCGGCGTTTGACGTGTCGGTAGTGCGGTGGTCTTCATCCTCGCTCGATGAACCCAGCCTTAGTTCGTCTTGTTCCCTAGCCTCTGCGTGCATCCAGTCCTTTAAGCACACAGACATCTCTAAGCTGGACGGTGATAGCTTCACCCTCTTCGTTCCAAGCAACTTGCCACCAAGACTAAAAGCACACTCCGATGCTACTGAAGACACCGGACACATTAATATATCATGTGCCATGGTGGTAAGCACGGGATACTGGGTTTGATTTGTACACCACCATTTCAAAATATCAAATTGCGGATTCGCCGGTGTCGGGAAGAACTGAATCAGCGGCGTCCGCATATAGTAATCTAACTCGTCACATGAAGTGGGAGTTTGTATGGGCGTGAATTGGTCCAACAGCTTCCACGCATATGACATGTGTGCATACTTCCACTAGATGTGGAAGATCCAACTGTAGTAGAAGTAACATGTGGATTATTAGATGATAATCTTCGAGAATAATGGGAAAATAAAGTGTGTAGGTCAGAATTGGCTTGCGCAATGAATTTTTCGGTATCGAAATCAAAATTTAATTGGTCATAAAAATATTTGGTAAACAAGTTCAAACCCGTGAGTTTACAACGGGGATCCAAAATAGTGGCAAAACAGTATGTAAGGGGTAGTTCAGAATAATATTTATAAAACTTCATTTTCATTGCCTTAATCGATTCAGTCAACACAGGGTTGGATTCATTTTCCGACATCCAAGACACAATATCAATCAATCTAGATATTGTTTGTGGTATAGTCAGATAATAGCAACCAAAAAAAAAGGTGGTAGCGTATCTAAAAATGGTAAAAAAATTTACAGATTTCGTTAATGCTGTCCCAGTGTATATTAGTTAGATTATAATCACTTAAATCTGAGCGAGTATCATGTACAAATTCCACTAGGACATCCTTGTATGGTAGTATGCGCTCTAACATGTCTACGGTTGATGACCACCTAGTTGGTGAATCTAATTTAAATTGTTGATACTCTATCCCATGCATCGTACAAAGAAGTTTAAATCTTCTCTTTCTGGTGCCGGATTTTTATTGCTACTGTTATATCTCTTAAGGTGGAAAGCGAAGGGTTTATTAGACCTTATCATCCATAACCATTAAATGCAGTATATGATAGATGCAACGTAAATGAAAACATCGCCCACCTAACACGGGTCTCATATGCCTATTTAGTTGTTTAATGGATGCGTTAGTAGCGTTGTTGAACGTGATACTAAAAATATGACGCTCTATCCCCCACTCGCGGACTACCTCCATAATTGCACCCTTGATTATGTCGGCAGTGTGGGGATAATCTAAATATGCAAAATGGATTATTCGTTTTTGAATGGTGAAGGAGGAATCGATCCAGTGTGCCGTTACGCACAAGTAAGGCACACCGGGTTTCGACTTCCAAGTGTCGGACGTCAACGAGAACATGTTCGTGTTTGTCCTAAAAATTTCGAAGACCTTAGATTTCATCCTATGGTAAGCTTTGAACGCGTCCCGCTTTAAAGTGTTTCGAAGAACCCTTACAATGGCGGGATTCACTGCTGTTTGGAGATAATTGACGAATCTAGGGTCTTCGCTGGCGCTAAAAGGCTTTTTAGCCCCAATTACATATTTAGCTAGTTCCCGTGTATTAGTTTCTTGGGAGAACCTAAAGTTAGCAAGCGCACCGGTCGCTTGCTGTACTAACTGTTTTTGGGCTCTATCTGGGTCTTGTTCGGGGTGGCACTTATTTATGTGTCTAGTTAATGTGCCTGTCCCACTACCGAGTGGATGACTAAAGGCCTTGGGTGGGTTACATAATTTATAAATCGCTTTATTAGTTTCCTTATCTAAGTTGAAGTGCTTCCATACCCCACTAATACTACGCCTAAAAGTACTAGTTTTTGTGGGCCGAATTTTGGTGGTAGGTGTGGGTTCCTCTTCAGTTTGTGAGTCTCCACCACCACCAGCCGACTCAGAAAAATCCTGGTCGTCGTAGTACTGTTATTGTTGGAAGTCCCAATTTATAGTGTCAGTGTATGGAGGTGATGGGCCTAGTTTTAAAAATGCTCGTTCATCAGTATCAAGTTCGACAACTTTACACCTCTTAGGTACTTTAGGCGGTCGAGAAGAGCTAGAACTAGAACGACTGGCTCTAGATGAAGATGAGTTGTGTGCCATGGTAGTACTAATAATTAATATTTAAAAAATGCAACTATTGATGCAAATTAAGTAGATAAAAATGCGAAACAAATAAAATTTTGATACTAAAATTATCGAAGCGAACAATAAAATTCGAACTTGACCGAGATTCTATGAGCTAGAGGTGGCCAATTTGGTGCACAATTATTGCAAGTAGAAGGAAGTAGATGAATATAGAGAGAGAAGAGAGAATTGGATGAAGATTTGTTGTGAGGAAATGGAATATGGGGATGGGTATTTATAGATAAATTTTGTTTTTTATTTTATTTTGTTAAAATTGCTCCCCCCAAAGAGCCGTTTTTTGGGGGGGGGGGGGGTGGTCTGGGCCAGGGCTCAGGCTCGATCCGGCCCGTGCGGGCTCTGGCCGAGCCTGAGCGTGGGCCTAGACCCCCCCCCCTCTCCCCCAGCGGCTCTTTTAAAGAGCCGTTGGGAAAGGGGGAGTCGTTGCTCCCCCCTTCTTTTTTAATTAAAAAAAAACAAAATTCATCTATAAATACTCATCCCTCCATTCTATTTCCTCACAACAAATCTTCATTCAATTCTTTCTTCTCTCTCTGCATTCATTTACTTCCTTCTACCTGCAATAATTGGCCACCTCTAGCTCGTAGAATCTTAGTCAAGTTCGAATTTCATTGTTCGCTTCGGTAATTTTAGTATCAAAATTTTATTTGTTTCACATTTTTATCTACTTAATTTGCATTTTTTAAATATTAATCATTAATACTACCACGGCACACAGCTCATTTTCGTTTGGAGTTGGTCGTTCTAGTTTTAGCTCTTCTCGACCGCCTAAAGTACCTAAGAGGGGTAGAGTTGTCGAACTTGATACTCATGAATGAGTATTTTAAAAATCAGGCCCATCACCTCCATACACTGACACTATAGGTTATGACTTCCAACAACAACAGTACTACAACGACAAGGATTCTTCTGAGTCGGGTGGTGGTGATGGAGACTTACAGACTGAAGAGGAACCCACAACCACCACCGAAACCCGGCCTGCAAAAACTAGTATTAGTGGGGTATGGAAGCACTTCAACTTAGATAAGGAAACTAATAAAGCGATTTGTAAATTATGTAACCCACCCAAGGCCTTTAGTCATCCACCCGGCAGTGGGACAGGCACATTAACTAGACATATAATTAGGTGCCACCCCAAACAAGACCCATATAGAGCCCAACAACAGTTAGTATAGCAAGCGATAGGTGCGCTTGCAAACTTTAGGTTCTCCCAAGAAACTAATAGATGGAAACTAGCTAAATATGTAAGCACCGGCGAAGACCCTAGATTCGTCAAGTATCTCCAAACAGCAGTGAACCCCGCCATCGTAAGGGTTCTTTAGAACACTTTAAAGCGGGACGCGTTTAAAACTTACCACAGGATGAAATCTGAGGTTTTCGGAATTTTTAGGATGAACACGAGCATGTTTTCGTTGATGTCCGACACTTGGAATTGAAACCTGGTGTGCCTTACTTGTGCGTAACGGCACACTGGATCGATTCGTCCTTCACCATTCAAAAACGAATAATCCATTTTGCATATTTAGATTATCCCTACGCTGTCGACATAATCATGGGTGCGATTATGGAGGCAGTTCGCGAGTGGGGGATAGAGCGTCGCATTTTTAGTATCACGTTCGACAACGCTACTAGTAATAACGCATCCGTTAAACAATTAAGTAGGCATATGAGACCCGTGTTATGTGGGAGGTGTTTTCATTTACGTTGCATCTGTCATATACTGCATTTAATGGTTATGGATGGTTTAGGTCTAATAAACGCTTCTCTTTCCACCTTAAGAGATATAACAGTAGCAATAAAATCATCCGGCACCAAAAAGAGAAGATTTAAACTTCTTTGTAGGACGTATGGGATATAGTATCAAACATTTAAATTAGATTCACCAACTAGTTGGTCATCAACCGTAGACATGTTAGAGCGCATATTACTATACAAGGATGTCCTAGTGGAATTTGTACAGGATACTCTTTCAGATTTAAGTGATTATAATCTGAACAATGTACACTGGGACACCATTAACGAAATTTATAAATTTTTTATCATTTTTAGAGACGCTAGCACCTTTTCGGGTTGCTATTATTTGACCATACCACAAGCAATATCTAGATTGATTGATATTGTGTCTTGGATGTCGAAAAATGAATCCAACCCCGTGTTGACTGAATCGATTAAGGCAATGAAAATGAAGTTTTATAAATATTATTCTGAACTACCCCTTACATACTGTTTGGCCACTATTTTGGATCCCCGTTGTAAACTCGCGGGTTTGAATTTGTTTGCTAAATACTTTTACGAACAATTAAATTCTAATTTCGATACCGAAAAATTCATTGCGCAAGTCAATTCAGACCTACACACTTTATTTTCCCATTATTCTCGGAGATTATCATCTGGTAATCCACATGTTACTTCTACTACAGTTGGATCTTCCACATCTTGTGGACGTAGTGCACATATGTCATATGCATGGAAGCTGTTGGACCAATTTGCGCCCACATAAGCTCCCACGTCATGTGACGAGTTAGATTGCTATATGTGGACGCCGCTGATCTAGTTCTTCCCGACACCAGCGAATCCACAATTTGATATTTTGAAATGGTGGTGTACAAATCAAACCCAGTATCCCGTGCTTTCCACCATGGCACGTGATATACTAATGTGTCCGGTGTCTTCAGTAGCATCGGAGTGTGCTTTTAGTCTTAGTGGCAGGTTGCTTGGAACGAAGAGGGCGAAGTTATCACTGTCCAGCTTAGAGATGTCCGTGTGCTTAAAGGACTGGATGCGCGCAGAGGCTAGGGAGCAAAACGAACTGAGGCTGGGTTCATCGAGCGTGGATGAAGATGACCGCACTACTGATACGTCAGACGGCGGCACAGCAACCCCCCAGCCAGGATAGACTAATTTCTTAGTATTGTACATCTATATTTTGTTTTAATAAATATATTTGTACTTTTAAATTGTAAGATCCAACTGCTGTAGTTGCATTTGTTACATTATTTACCATTATTTATTATATATTTTATTTTATTACATATGTTTAGCATTATTAATGATTGTGATAGATTATATTTGTATTTTATATTATTTAGCACTGAATTATAATAATTTTTGCATAAAATGAATTTGTATTTTATTAATTTTACATATTGTTTAAACAAAAAGGGGGGAGGGGGTGGGAACCCTCGCCCGGGCTGAACCCCCAAGGCTGGGACCCAGGCTCGGCCCGCTATAGTAGTGTGCTCGGGCTTGGCCCAACCCGGCCTGTGGCCATCTCCAACACTAGAGGCATAAACGCACCACCAATCTTTGAGATCCATAGTATAACCAACACAAATAAAATTAGTATTGCTTATTTTAGAAGGCCTGATATAATGTCCAATAGTCATTTTTTTAAAGTTAGCCCACAAAAAACGAGTCGGAATGTATAGGTATGTGTCTGAGGAAATTCAAAATCCTTAAAAATTGGATTTTTTATTCATGTATTGGACACATATCGAAACATTTGAGAAGTATGCTGGTGTGAATAAGTGTTGGATACCAATACTCTTGCAAAAAAAAAAAAACAGTGTTGGTGCTTAGGGATGGCAATTGGACCCGAATCCATCGGACTTCCATCCAACCCGATCCATTTATGATGGATTTGGATGTGAAAAATGAGTTTTAAATGAATTTGTATTTTGGATGTTGATAAATGGGTATTGGGTTGGGTTGGATTTGGATGACATCAAATCCAACCTAGACCCGGCCCAAATCCAACCCGAAATTATATTCAATATGTAAGGATTATTTGTTAAGAGTTTTTTAACTCTTCAGGTTGGAGGTTCTCGGAAATAGCCTCTCTTCAGGGTAGCCCCCTGAAGGGGGAAGGTTGTGTACATCTACCCCCCCAGACCCTGCTTATGCTTGAGCCCTTGGAGGCACTAGGTTTGTTGTTGTTGTTGTAGTTTTTAACTAATTGTCTAATATTATATTACTATAATATACATATTAAATGGAAAAAAAAAAAAGACGTAATGGTTAATCTAAATATTGACTTGTAAGGTACAATTATTACATTATTATTATATATGTATTACTAATAGAATTATAATATTATAATTTTTTCTAAGGTTTAAATGGGTTATGGATTTGAGTCGGGTATCTGTTCCATCCAATGGATTTGGATTTGGGTTGAATTTTTATAGAATAAATGGGTTTTTCTTGGATTCAAGTTGGATCAGGTTTTTTTTCTGGGTTGGACCTAGATGGATGTAAACCTAACCCAAATCCTACCCATTGCCAATGGTGCTTCATAGGTAGTTGTAGATTGGCGTGCAGGATGCTCTATGTGCTTTACCTTTTAGCTATTCACATTGTGTCCAGATTGTGTTGAGATTGTGTTCCATGTTGATGATCTTTGAAAATTAGCATTGCCGTGAAGGTGGTTGTTGTTTTTAAGGGAACTTTCATAATACAAGTGTTTGGTATCTCTAATCCTAGTTGGGTAGTTAGAGCTATGTCTTAAATATCGCCCATTATGAGGGTATCTCAGTTGGTAGCGTCTTCTACTCATGCGGTCATCGTCCAGGGGTCAGGAGTTCGATTCTCGTTGAGGATATACTCATGACTTACCTGCTCGTGGGGATTGTGGGCCTCCTGATGGGTTAGGGCAACCTAGTCCCTCGTTATTAAAAAAAAATAAAAATGTCTTAAATATCGAAGAAAGTCAAGTGTGTAATTCACCTAGCTAAATCTGGGAAATAATAGATATATAGGATATACTCGTAGCTAACATTGAGGAAACAACCGCGTTTGGGCATCCGGTATCGACCGGAATATCTGTCATGATTATCTGCCACTAAACTTGTAACAAATTAATATGTTCTGTTGTTTTCACTACTTGAACCTTGTTAAATGTATTCTACTTTAACTAGCAGATCCTTTAATTGATATTACTAAAAAGAAACAAGATTTCCCCTTCCCTTTTTGGTAGGATCACAGCTTTCACCAAACTTTAAACTTTTGGAATAGTGGATTTCTAACAGTAATCTGTTTCATTGGGAGGTCTTGATTTTGAATCCTTTTAGCGATCATTCTATTTCATATTAAAATAAATTTAAGCACAATATATGATGAGGATCTGTGTGCTATCCACGTTTTAAACCTAATGGATATTTGTGTTGGCCACGTGAAGGTATAAAATTATTCCTGAATAGAGTTGTTTCACCGTTATTTCGTTTGCTTTTTAGGGTTGGGGTCCTTCAGACGCAGCCTACCCTAAAGGGATAAAGCTGCATATACCCCCCAAGCCCTTGCTTTGACGGGAGCCCTTGTGGCACTGGGTTTATTGTTCTTGTTGCTGTCATAATTTAGGTTTGGTTGAGGTCGATGTTATGCTTCATTTTCTTGAACCATGCCGCCTGTGTGAAACTGAATGTAAACTATGTCATTCTTTTATCCAAAATTTGTATCTTCTACCAGAAAACTGTATATATAAGAAAATTCATGTTGATTTAATTGCAGGACCTGTTGGGAATCGGGGAGTATCGACCAGGTGTGAGTCACAATCATGTTTCGCGGTAGTTACCTGAGCAATTGTTCCGTACTAGTGGGAAATTGTCTGCAAAAATGTTTTCAGAGCTCGGTGAAGGTTAGATGATAAACTTTTGTCTATTATATATCTGAAAGCCATCTACAGAACTAATTTTCTATTGACATTGATTTTCAGCCCTCGAGACATTGGGTCAGTTGTTGTTGTTATTGTATTGATTTTCAGCGTTCATAATTTCTTGCCCATAGAGAATATAGTTTTAAGTGTGGACACAGGTGGTCTTCCTAGCAGCCATATTTATAGCTGGATTTATTAGGATCCTTTCAACTGGCCATCGTTGATGGCTATAAATGATGTGATATTTTGGCTCCCTGTGGTTATGATTGTAAGAGATCTATAAGAAAGGACTTCGTGTGCCTAGTGTAGTATAGTGAGCCAGAAGAAAATTGTAATTTTCTCTATATATAGTAAATTCATCACTCCCCTTCCGTAGTCATAGGCTTCATCGGACCATGTAAATTCTGATGTTCATGTTTTCCTAAATTGTGTTTGATATATTTCAATATAAAGATCCGTGGTTATGGGCAGCCTACCACATAGGAAGTTCGTCTCCGTTATTAAGGAAGAGACGAGTAAATTACTTAGCTTGACAAGGACATCGACCCATGTGGTATAGATCGACCAAAGAAGATGTGGATCGTATCATGATCTTGTGAGAATATTGCAATCATACTAAATGAAGATAGAGAAGATATTGAACGTATCATGAAGAGACATGATACAACCTTCTCCGTCGGATCATGATTGCCCTCATGTCTTCTTTTGTTGATCTGTTTCCTGGTGGATCCATATCCCTATGAAACAGCAAATACAAACAAAGGTACAACAACAACAACAACAGACCCAGTGCCTCAAAGGGCTCCCACATAAGCAGGGTTTGGGAGGGGTGAATGTACCATAGCCTTACCCCTTCAGGGTATAACCCTGTCGAGAGGCTGTTTCCGAGGCCCTCCAATCTTATAGGGTTGGCAACACGAGGACTTCCCAGGAGGTCACCCATCCTGGTATTACTCTCGTCCAAGCATGCTTAATTTCGGAGTTCTAATGGGATCCGGTACTTTGGTACCTGGTAAATGAACCCTAAATACAAGCAAAGGTATTAGAAGAAAAATTGACATTGTGAGATTTACGTGATTTGACCAAAGGCTAGCACAAAAATTTATTATATAAACCGAGATATTACAATAATATTTACCCTTCCACTTTGCCTCTCATTGGCATAAGGGGACCTTATTTATAGGCCTCTACAACTGCAACCTCCTAGTGCCCAAGTGTCACCATCGAGGCCTCCATAATTCAAAGCTATAAATTTGGTTATTAACGACCCCACACTTCAATGGTTGTTTGTCCTTTTAAAGAATGGTAATTTGTCCGTTTCTACGGCTTGAATCAGAAAACGAAAAGAAACATTTGGTAGCATATGTTTGTCTTTGTTTGCATTATTTTTGTATGGGCCTAATTTCCTATGTTTATCCAAACTGATTAATTAGTGTTTAGTTAATCGAACCGAAATACTTTTAGATCTGATTATTTGAACCATGAATAGCGCTTTGCAGCACGAGCTCGCCACCGATGTGATCTGATCTTGTGGGAAAAGGAAAGTTGGAAATCAGTAGCAAAGAGATGCTCAACTATGTACTTTGAAGGGCCATTGGTTTCCTTCATGAGAAACTTGTAAGTCTTTCACAATTTGAACCGTACAATGATCTGGTTTCTTATTGTTGTATAAACTAATTCATAAGCATTCGCTTAATAGTGTTTAAACTTGTGGAATAGTTGATTTTTTAATATCATATTAGAGCTTCTTTTTGACTAAGACATGTTTGCAAATCGTAACTGCTTCTTGTTTTTAATGAGTTTTTTTTTTTAAAACTAAAATCCACATAAATTTTAAGTTCGGTTTCAGAAAATCACCTATATTTTTTAAATTTTCAAGGCCATTTTTAAATTTTTAAAATTTTTTTAGTATCACACCTTATGTTAATGTTGTTAACATTTGTTATTTTTTCCTGCCGCGACTTTTGAAATTTTTTTTGACTGAAATGGACGGTCTGGACTTATATTTGTTCACCTCTACAAAGCCTCCTTAAGTAAAGAAAAAAAATCATAACAGAAAGTGGGCCCAATGATAACCTGGAGCCCAGTAACACAACAAAACCCTAACCAACCTAAACGGGCCACAAGCAAGTGACGGCCCAAACAGAATACCTAAATAAAAAAATAAAAAAAAACATGAACAAAATGTAGTAATTCAAGTCATTCTATAATAAATTAGAGTAGGCTTATTAAAAAATTTCAATCTACAACACCGATCTTTTTGGAAAGAGATATAGGCTTCGTTTGGCTGCCTCATGAACTAAAATTTTGTAAGAAATTGTATTTTTTAAGAATTCAATTCTTGGGTCAACTTCACAGGAAGTAGATAAAACATGTTTAGTGGCGTCGATGAGAAATAAAACTTCTTTGGGATGATTAGTGAAAATTAAAGAAATTAGAACTTACCTAGAAGGCTAGATAAGTTATTTCATGCCAACCAAAAAAGAGTTAAAATATATATTTCTCATGAATTTCCACTTCCTGTATAGCAAACAAGGCCATAGTCTGAAGTTTTTACATATTTTAGGTATGCATATCCAAACTAAAATGTTTTTAGTTCGGTTACCAAACCACGGATGACCTATTAAAGGTGTCATATATATATATATAGGGTGACGTTCTTATGAGAGCGTGAGAGGGACGAATTCTGGCCCTTCATTGTAATGGACGGCCAAGATTTTTTGAGTATTAAAAAAAATAATAATAATTTCCCTCCTTTACCCCTCCTTTCATTTTGCCCCATGAAGCGGTAATGTCCAACAAATCTTGGCTATCCATTATAATGACCCTCTCACGCTTTCATCCTCTCACAAGAACGCCAGCTTACATACACATATATATATGATATAATTCTTATAAGAGAGTGATAATGCGAGAGAAGCGAATCTTTGCCGTCCATTAAGATTGACCCCTTTTTCTTGGATACAAAAAAATAAATTAAAAAAAAAAACTCCCCAACTCACCTGCCCCTTCCCTCTCTTCCTCCCCCACAAGCCTTCCTTTCTCTCTCACTTCGCCACCCGCCGCAGTCGCCCCCCGCCAATGCCCACCGTTGCCACCCCCCACTGGTTAGTCAGAGCAGCATGCCAGTGCTCCCTCTGCTATATCTCATCTCCTCCACAAATATGAAGCAATTTTTGAGGAGCCTCAGCAACTCCCACCCAGGAGAGACCCTTTCGATCATAAAATCTTCCTTAAGGAGGGAACTCAACCTATAAATAAAAGGCCTTATAGGTATCCTTCTCTCCAAAAGGATGTAATGGAAGATATGACTCGAGAGCTGCTGCAGAAAGGCTATATTCAACACAGTGTTAGCCCCTTTGCTTCAGCCGTGGTCTTAGAGAGAAAGAAGGATGGTGGGTGGAGAATGTGTGTTGATTATCGAGATATGAACAAAGCTACCATCAAAGATAAATTCCCAATTCCTTTGATAGAGGAGTTGTTTGACGAATTAGGAGCTGCTAGGATCTTCACCAAGATCGATTTGAGGTCCGGATACTACCAAATCAGAATGCACTCAGACGATGTTCAAAAACAGCCTTCAAGACTCATTTTGGTCACTTTGAGTTCTTGGTAATGCCATTTGGCCTCACCAATGCTCCTTCGACCTTCCAAGCACTTATGAACTCTGTGTTTGCCCCTTATCTTCGAAGATTTGTGTTGGTATTCTTCGATGACATTCTTATCTATAGTGCCTCCATGTCTGAGCATCTTTGTCATTTGGAAACTGTGTTCAGAGAATTATTGAAGCACCAGCTATACACTAAAAGGAGCATGTGCTCATTTGCTGCTACACAGATTTGAGTATTTGGGGCACATAATAGCTGTTGGCAAGGTAGCTACCGATCCAACAAAGGTGACAGCAATTCACAGTTGGCCAACTCCCAGTTCATTGAAGCAATTGCGAGGATTTCTAGGATTGGCTGGATACTACCGCAGATTCATACAAAGATTTGGCTTAATAGCTAAGCCACTCACTGAAAGGACCAAGCAGGACAAGCTGGTTTGGACAAACAGAGCTCACTTAGCCTTCAACGAGTTGAAAGAAGCACTGACTACAGCTCCAGTACTTGCATTGCCTAACTTCTCCAAGCCCTTTATTATTGAATCAGATGCTTGTAACACAGGACTTGGAGCTGTTCCTCTTCAGGAGGGACATCCTTTGGCTTATTTCAGTAAGGCACTCGGTCCCACTCGATAAAATCTGTCAGTATATGAGAAAGAACTCCTAGCCTTGGTCTCTGCGGTATTAAAATGGCAGCAATACCTCCTTAATAACACCTTTATAATCAGAACCGATTAAAGAAGTCTCAAATACCTTCTTGAGCAGAAAGTTCACACCCACTTTCAGCGTTTGTGGCTTTCCAAGCTCTTGGGGTTCAGTTATATCATCGAATACAAGAAGGGCAGGGATAATGTCACTGCTGATGCTCTGTCTCGAATGTCTGGACCACAAGTGACTTGCCAGCTCCTCTCAGTTGTGGACAGCAACTTATACCCGATGATTCAACTTACTTGGCTGACTGATCCAGTGCTCAAACAACTCATAGAACGCCTAGAGGCTACTCCTTTGCAGCATCCTAAATTCACCTGGAGGGATGGACAGCTCAAGAGGAAAGGCAAGTTAGTAGCGGGCCAAGATGTGTTAGTGAAGGCCAAAATTCTTCACTGGATGCACACTTCAGCTGCTGGAGGTCACTCCGGTAGAGATGCTGCTCTCCAACTTATCAAATCGCTCTTCTTCTGGAAAGGCATGACTAAAGATACCACGGAATTCATCAAGCTTTGCCTCACTTGCCAGGACTGTAAACATGAAACCATCGCTTCTCCTGGACTTTTGCAGCCCCTTCCCATACCAGAATCCATTTGGACAGATATATCCATGGATTTTATTGAAGGCTTGCCCCGCTCCTTTTGGAAGGATGTAATAGTGGTTGTAGTCGATCGATTGAGTAAGGCGGCTCACTTCCTTGCATTGACACATCCTTACACTGCCTTCTCAGTTGCTCAGCTCTATATGGATCAGATATTTAAGCTTCATGGCCTGCCCCAATCAATAGTGAGTGACAGGGATGCTATCTTCCAAAGTGAATTTTGGCAAGCTTTCTTCACCATCCAAGGGGTGGAATTACACTTATCTACTGCGTATCACCCACAAACTGATGGCTAGTTAGAGGTCGTCAACAGGGGATTAGAGACTTATCTTCGTATGTGCTCTACTCATCCTCATCAATGGTCCAGGTCGTTACCACTAGCCGAATGGTGGTACAGCACCACTTGGCACTCTTCCACTCAATGCACTCCTTATGAGATTGTGTATGGACAACCCCACGCAGCGCGCCCCCCCCCCCCCCAACCCAACTACATATTCCTTATCTTCCTGGCGAAACTCAACTAGAAGTAGTAGATAGAAGTTTGCAGGCTCGGGAGGGGACAATTCAGACAATTAAGTTCCACCTTGCAAGAGCACAGAATCGATTGAAGCAACAAGCTGACTTGCGAAGGACTGAGAGGCACTTTCAACCTGGTGATTGGGTCTACTTGAAACTCCATTCGTATTGGCAAATTACAGTTGCCCACAGGAACAACCATAAGCTGTCTCCAAAGTATTATGGGCCCTTCCTGGTGCTGGCAGTGATAGGCAAGGCAACATACAGACTTGACCTCCCAGACTCTGCCCGCATCCATAATGTCTTTCATGTATCTCAGCTTAAGCTTCACCAGGGACCTCCTCCAACGGCTATTATACCACTACCGGAAGACATCAACACAGCACCACGCAAGGAACCTGAGTTGATCTTGGACAAAAAAATGGTGATTCGTAACAATAGAGCAGCCACAAAAGTCTTAGTGCAATGGAAAGGACTCCCTCGCACGGAAGCCTCATGGGAGTATCTATATGATGTTCAACTCAAGTGTCCAACCGTTCATCCTTGAGGTCAAGGGTGGTCCTTGAGGAGGGGAGTATTGTTACAGATTAGTAGTAAGGGGCATCATATGGCTGATTTGGCAGGAATAAGCAAGTGAAGTGTGGGAATCTTATGAATTAGTTGTGCTTGAGTTAGTTACATTACTTTCCAATTATTTTAATTTCTTAATTCCATTTCTTCAATTCATTGTTATATATAGTAATTGATGTAAGAGTTCAAATCATCAAATATAGTATAAAT
Source organism: Simmondsia chinensis (assembly GCA_018398585.1). NCBI lineage: Eukaryota > Viridiplantae > Streptophyta > Magnoliopsida > Caryophyllales > Simmondsiaceae > Simmondsia > Simmondsia chinensis. Next base: position 21,486,085 of record JAGTTD010000018.1, read on the forward strand.
ATCATTCTCTTCTCCCTTAAATTCTCTATTTTTTTCTCCCTTTAACCTCTATGTTACTTGAATTCTTTATATCTTTGTGATTAAGATTGAACCCTTGATCTAGTACTAGTTTTACTGTATCACCTTCATCCCCACCACCCACCGCCGCCCAGCGGGGGTAAAGAAATATAAGAGGGAAGAGAGAAAGGGGTATTGAAAGAGAGAGAAAAAAGGAAGGGCGGCGGCGGCGGATGGCAAGGGTTGAAGGGTTAGGGGTAGGGGGGAGAGAAAAGGTATTGGAAGAAAGAGAAAAGGGGGGAGGAGGAGGGTGGTGGGGGTTGAAGGGATGGGGGGAGAAAGAAAGGGATATTAAAAGAAAGAGAAAAAGCAAGATGAATGGGCGGCGGCGGTGGCAAGGGGGAGGCTGCGACAAGGTGGAAGGGCGGCAACAAGGCAGGGGTGACAGTGTTAACCGGCGGCCGCAACGGGTAGTGGGGGTGAGATAGAGAGAAAGGAAAGGTTTGTTGGGGGGGAGGGTGGCGATAATTTTTTTTGGGGGGACCCCCATAAAAAGGGGTGAATCTTGGACGGTCAAGATTTGCCCTTCTCACCCTCTTATAAAAATTGTGTCATATTTATATATATATATATATATATATATATATATATATATATATATATATATATATAGTCCAACTTAGTGTTTCATCTTGGATAATCTTAATAAAATCAACATTTAATTACTCAATATTTCTTGAGTTAGTATACTCCCAAAGACCTCTAACTGCTACTTTATCTGACACTCTATTACATTTTCTGGATATATGGAAAACTTTTCATTCCTCACAAGTATCCTACAAAGATCAGATATCCTCCATAATCGATCTCAATTGCGACGGGCAGGTACTTTTTACTAATAACTTTATCTACCACTTTATTGTCACCTTCCACATGGATATGCCTAAACTTTTGACTAATTGTTAGAATATAATGTATAGGTATAACTATCTATATATTGGGCCTTGTGGGCCCTGGGCTTGTATATTCCCTATTGTACTCGTGCTCTATAAATATACGAGAGGGCTTCCATAATTATGTGGGTTCCTTATTTTTTTATATGGTATCAGAGCCTAACTAGCCGTCTTGTCTTTTTCTCTTTCAAGGGCTGACCCTAGGCCATCTACAAGCCCTAGCCGCTATCCACAAACACCCTCTCCACCGTCAACCTCACCGCCACATACAAACCCCAAACACAAAGCTTTAGTCGTCTCTCTTGCTGTGTTGCAACCAATGGCCCGATAAGTCCTCCACTGCCACTACTCCGGCATCACGAAACCCATCAGAATCTTGGCCAATGACCACCGAAGCAGGTGGCTCACTGACTCTCCCGAGTCCGTTTAGTGTTTCAAACATTCGTCATCAGATTTCCTCTACATTAGATCTGAAGGATTCGTCTAGCTATCTTGTTTGGCGTCGATCTTTTCTTTCTCCCTGTCGGGGCTATGCCGTTGATGATCACCTTGATGGATCCTCAGTCTCACCCGCTCCAACCGATCCCACTTATTTTTATTGGTGTTAAATTGATAACCTACTCGTATCTTGGATACTTGGTACAATCTCTTCTGATCTTGCTAGTGCCTTCTATGGTAATGATGATGATTTAACTGCTGCTATGCTTTGGGGTTCGATTTCTCGTCTCTTTATTGATTTTGCACAGTCACGTCAATTGCAATTTAAGCGAGAATTGACCAATGTAAAGAAAGGAAACCTGACAATGCTTGCATATCTCACTAAAATCAAGTCTTTATCTGATAATCTTCGGTCTGTTAATGCTTCAATTATTGATTGATGTTGATATGGTATTGACTGATGTGGATGGACTTTCTGATGATAAGGAGTTTAATGCTGTTTGTACTACTATCACGTCTCGTGTTCCTTTTCCATCTTTTATTGAGGCCAGGTCTATGCTTATGAATGAAGAGTCCCACATTAAGACTGACAAGTCTAGTTCTTCGATTGTATTAGTTGCAACAAGGACTCCTTCAACTGATAATGGGGTTACTAATCCCGCTGTTCCATATGCTCCTATTAGCGAACGGCCGGTTTCTACTGAGCAACCGGCGGCACTATCGGCTCATCAGCATTCACAACAAATAGGTATGGTACTGGTTGGGGTTACGGCTGATGAGACCGAGGCCTTGGACATAATGGCCGAGGCTATAGTCAGTAGTGGAATCAACATATGCGGGGTCCGACTTTTCGAGGCATGCCGTGGCCCATGCCTCTTGTTTACCCGCTGTTTCGAGCTCCCTCTTTTGGCACAACTCCTCAGGGTGGTAATATCCCTTCTTATCCACAGTATCATTTAGCTAATAATGCTTTTACCACTGGTTATAACTTTTATCCAGGTTTTGATGCTTCTCGGTTTCCTTTATCCTTGACTCCTCCTGTGTTATAGATAGTGGGGCGTCATCCCACATGACAAACAATTCAGGTATCCTTGTATCATTATCTCCTTACCATGGTCTTAATCGAATTTTAGTTGGGAATGGTGCATCTCTATCTATTGTTGGGGTTGGTTTATGTTCTATTTCTACTCCTGTTAGTCGTTTCACTCTAAAGAATGTCTTGTTTTTCCGGGATCTCTCCAAAAATTTACTTTCTGTTCGTCAATTTTGTTTAGATATTGTCTTCTTGAATTTGACTCGTGTGGTTTTTCTGTCAAGAATCCTAATTCAAAGTCTGTGATCATCAGATGTGTCAGCTTGGGATATCTCTTCACCGTACCCCCATCATTGGTCCCGCCCACGTCTCTCATTGCGTCCCGAGTCTCTCCCTGACTGTGGCATCGCTGTCTAGGACATGCCGGAGTTCCAGTTTTGTCTTCCCTTGTTAAACAAAAAATTTATTTCTTGTTCTAGTGTCTCGTTCGAATCTAGTGTCTGTCATGCTTGTCAATTAGGCAAGCATAGTCGATTACCTTTTTAGCAATCTGTTACAAACACAGGTTGTCCTTTTGATATTGTTCATTCCGATGTTTGGACATCACCTGTGTTAAGCTTCAGTGATTTTAAGTATTATTTGCTCTTTTTAGATGATTACTCTCATTTTGTGTGGATTTATCCTATGCGTGCCAAATCTGAGGTGTTTGATTTATTTGTACAATTTCGTAGTCTCATCTTAAATCAGTTTGGTGTTGAGATTAAGCATTTTCAATGTGACAATAGAATCGAATATATTAATCAAGATTTCAATAGTCTTTTTGCACAACGGGGCATTCTAAGTCTAATTTCATTTCCTCTCACCTCACAACAGAACAGTTGGAAATATGATGCGGTCTCTCCTATTCCAGGCATGTATGCCTTTAGAGTATTGGGTTGAAGCTATACTTTGAAGCTATACTTGTTGTAACTCACACCATTAATCTCTTGCCCTCTACTTCAATCAAGAAAAAGATTCCATTTCAACGCCTTTATCAAAAGAAAGCAGCATATGATCATCTTCGGGTTTTTAGGCGTGCTTGTTATCCAAATTTAAGTGCTACTGCATCACATAACCTTGCCCCTTCCTTTAGCTTGTGTGTTTTCTTGGGATATCCGCTTAATCACAAGGGCTATAAATGTCTTGATCTATCTACTAATAAAGTGATCATTTTTAGACATGTCATCTTTGATGAGATAGATTTTTCGTTTGCTCAGCTGGGGGCCCTTTCACAGGTTATAATGCATCGTCTTCAATAAGTATTCTCATCTCCGCGTGCTTCTTCTCCATTTGTTGGGACGGCTCCACCCATCGTTCAATCAATCCCTACCCCTATTGTCACTCGTGAACCTGCCATGGGTACTTCCTCTTCATGCCCCTCGCCGATGCATACAGAAGCCACCATGAGTGATATACCTGCTTGTGCACTGTCTTCGCCCCCTACCGCACCACATGCCGCCGATCCTTCTGTTCATCCTATGGTCACTCGTTCTAAATCAAGTATTGTGAAGCCTCTTCTTAAACCTTCTATGCTTGCTCATCCTGCTTTGCCCGATATTCTATATTCTTCTAAGCAGGCTCTTGAGGATGAAAATTGGAAAGCTCCAATGCTTGATGAATATCAAGCTCTCTTACGCAACAATACCTGGACCTTGGTACCTTGTCCTCATCATGCTAATGTCGTCGGATCCAAATGGGTTTATCGAGTCAAGCAAACTCCAACAGGTCATGTTGAACAATATAAAGCTCGTTTGGTGGCTTAGGGGTTCACACAACGTTATAGAGTTGATTATGCTGAAACTTTTAGTCTTGTTGTCAAGCCTGTATAGTCCGTATTGTTCTCACTATCGCGACTTCTCGTAAGTGGCCCATTCATCAGCTTGACGTTAAAAATGCTTTCTTGCATGGTGCTTTGCATGAAGAAATTTACATAAAGCAACCGCCTAGTTTTGTGGACTCCAAGTTTCCTAACTTTGTTTGCTAGTTGAACAAATCTCTATATGGCTTTAAGCATGCACCTCGTGTATGGTATAATCGATTTGCATCGTTTCTTCATCGTCTTGGCTTTCATAGTTGTAAGTCTGATTCATTATTAATTGTTTTACGTCGAGGGACTGATATGGCTATCTTATTGGTGTATGTGGACGATATTGTTATCGCTACTTCTTCTGATTCATTGCTTCATGCTTTACTTCACTCCCTTCGCTGTGAGTTTGATATGACAGATTTGGGGCGTCTTAACTATTTTTTCAGGATTTCAGTCTCTCATCTCTCTACAGGTCTATTTCTGCCTCAATCAAAGTATGTCCACGATCTCCTTGATAGAACTGATATGCTCTATGCAAACCTGTTGCCATGCCTACAGATTCCAAGTCCAAACTTTCGCTGACCAGTGGTGATCTTATGTCCGATCCAACTCTGTACAGGTCCGTTGTTAGTGCCTTGCAATATCTTACTTTTACACGTTCTGACATCTCTTATGCAGCGCAACAAGTTTGTCTTTTCATGCATGCTCCTCGCTTTCCACACTCGATTGCTGTAAAACAGATTCTTTGCTATATTAAGGGTACCTTGGATCATGGTTTGACCATATCTCCTACTTTCCTAGATCAACTTGTGACTTATTCTGATGCGGATAGGGCAGGCTGTCCCGACACTCGTCGCTCCACATTTGGCTTCTGTGTTTTTCTTGGAGTAATCTTATTTCTTGGTCTTCTAAATGTCAACCTACTGTTTCTCGCTCCAGTGCAGAAGCTGAATATCGTGCTGTTGCTAATGCTGTTTTAGAATGTTGTTGGCTTCGCTCCCTGTTACATGAGCTTGGTGTTTCTATTCCTCGAGCTACTCTGGTTTATTGTGATAATATTTCAACTACATACTTATCTACTAATCCAGTGTAGCATATTCGTACTAAACATATTGAAATTGACATTCACTTTGTTTGGGAGCGTGTTCAGATGGGTCTGGTTCGAGTTCTTCATGTTCCCTCTTCCCAACAGATTGCCGATATTTTCACAAAGTCTTCCGCGTCATTTATTTCTTTTATTTAGAAACAATCTTCGCATTCATTTATCTCCTGCTTCATTGAGGGGGATATTAAAATATAATGTATAGATATAAAATATCTATATATTGGGCCTTGTGGGCTCTAGGCTTGTATATTCTCTATTGTACTCTTCCTCTATAAATATACAAGAGGACTCTTATAATTATACGGGTTCCTCATTATTTTACACTAATGTAACTCCTTATGCCATCATGGGTGCCTGTGGCCTCGGCAACTAATATAGACATTTCCTAGAAACTTAAGCAACTAACATAGAGACATTTTCGAGAAACTTACTTTTGTATGTTATTTTAGTATTTATTAGTTATAAAGTATGAAATATGGTTATGATGAATATTAGATACATGCTTTTTTAGAAAAATTTAAATTATGGGTGAGAAGGCGGATCAATGTATAGATTTAATAGTTCAGTTTCACCTTATTTCTAAATAATAGTATAATTTTTATTTTTAAGATGAATTGAAATGGCCACAAAATCGATAATTATAATAATCTATGTGTCAAGTTGTCAACCCAAAGCTCGCTAGAAAAGATAATTCAGTTTCATTTTTAAGAGGAAGTACACGCTAATAACAAAGTTGATATTCAAAATAACTCTCATTGACTCAATTCAAGGTTGGCTTCAAGACAAACTCGAGTACAAGACTCAGTTATGAAGGTTTACCTAATACAACTTTAATCTACCCAAAATTTATCCGATCTGATCTTAATCTAATTCAAAACTGTTGTGTTGCGTCTCAAATTTTATTTCCAGATTCCGAGTAGAGATTCAGCCCCCGCGGTACAAACCTTTTATTTTGGGTTGGGTTATTAGACCCGTTTGCTTTTCTAGAGTTTCTCTTTGTAATAGGGCGCTATATATATTTTCACCCCTTTCTTTTAGGGTTTCTACCGTGTCTTCTTTACATAGAGCGAGACAAGAAATTTCTCTTATAATATTCCAATATAGACCTTGGCAAGTTCTCTACCTTCGCCTGCAGTTTTTTTTTCTCTCTCTGAGTGTCTTCTACCTAAATACTAGTGTCATCGTTTCTCTTTCTCCTTTACTTTCTTATTTGCTTTTCGAATTTTATTTGATATCTAAATTGAACCAAAACCTTAAATATTTTTACCTTACAAATCCGATCCGATCTGATAAATCATTAGTTCTATATGTGGTATTAAATTGAAATCACCCCTACTTAAAATATTGTGGTCTAGTACATGAGTGGTTTATAGTGTACATTAAAGTACAAGCCAGTTGTGACGCAGCAGAAAAGGAGTATATCTTGGTCCACGTGCATGCATATTTCAGCAGTGGATCTCGTATAGAGCCAAGTGCACCTATCTCATCAGTTTTCTATTTGTTTCAGCATGATTATCTATTAAATTATAGTATTAAATTAATATAATAAATAAAGTATATGGATTTTTTGTATGGATAACGCTTTTTGATTAATTAATATAATAAAACAATATGTTAATTTTAATTTCTAATAAAATAAAAACTTAAATTTGTTTGGGTAATTTTATGACTTTTTTAATTTGTGTCATTATGTTGTGCCCAAATTTATGGGTGTGAGGAGTTACTAACTTGAAAGGTGAAAAAAATAGATGCCCTAATCTATTGTCATATAGCTAATAAAATATTCAAAGATTTGTGTAACAGTCGTAATGTGACTATTTTGATTGTTGGGTTATGTGTGAATCCTAGTTGTATTGAGTCTTATTTATAAAATAGAGGATTTTAATTTAGGCCCATGACACATCAGGGTTTTAGGGTGGGTGACTCTATATATGTTAAAATTAGGGTTGCGCTAGGTTGAGAATTGAGACATCTCCTATAATATTTCAATGATATAATGAAATTATTGTGTTTTCCTCTGTAGACGTAAATTTCGGCTGAACCATATAAATTTCAGTTTTCTTATTTTTACCCCCCATTCCCTTTTGTTTGTGCTTGCATTTCGATTTAGGGTTTCGATATTTTGTGTATTCCTAACAAGTGGTATCAAAGCCTAACAATAGGAATTTTATATGCAGAATTCAACTATAAGATAAAGTATGAATTGCGAGCATGGAGGATCAGCAAAGCCTAATTTGACATAATAATACGATTCATATATACCGAGAACACATTAATTTACCCGTATCTGAAATGTATAACCAATAAACATGTTCATTATATTTTATTGGACCACTGTAATTTTCAATTTGTTACTTACAAGTAAGATTTAGAGATGGAACATCAAAAGAGGTTGCACCCCATGCGTTGTGACAACTTTAGAAGACATGATACTATACAAATGATTGGAGATTAAAGAAGAAAATTAAAAGAAAAAAGTTGTAACTGTAGCACCAAGGTTAGACTTCATCAAATATTAGAGTTATCCAATTATATATTTTCATTTAGAAAATTATTACTTAAGGACTATAAGGTTTGAGCATTTATCACTTAGGCACCCAAATATTTCAATATATACAAGGAAGTACCATGAGTTTTGAATTTTTTTATCACTTAGGCTCTATTTGGAACATGGAATTGGATTGTGGAATTGTAATTCCAATTCTGGTGGAATTGGAATTCTAAGGGAATTGAAATTTCATTGTTTGGTTCGTCAAAGGAACAGGAGGTCGAAACTATAATTCAATAATGATTCGAGTCATCTCAGATTTTCGGTCAATCGAGTTAGAGTATTTCGAGTTTTAAATCAACCACGGTCAGATTTTGGTCGGAGCGGTTAACATTGCGTTTGAGTTACTATGGTCGGAGCGATTTGATTTGAGTTCGAGTATTTGAGTTTCGAGTCAAATCGGGTCAAGTATCATGTCGGATCATTTAGTGTTCAAGTTATTTCGGATTTTCAATTAACCGGGTTAGGTGTTTTTGGCATTCAGGCAAGTTATGATCGAGTCTGAGTTTATTTAGGCCATTTCAAGCTCGAGTTATCTTAGTTTTGGGACAATTGAGTTGTATTATTTCAAAATTCGAGTCATCTTAGGCTGAGTTTGGGACAAGTCGGATCATTTCCGGTATAAGTCGTATTAAGTGCCGGGTCAATTTGATCGGGTCATTTCTACTTGGGCTCAGCATGTTTTCATCATATTCAAGTCGAGTGGTTTTATTTTCTGGATTTGAATCATCTCGAGTTTTGGGTCTATCGGGTTGAGTCACTTCAGACTTCGAGCTAAGGCGATTTCGGTTATTTCGAGTTTAAGTCATTTGAGTTGGGTGATTTCAAAGTTCGGGACAAATTCTAGATTGTGTCTAAGTCTTTGAATTTTGAATCATCTTGGGCTTGGGTTAATCAAGTAGGCTTGTTTTACGTCTTAGGTCAATGGAATTAATATGGAATTACAATTCCTTGTCCCCATCTAAGGAACTGGAAAGTATGATTTTCAGGTAAAATCTAATACCATGAAATTGGGCAGTGGAATTGTAATTGCAATTCCAACAGGTGAACCAAACAACAGAATTGAAATTCTGACCTTAGCCTCAATTCCACCCTCTAATTCCATGCTTCAAACACAGCCTTAGGTACCTTATATTAAATTTTGATTTAGTACATGATTATGCTTATATATAGAAGTCGTGTCAATATTTTCTATAAAATTCAATGAATTACGACAAAAATTTTACCGAATTATAATATAAACTACCTGTATATTGTCAAAATATGTGTCGTGTCAACATTTTTGGGTTAAAAATTATCAAATTCTAATGAAAGTACATATATATTGTTAAAATCATGTTTTACTATAAAATTTTTAATAAAAATCTATCAAATTTCGACAGAAGGGGTACTTAGTTAATAAATTTTTAAACTTCAGGGTACTTAAGTGATAAATTTTTAAACCTCAAGTTATCACATTATATATATTGAAATATTAGGATACCTAAGTAATAAACATCCAAACTTCTGGGTATCTAAATGATAATTTTCCTTTTCATTTAGCAACATAAGCCGTTAGAACTCCACATATTAGTCTAATAAAAATTTCACATTGAAATTATGAGAGGAAAAAATTAATATATAAGCCTAGTGAACTACTTTATCTACTACAAATTAGTTTTAGAATAGAACACATTTGGCTTTAAATGTGAATCTCATGCGACAACTTCGTACATTAGACCTAAAGGCCCAGTGAAGTTTAACATGAGCTCTATCACATTTTCCCAATTCTTCTACAATCTCCATCATTAACCCATGCAAATTTCTCTTTTTTTTTTTTCCCTTCGGAACTTATTAGCTTGATGATGTTTTAACCACAAGATTAAAGCAATAACAACACAACAACAATAGTCCCAGTGCCTCAAAGGCTCTCGCTTGCGCAGAGTCTGGGAGGAATAGGATGTATACAGCCTTACCCCGTCAGGATGAGACCTTGACGAGAGACTGTTTCCGAGCACAAGATTAAAGCAATGGATAATGCAAATCAACCATCAGAAGGAATCAAAGAGTTCATCTTATAACAATGAGAATACAATGCTAATTTCAATTGCTTGCTGCTTCAATATCTAATGCAGCTACTTACATCAACACTTCTCTTCAAAACCCAGTCATATATCATGGATCCATTTTCGCTTACCCGGTACCTTGATGCATCCTCATGCTATTCATAAGTAGAAAACCCGTTTCAATAACCAGGTTTAGATTCACTCAACGATATCTCTGTCTAATTGAAAGGCTACAAGTAAGGTTAGTGTTATTGTCAGGGCATTTTTTTGTTAATAAAAGGCAATAATAGACTTTTGAAGTCTTGTTACGTTGAAATTTTCCCGACATTAACAGAAAAGCCCTAACAATAACAATAACCACGGTAATCCATGTATAGTATTGCACCGTGTCAAGCTTTATCCTCTTCGGTACTACATTCAGCAGCAATTTTTCCTGAGCCCCGAGTGATCTTTCCAAGTGACAAACCCTTGAAGCTGCTACTCCCTTCAGTGTAAGTCCAGTACTTTCTTGATCTTCTAGGCTTTGAGGGGCTCATTTCAACTTCGGTGTCATCTTGTTCTTCATGTTCATGGTTGAATCTTGCAACAACAAGTTGAGAAATGTTGCTTCTGCAGAAAGGGCAAAGAGGGGGCTTAGGGGCAAATGTCGTGGCTTGGTGCGGTTTGTTCTGGCAGCACAGCGCAAGGGTGCAGTGTGCGCACATTTGATGACCGCACTCTTGCACCTCGATTGTGCATGCCTGCTCGAAGCAGATGCAGCATAGCTCGATGTCGCTGTCCTGCTTAAGAAAAGTAAGCTATGTCAGAATGTTTACAGTCAAGGAAACAATTATACTAAAGGCTTAAACTAATGGGTAAAGATTCATAAATGGTTTTATATTCTTATACGGATTTGGCTTGATATAGTCTAGAATCATTCTTGAATGTTCATTTAACAACTTAAGCTTTTGGAGTAATTAGTTCTTTCAGCAGACGTTCCAAGGAAAGCCTTTTGTTTGATCCATAAGGTTGTAATCAAATGTATTTCATATTCCAATAAGGTGATCATAGACGATGAGAGACATAAGTCGCCAAGAATGTACAAATCTCAAAAGGGATGTTCAAAGATTTGAGTTCTCTGATCCATAAGGTTGTAAGCAATGTGGAAGACGTTAGCTATAGATACCTCCAATTTCCAACCAATTTGAGTACCCAATGCAAATATTTTCTTGGCATTGTGTCATGTGTATCAAATACTCAAGTACATACTTAAAAACGGGTGGCAGACATGCAACATTCAGTGTGAGACTAGCATTACGACTCATATGACAGAACCAGGTTTCAAGGATACGCAATCCTAAATCCCAAATCAAAGGCAGCCAAACCTTTGTCATCCTTCTATCTAGTGAATGTTCTCTACTAGATGCAAATGAAACTACAAATTCATAAGGAATCCCCAAATAAATTGGCTTTTTATTACAAAGAAGTTAAAAAAAAAAAAAGGAAGTTAGATTAGTCTACATCACCTCTGACAAATAGTCATCAGCCTCAACAGTGGAATCTAAAGGGGATGGAAGTGAATACACTGCTCCCTTCAATATGGACGACTCTCGCTTTTTGTTTGCCTCTATCAGAGCTTTCTCCAGAAGTGCTTTTGCATCAGGATTGAGCTCGCTGATAAATTTCAATGCTGAAGGCCAGACAAGGGGCTCCGCTGATGAAGGATTGAGAAGCGCGGCACATGCTGTATGCTTGTACTTAATGGCAACCATGTATGGAATCCTCCTGGAGAGTCAAAGACTTTTAAGTTATATCGAATTTTTGTAAGGTTAGAGTTCATATAAACCAATGGAAGCTAAGTATAATAGCAGCGAAATCAGAACCAGAAGCAAAAATCGCTTCTCAGAAGGTAAGGAACATATATTTTAGCATATAATTAGGCCCTAAGTTGGACTATGAGGGTACAGAAGTATGTATGTGTGTATCATCCTTTATCATTTGTCCATCATTTAACTGGGGACGGACATAATAAGAAACAAAGAAGATAACCAAATCATGCATAATTTGTAAATGCCAGTAGAAGAGATCCTGCATATATGTTGTAATTAGTATTTAAAATGACCATTTTGACTTTTTTTTTTTTTTATACGATACGTATCAAAGAAAGGATAAACCCTGCAGAAAAGGGCCACTGATCGGGGAAGAAAGACTTCTACAACTAGAAACTAGTACATAATCAAAGCTAAATTCATACAGAAGACAAGGAGAACAGTTGCTGCCATCCATATTATCTGGAGCTTAACCATGAGAGGAGAAAGCCATAAGAATATCTTTGTAAATGAAAGATCATACTAAGAGAAGTATAAACACTACGAAAATGACTCCAGCTGTTGGGTTTGGTGTATTGAATAGGTTATCCACCCTCCAAACATGAAGTCTTGGGTTCGAAACTCATATACCTCCCACCCTCTGATGTTCATGGCTCTTAATAGGGCAATGTTGTACTCTTACCTTCTAAAAACACATAGTAAATGGTTCAGTAAGCATTACCCAGATGAATCACGCATAAGTCGGTCTGCTCCCCAAGCAAGTAAATCTCTCACACAATCCAAAGATCCTCCACGAGCTGCCAAGTGAAGCGGTGTACTCCCAGGATAGCTGCAATTGAGATCTATATCATTCTAAACAACAAATTAACAGCAGTGCTATAAATGCATATATGAGATACATGATAAGGGAATCACCCATATCCACCAGTTGAGGCACAAACTAGAGCTCCTTTGTCCAATAGAATATGTACACATTCTGCGTGGCTTTGGCGAGCTGCTAAGTGTAACGGGGTTGCTCCATTTCCATCTCTTATGTTGACAAATCTCGCAAACCCCCTGCCATCCATTCCGAAAAGAGAAGCATCCGTAAAGGTCTAGTTATGTTTCACAAACCTGTTTAATTTAATTAAATAGCATTTGTAAGCTCTTGTTATCATTCAAAATCCCAGATTGGACTCAATTTGACTACATTTGATCTCAGCAGGTCACGTCCAATCCTTCGATCAAACTACTTTATAAAATGAAACTTTTTTCAAAGTTTAGTGAACGAATCCTATGCCATCATTTGAGTACATTTGATCTGATATGGTAACATCCATACCTCAGATCAAACTACTTCGTAACATCTAATTTCTTTTGGAACATAAATGAAGGAGCCCTTAGCATGCATAAACATGATTCATGACTCGATTTAACTATATTCAATCTGATTGCGTTAAATCCCATCCTAAGATCAAACTGCATTACATTAAGAGGAATAAAGCGACGATACCAAGAGGCTGCAACATGAGAGGAATGTGCAGCAGAGAGAATGGCTTGCAGACAATCTGAGTGGCCATAGTAAGCAGCATAATGTAGACAGGTCCTTCCATGAAGGGAATCAAACTTCAATATCTACTCAAATCGAACACAAACCCCAATTAATCCTCCAGTTCAAGATCATCAGCACAAAAATAGAGTTAAACAAAAGTCAGAAAGAGGACTAAAGTTAGATCATACATTTGCTCCAGCTTGAATGAGCTTCCCCACACAAGAGATCTTCCCTTGCATTGCGGCCAACATAAGCGGAGTCTGAAACAATCAAACAAAAAATTAACAAATAGCAACTTGGAATTTGTTACGATTTTCATCAGACTTGGACCTTTTAAACTTAAGATAATCAATTGACAGAGGGGTTCACTAGACTTAACCATTTTGATCTTTCTTTCTTTTTCCTCCACAGATGCAACCAGAGATTTCTTACTAGATTCACATGTGGAGTAAAAGTACCTGTTTGTGACGATTCAGCACATCCGGATCAATCCCACCATCCAACAACAAAGAAACAACCTGCACATTGCAATTCCCATCATGTTAGAGTACAAAACCATCCTTGTACCTTTACTCATCAACTTATGCTTTTTAGATAATCGGTTACTTGACACATCAAACAAGGACAAACCCCATCAAATGTCAGCTCACAAAAACCCTTTTCCATCAGATCAATTTCATCAAACACCCACCCTTCATGAACATGGCCTAGTAATCAGGCACACTTCAGGGGCCAAAGATTCCACCTGGGTTCCACCAGAGGCATTCCCCCCATCCGACATTACTATTAAGAATTCTACATAAGAGTCAAATGTGAATCCCAGAAAAGATCAACATATAAACCAAGGGAGGTACTCCAGCTATTGCCAATTGGTTTTAAAATATAACCCCACTAAATCTTATACGTAGATCTTATATGTGTCAACTCTGTAGGTCTGGTAATTTCATCAAACACCCAACAAAAACTCAAAAAAGAAGGCACAAAACAAACCTCGATCTGACCAGAAGCAGCAGCAAAATGAAGAGCAGCACAAGGGTCCTTCTCCGCCATGGATTTCAAAGTCTCCAAGTCCCCATTTTGCACGGCGGTGAGGAGACCCAAGTCGCCGCCGCAGCTAAGGCGCTGGCCCATTGCGCCACCGTGCACGGCGGAGATGAAAATGGAGGAGGGGGCTAAGTAGAGCTGGGGGAAGCTGCCCGCCGCGAAATTGGGGCAGTTTGAAAGAGACAGTGTTGTCAGCTTACGGGCAACGTGTCAGAGATGTGACCAATTATCATTTCGATTCTCTCTTTTTCTTTCTTTTTTCTTTTTTTGGGTTTTCTGGTTTCTACGTGTGAAATTTGGACAATTTGTGTCATCCTCTGTAAAGATTTTAAATTTTAAATATATTTCGATTCATGTTGATTTGTTTGAGAAAGTATTTCATATAAAATACTTGATTTAAATGTATAATTACGCCACAAAAATTACGGTTTTTTACAATGGTAAAATGAGTCACGTGGGATATGTGAACATATTAGAAATGATACGATCAGAAATAACGTTATAAGAAGCAAATTAGATATGGCTCCAATAGTTTGACATTTTAAGAGAAAACCGACTACTGCTCCTGTTGGAAAATATGAACAACTACATAATATACATTGAGGCAAGCTAATGAAAAGCTGGATTGAAATGATTAGATATAACTTTACCCACCAAAAAGGGCATTAGAGAGAGATAAGTGGCGGTTAAAAGTAAAAGTAAGGAGAGAGGGGTATATGCCGATGCTAGTTCAGAACACTCCTATGCCTACATGTCTGATACAGTTTTATTTGACTCAAATTTTATAAATATTGTTCCGTGTTTGGTTTTTAGAGTTGAAGGCCCTTCAGAATAGTCTCTTTACAGGTTAGCACCTTGGGTAAGGTTGCTTACATCTCACGCTTCCTAGAACCCACCTTGGCGGGAGCCTCTTTAAGGCATCGGGTATGTTATTTTTGTCGGTAAAATGAGCAGCATTAAGAAAGCTTCCTAGGGGTAGCTCTTCCTAGTGGATCAGCCCACACAATGGGATTAGGATCTAAGCAAGGCATCAAAGACCAGTAGACCACAAAAAAATTATGATGACCATATTTTCCTGCCCAATTGGGTGTCATATTTCCTTCATGGAAACAGTGATTGAAATTGATGAGTCTTTTTAAGCTTCTCATCATTTAGATATCTTTGAGCAATTTTTATGAATTTGCCACGGAGCTGTAGACCTCCCATTTAGAACATTGATTAGGTTCTTGTTGTTGCCTTCTACTAGGATATTTTTAATTCCCAAATTAAATGCTCTTTTAGTACCTTCTTTGGCTGCCGCTACCTCTGCAACCGCTATAGGCGCCTACATAATCCTCTAGAACCTCCAACAATGAATTTGTCTGCTCCATTTGTGATTATATAGCATGTTGTTGTCGAACTTCCATTCTTAGACCAATCAAATTTTACCTTAACACTTACCAAATGGGGTTGCGCCATCATTTGTAGCGTCATCATCCACCTGATTTTGAAACTGTCACTCCTAGGTCAGCCTCTTAGCAAGGACAAACGGTCTAGCTGGGTGGCTGCTCATACCTTTGAACACAATCTCATTTTTTTCTTCCATAAAGTGTTAATCCATAACTAAAAACCTCAATAAACTAATACGGGCAACCTTATCCTTTTCGGCATGTCTCTGAACCCACTCTTCTAAGAAAGTATCCTCCCTTTGAGCTTTATTAAGCCACCTGCTATTGACGAATATATTCCAAGTGCACTTGTATACAAGGCACTAGAGGAAGAGGTGGTTCACTAATTTTGGACATGAACCACATTGCGAACACGTATCTGGGATTTGACAATCCATTTGAGCTAAATTTTCTGTAATTGGGAGCCCGTTGAGAATAATCTGCTACATAAAAAGACTAATTTTTGGATAAGTATCTAGATGCCAGATCCATTTATACCTTTAGTCATTTCTTGATCTTGAACCAAAATTATGGGCTAGCAAATTATGGACCCCCCCACCCCGGACAAAGTGAATCCCCAATGACAGCTATCCTCAATCTCACTATGAAGAATAGGAATCTCCAAGATTGAGTTACAGATGTCCTCAGGCATAATCCTATATAACATCTCTCTCTCCCGCTCACTATTCTTGATGAAGTTCTCTACCTTGATCGGCCACTCCAATAATCCCTCTCGAGGCAGTTAAGACTATTTTCTTGGGGATAAAATCGAACATGTTAATAGTCCTTCAAGTATCTAGTTGTCACTAATTTCACCCAAACATGGTCTAGTCTAGTGATGATCTTCTAAACCAACTTATAAAGAAAGGCTCGATTAACTGCTTCCAATTTCTCAAATTCTTGCTCCTTAGGTTTATAGACTTATCCCAAGCTATCATGTTCAACCCAGACAGGTTGCCCTTTTTCCAAAATAAGTTTCTTTTAATCTTGTCCCACTTTTTGCTACCATTTTTGAGGCTGGGGCGGCATTGCATGATGTGAGCCAAGTTGTCTTTCATGGTTGTTTGAATAAGAAGTTATTTGTCTGCCTTTGACAAAGGCCTTCAAGGTTGTTTGAATGAAAGTTTTTTTTCGATAATTAGCGACAAAATCCCTGAACAAGTAGGCCACTCGATAAAGCGAGACCTGAAGCCACTCGAACAAGAGCGGGGGAGTTTGAATAAAAGTTATTTGTTGTCATCCATTCTTCTACCGTTTTCTAGAACACAACTAAGATTTTTACCCAATGTCGCCTTACCTTCAATCCCTAACATGTCCCCAATCCTTCGGCAAATATACTTGTTGTATGTTGGTAGAACATTATTGAATATTTATTCAAATTATATAATTGACCCGAATTTGAGCAATATGTCTTCATATCGCTCTTGGCCTTGGCACAGGCCTTCATTCTAGCATCACAAAATAAAAGGCAAGCATCTACAAAGAGAATACAAGGGAACGTTAGGAGCTCCTTGCGCTATCTTAACACCTATTCCCGACTCTGTGAGTACTCCCTCCCTTTGCAAGCATCTAGCTAGTGCTTTAATGTAAACAATAAAAAGACACGAGGATAAAGGGTCCCTTGACGAAGGCCTATGTTTGGCTATAAAAGCCCAACAGTGGAGTCATCTAAGATAATTGAGAAAGACGTCATCGTTATACATTGCATCACTCACCGAATCGAAATATAAGAGAAAACTAACCTCGTCAATACCTCTTTTAAGATATCCCGCCATCGAGTGAACATTGAATCACCAACACTATCACCATCATGACCACCAATCAACTGTGGCTCTAAAGCATCATTGTGGTTGCGCTTCTTCTCACATAAGTTTCAAACGTGGAGCCACCACCCCACTCTTGGTCGAACACCACTGTTGTTACTCGAAATTGCTATTTGCTTCACTCAACCACGTTCATAGCCACGCACCACCGCCGGAACTCCCACTGGCTTTCAAAAACAGCCTCCTTTATTCACCGATTTGCTTCGGAACCATACGATCTACCACCTAAGTACACCAATCTTGTCTCTTGCTCCTCCTTTCATCACCACACACCACCTAGTGTAGAAAAATGACAAGCAATATAACTTGAACAATGGAGAACACTTGGAATGAGAGAATAATCTTGGATGATTGAATTAACAACAATACTAGCCTATTTATAATTTACATCAAGGCAAATGAAAAGGTGCAAGACTAAAAGGAATCCTAGGCAAAATACATCAAAGCAATTCTAGATCTAGAAAAATAAAAGAAATGAAGAAAGCATTCATGGGGCCAATTACTTCTATGTGGCAAGTTACAAGAGAAACCAAGGGGGAATAAAGACTAAAAATTCACTACCCTAATTTAATTTTAGATCTAATTTATTCTATTACATTAAAACAAATACAATAAAACAAATACAATAAAACAAATACAATAAAACAAATATAGAATTCAAGACTCCCCCTCAAGTTGGAGCATGGAGGTTACCAATGCCCAATGTGCGGAGAAGAGCGAAGAACGAGGATAAACCGAGTGCCTTTGTGAAGACATCCGCCACTTGACCTGTAGACCTAACAAAAGAAGTGGAAATTTCTTTTGCTAACAACTTTTCACGAACAAAATAACAATCAATCTCTATGTGCTTCGTTCTCTCATGAAACATCGGGTTAAAGGCAATATGAAGGGTCGCCTGATTATCACAAAACAATATGGCAGGGAGGTTAGTGCAAACTTGGAGATCACGTAATATGCGCCTCAACCATACTAACTCACTAGTAACCGTAGCCATGGCTCGATACTCTGCTTCAGCGGAAGAACGAGAAACAACAGACTACTTCTTAGAACTCCATGATACTGGGGAATCTCCCAAAAATACCACAAAACTTGTAGTGGAACGTCTAGAAGTAGGGCAACCTGCCCCGTCAGCATCACAATAAGCACGAAGAGATAAATCACACGCATGGGGTAGAAAAATACCCTGACCCAGTGTTCCCTTAACATAGCGAAGAACACGGTAGGCAGCTTCTAAATGCGATACTCGGGGGTCATGCATAAACTGACTAAGGATTTTAACTGCATAAAAAATTTCGGGTCGAGTAATGGTTAGGTAAAGAAGTCTCCCTACTATTCGACGATACTGTCCCAGATCCTTTACACGGTCCCCTTTCCCATCAACCAGGCGATGGTTTTGAACTATGGGAGTGGAAGTAGGTTTTGCACCTAAAAGGCCTGTCTCACTCAAAATGTCAATGGCATATTTTTTTTGACTCAAAACTGTTCCATCTTTGGTACGAGCAACCTCTATTCCAAGAAAATATTTAACTGGCCCTAAGTTCTTTGTTCCAAACTGTTTATCGAGTTTGGACTTGACCTCTTCTATGCGATTCACACTATTCCCAGTTATGATAACATCATCAATATACACCAATACACTAGTGAAGACTGACCCACGAACATACGTAAACAAAGAGTAATCCGACTTGGATTATGTAAAACCAATGGCAACCAAAAATGACACAAACTTTTGATTCCAGTTACGAGAAGCTTGTTTAAGTCCATAAAGGGATTTGTGTAACCGACAAACTTTACCCTGATGTTGCTTTTCAAACCCGTGAGGAAGTTTCATATAAACTTCCTCATCTAAGTCACCATGTAAAAAGGCATTGTTTACATCTAACTGATGTATAACCCAATCCCTAGCGGCTGCAACTGCAAGAACGCATCTAACTGTGACAAGTTTAGCAACGGGAGCAAAAGTGTCATGATAATCGATACCTTCGACTTGAGTATAACCCTTGGCAACCAACCGTGGCTTGAAATGCTCAATGGTACCGTCTGACTTGTATTTTATCTTGTAGACCCACTTGGAGTCTACGGCTCGCTTCTCGGGAGGTAACTCCTCCAATGTCCATGTCTTACTCTGCTCTAGAGCCGAAATCTCCTTCTCCATAGCCTCTCTCCAATGCTTATGTTCAACTGCCTGAGAGAAATTTTGTGGCTCCTCACCCGAGGTGATGGCTTTAAGCAAAGATGAATGTGAGTTAGAGAATCGCACATTAGACACAAAATTTGACAAAGGATAAACCATACCTGAGTCGGTTGAAGAAGCGGTAGCACGAGGATGGGCTATAGATGAAGGAACATCCACTATATAATCATGGTACTTTATCGGCATTGAGCGAACCCGACCCGGCCTTCCCGAGCCATCCTCCTGCGTGCGCTGCTGTGGGCTGTCAACCCCCTGTCCTGGTGCTGCAGCACCAGTCCCTATCGGTGGCACAACCACCGACAGGTCTGTTGCATCCGGTGGTGGTTCGGCCACCACCGGTGCCTCCTGTACCTGTGTCCTGCCACGCACTTTGTCATCCACATACCGTATTAAATCAATTTCATTATCATCATTCCTTCGCTCTTGCTTCTCAAGATAAGGAAAT
Organism: Simmondsia chinensis; assembly: GCA_018398585.1. Taxonomy (NCBI): domain Eukaryota; kingdom Viridiplantae; phylum Streptophyta; class Magnoliopsida; order Caryophyllales; family Simmondsiaceae; genus Simmondsia; species Simmondsia chinensis. The sequence goes on from JAGTTD010000018.1 coordinate 21,506,322, forward strand.
ATGTCTTCATAGAAAATTACGTCACGTGAAACAATCATCTTCCTGTTATCTAAATCAAAAACCTTAGACCCCTTTTTTTCCATGTGGAAACCAATGAAAGCACATTTATTTACACGATTACCAAATTTATCCTTGTTACGATCCTTATGATGAACATAGCATAAAGACCCAAAGACATGTAAATGACCAAAAGATGGTGCTTTTCCAAGTAATACCTCATAGGGACTCCGGTTTTCTAATCGTTGTGTTGGCATGAGATTAATCAAATAGGCCGCCGTTAGGACACATTCTCCCCAAAATTGAATAGGAAGACTTGCTTCAACCCGAAGGACCTGAGCCACCTCAAGAAGATGTCTGTGTTTTCTTTCTACAACCCCATTTTGTTGTGGTGTGTCAGTGCATGAATTTTGTACTTGAATCCCTTTCCCTGCATAGAAACTGAGTAAAGGACCAAAAAGAAACTCCGCACCATTATCACTCCTTACTTGCTTTACACATTTGTTGTACTAAGTTTGTACAACTTGGCAAAAATCCATAAGGATTCTATGAGATTGAGACTTATCTCTCATCAAATAAACCCAAGTACACCTGCTATAATCATCAACGATGGTAAGAAAGAAACGAGCACCAGTCATGGACAAAGTACGATAAGGACCTCAAATATCACAATGAATCAATTCAAAACATTGCCCAGTCTTGCTAACAGAAACGGGGAAAGGTAAACAAGTCTATTTTGCCCGATGGCAAGAATCACAAACAACATCAAAAGGAGTACCAAAATCCAAATTCAAAACTTTCGACAATTTATTAAAAGGGACATGCCCCATTCTACGATGCCATAACAAAGACCTTTCTGCAGGAACCAACACGTGCGTAACCGAAGGTGCGACCGATCCCTCCAAAAGGTATAGCCCATCTCGTTGTCTACCCACTCCAATCAGCTTCTTCGATGGTAGGTCCTGTATCACACAACAATTTGAATAAAAAGTCAATGCGCAATTCCTATCTCTAGTCAACTTGCTAACTGAAAGGAGATTGCACTGAAAACCGGGAATGCACAAAACATTCTCAAGAGTAAGGTTGCTAGAAATGGTGGCACGTCCTATGTGCGAAACTGATAAAGAATTCCCATTCGGAAGTCTAACCGGTTTGACTTTGGTGTTAACTTGAACACTATCTAAAACAAAATCTGAACAAACCATATGGTCGGAGGCACCCGTATCAATGATCCAAACGGAATTAAACAAAGCCTGACCTCACATGTTGACACAAGGAGAACTTCCCTCGGCACTGAGTAGAGACAACAACTGCTGATACTGAGACATCGACAATCCCACAATCGGGCTGTTGTACTGCGGAGATGCTGCTGGAGCACCCGGTGCCGGCAGCAACAGAGGCTGCTGGTGGCGCGACGCGGGCTGTGTTGCTGGCTGCACAGCAGCGGCTGCTGCTGCGCGGTTCTGTCCCCGGTTCTTCCATCCTGCTGGGTAACCTACGAGCTTGTAGCAGCGGTCCTTTGTGTGACCCTGTCCTTTGCAATGAGAACAATACAATTGATTATTGCGCTTGGGAGTTTTCCCATTGAAATTGGGCAAATCTCCCTCATTCGCTCCAACATTCCCTTTCACTACGAGAGCCGTAACTTCAGGGTTAACAACGCTACCTGAGGCAACACTCTATTGCTTCTCTTCCTGACACAAGGTAGCATAAGCATTGGACACATTGGGAAGTGGCTTGGTGTTCATGAGTTGGGACCTTATGGTAGAAAAGGAAGGGACCAAACCCATCAACAAATCAAGCAACCTTTCCATGTCTCTTATGGCCATGAAAGCTTGCCCCGAGCCACAAGTACAATGCGGAATAGCCACAAGAGTGTAAAGGTCGTCCCATAGGGACCTTAACTTGGTGAAATAGTCAAACATCAACATATTATCTTGTCTTAAGTGTGAAATCTCATGCTTAATTTCATAATCCCGCGGTACATTACCTTGGGAAAACGTTCATTCAAGTCTAGCCAAACGTCACTCGCAGATTCAAAATAAGCAATACTTGCATTGATTTCTTTAGAAACCGAATTGGATAGCCAAGAAGAAACCATCGAATCACAGCCACTCCAATTTTTGAAATCCGGAGAATCGTCCTCTGGTTTCTTGATATTACCATCAAGAAAACCAATTTTACATTTGGCCTTAAAGACCTTAAAAATAGAGCGCCTCCAAGCCAGGAAATTTGGGCCGGTTAAAATATCTTGCATGAAAACAAGCCCCGGATGATCCAAGGGGTGAAGATAATAAGGTGAGTTCACATCGGGAACTCCCCCTGAAACTAGAACCGGCGCAACGGTTTGGTTAGAAATTTCGCTCGAATTTTCGTTATTCATTTTAAAATGCGTAAAATAACACAAATAAAACAAGAAATATGAAAATTCAAGATGTTTGGCTTACAGTGAGGCACGGCTAGGTAACACGAGCGACGACCTGGATCTAATCCCGCTCTGATACCATGTAGAAAAATGACAAGCAATATAACTTGAACAATGGAGAACACTTGGAATGAGAGAATAATCTTGGATGATTGAATTAACAACAATACTAGCCTATTTATAATTTACATCAAGGCAAATGAAAAGGTGCAAGACTAAAAGGAATCCTAGGCAAAATATATCAAAGCAATTCTAGATCTAGAAAAATAAAAGAAATGAAGAAAGCATACATGGGGCCAATTACTTCTATGTGGCCGGTTACAAGAGAAACCAAGGGGGAATAAAGACCAAAAATTTACTACCCTAATTTAATTCTAGATCTAATTTATTCTATTACATTAAAACAAATACAATAAAACAAATATAGAATTCAACGCCCAGAACTTTCGCAAGCCGTTGTACCTACGACAAGTGTCGCCCTTTAACCGCCGTTCACTTCGTCGAAATAGGCCACCACGTCCTTCTCCCACAGGATATTAAAACTTCAATTTGGTTTCTATCTAGGACTCTATTACCAATTGTTAAGACTATCCATAGACACTAGACCCTAAACTGAATTAGCAAACAAAAGCGAAGGAATTGGGGAAAAAAGCACACCGATATTTACGTGGATATAAGGGGGAGCACAACAATTTTACTATTTTTGAGAATAGTACAAGAGGTAAATTTTTGGTTCACATCAACCAACACAGCCCTATGTGTATATATAGCCACACACCAAACCCTAGTGCGCTATAGCCTAAATTAGATCAGTACTAGCTAATGAACCTCACGTCGGCAGGGCGTTATGATGCAATTGTCAGGGATATAGTTTAATCTTAGGAGCAATGTCTAAACTCCTGATCCATTTGAAAGATCGGATATCATAAGCAAGCCATCTTGAAGACTCCACCAAAAAGCTTTCATCTGCAATAAAGCCTAATATAATTGATCATGACGATAATAAAAAGAACCATATTTACTCGCTAAAGTACACTGAAGTTCTCAAATTTAGCTGGCTTCTCTTATGTTGAATAGTGAAATTCTTTCATCAATGCTCATTATTACATGATGCACGGTTAGAATGCCTTAATTGGAAAAATGTACATAAAATAATGTCCACATGCCGTGGATGGGCAAGCAGTAACTGTTAGAGTATAAAACCAATCTTGGGCCTTCACCCATCAGTTTAAGTTTTTGGGATAGATGGTTCTTTGACATGGTATCAGAGCCTTGATGACCAAGAGGTCAGGAGTTCGAATCTCAACAGCCCTTACTTTCAATATTAAAATAATTAAGCACAAGGTATGAGGAGGGCCTGTGCATTGTTCACGCTTCAAGCCCAAACGGGCATTTGCGTGAGGGGGCATGTTAGAGTATAAAATCAATCTTGGGCCTTCACCCATCAGCTTAAGCTTTTGGGAAAGTTGGTTCCTTGACAGTAACAACTAAAGCTTTGATATCAAAGTTAGTAAACAGAGTGTGAAACATGGTCTTGATTTCAAGACAAAATAGTTTTTCAAAAATTTTCATTTGATGAAATACCTTTTTTATTATTTTGGCTCAGTCAGACTAAGTAAAGTATTGTAGAGGCCTTATCTTTTGAGGTTCTGTAGGATATGGAGTGTCAACTCTAGTTAAACGTAGCATCCTCGAGGCAATTCCTAGGTACCTATTGTATTAGCTTAAATCTCATAGTGATAGCAAAACCATCTTGGAGAGGCTGAGATTCAAGCGTCACCCAACTACACTTCATCATTATGACACAATGCATCTAAACCATATTTTATTATTTAATCATATTTTGTTTTGTTAAGTCAAAATAGAAAAAGAAAAAAAAGAGAGAAATTAGTGAGATTTGCTTTGGTTGATATTTTGGCTAAGACTTAGAAGATTAGATTAGATAAGATTTGATTTGTAATGTCTTTTGCTTTATTTTAGTTTGATTTAATTTTGAACTTATGGCTAGGTTAGTTTTTACAGAAAGGCGTTAAAAAATTTGGTTTAGATGAGTGAAAGAATTGGAGATTTAGGAGTATTGGGTTTTGGGTTTTTTTACAGATTGTAATTCCTAACTTCAAAGATGGTTTGATTTTTTTTGGTAATTAGCGGCAAAACCGCAACAAAACAGGGAACTCGGCAAAACGAGCCCCTGAAAATCCGGAAACCGGGAGACTTACAGAACAGACCCAAAAGAAAACCGGGAGACAACAACAAGAAACAGGAGCAACCAACCTAAAAAGCAGAACAAACCACGACCACCAAAACAGGAGAAGGGGACAAAAAACAAAAGACAAAAAAACAAAAAAGATAGGACGACGGAAGAAGCTGAAGCAGAGCCACCCAAAAGATGATACTTGATTGGATCGTGGTTTTTTTCCTTCTAGTTGAGAAATGGTTTCCATGTACATATCGGTGTTAATTGTTTGATACTTTTTTTATATTTTTCGGTTTTGTTGTGTTTGATTGAGTGATTATTCCCAACATGACACTTGCTCATGGAGACTTTACGTATCGGAAATAATGATTGATATATTGTCAGTTCTATGTATTTTAGGTACTACATTTTCATACTTTCCTCCAACAAGCCCTATAATAGATGCCATTAAAAAAACTTTCATTCGTAATAAAGCCCAACATAATTGATCATGATGACAATGATGTGAGACAGGGACCCATAAGACTAATGAAAGGGTATTATCTAGCAATATCCTTTCGAGTGTATAGGAATCCCACTGATTAGTTATGAAATCGACCATTTTTGATATTGGGTCCTTACAAAGATTCATGTCGTCAATTAACTTCGTTACGGATGTGAACACGGGCACACCATGAGCGATATTAGAACGGAATTTGGCTAGTCATCTACAAACCAATGGATACCCTCTCTAAAGAGATCTCTGCTATAACCCATGATGTGTATTTAAATTCTAATAACACTATCGGTGTCCATGGATTATAAATGTGCATTTAATATACATGATATAAGTAATTAGATTGTTGAACGTAATTGTTAATACTATCTTTATCCAATATCTTTTTAACATAGTTATGTACTCAAATTATATGCATAAGGTTATGTGATAATGTTTTTATAATTTTTTAATTAACAATAAATAATTATGACATTGGGCCACATATGTGTGAGATTTTTTTTTTTTTGAACACCACATATATGTACAAAACATATTTCATTTATTAACAACGAACAATTGACACCCGTTAAAACTACAAATTTACAGGGGATGGGGAAAAATAAGGAGAGGGGGGGGGGGTAAATTATGGAAATGTGTGGTTGTGATTTTTTTTGGTAATTAGCGGCAAAACCGCAACAAAACATGGAACTCGGCAAAACAAGCCCCTGGAAATCCCGAAACCGGAAGACTTACAGAACAGACCCAAAAGAAAAACCGGGAGACAACAATAAAAAACAGGAGCAACCAACCCAAAAAGCAGAACAAACCACGACTACCAAAACAGGAGAAGGGGACAAAAAAATAAAAAAGACAGAGAATATTACTCTGTGTTTTTTTTTTTTTTTTTGATCACATACAACAGGGGAGGGGGAAAATACCTAATATACTACAAATGCCATTCTCGAACCTGGGGCCAATGGAGTGGCACTCCAATCCCCATACCATGGGGACCCTCAAGCAGATGGCTCTATGTTTATTTAATAAATTAAAAAAAACATAGGTTTTATTTTATTTATATTTTTATAAAGGATAGTGATATATAATGTATTCAGTTTAATCATATTCTTTTAAAATAATAATTTATATCATCTTTTTTGTTTAAAACTACAATTGAGAGAAAAGAAATAAGATAGACAACCTCAAATAATTATAAGAAATATTAGTTTGAGAATAGGGATGTAACCTAATAGTTACATTTTTTTTTTTTTTTTTTTTGATAATGTTGAATTATTTTCTTTATTTCTTTTCTCATTTGTAATTTTATACAAGAAGATGATCTAAATTATTACCCTAAAAAATATAAATAAACTAAAAAAGTGTTTATCATGCTTCCATTGAGCTTTGCTTCATAGTGCTCAGCTTGTAATACTATGTTGATTTCATGTTTCCATGATAATACGCTCCTCAGGTTGGGGGTCCTTGAAAATAACCTCCCTTTAGGATAACACCCTAAAGAGGGAATGCTACGGACATTCACCCCCCAGACCCCGCGTATGCGGGAGTCCTTGTAGCACTAGGATTGTTGTTATTGTTGTTTTTATAAAAATATAATTAGAATAAAAAAGTTCATTTTTACTATTTTACTAAATAAAGCAGTAAAATCTCCCTTAAATCACTAATCTCTTCTTTCCTAAATTTCTACTCCCCTTTTCTTATTTCGCCCTCCCCTTTAATTTTGTTGTGTTAACTGGTGGCACCCGTTAACATAACACATTAGTATTTTATACTTGTAAGTTTATTTAAATTAATTATTATTTTTGAAAAAATACTTATTCATGTTTTGTTTATGGCAAACTTGATTTCTTTTCCTTTAATTGTTACCAAATGTTAAGAACTAGATGATTATCGATTTGGTTAAAAGAAAACGCAAATGACTATTAGAAAACAAAAAAGGATAAATTTGATACAGCTTTTTTTAGCACTAAAAAGCCCAGAGGCGCAAAAAACTAATATTAAGAACCAATATTCAACGTCAACATAGACACAAAAGAGTACGTGGGATGAACGCGCTCTTAGGGGAGCACACGATCTGGTTTGGTAGGTTATAGTTATGAAACTGGACCAAACTGTAAAAATATGGTTTGAAAATTTTACAAGTTAAAACCAAACCGTTTAGTCTCACAAACCAAACCAGAGTAAACCGTAATTATGGTATAGTCCGGTCTGGTTTATGGTTTTAACCATTATAATAGAAAAATTGTTATTAACACTAATATGAATATAATTTGATCAATATTAAACTCATCACTAGTTAGAACAAAACTACAAACAATAGTGTTAAAAAAAAAAATACAAACAATTTATAAAATGAATGTTAAATTCAGCAGTAACGTTTTTTTGCACAAATTCAACAATAACATTGGACCCAAAAAAAAAAAAAAAAAAAAATTAAGGTATGTTGTTGACACTTGACGGACGGCCAGCAACCACTTTCAGTTTTCTATGTATCGAAAACTTCAGTGGCCTACACTCCTTGCCCATCTATTAGGAAAACTGACATCAAATTCAACAAAATAAAAAATGTATGTTAATATCGGAATTCGTAATTAGATAACAGTAGTATCATAAAATTAAATCATATATAAATAGTAATTAAGTATTTTTATGCCAAATCTCAATGAACTTACATAACTTGATAAATATCAGGAAACATCAACCAAGGCAGGGGCTATTTTCACTTTTGCTAAGTCTGTTTAACAATTAAACAACAAAAATCATACACTAAATATAGGAAAGCAATATATTTTGTACTAAAATATAAGTAAAGGCAAGATATATTACCACTTCTCAATTTTTTAATGGCATCTAACTTTTCATCAATGTTAATTGGAGCAGGAGATGAACGTAACCAATATTCAACACAAATAAGAGCCTCAACCAATCAAGGAGATAAAGAGCTCCTAAATTGGTTGAGAACCCTTCCTGGAGTGCTAAATGTAGATTTAGAAGCAACAGTAGATATCTGTATCGCCCATATGTGATGTGCTATTTGTTGGGATGTATTTCAAAAATATTCCCTAAATTAATCTAATTAATGCAGCGGAACGATTTAAAATTTCTAATTTTAAACCTACTAATGACTTAGAATTTCTAATTTTAAATCTACAAATTTAAAATTTCTAATTTTAAACCTACAGACCTGAGGCCTCTACTCTAATACATTTATAATAATAACATAAATAACTAACATAATAAATACTGTAAATAAATAAAAAAGTAAAAAACTAAAAGAAAAGAAAAGAAGAATACCTGGATGGATGTTGTAGTGTCGCTCAAAGAAATCACTAAGACTGCGAGACCCTCTACGCAATCTCCTCTGAACACCCAAAATGTGGGCTACGAAAAACATTAATTAGAGGAAAATTTTCAACAGAAATTTCTCTTCTTTTAGTTCTCCGAAAGTCAATACTTTCAGAAAATTATTTAGTTTTAATTTGATCAATTGATCCTAAATTTTAATTCCAAGACTCCTATTTATAATAGGCTACTGACTTACAAATGTGTTCAAGTACAGATGTGGGATACTAAAACATATAACAAAATGACGTCATATAGCACCGTGGAAGAAATCAAGCGTGCTCAGCAAGCTAGTGCCATCGTCTGCACCATGCTTCGTTCAGGCAGAGAGACATGGATCGCGCCTCTCGCCTTATCACGGCGCGACTGGTCCAACCCGAAAACATGCTGTTTTGCTTCTTTTTTTTTTTTTGTTTCCCACGTATAAAAGTTCATCTTACAAATTTTTAATTTTTTAAAATTATTTTATTTTATAATGTTAACTTTTATTCATCTAATGAATAATGTGTAGCAAATTTAAATTTACTCATCTCACGAATAAATAGTTCATCTCATGAATATCCTTAATATTTTTCTGATGGTGCAAAATTAGAGGCCTGTGCAGGGACCTCAGGGACAATTTAAATTTAGCTCCAGATGGTTCAAAACTAATTATCATTTCATGATAATATTTGACTAATATTTAATAGGGCTTAGTTTTGCTAAATAAATCCTACTGCACTCTGTAGTTAAATTATTTATTCAATAATTCCAATTTGTTATAATTGAATGATCAACCCCTCTATTTGATATCCATGAGAAGCAATAATTAAAACTACCATCATTATACTTCTCACCGCTTCTCCTTAAATTCCCGACTCGCCCTTTTTGAATAATTCTATGACACGAGAACATATTCTTTATATCAATTCTAGTGATGAACAATACAAATATTTTGGCCAAAGATACCGAATTTTTCGAACACTTGCTAATCTATTTAAGGGGACATCTATATCTCATAAGAGACTATAGATTCCATTTTGACTATTTTATTCCCGCTAGATTTCATGCAATAGCTCAGCATACTTAGACTATTGGTCACTTTACAAGACCTCACTTTGAGTACATCAAAGTGGGGAACACTATGTGCACGAGTTCAAGATAATATCAGGATTTAGAGTTATCGCCACAAAGAACTATTTATTTCTCATAATAGTTAAGAATTAAACAATTCCGGTGGTCCAGCTCAATGTTCCAATCTTATTTACGAACATTAACTATGATATTTCTGGATCCCTATCCACATTACCTAGACAAGCTATTTAAGGTATCATGTTATAGTTTTATCATACAAGTTGTCCAGAACTCGTCACTAACTATGAACTTACTTTGAAAACATGTCACAATTTCGATTTAAGTCTATCCACGGCTCAATCTTATTAACAACTTAAACCAAAGTATGGCATGTCAGAGTGGATTACGTCCATCTCATAGAATGTTTTAGAAATAATCACATGCATATTTGACCCGTAAATTATAATCAGATATAAAGTAGATAAAATAATTTTATTTATTAATATTTAAACATAAATAATTGAGTTTTCAAGACATTAGTTCCAACACTATTAATGAAAGAATGGGAAACCTTGAGCAATTGTTCTTCCACCAACCCAAAAGATCAAAAGTATCAATATCATCTAGAGTTTCTTCTAACAAGTATTTATCCAACTCCGTATTTTCACCTGCAGAGCTTTGTTCAAGCTTAAACTTCTTAAAACGACCTCTTGTTATTGACTTTGTTTTTGTAGACAGTCTCTCCTGTTGGGAACATATTTCAAAAATTTTCTCTATATCGACTTGAGCCGGCGTAGCGGAATACTAATTCAAAATTCTTAATTTTAAATATAAAGCTCTGACTTAATTAAACTATTTAATTAGGTCTAGATTTTACTCTAATAGGTTCATAATATAACAAACAAAAAACATTGAACAAAACAAATATAACATGGCATTTAAAACAAACGAAATAAAGGAATAATAAATTATATATCACATATAACATGACTTGCTGCTACTCAAGTTCTTGTCCAATGGACTGACCAATCTCCGGATGACGCCACATTGGAGTTTCTGCTTGACCTCTAGCTTCGCTTTCCCCATTTCCCCAAGGATCCACTCATGGAGGGGGTGTTGATACGAATGTTCCTGATCACTAGGCGCCACCTCACCCCAGTTGGCACGTCAGCGTGCCACATCAGCTCTAGTAGATATTTCCTTAGTATAAATAATGTTTGAGGGGTTAGGTATGATATAGAGAGTGATGAATGTTCTCTTCTCCCCTTTAATCTTCTTCTATCTTCTCCCTCAATTCCTTCCCAAATATCATACTAACACTCCTATACTTACACTTGTGTAGCTATAGAAGCATTTACTGTATGATCAATGCTAAGTGGTGATATCCAATTAAGGTGATTGAGTTACAATTCTTTTGTGTTCGGGTGTGGATTGTGGATTATTTGCTTAGATTGATTGAACATTGATATCAAAATCAAAATAAATAGAAAGTAAGTAAGAAGCAGTAAATGTGGAAATTAAAGAGATAATAAAGAAGAACAGGAAATGACATGACTTTCATCACTTAGTTGGTAATACATTTTATTACCTCTATATATAGAGTTTGTCCCCCTCTTCGGGCCGGGCCCACTTTGCTTCTTATTGGTCTACTCTGTTGCTCTAAGCCCATATACCTAATTTGGGCCATATCAAAACCTAGATATTGGATGGAATTTCTATGGAAAATTTTGTGTACCCAATTCACGTATACATTTGAGTACACAATTTACTTGGTAAAAAGTTATTAGATAATCAAAATAAAATGTTGAATGACTATCTTTTCATAATCTAATGATTTTTCAACATTCGGTATAAGGTGTGTCTACCCATATCTTTGCATAATCTCTAAATAAGAGCTTTCTTTGGTAGGTAAACTAGGTGGGAATTTGATCAGGAGCTCTTATACTAGTGCCTAAGCCTCGAAATTTGTTATGATCTAAAATAGAAAATAGGCTGAAACTAAAATAAAGATTGAATGTAAAGAGATAAGGAAGAAGAAACATAGATGATATTGATTTTCATTCATAGCATTTGTAATACAATTTGTATTCTACTTTATAGAGCTTGTCCCCTCTTCTCCGGGCTAGGCCAGCTCTACTTCCTATGGGCCCCTCAGTTACTCCCGCTTCATATCCTAATTTGGGAATGTATCAAAATAAGAGCTTAAATTAGTTATTTAATCTGGACAATTATTGTTTTTGTTGAAAATAGTTTCAATTGGAAAGGTGGCTTTCTAAGTTAATGCTTTGTATTGATATTCAAGTCATTAGGACAACGTTTTCATATTTGATTTTTTTTTTTGGATTATGTTTAAGGCCTTATGTATGCTATATATTTGCGACTACACGGGTTCTTGAGTTTGTTTCATCTGTTTATGACACAAAGTGTCATGAAGATTAGCTAGAATTTAATTATTTAGTTTTAAACCTAATTTAATTAGTTCAGTTTTGTTAGTTAGTTTTTATGTTCTTAGGATTTAGATTATCTTTATGTTTATTAATTAGGATTTAGTTTATATTTATATTTATTGACTAGGGTTTATTTATCTTTATGTTTATTTTTGAGGATTGTTTGTTATAGTTTTCAACTATAGATACCTCTTATGGTGAGCCATGTAATTCAATGATTCAAGTGATTCAATGAGTTAATTAAAGGGCTGAGAATTTTCTCTCTTTTCTTCTCTCTGGATTGAGAGTTCGCCTGTATCCTTGGCCTAGCCAACTAGAGTGGTGAAATCGACTACCTATTTGTATCCTTGGCCTAGCCTAACATGGTGATAAACTTCAGCTACATTATAGTGGAGTTTCTAACCTTGGCAAGATCAACAATCTATTGACTACAATAGTAAGGTTTCTAATAAAGAGGGTACCAACACGCTGTCACCGGATCCCATAAGAACTCCGAAGTTAAACGTGCTTGGGCGAGAGCAGTACTAGGATGAGTGACCTCCTGGGAAGTCCTCACCTTCAAGTTGGGGCACTCGGAAACAGCCTCTCTTCAGGGGTACTACACTGAAGGGGAAAAGCTGCGTACATCCGCTCCCCCCAGACCTTGCTTAGGTGGGAGCCCTTGGGGCACTGAGTATGTTGCTTTTAGTACAACAACAACAACAACAAACCCAGTGCCTGCAAGGGCTCTCGCAAAAGCAGGGTCTTTGGGGGGGGGGGGGGGTAGATGTACGCAGCCTTCCCCCTTCAGGGGGCTACCTTGAAGAGAGGCTGTTTCCGAGGACCCCCAACCTAATATACTGGTTCGCAGCAATGAGCATGTGACCTGGCAACAGGAGAGCAACAAAGCATGAGTAGGGCAAACACATGGCGAGCAAGACAACATACACAATGCATACAAGACACAAGACACAAAGCAAGCCAAATCAAGCAGAAATAAAAGGATAGGTAGGCAGGTATGCAGGTAGGTAGTAGCTCATGAGAGCAAGTACACAACCTAAGTGTGCCAGGAGGATATCACGGCCTAGCACTAGTAAGCTAGACTACCCTACTCCAACTGGAGCGTCTATAACCCCTATATTAGCCTTCCATTGGGCCCTATCTAAGGCCATCTCTTCCCGAAGGTTTAGGTGGGTAAGGTCTTGTCGGATCGTCTCCATCCATCTTTTCTTTGGCCTGCCTCTTCCTCTCCTGCCTAGTGTAGTAAGGGGTTGTTCGCACCTCCTTACTGGAGCATTGTCCGCCTCCTTCTAAAATGTCCGAATTACCTCAAACGTTGCTCTCTCAATTTATCTTCAATGGGGGCTACGCCCAATTTGCCTCTTATGACGTCATTTCTGTTCCTATCCTTCTTTGTGTGTTCGCATATCCACCCCAGCATTCGCATCTCTGCCACCTTCATCTTCTGTGTGTGTTGTTGTTTCATCGCCTTGCACTCTGCCCCATACGTCATGGCTGGCCTCACAACCGTCATGGTTATGTTGCTTTTAGTAAGGTTTCTTATGTCGCCACAATCGGTATCCATCAATTTTATCTCATACATTTCTACGTCAGTTTGCAACTATGAAAATTTACTACAACAACAACAACAACAACAACAACAACAACAACAAACCCAATTTACTACTATCTAATATTGACAATATCATCGCATAAACTTGCATTAATGTAATAGTGTTACCTTTGTGTGCAATATGCTTTCATACCCGTAGCAGAGTATATCTCGTGCTTGCTTTGGAGCAGCGCTGCACAGTGAAAAGACCAACCTGTAAGCGTTTGCCAAGAAAGTTGATTTCACTCTTGATTTCTCTGCTCAAAACTCGCCATACATTCTAAGGACTAGATCAACCTGTTCTGATCACCTACTGCTGTGAATTTGCTTTTTGGCTTTTGGTTTTACAGTCAAATTATGAATCATTGATCATGTTTCACTGAAGAGGGTACCACCATACAAGCACCGGATCCCATTAGAGCTCCGAAGTTAAGCATGCTTGGGCGAGAGTAGTACCAAGATGGGTAACCTCCTGGGAAGTTTTCGTGTTGCACCCCTTAGGTTGGAGGTTCTAGGAAACAGCCTCTCTTTAGGGTAGTACCTTAAAGAGGGAAGGCTGCGTAATCCACCTCCCCAGACCTTTCTTAGGCGGGAGCCCTTGGGGCACTGGAAATGTTGCTTTTACTGTGTTTATTGCTATTAGTTTTAATTATTCCATAATATGCAACTGGTAGTTGGTCCATTTAGTGCTGCTTGATCTCTCAATTGGGTCTTTGATAATTAGTCTTTCATAATTGAACTTCTTGATCTTAGAAGCTCAACTTTATAGTTGCAAAGTTCATATTTTCGAATATATTATGAAGCATTGTGCTTCCTTCAATATGGTTAGTGATATCTTGTTTGTTTTAAAGTTAATTGGTAATTATGTTTTGTATACTCTAATTTGGTATTATTTTAATTTGTAATCATGTTTTATATGCTCTGATTTGGTTTAATTCATTCATTTCACAAAGCTAAGGAAAGGCCTGAGGCCCCTTTCTAAGAAAGGAGCAACCTAAGGCATTTTACATTGGCGAAGAGGATAATGAGATTCAAATGTAATTTGGGCAGGTCTAGTATCAATATACGAGAATGTGCAATGGCAAACTTCTGTACTTAAGTTGGGTCTACACCTAAAATTTCCATCATGCGTTGAGTGTCAATGTATTTGAATTTTGTTTTTCTTCGCCCAGTTCTCTACGTTTATTTTGATTTGTAGTTATTCGATGGAGTTGAGAGCGCCAGAGAGAGAGAGTTGAATAGCGAGGAAAGAGAGTGAGAGAGAGAGAGAGAGAGAGAACCAAAGGTAGATTGAGAGACCGAATTGTGTCTTCCATTCGATCAGGTGAGAGTTTCTCCGTGGTTATTGTCGTTTTAATACATCGGTCGAAAGTGCTTTCTTCCTATTTGCATTGTATTTTTACCTTAATGAAGACATCCCTGGCAATATCGCCTTGTGAAAATTTGTTGGTCTTGGGCATTAACCTAGAGATTTTGACATAATCTTAAAACCAACTGACATTAGGTAGAGTGGCCTATTATGAATATATGTTTATCTAGCCCTTGTCACACTTTCAAATCGAGACTTATTAGGCTCATATGTGAAGTGTACGTGTCTCTTTCTACCATCTTTGTACGAGTATAAGATTCTTGAATAATAATGTGTTGTCTGTTTGTCTTATCCTTCAATTTTATTGATATTCCATTCTTATCTCAACGTAGGGTTCCAAATGGAGTCACATGCTATGTCTTACCTGCATGATCTAGAGAAGTTCAATGGAAGAAATGACTTCTATATTTGGCATAGGCGGATGCGATCAATTCTTCGCCTCGCAGCTGTTTATGAAGCCTTAGAGGGCAAATCAAAGTTACCAGAAACATTGCCCGAACATGAGAAAGTTCTTATTGATGCCAAGGCCCGAGATATGATTTTGTTTGGTTTGGATGACAATGTGTGGAGCCTAGTTCATCATGAAAAAACTGCTCAGGACTTGTGGGTCTCTACGTGGATAAATCCCTTCAAAACCGGATGCTCTTGAAGCTGCAATTGTACAACCTTCGAATGGAAGAAGGGACATCTATAAAAGATCACATAGCTGCATTTGAAAAGTGTATCTGTGATTTGATCAATATTGATGTGAAAATCAGCCAGGAGGATCAATGTATCATCCTGTTGAACTCTCTGCCTCCTTACAATGCCTTTGTCACCACTTACATTTGTGGAAGAACATCCTTGTCAAGCATGGATGTTGTACCAGCTTTACTTCGCTGCAGGTTTTATTAGAAAAAGTACGAAAGGAATGACCACAAGGGTTTTGTTAGCGGAAAGTAACGGAAAGAAAGATGTTTGACAATGAAGGGAAATGTGGAGCTAACACCAAAGTGAGGAATAAAACCGAATGCTTTTATCGCGGGAAATTTTGACACATATAAACATTCTCTGCTACTTCTGTAATAGGAGGATTTTGAGTTGCAATCTGTGTGTTTTGGTTAGTGGGGAAGCTTTGGATGATTCTTGATGACTCTTATTTCATCTCTAATTGTAAAGTCCATTTTGATGGTTCAATACACTACTATTGATGCTTTGTTTTGTAGGCAGCTCTTTTGTTCTTTCTATGCAGATTTTGGGTCTCACTTTGCCCTCAGTATCTAGTTTGATCTTTTATTGTTACTGCAATATGATCTTTTTTTTTAATATAGGTAAAAGAATACTATGGGGCCTATCAATAGATAGATTGTCTTAGCGCTTCCTCACAAACATCCCTACTGAATTCTAAGCAAAGGCCTTCTAGAAAACAATTATTTATATGCTCCTGAATCCCTCTAGCAGCCATTCTATCTGCAGCAGCTCTATTGCCTTCACAGTAAATATGGGGGACTTGCATATCAAGACATTTCTCCAACATATGCCAAATATCTTCAACGATCAATCTAATCTGCCAAGGGCATTTGACAACAATTTTGATGTGGGAAAAAAAGGCCAATGCTGTCTATAAGAAGTAGACATGTGTAACCATTCTGAATGGAATTGTGATGCAAGTCAGAGTGTCGATCTTGTTGATTTTGCAGAGATGAGGTGAGCTTAAAGGTAATGCTATATCTTCTTATTATTATATTGTCGTGCTTTCTTGTCCCCAGACCCTGCTCCTATGGGAGCCTTTGTGGCACTGAGTTTCTTCTTGTTGTTGCTGCTTTCGCGTGATGTGTAAGCCTAGAATTGCATCAGTTATCCCCTTGTAGAATCTGGTAAAAAGATTGAACTATCCTGCTTGTTGCCTTGGTGAAATATAACTGGAGAGCCCCAAGATTTATAATCTTCATTGCATTGAGAATTCTGACAAAGCAACATTACTCTGTTGCCGAATACTGGTTTCTTTAGGTAGGGTTGGGAGACCTCTTGAGCTAGAGTCTCAATCTCTGTAGTTTTTGACCATTTAATCAAGGTTGCAAAGCCCAGTCAGCATTACAAAATTGTTAGAATATAAAACCAATTTTGAGCCTTTACCTATCAACTAAAATTTTTGGAAAATTGGTTCCTTTACATGGTATTAAAACCTTGATGACCAAGAGATTGCAAGTTTAAATCCCATAAGGCCCCACTTTTAATATTAGCATAATTTAAGCGCAAGGTATGGGGTGGGCTTGTACAATATCCATGCTTTAAGTCCTATAGGTATTTGCGTGAGGAGGGCATCTTAGAGTATAAAACTAATCTTGGATTGTTACATATCAGCTTAAGCCTTTAGGAAAGTTGGTTCCTTCACATGTTGTCATCACTTCTAAGTAACTTAGGACTTGTTTGGGATTGCTTATTTCAGAGAAAAAAATGCTTTTTCTGGAAAAGAGGACTTTTTTGAGATTTGAGGGTGTTTGATAATTGTGAAAAAGTGCTTTTTATTAAAAGCAGAAGCTGTTTTTTCTGCTTTTAAATAGAAACAGAAATTTAGTGCTTCTCCTTTTAAGCAGAAACAGAAACAAAAACTAAACAATTGAGAAAGTTTATATTTCACAAATAGTTTATGTATTTTAAAATATATATTAAATATAAAAAAATATTTTAATAATTAATAATATATTTATAATATTTAAAAAAATATTTTAAATATTTTAAAAAATATTATTTTAAATATTTGAAAATATTTTAATTTTTTAAAAATATTGAAAAAATATTTTATAAATATTAAAAAAATTTAAATATTTAAGAAATATTTATATATTTAAAAAATATTTTAAATAATGAAAAAAATATTTTAAATATTTAAAAATTATATTAAATATTTAGAATAGTTCATGGGTGATTTTTTTAACTATAAAAGATTTCTATTAGTATCATTTCTGGTAATTTTATAGAAAAAAAAATACTTTTTTAACATTGGTCAAACACTCATAATACTACCATAAGCACTTCTTTAGTAGTTAGCCAAATACAAACTACTTATTTGAAACAATATTTTTTATAAAAGTGTTTCTGAAAAAGTAGTTTTTTTCACAATAATTCCAAACAGGCCCGTAGGATGATCAATCTCATGAAAATTGTGGTGGCGTTGTAATGTTATTTTTGTACACATTATACATCGTATAATGAGTTCAAAAGAAGTTAAGCGGGACTTTCTGCAATAGCTTGCATTTACTGTTATATCAGAAAGCTAAACACAAGCACTGTATCTTTTTTGTTATGCATGAACATGCATAAATATAGGATTTGATTTCATGTTATGGTGAATAGAAAATGCATGATTCGACGTCCTTTTTTGTCATTCATTTCTTTTTATAATTGGTTAGGTACAACCCTTAAATGCACGAAGGTGCCGAGTTGAGAATTAGAACCAACGGAAACAAAACAAAACAAAACAAGAACGGACTTGGAATCAATATATTAGAATCTTATAAAAACGTATGATCCATTCAACCCCAAATGAAACATTCATAGTGCTATCCATTTCCTCCATTGTTGGCCTAGTTCTGAATGAACCCGAAACACCCTGTTCTTTCATAAAAAGGTTGAGCCTTTTCTCGTCCTGTATGTGTTAAGAGGTTTTCCTATGGGTTCTTGTTGAAGTATCCAAGGCACTTGCAACAACAACGAGAACAACAATCCAGTGTCTCAAAGAGGCTCCCATTAAGGCAGGATCTGAGAGCGTAAAATGTACACAGCTTACCTCTTTACGGTGCTACCCTGTAGAGAGGCTGTTTCTAAAGGGGCCCAAACCCTAATATCCAATGCACTTGGTACCTAATTAACCATGAGATAATATTAGACTTTTCTTTGAAGAAGTGTTTGATACTGATGAAAATTTTGGAGTGTTAAACTTGCTTGTTTAATTTAAATACATGTTGAGTTTCTGGTTCTAACTTGCTTTGGCACAACTTATTCAAGTGTATGATAGGAATCAGTATCTTATGATAGATGTTGCAGTCTACAAGAAAAGAAGAGACGGGAAAACGAGGGATCTACGATGAAGTGAAGTTTACACTGTTGGCGCATAGGATGAGGGAGAGGCGTATTTAAAGATTATTTGTGCTTATAAAGAAGGTTGGGAGACCTTCGAAAACAACTTCTCTTCAGTGTAGCACCTTGTAGAGGTAAGACTACGTACATCTTAACCTCCACAGATCCTGTCTTAACGGGAGCTTTTTTGAAGAACTATTTTGTTAATGATTCAATTATAGAAAGCATGTTAGGCACAAGGACATGGTGCTTAAGAAGGACAACCAATCACAAAAGAAGGGTGCATATATACACATACTATGATAAATCATAGCTACAAGCTCCTAAGTTATTGAGATCCATGATCTGTTAAGGAATCAACTTTCCACAAGTTTAAATTGATAGGTGAAAGCTCAAAAAGGTCATATATTCTAATATGTGCCTTAGCGTAAATGTCATTGGGCTTGAAGCATGGATATTGCATTGGCGCGCCTCATTTATTGTGCCCAATTCTTTTTAATATTGAAAGTGGGGGTTATAGGGTTCGAACTCGTGACAACAACAAACAACAGATCCAGTGCCTCAAGGGCTCTTGCATAAGTGGGTTCTGGGAGGGGTGGATGTACGCAGCTTTATCCCTTCAGGGTGTAACCCTACCAAGAGATTATTTCCGAGGGCCCCCAACCTTATAGGGTTGGCAACACAAGGACTTCCCTAGAGGTTACCCATTCTGGTACTACTCTCGCCCAAGCACGCTTAACTTGGGGTTCGAACTCGTGACCTCTTGGTTAATAAGGCTTTGATATAGTGTCAAAAAATCAACTTTCCCCCAAATTTAAACTGATGGGTGAAGATTTAAGAATAGTTTACAGTCTAACATGATCGACGTGCGTATCCTGTTTGAGTGTGGGCTAATCACTATCTCTACGGAATGTCATCGCAATACAAAGAGTTAGTCAACATAATACCACCGTAACTGGTGGCTTTTATCAATCGATTCAATATAAAGAGATGCAACAATAAATAATTTTGAAAAGGTTACAAGATGAAACCAAAAATTTTAAACAAAATTGCATTTGGTCCTTCAAGATTAGTTTTTGATCAGTCAGACCAGGAAGATGCAGCGTCGAAAACAACTTTCCACACTAAAATTAAAACCAACACCTCGGATGTAGGACTCAGTCTATGTCTTTTTCGCCAATTTGTCATATTCGACGGCTCTATTTTTGTATATGATAATATTTTAGACCAGTTGAGACGTCAAGAGCGGGGTTCTGTATCCATCAATACGTGCCCCATGAGCAATCCTAAAAGGTGAGGCATCTTGTGCCTTGTATCACAAAACTTGTTCGTGACAGAAAGAACTTTTAATCAATGATTGCTGTGAAAAAAGTAGCCCTCAATTATGTAATGTATCTTCTTGCATGGTGGGCTTTGATGTTGAAGACTTATGTGCTGGGGAAAAAGGGTAAAATTGACACACCTTAATCTACAAGTAATTAATTAACCAAAAAAAAAAAAAAAAAAAACTTTGTATTCCTAATTTGACAACATATGTAAAGATTTTATTTGTTTATTGTATATTTTAATTATGTGTGGAATGAGCGAGTAAAATATAGTACGAGAATTAAACGAAATTTGATATGTTTATATATTATTCGGCTTTAGGGTAAGCTACTTAAGCAATCACTTGGGGCCCGCAAATTCTAGGGGTTCCTGAATATTTGGGTCGTGGTTTTTAAAGTATCAATTGTTAATATTAATAAATTTTGTAATTAGAGTTTTTATAATTTCTTGTATATGAAGGATCCCATTTGAAACTTTTGTTTGGGGTCCCGAAAATATCTAAACCGACCTTGTTCGGCTCTATACATAAAAATTTGGTCAAAAGTTCATTACTTGAAAAACTTATATATGGTTATATTCATTGCCTATAAAGCTATTTCTAAAATACTGACAAAGCAGAGATGGCATATTATGTCAAATTGACTTTGTTTGATGGTGTCACTCCAAATAATAGAAGCAAGAAGCGAGGCCTAAGAGAACCTGAAAAAAACTTGGGAAATAGAAATACAAAACAGTAAACACCCAAAAAAATAGGAAAGTAAGGTAAAAATAATAAACATGCAAAAGGACCAAAAACAGGCACAACATGGCAATATCAGCACTAGGAGAGGTGAGCCCGCAGCAGAGGGACACGTCGAACCGTAACAGAGCTAGAGAGAGATTGACAGGGGACTTGTCAAAAATAAAGCCCTACTCTAGTCTTGCAAAAAGCTCAATCATATCCGATTCATCGTCATCATATGCCAAACCAAGCTTTTCCCATATTTCCACCTACGCTATGCATCAGAAAGCTTACTAACATCCTTGGCATTGTCATCCTTCCTTACCAACTTCCTCATTTCATGTTTCCCAGAGGGTTTGGTTAGTTTCTTCGCACTGCTCCCTGACGACATATTTTTTATGAATTTTTGCCAATTCTGCTTTACTTGTTGTTTCATCTTACGCTTTTAAGCTCTTCGGCTCTTCTTCGATGGCATAAAGTTAGTAGCCTAATGTCCCACCACCCTCTTCCTTCTCTACTTCCCTATCTGACTAGACTCAGCGAACTGTGGTATTGCTACCCAAGGAGGTTCAAAACCGGGCGAGTACTCTAGTCCAGAAGACTCAGAATCAATATCACTACTGGAATCCTAGACTTGGTCAAAAAGAATAGATATAGGGCCATGGGTCCCTGCTGAGTCATCTAGGCCGACGTCATTCCACTGGAAGGCAAGAGGAGATTGAGAAGTTAGAATTGGAAGTTGGGGATTAAACCGGAGAAAGATAGATAGAATGGCTGAGCGTAGGCATATAAGATCCGAGATCAATGTATTGATCAGTTGACCACCAATGAGATTCCACGCATCTCACAATACTTGCGACCAAACTTAAAAATGGACCTAAAGATACCTGACAACCACCCAAATCAACCAATAGGAACTCATGCATTGATTGACGAGTTAAAATAAAAAACATGTATACTTAATTTAGGCCTAAGTGTAATTATTTTCAATCAATTATTTATTTTTAATTAAGAAACATATTATAAAATATATATTATATTAATAATATTAAAAATAATTATTTTACTGTATTATAAACAATAAAACGAGGCTCACAAAGTAGAAGGAAAATGGTCCAGTCAAGTGATTGAAACACTTGGGCATGACAATAGGCAAGGAATGGTAAGGGCGCCGTCCTCGTAATCATGGAGGCCCCCCCGCTGTAGACTCCTTTTTGGCCCACTTTGTTTCTTAACTCTGTTAACAAAACACAGTACGTAAATTAAACGAAATTTAATAAGTACAAGTATTATTTGAATATATATTCAAAAACATCAGTTAAAAGTTTATTTACTTATAAAGCTAAAGAATGATGTTAGTCAGAACAGTAGTAATAAAAACACAATACGATGAGGTAGAATCAATAATTTGAGAGATAAAGTGATAAATTTAGCAAAAGTTTAACATGGATATTTAATTTAGTTGTAGGTATTAATTATTTTCAATTATCACATGATATTTATGTTATACGGATAATATCAAGAAAGTACATATTTTATTAAATTATTGACAATGAGATATAAACACCCTTTTTAATAAAAAAATACAAATTTGAGTCTAAAATGTGTACTATACGCGAATTTTATAAACAGAATTTCTTAACCCTGATGTTATTTTCTTGGCCCCCCTTAACAACAGAGGGTGCCATTCGTTTACGTGTGTTCACAATATTATTATGGAAAATGATGGATGCACTGGCAACAAAAAAAATAAAATAATTTTTAGTCTATGATATTCACAACAAAAGTGGGACCTAACTGTGTTACATTTAAATCATGTACTTTATTTTTTTTGAGGTTCATGATATAAATACCATATCCCAAACAAATATTAGTTTATATATCGTCACTCTATAATATACAATAACAAATCTAGTGCCTCAAAGGGCTCCCTCTAAAATAGGGTTTGAAGAGAGTGAGATATATGCATCCTTACCCTTTTAGAGTGCTATCCTAAAGAGAGATTATTTCCGAAGGGAGAATGTAATCCGCATATAAAAAGTAATCATTCCAAATTATATTTTATAATATAATAATAATATATTTATTATATCCTTAGATAATATAAATTATATACATTAACATTCTTAATACATATTTTTTTTCTATCCATTCTAAGTTGGACAATATTTCAAAATGTCCCAAAATTCCATCCAAACTTTTATAGAGTGGCATTGGTTGAGTTATTTCCCATGCATTCAAGTTCTATCATAGGAAAACGATAATTAATAAAATTCATATATTGGACAATAAATACAAAATGCATATAAAATCTTTATATAATAACATGTGAAATAAAATTACGTATAGTATAAACGCCACTATTATAAATAATTGCAGTGCATCTCATGGGGACAGACAAGTATATTAGTGTTATCATGTTGAACTTTTTTTCCTGTCTCAATTTTTTTTGAATACCCATTTTGGTTTTAGGGCTGGGGGCCCTCAGAGATAGCCTCGCTTTAAGGTAATACTCTCTAGGGATAAGATTGCGTATATTTTATGTTTCAAATCCTATCTTAACAGAAACTTTTCAGACACTGGGTTTATTGTGCTCTGTATTTGGATGAAGATTTGGTGTATCTTATAATAAAAACGGAACAGGGACAGGGATAAGGACATATATAATTGAAGGAGAAAGATGGAGACTGAGTGCTTCTTTACGTAAGCATATTATTATATAATATTATTTTGTTTCCTAAAGAAAATGATGCATTACATGCATGTGGTCTAAATTGACCAAATGATTGACGTCCCTCCACTCATTACAAGACAAGGTCCAAAATCAATCCCATAATCGTTGGACCTGTATTTGGAAGGCTATAAATTTCGAGTTATCTTTTAGTATTAAGCTTTGACTGATTTTTCTGTCCCGATTATCCATCATTGTTTGAGAAACCCCTTTTGGTTGTTGAAAAGGCCATATTCAGTTGCCAAATTTACTCTTGTGCCATGGTCGGCTCGTCCCAGTAAGACCTATAAATAGAATATTCATGGCTCTTCACCTGAAAAGTTTGGCCTTGCAGTCCATTGGAGGTGTTCTTGGAAGTTCAGATGGAGCTTTTTACTCATTTTCTCAAGTCTAATTAGTGATTATGACCCAAAATATGCCGAACATTTTGCAGTATGATTCGCCCTTTGACACATCCTTCTTAAGAGACTGGTTGATTCAAAGCAATTTGATCGCTAAATCAAACTCATTTGCTTCAATATTATGGATGTTGAAACCAGAATCCAGCACGTGGAAATGGAACTTTTTAATTAACAAAATCTTCTCTTTTGTTAGTCGTTTCAATAATGTTCTTTTTGGTCTTTCTCCTAGAGAAACCAATTATATTCCCAAAGCAAGGTAATTTGAGATCTCAATATCTGATTGCTTAGCTTTGATTATGGTGTGTCGTCCATGTTTCAAGTTCGAATCCTAATAGCTATCACTTGAAATATTAATATATTCCAAGCACACGGTATGGAAGGGCCTATGTATCATCCACGTTTCAGGTCTAATGAGCATTTGGGTAATGAAACATATTAGAGTATAAAATTATGAGCATTTGGGAAATGAAACATATTGGAGTATAAAATTAATCTTAAACATTTATCTATTAGCTTAAACTTATATATATGTTTTATAAATCAATAAAATTTATTAAATATATTAAACAAATAATTAACAATAATTTTGAGGTATTGGTTGCATTGCACTATCTATTAACGTCTATGACATAATTTGCATGCAGAAAAGGACAACACATTTTGGCTTGTTTCCTTGAGTTTTTTACCAAACTGGCATACTTTAAAAAAAAATTTACCAAAATGGCATACTTTTAAAAATATTTATCAAATTGGCACACTTCACTGTAGCAGTATCAATGTACGCCGTTTAAAACGACGCACGTTGATAAATTTTTTTTTTTTTTTCAAATGGGGGGACGCCGGCGTCCCCCCATCCAATTTTTTTTTTAATTTTATTTTAATATTATTAATAATTTTTATTTTTTAAAAATGAGTTAGATATGGGTACTCAAAATTTTTTTAGGTACTTTTACTTCTTTATAATGTGTGTCAACACATAAATTATGTATGTCGACACACAGTTAACGTACTCAAAATTACTACTTAAGTACTCAAAATTCTTTTAGGTACTCTTACTTCTTTATGGTATGTGTCGACACATAAATTATGTGTATCGACACACACTTAACGTACTCAAAATTACCACAAATACTCAAAATCACTGCCCAACTACTCAAGTTTTTTTTTTGTTACTCTTATTTTCTTTATAGTGTGTGTCGACATATAAATTATGTGTGTTGACACACATTTCACTTACTTAAATTCACCACCAATATATTTAAAATCACTACCTAAATACTTAAAATTTTTTTAGGTATTCGTATATCTTTATGGTGTGTGTCGGCACATATTTAACGTATTCAAATTCACCACCAATGTACTTAAAATCACTACCTAAGTGCTTAAAATTCTTTTAGGTATTCTTATATTGGTGCTGAATTTGAGTACGTTAAATGTGTGTCAACACATATTATAAAAAAGTAAGAGTACATAAAAGAATTTTGAGTACTTAAATATTAATTTTAAATACCCTTATTTAACCCATCTAAAAAAATAAATAATATTAATAATATTAAAATTTAAAAAAAAAAAAAGGATTGGATGGGGGGATGCCGTTCGATTTGAAAAAAAAAAATTTTTTTTATCAACGTACGCCGTTTTAAACGGCGTACGTTGATAATGCTACAGTAAAGTGTGCCAATTTGGTAAATATTTTTGAAACTGTACTATTTTGGTAAATTTTTTTCGAAAGTGTGCTAGTTTGGTAATTTATTCTGTTTCCTTCCACCCTACTTTATTATGTTTGGCTGCTTGTTCTTCTAATATTTATTCATTTTTTTTTTTACATAGTCATACTTGTCATGTTGAATTTTTTTGTTTCATTAAGCAAACAAAATGCATTTGGATAAAGTCAATACAACAACAACAACAACAACAGACCCAATACTTCAAAGGCTCCTGCATAAACGGGGTCTAGGAGGGGTGGATGTATATAGCCTTATCCCATCAAGGTGTAATCCTGTCGAGAGGTTGTTTACGAAAATCCTCAACCCTAATAGGGTTGGTGTCACAGCTATTTTATGAACTAGGTGCACGGTGAGGTTTGCTCACCCGAACAAGAACAAACAACAAAGAAATGAACACAATAGAAATTCAAAGGGAAATATAAGACACAATTTTTCACACGAAGGGAAGAGGCTTTCTCATTAATAATTTCTGAGATTACAAGATACCAAAATGAATGCCCATTACACATATTTATAGCCGTAGTCAACCCCATGATCAAGGAGTAACCGTTCCCGCCCTTTTCCCCTCTTTCTTCAAGCCGTGCCCCACTCTCCCTTGCATGCCTTGGCGGTTACTAATCAAGCTGGTCAAAGCACATGTCTTATTTATTTAGGCGCCTGATTTGAACTGGCGGTTACCTCCACTTTAGCCCACTCTTCCATTTTCCCGCACTTTTCCTCGTTTGAACTAGTCAACGGTCATTCCCGCTTCTTTTCCTTTGGTAACCGTCACCAATATGTGTCACGTGCTCTTTCTTACCATTCTTTAAGGTCGGGCTTCATTGGGCCTCATTGGGCCTACTTGGGCCTGGGCCGGGCCAGTGCCCTGCACTGGGCCCATGCCTATCGCTACTCGTCTGGGCCCTTGGGCCGGCCCAGTGCTGTGCCTTGGGCCTTGTCATGACACCGTCTAGGTCGCGCCCTGTCTATGTCCTGACATTGTCTAGGACCGAGCCAGGTCCTTGTCAAGACATTGCCTGGGGCCGAGCCAGAACTTGTCATGACACTGTCTTGGGTCGTGCCAGACCCTTGTCATGACACTGTCTTGGGTCGTGCCAGACCATTGTCACGACATTGTCCTCGGCCGTGCCTGACCCTTGTCATGACACTGTCTTGGGTCGTGCCAGACCCTTGTCACGACACTGTCCTGGGCCGTGCGTGGCCCTTGTCATGACACTGTCTTGGTTCGTGCCAGACCCTTGTCACGACACTGTCTTGGGCCGTGCCTGGCCCTTGTCACGACACTGTCTTGGGTCGTGCCAGACCCTTGTCACGACACTGTCCTGGGCCGTGCCTGGCCCTTGTCATGACACTGTCTTGGGTCGTGCCAGACCCTTGTCACGACACTGTCCTGGGCCCGCGTCCGTCTCGTTTCCCACTTTGTCCGTCACTTAGGCCTAGGTCCGTGGAGGCCTAATGCACTCTTAACTGAGTGCGCAGCTTGTCCACACAATGCCAATCATTGGCAGCCCATTTGACACGGCACAGGCGCAAGGTGCACACCTGTGCCCCTGTCCGGAGTGTCACGGGTCTTACAAACCTCCCCCACCCGAGAGACCTGATGTCCTCGGAAGGGAATTAAGGTACTCCGCAACTTTGTCCTCAAACTGCCACAAAGTTACGTCTCGTTCCCACGTAGCCTCCGTAATAGGAGTGCCTTTCCATTGAACCGGGAAGTCTCGTCTCCTGTTCTTTTTACTTTAACCATACACCCGATGGTCTAGGACTTTTTCCACCTCTTGTGAAAATTGCTTCCGAATGGTAGGTGGCGCCCTTTTTTGTTTTAAGTGTGCACCCATTAGGTCCTCAACGTGAGGTTTAAGAAAACTAACATGAAAAGTGGGGTGCACCTTTAGCCTCTGGGGTAAATCCAATTGGTAAGCAACGGGTCCAACCTTTTTAACAATCTCAAAGGGTCCCTTATATTTAGGCACTAAGCTACGATGCACTGTTTTGCTATTTAGGGTCCAACCTTTAGCCTCTGGGGTAAATCCAATCGGTAAGCAACGGGTCCAACCTTTTTAACAATCTCAAAGGGTCCATTATATTTAGGCACTAAGCTACGATGCACTGTTTTGCTATTTATTTTCTTCCATAGTTGAGGCGTGAGTTTAAGCATTACTTTATCCCCTACTTTAAATTCTAAGGGTCTCCTCTTTTTATCCGCATACTTTTTCATACGCCAAGCTGCCTTGTCAAGGCTGTCCTTTGCCATGTCAAGGAGCTCTTGTTTATCTAACGCAAAGCGTTGTGCAGCCGGGCACTTTCCCCCATTTTGTTTCACAATCTCGTGTGGAGTGAGAGGCTGCCAACCCATGGCCAACTCAAATGGGCTGAAGCCTGTGGCACTGCTCTTGTGCAAGTTATAACAAAATTGAGCAGAGTCCATGAGTTCCACCCAATTCTTTTGGGAGGCAGTCACATAGTGCCTTAAGTATTCTTCCAACAAGGCATTTACTCGTTCCGTTTGCCCATCCGTTTGAGGATGGTTGGCCGTGGAAAATTTTAGTTGAGACCCCATTAAGTTAAACAACGTTGTCCAAAACCGACCCGTGAATCTAGAATCTCGGTCACTTACATATCTTCATGTAGACCGAAATACTTGACCACATTTTTGAAAAAGCGTTGGGTGGCTTGGTCCACTGGACAAGCGTTTGGGGCTGCCATGAAAATGCCATATTTCGAAAACCTATCTACTACAACCATTACAGATTTTTGTTCATCAACACAAGGAAAACCAGAAATAAAATCCATTGACAAAGACTTCCATGGCTTGTCAGGTACCGGTAGTGGTTGTAGAAGACCCGCTTCTTTTCTTCGCTCAAGTTTGTCTTGTTGGCAAACAAGGCATGACTTGACATAGGCCTCGATCTCTTGTCCCATCTTTGGCTAGTAATAGCTACGCTCCAGCAATGCCTGGGTTCTTTCACGCCCTGGATGTCCAGCCCACCTTGCATCGTGACATTCCCTCAACAGTTCCACTCGGATTTTACCTGCAGGGACATATAAACGAGCACCCTGCGCAAAGATTAAGTCATCATCGATCCAGTACCTGCGTGCTTCGCCACTGATTACCTGCTGTTTTAACCGTTGGTACATAGGGTCGCTCCGGGCCGCCTCCTTGACACGTCCCGTGAAGTCCGTGTCAACCCGTGACAAGGCTGTAACAAGCTCTAGGGTCGTACGACTTAGAGCATCCAGAACTACATTATGCTTTCCCTGTTTGTGCTCCCATACAAAATCATATTCTTCTACAAATTCTTGCCAACGGACTTGTTTGGATGACAACGTCTTTTGTAACTTGAAATAGGTGTTCGCAATATTGTTGGTGCGAACCACAAATTTCACGCCCAAAAGATAGTGCCTCCATACATGTAAACAATGTATTACAGCAAGCATCTCTTTCTCATGTGTTGAGTACCGTTCTTCATGATCTTTTAACTTCCTGCTTTCAAAGGTAACCGGGCGCCCGTCTTGAACAAGCACCCCACCAATGGCACGTCCAGAAGCGTCCGTATGAAGCTCAAAGGGTCTGTCAAAGCATGGCAACTTCAAGACCGGTTCCGTTGACACTGCACTCTTGAGGGCTCTAAAGGCTACTTGGCACGGTTCCGACCACGACCACACTCTATCTTTTCTCAACAAATCCATTAGAGGCGAGACCTTCTTAGAATAGCTAAGTATGAATTTTCTATAATAGTTGGCTAATCCTAAGAATGATCTCAACTCCGATACATTTTTGGGTGAGGGCCAATCCAAGATTGCCTTGACCTTGGCCTCATCCATTTTTACATGTCCTTGACTGATTTTGTGCCCACGGAACATGATCTCGGTTTGGGCAAATTCACATTTTTCTTTCTTTACATAGAGCTCATGTTCCTTTAGCTTTCCTAACACTTTTCTTAAGTGCGTTACATGCTCCTCTTGGGATTCCGAGTATACAACAATGTCATCCAAATAAACCACAACAAAACGATCGAGGTAATCATAAAGGTCATCATTCATTAAATTGCAAAAGGTAGCCGGGGCATTAGTGAGCCCAAACGGCATTACAAGAAATTCAAAAGAGCCATAACGAGTTACACAAGTGGTCTTGGGCTCGTCCCCTTCCGCGATCCGAACCTGCCAATAGCCCGAGCGCAGGTCCAACTTTGTAAAGTACTTTGCCTTGGACAGCCTGTCAAAGAGATCATCGACACGAGGAATAGGATAATTGTTTCTCACCGTTATCTTGTTTAGGGCCCGATAGTCCACACACATTCGTAAGGACCCACCTTGTTTCTTTTGGAACAACACTGGTGCCCCATACGGTGCTTTAGAAGGCTGAACAAAACCTGCATCCAGTAATTCCTCTAGCTGTCTGAGCAGCTCGGCAAGTTCTACAGGCCCCATTCGGCATGGGACGCGCGCAGGGGGTCGGGAGCCTGGCAGTAACTTAATTTTATGGTCGATGGCCCTCCTAGGCGGTAAATGCTTAGGTAATTCAGAGGGCATCATGCCCTTAAACTCGTCCAGTACCCCCTACAATTACATCCGGTACTTCCACCTCCTTCCCCGGTTTAATCTCAACTAGGGTTGCTACAAAAGTAGGGAGTCCTTTCCTAAACCCTTTCCTGAGTTGCATTGCGGATAAGGTTTGTAACGGGCCTGGAGGTTTCATAGTAGTGGACCACGCCTTGACAAAGCAAGGTTTGGTTGGGTCGCTTATCATCATCCCCCCCAGGTGAGGGGTGACCGAGGCCCTTGCTGTCCGAAAGTATTCATTGCCTAGTATTAATTCAAAGTCGTATATGGCCACTACCGTAAAGTCCGTCTTTCCCTCCCAATCCCCTACTTTCAGCGTCACATTAGGGGCTCTACCTTTAGTTGCTATAGCATTAGAGTTTACAGCTTTCAATCCCGTGTCGGAAGGGACTAAATTCAATTTCAAAGTTTGGGCGGCCTTTGAGTTTAAGAAATTATGTGAAGCGCTAGTGTCGGCCATAGCAACTATAGGTTTCCCGTTCAAAGTTACAAGAAAATACATCAATCCTTCTAGAGAAGGTGTGTCATGACTAATGGCATTAAGTAGTCTCAAAGAGGTTGCCCTAAATTCATCATTTTGCACTCGTTGTTCTTCCTCTTGTATGTCACAACCACGAGTTATTTTGTTATTTTCGCTTTCGATTTTTGTAACTATGTAATGTAAATGTAAAATTAGTCAAATATAAAATTGTTATAATTTTGAATAGGGGGGACCAGTTAGGAGGAGGCCAAGGTACTTGAAACACAATGATGTAATTACATTAATGAAATGGGGCTATACCTTAGGGCCTAGGGTATAGGGTGGCCGGCCCCTTCCCTCCAAAATTCCCCCAAGCTTTGCTTATTTAAACAACTTGTAATCTTGCATTTGGGCATCAATGAAAAATATCAAAATTTACTTCTTCTCTTCCTCTCTCTCTCTAACCGTCTCTCTCTCTCTCTCTCTCTCTCTTTCTAATTCTAACTTCTTTTCCCTTCCTAACTCTTCTAAATCCTCCTCTACTCCTATTCTCTTCCTCTAACTCTCCTCTAATTCTCTTTCTCTCTCAAATTCTATTCGAGTCACGGGCCTAGGTTCGTGACAAAGTGGTATCAGAGCCATCTTCCGATCCGGAGAGGGCTTATCCTATCCTTAAATTTTTCATCCTGTTAAACCGAATCAAAAAAAAAAAAAAAGGCTATAACAAGAAGCATGTCCTCAACCGGTCACACCGATACCAACGAGTGGGTCGACGCCGTTGATGAACGGTTGGTCCGCTTGGAGGGGAGGATGGACCGACTAGAGGAACAACAAAACCGAAACAACATCGAGATGAAAGCAGACATGGCAGACGTGAAGGCTGACCTTAGGGCCCTAACCGATGCCGTGGGACGGTTGGTGAAGGCCTAGGAGAAGAGAACCGAAGTGGAGACCGTGGCACCACCCGTAGGTGCCCGTGACAATGCCGCACCAGGAGGGTCAGGCACGTACCCGAGAACCGGTGATGGGATCCTACCGCCTCCAACACACTCCTCAGAGCTCAGAAATAACCATGCCCCACCGCGGGTCACGAATGAAGGGGACTTCAACCGAAGCCACGGAAGCAACCGCACCTTGACCTCCCATGCACCCAAGCTCGAGATCCCAAAGTTTGAAGGTACGAACCCAAGAGCTTGGATCCGTAAGTGCCTTAAATACTTCCGATGGTACCAAGTGCCCGAAAATGAGTGGGTGGAATATGCTTCAAGCCACCTTCATGAACACGGGGACATTTGGTTCCACGGGCTGGAACTTAGGCACCCTCACATGACGTGGACCTTTTTCATGGACGAATTGTGCAAACGTTTTGGAGACCGATCACTCCAAGACATAGTGGAAGAGTTTAGTAAGATGTCACAAAACGGGCCGGTTGAAGATTATATTTTGAAATTTGAAGAGTTAAGGAGTTGGATGCTTATTCATCACCCGACATTGAGCGAGGCATACTTTGTCTCGAGCTTCATTAGCGGGCTTAAGCCCGCCATTCGAGCATCCGTCAAGGCGAGCCGGCCAACCGAGCTTAGCTTGGCCTTTGAACAGGCCAAACTCCAAGAAGTTGCGGTAGCCGAAATCAGGAATGCTGCCCGACCTGTCAACCGACCCAGTTTCAGTGCCCGGCCTGTTCCCAGCAGCCGACCAGTGTCCTCAGCAGCGCCCCAGGGCTGGGCCCAGTCCCAAGGGTCCGTGTCCAAAACCAGCGGCAGCAGCAACGCAGGTTCCAGCGCACCAAGACGAGAGCCGGGCCAATGTTACAAGTGCCATGAAAAATACTTTCCGGGGCACATTTGTAAGAAGGCCTTACAAAGTATGGAGGGAGAAGAGGTCGAAGATGAAGCCTAAGAAGAGGAAGTTGCGGGTAAAGAGCAAACCGAAGGAGAAGACAACGGAGCTATGGAGATTTCTCTAAATGCACTTTCAGGCCGAGTCACGCACAACACCTTGAGATTGAAGGGCCAGATTAAGAAACGAGAGGTAAATATCTTGATCGATAGCGGGTCCACTAATAGTTTCCTAGATGCTAAGGTGGTTCGGGAGCTTCAGCTCGAAACCGTACCCACAGTCGTCATGACCGTGACGGTGGCAAACCGGGAAAGTCACGTTAGTTATCAGAAATGCCCGGGCGTGAGGTGGAAAGTCCAAGGCACAACGTTCGTTGATGACTTGAGGGTATTGGAACTCCGGGGTAGTGACATGGCCCTTGGGGTCGATTGGCTCCAACGATATGGGCCTGTAACATTTGACTTCACCAACCTCAAGTTCGCTTGCTTCAAGGAGGGTAAGGCAGTCCGGTTACAAGGTACATCCGAGAAAGCCGCCTTACAATCAATTTCGGGTAAAAGTCTCACCAAGCTCTTCAAGAAGGCCGGACATGTGGTGGGTCACCTCTTTATGGTTACCGCCGAGGAAGTTTCCAAGTCCATCCTTCATCCGGAGATAGAACGCATCCTCGACCGCTATCAAGATGTTTTTGAAGAACCGAAGACTCTTCCTCCTCCTCGCTCACATGATCACCGCATTCCCACCTTGCTCGAAGCCAAGCCCGTGAACATAAGGCCCTACCGCTATCCGCACGGGCAAAAGAACGAGATTGAAAGGCAAGTCAAGGAGATGTTGGAAACCTCCATCATCCAACCAAGCCGGAGCCCATTTGCTTCTCCGGTACTCTTGGTCCGCAAGAAGGATGGGACAAACCGTTTTTGCGTAGACTACCGGCAACTCAACAACATAACCATCAAGGATAAATTTCCCATACCGGTCATTGATGATTTACTAGATGAGCTTAAAGGGTCTTCCATTTTTTCCAAGATCGATCTCCGTGCCGGTTATCATCAAATTCGAGTATGTAAAGAGGACCAGCATAAGACCGCCTTCCGGACCCACCAAGGGCATTATGAGTTCCGTGTCATGCCTTTCGGACTCACTAACGCCCCCACCTCCTTCCAAGCCTTGATGAATGAAGTCTTTGAGCCATATCTACGCAAGTTTGTGCTCGTATTCTTTGACGACATCTTGGTCTATAGCCCGAGCCTTTCCGCACATCTTAGGCACTTGACCGAAGTGCTTGAGACCCTTCGTATGCACCGCCTCTATGCTAAACGGAGCAAGTGTACTTTCGGCCAAGATCGGGTAGAATACTTGGGACACGTAATCTCAAGAGAAGGGGTCGCAACCGAAGAAGGCAAGATCGAGGCCATGAAGAAGTGGCCGAGACCGAAGAATGTCAAGAGCCTCCGAGGGTTCTTGGGACTCACCAGGTACTACCGGAAGTTCATCCGTGGGTATGCAACCATGAGCAAGCCGTGGACCAACCTCCTCAAGAAGGGGGGATTTCATTGGAATGAGGAAGCCGACCAAGCATTCGAGGCCTTGAAGGAGGCCATGACAACCGCCCCAGTCCTTGCACTTCCCGACTTCTCCAAGCCCTTTGTCCTTGAGACCGATGCTTGCGGGGTTGGGATTGGAGCGGTCCTATCACAAGAAGGCCGGCCTCTTGCCTACCTCAGTAAGGCCCTTAGCCCACGCCACTTGGGGCTTTCGGTCTATGAGAAGGAGCTCCTTGCAGTACTCATGGCAGTTGAAAAATGGAGACATTATTTGATGGACCATCATTTCATCATCAAGACCGACCATGCCAGCCTCCGTCACCTACTCGAGCAAAAAATCACCACACAATTACAGCTCAAGGGGATGTCAAAAATGATGGGCCTACATTATAGCATTCTTTACCGCAAGGGAGCCGAAAACTGAGCTGCCGATGCACTCTTAAGACGGGATGAAGACGAAGCTATTGCCACCTACGCCTTCATGACAACTTTGGTTCCCCTTTGGATGCAGGAGCTCGCCCAAAGCTACGAAGATGAGGCCCATACCACCGAACGAATAGAGCAACTTGTTCTTGACCCAACAAGCAACAAGCCTTACTCCTTTGAAGGGGGTCTCCTCCGATACAAGGGGAGGCTTTATGTGGGGAAGGATGGAGGAATGAGAGAAAAGATCCTACAAGCACTTCATGACTCTCCCACGGGGGGTCACTCAGGATCCTTTGGCACCTTAATGAGGGTCAAACGCATGTTTTATTGGCCCAACCTCAAAAACAGTGTTCGAGAATGGGTAAAGAAGTGTGATACTTGCCAACGCACCAAGCACGAGAATGTGGCTTACCCGGGACTCCTACAACCACTACCCGTGCCCAACCAAGCATGGGAAAGTATTAGTATGGACTTCATCGAAGGGTTGCCCAAGTCCGGGGGTAAGGATGTCATTATGGTGGTTGTGGACCGACTTACCAAGTATGCTCACTTCATCGCCTTGACACATCCGTACACCGCAAGCAAGGTAGCCCAACTGTTCGTGGATCAGGTCTACCGACTTCATGGGTTGCCCAAGGATATTATTTCAGACCGAGATGCATCCTTCCAGAGCCTCTTTTGGAAGGAGCTCATGCGCCTAGCTGGGGTCGCGCTTAGAATGAGTAGTGCCTATCATCCACAATCCGATGGACAAACCGAATGGGTCAATCAGTGTCTTGAGATTTATCTTCGAGCCATGGCCCTCCATAAGCCGAAACAGTGGTCTCCATGGCTTCCTCTGGCAGAATTCTGGTACAGCACCCACTATCACTCATCATTGAAGGGGACTCCGTTCCACGCTCTCTACGGTTATGAACCAAAGTTCCTCGCCCTCGACGTCCCTTGCATCTCTACATCCTGGGATGTGGAGGACTTTGTCAATGAAAGACAGAACTTAATTGGTCTATTAAAGGAGAACTTAAAAGAGGCTCAACACCGCTACAAACAGCAAGCCGACCATCGAAGGACCGAGAGAGTATTCGAAGTAGGCGACTGGTTGTACCTTAAGCTGCAGCCATATCGACAAATCTCCGTCGCATTACGAAGAAACTTAAAACTAGCCGCTCGATACTATGGACCATACCGAATTAAAGCCCGGATCGGGGAAGTGGCCTACAAGCTCGAGCTTCCCGAAGGTTCCAAAATCTATCCAGTCTTCCATGTTTCCCGATTGAAGAAAAAGGTAGGAGACAACATACGCATCACTTCGGACCTTCCGCAGATTGACCAAAACGACGAAACCGAAGTCACTCCACAAGACGTTCTCAATCAACGGACCGTAACCCGCAACAAAAGGAGAATCAAGCAAGTTCAAGTCCGATGGAAAAACATGGGAGAAGACGCCGTCACTTGGGAAGATTGGACTTTCATTCGCAAACAATTCCCGAACTTCAATCCTTGAGGACAAGGATTAATTGAAGGGAAGGGGGATGTCACAACCACGAGTTATTTTGTTATTTTCGCTTTCGATTTTTGTAACAATTATGTAATGTAAATGTAAAATTAGTCAAATATAAAATTGTTGTAATTTTGAATAGGGGGGACCGGTTAGGAGGAGGCCAAGGTACTTGAAACACAATGATGTAATTACATTAATGAAATGGGGCTATACCTTAGGGCCTAGGGTATAGGGTGGCCGGCCCCTTCCCTCCAAAATTCCCCCAAGCTTTGCTTATTTAAACAACTTGTAATCTTGCATTTGGGCATCAATGAAAAATATCAAAATTTACTTCTTCTCTTCCTCTCTCTCTCTAACCGTCTCTCTCTCTCTCTCTCTCTCTCTCTTTCTAATTCTAACTTCTTTTCCCTTCCTAACTCTTCTAAATCCTCCTCTACTCCTATTCTCTTCCTCTAACTCTCCTTTAATTCTCTTTCTCTCTCAAATTCTATCCGAGTCACGGGCCTAGGTTCGTGACATTGTACTTCCTCACTTAAGGCATTTAGATGTTGTTTCTTCGGGCAATCTCTTGCATAATGCGGTCCGTCGCATATAAAGCAAGTCACTCCCATTTTACTCTTTTTAGGGACCAGTGCATTTTTCTTAAACGTGGGCTTGGGCGGCCCCGTTTGAGGCTGTTTGTTATACCGGTTCCAATTTGATTTGTACTCTCTCTTCCTCTTTTTAAATGCAACAGCCTGTTTTCCTTTGTCCCCATTTCCGTTTGGTTTAAGGTCTACTAAACCGTCAGCCACAATGATTGCGGAGGCAAGGTCATGAACTCGTTGCCTCCGTATCTCAATTTGGGCCCACGATTTGAGACCCGATACAAAGTTGAACAATTTATCTTCCTCAGTCATGTCATTTATATCAAGTAATAAAGACGAAAAAGACTTAACATACTCACGGACGGATCCTATTTGCTTTAGGTTCTTTAGCGCCTCCCTTGCCATCCATGAGGTGTTCAATGGCAAGAATTGACTTCGCAACTCCTTCTTTAAAACGTCCCACATGTTGATTACAGGACGACTAGCAGCACGGTCGTCGGACACTCGAGCTCTCCACCACAGCTTTGCGTCACCATTGAGGTGCATTGACGCAATCACAACCTTATCTTCCTCTCTCACTCTAGTGGCATTAAAGTATTGTTCCCTATCCCACAGAAAATTCTCAAGGACCCGAGCACTACGTTCTCCTTCATAAGATCTCGGTGTGGGGACCTTAATCCCTCTTTTCTCTAGGCTTTGAGAACCGGTGTTAATGGCTCTCTTTAACATGGAAATTTCATTTTGAAGGGACTCTATGGTGGGATTAAGGGTCTCGTTTGAGGTTCTTACATTTGAGTTCCCACCCATGGTTGAATTTTCCCTACGGTATACATTAGGTGGAGCAGGAGGTGTTGGGGACGGGGTCCTATGGGCTTCAAGTAAATTGTTCATAATTTATTTCAGAGATTGAATGTCATTAGAAAGCATTTTGATATTATCGAAAATGGTTCTAGGGGGAGGATTATCACCATCTTCACCGTCGGTTCCAACGATCTCCTCAAGTCTAGCAATACGTTCACTAGCCTTGAGTTTTTTCAACGGTTCGTTTTGATCTCCAGCCATTGTTCACGTAACCAAGGCTCTGATACCACAATTGTCACAGCTATTTTATGAACTAGGTGCATGGTGAGGTTTGCTTACCCGAACAAGAACAAACAACAAAGAAATGAACACAATAGAAATTCAAAGGGAAATATAAAACACAATTTTTCACACAAAGGGAAGAGGCTTTCTCATTAATAATTTCTGAGATTACAAGATACCAAAATGAATACCCATTACACATATTTATAGCCGTAGTCAACCCCATGATCAAGGAGTAACCGTTCCTGCCCTTTTTCTTCAAGCCGTGCCCCACTCTCTCTTGCATGCCTTGGCGGTTACTAATCAAGCTGGTCAAAGCACATGTCTTATTTATTTAGGCGCCTGATTTGAACTGGCGGTTACCTCCACTTCAGCCCACTCTTCCATTTTCCCGCACTTTTCCTCGTTTGAACTAGTCAACAGTCATTCCCGCTTCTTTTCCTTTGGTAACCGTCGCCAATATGTGTCACGTGCTCTTTCTTACCATTCTTTAAGGTCGGGCTTCATTGGGCCTCATTGGGCCTACTTGGGCCTGGGCCGGGCCAGTGCCCTGCACTGG
This sequence comes from Simmondsia chinensis, assembly GCA_018398585.1. NCBI lineage: Eukaryota > Viridiplantae > Streptophyta > Magnoliopsida > Caryophyllales > Simmondsiaceae > Simmondsia > Simmondsia chinensis. The sequence continues at coordinate 21,544,760 of JAGTTD010000018.1, forward strand.
GCCCGTGCCTATCGCTACTCGTTTGCGCCCTTGGGCTGGCCCAGTGCCGTGCCCTGGGCCTTGTCATGACACCGTTTAGGTCGCGCCCTGTCTATGTCCTGACATTGTCTAGGACCAAGCCAGGTCCTTGTCAAGACATTGCCTGGGGCCTAGCCAGAACTTGTCATGACACTGTATTGGGTCGTGCCAGACCCTTGTCACTACACTGTCCTGGGTCGTGCCTGACCTTTGTCACGACACTGTCCTTGGCCGTGCCTGACCCTTGTCATGACACTGTCGTGGGTGGTGCCAGACCCTTGTCACGACACTGTCCTGGGCCGTGCGTGGCCCTTGTCATGACACTGTCTTGGGTCGTGCCAGACCCTTGTCACGACACTGTCCTAGGCCGTGCCTGGTGTCACAGTTATTTTATGAGCTAAGTACCCGGTGAGGTTTGCTCACCCGAACACGAACAACAACAAAGAATTGACCACAATGGAAATTCAAAGGGAAATGTAAGACACAATTTTTCACACGAAGAGGAGAGGCTTTTCTTATTAATATTTCAGAGATTACAAGCTATCCAAAATGAATGCCCATTACATCTATTTATAGCCGTGGTCAACCCCATGAACAAAGGGGTAACCGTTCCCGCCATTTTCCCTCTTTCTTCAAAGCCGTGCTCCACTCTTCCCATGCGTGCCTTGGCGGTTACAAGGTGAGCTGGTCAAAGCACATGTTATATTAATTTAGGCGCCTGATTTTCAACTGGCGGTTACATCCACCTCAGCCCACTCTTCCATTTTCCCGCCTTTACCTCGTTTGAACTAGTCAATGCTTATTCCCGCTTCTTTTCCTTTGGTAACCGTTACTAATATGTGTCACGTGCTTATTATTACCATTTTATAAGGTCGGGCCTCATTGGGCCTTATTGGGCCTACTTGGGCTTGGGCCGGGCCAGTGCCCTGCACTGGGCCCGTGCCTATCGCTACTCATCTGTGTCCTTGGGCCGGCCCAGTGCCGTGCCCTGGACCTTGTCATGACACTGTCTAGGTCGCGCCCCGCCTATGTCATGACACTGTCTCGGGTCGCGCCAGACCCTTGTCATGACACTGTCTTGGGTCGCGCCCCGCCTATGTCATGACACTGTCTCAGGTCGCGCCAGACCCTTGTCATGACACTGTCTTGGGCCGTGCCAGACCCTTGTCATGACACTGTCTTGGGCCGTGCCAGACCCTTGTCATGACACTGTCTTGGGTCGTGCCAGACCCTTGTCATGACACTGTCTTGGGACCGCGTCCGTCTCGGTTCCCACTTCGTCCGTCACTTAGGCCTAGGTCCGTGGAGGCCTAATGCACTCTTAACTGAGTGCGTACCTTGTCCACACAATGCCAATCATTGGCGGCCTATCTGACACGGCACAGGCGCAAGGCACACACCTGTGCCCGATCCTTGGTGTCACGGGTCTTACAAACCTCCCCCACCAGAAAGACCTGACGTCCTTGGAAGGGTATTAAGGTACTCCGCAACTTTGTCCTCAAATAGCCACAAAGTTACGTCTCGTTCCCACGTAGCCTCCGTTAAAGGAGTGCCTTTCCAAAGAACCAAGAAGTCTCGTCTCTTGTTCCAAACACCCTATGGTCAAGGAGTGCCATATGGCGCCTAGGTGAAGGTCCATTGTCACGCTAGCATAGCGCATCCGCACTTGCGCTTGGAGTCAGCTTTTCGTGCCTCGTCCTTGCTTGTGCACCTAATGCTCCTGACCCGCGCGCCTTGGTTCAGGGCCGTGCAACAAGCGCATGGCCCTCAATCCGTTGATGCCATGCTCAGGCTCATCTCCGTTAGGCCCGGTTTATCCTTACAAAGGATACGCATTGCGTATATACTTGTGCCTTATTGATGTCCGTCTCATTTTGTCACAACGCATGCGTTTGCACTTAGTCATGGGTCCATCCTTAACCAGTGCGGCACGACTAACGTGTGCCCACTTGAGCGTAATTGTGCTCTTGACTGGTGGTCCTTTACTATGTCAATGCACTGCTTCAAGCGTGCATGCCCTCCCCGGGTCATGTTTGGGTCAAGATCCGTTATGTCCCCTGTCGCAGCCAAGACATAGGTGCTAACATCCCTTCAAACACTAGAGGTTTGTGCGTCAAGTACCTAGGTCGGAGCACTGATTGAGTCATGATATGTTTAACGCCAGGCATCACGTTCACCCCAAAAGGCTTTCAGAGTAGGAACTTTAATGTTACTCTTGTTAAGTCCAAACGTACCTTCATCAATTGTCTTACGCAGTACCAAAATTTCTTTTTGTAAGCTTTCCACCGTAGGAATGGAGGTCTCACCGACATGAGGTACATTTGGGGAACTATTGCCCACCCCATTAGGGTCCAACCTACGAAATACATTAGGAGGAGTAGGGGCTGGAGATGGAGTTCTTTGGGCAGCAATTAGAGATTTGATCATTTCTTTAAGGGACCCAATTTCACTAGATAAAGAATTCATGGCACCCAACACTGTTCCCGCGGGAAGGTCATCGACATTATACTCGGAACCTAAGATTTCTTCAATCCGGTCCAAGCGCTCGTTAGTCTTAGGACGTTTTCCATGTTCTTGATGATTTTGAGTCATGGTGACCACAAATACAACAATTCAATTAACCAACGAAAAACAGTCACACAAGGCCAAAGTCACGCAGCCCAACCAATTTTTAGTATAAGGAGGTTCAAAATTAACCCAATCCCACACAATAACCAGCACGCACAAGTTCTCACACAATCCACACCCAGGTCACATGTGCTTAGTCCAACAAAGCTTAGAACAAGCGATAGGGACAAGGTCCACCCGCCAAGCAATGCCCCAACCGATACTACAACAAGCCCACAAGTACCAGCCATAGAGAAAATTCGAAAATTATATCTTGACTAGAATTCCGAAATCAAAATTCGAAAACAATAGGCAAACCTGATTTTAGACTCAGTCACAAAGCCAATTACAAGCACGCAGGTACTGGGCAGCACATACGCAAGTTCTGGGCAGCACATACGCAGGTTCTGGACACCAAGCAAGCAGCGTCTGGACACACGGTTCAAGCGAACCTAGGCTCTGATACCACAATTGTCACAGTTATTTTATGAGCTAAGTACCCGGTGAGGTTTGCTCACCCGAACACGAACAACAACAAAGAATTGACCACAATGGAAATTCAAAGGGAAATGTAAGACACAATTTTTCACACGAAGAGGAGAGGCTTTTCTTATTAATATTTCAGAGATTACAAGCTATCCAAAATGAATGCCCATTACATCTATTTATAGCCGTGGTCAACCCCATGAACAAAGGGGTAACCGTTCCCGCCATTTTCCCTCTTTCTTCAAAGCCGTGCTCCACTCTTCCCATGCGTGCCTTGGCGGTTACAAGGTGAGCTGGTCAAAGCACATGTTATATTAATTTAGGCGCCTGATTTTCAACTGGCGGTTACATCCACCTCAGCCCACTCTTCCATTTTCCCGCCTTTACCTCGTTTGAACTAGTCAATGCTTATTCCCACTTCTTTTCCTTTGGTAACCGTTATTAATATGTGTCACGTGCTTATTATTACCATTTTATAAGGTCGGGCCTCATTGGGCCTTATTGGGCCTACTTGGGCTTGGGCCGGGCCAGTGCCCTGCACTGGGCCCGTGCCTATCGCTACTCATCTGTGTCCTTGGGCCGGCCCAGTGCCGTGCCCTGGACCTTGTCATGACACTGTCTAGGTCGCGCCCCGCCTATGTCATGACACTGTCTCGGGTCGCGCCAGACCCTTGTCATGACACTGTCTTGGGTCGCGCCCCGCCTATGTCATGACACTGTCTCGGGTCGCGCCAGACCCTTGTCATGACACTGTCTTGGGCCGTGCCTGACCCTTGTCCTGACACTGTCTTGGGCCGTGCCAGACCCTTGTCATGACACTGTCTTGGGTCGTGCCAGACCCTTGTCATGACACTGTCTTGGGCCGTGCCAGACCCTTGTCATGACACTGTCTTGGGTCGTGCCAGACCCTTGTCATGACACTGTCTTGGGACCGCGTCCGTCTCGGTTCCCACTTCGTCCGTCACTTAGGCCTAGGTCCGTGGAGGCCTAATGCACTCTTAACTGAGTGCGTACCTTGTCCACACAATGCCAATCATTGGCGGCCTATCTGACACGGCACAGGCGCAAGGCACACACCTGTGCCCGATCCTTGGTGTCACGGGTCTTACACCTGGCCCTTGTCATGACACTGTCTTGGGTCGTGCCAGACCCTTGTCACGACACTGTCCTGGGCCGTGCCTGGCCCTTGTCATGACACTATCTTGGGTCGTGCCAGACCCTTGTCACGACACTGTCCTGGGCCCGCGTCCGTCTCGGTTCCCACTTTGTCCGTCACTTAGGCCTAGGTCAGTGGAGACCTAATGCACTCTTAACTGAGTGTGCACCTTGTCCACACAATGCCAATCATTGGCAGCCCATTTGACACCGCACAGGCGCAAGGTGCACACCTGTGCCCCGGTCCGGAGTGTCACGGGTCTTACAGTTGGCAACACGAGGGTCACCCTTCTTGGTACTACTTTCGCCCAAGCATGCTTAATTTCAGAGTTCTAATGGAATGCAGTTGCATTAGTGCCTGGTAAATGAACCCTATTTGGATAAAGTTAATAAACATTACTTTTGACCATGTAACATTATTTCTTCTTTTAAAATATTTTTTAGAATCACCTTTTGGAATCACTTTTAAATTTATTTTATGTTGTCACATTTTTAGATGCTTATCTTGCCATTTCTTTACAAATGTCTTTGTAAATTAGGGGTGTTGAATGGGTGGGTGGGGTTGGGCTTGGGACCAACCCATTAAGACCCACCAGTTTTGGGTCCAAGACTCACCCATATTCATAGAAAATATTTTAAAAATATGGTTCTGGTTCTAGTTTCGATAGGTCATGGGTAACCCATGGCGACCCAAAATACTTTAAAATTTATTTCCTTTAAGATCCACTTGTTTTGGTTGACCTCCAATTTGTTTTTTGTATTATTAACACTAAAGGTCTCTTTACTATATCCACTGTGTCAATGTAATCCCTTTTATTTTTAAGAAAATTATCACTTAGGTACCATAAGATTTGACCATTTATCACTTTGGTACCTTGACATTCAATGTATACATGGGTAGTGTTTTATCACTTAGGTACCCTATGTTAGAATTTGATGAATTTTTGTGAGAGTCACATCAATGTTATACATCAAATGCTAATATAGTGCATGATTATAATAATATAAATAAATTATGTTAGTATTTTTAGTAAAAATTTAATAAATTACAATACAAAATTCAATAAATTTGGGTGCAAACTATCCATATAGTGTTAGAATTATGCCTCATATCACCTGCTTTTGTTAAAAAATTCTTTAAATTCTAATGAATATACTTATATATTGTCGGAATCATATTTTATTTAGCATTTTTCAACAAAAATCTATCAAAATTTGCAAGAATAGTACCTAATTGATAAAATTTTAAAACATTAGGGTATTTAAGTGATAAAATTTTTAAACCTCAAGGTATCCCATTGTATATTTTGAAATGGTAAGGTACCTGTATGATAAATAATCAAACCTCAGGATATCTAAGTGATAGTTTCCCTTATGTTTAATTATGTCAATTTAGTTGATAACAATTTTCATTGTATTAGTTTAGTCTTTCAATCAAACTAAAATTAAGTTGCGTAAACTCAGACAACACAATCATGTCAGATACAAGTAACCCATTACAAATGCACTCATTTACGCAATTAAAACCAGTCTCTGACCACATCATTGAAAATTCCATTACCAAATTAACTTATATTTTACTCAAGGATTAAATTAGCACTATGTTTGTACTCGAACTAAATTGATATAATTAAAGTACATGGACTAAATTAATATAATGAATAAAATAAATAGACCCCTAATGTAAATAACTCTTCTTTTAATGAGATTGTACTAATATTGGGTTGGGTACAATGGGTTTTATGGGTTGACCATAGAAACCCGTAAAACCCATGGGTAAATTTAACTCTACCCAATAAGAACCCAAAAAATTATAAACCCAACCCAATCCAAATTAAGTGGGTTGGGTGGGTTTTCGGTTTACCCATACTCATGAACACCCCTACTGTAAAATAAGGAGTCACAGGAACAAAATTGTGTTTGAAGATGGGCAATGGAATGAAAGTGAAATTGTGGTTAGGCTTTTGGATGGCTCGAAATGATTCAGTGTCATTCATTTCCCTACTCTCCTGACGATATAGCTTGAAATATCGATTGTATCAGAGGGTGGCTTCGACTAAGATCTTCGGTTTAGGTTTTTATCCTTATGTGTTGTTCCCTTTTGGACTTTGTTTCTATCTCATGGTTGTGAGTTCTGTGGGCCCCACTTTTTGGGTGCACCATCTTTTGTATACCGAGTTTCTTCATTAATTATTGAAAAAAGGAGTGAAGAAACATTTTTAAAACCAAAAAAAAAAAAAAAAAAAAAAAAGCACTTTGTAGAATTTTGACAGGCATTTAGTCAACATGTAAAGAATTTTTGAAAGAAAGCATAATCTTTTTTATTTGGCTGTTATAGAGAAACAAAAAAAAATCATTTGAACAGACAAAACAATACCTTCAACTGCAACATCGCTTAGGTCACCCAAAGCCCCAGAGTTTCGCCTGTCATAGACCTTAAGGACTTTAGGTTGTTACTCTTGTTGCTTGTTTCTACAAAATTTTGTCTAAAATTTTGGCAAACAGACTTAGTCGGGTCATTCCCTCCCCGAAAGGTGAATCACAAATAGCCTTTGCCAAAGGGCAACAAATCCTAGAGGGAGCCCTCATTGCTAATGAAGCTATTAATTAGATCAAAAACAAAAGGAAAAGGATGCCTTTTTCAATATAGACCTTCACAAAGTTTGCGACTCATAAACTAGAATTTTTTTGATTGGTCTCTTGGCTAAATGGACTTCGGTAAAAAAGTGGATACAATGGATCAAGAAATGCATCCCCATTGCCTCAATCTCAATTTTGGTAGGTGGTTCTCCAATGAAATCTGTCAAGATGGACAGAGGCCTTAGGCAAGGTGAACCCCTCTCACCATTCCTTTCCATAATTGTTATTGAGGTCCTCAACGGTTTACTCAAAAGAGCTAATTCAATGGGCCACTTTGCTAGCAGCCAAATATGTCATCAATATCAACTGTCAACTTAATACATATTCAATACGCCGATGACCTTCTTATCTTCTGCAAAGAGGACGAAGGACTTTGGAATGTAAAAGGAGTACTTAGAGCCCACTGAGAGCCTTTTTAACTTCTGTCAGAGCTAAAAATCAATTTTTAGAAAAGTATTCTAGTTGAGATAGGGGTCCAACCAACATGGTCATCTTAAATAGCCTCCACTCTTAGTTGCAAGTCTAGCAAATACTTAATAAAGTACCCGGGCATCCCTTTAGGTGTGAGCCCTAGAGCGTGCAATACTTGGAAACCAGTCACTAAAAGCAATTAACCAGGCTAGCTTCCTGGAAAATAAACCTTCTCTCATATGGTGGCTATTTAACATTGATCAAATCTGTCCTTTCTAGTCTCCGATTTTACTATCTCTTCATTTTTTAAAATGCCTTCCAAAGTTGCTAAGAAAATAGTTCCACTTGAACAACAATAATAACAAATCTAGTGCCTCACGAGCTCCTGCCACTACAGGGTTTAGGAGGGGTGGGATGTACGCAACCTTGTCCTTTCAGGGTACTACCCTAAAGGGAGGTAGTGTCCAAGGACCCTCAACCTAAAAAAAATAAAAATACAAACAACAGCATAGAGAGGGCATAAAGCATAAAGCAGCTGACAGCAAAGTATATAGCACCGCAAAACACAATGTACCTTGCGAGCAACAAGCAACAAACAATCAACAGCACATAGCAAAAGCAAGTAGCAAGTATAAGCAAACTGGCATACTAATACGCCTAAAGGCTCTAGGATTTCCTTGGTTGTGCTTCTCTACTCTAAACCGCTACATCGGCTACACCTATGCTAACCCTCCACTCAGCTCTATCAAAGGCCATCTCCTCATATAGGTTGAGGTGGGTGAGGTGTCTCTATCCAGATCTTCTTTGGCCCGCCTCTCCCTCTCCTTCTGTGTGTAGTATGGAGTTGCTTGCATTGCCTCATAGGGGCAATGGTCGGTCTCCTCCTGACATGCCTAAACCACCGCAAACGTTATTCCCCCAACTCATCCTATATTGGGGCCACGCCCAATTTGTTTCTTATAATGTCATTTCTGATCTTATTCTTTTTTATGTGTCCACACATCTACCGTAATATCCTCTGCTCCTCCACCTTCAACTTTTGCGTATGATGTTGTTTAACTGGCAAACACTCTACACCATATAACATAGCCGGTTTCACTGCCATCTATTTTTCCTTTAACTTTAACGGGAACTTTCTATCACATAGTACCTCAAAGGCCATCCTCCATTTATGCCAGCCTATTTTTGTCTGGTTGTTGACATCCTCATCAAATTCACCGTCATGTTGCACCATGGAACACAAATATTTAAAACGGTCTTTTTTTGACATGGGATCCAATCCAATCGTGACACCTTCTGTGTTTGGCCTGGTTGAGGTACGGAACTTGAGTTCCATCATCCCAGTCTTGGATCTACTAAGTTGAAAGCCTTTCGATTTCAAGGCCCTTCTCCAAAGTTCCAACTTCTCATTCACCTCTTCTCTAGATTCCCCCACTAGGACTGTATCATTTGCGAAAAGTATACACCAAGGCACACTCGCTTGGATGAGCCTAATGAACTTGCCCATAACTAGAATTAACAAAAAGGGATCAAGGCTGATCCTTAGTGTATCCCAACTGTAATGGGAAAAACGTATGTCTCCCCTTCCACTGTGTGCATATTTGTTAGTGTATCCTCGTACATGTCTTTAATGGCCTGGATATACGGCACGGGGATGCCTTTATTCTGCAAAACCATCAATAGAATCTCTCTTGACACTCTATCATACACCTTCTTTAAATTCATGAAGACCATGTGAAGATCCCTTTGTCTATCTTTGTAATGCTCTATCGTCTGCCTTAAGAGATTGATAGCTTTTATTGTCGATCTACCAGGCATAAATCCAAATTTGTTCTCTGACACCCCTGTTTGTTGTCGTATCCTTCTTTCTATTACCTGCTCCTATGGCTTCAGAATGTGGCTCATTAGTTTGATAACTCGATAGTTGGCATAAGTCTGAATATCGGCTTTGTTCTTATATATTGGAATTAATGTGCTCTTCCTCCACTCATCAGGCATCTTCTTCCCTTGAAGAATTGGTTGAATAGTTTAGTCAACCGACTGATGCCCTTCTCTCCAATGCATTTCCATGCCTCAATAGGTATTACATATGAGCCGAGTGCTTTATCCCTACCCATCTTTTTCAAGGCTTCCCTGAATTTCTCAAGTCAAATCCGGTTGTAGTAACAATAGTTCTGGTGCTCCTCAAATGCCTAGTGTTCACCTAGGAATATATCTATATTCTCCTATTTGTTAAACAGATCGCAAAAGTAGGCTTTCCACCTATCTCTAATTTGTTGCTCGTCCACTGGCACTTGTCCATCCTCCTTTTTTGTGCACTTTACTTGATCCAATCCCTAGTCCTCCTTTCTCTCGCTTTAGCAATTTTATATAGGTTTCTAGCTCCCTCCTCTGTATCCAGCCTTTTGTAGAAATTCTCGTAGACTTTGGATTGTGCTTCCTTGACTGCTATCTTTGCTTCTTTCTTGGCTTGCCTATACTGCTGTTTCTTGTTTTCTTCTCCACTTCGATCCCACTCCTTGAAACAGTTTCATTGCTCAGAAAATGTTTCAACTTGAATGAAACTTCATTTGGGAAGGCTCATCTAAATTTAGGAAGCAGACATTTGTTAAATGGAGTACCCTACAATTACCTTAGGACTTGGAAGGTTCTGAAATCCCTAACCTCTCCATTCGAAACTCCACACTACTTTTTAAGTGTTGCTGGTGGTACAATGTCAAGGATTCTTCTCTATGAAAAAAAATAATATAAGTCAAATATGGACCTAACCAAAAACTCTTCGTTTCACCTACACTAGTAATAGACAAACGCATTTGGAAAAACATCTGTTCAGTACACACCACTGTTGATCCCATTACCTCTATCATCACTTCAGGACTACGGTATCAAATTCGACGGGATAATAAACTCTTTTTTGGATACATAGATGGCTAGGTGATTTTCCTCTCAAGGATAAATTCCCAAATCCTTTTTCCATTTCTACAAAATAATACTCCATCATAGATCACATGGGATTTTTGGATGGTATTACATAGCAGTGGAACCTTGGTTAGCATCATGGTATATTTAGCTGGGAAGCTGATACTAGGCAATCACTCACTTTTGACTTACTGGAAGCTTCTATCTGCCCAATTGTGGAGGACTTCTTAACATGGCAATGTGATCTGAAAGGGACTTTTAAAGCCAACTCTTTTTATGAGGTTGCAATTTTGGCCTCAGGTATCTAATAGATCATGTACAGGGTTTCTAGAGCGAACTTATCCCTTGGTTGGCATTTCTTAACAAGCTAAACATAAAGGAGAGATTACCGAGAATTGGGATACTTGACAACAATCAGATTCATTGTTCCTTTTTCTCAACAAACAACAAATCGTGCAGACATTTATTTCTTACTTGTAAGACCTCATGGAACCTTTGGACTACAATCATGCACTGGTGGGGATTCACCTTCGCTGGCCTAAATAACCTTAGAGATCTCTTCCAAGATTGACAATTCCATTTCCTCTAAGGCTCATCTAGGAAAGCTTGGCTCGTGACCTATTTTACTATTGTCTAAGCTATTAGGAAATACAAAAACTTGATCATCTTTCAGAACTGCTCTCCTAACCGGTCAGATGTCCTTGATAACATAAAATTGAGGATTATCACATGGTTTCAAGTACTTGTTGGATGTCTAGATATTTCTACTCATCCTTGCATGGAGCACACCCGTAGATTAGTCTCCACACCTACCTCCTGGCCCAGCCCTAGCAGTAGAGTCATCCATCTATCCAACCATAGATAGCTAGCTCTCTATCACATACCGTCTCTAGAGCTAGGTGCCATCATAGCCTCAAGTTGGCATGCATATGATCTTTCCATTTAATCAAGATCTATTTTGTTTCAATCCTTTAACGTTATAGTAGCTGACCATCCTCAAAGCTAGGCCCCATATATGTCCGGTTTTGATCAAGGTGCACAACTTGATTATGAGATCGAGAATTTGATTTTTTGCTTTTTTGCTTTACTTCTTCAAATGCAACAGATTATGTACTCCTTGATGATCTCATCATCTTTTTTTTTACTTATAAGAACGTAGAAAGATTGTGGCAAATACAATCTAGCTTGAAAAATTGTCTCTAAATATCTTGTTCTCTGTTCACTTAGCTAAATAAGCTGGCTTGGCTTTTCTCAAATTAGGAGCAAACAAAATCTTTCAACCCAAAAAAGATTATAGAGTCAATTATCATGAAATGGGTATCATTCCTTTCCTTCCCATATATACTTAATATGAAAAAATAGATTGTGCATTTGCCTTTAACAAATGCTCCGTTGACTTTGCTTTTTAAGGTTGGGTTCGGAAACTGCCCCCCCAAAAGGGTGGCACCCTCCCCAGACATTGCCTTAACCTAAATCTCTTTGAGTTATTAGGTTTGTTTTTGTTATTATTGTTGTTTATTTTTAAACAAATGCACCTGGTGATTGTCCGTGGGTTTTTTCTTTTATTAATTGAGAATTTTATGCATGTTATAATTATGCAAGATTTCAAAGGGGCAAGTTGAAAGAAGCACTAATTTTAAGTGTAAATTGTTTAATTGAGCCTTATCTCCACTTTTGTGTTCCCTTCATGAAAGTACTTGTGCCTTAAGATTAAGAGTTAAAATATTAATTTTTAATGAATACTATAACAACAACAATATATCCCATGCCTCAAGGGCTCCCGCATAAGCAAGGTCTAGGAGGGGTGTGATGTATGCAGTCTTACTCCTTCAGGGTGATACCTTGCCAAAAAGCTGTTTCCGAGGGCCCCACTTGAGAAGCTTGAAAAGCACGACAAGTATTAATTGATGAATACTATAGAGTAGATTGATTTCAGTCACCATTATTTTATGCTGTAGAAGAGAATTTTGGGCCCATATGGCGTAGGACAAAATTAGTTATAAGTGGGCCATGTTGGAGCATATTCATTAGTCATTAAGAAATGCTCTAAATGAACTTAGTTCGACTAAAACGTAATTATGAAACTAGTAATTCTTCCGGACGCTTAGAATAACAACAATAACTCAGTGCTTCATATAGGTTCTCGTCACGGCAAGGTTTGGGGATAAAATGTACACAACCTTACTCCTATGGGATAGCATTATGTATGGAGGTTGTTTTTGATTGACCCACAACATTAAAAAGAAACAAGAAAAAGAAGGAACAATATTAAAAAAATAAAAAAAGTAATACCAGGCATGTAAGTAATAATAAAACAATAATAACAGACATGCAGATCTAGAGGTATAGTGGACGAGCATCAGATTCATGAATAGAATATAATATATTATAGTAGTTGGAAGAATATAATATAATATATTTTCATGTACTGTTATTTTCATGATCATAAGATCACTCTTTGTAGTTGTTATTTAAAATTGTCATTTTACATATAATCTAGAATTATACTATGATATATCAATGGCATAGTAATTTACTAATGAAAAATTATCACTTAGGTACTCTGAAGTCTTAACAGTTATCACTTAGGTATCCTGACATTTCAATATATACAATAAGATACCCCAAGGTTTGAATATTTTATTACTTAGGTACCCTATTTCGGAATTTAATGAATTTTTATAAGATTCTAATCCATTTTATAGAAAAATATTGATATAATATGGATAAATACAATAATATATATACGCTAATGTCAATGCTTAATCAAACATTCAACGAATTTTGTGATAAAATATTCACCGAATGTCGAAATAAAACACTTAAAATTACCACAATTATGTGTTATTTTTGCATTTTTGGAAACAAATCATATTCTAATGAAGATACTAATATATTGATGAAATCGTGCTCAATTTTTGCAATCTCTAACGAAAATCTATTGAATTTTTGATAAAATGGCATCTGATTAATAAAATTTTAAAACTTTGGGGTGCCTAAGTGATAAAATATCTAAAACTCAGGGTACCTCATTTTATATATTGAAATGTCATGGTACCTAAGTGATAAATGCTCCAACCTAAGGGTGCCTAACTGATAAATTCCCTTTGTTGATTAAATTTCTTTACTTATTTTTTGGGGTCTAACTATATGTATCGTATTATAGGGTTATTTAAGCCATACATGCATGTACAATCAATTCAACCATTGTGTCAATTTAACTTTTGTATTTTGGACATGTCACTAGTTAAGTGGAGCACTCTAAAATTAGCAAAGGACATGAGAAGCTTAGCAATTCCAAACCTTTATTAGAAATTCGAAACTTCTCTTCAAATGGCAGTGACGCTTCAATGTTGAGGACTTCCATAATTCAAGTATGGGTTCAATAAGACTTTCTCTCTTATTTTCCCTTGTCAGAGAAAAAAGGACTATGGAAAGACATCTACGCCATCCAAAACACCTCTACCCCAATTAACTCCATCATATCCTCAAGGTTGCGATTTCATGTCAAGTATAGCAACAAAATATGGTTTAGGTTAAACACATGGCTTGGGAATTGTCCCCAGAAGGACAAATTCCCAAGACGCTTGTCCATTTCCGCACAACAATAATTCACAATAGCGCTAAAATAGAATCAGCAAGAAGCTTCGCTCTGCCCTATTGTTGATGACATTCTAACTTTGCAACATGATCTTAGAGGTGCTTTCACCTAATTCCTTCTATAGAGTTGCAATTTTGGCATCTTGGTTACCTTGTTCCTCCTAGAATAGATTTAATGGTTTAGTTGGCTCTCCTTGAGGGACTAAACACAAAAAAAAGACTAGTTAGAATCAGGGATACTTATCATTAACTAGCTTCCTTGCTCCAGCAGAGTTCGTTTACCTTGCAATCGTCCCACGCTTCACATGCACACACAAAAAAGTTGAGAACTTCATCACCAAGCTCTACCAAATTCATTTAGATTCACAAATGATTGCAAAGGCGAATGCGAAGTACAAAGCAACAATTGATAAGAAGCGACAATCAATGGAGTATAATGTGGGTGATTAGGATTTTGACAAGAGAAAAGGAGTCTGACAGAAGATTGCAACAACCTTTTAGGACGGAAGATCAAACCTTTATGATTAGTCTAGAAAATCACCCAAATGCTTACCGCCTCAGCTATCAAGTGACATGTGGGCCTCAAGCATCTTCAAAGTCAAGCATGTTGTTCCTTACCTTGGTGACAATAAAAAGAATGTAGGTTCTACGAGTCCGAGGGAAAATTCGTGAAGTGACTTGGCAAATAGGTGACTTAGTGAGTAAGGGTCTTTTGTGAGTAGAGATTTAGACTTTAGAAGGAGTGCTTGCCTTCTAGAATTGGGTGTCAGAATCCTACCAAGAGTCAACATGTGATTTTACTCGTTTTTTTTAGTTTCCTTTTGCTAGTTAGAATCGTAAAAGGAGTTGGCATTTTTTCTTTTGTTTTGAGATTATGAATAGAGTTGTATTGTAGGGAGGTGAATTAATTATAAAGCCTGTAACTCATTGAGGGAGTTAGTTTTTTTTCCCTTTTAAAAAATGATATTTTTATTTATTTATTGAGTTCTCTCCAAGATGGTTCGAGTTTGAATTTTCCATTTACTCATTTGTTCTTTATTAAGTTGAATCAAAGAAAGATCGTGATAATCCTCCCTTCCATCTTGAGGCAGCTGCATCACTGGTCGCCTAACTCACTCTTGAGATCTCATTTTTGGACTTTATGCCCCTGATAGTACAAAGTAGTAAGACTTTAAAGTTTCTCCAACGATCGAACACATAAGATTTGTGAGGTTCAGCCTAAAATGCCTACATCCACAGGGTTGCAGAGTTTTCCTGATTTTACTATCCCTTAACAGGGTTTATATAGGCTCACACGGAAGAAACCCTTATTACCCCAAAACAAATCACCAAAATGAGCTCGGGCCTTCACCTAGGCCTCAAATAAGACTCATAATAGTATAAAACGAGACTTCACATAGGAAATCCAAGCAAAAAAACATCCCAAATTAACTATGCCTACCTTAAATCAATTAAAATTTAAAAACGTGACAAATTTAAAGTACTTTGACTCTCAATGCAAAATAGTATTTCATTGGATTCTTAAAACCCTAAGAAAAGTAAACGTGTGGGGTTCAAAATGAAGGTGACGATTGAAATAATGATGAGGATAAAAAGGTTGGCCATGGATAACATTACAATGAGATCATCCTCCCCTTCAAAAAGGTGTGGCTCCTATCAACAATGCTATGAGAATCTCCTCTTTGTTTTGTCAATTCTTGTGCCAATATTGCAACACCCTTTTCTCGCTTTTAACAATTGTGTGTTATTGAGGACCTACGTGTAAGTGTAGTAATAGATGTGAACGACAATCTGAATTGGAAGAAAGAAGGGATTCAACGGCCTTCGTTTGGTTTTGAGTTAAGAAGAATAAATGAAAACTCAACTTGGAACTCTTGGAAGAGAAGGTAAGAGAGAAATGAAATACTCAATTGATTACAGAGGGAAAAGATAATCATTTGGTTGAAGATAAGTCTATTTGTAACCGTTGTGTCCTAATTGCCTCGCTTCTCCTATCTGAATCTCAAAAGCTGAAATAATGTTAAAAGCGTAAAAGATATACCTACACTAATTGGGATTCTATCTTCTAGAAGAAAACAAGAGAAAACGTGCACAATTCCAAGGCAAAAACTAAAAACATGCTAAACTATGGACTTATGGAAGAGCGCACTCTTACTGCCTTCTGTCTTTATACTTGCCAACTTCCCTTGCTAGCTAAGTTACTTTGCGTGTTGATCCCCTAAGGCTGTTACTCAGTTTGCATCATTAACTATATTCTGATTAGACTTATGACAAAAAAGAAAAAATAAAGATATAGTTGACTACTCTATCTAATGACTGAGTTGTATATTTGGTCACAACCTTGCACACTAACTCAATGAGCAAGTTGATAAAAAAATCAACACTTACATGGTAATATTGCAAGTTGGAGATCATGGACCCTTAATGTTGTGGATATGATAAAGGGGAAAGCGAAAAAATCACTAGGAAAAGTAATATGGCATGACACAAAAATATATGCGGCTGTACCAAGTCACGAGACCTGCACAAAGTATTTTTTTTTCTTTTTTGATAAGTAAAAAAAAGGGTAATATCCTCAGGGGTTACCTAAGTTATGATACGGAATGAAAATATAAAATTCGAAAATGAAATCGAGCACGTGAAGAAATAAGCTCAGAATCCACCAAAGAGAGAAAATAACTAGAGTTTGTATTCAGAAAATTGATGAATGAATCAAACAAAAATTATAATGAGTATTTATAGGCAAACAAGAAATCCTAATGCATAATTACAAGAATACCCTAAAATACAAAATTACAATGATGCCCCAAAACTATATGGAAAACATAAAAGTGGCATAAAAACACGTGTAGAATCCAAATTTGGGGAAAATAGGTAGAGCTGGCAGCAAAGCAACTGCGGTTGCATTGTTCCCAATAGCTTCAATTCAACAGGTTACATGCCCCGTAACTCTTCACGGATTAAAAGTTACGGTCGTTTAAAGTTGCCCATGCAAATTAGTGCTCCCAGTCCACTTGTTTGGGTTTCTAGTGATTCAATTGCTCCAAAAACTATTCGGATATTTGTCCTACATTAAGTTCTTCCATTGGAAGAAGTAAAGCAAAAACATAAAAATGTTAATGTCAAATCAAGTTGAGCATCCTGATCAAAACCAAGGAAACGCTAAACGTAGCTTTGAAAATGGTTTGCAACTGTAGAGATTAAGGATTAAAAGAATGATAGATCTTGATCAGATAGAAAGATCAAAAGCCTGCTAATTCTAAGTTAAGAAGGCATAGCTTTGGAGGTAGTATGCAACATGACTAGCTATCTATGATTGTGCAGATGGACAACACTGGTGCTGGGCCAAGGTCACGAGGTAGGTGCAGAAATTAATCTGCAAGGTCCTATTGAAATCTTAGATCAAAACACTATGTATGGATGGTATGAACTGCCTAAACAAGAATTCTTGAACAGCTAACAACCAGAGCCTATTACTCACTCCATCAAAAAATTTCCATTAATGAAAGATGGAAATCCATTGGAAAATAAAAAATACGCATGTCTGATGAAATCATCCAATAAGTACTTAAAATCATGAGATAATCTTCAATTTTACGTCAACTAAAATTTGTAATCAATCAGGAGGCGAGTTCTAAAAAAGAGTTGCGTAAATTCTTTTCTACTTTCAATACAAGAAGATTGAAGTTTAGATTTAAGTATGATGAAGTACACAATCGTTAATATATACTTAGTACCCCAACACAAAAAAGAACCGTCAGGCACAATTATAACTAGGATGGGTTAGACATATATAGGCCCCATCAAAACCTTTTTTCGGAACTTTGTCATTAGGCATAACTCTCTTTGAAATACAAACCAATCTCGAAAGTCCAATACTTGCTTGATGCACCTGGAGCCTAAGCTAGGTCATGCTCAAGGCAAGGATGCGCGTGGAATGGAGATGCCGAGGGCCTCTTTAGTTAATGATAACCCGAATAGGTAATCAATTCCATGATTGAATTGGAGATGATAGTTGGTGTGCTTGAGTACTGCTCGTAGGTGATTGAGACCATTGAGGACAAGCAAGTCTAGTAACAATATTCCATATTATGATTTTGACAAAAAAGTCATTGACATATTTTAAAATAGAACTTCATTTAGTCTTACACATAGATAGTCAAACTAGTTTGAGCCTAATTTTCTTGTCCTCCATAGTATAATTCTTAAGGGATCCCTTGTATCCAAAAACTAGAAGTTTGAGTATCGTTAACCCTTTTAATAGTGTTAGGCGAAGTATTACATATTTGGATTCAATTTAGATATTAAAACAAATCTGAATAATCAAATAAGAAAATAAGTGGGAAAAAGAAATGAAGATAATAGTATTTACGTGAAAAACCCTCAAACAAAGGGAAAAATCACGGGTGGAAGTCGAGAATTTCATTAAATAGAAAATAGATTATTGCAAGATTTCACTCACTCCCTCTCTCTCTTTTTCTATGTTTTCACTTACTGAATAGGCAGAAGCCTTTCAAGAGGTATTTATAGTAGCATGGTCAAGAGAAACCCTAGAAAAGTGCTAGTAAAACAACGCGACCTGAAAAATTTGAGACAAAAACAACAAATAGGTAAGATTTGAATAAGATTAAGTTAACTTATCCAATTGTGATTAAGATTATGTAACTTGATTATAAAAGAACGTATATTTTTTATGGTTAGAGTGTAGAGGAAAAAGAGAGAGAAAGTTAGGGATTTGATAGTATTGGGTTTTGGGTTCAATTAGAGATTATAATTCCAAAATTCAAATAGAGAGTGATGTTTGATTACATTGTGGTTTTTCCCTCTAGTTGAGAGAGGGTTTTCCTTGTAAAAATCTCGTTTGTTGTTTCATTGTTTGTGGATTTTTCGTTTCCGCTTGTGTTCGATTTGTGGATTTTCCCAACAAGTGGTATCAAAACGTGTTCGATCTTGAGGCCTAGAGATTGCAGAGATGTCGAAGATCGATAGTTTATTTGGAGGTACAAATTTCAAGATTGAATTGTTCGATGACAAGAACAATTTTTCTTTATGGCGGAGTATGGTGAAAGATATCCTTGTTCAACAAGGATTGCATAAGGTCATATTTAATAAGAGGCCCGAGAAGATAAGTGATATTGATTGGGAGGAATTACAAATGAAAACAGTAAGCACTATTTGTCTCGCTCTTACCCCAAATGTTAAATACACTATCTAGATGAGAAATCGCCTAAATCTTTGTGGAAAAAAATTATATGTCGAAATTGCTCACAAATAAGTTGTATTTGAAGAGGGATTTGTAGCGATTTAGGATGGAAGAGGGTAGCGATTTGAGGGATCATCTAAACACGTTTAATAGATTGATCTCTCAATTGGCTAGCTTGAATAAAAATTCAAGGAGGAAGATAAGGCGTTAATTTTGTTGGCTTCTCTCCGGAAATCTTATGAAACGGTTATGACAACATTGCTAGCGGGAAAAACAAAAAAAGGAGATAAGGTAAGAAGTGATGAGGGAGCTGCTTTGGCAGTGAATTTAGATAGGGAGAGGAGTTACGGTCGTGGATATGGGGGTAAAGATTATTCTAGGCCAAATTCTAGACCTAGAAGCGATTATAGTGCTAAAGAATGTTAATACTGTTATGATATGGATCATATTCAAGTGTTTTGCAAGAAATTGAAAGCAGACCTAGAAAAGTTTAAGAAGACCCGTAAGAAGGGGGAGACAAGCAAGGAGTAGAAAGTCTAGACCTCCACCAATGTAGCCTTCAATGATGGCGATGATCTTTTCTTAGTTCAGGATAGAAAGACGAGTGATGATTCATGGATACTTGATTTGGGGTGTTCTCATCATATATGCACGAAGAGGGAGATGTTTGCTTCTATGAAGAATGCGATAGGATAGTGATGTTGACCAACAATGAAGAGGTCAAGATTGAAGGTGTCGAGAATGTTCAGATTAAGATATATGATAGCAAGTTAAGAACGTTGTCCAAAGTTAAATATGTGCGACGACTCTGAAAAAATTTGATCACCTTAGGAAGGTTTGATGAGTTGGGTTATGGCTACTCCACTCCAGGTGAGAATGACGATCACAAACGGGCAATTGATTCAGATGAAAGCAAACAAGAATTCGAAGAATTTATATGTGGTTGAAGAAAATGTTTCGGTCAGAGACAAGGGTCAAAGCTTGGATTTCAGCAGGGTTCAGTTAGGGGATGATGGAAGAAAGTCGGTTTTAAGCTAGTGTACTGAGAAATTCTAGTATGGGTTGGAGGGGGAGAAATATTGAGTCCAACCCATATTTTATTATTTAGTCATATTTTATTTTGTTTAGTCAAAATAGAAAAAAAAAAAAAAAGAAAAAAGAAGCCCGCCGGGGGGGGGGGGGGGTATTTGAAAATATTAATATTGAAATAAGGGGTAGATTTGTTAGGATAAGGGTGGGATTTGAATGAGATTAAGTTGCTTAATCTGATTGTGATTAAGATTAGGTAACCTAATTATAAAAGAAGGTGCATTTTTTATGGATAGAGTGTAGAGGAAAAGGAGAGAGAGAGTTGGAGATTTGAGAGTATTGGATTTTTGGTTCAATTAGGGATTGCAATTCCAAAATTCAAATAGATTAGATTGTTGTTCTTCTCTCTAGTTGAAAGAGGGTTTTCCTTATAAAAATATTGTGTGTTGTTTCACTGATTTTGTACGATTTTTCACTTCTGGTTGTGTTCAATTTATGGATTTTCCTAACAAATGATACGAGGGGCATCCACCAAAACACAAAAGCCTAGCAACAAGAAAGTAAAATAGTGCCCATACCTTCAATAGCTGCCAAGCTAGAAGATACACGCTAACGTACACAATAGGACAATGCATATGCCGATCCCCCAATTTGTCCTAATTGCCAGGGCGGCAATTGGCCAACCCCATAATTCGAATCCAGCATCCCCTCCCCTGGCATTACCGATGTAAAAAACAAGTCAATGTAGATTCCAAAGTCTAAGGAATGTTAGTTGTTGTTTACGTTTTTGTCTTTGTCAACTACACCAAGGTGACTCCTAACATCGTATGGTCTTCGATTGTGCACTAAAGATTCCATTGTTCCTCTTATTCGTAAGCATATAAATTGAAGTGCCAGAACCTACTAATGATATAGAAGGCCAAGAGACCGAAGTCCTAATTGAAACATCTCTCCAAATGCCTGCTGAAAATCTGCAACAAGAGAGGTGGTCACACATTTGTTTAAATCTCCATGCGTTCATATATTGACTTGTGTCAATATAAAACCTTTGTGTGTCTACACACAACAGCTCGTTGGGCCTTTCATTAGTCTATGTTTAACAATTGCCAAATGCCATTTTTTTTTCCATCAAAACGTTAAGGATTTCAAAAGTGAGTCTTGTAAAATCACACATTGGAGTTGTAATAGAAAAGAGATTAATAAATAAGCCTAACGAGTTACTTCATGTAATACTAATGAGCTTATATGTGGGCCTTTAAATATACCAATTCTATGTGTTGAGTCTAAAGGTCCGGTGAAATTTAAAACAAAATTAATGCAGCCCTGCCTCAGCCTTTAGTGGGTTCCAAGGCGAATAGGTTTTGGCGGGGTTGATCTTGGCAAGATGGGCCAATTGGTCGTATCGAGAAAGAGAAGCGGAAGGGAAGGAGAGACACAGGGCAACCTTGGTCGATCATGCTTGGCAGGATCACGGGTTGGCAGTTTGGGTTCGAAATGCGGCTGACGAAGAATTAGAGTTTGATTTTAAAAAAGATTAGTTTTCAGATTTAAATTTTGAATTATCTTTTAGCGTTCCATTCCTAGCCAACTAGCTCCTCTATAAAAATAAGAGGAAAACCAGGGTTAGTTTAGCTTCATAATTTTCAGATTGATTATCAATTTTCTAGGGTTTTCTCTCTTTCTCGGGTTATGAGAAAATTGAGTACCATTGCTCCCCTTATTTTTATTATTTTCGTAATAAAATTGAAAGGGAAGGTCGTTGAACCTTTTCATTCCGAAATCCCACTTTTACGGGTTGCATCAGTTGGTATCAGAGCTTAAAACGGTTTTTGAGAGGGTCCGTGGGCAACAGAGATATGCCACCATCGAAGATGTATACGAGTGTGATTTTCAACGACAGACCAAGAGGAGATTACAGGACTTGGAGGAGAAATTTCGGTGAATCGAGCATTGTTTGATTCAATTAGGGGGCAAATCCTGAGTAGGAGTCGGGAATCCAGCCCCAACACCCACTGACACTGGGTGATGAAGACACGGACGAAACTTCCTTAAACCGTTCCTGGAAGTAGAGGCACCGGCTAGATGGGTGAGGAGTAATCGCCCCAATACTGAGCATGCTGCCCGCGTTGATGAATGGAGGTGGGAATCTGGTCTTCGGGAAGAATTTTCTGAGTTTGAAGGTGATGGTGTCATAGTGGTGGAAGAGGCTCAGGACGAGCTAGCGTTGCTAGGTGAAGAGGAGGTAGTGGGTGACAAGGGTTGCTTGCTATTGGTCCGGCAAATGGGCTTCACAACTAAGGAAGTAGAAGGAGATGAATGGCTTTGGCACAACATCTTCCAGACGACATATACAATTGGTGAGAGAGTATGCCGCCTAGTCATCGACTCCGGAAGTTGTGAGAACGCCATCTCTGAGGAAGCCATCCAGAAGCTAGGGTTGAAGATAGAGGAGGTTCCGAATCCTTACAAAATGTCATGGCTCGAGAGAGGAGACTAGGTAATCATTTTGAAATGATTCCTAGTTAATTTTTCTATTGGGTCGAAGTATCGGGATGGAATATGGTGCGATGTTGTTGTTATGGATGTGTGTCATTTGCTATTGGGACGACCTTGGCAATATGATAAAGGTCCTATATATGACGGGAAAAAGGACACGTATAGCTTTATCTTTGAGGGAATAAGGATCATCTTGTTGCCCAAGAAAGATGAAGCACCATGTGTGTCGAAGACCGAGGACCCAAAGCCAG
The DNA here is from genome assembly GCA_018398585.1 of Simmondsia chinensis. Taxonomy (NCBI): domain Eukaryota; kingdom Viridiplantae; phylum Streptophyta; class Magnoliopsida; order Caryophyllales; family Simmondsiaceae; genus Simmondsia; species Simmondsia chinensis. Next base: position 21,567,575 of record JAGTTD010000018.1, read on the forward strand.
AAGATAGAACCGTGTTCGCCAATGCAGTTGGCCGGTTAGAGGTGGAATCTACATCGATAGGCGGCATCGGGAGAGAACCTATCTTTAATGAGCTGACATATCTTGATTTGTTTTCTCCACCCATCTTTAATGAGCCCACATATGATGAGCCCATCTATGACGAGGGGGAGGTGTCGGATAAGGTAGGAAGTCTACCAAAGGAGGTGTGTCCAGAAGGGTTGGCATATTGCTTACCGCCAATCGGCTAGATTGGGTTCCCGACGCTGCCTAACCAAGAAGGCAGATTCAATACCTAGTTAGCCTTGCGGAGCGTGAGGATTTCAATCACTAAGTGTGGAGACTACTTGCTAGGAGTTAAATCCGAGTAAATCAAAAGGGCAAATCAGCTGTATTGACGCCAACAAAGGATGGAACTTGGCGGAAGTATCTTGAGGCCGTAACAGAACAGAGAGAAGAGCTGGAAGAGGTACCGAGTACCTTATTGCCGGCAGTAAACAATCCACATGGAATTGAACAAGTAACAGAGTTTGCCTCACCGGTTGGCCTCATTATCGACTGAGTCTTGTGAAGTGCAAAGTAGCCATACGTCAAGCGTTCATAGTTCTCTTGACGCCGAAGAAGGATGTGGCATGGTAGAGGAATATTGGCGGTAGGGCACTCAGCTGGGTCATTGTGTACTATGGGCTTTCCACACCATTGGCGAATGATCAAGTAGAGGCAGTAAGAAGAATGTTGGGTGTCCTTATCCAACGTTTTATTACTGAGCACATCAGAAGGCGAGGACAGGGGACATTGTGTCCACGAGAGAAGGTACACTTCCCTTCCAGCTAACAGGCTGAACATGAGTTGATCAGTAGGACATTGCTTGGACCCCACGCTAGACGCAAGAAAGTGGGCATAATGATTTCCAACATGGCTCCCACATTGGCGAGAATAGCCCAAACGAGCCCATGTCGAATTTGTGGGTGATTTCTTTCCAAACCGGGGAGAATGATGCAGTCCACGTCTTGGCGAGATGGGATATAGCCGCCATCTTGGCGAGTCGGGTCAACAGTCCACGTATGGACGAACTTGGCGAGATGGAGGATGGGCGTACAAGAACTTTTCGTGGAAAGAATGAACCGCATGATCCATTGGCGAATTCGAGGGCAAATTTTCTCCAACCGGAGGAGAATGATGCAGTCCCGCCTCAGCCTTTGGTGGGTTTCAGGGCAAACGGGTCATGGCAGGTTGATCTTAGTATGATGGATCAATTGGCGGTATCGAGATAGAGAAGCGGAAGGGAAAGAGAGACACGGAGCAACCTTGGCAGATCATACTTGGCAGGATCACGAATTGGCGGTTTGGGTTCGAAATGCGGCTGACGAAGAATTAGATTTTGATTTTAAATAGGATTAGTTTTCATATTTAAAATTTGAATTATCTTTTAGTGTTTCATTCTTAGTCAACTGGCTCCTCTATATAAACAAAAGGAAGACTAGGGTTAGTTTAGCTTTTATAATTTTCATATTGATTATCAATTTTTTAGGGTTTTTTCTCTTTTTCGGATTGTGAGAAATTGAGCACCATTGTTCTCCTTATTTTTAGTAGTTTTGTAATAATATTGAAAGGGAAGGCTGTTAAACCTTCCCATTTTTAAATCCTACTTTTATGCGCTGCATCAAAAATGCTATTAAAAAATGTTGTCCTAATATTACCCGCCAAACACTGGAAAAAGAATTTGAGGGAAACATTTTTTGTGTGACGCTGGGTGGTCTTCTTGTCCCATACTTCTGAAAATGAATAACGAAATTAATACCGACATTTTTTCGTAATATATATATATATATATATATATATATATATATATATATATGCAACTATCCTTTTTCTTTCTTGGAAATGGAAGACAATGTCCCTTTTAAAATAATGAGAACCGATTTTATTCCTAAAATAATGTTTTTGTTTTTTTGATAATTAATGAGGAAAAGGACAAGGTCCCGATCTAGACACACAATGTGATCAAAGTTGGGATAAAGACTACCAACTTAATCTATTGTCTACAATTGGGAACACAATAGCTGTGATAAGCGTGTAGGTGGTGGAAATCCAAGAGCTCGTGAACCACAAGAGCTGGCCAATCTGGATCTAGAGGTGGGAATAGTTGAGAAACATAATCGGTGAGGGTCTTCCTGGATGGTTAAAGACATGGTCAATATGGACCTTTGTTGCCCATGTTAGCTCTCCATTGATACATCATTTTCTTTCTTTTTGTTTGTTTTTGATTGGTTTTATCTTTTAAAGGCTATATCTAGTATACCTTTTAAGATTTTATCCTCTTAATTATAAAAAAATAAAAAATCAGTATGGACCTTTTTACAAGAATTTAGGAAGGGTACACAAGACATCCAAGAAGACATCATTATAATAACTTAAATAGGAAAGCATGACTTGTGTCACTCTTTGCCGTCATTAATTAACACAATTGGGAATTCCTAAATTTCCTTCATTTTCCAAAATTAAACTCATTATTGGCCATGCAATATTTTCCAAATTAAGCATGCTTGGGCAAGAGTAGTACAAAGATGGGTGACCTCTTGGGAAGTCCTCACCCTCAGGTTGGGTGTGTAGGGAAACAGCCTTTCTTCAGGTTAACACCCTGAAGGGGGAAGGCTGCATACATTAGCGCTCCCCAGACCCTGCGTAGGCGGGAGCCCTTGAGGCACTGGGTATATTCCTTTATGTTCCTATTGGCCATTCAACATTGATACTATAAAACCACGGGTAATTACTTGGTTCTAAGCCCTTGTTGATTGTCCCGACATCTCCATTCACCACTTCAAGGAGAACCCTTGTAGATTAATCTCCACATCTACTTTTAGATCCAGGATGCTCCGTCCTGATACTCAGCCTTAGATTGTTATTTTAGTTGTAGACTATTTTTACAAAGCTGAGCCTAGTAAGGCCTGGCTGTAATCATAGTGTGCTTTTAGCCTATGGGTGTGATTTTGTCTATTTCTTATCTTTATTTCTTTTCTTCTAATCGGTTGGACTCTGTGCAACTTTTTTTTTTTAATTAACAACAAGAATCACAGTATAGCACATGTAAACCCGCAAAAGCGATAAGTTAGCCCCCAGAAAAGCGTGCAACAAAAAAAAGACAAAATAGCCAACATCACAACTAGATTAAAGGGGGAAAAGGGAATTATAAATGATACTCACTATTACTGATTACACCATCCCTAGAGAAGAGTGGGAATAGAAAGAGAAAAATTCAGTGCAACAAAACAAAAATAAGAAAGGGGGAGTGGGTTGGAGGAGCCTCTCTTCCCTCTTGATTATCAAAAAAAGAAAAAAATAATTAACCAAGTAATAGTGAGTCAAGATTGCTAATTATGTGTTGGACAAGCCTAGTTTTATATTGTTATGGGCCAAGTTCATGAAGCATGGGAAACATTTTGACTGCGCATTAGCCGATAAAAACTGGTTTAGTAAATTCTCCCATCTTAAATTATTTGGCCTCAAGAAAGGACTCTCGGACCACTACCCCTTTGTAATTGAACTAGATGAAATCATGTGGGGTCCTAGGCCATTTAGATGCTTTGATTGTTGGTTTTCTCACCCAGAATATACGAAGGTTGTGAAGAACGAATGGGAAGTATTGAACGGTCTATCCTTTGACAAGAAGTTGAAAAGGCTAAAAAACCCACTTAGGAGATGGAACAAAGAGGTGTTTGGTCACATTGAGCTCAAAATTTCCTCCCTCGAAGATGAGCTAGATAAACTACGGTGTAAAGCAAAGGAATCCATGTTGACCGAGGAGGATATAGCGAGAAAAGCCGCAGCCACTTCCCAACTTTGGACTTGGTAGTGAAGGAAAGAGAGGTATTGGCTCCAATTATCAAGAAGCAAAGAGATTAAGCAAATGGACCAAAACACCAAGTACTTCCACACCCTTGCAATCAACTGAGCGAAGAAGAAAGCAGTTTTTAGAGTTAAAGCTTGGGGCCGAACTTATCATAAACCTAGATAAGTGAAGAAAGCCATTGCATCCTTCTTCCAAGCACTATATAGTGAGCCCTTCCAGATCAGGCCTAATATTGGGGAATTGGAGTTTCCAAGGCCATCAAAAGTCAAAGCAGAGGCCTTAGAAGTAATTCCAAAATTGAGGAAATCAAGCAAGCGGTCTGGGACTGTAGTGGTAACAAAGGTCCGGGTTATGATGGTTCCAACTTCAAGTTCGTAAAGAGCACGTGGGACACAATGAGAGATGACTTGACAACCTATGTTTGTGAGCTCTTTGTTTCCAAGAAGCTCAACCCTGCAGTAAATACCTCATGGGTTTCCTTAATATCGAAATTTGATGGAGCTATTGGCATCCGAGATTTTAGACCGATAAGTATGGTTGGTTTTATGTACAAGCTTATATCGAAAGTGTTGAGCAAGTGTCTTGCATCAGTGTTGCCGAAATTAATAGGGAAAACCAGACAGCGTTTGTGGCCGGTAGACAGATCCTTGATGGAGCACTCATTGCAAACAAAGTTGTACATTGGTTGAAAAAGAAGAAGTTCTGAAACTTGACTTCCAAAAGGCTTATGATAATGTGAATTGGAACTTTGCGTGTCAGGTGTTGGAAAGAATGGATTTTTGATCGTTGTGGTGTGAGTAGATTAGAGAATGTATCACATCTCCATCCATGTCCATTCTTGTAAATGGCACCCCAACAGTGTCGTTTAGGATGGAACGGGGTCTGAGACAGGGTAATCCGTTATCGCCTTTTCTCTTTGTAATTGTATCTAAAGTACTCAACAAATTAATGCTCAATGCTGTAAGGTCGGGGGCAATTAGTGGTCTCAAAGTTGGAGTCGACAAGGTCCTTCTGACTCATCCACAATTTGCGAATGATAATTGATTTTTTGTCCTGCCAACCGCCAAGTGATTGCTAACATCCAAGATCTACTATCGTGCTATAAAACAATCTCTAGTTTGAAGATTAATTTTGCAAAATCCACACTGACCTATTTGGGGGTTTCAACCGATTAGGGTGAGGAAACTGCAGCAATGCTCGGTTGCCAACACGTATCACTCCCAATAAAGCATCTTGGCATCTTGCGAGGCTCCTATCAACATGGAAGCTGTCATTGACCATATTCAGAAAAAGCTACTGGGGTGGAAGCAAAAAACCTTACCTAGAGTAGGTCGTTTGACATTGATAAAATCCATCCTCAGCAATCTTCCAATGTACGACATGTCAATCTTTAGATTTCGGAAGAAAGTCATCCGCAAGATTATTAAACTCCAAATAAATTTCTTCTAGAGTGGTTCAGGTGATTCAAATGGGCTTCCATGTGTGAAGTGGGAACTAATCCAAGACCCTAAAGAGTTGGGGGATTTAGGAGTGGGAGACCCGCTAATTAAGAATGCCACTTTACTTTTCTAGTGGTGGTGGCATTTCTCTGAGGCGGATTCATCTTTGTGGAAGCAAGTCATCTGCTCGATTCATGAAGGGATCACACGGGATATTCTCCCACCCTAAGCAGGGGGCCCGATTCAAAGCCCATGGGCTAAAGTTTCCAAGGTGGTCGCGACTTTCCAAATACCGCAATAGGTGGTAAACACTTTGAGGATAAAATTAGGGGATGGATCGAAAATAAATTTTTGGAGTCATAAGTGGTTGGGGGAAGAGGCTCTCCAACATCAACTCCCAGACCTCTTCAGAGTCTTACTCCAAAAGGACCACTTTATCGCTCAAATGGGTACATGGGATGGGTATGAGTGGAGATGGATCTTTAACTAGAGGGGCCTTTCTTTCCTTAGAGAGGAGCCCAATCTTGCTCGCCTCAACGAGATGCTTTTTGCGATGTCACCCAGGCTAGGTAATGATGACTGTGCTTGGTGGAACAATGATAGTAGAGGGTTATTCTTAGTTAAGTCATTCGTGGATACGGTTACGTTAGCTTCTACTCCGTCTTGTATAGTGGATCAACTGGTTAGTGTTGTGTGGAAAAGCTTGGCTTCTCCGAAAGTGGAAATACTAGTCTGGATGGTATTGGTGGGAAAAAGGAATACGAAGGACAGATTATGGAATATTAGCATCATCCAAGATGAAGACAAATGGTGCCCTCTATGTGGGTTTGAGCAAGAAAGTGTCAATCATCTCTTTCTAGGTTTTATGGTGTCATGGAGATTATGGTGCTCGTGCCTCAAGTGGTGGGACCTCGAATGGGTTTCCTTTCGATGTATTAAAGATCATTTCTCTCAATGGATATCATGTAGGATTGAAGGTAAATTTGTGAAAAAGGTTTAGCTTACGTTCTTCTTTGTAGTTGTGTGGGAGATATGGTGTGCTAGGAATAAAATAATCTTCGAGGGAACCCATTGTAGTGCAAGGGATATTTTTTGGTCGGTTAAACTCAGGCTTGGTTTCTGGATGAAGGCGAGGTGCGAACTATTCGCATACTCCCCTGTGGATGCTGCTTGGAATGTGGAGTGCTTTAAGAGTTGATCCCCTGTCTGAAGTGTTACAGCAAGTGCTGGTGGTGGTTGCTGCAGATATTGCCTTGGAAGCACCTCTAGTTGATTTTGTTGAAGATGTCCCTCTTTTGCTAGTCTTTTAGACTCTGTTTGTTTCAGGAGAAAACCACATTCTAGGATGTGGTTTTTCCCTTTTCCTTTGTTTGGCGCGTTATTAGCTCACGGAAAAGGTTTTCCGATGGAAAACCTTTTTCCTCAAATGAGGGAAAACGACTTCCCTTTTAAAATGGGGCAAGTCGTGATTCTAAGTGACTCAAAAACTTTCACGGTTATCATTATGCAAATCGAGATCGAATCAAAATAAACCAGACTGCACTCTAAACATTTAATGTCAACATCGGACAAGAATTAGACTGAATAATTAAAAATAGCTTCGATATTACTTTGTTATTGTTGCAACAGAACAACTTTAATCAAGTTGAATTGTTACATAATATTATAGAAGGAAATTATTTAGGTAATATTTTAGCATTCATTACATAGGTTCTGTGATATTTCAGTAATATACAATAATATGCCCTGAAGTTTAAAAATTTTCTCATAAATCAGGTATCTTTTACTAAAATTTAGTATATTTTAAATAAAAATAGCAATCTATATGTATCCCATATCATAATGCAACAATCTCGTTTGTCTGAAAATGGTAATATGACACATTTTTTGATAATATATAAGTAATTTTTGTTAGAATGTGGACAATCTTTTGATAATATGATATTTATACCACATCAATTTTTTGGCAAAAATTACTCGAACTTTAATGAAAATTCACCAGATTTTGACACAGTATATACACAAGTGATAAAATTTCTTATCTCATAACACCACATTGTATATAATAAAATGACAGAGTATTTACATGATAAATGCTCAAATTTTAGAATACCGAAGAAATAATTTTCCTAATTTATACAGCTTTGATAGTTAACTTTTTATTTTATTAGTTCATATATGTTATATTATTACTTATGTTGTCCTATAAAAAGATATAAAATGAATGGCAAAAAATATTTTTTTACAAGATACACAAAGATATCACAATGAGGAATTAAGTTTTCCTTTGAAACAAACAACGGAAAACCCCACTCGGAATTTATATTTCCTTGGAAAACTTTTTCCGAAGAAAAATCAATTCCTAGATTCTACTTTATCGTCAAAACAAACCGAGCCTTAGTGCAGAGTGTTTTCTTGATTGGGTTTCGTTTGTTTTTAGGATGGTTTGTTGGGTATTTTGCATATTTCTTGTTTTGTTAAGTCCGATCTATATTTATTTGGGCCCGATTTGGGGCGCCATGCCATGTATCCCGATCTTTGCTCGTTATTAATCGGAAAAAAAATGAGGCGAAGATCGGGCCAAGTTCATGGTTTTATACTGTTATGGGCTTAATTGAAGGCCCAAGCCCATTCAATGATTTATTCTTGAGTGATTAAGATTACTTCCACGTGTACTTATATAAATACTATTTAAGGTTTGAAAGAGTATGTTGCAGTTAGAAAAACTCTCTATAAAACTTCTGGGCAATAAATATCTCTGTAACTCCGTGGATATAGGCATTTTAGGCCGAACACTATTTTCTCATTGAATGTCTCAGTGTGTTTTAGTAATTTTCTTTCCCAACACTATGTGCAATCGTTATATTGTACAACAAACAAATTATACAAGGATTCATGTTATTTACAATACTATTTTATATAATTATAACTATATGTGCTTCAACATAAGTAAGAATCTTGTTTTCGTTAGAATTAAACGAAAATGCAACTAATAATCGTGTTTTAAAATATACTTTGATCGATGCAGTTGATTAAGTGCTAGTGTCAAAATTCGTAAATTGTTTTTACTTTTTTGATAATTATTAAGAGTAAGAACTTGACATGTAAGTAAAGATATCAGTCCCACATAGAAGTTGTAGGAAAGTAAAGATTAACTTATAAGCCTAGTGGGTTATTTCATCTAAAGCCAATTGATTTTAAGATAGAACCCCACTTTGACTTATATATGGATCTCATATATTCCAACTCGGTGTGTCAGACCTAAAAGCCTGGTGAATTTTAATAATAATTATTGGGAAAAATTCCTTGTTGAAAAGTCATTCTTCTAAATATACAAAAAGTAAAGGAGAAATGGTACAAAATGGGTAAGGGGTGGTAGTAAATGTAGAAGTGCAACGTGGTCAAAGGCCGGCTAAAATCAACCACCTTTATCCACAGTGGACAATTGGAGATCGAAGCCTAGGATGGTGATAGTGGTCAAAGCTGGCCATTTTGGATATGGAGCTGGGCATAGTGGAGGAACACTGCGAGGGCTTTCCACGTAATGGTGGATAGATACATCTAGGCAACCATAATAGCCTGTAACCAAATGATGGTCATCAATTTAATAGTGCCAATGATGCGAGCCCCATCAGAAGATGTATTCTAGAAGATGAAGACATCCCTTGTTTCCCAAATTATGTTGTCTACAACAAAGAAAGACATAAGTCACGCTTTTCTGGTCGAGCCTCTGAGGAAAGACAATTGCCATTGTGAAATAGATCTTTAAGCTTACTTGTGCAAATAAGAGTGATCCCACCATTGCATGATATAAGTCCAAAAACTCGATGATGTCCTGCAAGTAAGAAAAGAAGTATGTACATTTTGTTGCTAAGTAAACAAAAAGCAAAGAATTTGATTAATGTGAACGATTCTAATTCTCGCTGGCCTCTTGGTTTCATAAAATACATAAATTGTTGTTATTCGATAAAATTTATGAAATCGAATCCAGTTTAATATTTTTCTAATGGAGGAGTGCTCAAAAACTCTAACGGAAAATTAGCTTGTTTCTCAAGTCCTAGTGGTATGCAAGATTCATTATGTCGAGCTATTTGCAATTTGGTTTACCCTTAACTTATCCAGTTCCCGAGATTGGCTGTCTCAACAAAACTTAATCATTGATCCGACTTAGCAACAACCATATTGTGGATGTTACAACCTCTTCAAGCCCATGGAAGTGGAACTTCTCGATTAACAAAATTGTGACTCCACTTGTAAATTTAATCATGTTCAGTTTGCTCATTCTTTGAGAGAAAATAACTCTGTAATGAACCAATTTGTAAAGCAAGGTGTTGCAAGATCTGATCCTCTCATGATTTACTTTGATTTTGCTGTGCTACCATTTTCTCTTCTTATGTTTTCATGTATTATCTTTCTTTGATCACGATTGTGTACTACATTTAGTCAAGCTTTACAACTCACCATTTTCAAATTATCCAAAAATATATATTTTGTGTAAAAGAATTTACATGAAAAGGAGTGTGAGAATGTTGTGGGGGCAGCCATATAACGTGATATATAAAACTAAGAATGTGCATAAAGATTTCTCAAACTGACATTTTTATTTTCTTTTTGAGACTCTAGTGTGTGTGTTTATATATATATATATATATATGGGCTTCTCCAAGCTCCAAAAAATGAAGCATATAGTCAAATTTAACAGTATTTGACTGAAACCCTTTAAGACTCCATTACATTGCTTTCTCTTCTAAAAGACATTCGAAATCAGTGAATTTGAATAACTTTCCTCAATAAAAGAGATAGCTTACTACTCATTGCATTTTGCTCCATTCTTCCTTTTCCTTGGTGTACTAACCTATCATTTTATGTTTATAACCTCGACATTCTCTGTAGAAAGTGTTAGGTTTCTTATATGGAGTCTGGTTTTACACTGTTATTGGCCAAGTTCGAAGCGCGAAGGTTCGGGCAAAATCATTCTGGTGATTTAAGCTGGGAAATTAGGGTTTCATTGTGTGTGCCTATATAGACCCTCTTTAGAGTTTGAGAGAGGAGTTTGAAATTAGAAAAGGCTCTCTATAAACTTCCAACATTAAAATATCTTTGCAACTCCGTGTCATAGCATTTTAGACCAAACCACGTAAATTTTTTGTTTTGATTTTATATTTCATTGAATTTTTCTTTGTGTTTTAGCTGTTGTATTTCCTAACAGAAAGTAAATTGTCGTTAAATCTTCTTATCGGAAAATATTGGACCTATTTGCACTTGGGAAATCATTTTATAGGAAAGGGATGTCCGTACCATTATGTAAGTTAGGCCATTCGAGCATTTTTGACTTGTAGCGTTTGTTAAGAAACGCAACAATTAAAGCACAAAAAAATATTCAATAAGAAAATAAAAACAAACACACAAGATTTATATGATTCGACTTATAGTGCCTACCTCCATGGAGTTGCAGAGACATTTTTATTGCTTGGAGGTTTTACAGATTATACAGACGTTAGCAACTGAGTCCCTAATCATCCCAGCTAAAATCATCAAATAGGCTTAGGCTTCCACCTGGGCCCAAAATAAGGCATCCACCTGGGCCTCCACGCGGAAGAAACCTAATCTTTGCGTCACGGACTTGGCCCATAATAATATAAAAATTAGGCTCCAATAAGAAGTCTAACAGTGTTGAGCATATTATACATTGGACAAACATTAACAATCCTTATATGATGCCAAGGGGAACATAGGGATGATCACTTTCAATCGTGTGGAACATGTAGGGCTTGAATCACAGCCTAGAAGTTACGGTTCTAAGACTCATGAGTCTTGTGAGTACTCAGAAAAGTTTCATAGGTTATAAAAGATGCGGAGGAACCATTAGTTTCTGGACATAAGTGTTTCACAAAACTAGAGTTCATTATAACTCTTCTTCATTCAAAAATTGTGAACAATTTGAGTGATAAAGCTTTTGATACGATCCTTGAAATTTTACATGGGGCATTTTTTGAGCTTGATGTTACTTTTCCACAAAAAAACATGTTCGAAGCCAAAAATACACAAAAGACATAGGATTGGATTACATTAAGATCGATGCTTGTGAGAATAATTATATACTGTATCTAAAGGAATATGCTGATTACCAGCATTACCTGGTGTGTGGTCTTTTATGATGGCAAGATGGTAAAGATGCCATTACTGATAAGGATGGAGGCGAAGAAGATTTCAATTGTGGGAACAAGGTGCCAAGAAAGGTATTGCGCCATTTTCATTTCATTCTGAGACTTCAGAAGTTTTTCATGTCCTTAAAGATAGCATCCCACATGAGATGGCAAAAGGAGAGACGTGTTGACAATGGCATTCTTAGACATCTTGCTGATTCAAAGGTCTGGAAATCATTCGACAAAATGTGTCCCGAATTAGAGTCGGATTCACGACGTGAGATTAGGTTTAGTGAGCGATGGCCTCAACCCGTGTGGTAGTGTGAGTAGTCTCTATGGCCGATGATATTAGTGTTGTACAACCTATCGCCTTGGATGTGTACGATGAAGCCATACTTACTGGGAATAATATCAATGTCTACATGCCTCCTTTAATGGATGAGCTCCAATTGTTGTAGAAGGGTGAAGTGGCTACATATGATGCATGCACATCGAGGAATTTCAACCTCCATGCTGCTTTGTTACTGACATTTAATGACTTCCCTACGTATGCATATTTGTCTGGGTGGAGAACTAAAGGCAAGCTTGCTTGTCCTTGTTGTAATAAAGTCACTTTGTCTCATAGACTAAACTACTTCGGTAAAGATGTTTACATGGGTCATCATCGAATCTTGGAGCAAGATCATAGATGGAGGTTCGATGATGATTCCTTCTATAAACTGCAAAAATGAGGCCTCCCCTTAAGTGCCTATATGGGGATGATGTTCTCGAACGGTTGAGTGGCTTTGACAACGTGGTGTTTGGAAAGTGCATCAAAAAAATGAAATAGGGGGATGCGATATTGCCATATAACTGGAAGAAGGACAATATATTTTTTAAATTGCCTTACTGGAGAAACGTTTTGCTCCCTCATAACTTAGATGTGAACACATATGGAGAAAAATGTATGTGAAATTATCTTAGGAACTATGCTGAATCTTCTTGGAAAGATGGGTCCGTGAGGAGTTGCACCCTGTTGCAATTGCTCCATACAATTATAGAACACCCCCTACTTCTTATACCTTAAATGTAATAACTTCGTATGAGGAATATGTTGTTAATGGATATAGGTTTCGTAGGGAGAGACATGCTAAAAATCGTAAAACTCAAAATTATAGAGTTATTGTGAAGGGAGATATAGAAAGTGGGGAGAAAGCATATTATAGAATATAGAATGAGATTATTGAGTTGGAATATAGTGAGAAGAAGAAAGCAGTGTTGTTTATGTGCCATTCGTATGATATATATAATGAATATAGGGGTATAAGGAATGAGAGGTTTGTCATGACTGGGAACACAATGTGCATCCTGCAACCGAGAAATCCCTTTGTCATGTCTTGTCAAGTAGAGCAAGTTTATTATATTACTAACAACTTACGCCCTAATTGGCACATTGTCAAGAGGACTCTCCCTAATAACTACTATGACATCCCATTTCATGATAGTGATGAATTCTCTTGGGACGCAAATGTGTCCATCCCTCGTAATGACTTTAATTATGAGGTAGAAGCAAGGATTGCAAGTATTCATTTAGTGAGACATGATGTGGAGTAGGAGGTTGTTAAGATTGATTTCTTAAGGTCATCACTTCCATGTTAAAAAGTGCAACAAGAAGAGGAGGAAGAAGAACTTGATGATCAAGGGCAACGGAGATGAGGGAGTGGAAGAAGGAGACTAAGAAATCAATGTTGAAGATGAAATAAGTGTTGGCCCTTCACATTCTAGTATGTTTGCTACAACTATTCCTTTTAATTGTGTAACTATTTCATTTTAATTTGAAGGTCTATCATATAGGGTTGGATTGTACGTTGCACTACAATTGACCACATTGATAAGTCTAGCCCTTCACAGGCTGGTATGTCTCTCTCTTACCTTTGTTAACACCTTGAATCAAGCCTTTCTTTGAGTCAGTGTTTGATTTGAACATAAGTGGCTTGGGTGTATTTTGGTGAGTTGGGGTCTTACTAAAATGATGTAGATTGTAAAGAGAGAGCACAATGGTTCATAACCTGAGTTGATAGGGTCATCAAGAGTTAAACAAACACTAATCAAGTTAATTAGTTCTTTTAGAAAGTTTTGTTATTAATGAAGGATTAAATACTTCTTGGTTGAGTTTAATGGGTTTCTAAATTGAAAAATGAAATACGATTACAAAATAATTCTTATTGTTTTGTTTGCCATGTTCTGATAGACTGGGGGCTCTCATGTCATTAGAATGGGAATCTAAAGGAAACATTAATTGACCAGAAAACCGTAAATTATTGACAGTAAAGTAACTAATAAAGCAAATCGTAAAAATTTTGGGATTAGTTTCATAAATTTGGTACGAGTATCTCATTGCGGTGTTTCTGATATAGAGATTTGGGAGGCTATAGCTCGAGCGGAGAGAAAGAGAAGTGAAGGAGACAGTTGCCATAGTAGGGAGTGTTCAAACCTTTCCTATCTCTATTTGTATCGCAATGAAAGATCCATAAATCACAATCACGAAAAAAGAGAAATTATAGGAAAATTTGATAATAATAAAATAAATTAGTAATAAAATTATATCAACCAATAACAAAAAATAAAACATAAATAAGGAAACAAAAATATATCATTAACACTTAAAAAAAGGTTTAGAAAAGTCTATATGGATTCCAGATACGGAGGGATGCACCATCTTTATAAAGGAAAAGCCTTTACCCAAGTTTGACGTTTGGACTTGAATGCGCTCTTCTTTTTAAGATTTAATAACCCATCTGAATTTGCGTAGATGGAAAGCTTTTCGAACCACAATCACTATCAAAATTTTAAAAACGGGAGGGAAGAAGTTTGAGAAAGAGATTAAAAGTTTTTATTTTTTTTTTCAAGTTCACAACTTTTTAATCTTGTCTAACTATTTTTATAGATAGAACTTTCAAGAAACCAACTTGAAGCCTCGATTTTCCCAGCATCTTCATTCACCATAGTATAGAGAACCCTTGAAGATTAACATCCACAGCCAACTCCAAGTCCAGTTCATCGCCAATGCACCCACTTCATTAGATGAACTTTGTTTCACTATTTACTTTTGATTAGTTCGATAATCTAATTATTCCCAATTAAAGCTACAACCACCGTGGACCACTTCAAAGATAGACCCATAAATGCATAGCTTTGATCATAGTGGCCAATCTAGGCTTCAGACATTTTTTTGTTTTTTTAATAAGTCAGCGCATCCATAGAAGCTGAGGGAATCTTAGGTGGCCAATCTAGGCTTTAGACTTAATATTTTACTTAGGTTTTTTTTTTTTTTTTTTAATGAATACTAAAATTTTAGGTGCGGTTTAAAAAAACCACATAGATTTTCTAATCTTTCGATGTCACACCTAAACTTTTCAAAATTTTTCAATGTCATACCTTAATGCTCACGTTAGCAAAAACTAACGTACATAATGGTGTCATGTTAAAGTGTGACTTTGAGAAATTTTGAAAAGTTTAGGTGCATCGACATTGAAAAATTAGAAATTTTAGTTGATTTTTTGAACTCATACTTACAATGTAGATATTTTTTAAGTCTAAAACCTTTTGCTTGTTCTATTTTGTTCTTCTTCCGTCGGAAAAATGTATGTACTCTTGACAAGTGTATCATCCAACGACTTATATAAAAATGCTAATATCAAAGCAGTTTTATAAAAACATATAGTTGTTATTCACCCGAAGTCATCGCATTATTCAACCAATAACATTTTCTTCCCCGACAGCATCATGTTTTTTTTGATAATTAGAAAGAAAACTCTTGATAAAAAATCCAGCGCACAGCCCAAGAAAACCAACAAGAGCGGGACAAAATTAAAACGAAAAACTAAAAATAATACACCCCTGAAAAACATAAACTCATACACCTGTGCCAACTTCAGAGGCACTATATCTTATTACTACGCCTAGAATCAAACACCAAAATTAACCTAACACTCCAAACCCCCTCCTCACCTTCTAATATGATCAAACTTGTAGTAAACGAAACAATCCAAGACCCCAAAAAAAATGCAGAGAACCACACTTCTTCCGTATGACAGGAACCACTCGCCATAGCCTGATAATATTATATAATTTAGTGTAAACTCAAAACAGAAATAACAAAATAACTTTAAATTTAAGAGAGAAAAGCAATGAGTTGGTGATGATGAGAGGGGAGAGAATCGAGGAGGGAGCCTCCTCGAAGCAACAAATGATATGATGGCAGTGTGACTGAGTTTATTACGTTCATTTTTTTGCCAATCTCTATGTAATTAATTCCCTCTTTGACTATCATTTTTTGTTTTTTTTTTGAACATTACTTTAACTACCAATATTACCATGCAAAATCTAATGATTTATTTATTTAATATTATAAATAATAACTAAAAAAAAAGATAAATAATGTGGGTAATTATGAAGGGGGGGAACAGACCAAATACCATAGGGAAAAGAGAAAAGCTTTCATTTGGTCGGGACTCTTCTTCCATTTTTGTAGACCATCATCCTTCCCTTCCTCCTTTTTAGTTTAGCTAAATTACATATTAATATATTAAAGTTTGGTGTATTAATTTTTTAGTTTATAATTTTATAAAATAATTTTTTAGTTAAAAAAATTATATAAATTTAATAAAATAATCTAAATAACGATATGTAAAAATGTAAAACAGACTCTTTCATTCTTTCTTATCGTTGTTTGTAGACTAAAATATTAATATATTAAATCTCAAGATATTAATATATAATTTTTTCTTTTTATTTTTGTAGTTATTTTTATAATATCTAATATTAGATATTAATAAATTTTATGATTGAAATTTTCATAATTAATTGTATGAGTATAGTATTTATTTTTTGGTCAAAAGAAAAAGTATCTATATTGTTATAACAAATGTTATTATACATGAATTGTCCCATTAGAAACTTTTATTTTAGATCGTGAAAATATGAAGATCGACCATGCTCCCATGATCTTTAATTTCTTAACCTATGTGAGTTTGCATTATTGGAAAATAACAATAATGACTGATCAAAATTTCAAGCTTGAGGCAGATAAAGTTAATTCAAGATGAACAAATCTAAACCCAGAATGACTAACCCAGGGATTCGTAACAGAAAGAACTTGAATAGAGCAAACTTGTCCTAAAATCCGGTAGTCTGGAGCTCAAACAAAATAACCTCGAACACAATTGAAAATGAATAGCAAAGCCACTAAAGTGCGCTCTTTAGTAATGGATTAGAATACGCTCCAATTTGCTCAGTAATGGAGAAGAAAGAATAACCTCTAAAGAGATAGTATGAGAGAAGAGAAGAGAACGAATTTCTGTGTTTTCTCAGCTTGTTTATGAATCCTCCAAAGAGGCCTACTTATAGGTCATGGATTCGCAACTAATCAATTAAGGATACATGGCGCAGAATCTAGCCCTACTATGGAAGGAATCGTCAGATGTGGAGGAGCAAAGATCCCGACTCTATTATGGAAAGAGCGGATATAGAAGGAATGCGTGGTTACAAGTCAATGGTTAGTAGCTTGAGCTCGAACCTTTTTTCGATAATTAGAGCAAAGCTCAAAACAAACGGGCGCCCCAAAGGGCCCCAAAATAAAGCGAAAGAACAAGAACAAAAAAAGGGAATAACACAGCAAAAGACCCAGACAACGAAAACCACCCGCTCAAGCATCAAACTGAACAGAAACCAAGAGCATCTCCACACCTCTGGAGACCAAAAGCAAACCAAAAGAGACAGAAGCACTCCAACAAACTTGCACCACGAAAACGGCGACTAAAAACTGAAACAAGATAGAACACAAGCATCAACAACTAACCAAAAACCTACCACAGCACTCGAACACCAAACTACCAAAGCAACTCAAAATGACTCAGCCAATTGGAACGAAGCTTGAACGCCTGACACGAACAGCGAAGACAAAAATTGAAGAGGAAACCTAAGAGATACAGAACAAAAAGAAGAGCAAGACCAAGACATACTTAAGAAAGCAGCACCTGAAGCTTCAACCAACGAATAAATTTCCCATGTTTTCCACTTTGTCGCAACAACTATAAAAGCAGCAGCAGCAAAAATAAAGTTTAGGTCTAGAACTCCAGACCACACCGCAACGCACCGGTCTAGTGCAGCGCATGCTTACATGTGGTCATCAAAGCCCACTCTAGACTCACAAAACTTTACCAAGTAAAAGAAAAAGATCAGATACATAAAGTGACGCTCTACTTTTAAATTTCTGCATGGGATAAAAAATCTTAAACAAAATTGAAGCAACCCTCAATTTCCAACATGCATAACAGTCCATGATTGCTGTAATTTATAGTATAGTTCTTGTTCCATGGACAGAAATGGTGTAATCAGAGAATTAGAACCAATTGGATAAGTACTGCGATGCTCACAGGCACTATTCATGGTATAGTTATTTTCCCTTTTTCGTTTTGGTTTGTTCTTTCTGATGTTTCCATACAAAAACTTGCTATAATGTATTTTTGTTTTCCGAATGTACTAAGTCAATAGATATGACTTTTATGTGTGTTTTTTGTTATTTTTCTTTTCCCGCACTTGTGTGTGCTTTTTAAGTCTTTTTGTGAGATACAAATTTTTGTATCGCAAGTTTTCTTCGCTACTTATCCAAAAAAAATCCATCCATCCTCCTCAAACACAACTTGATTCTTATTTTTTCAATAAGTAGCACAAAAATTAGCAATACAAAAATCGAAATCTCACAGAAAGAGGCCTGAGAGACACACACAGTGTGTAAAAGGAAAAAATAACCTAAAAACACCCGCTAAAGCTATCCATCGACAACGTACCCCAAAAAATCTAGACGCACCCCCCACAAATACAAGTTTGCATAACAGTTCTAAAAGATATGATTGGTACCTTGTTGTAGTTAAACAATTACACTAAGAAACTCCCACACATAAAAGAAAGAAAAACAAAGTAAGATGACACATAGGTGGGGAGAATCTCAAAGAAGCTTATGAGCTAAGTAAGACTGCACTACTGTGTGACCTCTGCCTTCTCTAAACCCTAAAAAGTAATATGACCAAAAAGAGACTTCCCCGTTTTATTTTTTTTATTTTATATTTTATGTATTTATTATTATTTTTCGTTTTTCTATATGTTTGTGTATCAAGCTGTAGCAAAAGGGTTTTAATCATAAATAACATAAACTTCATTATTTATATAAGTATAAATAAGCAAAAGCCTCTATCTTTTATTTTGGCTCCTTCATCTCTACCTCTCTACTTTCTCTCTCTAAGATCTCTTGTTCATGTTATTCTCCACCACCCATTAACCTTTATAAAAAGAGAGAATTTTTAAGATCAAACCCACAAAAAAAATTTGTTCATAAACATGGTGTTTTCTTCTCTCCCTTCTTATCTTGATCCTTCCAATTGGCAGCAGGTAACTTTTTTTTCGATAATTAGCGATTAAGTTAGTGTTTTTTGGTGCCCTTTTGTTTTTTTGTTTTGTTACTTTTTTTTTTGTTGGTTCTCCTTTCAATTTTGTTCTTATGGAGAATTTCTTGACAAAAAAGAAGCATAATTCAAAAAGATGGATAAATATTCTCTTCTTTTTATTGCTTTCTCTTCTTTATAGTTGTATGTTGCTGAATATACTAAGTATTATTTTGATCTTTGTTTCTTTTTCTCTTTAATTTGATGGGTTTGCTTTTGCTTTCCTTCTTTGCAGCAAAATTTAAGTCATCATGCTGGAGCTGGAACCGCTAACGCCATTTCAAACTCGCCCCAACTTCCACCTCAGCCACCCCAACAACCGCCCTTGCAAACCCACCATGTGGGGGGTGGCGGTGGGCCAGGTGTTGGGTCAATTAGGCCTGGGTCGATGGCAGATCGAGCCCGCCTAGCAAACGTCCCCATGCCGGAGGCAGCTCTAAAGTGCCCCCGGTGTGAGTCCACAAACACCAAGTTCTGCTACTTCAACAACTATAGCCTTTCTCAACCTAGGCACTTCTGTAAGACCTGTCGTCGGTATTGGACACGTGGAGGCGCCCTAAGGAACGTCCCTGTTGGCGGTGGGTGCAGAAGGAACAAGAGAAGCAAGTCGGGTAGCTCCAAATCCCCTTGTAATAGTGCAGACAGCCGCTCTACTGCCTCCTCTAACAACACCGTAAGCTCAATTAGTGGTACCACTATCATCCCTTCCACCAACATGGCTGACATCTTAGGGCTCAACAACCCTCAGATCCCCTCAATCCGCTTCATGGCTCCTCTCCACCACCACCAGGGTGAGTATAGTGGAAGCGACATAGGGTTGAATTACAGTGGAATCTCGGAGATGAACTTTCATCTAGGCACCAACCCTTCTCCCACTAGCCAAATCCTTGGTGGGTCTGGGCTACTGTGGCCTGGACCAAGCGGGGTAGAACCACCACCAAGACTGAACCAGCAATTTCCATTCTTGGCTGGTCTCGACGCCTCCACAAGCAACTTATACCAATTTGAAGGGGGCAATAGCAACGTTGAGATGGCCAATCTCAGTGAGGCTCGCAAACTAATGTCAGATTCTCAAGGAGGGACTACCGGTATAAGCCACGTGTCCCCAATTAAGGCGGAGGAAACTCCGGTGGAGCTGAACTTGTCAAGGCAAGTTTTGGGGATGTCAATGTCGGAGGAAACAGCAGTGGCAGTGGGGAGTGATCACTACAATTGGGGTGGTGGTGGGGCTGGTGGTGCATGGAATACTAGTGATCTCTTTGGACTTAACTCTCCTAATCCCACCAGCCATGCCTTGTAGAGGACGAACATCATGATGATGATGATTATGATGATGATGATGATGGTGATGATGAAGCTTCAAGTTGTTTTTTTGGTGAGTGTGGCTTCAAGAAATTAGAAGGTCTAAATCAATACTTGCAAGTGTGTGGGCTCAAATTTTAGTCTTAGTAAGATTGGAAACACTATAGAAATATTAGTTTTGTTTAATCTTTTTTCAGTGTTAATGACTCTATACATGTGAGTCCAGTAACAAGTATACTTCTGATGGATTGGGGGTGTTCTAATTTTCAATTAGTTTGTTGTTATGTTGTATGATCATCAGTATGTTAATTTTCACAAGACGAATTTACACTATTTGCTATTTCTTCCTCTCTTATATAAGAACGAAGTTAGTTGATGTTTGTGACTTACAATCTTTGATCCTTAACTCTTGGGCTTTGGTTTGATGAAAGCTTTTATGTCACCACATATGATGAGAAATTAGCATAAATTTGAACCAATAAATAGAAGATAAGCATACCTTCTATCGCACATATTTTAGTATATTTCGATTATTAGCGAGAAACTTACAATACAATACATGTACAGTAATGTTTTAGCATGTAGGAGCTAACGATGTCACTAAGAGCTAGATCCAAGAAGATATTGTTAAGTTGTGTAAAATTCATGCTTCATTTGAACTTCACGAAATGAGCGTTTGGATCATTCTATGCTTTGGTTCATCTAGGGTCGGGATTCAGTTTGGTTGGCTCATCTGGTATTTGAGTTAGGATTCAGTTTGGTTGGCTCATCTGGGATTTGAGTTAATCTTGAGTTTTAGGTAGAGTTTTAGTCAAGTCGGATCATTTCATGTTTGAGTTATCGCTGATTTTTGTTTATTAGGTTAAGTCCTTTGGGTTAGCCTGGGTTCGGTTTGAGTTAGATCATGTCAATATTTTGGAGTAGGATCATGCACTTAGTTGGTTGTTGTTATTGTTGTTGTTGTTGTTGTTGTTGTTGTTGTTGTTGTTGTTGTATCGTCACTGATCCTGAGTAAATCTGGTTGCATCATTTCAAATTGTAGGTTAGGTTGTTGGATCAAATCTAGATCGAGACTAAACAAGACTTGGTCATTTTGATTTCAGTCATCTTAGCATTTGACTCAATAGGTTGGGGCATTATAGTTTTCGAGTGAGTTGGGTTGGGTCCCATTTGAGTCATATCTGAGCCAGAAATGTTCATTTTAGGTTTCTCTTATCTCGAATTTTGGATCAATTGGGTTGGATTACTGCAGACATCGACTTAGATCAAGTAAAGGTCAGGTCAGGGCCATTTAGTTTGCACCATTCGAGTTGGATTACCTTAAGTCTCGGGTCAAATCTAGGCATAGGTGGGGTCTAGGATTCAAGTTAGGCTTGGTTTTAGGTCAATCAAGTTGAATCAATTTGAATTTCAGGTCTGTGGAGTTAATATAGAATTACAACTCTTGCTCTAACCCCTAAATAACTGGAATGTTTGATTTTTAGTTTAATTTAAATAGTATGTAATTTTGTAATAGAATTATAATTCTAATTCTAATAAGAAGTTAGAATCAAAG
Source organism: Simmondsia chinensis (assembly GCA_018398585.1). NCBI lineage: Eukaryota > Viridiplantae > Streptophyta > Magnoliopsida > Caryophyllales > Simmondsiaceae > Simmondsia > Simmondsia chinensis. The sequence goes on from JAGTTD010000018.1 coordinate 21,589,345, forward strand.
TTCTGCACCACAATTCGAATTTCAGCCCTATTTCTAGACAATTATTATTGTGGGGAAATTGTTAAGATATTATTCAAGAAGGAAGAAGGATATAAAATTTATCGGGGGTTCTATTTATGAGTCTAACATCAAGTTTATTTTAAAATTGTGAAACAAAAATCTAGATGAAAGTCTAATGGACAACTCAACCAAGTATCAGGTATTTTAAGGACAAAACTTTACTGTAACTTATATTTCATCGACTTACCAATTTTCTCTTACAATTAAGAGGATAATAAAAGCCCTGGAGGTACATACAGATAGTTTCTAATTAGAAAATGACAAACCAAGAAGCCCTAAACTAGGAACGCATATTGGACAAATTCGAGCAACGCTAGCCCTACTTTGTCCATGGTCTGAGGTTGAAGGCATTGCCTCGGAAGGAAACAGTAGATCAAAAGAAGTGAGCAATCTGGTTCTATATCCAATATGTGAAGATGGTAGCTATATTGAAATGAAATATTGTACGTGACACCGTAGAAGCACTTCTCAACAATCGCCTTGTCTGAGAATGAATATCGATTTACCAATTATCTGAGTATGGCTCGGTCTAACTATACTCGAGAAAGAGAATTGTGGGTATAACTAGTCACAACGTATAGAGTTGAATAAGTATGATGTAAATTGGTAAAGTATGAGCAACCTTTAGAAAGGAGGAATATGTATATTCTATGAAAGAACTAACATTTTTTACATACACCGAGAAAAGAGAAGGTTCCTTCTGTCATTCTTATTTTGTTAAGTACATAACACGTTGGATTCTCTCTCTCTAAATTCTATTCTCATCAACAGCTCCACATTAATTTTTAAAAATTATTAAAATTTTTAAAATATTTTCCTTTTCATTCTTTATCCTATTTGTTAACTATGGTACGTAGGGAGGTTACCGAGACTTTTTTTGATAAGTAGCGAGGAATTCGCTACAAAGATCGACATTTTACAAACGGGGAACCCGAGGAACGAACAAAAAAACAAAGACAAGAAGCAGCACGAACAACTAAAAGCAAAGAACAAGAAGAAAATAGCCTAGTAGTGACAGTACAAGCCACAAACCAAAATAAACAAAATATCAACAGCCTTGGTACAAAAATATATTTCTTCGAAAAAAATTTTACAAGAGAAGTCATTTTCCATTTTTTAGGGGGAAAACCTTTTTCCCTCAAAAAATCGTCTCCGCTAAAGAATGCTCGCCAAAAAATAAAAAAAAAGGAAACCTAATTCTTAGAATCTGATCTCTCCCCTAAATAAATGGAGCTTTAGTTAATTAGTTCAACAATTTATTTGATATTTTCCATCTAAGTAGCTATCAATACCTATAATTACTAAATAAAGTAAATTTGTTTTTTTTTTTCCTTCCCCCATAATAAGAGAGAAAACTCTCACTAAATAAAGTATTTAATATTATATGTATTATAATTTTATATAATATAAGTATTAAACATTATTTTATCGATAATAAGAGAGATAATTCTAATTACAAATAATTGAGTTAAATTTTTTGGAAGCTTTCTTTTCTTAATTTTAAATAAAATTATTAAGTACAATAATAAATATTTATATTTATATTTATATTTATAAAATCAAGTATGTAATAGCGGAAAGCCCTTTCGGTGGTTTTTCTCGTCTTTACTTCTATGGTTTGAGAATTATATTTTTAATTTTTTTCATAAAATTAATAAAAGTGGGTCTTACATGTTGTCCTAAAAATGTATTGTGAGAAAACTTTTCTTGGAAAAATTGCAACACTTTTGCAAAATATGCTCAAAGTCTGTTTTATGTCGAGTTTTCTTTTTTTGATAAATAGCGAGAGAATTTGGGATACAGAAGCCGGTATCTCACAACAGGTTACCTAAGAGACGCACGCACAATATGAAAATGGAAAAAATAACATAAACACAAATGATAAAGCTATCTGAGAAGCAAACAGTTAAAGCTTCAAACAAAGAAACCTAATTATGCATCTAATATCAAAAACAAGAATTACAGTCAAACACTCCCGAAGACAACCCTTCCAAAAAGCTCCTTGTGCAGACAAGAAACACCACCCCATCAAACCAAAGAAGAATTCCAAAGAAAGTGGAGGAATACCCCAAAAGAATTTATATTGTGTTTCCTATCTGGTTTTATATGCTTTACTTTAAATATGAACCGATATTTGCCCTTCGGACTAAAAAGAATTCACTGCTCTTTGACCACCAGTGCTCGTACCCATCTAGGGCAACGACAACTTCCACCAACTCAGATGCACTAATTCATACCATCCTGGACTTCATTTCCAGATCATTGGCATCATTTGCCTGGCCATTTTTCTTTACTTTCTTATATAGCTCTAGCGCGAACTATATTCAAAGTTGGACTCACTTGTCTGGCTTTGATCCTAACATATATTTAGACTTGCGATTGAAGATATGTACTTTTGTTTTTTCTTTTCGTTATTATTGGGGGGCGGGGGGCGCTAACCTACATTCTAGATCTTTGGGATAAACTAATTTGGACCAAATTGGATACAAAACAATTAAATTTCAAGCTTATGTTAACGTTGACAGCTCCTTGATGTGATAACGTTAACATCTGTTAGTTTTAATTAACGCAACATTTTTTTTAAAAAAACTTAAATATATAAATTATTTTTCTAAATATTTATAAAATTTTATACATTTAAATTATTTTTTAAATATTTAAAATTCTTAAAATTATGTTAAACATAAGTTCCAATTTTTTAAAATTATTTTCACTATTTTTCCATAATGTCACGTCTAAGAAAATCAACTAATCCTAACAGCATCACATTAAGGTGTGACGTTGAAAGGCTCTAGAAAGTTTAGGCGTCACATTGAAAAATTAAAAAATTTATGTGATTTTTAAAACTACACCCAAAACCTGTTTTTTAATGTCATGGGTTATTAACATCCGCTTCAGTGAGTACATCGATTTTGTACTAAAAGTTAGCTCTCTAATTATCGAAAGAAATAAAATATTACTGTAGTTGGATCTTCAGGTAAATCGGATTTATAAAAAAAAGGAAAGTGTAGACAAGAGAAGATCCAACCTTGAAATTTGCTTATTCTTTTTCTGCTCCCAAGTGATATCATCTGCTGTTAATTACCATTTCTTTTTCTTTTCTTTTTTTTTTGGCCTTTTTCGGTTACATGTAATATTGGGCATCTTCCATGCATCGAATGGAGAGAAAGCCATGTTAAAGAACACATACTAACTATATTTAACTGTCCTTACCATTTTTAATAAAAACTTACTTTATATATAGCTTTTCTTTGAACATTACTTTATATATAGTTTAAATATATGGCCTTTTACAAAAAAAAAAAAAAAATTATCTTTAAAAGTTGTCATTTTTCACTGTTAAGAAACCAACTTTCCTAAAAGTTTAAGCTAATGGGTGAAGGCCCATGGTTGGTTTTATAATCTAACATGTCCCCTCACGCAAATGCCTGTTCAAGCTTGAAGCGTTGATAATGCACAGGACCATTTTTTTAATATTGAAAGTGAGGGCTGTTGAGATTCAACTCCTAACCTCTTGGTCACAATGCTCTGATATTATATGTCAAGAAACCAATTTTTTCAAAAACTTAAGCTGATGGGTGAAAGCCTAGGATTGGTTTTATAATTGAACATTCACTTAACCACTATAACTTTCCAATTTTTCAAAAAATCACTTTGGAAAAATTTAAAATTTTTCGATCAACCTCATTGAATAACAATTGTACTATTGTTAGTTACCCATTTTATATAGATTTTAGATTCTCTATTAAGTTTGATAATATAATCTTTTGAAAATATTAAAATACTTATGTTAATATAAACATAAAATTGGTGAAGTTTATTTTGTATTTATTTTTAAAATTGGTGAACTTTGTTGTCCATTTTTGTTATTTTGTACTCCTTCCACCGTGTGTTGGTTTCGAGTCCAACTTTTTAGGGTATCGGCGGTTGTATTGCAATCCTTTTTTCGCTAACTACCCAGAAAAAATTGGTGATATTAATCTTATGAGGAATAAATTAGCAAATTTTGCAAAGTATAAGATTCGCTTCCCGAAATAGTGCTGAAAATAAGTAATTCACAAAAATAGATAAAGAAAATAATATTTTTTTGAAATAGTCCCCAAGCGAACAAATTTGTCCCCTCGACCTTAATATATATAGTGAAAATATTCATTTCTCAGTTGTTTATACACAAAATGAATTCTATATAGTTACAATACACATCGCTATAACAAAATTCTATGTTGTTGAGATTATGTTTTACTTTGACATTTTTAACAAGAATATATTGAATTTTAGAATATGGAGACCTGATTGATAAAATTTTAAAGCTTAAGGATACCCAACTTATAAGAATTTTAAACCTTAACATGCCCCATAGTATTTTCGATAGTTAGCAACAAAGGTCACGGTACAAAAATAGGAAAAACTGCAAAAGTAAGGCCTAAGCCAACCCACATAAAGGCGTGCAGCAAGGAAATACATAATTAGCAATCATTACAGCTAAAGAACCGGAAAAAGGAAATTACAAGTGGTACCAACTATTTCTAAAAGACTACACCATCATTGGAGATGACCAGAAATAAGAAGAGGAAAAAACCAATGCAACAAATAAAGGAGGGATAGTAGGTAATCATCAAAAGAAGTGCTAACAGACCATAGCAACCCTATTTCATCCTGACTATCTACTTGACAATGATTAATTTATTTCCATCAAACATCAGCCCGCCACACCCGTTCCACGGCACAAAGATTATTAGTGTCCTTATCATTTCTACCCTCATTTACTGACTTATATTGAAACATAAGGGTATTTAAATAATAATAACTAAATCTTGAAATGCCTAACTGATAATTTTTATAATAATAAATGTGCATGGAGTTGTAGAAATACCAGTGATAGTGACAAAAAAAATGACAAATATTCGAAAACATAAAACTGCAGCGTTCCAAGGCATACAACAGTCAACACATGAAGAGAATGATGCCAAGTCCCATGATGATTTTACAATCATGAACCCTCTGTTCTTTGCCCTCAAAAGTCTCAATCCCCCCACATCTATGCTTGACCATATATATATATATACATACTCACATCGGGAAGAAAACATTATTATAAAAAGCAACAGTTTAATGCTTTAAGGGCTCCCGCCTCAGCAAGGTGTGGAGCGGTGAATATACGCAGCCTTTCTTCTTCAGGGTAAAGAGAGGTTGTTTCTGAGAACCCCCAGCCTGAGGGGTGCAACACGAGGACTTCCCAAAAGGTCACCCATCTTGGTACTTCTCTCATCCAAGCATGCTTAACTTTGGAGTTCTAACGGGATCCGATGCTTGCGTGTTGATACTGTCTTAGATGGAAGGAAACATTATTATAAGTAGTTTAATTCAGTTATATTTGATTATGAAAAATTATCATTTAGATATACTAAAGTTTGACCATTTATTATTTTGATAATTTGACTTTTTAATATATATATATAATGAGATTTCCTGATGTTTAAATAGTTTATCACTTAGATACTCTATATTGAAATTAATGAATTTTTGTAGGAATCTGACAAATTTTATACGGAGAATGCTGATGTAGTATATAAATAGGATAATATACATTAATCGTGTCAAAGTAATGATGTTACTCATAGAGAATGATAGTTACAAATTGTCATACTAATAAACAATTCTACCTTAATAATACCAATTTTGTATTGATAATAAGATTATGCTAAATGAAATCTCTATATATTATAGAGAAGGGCCTCCTCTCCGGACCCTGTAAACCTATTTCTAGCAATTTTGGAGGGTATCTTTGTATATTACAGATACCATGATAAAACAGCTTGGATAGTTCAAACTGAGTCAGACATGGATGGCGACAGGTCATGTTATAGTGGAAATCCATTTGATACATGCCCAAATACTAATGATATCTTGTTCCTATTTATAGAATGTTCAGTTTCTTGTGGGCTGTCTCGGGCTCCACTTTCGTGGATGCATCGGTTTTGTAATCGGGAGTTTTCTCTTTAATTATCGAAAAAAAGAATGTTTAATTTATTGAGTTGAGCCCACCATACTACATTTTAAGCTACTCTTTATTATAGGCTCATATACCTCATGCAGCGCGTAAATGAAAAATTAGGGAACGAAAGGTTCAACAGCCTTCCTTTAAATTCTTATTGCGAAAATAATAAAGAACAAAGAGGAATAAAGAACCTAACTAAATTCTCACCCGAAAACTAGAAAGAATACATAAATAATGATAAAAATCTATAAACAATTGAACTTCTTAAATCCCAGTCTTTCTCATATTTAAATAAAGAAGAAAACTCATCTAAAATAAAAGACCTAAAAGATAAATAAGTGACTAAAAGATAATTACACAAACAACTACTAATTATCTAAATATCTAATAATTATCTATAATCTACTAGGTAACCTAATGGATGACAAACTCTTCACGCCGTCTATCCTTATCTCGTCAAGCAACCCATCTCACCAAGAACCCAACCTGTCAAGATACGGGTTGCATCAATAACAACAACAGATCCAGTGTCTAAGCGGGGTTGGGGGTGGATGTACGTAACCTTTCCCCTTCAGGGTGACCCTGTCGAGAGACTATTTTCGAGGACCTCTAACCTTATAGGGTTGGCAAAACGAGGACTTCTCAGGAGGTCATCCATCCTGACACTACTCTCCCTAACTTTAAAGTTCTAATGGGATCGGGTGTATTAGTGTCCAATAAATAAACAGTATTTAAAATGCATCAATACCAATTTAAAAATGTAATAAGCATCAGCATTAGAGTGAGGGTGACAAGAAGGAGAGCCCAGAAACCCATAAATGCAAAGAGAAAGGGGTTTTGACGACTCTCTCGAATTTGCTGCGCAGGTGTTGTTTGAATTACAAAACTGGGTCCCACTCCCACTCACAAACTACACTATAATATAGAGAGAGAGAGAGAGAGTTAAAGAAGGAACAAACATTTTTCTTAACGTCAAAGGGCGCGTGGCACCACATGATTTGTGCTCTTTTGGTGTGTGCCTGACAGACGACCTTTGGCCCCACCACCACCCCAACCCCCTATAAAAGATTTTTTTAGCTTAGCCTCCTCCTCCTCCTCAATATATCACTGCTTTTCCCCCTTTTTGTGTTCTTCTACGCGCCCCCTACAAGCGCGTGTGTGTCAGCTTCTTAATTGAATTCAAGTTGGGGGATTTTTGTCGCCAGGTTGTCGTCTCTGGGTCTCTGCGGTGTACGGCCCCCAGCTGCTTTACCTGCTCGCCTCATCTGCCAGGATCCTATTTTGCACTACAAATGAAACCTCAGACTGCCTCCAAAATATAAAATATTTATATATATATATATATATTATTTATATTTTAGTATTCTAATTTTTTTTAATTATACAAAAATTTTAATATATTAAAATTATTAAAAAGAATCCTAAATTTTTATTTTATTAATAAAAATGATCTCCGACTATTTGATATTATTTTTCATTACCTATGCTGACGTGGCAAGACTATTTAAAAATTTGCTGCAATATATTTATCATATTACCACTTAGTTAAAAAAATAAATATAACCCCAAAGGCCTCCCCTCTCGCCACCCCTCGGGCTATTTTTTTTAAAAAATTCAAATTCTTCTTCTTCTTTATCTTCTTCATCTTATTCATTTTCTTTATTCCACTATTAATATTGATCTTTTTTTATTTAAATGCTCGAGTGTTTTACCTTTTTTTATAAATTAAAATGCATATTTTCATCTTCCTCTTTCTTCTTCTTCATTCAACTAATGAAAGCTACCTTGAGCTTTTTAAAATATTTTTTCAGTGTCATTTTTAAGATTAATTTACTGTGGTAGGTTTAAAATTTTTTTTAAATGTCATTTTTTTGCTCTTTTTTGCTTAATTTTATTTTATACAATAATATTATTCAGTCTATTTATTTTAAATTTTATGTTGTTACGATTAATTATTATTCATTTATTTTAGAGTATTATCTTTAATTTTTTTTAATTTTAAAGGAGGCAAAACAATAGATGGGGAAGATGACGAGCGTTTGAACAAAATAATATATTTTTTACTTTAAATTACCCATTTATAAAATGCAAATTTTTAATTTTTTTCATTCATATTAACCAAAACGACGTCGTTTTGGAAAGTGTAAAGAATCAGACCCAAAATGACGTCGTTCTGGTAAGTGTGCAGAATTAGACCCAAAGCGACGTCATTTTGCTTAAGGGTAATTTTTTTTTTATTTTTTCGGAGGTTCAGGTAGCCGAAGATCGTCCTTTTTATTAATACGATAATAATTCAGGGTCTTTTTTAATAATTTCAAAATGTCAGGGTCCTTTTTTATAATTAACAAAAAGATCGGGGTACTAAAATGTAAATAACCCAAAAAAGAAACATAAGTTTGCGTTCAACTCAAGCTCTATTTTTATCATTTATTTTTATCACATTATAAAAAATAGAGCTTCACTCATAAATAGAACTTCTCCACTCCAACAATGTCTCTATTTTAAACCTTATTTTTTATATTTTAGGTTATTTATAATTTCGTACCCTGATATTTTTGGAAATAATAAAAATAACCCTGAACTTTTTGAATTATTGGAAAGGCTCTTAAGTTTTTGTCGAATTAATAAAAAGACCCCTAAGTTTTTATTACATTAATAAAAAAGTCTATCTCCAACATAATAATGTTATTTTTAGTTAACAATGCTAGCGTAACAGCTGCGGCTTTATTAGTGCTACAGTAAAATGATAAAAATACTATATAATAATCATATTTTAAAACAAATTAAGTGAAAATAAATAACTTCTACATAATATAACATATTCAATTTCGTGCTTATAAAGTAAGAATAAAGGTGTTGTAGCATACTTTAGATCATTTTTTTGTAGCATTAATAAAAAGCAATTGCCACATCAACTCTGTCGATAAAAAATAACGTTATCACACTTGTGAGGTGTCTTTTTATTAATACGACAAAAACTTAGGGCCTTTTTAATAATTTAAAAGGCTCGGGGCTTTTTTATTTTTTTCAAAAATGTCGGGATACTAAATTGTAAATAACCTTATATTTTTTTTATTTATTTTAATAGCTGATGTTATTTATATTTTTGGCCAAAAGGCAAGTGCAAATATCATTAATCAAAAAGATATATACACAATACAACCAATCTCAAAAAATACTACCAAAAATCAAACCAAACCAAACCAACCCAAAAGATCCACACAATGATCATTGACAAAGTAAGTCAACAAACAACCAAAACAGCAGAAACATACCCAGTGCCTCAAGCGCTCCCGCCTACGCAGGGTCTCGGGGAGGCGGATGTATGCAGCCTTCCCCCTTCAAGGTATCAACAAACAACCAAAACAGCGACACAAAAAAATAACAATCAGAACAGGAAAGTGCCGCATCAACAAGCATTCTGCAGAAATATAAGAGCATACTATTTTTGAAATTCAATTTCATACAAACCAAGCATTGTATCGCATTGATCAACTGTGCATCTGAGCGAGTAGCAGTGTGCCCCACAGATTCTCTTGTTCCTCACATCTAAAATAAGGTATATCATGACTAAAAGACATAGTCACTTTATTTTATTGACATCCAATCTACTCCGAGCTTTTTGATTGAACCACTTTAAAGTGTCAACCAATGTATAGCCCAACTTAATGTTGCTCCAAACACATATTCTCCTCCACAAGTTATTAGTTCAAAAGCAACAAAAGAAAAGGTAATGAGAGTAGCAAAAAACACAGCGAGAAGCAACGGACCCTCTCCTTTGCAATCGATCATCAGTATTTCGACAACCCAAGACCGCCAACCAAAGGACAAAGCTGTGTCTAGGATAGTTACAAATCATTCTAAATAGTTCTCTTCCAATGACATGATGGCTTTCTCATCCTCCAAAGCCCATATGCTATATTGACGGAGAATCGATCTCCTTGAGCACACCCCATCACTGCTTGACTTGCAAAATCAGGCGAGCCAAATTTCTCAATGAGACCATTTCTAACACCAATGATCATCTTCCAAATCGGTGAATCATTGACTTTATGCACAACATTCCACAAATTATGGGATTTCATATAATATTCATGGATCCATTTGATCCAAAGAGATTCCTTACCATCAATAATCTTTCATATCAATTTTATAAAGAGATTCCTTACCATCAATAATCTTCCATATGCCCAAACCACAAAAATCGAGATAAGATGCATTGAATCTCTTTAATTACAGTCTTAGGTAGCCAAAATATATTACAACAGTATGACTGGATACTAACAAGGACCGATCTAATTAGTTCAAGTCGACCTGCATAAGAAAGCTTTATGTGATGCCATGATAATATCCTCATCCGTATTTTAGTAATCAATTAGCCAAACTGATTTACTTTCAATCGAGCACTAGATATTGCAACCCCAAAGTACTTTATGGGAAGATACTCTTCATTAAACCCAACATATCAAAAATCTCCTTTCGAATCACATCACTAACCCCACCAAAAACAATGGTCAACCTCATATGATTCGCTTTTAGCCCCGAATAGCTCGAAAACTCCTGAAAAGCCTTCCATAACACCCTAATCGATGCAACATCACCTCAAGCAAATAAAAGAAGGTCATCCACAAATATAAGATGCTTCAGTTTAAGCTTAGCACATTTCGGATGAAAATTATAATCTTTAGAATGATAAACTTGACTTAGCTTCCGCGAGTCCCTCCAGGGAACCATTAAGTTGGATCGAGTAGGATGGTGTGGCAATGCATTCCATGATTAGTTGAACAATTATTAAAGGGAACTCCAACCAATGTAGACCTTTAGCAATGAATTCCCATGCGACGAATCATACGATTTACAGATATCCACTTTAAGAAAGCAATGGGACGAGATATTACATCTGTCATAATGCTTTAAAAGTTCTTGACCCAAAAGAATATTATCAAAGATGGACTAGCCTTTCACAAATGCAGCTTGAGAAAATTAGTAATTTTCCCCATCACCAATAACAATCAATTGCCCCGAAGCTTAGAGATGATTTTGTAAATCATATTACAACAAGCAATCCGTCCAAAGTCTGCCACAGTCTGAGAGAATCAATCTTTGGGACAAGGCATATCGTTGTAGCATTGATACATTTCAATAATCTCCCTTCCTCAAAGAAATTATGAATGGCATGACAAACATCGAGGCCTAAAATATCCCAACAAACCTTGAAGAACTTGGATGGAATATCGTCTAGGCTAGGAGCTTTCGAGTTTGGAACTGCCCAGACGACTTCTTTAATTTCTAGATTAAGTATAGGAGAAAGCAAAAGGGAAGAATCTTCAAACTCAACACTGAACCACTCCTAATGACGTTCTTTCTAATATGATGCCGCTCAATACTAGTGCCTCCTCTTTAATCATGCCAGGGTCTTCAAGGAGTTGCCCCTTTTCGTCACAAATCGCACTACAACATAAATGGCATAACCCAACAGTATAAAAGCGTTGTCTATTCACAAATAACCGCCGCATTATGTCTAGGCGACAATTGCATGACCGTTGGTCGCCGTCACCTATTCTATAGGCAACGCTTTTTCAACATTTCAACAAATAGGCAATGGTTCGCTCAAAGGCAACGATTTTAGGCAACACTTCTAGGCAACGATTAGAAAAGTGTTGCTTATACTAGGCGACACACAAAATTTGCTGCCTTCCATGGGAAACACACTATAAATTGTAACTTTACTTAGGCAATGAATTATAAACTGTTGCATATAACATATAGGGCAGTGATAAGAAGCCATTACCTTTCATAGACAATGAAACCAAGTCGTTGCCTATGGCGTATTGGGCAACATAAGAATTTTTGCATATTATGAAATGCTAGAGAAAGAATCAAAACCGCAAATGCAACCAAATGTAACCATTGCAGTTCCATCGACTAATTTTCACATTAATCAAACACTTGTACATTACCAAATATGTACATTTGAAATTCCAAGAAGTAACAACTTAATATTCAAATACAAGAAATAGTTATAACTAAAATATTCATAATACAAATGTTCATTCATGAGGCAACCTGCCATTTAACATTGTTCTCAAAACCTAAATATGTGCATCCATTTCTTCGTTATCATGTTCTCTGTCCCCCTATAGATTGCATGCCCTACAACATAACAAAAATTCCAAATTAAGCAATTTCAAACACATAATCCAAGCCACTGCTAGAGATGGCCAACGGGCCGGGCCATGGGCCCATTTTTTATGGGCGCCAGGCCCGGCCTGGGCCCGGTAGCCATTGCTTCAACTGCTCTTTTAGAGGGGAAGACAGCCGTTGCTCCCCCTCCTCCTAATTAAAAAAAATTACATTTTTTTTCCTATAAATACCTAATCCTCCCCAACCCATTTCCTCACCAAATCTTCAATTCTCTCTTCTCTCTCTATACATTCATCATCTTCGTCATCTCCATCTTCTTTAACTTTGCTAATTGCAACATTATGCTCTAAAGTTCAAAGTTCATAAAGTGTTTGCCTGAAGTTCGAATTTCATTGTTCTCTTGTTTAGGTAATTTTAGTACTACAATTTTATTTGGTTCGCCTTTTTAGCTATTTAATTTGCATTACTACTTACGTTTTATAAATACGAATCACTTATACTAATATGGCACACAACTCTTCATCATCCCCTGGAGCTAGTTGTGCTAGTTCTAGCTCTTCTCGGCCACCCAGAATCCCTAAAAGCAATAGAATTATCAAACTTAATACGGAAGAACAAACTTTTATACAACCAGGCCCATCACCTTCATACACTGATGATAGCATAAATTGAAAATTTGAACAACAACAATATTATCATGAGTCGGGTGGTGGAGGTGGAAACTCACAAACTGATGAGGAACCCACGCCCACCACCGAAGCCCAGCCTGAAAGTAGTACTGGTACTAGTAGGCGTACAACTAGTGGGGTCTGGAATCACTTTACCCTTAATAAGACAACTAATAAAGCAACTTGTAAATTATGTGACCCACCTATGACCCTTAGCCATCAACCTGGCAGTGGGACAGGCACATTAAGCAGACATATACTTAGGTTCCACCCTGAGCAATGCCCAGATAAGAGCCAACAATGTCTAGTACAGCAAATGACTGGTGCACTTACTAATTTTAGGTTCTCTCAAGAGGGCAACCGAAAGGGGCTAGCTAAATATATAATTTTGGGTGAAAGGCCTTTCAATGCCGGCGAAGACCAATATTTCGTCGACTACCTCCGAAAATGGGTGAACCCCGCCATTGTGAGGGTTCCTCAAAACACCGTAAAGTGGGACACTTTTACGAAGTACCACAGGATGTCTTAACACTTTTTGCGATGAACACGAGCATGTTCTCGTTGACATCAGACACATGGAAGTCGAAACCCGGTGTGCCTTATATGTGCATAACGGCACATTGGATCGATGACTCCTATATCGTCCAAAAGAGAATAATTCATTTTGGTTATTTAGATTATCCCCACACTACCGAGATAATTACGGGTACGATTATGTCGGCAGTCCGCGACTGGGGCATAGAGCAACGTATCTTCAGTATTACATTCAACAATGCTACCAGTAACACTGCATTCGTTACACATTTAATTAAGCACTGAGACTCATGTTAGATGGGAAGTGTTTCCATATTCGTTGCATTTGTCACATTTTGCATTTAATGGTAATGGATGGTTTAAAGGTAGTAAACGCATCCATTAACACCTTAAGATCCGTAATAATATATATTAAATCATCCAACACTAGAAAAAAAAAGGATTTAGAAATTTGTGTAGATTGCATGGCATAGAATATAAACAATTCAAACTAGATTCCTAAACTAGGTGGTCGTCTACGGTAGATATGTTAGAGCGCATTCTACTACATAAAGACATTCTGATGGAATTTGCACAGGACAATCATTCAGAATGGAGCGACTACAACCTGAACGATATACATTGGGAGACAATCGATGAAATTTGTAAATTTTTTTGCATGTTTAAAGAGGCCACGACATTTTTTTCGGGTTGTTACTATCTGACCATGTCTCAAGCAATATCAAGATTACTTGATATTGTAAATTGGATGGCGGGTAATGAATCCAACCCCATTTTGTTCGAATTGATTAAGGCAATGAAAGAAAAGTTTGCTAAAAATTATTCTGAACTACCCCTTACATACTGCTTAGCAACTATTTTAGATCCTCGTTGTAAACGCGGGGGTTTAAACTTGTTTTGCCAATATTTTTTTAAATATTTGTATTCTAGTCTCAATATCGACACTTTCATTGCCGAAGTCGATAACGACTTGAACAGTTTATTTTTCCACTATTCCCGAAAATTAGCGTACAATAATCCACATCCTAGAACTACTGCAGTAGGATCTTCCACATCTAGTGGAAGTAGTTCACACACGTCATATTCGTGGAAGATGTTGGAGCAATTTACGCCCACAGTAGCTCCCACGTCATGTGACGAGCTAGATTATTATTTGCGGACACCGTTGCTCCATATTTTCGCGACTCCGGCCAACCCGTGTTTTGATCTTTTACAATGATGGAACACAAACCAAGCCCAGTATCTTGTACTTTCCACCATGGCACGTGATATACTAAGTTGTCTAGTCTCTTCAGTAGCATCGGAGTGTGCTTTCAGTCTTGGTGGCATGTTGCTTTGAGCGAAGAGGGCGAAGCTATTACCATCAAGCTTGGAGATGTCCGTGTGCTCAAAAAATTGGCTGCTAGCTGAGGCAAGGAATCAATAGAAAATGAGGCTTGATTCATCAAGCGATGAAGAAGACGACTGCACCATTAATACGTCAAACGATAGCACAGCAACCCCCCCCCCCCCCCCCCATGCAACTGATATGAATTCTTTTGTATGTCAATTATTTACTTTGTATTTTTTGATAAACAAATTTGTACTTTTAAATATTAGGCTCCAACTGCGTTGTATTTGTACTTGTTACATTATTTATTTACCATTATTTACTATTACTTATTGTATATTTTATTTTATTACATATATTTAGCATTATTAGTGTTTGGGATAAAATGTATTCGTATCTCATATTATTTATCAACGAATTATAATAATTTTAGTACAAACCGACTTTGTATTATTTAAATTTTGCATTTTTTTAAAGCTGACGAAAAATGGGCCAACCGGGCCCGCCCGGCCCAACCCGCACTGTAGCGGGCCCGAGCCTATGCCTGGGCCGGGTCCGGCCCTGGAGCCCTCCAAGCCCGGCCCGACCCGACCCAGCCCATAACCACCTCTAGCCACTACATAAAGAAAATTAATGAATGTATTAAACGGGTTTTACATGGTCAGAACCCTTGAGACCGTAAGACAACCATAGACCCCAATTTGATTTAATGATGTGAACCTAAGTCTAGTATTTAGGGTAGAAAATTAGAAATTGCTCCACTCTACACTAAATTTTAGTGGAATGATATAGTGACATTCCAAACTCTTGGAGTTGAATCATAATAAAATTTTGAATTCCAAAATATTTTAGACTGGATTTAGAATGTGGATGATTCCAACCCATCCCAACAAAATTACACCTTGTAGATAATGTCTTGAGGAAGAGGCTTGCCATGCTTCTTGTCCCTCAGCTTTAGAACATAAACTACATGAAGGAAAGTCTGAATTTATACGTAATGCAAACATAGCCCCAGTGGGCAGTGTAATTGTTAAGCTTACAACAAGAGAGAGATTATGGAATAAGTTTCAATCTCAACATATGGTTTGGGGCTCCAGAGTCTATGATCCAAAAAATGCTAGTCATTACCCAAAGTAGGTGTTCTATTTCAACAAAAAAATTATGAACTATTTATACTTAAGATGTTTAAACTGGTAGATTAGAGGAAGAATATAGTGCTAAAAATTTAAACAGATAGTTTTGTATTATTGATTGGGAGTTGAGGTATGCTAGTAGATGCTTGCATTATTTTGATGTCAACTGAGATGAAGGAAAAAAGGAATGTGTGAAGTTTTTGGTGGTTGGGTTGTCAGAGAGCTAATTTACTAAGTTATTCCCTAATCTCGATCTTAAGATATGCCAGTAGTTGTTTGTATTTCTCTTTAACTGAGTAAAACCAATGCACTTGGTTCAAAACTATAAAAAAAATGGAGAATTATTTTACACACTGTAGGGTGTAAGAAATCATCAACCTACATATACTCTATTAAAAGGGCAATTTTCCCCATTATCTTGAGTAAACCAAATATGAGCATATTAAGAACAGCCATATTATCCTCTTTCTCTAACTTATCGTCAAACCACTGGTAAATGATGTAACAATAATCCTTATTACCCTCTTTTGATGAGAAATACATTTGGCAAATGAACCTACAACCCCCCTAATGTTAAACTATTCCCTTTAACTTTCATATTTGGTCATTCACTCTGTGAAGAACTAATGTTATTTGCAGCATAAAGTCCAACTATGATAAAGTGAACATCAAAATAAAAATGGATTTGCCAGCTTGCATTTCCAAAAAACATACTACCACATTTGCATTCATTAAGGACTTCCAAATGGATTAACATCTTTCCACTATGGAAAAAGAATCAATTGTCAGCACTTTTTTAAGCATTTGCTGGGGCTTTAAAGCGCTGGCAAAGCTGAAACCGGCACTTTGCCAAAGCGCTAGGGATGTGAGCGTCAGGACAAAGCGCCGGTATATTTGCCCAGCATTTCAACGACGCTTTTTACCAGTGCTTTAAAGCGCCAGCATATTTAAAAAATAATATTAAAAAATACCAGCTAATATGTGGTGGTAAGTTTCCCGCGCATTTTACCGGTGCTTCGAAGCGCGGGTATAGTTAAGAAGAATTTTTTAAAATAGTAATTTTTTTCCTCGGGAATTATATCCCGCCATTTTGTGGGCGTTTTAAAGCGTCAATAAGTTAATAAATTATTTTTTAAAACAAAATTTTGGGTGAATTTCTGTCTTATTTCCATCGCGTTGAACCGCCAAAAATATGAAAAAAGCTCACATTAGAAATAGCTTATATTAAAAAGTTACAATATCAATCATTTTATGCGAAATTAAAAAACATATTTGTATTGCATAACTGTAAATTAACCTCAAATTTATCCTAGACCAAATGATTTGAATATAAGCAATCAAAATCATAATTTCACAGTACAATATTACCGACTTTCTCAAAAAGATAACTTCGTGTCTCCCCATGAAGATAACACCAAAATATTAACAATATATAGTACTGTTTAACAACTTTCACAAAAATTTAAAGTACTAAAGAAAGCTAATCAATTTTCATCATCTTCATAATCTTTGTAACTTCATCTATCCCCATGCAAAGACTAGCCCTTCAAATACGACCAGATGAGGAGGTAGATGCCTGAAGAAAAAAATCAAGAAGTTGATTCAATCATCACAAAACAAACATCGAGTACTAATGACTATTATTCATAACACAATATTACCGAACACAAATGAAAATATTAGTCTTATCATTAAATCATGCCACCTACTTAACATCTAATAATTCACAATTACAAGTCATCTTTCAACCATATATACTATAGTATCACCCATTCACATTACATAATTGCATACTAAAATCCATAGCACCTATTCACCACAAGAATCATGCATTTAAGTTTTCAATCCCGAAATGAAAACTATTTATAGTAAAAAGTTTATTAAACTAGTAGACATACCGAATATTGATTTGTAGAAGTCCCTTGTGCATTTGTTTTCTCAATGTAATCTTCTAATTCTCTAATCTTCTTCCTTGATTGAACTAACTCCAAGCATAATGCATTCATTTGATCATTGGATGTTGAACATCCTCTTTCGTTAGCTCTCCTCTGACCCTACTCACTTCCAATGGTGTAACTCCATGTCCATATCCTCTTACTCTTCCATTGGCTTCACTTCCCGTCAACTTACGATAAACATGAGTTTCCGCATCTTTAATTGCCTCGGAAAAAGATTGTTCCCCTGTACGGTGAAATACCATATCTGATGCCTTATCCTGCATAATTGATCAAAGAAATAAGTAAATGGTTGAATATTTAATATATGAATAAAGTATGAAAGAAAGGAAGATATATAATTGAATAGACCGTGAATTGCTTAGATGACACATCAGGATAAGTACCATTTCTTGAAGCATGACAAATCCCATACCACTCTTTATTTCCAAGTTTCCTATTATTTTTTGTTATCTATCATTAAAAAGAAACAATACTAATTTCCCTTCAATAATAAACAAATAATTTATCAAATTCATTTACAATAACTCACTCACTAGAGAAGTTTGAATAGAGTTCTGTTCGCAAGGATTTAATGTCATGTATACAATGGAGAACATAACTTAGAAGAGGAGATAAAGCTTATAGAACTCTTATTTATGCAGATATGGGTGGTGGTTCACTACTACATGCATCTTTTTTGAAATGATCTTATGTTAGAGAATGATGTAATGTAATTTAGCTGCACTTTTGTAATTTCATGTTCTTCTGTTTTTATGTTTTGTTTTTTTTTTTCTTATTTGAGAGTGTGTCTGTTTTGTAATACGTTCCGACGTTATTTATCAAAAAAAAACAACTCACAAATTCATCCTCTAATATTGCGTATGTTTTTGACCCAGTTGTATGCGGATGTAGTTGGAGGCTTCGTGATCTTTTGCCAATCTTAGAATATTTCTATCAAAGTCATTTCAAAAACATCAATCATTAGAGTTATATCTTCATACCAATAAAATTATAAAATAAGTATTAGGTGCCAATATAATATACCTGTCTCTTAGGTGAGAACCAATAGTGAACAAGTTCAAGCCATTATTCTTAAGGAATACCATCTGCAGCCCTTTGGTCTAAACTTTCACGAGTAGTCATGAAATTCACAAGTTTCACTTTTAAATCGCATCTGAAACCCCTCCATTTCAATCCGACTCTAGACAAAAATTTTTTGTCCACATCAACTCCTTCTCGTATCACAAACTTTTTCTGCAACTTCAAGGATTAGATAAAAAGATTTGAAGTTCTAGATATAATAGAAAAATCTTGTATCTTACCCTTATCAAACAAATCAAATTTGCCTTCAGTGTTTTATGTACTTTATGCCAACTCTCATAACCAATTGAACATAAGCCGGGCTTTTTACCAACATTAGCCAGAAATATGTTAAACAAGGTTCCTGCCTTCTTAATTGGTTGGTCCCTCAAGTTCAATGGTACTAATACTCGTTCAAAGCTAGGTAAAAACCATACTCGATCTGATTTCAACCTTCCATCTCCTATTCTTGTTCCTCCATCTTTATCTATTAACAATAAAATAAAGTTTAAGTCACATAAGCTTAATAGACACAATAATAAACAACATTTATAACCCGAGCATCATACCTATGATAAGAACATGCTTCTTATCATCAAATCCAGCCGTAACTTCAAGTACAGTGGGTGATATAGGTTAGGAGATGTCAAATCAACTTCAGAATCTATATGTACATCCACATCTAGATGATCGCCGTCATGACGCATGTCGTCCATTTCGGGGTCATCATGTTGAATTGAAGCAAAATATTCTTCTATCGTTTGCGTGTTTCGAAAAGCCATTACAAGTCCTATAAAAAACTATCATAACATATAATATCATAAACAAGTAAAAATGGTTAAAGCAAATCTTATTGCACACCCAAACATAACACGTCAAAAAGATATCACATAAGAACAATTCGTAGGTTAAACTACATAAAAATGGTTCAACAAAGTAAACACGTAAGGAGCTAAATAGCCTCATTGTCCTCGTTTGCATCCACCCTAGACCAAGCATTTGGATCGCTAAAAGAAACCTCATCAACTCTATCTGAAGGCAAGCATTGGGGGTATGCCTCATCATCTAAACTTTCCAAATTGGAGCCTAACCGATAAGAATCTCTTGGCTTTATCCTTACTACATGTTCCCAACTTATGTCCCTCTCATCTTTAACATAGAACACTTGATTTGCCTGAGATGAAAGAATGCGGGATCATCTTGCAACCTTTCATTGATGTGTGCTAGATTAGTGAAGTTCAATAAAGTAAACCCTCATTTATCTCTCTTCAATCCACGATGTGTTCTTATGTCCACCCAGTCACAATGGAATAGCACAACTTTGTAATTTGCATAATAATAGAACTCAATAATATCTGTGATCTTCCTATAATAAAGCTTACGATATGCTTCAACAGAAACACCAAAATTTTGAGTCTTTCTATGTCTATCTCGACATTTAGTGTGAAAGCTATATCCATTGATGATAAAAGCTTTCATTCTTTTAGCAACATTATTGGGACCTCGAACAAGAGCCTTTAGTACATTCCCTTCGTCATTACTTCCATCCAGATGGGCCACCTACAATATTATAGAATCTTATAAGAACGTAGTTATCTTGGCAATTTTATTACATGACATATATTTACCAATAGTTAAATAACATTACCATTGTTTTAATGTATCTGGGAAATTCTTCTGATAACCACCTTTCCTTAATCCTATCATTAGCTCGTTTAGGACGTAAGGACATAACTCTCTACACTTATCTTCCAAAAATGTGCAGCACATTAACTTTTCAAATTAGACCATCTCACATTTTCACTTGTTATTATTAAGAAAAAGAAAAGCATGTGTCAAAAACTAACCTACGCCACTTGCGAATTACATCATGCTGGAGAATAACAAAATGATGTGCTTGTTTTAAGCTTTTGTCATCTAAAGTAACAACTTTGACCTTCCCGATTGAACAACCAACAATATTAAACCAGTACTTGTTCGTATCAAGGATACTATCATCATTCCTTCGTGAATGATTAAATGCAGTCTCTACCCCATCAAAATAACTTGAACAAAAAGTGAGACATTCTTCTGCAATATAACCTTTAGCTATTGACCCCTCGGGTTGTGTTCTATTACGTACATATGCTTTTAAGCGGGCCAAAAAACTTTAAAAGTGAACAAAAGTAACAATTTCAAAAATATGAATTGAATTTAAACTAATACTATGACAAATCATTGATTACCTTTCTATTGGATACATCCATCTGTATAGCACAGGTCCACCATGTTTTGCCTCCTTTGCTAAGTGTATAATCAAATGAACCATTATGGTAAAGAAACTAGGAAGAAAGACCCTCTCCATGAGGCATAATGTTTTAATTGCAGTAGCCTCCAATTTATCAATCTGTGGAATACTAAGCTCCTTTGCACACATGGATTTGAAGAAAGACGATAACTTGGAAACTAAATTCACAATATCATAATCCTCTACGGCCCTTAATGCAATCGGAAGTAAGTCTTGCATTAGAATATGACAATCATGACCTTTGAGGTTGAACATTTTTCTCTCTTTCAAATTAACATATCGAGAGATATTAGATATATATCCATCAGGAACCTTGATACGTTTCAACACTGTCAACAAGCGAGTCTTCTCATGAGGTGACATGGTATGACATGCATTCGGTACGGAATACTTACCATTTGGTAAGGGGACTATATGAAGATGAGACTTAACATTTAGAACTTCAAGGTCTTTCCATGCCTTTAAATTGTTTTTACTTTTCCCTTCAAGATTCAATAAAGTACCAAGCAAATTATCACAAACATTCTTTTCTATATGCATTACATCTAGATTATGGCGGAGAATATTGTACTCCCAATATGGTAAATCAAAAAAAAATGCTTCATTTTTTCCATATCTGTACCTCATCCCTCTCATCGACCTCTACACCAATTCAACCATTACCATATTGAAAATTTGTTCCTTTCGGTTGTCTTAAAACATCTGTGCCAGACGTCGTATTTGGAGCACATCCTCTCTCTACTATCCCATCAAAATTATCATTGTCATATCGAAAAGGATGATTATTTGACAACCACTTACGATGACCCATGTAGCGAAACTTGTGTCCGTTTTCTAACCAAATGGCATGAGTTGACTTGGCACAACATGGACAAGCAAATCGACCCTTCATACTCCAACCAAACAAATTTGCATAAGTAGGAAAATCATTTATAGTCCACATAAGAGGTACTCCCAATTTGAAACTTTGTTTAGCAAAGGCATCAAATGCATCAACTCCCTCCCATAACTCTTTCAACTCTTGTATAAATGTTGGAGATAGACATCAATATCCATACCAGGAGCCTTATCACCTAGTATTGTCATCGAAAGAATGATTGAGGTTTGTTTCATACACAACCAAAGTGGAAGGTTATAGGGGATCAACAATATTGGCCAAACACTATACGTTGTGCTCATTAGCCGAAATGGATTAAAGCCATCACCAACTAGTCCGAGTCTCACCAACCTTGAAACAGAAGCAAAATCAGGATACCTAGCATCAAAGTCCCTTCATGCCAAAGCATTAGCTATATGTCTCAAAATTCCATCATTAACACGACCATTGTGATGCCATCTCATATCCCAAGCTATTTTAGATGACATGTAAAGTCTTTTCAATCTCAGAATCAAAAGAAAATAACGTAACACCTTAGCAGGCCTTTTCTTTTTTGGCTGCCTCTCTATTTCTTGTGATGTCTCAACCACATTATCTTCTTGACTATTTTGCCATCGAGATAAGCCGTATACATCACACATTTCTTTATTCATTTTATCGCCCCAGTATAGCATGCACTCATTAGGACAAGCATCAATTTTGAAATAGTTAAGACCTAGATCTTTGGTCATCAGTACCAAGACGAAGGGAATGGACCAATTTGAGGAAATGCGCTGATTAATAGTTCAAGCAATATATCAAACATTTTTGCAGGACAACCAAACATGCATTTCAAGTGAAATAGGTGCAAAATAAAGGACAATTTTGAATATCTATAGCATCTAGAATAAAGCTCTTCATTAACTGCCTTTAGTAGTTTAAGATAAGGATTTTCATCACTAGAATGCATTTGAGGTTGATTTTCATGTAGTGGGTCATCATGATTATACTATCCTTCAATTTCATCCATATTGTCTTCCATTCCAACTCTAGGTTCAGTCCTTAATATTTGATCATTGATCCCAACAGTATCTTGCAGTAGCCCCGAATATCAACTGGCTTTATGACATGTTGAGTAGAATGTGAGACTTGATTAAAGTGACTTTGATGTAAACTTGGGAAATTATTAACGGAATGACTTATCTTATCCCTATGAACCACCCATTCTGTATAACCAGGTAAAAACCCATGCCACAGAATATGTTGCCAAATTATATCCTTCGGCCAACGCTTGTGGTAATTAAGTCCACATTTTCAACATGGGCATTCTATATCTTGGACACCGGGCACATTACTTTCGGCAAATTGAATGAATTGTTCAATTCCTTCTATATACTCCTTACTCAAACGTGGTTTATCTATCCAACTTTTATCCATTTCATATATCTATTGAAGTTCTGTAAACAACCAAATAAAAAAATATAAATTATATTATAACTGAGCATTATCAATGTGATTATATTGAATGACTACAAATATTTCTTCCATTTTGACTATTATAAGATAATATAATCACATAAGTATAAATTTGCACTCAAAAGAAAATTTTCATTCATTTATCACAAAGATACTACCATAAAACTACTAATAATCATTTAACTTTCCAAATAAACACTAAAAAAAAAAAAAAGATAAAAGGAAAGGGAAAGGAAAATGTTATTTTGTAGCAATACACTTGAATGAACAACAGAACTAGTTAAAATCAGTAAACTTTAGTTGCAAAAAACCTACAAACTATAAAAATCTAGATGTTTACATCTACTACAACAATTATCTAGTTCTGGGTAGCCATTTCCAAGACTTCACATATTCGATATGCACAAGTCAACAATTCAATATAGAACGTAATGACAACAAAATCAAACCCTTAATCAACACAAACCACAAAATCAGACCCTTAATCAACTCAAAAAAAAAAAAAAAAATTCAAACCCTTGATCAACACAAACACAGCAAAACTCCCCTATCCAACAAAATCTCAACTATAATCTCCACCATCACAATAAAACACTAAGAATAAACAAAAAAGATCAAAAAGTATCAAAAAATCACGATTTAAACCTAGTATCAAAATAGATTTGAAGTTATGCAACGCACCTAGTAAAAATTATAAATCACATTATTATTAAACATTAACAAAATTGATTATACTTAGTGCTCACTAGTCAAGTTAAATAATTTTTTATTCATTTTGATTACACTAAAGTAATAAAATGCATTTATACACAATCAACACTAATAATTAAAGAATTTCATTAGTTTGCTAAAAAAATTACAACTATAAACTATTAAAAATCCATTAACTATTCAAACGCAGCCTACACAATAACAAATTTCATGCACATGCCAACAATCAATTTATCACAACCATTAAAAGACCATGTCAAAAATATATAATATTTATATATTTACATACTAGACATAACATCAACAAGATTATTTAATTTCTAAATTAAACTTTAAACTAAAAGGAAAAAATAATCAAACGGTCAAATTTGGTTCACCTTTGTCGGGAAGATTGTTGTTTAAACCGAATGATTTCAACCAAATATACAAAATCCTTGATGCTACTCACCCACTGCAATTGAGAAATTTGGTACTAGTGAGGCTTGATTTTTGTTGCAAATATGAAGCTTAATAGAAAATAAGTAAAAAAAAAAATTTGCAAAAATTGAAATATTACCAGGTTACCTCCGATTTAAGGCGAAATTATACCATGACTCTGTAGAACACTGTCAGGCGTTGCTGGGTGACGTCAAAATTGACTTCAAGCGGGAAAAAAGCCAAGACCAAGGGATTAAAGGAGAGAGATTCTGAGAGGGAGAGACAGAGCGAGACAGTGAGAGGGAGAGACAGAGCGAGAGGGAGACAGTGAGACGCAAGCGGAGAAAGAGAGAGATGAAGAGAGTCAGTGAGAGAGAGAGGGAGAGAGACGCAAATGGTGAGTGAGGGAGGGAGGGAGATGCAGAGAGCGTGAGGGAGAGAGTGAGGGGGTGGGGGAAGTGAAAGGGGCGGGATTAGGGTTAGGGATTTTTTCTTTTTTTTTTTTAACTTAATGTCGGCGCTTAAAAGCCCCGGGAAATATAGAATAGGCGCTAAATATTTTGGCACTTTTAAAAAGCGCCACAAAAAAACACACCATTAACCGCGCCTTTTTTGTAGTGTTCACCATTAGAAATGTAGAGAATTTAAACTTCCCAGCACCGCAAATTTGAAACCCGAAATTTATAAAACTCCAAAATACAAGTCACCACTTCATTTATTGTGCCATCTTAAATTCAATCTCCCCACTAATTTTAGTTTCATATTATTTTCTACATGGAAGTTCCATAGAAGAATATCCTTCAAGGAGCCCACTACAAATCACTCAATAGTAAATACAAATTACACCAAATACCTTGTATCACTCAACACTTTAGATAAACCCATTGTATATAGTAGAACTGAAATCACTTTATGAAACCCTTGGAAATTACTCTCCTTTGAAAAATAATAATGACAATCACAGGATAAATGAGGAGAACGCAAACTACCACAATATTTTAACTTAAGGTTCAGTAACTTTCCCACAACTATATTCATGATATTCATGATACAATATACTTGACCCCAATCATCATAATAGTTTTGTACCTACTCTATTCATACAATATCCAATAGAATGCAATAACCATCTCAAGAACGCAATAACCATACTAGCTATTGACTACTAGTGCAATCCTAAAAGAATTGCCTTTAGGTATAAAATCACCTCCATGGATATAATAGTCAAGAAGTAAATTTAGGATGTCAAACACGTATTTCGTTTAGTACCACAATCAATACTTCTCATGTAGACATAAGATTCGTCATATGACTCGACTTGCTAGGACACTTCAAACTAGAACAAGAAAGTAGAAAAACATATAAACAAAATTTACAAACAATAATCTAAATCAACAAGCAATAATATATACAATAATCTCAATAATTATGTGCATTTGCCTCTTCAAATCATATTATGACATATCTTACGCAATAGAAATTTAAGCTTTTAGCAATTAAATTCGAAATTGTGACAATAATCTCAATCAACAAGCATTTACAAATAATAATTTTTACCAACAAGCATCCCTAAACAAGCAATATCTTATAACTTTGTTAGGGATTCATTCTACAATATTCAACGCATCAGGCATCCGTAATATATCAAAATAAGGTTTGGAAGACACTAATGCAAGGCCAGGCTAGCTGAGTGAGAGGTGGACCATCATTTTCAGCTAAAGAAGGCGGCCGCCATTGATGTCGGCCACCAGCACAAGGCAGAGGATGGCTGAGAGGACATAGACACTACTACATAATTGGACATAAGCAGCGGTTCTTTTGCAGCGGTTCTGAAACCGTTGCATAAATTTATTTTATGCAGCGGTTTTGCAACGTTTATAAAACCGTTGCATTACATGATATATGCAGCGGTTTTAAACCATTGTATTAGGACCCTATTATGCAGCGGTTTTTACCATTTTATGCAGCGGTTTTAAACCGTTGCATTAGGTTCCCTTTTATGCAGCGGTTTTGACTAGAACCGCTGCATTAGGTCCCCATTATGCAGCGGTTTTGACCAGATTATGCAGCAGTTTTAAAACCGTTGCATTAGGTCCCCATTATGCAGCGGTTTTAAAACCATTGCATAAGCTTAGTCATATGCAACTGTTTACAAAACCGTTGCATAAAGTCTAAAAAATTTTGTTTTATTCACAAGGTAACCAATAATATTGCGTTTAAAATTTGTAGGTAAATTAAATATTAGTATATTTAAACGTGAAACAACTAAATATAACTACATAATTTGCTTATTTCCGATGACTTGTCAAGATAGATAATAAAAACCATCGTAAATGGTATAGTAATATTATTATCATGGGAAATATCAGTTGTCATGGAAGTCCTCCTCGGAAGTCCTCACTCCTCAGGTTGGGTGTACTCGAAAACAACCTTTCTTCTAGGTAACACCCTGAAGGGGAAAGATTGCGTACATCTATCCCCTCAGACCCTACTTAGGCGGAAGCCCTTGTGGCACTGGGAATGTTGCTTATCCCATACTTTTAAAGTATTTGTCCCCTTAATTTTAGATGTTCTTTTTACTTCGACCTGTTCTCTCCCCCGTCTATATCCTAATTTGAGTTAGAGTTATCAATTAAAACTTGGTGTATAAATGAGTATGAGTTAATTAGTTTAATAATCAACTCGGTGTTGCATTATTAACTTGACTCGTTTCAATTATACTCGATAATTATTCGCTTTACATACTCAAATATAAATTTCGTTTATATTACTCAAAGCAAAGTAATTAATTATGTTAAAAAAATAGCTTTTAATTCAAAATAAAATCAGTAAAAACCCAAAGCAAACATCCCGCATCTCTCTCTCCCCATCTCCTGCCTCTACCCTAACCCCCCCTCTACCCAAAGCAAAGAGTTTTTGTATCGCGAGTTTTGCTCGCTACTTATCAGAAAAAAAAAAAAAAAAAAAAGACATGGGAGAGCAACAAATTGCAAAGGAGATGAGAACTGGTTACTCAATGGTTGAAAAGTTGGTCCAAATCGAGTATTCAGATGATAAGAGCCCAGAAAGTCTTTATTTAGTATGATCAGTAAGTACAATATGAAGGCATCACGTTAGAGAGAAGTTATATTAATATAACAATAACTTGAAACTTTTTATTAATACTACAAAAACTTAGGACCCTTTTGATAATTTAAAACGATCAAAATCATTTTTATTATTTTCTAAAAATATCAAATACTAAAATATAAATAATTTTAATTTTTAAACCAAAAAATTATTTCATTATGTATTAATATTAATTTTACCTAAATAAAAAAAAAAATATATATATATATATATATAAACCCATCTCAAGCACAGCACACCCCCCCCTCCCCCCGCGCGGGGCTGTGTCGCCTCTCTCTCGTCATCTCCCGCCTCTACCCCCACTCATCACCCGCTCGACCTGCCGCTGCTCGTCTCTCTCTCCTCATCTCCCTCCTCTACCCCCCACTGCTCATCTCTCTCTGCTCATCTCTCTCTCGAAAGCCCTAATACCCCGCCTCTCATGCTTACGTCTCTCTCTGCTCACGCGAAATCGTTGCTCACCGACAACCGTCCTGCTCACCGACCTGATTCGAGGTTCTTCAAGGTAAATCACCTAAATAGAACATTAATATGTTGACATTGCTTTTTGAGCGTCTGATTTCTTATATGTTAGGGTTTATTAGTTTAAAGACATATTAATTTTGACATTACTTTTACTGTTGATATTGTGTGATTACATAGACATGGTTGTTGATGTTGCTACTGACATTAGAAATTTGTCAATTTAGTTCTCTATTATTTAAGTAGGGTTTTATAATGATAGGATTTTGTCATTTTAGTTATCCGTTGTTTTAGTTCAAACTTTAGAGTTAACCCTAAACTCATTTCTGAATGACATTATCGATTGTAAAGTGGGGTTTATAGTAATGGAACTTAAACTTATGACCTCTTATATGTATTCTCAACTTTGGATACGGTTTTGTCACTAAACCAAGACTTTATTGGCTTATATTTCAAAGTATCATATCAAGTTATTAAAAAAAATAATATAGTTCTTGTATACGTGTGTTACAACAGTTTAGGGTGTAACCTAGAGATTAGGGTTAGGGTTAAGAAAAAGAGTTAGATGAGAGAAAGAATTAGAAGAAGGGGATGAGAAAAGAGAGAGAGATGAGAGGGGAGTAGTTTTCTTCATTAGCTGCTAACTAATTACACCCCTTTCTATTTATACTACTAACTCACTACTAAAGGTTATTACAAGTATTATTATTGTACGTATCAATACCCCCCGGATGAAAACGTCCTTGTCCTCAAGGAAGAAGGTAGGATAACGAAGATATAACTCATAAGAACTAGCCTTGGCGCCAAAATATCTAAGTAAGCATATCAACCTACTTACACAGTTCAAGCTTATACTAAGGACTTACTACTTATTACATCAATATTATTCTAATTACAATCTTTCATAAGCCCCATCTATAGGAATCATGATAGCTGCATAAGTATGTTGGTTAGTTGACGTTGCCTTGGTGCATTGAACTTGAGTAACCGCCATTAGCTTAGGACTAGTATAAGTACTTGAGTCTTGCATTGTAATTCATATATGATGAATGATGAATGAAGTCTAAATTGAGGTTCAATTGATTGCACTTGACTAAATTGAGGTTCTAAGCAAATTTGAGAGATAAGATTACGTACTTCTCACTCTTATCAGACACTACTTTGATAGGAGCTTGTTGAGTCATTAGGTTTGTTGTTGTCGCTGCTGTTGTACTGTAAGAGATTTTCTTCAATGAAAATGGCAATTAAAACTCTAATTTGCTTTTCCTATTCGCATTGAATTTTCTTTATTGTATTGAGTTACTAATATGTCATGGATTATTGACTTTTTGTAGAAAGGTGATGCGAAAGTTATGTTAGGTATTTTGAAATGGCTTGCTCAAATTATGAGTTGATGATTTTCTCTTATTGTATATTATTGCATATTATGGCATATGTTAAAGAGGAGATATGTATATCTTATATATATGCATATATATAAATATTTGTGAGTATCACTCTAAGACAATGTGATATGTAGATTAGTTAGTTAATTAAAATATTTGACGAACCACCAACTTGTGGGGGTGGTTACATATTAATATTATTAGAATACTTAATTAAAATTTGGACCATTTCTTGATACCTGATTGTCACCCTTGAACTCTAGTGCATTTATGGATAAGGACGTTTTTAGAGTGGGGGGATTCTTTTAAGTGATTTAAGTGAAAAATATAAGATACATTTAAGTACTATAAATTACATAGAGTTATTAACTTTATTGGTCTTAAATTTTTCTAAATTCATTTAATTGATTTAATATTGAGTTGGTTTATGGCATGACATTATAAATAAGGTATAACTTTTTACTTCATTTCTTTGATGTAGAAAGAAGTTGAGGAACATCAATCCAGGATTGATTATGAGGGATGATCAAATAGCCAAAGTACAGATGCATTTGATGAAGTAATGGGTGATGAGCATCCAGTTCGTATCCGTCTATTTGGGAGGGGTGTTACCAAGAGAGATCTTAAAGAGAAGGTTCAAGTGGGTGGATTTCAAGTTCCAACAGAGGTTATGGAGCCCGTGAAGGCTGACATTAAAGCTGAACTGACGAAAGAAGTTATGCAGGAACTGATCTCTAGACTTGCCTTAGTAATCCCAAGTTTAAGCAATCTTGATCTTTATGTACTTCAAACCTTAGTAGGAGGATCACCTGGAAATGGTCATAGTACTGCTCAGGTGCTGCAAATGAGGTATATTAGTGCTTTAGTTCTATTTTTAACTCAAAAATTATCATATCTCTCAATGATTCTTCATGTAAAACTAAAGAAATCATTTGTTCCTACATCTCTTTTGTTGTATAAGACTCTAATACTGCTATGTCATGACCCGAGGTGGGCTCGGGTTATGACTTAGAAAGAAAGAGAGTTTGGGAGAGAGAGAATTGAGAAAGAGATGAGATAGAGATGAGAATTCGAGGGAGAAGTAGAGAGAATAAAGGGAGAGTAAGAGAATTGAAGTGTTGATATTATCATTGAATGATCTCCAAAGTACAATTACAACTCTTTATATGAAGTAAAACACATAACTATCAATGTAACAACTCAACTAAACAAGAATATCTATCTCAACAACTATAACAACCTCATGTATCTAATTACAACTACTTCCAACTAAATCTTATCACGTCAATTCATGACATGCTACTTATGCTTATTTTATATGTTTTTGGTGTCAGGGTGCTGAGGATCTCGATAATGTTGATGGACACGCGGCCAATAAAGGAACATAGTGTGGAGTTTATGGTTATGAATAATGTACTTGATGTGGTTGAATGTAAATTGTGTTTTCTGATATTGACTTGGTGGTTATAGACCTTTGTGGGTGTAGGACTTTTTTGGCTTTAATATGTAAAGCTTGATATATTTTGAGGTTTAGACTTTTATGATTAGCAACTATGTATTTCATTCACTGGTGTCTTTTAATTATCGACTATGTAATTTGTATTTGGATTATTATTAGTTTTGATATCGAGCAAGATCTTTTGAATGTATGGATGTGTTAAGATATGCTTATGGATTAAGAGGTGTTGGTTTAAAGAATTCTTGTAATGTATGTCAAAATTGAATTAATAACTACACTAGTTTTTGTACAAACCGTTGCATTAGCGATTTTAAACAGTTGCATTAGTTCATCAATAAACCGCTGCATTAGGTGAACATAACCGTCGTCCATGACTGTTAAAAAATTTTGCGATATAGGGATGAGAATTTACCCCCCTTTACAACTGTTACCCTGTTGCCAAACTAACGGTAAATAAGGCTACTATTGGGTTACAACAAGAGCCCCAAAAATACAAAGTGTCCCATTATCGTTGGGTTTGGTCTAATGTCCCTCCTTGTAGTGTTCTCTATTTCATAGCTTTATTTTTGTCACATTAACAAAAGCGATGTTAGGTTATGATTTACATCCATGAACTAGGGAATTTTAGTGTGGGAGACTCTATATATATACTAGGATGTATATGTTAACATCAGGTTTGAGAAAAAAGTTGAGACATCTTCTGTAAATTTTCAACAATATAACAGATTTATTGTGCTCCCTACCGTGGATGTCGGCTTCAATTGATCACATAAATTTCAATGTTTTTTATATTACTCTCCAATCCCCTTTGTGTTTGTGATTGCTATTTTAATTTAGGGTTTCTGTGTTTCAGTATAACAAAAATGACCACATGTAACACAAAAAGTGTTGCCTTAAGTTATAAAAGTATTACCTAAAATCTTATGTGCTAATCAAAAAAGATCTTATGTAACACTTTTTTGACTATTACTTTAAGGGTGTATTACATTTAGCCTAATGTAACCGATTTTCAAGCCTAATGTAACAGTTTTTAATAGTGTTCTCATAAGTTTGATCTAATGTAACAGTTTCTAAAAAACTTAAGGTAACAGTTATATAAGATCTATTTTAACGGTTTTTTGACCGAATGTAATAGTTTGATTAACGACCACATGTAACTATTGGTCTACATAAAGTAATAGTTTTTTTTAAAGAGTAATGTAACACTTCAAACAGCATTAGGAACGTGCACTTTCTCGGGTTGCTGGTCACTTGAAAATAGATGAATTCTGATACAATATTTTACAACACTCACCTTACGTACAAGAAACACTAAGATTAAAGACAATAAAACTTCAATTGCTGCTCCAATATAACTTGATAGGAAACATGACATTGTATTAACAAATTTAATATCTTACATTTACAATGGATTCCACATATGTAAAGAATTTAGGCTCCGTTTTTTTCGAAAGAAAAAAAGATTCTTGGAAATGGTTTTCCTACTTTTCGTTGTTTGCATACACTTTTTGATGGAAAATGCTTTCCGAAGGAAAAGCTTTTCCGTCAAAATGGGGAAAATATTTTCCTTTATAAAAGAAGGGAAGTCAATACTTCAAGTGGTTTAAAAAGTTTTGGAGCATATGTCGGTCGTAATATAGATCATATAGAAATAAATTAAACGGGATCATAGATCACTAGAGGTAGTAATGTGAGATAAAGACAGGACAAATAATAATAAGCCGGGTCTGATCATGGATAAAAGTATGTGATTCAATTTGATTTTTACTCCTGACTGTTGTTTCATATTTTAAATGTCTTACTACTCCATGATATAGTGAATATAATCATAAAACAATGTTTTCATCAATCCAAGTATAAGAAAACTATTTATTGATTTACCTTTTCTTGGAATTGCTTTTTTCTTTATAATATATGTTTTTGACAGTCTATCACTTAGATACCTGAGGTTTGATGACATATCACATAAATATCCTAACTTTTCAATATATACAATAAGATACCCTGAGGTTACAAGACTTTAGAACTCAGGTAACTTAAAGTTTAAAAATTTTATCGACTAGGTACCATTTGCTAAAGTTCGATAGATTTTTATTAGAAATTGCTATTGTGGAACATAATTATAACAATATATGCGTCATCTATCATAATAATAGGATTTTTAATTGTAAAATTCTAATATGGCACATTATTTTACGAATATGTAGATATATTCCGTCATAATTCAGTGAATATTTTTCATAATCTGCTGGATTTTTATTAAAAACATTGATATAATTATATATATGATTGAAATCACGTACCACATCAACGTTCTATGATGAAAATTGATTAGATTTTGATAAAAATTCACAATGCTCGATACCATAAAATGTTGAAAAATCAAGGGGCCTCATTGTATATTTCAAAATATGTAGGTTATCTAGGTGATAAATGGTCAAACCTTAGGTCTTTAAGTGATAAATTTCCCATTGTTTCCATTAAAAATATTTTTTTCACAACCAAATGAAGCCTATATAACTTGTAACATATAGTTTTACTATTTTATGTTAATCTTATAACAAGGTATAGTATGATTAATAAAAAATTATTTCTTTTATAACAAATAAGCAATATTATGAGGATGGAGAATTTTTTCCCCCGAAACAAACAACGGAAATCGTTAATCAGAATTTGATTTTTCTTGGAAAACCTTTTCCTAAAGAAAATGCTTTCCAGGGGAAAAGTATTTCCCCCGAAACAAAAAAAGCCTTAATTTTCCCCAAGCAATACTACAAATAATATGGAAGAATATGGTGAAGCTTGAGACTTAAACGTCCATCCAAGAAATGTTACCTGCAAATAAATAAAAATATAGGTTAAATCTATTGGAATTTGGAGGTAGCGTGCTTCAATTTTGATGTCTTGTAAAAATATCTCAATCCGCCACTTTCCTTATTGTAGTCGGATTCTAAGTCTACAATTTTTTCCTTAACCTGCAAGAATTCTTCTCTATAAATATGTTGCCTTAGTAAGCCTTAATATATAAAAAGATTTCAACTTAAAACTCAAACATGTAAGCAAAAGATTTAAATCTTTTTAATTCAAAATTGAATTTGAGTCCAACTCAAAAGATTTAAATCGCTTTAATTTAAATTGAATTTGAGTCCAACTCAAATCCAATACCCCTACTTATGCGTACATGTTGGTTATAAAACCCGAAACTCTAGGCGTTTCTCAGAGCATCCCCTCTGCTGCTCGTCGTTTTTCTTCCCCGTTTCTACTGCACCATTTTGTGCTTTCTTTATCTCTCAAAATAATTCCCTCCTCCAATACTGAGCAAGTTGGGGCGTACTCGAACCCATCTCCCCGAAATACACTGCTAAGGTGGGTGCCGTGTGAACCCTGGGAGTCTGAGTGCCGTTCATCCCAATTACCTCTGTGGGGGCATAAACGACTTAGGGAAGTAGATTCGCTACAGCGCAGCAATTATTCGGTCAATTATTTTCCTTCTATTATCTTGTTTAAAGTCAATTTATTCATCTTATTTATGCCTTCATTTAGTTACATCAATTATTTTATTCTCTTGCCTATTAAAGCTTGAGATTTACACTTCTCAAGCTTGGGATCATTCTACTCATGTTAAGTCTAATGATTTTGAGTATAAGTTTAAATATTGTGAAAGTTTAAGACTAAATACTGTGATGATAAAAGTGATTCATATCAAAATTGGATCTTTTGAAAGGTCAGAATAAATTTCTCACTTAAACTCAATTTAAGTTTCTTTGTTTATTTTGATATTGTATAATGACTGCTCATTATACTATATGTTTACCAATAATCTAAGTCATTTATGTATAATGAGCAATCGTACCAAAATTAATGTTGATTTTATTGGCCCTAAAATCTAGTTTCTTCAAGATAATAGAAAAATAAAATATTATAATATGTGAATGGACTAGATGAAATCCTTCTCAAGGAGATTTGAAGTTTATTTTATACTTCCAAATAATAAAGTGTTTGAAGGGTCAAACAATGATTTTAACAAAGGATACTAAAATGATGAAGGGATAGACATTCTTTATATATTAACTTTTGGGAAAGTGAATAAAATAGGTTGAACTTCTTGTAATATTAACAAATGATTAGAATCATGGCTTGCTAGGCTTGAATGTGAGAACTTGACCTTAATTGAAGGAATTAATAGCCCTCTTGAATTCATGCTTGGAAGTGACATCACAATTTAATTGTCCTTCGTCACGTATGAATTTGTTTATGATAAAGTTTGAATGTGTGGAAAATCATGTTGATGAAATGCTTAATTTCAGCACGAGTGTGAAAGCTGTAAATGCCATGCTTGATATGAAAGACCTAAGTGAGCCCAATATGATATTTGGTGAGAAAATCACTAGAACACTTGAGGGGTTTAACTCTTGACTATGTGGCAAAAGTCCTTGGAGGGTTTGGTCACTTTGATGATATTCTACATAACCTAAGTCTTCACTTTTAAAAGAGAAAAAGTGATATTGTCACAAGCTATATATGCTAAGATGTTAAATAGCATTATGTTTTAATAAACAACACTCATCCTGATATATTATATGTCATTGGTAGTTCTACCCTGTATACCTTGATCCAAATGGTGAGTTTTAAACTGCTCTAATGAACCAGTTAAGGTACTAGTGTAGTACTATGGATTGGGTTTTACATTGAGGTGGACTCCCTATTGTGCTAAAGGGATATTGTGATGACAGTTGGGTGTCAGATTATGAGAACTATTCTACTAATGGCTATGTGTTTAGGCTTGTTATAGGTGTCATATCATGGGATTCCCCTCTGAAACCTACACTGGTGAATTGATCTTTGAGTCAGAGTTGGCAGGGAGAAAATTTATGGCTTAGGAATGTAGTGTGAGACATTCCATTGTGGGGATTTTGTTAAGCACCCGAGAGCCTATGTGATATATTGATTGATTATAATCTCTTGTAATTATTGTGGTTCCATTGATGTTCTCTAGTTATTGATAGCTCATGTGCATTAACTATGGTGGAAATATTATTGTGATGATAATCTAAAGTCAATGCGGATAATTGGATGATACTAGTACTTGGCTTGAGAACCCTGATGATGAGTTGGTTGCCTTAATTTGAATAATAAAAGGCACTTTGTGGATCATGGTCTTATGTAAACTAACTGGTGGTGATCCAGTAGTTGAGCGGAGATGATTATTTTTCACTCTTGTGATGATATGTGAAACTAATATTCTGCAGTATAAAATTGTTTTGCCAACTGTGTGTATACTATATGTGTACTTGAGGTGGAGATGTGATTTATTGATATGATATGTGCTCCACTATTGTTTTATACTCACTGTTATTGAAGTTGGCAGGATATGTTGATGGCTGATTAACAGCTCGTTGCAGATGTCTCAATGTAAGGGTAAGAGCAACCTGTTTTGATATTGGGACACTACTACAAAATAAGGGTACACCAACGGTTCAAAACTGTTGCTGTAGACTCAAAACCGTTGTAGTTGGTCTACAGCAATGGTTTTTGAACCGTTTAATACGCAACTATTTTCGTAGCCTATGGCAACGGTTTTTTGCACAACAGCAATGCTCTAGAAACCATTGTTGTAGAGCTATCAATGGCAACGGTTTTTGGCTTCCTTACGACAACGGCTTTATTTCCCTAGTAGAACGGTTTTTTTTTAACAGAAATACTATTGCAGCTATTTTTTCCATAATAGCAACAGTTGTTGCATTTAGTTTTTTATCGCAATGGTTATTTCATAAACTGCAACAGTTTTGGATACCTTTTACAACAGTTTTTACCCCTATGACAGCAGTTTTTATAGGTTGTATTATATAGCAACGCCTTTTTAGCATAAACCACAACAGTTCGTGATATCTATTACAATGATTTTTTTTCCTTGTGGCAACAGGTATCATATTCAATACTTCATATGGCAACAATTTTTCAACAAGCAAGCCAACGATTTGGGATACCTATTGCAATAGTTTATTTACCTATAACAATAGTTTTATATACTTTTATAATCCTTTATTGCAATAAAACTCTTGGTCTAGTACACCTGTTTCAAACAACAAAGATGCAAACTTAATTTTCCAAACAAGAAATATCCACCACAATCCAATTTCATCAATTGACAACAAAATTACCACCAACTGTCAACAGAATTACAATCATCCATCAAGTGCAGTATAAAAGCCCAATTAGTTTAACATGACAATCCACCAAAACACAAAATAGTATAATACACTCCATTGTAACTGACAAAAGTATGAACCACCTAATAGTTTTGAGGTTTACTACATGTAATAATCCAAAAAAACATCTTCAACATCTTCTTCAACATCATTTCTTCAACCTGCCATAAGAAAACATTAAATCATGAGCACAAAGTTGAGCAACATTTAGTAAAGGACACATTCCGCCTTTATATTGACTAGCCATAATTTCATTTAGTTGGCTCTTGATAGCATAAACATTGAGAAATAGTGAAGGTTCAACTGTTGTATTCTAGATGTTGTTATTGAATAGAAGTACGGTGAAGGCGATCTTGTTTTGAGAAGTCAAACCATTTGATGAACTGCTACATTGGATACAAGGCATCAATCTGCTTGCTCCACTTTTGGAAGGAATTATATGCCCAAGGAATGAAAAGCATTTGTTTTGTAAGGAATGAAATTACTCACTAGCATTGTAAATCTTTTTTTTAATCAGGCTATCAAATTTAGCATAATTTATGGCATATGGGATTCTATACCCAAGGACTGGAAAGAATTGATACTTAATTTGATTCCTTTATTTGTATCTTGCTCCACTTTGATCTGCCTATAATCATACTATATTTCATATACTTTTATTAAGTCTTCCTTACATCATTGAGAACAAACATAGGATAATTGAGCAGCTTACCATTTAAACTCAAACTCATAGAAAACTAAGCTTCAAGGAAGTGGCAAGCACTATGGTACAATGATGTGGTAACTAAGTTTATTTCTTATCAGTAGTAATTTATTATTTGACAATCACAATGGACTGACTCAAGTCCAACATAAAACCCAATTCAACTAACACGATTATCCACCAAGCTATAACACAACTTAATACAGAATTAAATTGTCAGTGATAAATATATGCACCACTTAAAATATGGGAGCACCAAGCAGTTGTTTGGGGTTATATCCGGCCCTTATGATTGGACATTTGACAAGTGCAGGAAATTAATCAATTGAAGCATCATAGAAAAGGTAAACATAAAATCAAACATAACCAGAATTTAACTATTTTCTTCACATTAAGAACTCACAAAATGATGCTACAAGGAGGGTATGAAATGTTATAGGGATAATAGAACAATCAAACATAAGAACTTCATAGCAAAAAATATCAAGCCACATTCCAATAAACCAAGAACATCTCAAAAAACAATATCAAGCGAAGTGAACATAAGTCATATTGCATCTCATTTATCATGCAATCTCTAATCTCTAATTGAAGCACATATTTCTCACACATTCTCTAGCTTAAATATATAAATTAGCCCACAATACCCAAAAAAATTTCATAGAATGATATACCATCAAACCAATTTCCTAGTTGATCAACACAATTCCCAAAACTGAAGCATAGCACATTCGAACAAAAATATCACAAAGTCTCAAAGCCAATCTCAACCCACATGAACCTAAGTCATATTCTATTAGAGGGATAGAAGCAAAAACACAAATTGAAGAAGCACATCTGATTCTGTCTATGATTTGTGGCACAAGATGAAGAAGCACCATTTTAATTAGGAGCACTAGCCTAATCTCTAGGTGACTCAACTAATCATTGTAGCACTTCAAGTCTAACATTGTTTAAGCTTAGGGCAATGCCTCCAAGCTTGGATATAAGTTCCTTCAGAACATCTTTCATAACATCAGCTTTGACTTCGGCTTTGATAGCATCCATAACGTCAATCATTTCTTACACAATTTAATAGAAGATAACCAAAATCAATCATTAATTAATAAATCATATCATGTAAGCATTGTCAAATCAAACCATTCTTGATCCCCCCCCCCCCCCCCGGGGTATGTGTTATGTATTAAACATACTTGAAAAATACAGCAGCAAATAATGATGCAATAGCCCGAAAGTTAAATGATTAAAAAATAAATTACTTGTACTATGGTTCTCTGAAGCTCATCTACTTTTTCCTAAAATTTAGTGAGAACATTTCTCTCTGGAGAATGCCCTTCTTCTTGTTGTGACAAAAGCAATAGCATTGAAACCTGACATAAATTTCACAACAATAAAGGAAAAAGATTATGTGAAGTAGATGTTGTAGAATATCTTGTCAAAGCAAACATAAGGACTTGAACACTAGAAAAATGAATGACGGGCACCAGAGAGGTAAACAAATAAGCGTATAAATCATAAGACACCGTGAAATACCTGTGACAGAGCTTCAGAGGAATCAACAGTTTGGGCAACATTTGGCATGATGCACCATTTACCTGCAAAGAAATTTTAAATAAAAGTAACAATGATATCTTACTTAAGAATCAAATGGGACACAAAGCAGGTTTTCTATATAGTTGAAAATATGCCGCCTCCAAAATCAACAAGCTCAATAATTATGACTTTTTGAGCCGTTTTCATGATAAAATGACATTACCAGATGAATGTAAGTGATGGAAAGGTTGGAAACATAGGCAACTTAAGTCATTGAAGGACAGAAATAAGGCCACAACCAACCAGACAGGAAGACACGATACATAAAGAGAATCTTGCAGTATCAGAAATGTATTATGAAGAGCTATATGAAATATCTTAAGTAGGAAGAGAATGTACAGCGTAGTTATACCAATAGAGGCTTATAGGTTCACTAGATCATAGGAAAAATACCTTAGTTTAAGATTTGTTTGCTTGAGTTTAGAAGTTACTTCATAGAGTTCAAACAGGTAGTAAATAGCAAAATTGGCATCTGGTATAGCTAGATATGGCCGGATGAGAAGCACAATTTATTGTCAGTTGTATGATATAGTAATTCATGATACAAGAAACAAGCAGCGTAACAAATAGACAACACGATCTAAGATTGTTTTCCCACTAGGTGAGATTGGCTACATGGAGCAGAAAATCCAATTGTATTTATTTATTTTCTATTAACTCGAACTTCCACCACTTGAGAATCCTATTAAACAAATTTCAAGCAAAGTTTAATTATGTCATGTTGAACAAGTAGGCTTTTCTTCTGGTAGGTAAGTGGTATTAAGGATTTGAATCTAAAATATCTTGTCCTAGGGCCTCAACTTTGCTAATGTTTTACCAATAAATCAAGTGCAGCAGTAAGTTGAAATTGGTAATGAGCTCAATTTAGTTCAGTAACGATCTAAATTCAGCATCTCAAAACCCTAATCAAGGAACAATACATGAAAAGCAAAATGTAAAACATATTAATGTATATTATAGGACATTCCTAAGGAAGAGGACGAACCTCTGACACTGACCTGAAGTGCTGGCAGCGAAAGAGAGGACAAGACCGATGGAGTGATTAACGAAGACATCGATCAAATAGTGGAGCTCGGTGTTGGCGAGGTTGACGACGAGAAGACCGAGCACTAGTCGCAGCCAGTGGATCTGATGACGAGGATAACGAAGGAGATGACAATTAATGAAGGTAAATCATTGGAGAAGACGAATATCCGCTGGTGATCCAGTGCTAGCATCATCATTGAGAGATTCACCACTGCTAATCGCCAAAATCCGTCAGTAAACACCAATAAACCACCGTCGTTGTCATCATCAAGATGCTGGCCGAGTTCACATGTAACAGTGTCGATGAAGAAATTGACGCAGAAAATGGTGTCGCCGCGGAAGAACGGCAGCCGAACATTGAGGGGCTGCTCCGCCCACCCATGGGGTTAGGGTTTGGTGTTGGATTTGAATAAAGGAAGACGAAGTAACAGTGGGATATGAAACTAGGGATTTTAGGATTCAAACTCCAAATAGAGTTAGGGTTTAATTCCAAATTTCATTTTATCTTTTTGACTTATTTTAGTTATTAGTTCAGAAGTAAAAGTAGTAATTTTTATATATTTTACTTCTTTATTTTTTAATTAACATAAATTATATTCCAGTATATTAAACAAATAATTAACAAAAACAATTTAAGAATAAGGAAAAATGAGTCAAAATCGAGTCCAATATTGAGTGGTATGCTAATTCAGTTGTCCTGGGAAGTCCTCACCCTCACGTTGGGGGCACTGGGAAATAGCCTCTCTT
Organism: Simmondsia chinensis; assembly: GCA_018398585.1. NCBI lineage: Eukaryota > Viridiplantae > Streptophyta > Magnoliopsida > Caryophyllales > Simmondsiaceae > Simmondsia > Simmondsia chinensis. The sequence goes on from JAGTTD010000018.1 coordinate 21,630,689, forward strand.
CAGGTTAACACCCTGAAGGGGGAAGGCTGCTTACATCCGCCCCCCCAGACCCTGCGTAGGCGGGAGCCCTTGAGGCACTGGGTATGTTCCTTTTTCCTTTATGCTAATTCAGTTCTCGAATCTACTCAATAATCGAGTACTGAGTAGAGTATAAAACTACTCGATTCGTACTCGTTTATTAATCGAGTATTAGATGATATTCAAACTCGAAGTAGCATATTAATGGATATAACAGTTAGGAAAAAAAAATTTTAAAGCTATACTCACAAAATTTGATATTGGCACCCATGAGGATAGGCATGGTTCTAAATCGTTGCAATAAGTATTACTTGAAAAATCATTGAAGCACACCATTGCGTTAGATAACTATGTGCTATGGTTATATTTTCGTTACAAAAGCCATTACCATATACACCCTTGCGCAACGGCTTTGAAACCATTGTGTAAAGTTTGATTTGGCAACGGTTTTAGAACTGTTGCCAATGAACTATTGCCATAAGCCTATTTTGTGGAAGTAGCAATGACTAACTGAAGTACTGCTTTGTTTATAATCAGTGCTGTAATGTCAATTGTAAGGGTTGTGCTTGATGCTAACCTGCCCATAGCCCATGAAGGATGGTGTGGGCACTCATACCTGATGGGTTTGGCAAGCTAAAGACATGTTGCCCTAAACATGGTGTCGAAAGACACGTGATCTCATTCGAGCCTACTAAGTGGCGAGACTATCTAATAGATCCGCTAATTGAAAGACCTTTTGAGAAGGCAAAAGTGTGCACTTGTTAGAGCAGGAGCATGTCTAAGGGACTTTTAAGAAGGCGAGATGTGAAACAGTGAAGGGAATGGGACTAAAAGCCCCTATGTGTGTCCTAATCCTAGCAGATACGCGTCTCGGGAGTTTCTCTAGATGTTCAATGGGTCAGACGAAGTCAGAGTCCAGGAAATTTGTGATAACCACTCGAACCCTTCCCATGTTTGTTGTATGAGTGGTTGTAGGATCAGTTGAATCTGCCACGACGGAGGTTGAGCTTAATGCTCTTAGTGTAGTCCATAGCCCTTTGTGGTGGTATGGGGCAGCACGCCTGATGGACACACTGTTACTGATCGTGTTGTGAGGATGAGCCTTTGGCTCTTAATAATGTCCATAGCCTTTTATGGTGGTGCGGGGTAGCGTACCTGATGGACTCACCTATAGGACTGTGGGGCTAGAAAGTCCTCCTGTCGAGAGTATGGGCTTACTCTCTAAAGCAGTTCTGATACAAGGTTTCAAATTATTTTTTGAGGAACCTCATACGTCCTGATCGTGGAGTGCATTTCAGCCTGGAGAACCACATGAAGGGGTTAGGTATGTCTACACAATGACTGCTCATGGTTCAAGACTTTGTTCACTAATGGGTGGTGTAGGATATGCTTAGTCACTAGGTGTTATTTCAAGTCCAAAAGACAATAGCATCAAGTGCGGGTCTCACTGCTTAGTAACATTCTTTCTTTCTTTCCTTCCTTTCTCGAAATTGAACCATGTGAGGGACTGTTGGAATTTGAGGGTAGTGTACTTCAATTTTGATGTCTTGTAAAAATACCTTAATCCGCCACTTTCCTTATTGTAGTCGGATTCTAAGTCCACATTTTTTTCCAAAACTTGCAAGAATTCTTCTCTATAAATACATTGTCTTGGTAAGTCTTTCAAAATATGAAATAAAAAGATTTAATTAAAACTCAAACATCTAAGCAAAAATTCAAATCTTATTAATTCAAAAGTGAATTTGAGTCCCACTCAAAAGATTTAAATCTTTTTAATTTAAATTGGATTCGAGTCCAACTCAAATCCAATACCCCTTCTTATGCGTACATGTTGGTTAATAAACCCGAAGCTCTAGGTGTTTCTCCGAGCATCCCCGCGACCGCTCGCCGTTTCGCTTCCTGTTTCTACTGCAACACTTTGCGCTTTCTTTCTCTCTCAAAATAATTCTCTCCTCCAATACTGAGCAAGTTGGAGTATACTCCAACCCATCTTCCCGAAGTACACTACTGAGGTCGGTGCCATGTTAACCCTGGGAGTCAGAGTGCCGTTCATCCCATTGTACCTCTATGGGGGTATAAACGACTTAGGGAAGTAGATTCGCTACAGTGCCGCAATTCTTCGGTCAATTCTTTTCCTTCTATTCATCTTACTTATGCCTTCATTTAGTTACCTCAATTGTTTTATTCTCTTGCCTATTAAAGCTTGGGATCGTTCTATTCATGTTAAGTCTAATCATTTTGAGTATAAGTTTAAATATTGTGAAAGCTTAAGACTGAACATTGTGATGATAAAAGTGATTCATATTAAAATTAGATCTTTTAAAAGGTCAGAACAAATTCATCACTTAAACTTAATTTGAGTTCCTTTGTTTATGTCATGACCGAAGGTGGACTCGGATTATGACTAAAAAGAAAAAGACTTTGGGGTGAAGAAGATTTGAGAAAGAGATGAGAAATAGAGGGAATAGAGGGAGAAGTATAGAGAATAGAGAGAAGTAAAGAGAAATAGAAAGGATTAAGAGAAGTATTGAAATGTTTCTATTTGTCGGATAATTGTTACAAAGTACGAACAACTACTTATACTACTAGCAAGAGCTCTAACAACATTCAATCAAAATATCTAAGCTATATCCAACCTTCCCTAACTAACTAACTAATACTTCCTCTAACACCTACAAGGATAGAACTATACAAGCATAGCTAATACACTAATTAGCTAATACTAATGACTTAACACTACTTAATCCACCTAGTACAATCATGACAGTTTATTTTGATATTGTATAATGATTGCTTATTATCCCCGTATGTTTACCAACAAAGTCAAGTCAAGAAAGATCCACAAACCTTGTCATCAAGGATGAGCCTTAATTCTATATTTCCTTAAACATTGAAAGTCTAACATCTAGACATAAAAGTTTTAGATTGAATAAATACACCCATAAAACTAGCTTAAGAGCCAATATCTTCTGTTCTTTTCGAATGTGAAACTATCCAATATACAAATTATAATATATAATACAACAACAATAACAACAAACCCATTGCCTCAAGGGCTCCTGCTTATGCAGGGTCTGAGAGGGGTAGAATGTATGCAGTCTTTCCCCTTCAGGGTGCTACCCTAAAGGAGGGTTGTGTCCGAGGACCCCCTACCTGAGAAGTATAAAAGCATACAAATATCTAAACATAAGAACATAGGAGAAATTATAATCTATAATCATAACATATAATATGCACTTACATATCCAAAATCTCAAAATTAGGATTAAATGTATGGTCCTTCTAACCTATCTAGTTTAATTTAACAAGTTGGCTTGGATTGGTTGAGGGCAATGAAAACTTTGGCCTTTGTCAAAAGAACATAAGAATAAACTTTGGTCTTTGTCAAAAGAACATAAGAATTTTGGCCTAGGTTTATATCCAAATATCCCAACTATAAAAGGAAAAAAAAAAAAAAAAGGCGCAGTCAATTCATTGCTCTATAGGTGTAAATTACACCGAAGCAATACTAAATAAAAACATCAACCAAGTTCCTCTACGACTGACAAACTTTAGAACCTGCCTAGTACCTACAAAATTGAAAGATATTCATAACATTGCTCCACTATAAAAGAGATCTAACTAATATGTGTTGTCATCAAGCTTGACTGTAAAAGCATCATTAAATTACACCGGCGGTCATGGACACGCCCGAATGAACAAAATTAGGTCCTAACAAATGAGATTTTGCTCTAAAATGGATCTTTTTTTCCCTTCCAAATCATCTCTCATATTTTGAGCTTATTTTTATATTTTCGTGTTATTTTAATGGTTAATTTTTATTTTTATTATTTTAATTATATTAAGACAGATAATGAAAGCATATTAAAAAAATTACATGTTAGAAAAAAATACATTGAAAATTAGGAACTATATTGCTTGATATATGACCAAAATATATGTTAAAAAAATGTTCAAAAACAATGCATTGAAAAAAATAACAAAACACAGATATAAAGTGCTGCATTTTGGCCCTCAAAAATATTATTAGAAAAAATGGGGCTTGATGTTTTGGTTTCCCATTTTTTAAGCTTCAATTTGAATCCTCACATTTATCATGGAGAACAACCTGTATGGATTAACCCATAGAGGGTTAAGCAACACCACTTTTATTCTGGTCTGTGACTCTGCTGGCACCTTGGAATCTTATCTCGGCCCGCGCAAGGAGACTCTACTTTGGAAATTTAAAGAGGTTTATACATACGCCAGCTAGACACTTGGCTCTCTGAAGAAAAGAATGTTAGGTGGAGGTTTATGGACTGCCTGTCCAATGTTGGTCAAAGGATTGCTTTTCTGACAACGGAAAAATATGGGGGAAGTTTGTTAAGGTGGACTCAAGGACGTCTGCTATGAGATGTGTTGATGTTGCCAGGATCCTTATTGATACTTGCTCCATAACATGTATTCAACAGACGATCCAAGCCCAGTTCAGCGAGGGATCCCGATTGGTGCTTGTCAAAGAAGGCGGTTCTGAAATGATCTCTGATTACTCACTTAGAGTTGCTGCTATGGCGGCCTCAGCCAGATTGGCAACGGAACAGGCCTCATTCTCCTCACAATCCTATCGAGACAACTATTGCACTACAGTAGCACGGCTTTCTCCCAGGATCCAACCTCTTCCGGTGCAGATGACAAATGTCTTGGACGATTGTGAGGAGGCTGGAACTCCTCCTTCAAGGCCTATGAATGAAGGTGTGAGTGTCTTGGGGCAATCGTTGGGACAAATCTCTATCCATATCGATGGACAGTACTTGAGGAGATGGGACTTGGACTGCATTTGCCCGCACGACTTCCTCCTCCCTACCGCTGGCCTGCCTGTGGCTCAATACCGCTCCTGGAGACTCGAGAAAATCAGCATCTTCCCCTAAGCCTCCCGTGGGATGGGAGTGATAAAGCTGGTACAATACAAACCCATGCTCACATATCGCCTCAGGAAAACGAAATTCGGAATATCGTGAGTGATAATGATTCCGCAGCCTCTGACCCTGAGTTCCCACCAAGATTCGAACCAAATGACTTGCTCAGTCACTCGCATACAGAGGTGAGTAGACCATGGAACAACCATGTGTCGGGCCCATTTATGGAGGGACCCAGCACAATTCAAAGGAAAAAAGATAAAGTGCAGATGGCAAAAAGGGGTAGGCGAGCATTAAAGCGCAAGATGAAAGAGATGGAGAAACGGGAGGTTCAAGACTTCTTGAAGGACATGTCACCCAGAAATAGTGCACGGAATCCGGCTAAGGCCTCTGGCAAAAAGAAAAATAGGAGTAGGGTGAATCGGGATGACAACGTTTTTGATGCGAAGAAGATCGAGGAGGCTGGGTGAGTAATCAAAACGGGTCAAAGACTAGATCTGAATTTTGATGGCTTCGATCTGCCTAAGGTGAGTGCTATGCTCCATAGAAGGATGTGAGGGACCGACATTGATCATAGGGACCGACGTCGATATGATTGATGGCAATGGCTTTGATCCTACTTCGCTGAGTCCCATGTTTCGTCAGTTTTAGTGCTCCGATGCTACAACTTCCTGTCGTTTGGTAGATCCTGTAATCGATGTCGAGTCTGTAGTTGTCATGCGTCAATCATGTTTTAAGGCGCGTGTTTTGCCTACTTTGGATTTGCTTCCTGTTTTTGTCTTTTTCTGTTATTTCTTTTCGTCCCCGTTCTTTCATGAGTGGACTCAGGTCTCGCTTGGTCGAGTGACCTATTTTGTTAGCGATTCCATAGCTAATTATCAAAAAGAGGGCTTGCCAATGGGGCTTCAATTGCCCCAAATTCTCCAAGTGCCTCATATTTTTGGGGCTTCAATTGGGCCTCTTAGGTCGCTCATAATCGTGCCGTATAATTTGAAGCCGCATTTTTTTTGCTACATAAGCAAAAACAAAGCTTCACTCAAAACGGGCTTCTCTCCTCTAACAAACCCTCATTTTTGGACCCATTTTTATATTTCAGTTATTTTAATGATTGACATTATATATTAATGGTTATTGTTGTTTTTGTTACTTTAATTATCTTAATATACATGACGAAAATACATTGAAAATAACATGGTTAAAAAAGGGTCATTTATATTTAAGTACCCGACATTTTTAAAAATAATAAAAAGGACTCTGGCATTTTAAAATAATAAAAAGGCCTTAAATTCCTGTCATATTAATAAAGAGACCCATCTATGGCATGTCATGACGCCATTTTCCATCAACAGAGCACACTTGACAACTACGTTTTTATTAATACTGCTGTAGAATGACAAAAATACCCTTCAATAACCGATTTAAAAAAAAAAAAAAAAAATCTCCCAACCAATTTCTTACTTTTTAAATCTCATTGTCATCCCCATCCTTTACCTTCCCTCCTTCACCGATTCCTTCTTCTAAGTCCATCCACAAGCAACAGGGTCCTCCTCAAAACCGGAATCCCTACTTACCAAGTCACTAATATTTTCCTTGCTTACCCTTAAAACTTGAGGAGTTAGGAACAACGCCAATTCAAGGAAACCAAGTGCTCGAGGCAGTTAGTAGGGAACTTGTTAGCAACTTCAGCTCGGTGAGATTATTTAGAATGTTGCAAGGAAGACAAACCCCCCAACTTCAAGCAGCTACCTGAGACGCTAAAAGGAGTGTGGGTTTAAGGACAGTTACAAGGAAGTTGAACGACGTTGACTGAAAGACTTCTTTATTTCACGCATGCCCTATAGTAGGGGAGTTTCAAGAGATCATGGAAGTTCAAGGCCTAGGATGGGTTAAGGGAACCAAATGCTTAGCAAAATGTCCAAAGGTCAGAAAGGCTATAAACAAGGGAATCAAGGGCTTAGGAAAAAGTTCAAAGGTCCATAATGTTATAAAATAAGGGAACTAATGACTTTGCAAAAGGTCCTCGCACAAATACAAAAACTCTTCAATTTTTCTACAACAAAATTATGCTTTATTCTATTTCAAATAATTTTAACTTCATTTTCATCAGCAAATACAACCAAGTGCCAATTGGTAAGAAACTATTTTTCTTAAAAGCCTAAGCTAATAGGTAAAGGCCCAGGAATGGTTTTATACTCTAACATGCCCCTTCACGCAGATATCTATTAGGCTTGAAGCGTGGATAGTAAAGGTGGCCTACCCATTTCCTCCCAAATCTTCAATCTTCTCTTCTCTCTTTATACATTCATCATCTTCATAATCTCCATCTTCTTCAACTTTGCTAATTGCAACATTGTGCTCTAAAGTTCGAAGTTCATAAAATGTTTGCCTGAAGTTCGAATTTCATTATTCTCTCGTTTCGGTAATTTTAGTAGCGCAATTTTATTTGGTTCACATTTTTAGCTATTTAATTTGCATTACTACTTACATTTTATAAATATTAATCACTTATACTAATATGGCACACAACTCTTTATCATCCTCTGGAGCCGGTCGTGCTAGTTCTAGCTCTTCTTGGCCACCCAGAATCCCTAAAACGAGTAGAATTGTCGAACTTAATACGGAAGAACAAGATTTTATACAACCAGGTCCATCACCCCCATACACTGATGATAGCATAAATTGGAAATTTGAACAACAACAATATTATCATGAGTCGGGTGGTGGGGGTGGAGACTCACAAACTGATGAGAAACCCACGCCTACCACCGAAGCCCAGCCTGAAAGTAGTACTAGTACTAGTAGGCGTACAACTAGTGGGGTATGGAATCACTTTACCCTTAATAAGACAACTAATAAAGCAACTTGTAAATTATGTGACCCACCTAGGTCCTTTAGCTATCAACCTGGCAGTGGGATAAGCACATTAAGCAAACATATACTTAGGTACCACCCCGAGCAATGCCCAGATAAGAGCCAACAACGTCTAGTACAGCAAGTGATCGGTGCACTTGCTAATTTTAGGCTCTCTGAAGAGGGCAACCAAAAGGGGCTAACTAAATATATAATTTTGGGTGAAAGGCCTTTTAATGCCGGTGAAGACCAATATTTCGTTGACTACCTCCTAAAAAGGGTGAACCCCAATTGTAAGGGTTCCTCGAAACACCGTAAAGTGGGACGCTTTTACGGAGTACCACAGGATGAAAGCTGAGGTCTTAACACTTTTTGCGACGAACACGAGCATATTCTCGTTGACGTCGAACACATGGAAGTCGAAACCCGGTGTGCCTTATATGTGCGTAACAGCACACTAGATCGATGACTCCTACATTCTCCAAAAGAGAATAATTCATTTTGGTTATTTAGATTACCCCCACACTGCCGAGATAATTACGGGTGCGATTATGTCAGCAGTCCGCGACTGGGGCATAGAGCGACGTATCTCCAGTATTACATTCGACAATGCTACCAGTAACACTGCATCTGTTACACATTTAATTAGGCACAGGAGACCCATGTTAGGTGGGAAGCGTTTCAATCTTCGCTGCATTTATCATATTTTGCATTTAATGGTAATGGATGGTTTAGAGCTAGTAAACGCATCCCTTAACACCTTAAGATCCATAATAATATCTATTAAATCATCTAGCACTAGAAAAAAAAAAGGATTTAAAAATTTATGTAGGTTGCATGGCATAGAATATAAAAAATTAGACTCCCAAACTAGGTAGTCGTCTACGGTAGAAATGTTGGAGCGCATTCTACCATATAAAGACGTTCTGATGGAATTCGCACAGGACAATAGTTCAGAATAGAGCGATTACAACCTGAACGATATACATTGGGAGACAATCAATGAAATTTGTAAATTTTTTTGTAAGTTTAAAGAGGCCACGACATTTTTTTCGGGTTGCTACTATCCGACCATGCCTCAATTAATATCAAGATTGCTTGATATTGTAAATTGGATGGCAGGTAATGAATCCAACCTCATTTTGTTTGAATTGATTAAGGTAATGAAAGAAAAGTTTGTTAAATATTATTCTGAACTACCCCTTATATACTGCTTAGCAACTATTTTAGATCCTCGTTATAAACGCGGGGGTTTAAACTTGTTTTGCCAACATTTTTTCAAATATGTGTATCCTAGTCTCAATATCGACACTTTCATTGTCGAAGTCGATAACGATTTGCACGGTTATTTTCCCACTATTCCCGGAAATTAGCGTACAATAATCCACATCCTAGTACTACTGCAGTAGGATCTTCCACATCTAGTGGAAATAGTTCACACACGTTATATTCGTGAAAGCTGTTGGAGCAATTTAAGTCCATAGTAGCCCCCACGTCATGTGACGAGCTAGATTATTATTTGCGGACACCGTTGCTCCATATTTTCGCAACGCCGGCAAACCCGCATTTTGACCTTTTACAATGGTGGAACACAAACCAAGCCCAGTATCCCGTGCTTTCTACCATGGCACGTGATATACTAAGTTGTCCGATGTCTTCAGTAGTATCGGAGTGTGCTTTCAGTCTTGGTGGCAGGTTGCTTGGAACCAAGAGGGCAAAGCTATCACCATCAAGCTTGGAGATGTCCGTGTGCTTGAAGGATTTGCTGCTAGCTGAGGCAAGGAATCAACAGAAAATGAGGCTGGATTCATCGAGCGATGAAGAAGATGACCGCACCACTGATAAGCCAAACGATGGCACAGCAACCCCCCCCCCCCCCCCCCCCCCCCCCCCCCCCAATGCAACTGATATCAACACTTTTGTATGTCAATTATTTACTTTGTATTTTTTGATAAACAAATTTGTACTTTTAAATATTAGGCTCCAACTGTGTTGTATTTGTACTTGTTACGTTATTTATTTACCATTATTTACTATTACTTAATGTATATTTTATTTTATTACATATATTTAGTATTATTAGTGCTTGGGATAAAATGTATTTGTATCTCATATTATTTATCAATGAATTATAATAATTTTAGTACAAAACGACTTTGTATTATTTAAATTTTGCATTTTTTTTAAAGCTGACAAAAAATGGGCCAACCCGGGCCCGCCCGGCCCGGTTCGGGTCTGGCCCTGGAGCCCTTAAGACCCTGCCCTGTCCGCTACAGTGCCGGGTCAGACGAGCCCTGGCCCAGGCCCGGCCCGACCCGGCCCGTGGCCACCTCTAGTGGATAGTACACAGGTCCACCTCATACCTTGTGCTTAAATTATTTTTAGTATTGAAAGTGGGGTCTGTTGAGATTCGAACTCATGACCTCTTGCTCAACAAAGCTCTGATGACATGTCAGGGAACCATCTTTCTCAAAAGCTTAAGCTTATGGGTAAAGGCCAGGAATGGTTTTATACTAACACCATTTATAGTGCACATAAAGGTATTCCTTTCTTCCATAGTTTTTACCCTCACCACTTTCAGTGAATTAAACTTGGGCCATTGACCTAAAGATGACCAAGCCTCGAGCAAGAAAGCATTGGTCTCAGATTGGTGACTCAACTTGGCTCACTAGGTGAATTTAAACTTGTACCATCGGTCCAAGACTTTGGAGGCCAAGCCTCGATCTTGATAGATTGGGTTGAGGTTGATGAGCCAACTTTTCTTATTAAGCTTTGACTTCATATGCGTTATCTTGAATCAAGGTTGTCGGTCACAGACCTGATAGAATGAAGCTCAAAATAGGATGTTGAGCTCTCATGCATATTTCTTCTCAGTTCTTGAATTTTAAGTGTCCAAGGTAAGATGTTTGAGTGTGCTTTGCACTGCACCATCCCAACTTTCTATTGACTTGAGTCCATATCTTTATTTTTTTCACATTTAATATATATTTAAAAAAAGTTAATAAAGTCTCACTAGAGTATTGATGAATCCATGCAAAAATAGCAACCTAAAGTCATATTTAGCAAGAACGTTCACACATATAACGAGTGATTAGTTAATGTCAATCGCTTGTGGTTTAAACTTCATTTACACACAAGTTGTATTAAACCCTTGAGCTAGTTTTTTTTTCTTAAACTCACAACAACCATACAGCGCAACAAACCTTTTGGCAACCATAGTGGGAGGCCAAATTACAAATTCCTAGAACTATGCGAACAACTACCCCTGAGGTTGAACAAATTGAGGAATTGACTCCAATCAAGCTGAATCCTGAGCACCCACTTGACCAATCTCAAGCCTCTTGAGAGACAGCCATGGTGACGGAAACATCCCCATGGATGAGCGAATCAATCTTGATGACTATTCATGAAATAATTTTATGGTCATGCTCAAGATAAGGATTCAAACCATGGAGGATAAGATTGACAAGTAAATAAATGACTTCACTAAAAGTCAATAGATCGACACAGAATGTACCTTGATAGACCATTGCAAAAGCACAACCATTTTGAGTGACATAGTGAATAGTGTGAGAGCCTCAATGAATGAGATGATGCACAGAGAGATGACAGATTAAGTTTGATAGAGCACAACCTTGGCCGCAACTACAAATTATAGCCAATAATGTTGGAAAGGAAACTACGATGGGAGTTGAGCTCCTTCTTTTAGTACAATCTAAATGTAGAATAGATTGATTGAATCAATAAAAGAGGACGTTAGACAATTGAGATCAAGCTTTCCTACTGTTAGGAATGAACCACCAAGTGGGTACCCCTACACAACCTTTGCGATGACAAGGGCATCAACTGGTGTTCAATTTGAAATAATTGAGAACCTTAAAAACTAGCAAAATTTGTTCCATGAGAGGCTTAGCCCCAAAGGACAAGGAAATGGCTCGGGCACCTCCTATTACCTAGAACCTTGCACTCTTGAGCATGAGCATGCTTCTAACCCAACCCTCATTCCCATGAGGAAGGTAAACATGGATCCTCCACGCAAACTGGCCTATAGGACTAGATCAACCTCAATGGTTTATCAGTAACCTTGACCAAGGGATTAACCTAACACCAAGCTTGAACCTATACAATCATCAGATATATAAACATGGCCCAAACCACAACACGAACCCAAGTGCTTCCCGAAGATCTTGTTAGGATAGGAAACATAAGTGCTATACAAAGCCCAGAATCAACAGTTTTAGATTTTGATATGTATCCCCACAAATTACGACACATATATTCTTGTTTCTTTCAAACTATCAATATTTGTCCTAATATTTTAAAAAAATATACATAATTCATATTTTTGTGTATATTTATAATACATATAAAAGCATTTAAAGAAAAATTAGAAGGATAAGGCAGGGAAGAAAAGAATCTTGGGGGGCTCACACTTCGACCTACACTTTTGCAACAATCAAGGACCTCTATATCCGGGGCCGCAAAATCATTAATAAATATATACAGAGGAATATTATTATTGCCATATATAAAGAAGTTTTTAACAAAAATTACTCAAATTTTAAGTACGGTTTTAAAATTTTTTAAATTTTTTAATATTATAGTTTAATGTAACAGTGTTAATATCTGTTAGCTTTTTACTGACGTGACATTTTAAACAAAATATTTTTTTTAAATATGTGAGTTATTTTTCTAAATATTTACAAGTTTTTAGATATTTAAAATTTTTGAGAATTTTAAAATTATTTTAAATATAAATTTTAATTTTTTAAAATTCTTTTCTCTTCTTTTTAGAAAATGTAGGTTTTTTTTTTTAAATCGCACCTAAAATTTAGATAGTTTTCAGTAAAAGCCCCTACAATAAAAATGTTAAGTGTTAAATATTAAAACAATTTTGTGAAATTTAAGACAAGTATATCATTGCTCTAACAATTATAATGTTTTTATCAGACAGTAACAACATGTTATATATTTTGAAAAATTATTTAATTACTAAACACATTTATTTAATATTAGTTTCTGGTGTCTATTGTTCTTGTTTATATATATTTCCAAGCACATAACTAACGTGTATCACTAAAGCATAACCATTTTATTGCCCTTTAAAGCAAGAAGAAAATAAGCCTAACATGATCAGTGTAGGAAAAGAAGTATCTCAAGTAGTAATAATGGTAATGATTAATACCACATTACAGATCAATTGATGAAATCGAGAAATTACTAGGTGATTTAGGGTTATCATATATTTTATGTGAATTTTTTTTATTTTTTAATAATTTTCTCATTTTTAGGGATATACCTTAGCAGTGGAAAATGTTAGGGGTCAGAGAAGCCACCCGATACAGGTTCGATCCCCATTACGGACATGTTGCACCCCAAGGTCTTACCAATATAAATTTTTTTTTTTTTTTTAAATTTCTCTTTCCCTTATGAATTTCTCCCTCTTTTTTATGTAGAGTGTATAATAAGCCTGATCATATAATAATTTCTCGATAAAATCAGTGGAACACTCAGTATATACGGGGCGTACAAAGGGAAATTAAAACATTGCATGACAATCCTAATAATATGATAATATGTTAGAAAGTTTGCTTTGAGTATTCGATTTTTTGTTGTTAATTTATTACTAAATAAAAATATTTTATTTGTTTATGTTGAAAATAGTTCTCATTATTACTTTGTATTTCTCTAGTAGACTTTAGTATTTTTGTATTTGTACGTATTTATATTGTACTTAGCATATTCTTTTATTCTTTTTCTAGATTGATCTATGTAATTAGTGAGTAGGTAGGCTTTTACTCCATCTCTTCCTCTCCCCTCCCAACCGGTGCAAATCTAGGTTTAATTCTAGATTATTCTTGTTATTTATTTCATGTAACTCATAGCTTGAGAAGGTGATAGGTTGTTTTATGTAATTGTATAAATAGGGGTAGCTTTGTTATCTTTTAATGATCAAAATAAAAATAGTATACATTACATTCTTCCATTTACTTTGTGTTTTAGTTATTTCTATAATTCTAAATGGTATCAGAGCAAAGTACGATCTTGCGTTAAGTGTTTTTTTTTTCCTTGTTGGTCACTGCTAAAGCACCTTGGGTGCTATTGTGAGTTACACCTCTTCCCTCTTGCTTTTTTGTGCTTGTTTTGTGTTTTGATTCAGTAAAATATGGAGGATGTTAAAAATAACGAGTCTACTCAAGCTGATATTAACCAAACTATCATGCCGACTCTCCTGACAGGGGGAGTCATTGATGTTAACTCACCGTTTTACCTACATCCCTCGGATAATCTGGGTTTAATATTTGTTCAAAACACCTTAACAGGACCCAATTACCCTTCATGGAGAAGGGCAATTCTTAAGGTTTTCAAAGCAAAAAGGAAAGTTAGTTTTCTTGATGGCAGTATTGTCAAACCAGATGAAGATTCACCGGATTTTGAGACTTGGAGTGCGTGTGACTCCATGGTTGCAACTTGGCTTTCGAATTCTGTGTCAAAAGAGATAAACGAGAGTATTACTTATTTAGAAACTGCGCATGATATTTGGCTAGATTTGCATGAGAGATTTTCACAAGGCAACGTCCCTCGTGTTTATGAATTAAAGCACGAGATTTCGCACTTGAAGCAAGCAAATTTACCCATTTCAACCTATTTTACTAAGTTGAGGTCATTATGGGATGAACTCTATATACTAGTTGAGATCCCACCATGTACTTGTGGTCATGCAAAGGCTTTTTTGCAAATCCGTGATATGGAGAAATTGTTGGACCTTTTGTTGGGTCTCGATTCATCTTTCTCAACTATTCGTTCACAATTGATGAACACGAAGCCTTTAACATCTGTTGGTAGTGCATATTCTGTGTTATGCCAGGAGGAGAAACAGCAAAGCGTAGCAGCGGGTTCGGTGGTGATACCGGACGCCGCCGTTTTGACAGCCAAGACCACCGAGGGTGGCACGGCTCATGTGACGGGAAACCGTCGTACTAATCGTTTTATGTGTGCTCATTGCAAGAAACAGGGACATTCCAAGGAGCGGTGTTTTGAGCTAATTGGGTACCCACCCGGTTGGAAGAACAAGGGGTAGGGTAATGGGTCTCGGGGGCCGGTCGCCGCACCGGCAATGGCAGCAACCGACCCACTTGGTGGAGAAGACAGCCCCATCTGGGGACTGTCGGCACAGCAATACCAGCAATTGGTGTCTCTTCTTGGTCCTACTATGTCCTCTCCTAGTATTAACTTGACAGGTCAAGTCTTTTCATTTCATGATTGGATAATAGATACAGGTGCTACAGATCATATGGTGTCCTCTCTTTCCGTTATGTTTGACGTCAAAATAAACAATTTGATTGGCCCCATTAAGTTGCCTAATGGGACCTCTTTAGTAGTAACTCATATTGGAAAAGTCAAAATTTCGGAAAATATCACTCTCCATGATGTACTCTACGTGCCTTGTTTTCGTTATAATTTGTTGTCAGTGAGAAAATTAACTCAAACGGGAAAATGCACATTAACGTTTCATCATAATCTTTGTTATATACAGGACCTTCACTCGAGGAGGCTGATTGGAGCGGGTAAGCAGCGAGATGGGCTATACTTGTTGCAAGCACAAACCGCGGGTGGATCGGTCTTCTCGGCTCAATTGAATAAGGATGCCGTCTTGTGGCATCGACGTCTTGGTCATGTTTCGTTTTAGAAGTTGTGTGTTTTTCGCAATTTGGATGTTAAGAAAACTGATGTCATTTGTGATGTTTGTCATCGTGCTAAGCAAGCACGTTTGCCTTTCCCTTCGTCTGTTACTAAAACTCGTGGTTGTTTTGACTTAATTCATTGCGATATTTGGGGTCCTTATCGAGTTTTGTCTTTAACTGGTGCTCGGTATTTTCTCAATATTGTCGATGACTTTACTCAGTGCACTTGGGTTTTTCTAATGAGGGAAAAATCCCAAGCACATCAGATACTCATGGATTTCTATCGTATGGTCAAAACACAATTTGGGTTTCAGGTCAAACAAATAAGGAGCGACAACAGGCAAGAATTCAAGTATGGGCCGCTATTGGAGTTTTATACGAGTCATGGGATCCAATTCCAAACCTCTTTGGTTGGGACGCCATAACAAAATGGGGTAGTTGAGCGGAAGCACAAACACCTTTTGGAGGTGGGTAGAGCACTTCGATTTCAGGCAGATTTACCTAAGAAGTTTTGGGGTGAGTGTATCTTAACCACAGCTTATTTGATAAATTTGACTCCCTCTTCGGTTCTTCGTAATAAAAGTCCATTTGAAATGCTTTTTGGGAAATTGCTCGTATATAATCATTTATGTGTGCTTGGGAGCTTATGTTATTATCGCACGAAGGATAGGAGTAGTGATAAATTTGATGACCGGGCGGCATCAGGAATTTTTGTTGGTTATCCACATGGGCAAAAGGGTTATAAAATTTACAATAGGGAGGAAAATAAAATTGTTATTTCAAGAGATGTTCATTTTTACGAAAAAATATTTTCTTTCCTTGAAACCTAAGATGCAAGTAGTGAACACATACAACGAAACCCGGGACTACTTGACTACAATGAAGGGCCGGTGCCTCAAACACCGACCCCCACTGTTCAGCCGGTGCCAGCCAGCACCGAACCAGCAGCGGCTAGTTCGGTCAGGCCACCTAAACCAATAGTGGCTGATTCGGTCAGTTCTCCAGCAGCCGAGGTCGAGTCGGTTGAGATTTTGGGTACTTCGAGATCACAGGTCGGTGAAGAGGGTGCTTTGGGTATCAGAAAGAGCACTCGTTTGCGTTCAGCACCTGCAAAATTGCAAGACTACATTTGTGATGTTCCGTCTTCTATAGCCCATACTCCTGCTTCCTCTCCTACAGCTAATTCGGGTATAGTGTATCCTATTTTGAATTTCATCACTAATGTGCATTTTTTTAACGCTCATTGTCATTTTTTAAATGCCATCACAGCTTGTAATGAGCCAAAAACTTTTAAGCAGGCAGTGGAGCACAAACATTGGAGGGATGCAATGGAGAAAGAGATCCGCGCCTTGGAGGAAAAGAGGACATGGACACTAGAAGACTTACAGGTGGGTAAGAGAGCTATTGACTCGAAATGGGTCTATAGAGTAAAGTACAAATCAGACGGGTCGATTGAGCGATACAAAGCAAGGTTAGTAGCTAAGGGCTACATGTAGGTTGAAGGTATCGATTATCACGACACTTATGCTCCTGTTGCTAAATTGGTCACAGTTCGATGTTTATTAGCAGTTGCCGTTGCTCGAAGTTGGATAATACATCAATTAGATGTAAATAGTGCGTTTTTACATGGGGATTTAAACGAGGAAGTTTACATGAAGCTTCCACAGGTTTTTGAACAACAGCATAAGGATAAAGTTTGTCGTTTACGAAAATCTTTGTATGGACTTAAACAGGCTTCACGCAATTGGAATCATAAATTCACCTCAACCTTACTAGGTATCGGCTTCAAACAATCCAAGGCGGATTATTCACTTTTCACATTTCATCGTGATGAGATTTTTACCGGGGTTTTGATTTATGTTGATGATGTTATAATCACCGGTAATAATCAAGATCACATCACTAAAGTGAAGGACATTTTGAATGATACTTTTGGAATAAAAGACCTAGGACCAATAAAATATTTTTTAGGGATCGAGGATGCTCGGTCTCCTAAAGGGATGGTCTTGAATCAACGAAAGTATACGTTGGATATTTTAAGCGAGGCCGGTTTATTGGGGGCCAAACCGGCTTCTACTCCCATAATTCAGAATCACGGTTTAGCAGATCAGGTTGGGGATAAGATCCAGGATGAAGGTCGGTATAGAAGGCTAGTGGGGCGTCTACTTTATTTGACCATAACTAGACCGGACATTAGCTATGCTGTTCGTATTTTAAGTCAGTTCATGCATGATCCTAGAATTCCTCATCTTGAGGCTGTTATGCGGGTTTTGCGATATTTGAAGGGGACACCCGGACAAGGGCTTTTCTTACCTTCTGCCAATGATTTTCGTTTAAGGGCATATTGTGATGCAGATTGGGCTGGATGCCCGACTACAAGACGCTCCACGACTGGTTTTATCACCTTTTTTGGTGGGGCGCCAATTTCTTAGCGTTCCAAGAAGCAAAGTGTGGTCTCACGTTCCTCAGCTGAAGCAGAATATCGGTCCATGGCAACTACGACTAGTGAGCTCGTGTGGTTGCGATATTTATTAACAGACCTCTTGGTTCCTATTGACTATGCTTCTGTTTTATTTTGTGATAATCAGGCAGCTCTTCACATTGCCTCTAATCCGGTTTTTCATGAGCGTATGAAGCACATTGAGATAGACTGTGATTTTGTTCGAGACAAGCTTTTGTCCAAGGAGATTGTGACCTCTTTTGTTCGCTCATCGGGATAAGTGGCAGATATTTTTACTAAAGGGCTCGGTTCAACAGAATTTACCGTACTCCTTTGCAAGTTGGGCATCGTAAATTTACATGCTCCAACTTGAGGAGGAGTGTTGAAAATAGTTCTCATTATTACTTTGTATTTCTCTAGTGGACTTTAGTATTTTCGTATTTGTACGTATTTATATTGTACTTAGCATATTCTTTTATTCTTTTTCTAGATTGATCTATGTAATTAGTGGGCAGGTAGGCTTTTACTCCATCTCTTCCTCTCCCCTCCCAACCAGTGCAAATCTAGGTTTAATTCTAGATTATTCCTGTTATTTATTTCATGTAACTCATAGCTTGAGAAAGTGATAGGTTGTCTTATGTAATTGTATAAATAGGGGTAGCTTTGTTCTCTTTTAATGATCAAAATAAAAATAGTATACATTATAGTCTTCCATTTACTTTGTGTTTTAGTTCTTTCTATTGATTTAGCTTTGCAAGTTATATCTGTTGGAAGGAGGAAGAGTCGCCTTCTATACCACATTGTCACGGGATGAATCTTGAGACCCTTGTCAAAGCCCGTGTGCCACTTAACTTCACTCCGAAAGTCCCTCGCTAAGTCAGGGAACCCCCACGCACAAGACACACTTTATGTGAATATTAAAGAAGTGAAAGGAATTATGGAAGAGTAGAGGAAAATTATGAACACGCAAGTATTGACACGTTTTTAAGTACTTGAAATAATAGAGAGAGAGTTTGGATAAATGGGTTTGATCACCCTTGGCAAATGCCTTGCCATCTTATTTATAGACAATCATATTTACAATGAAAGAATACAACTCTTCACAAAGGGACATAATTCTACTTATGTACATGCATCACACGGTTGGGACACACCCCCTTATGCTACCTGTGTGCATGCAGCTTATTCTAAGTACATGAATATAACTCTATGTACATTAATCTAATGAACCAAGGACGGGACATGTCCCCCTTGGGCAAACCATGTCCATGAACCATGTCAAGGTTCATTGGACACATCTCCCCTTGCCAAAGGACACGCCTCTAGGGAAGGGATGTGACCCTTCATGAGGCCCGTGCACTTGGACCTTGTCAAGGGCCCAAGGGACGCGTCTCTTCATGCCAAGGGACACGTCTCTTCCCCTATACGTGCATCTAAGTCCAACTCACCCATGAATGCTCCGGAAGGCCCTAGCACGTCCTAAATCCTTCTAGAGCATTCTACAATGCTAAGCCTACTTAAGTAAAAATCTTACTAAAATAGGCGGAGGCTGACATTCTCCCCCACCTAAGCCATTGATGTCTCCCCATTGCTCCCAAAGCTTCAACGTTTGGAAGGCCCTTCCAATGAAATAAGTGCTCCATGGGCTTAGTCCTTTTCCTGCATCTCAGCACTTGTTCAGCAAGGTCCCTCGTGTTGGCACTCCCCACGTGCCTCAAGTTCGACTTGTCCCAGCTTGGCAAAGGTCCTAGCATCCGTTGTCCCTAACATGCATCCTTTGTCAATGCCCTTGTCTTCTTGGTTCCTAGATGTTCGGCCCCTTTTGAGTCAAACTTGAACAGCCCCGTTGTTGCAAAGTGATGCGCAGCCATGGGCACCCCATGCCTGTCCCATGTCACGAGCATTCGTGCGCGACCCATGCGCATTCAGCCCTATGTCATGTGCGCCCCAGCACACCCCGTGCGCAGCCCCAGCCTTGTCCTTGGTCCTGGGATCCGGTTGTCCTGGCAGTGTCACACCCTTGTCAGCTTCAAGTCCTCTCTCCATTTCTTTTGGCACGCCCTCAAGTTGCATGGCTGAGACTTGCTTGACCCATACTTTTTCTCCAAGTAAAGGCACCGTATAAATCTCTTGGCCTTGCGAAATTTGTATCACGTCATCCCTTAGAAATGTTAGAGGCCCCACGGCATTAAAGAAATCCATCCCCAATACCATCTTGAAGTCGTCCATCGTGATCACTGTCAAGTCCACGGTGCCATGCCAATCTCCCAGTTGCATTGGCACCCCATATACAATCCCATGGATGGGCTTGGATGAGGAGTTTATGGCCTTCATCCAACCCACCTCTTGGGCATAGCTCAACCCGAGCTACGCCGCTTCTTCCTTTGACACAAAATTATGTGTGGCGCCCGTGTCAAGAAGTGCCTTTGTCTCTGCCCTGTTCACTCTTGCGTTGACAAACATCTGTCCCCACCTTGAGTGCACCTCTTATGCTAAAGTCCTCTTGGCCTGGACTTGAGCCTAGACATGCACAGCGCCCTGGGCCTGCGTCACCATGACCTGGGCCTGCGTCTGGACCAGCGCAATGCCGGGGCTTGCGCTTAAACCAGCGCAGCGCCCTGTGCCTGTGTCATGACATGGGTCTGCGCCTGAACCAGCGCAGCACACCTCTGGACCTGGGCACACCCCAATGTCTTAGTCCCGTGGATCCCTGTGGCCTGCGCGCCTTGTGCCACCATAGCCAACCCTTTCATTCCTCGTTGTGCACCCTGCTGAGCCTCCGCATGTCCCTGTACTTCTGCCCGCACCTGTGGAAAACCCATGTGTACTTTCCTGGACCTCTGCGCCTTGGCCCCCGTGACCTGGGCACCCTTCCAGACCTCTACGTTTCCCTGCACCTTGGTCCTCTGGTCATGCCCAGCCACGTCCCTCAGTGTCTAGACCCATGCTTAGCCCTACGCAGCCCTCTGGCACATCACTCCTGACATGCCCTCTGCCTTTGTAGATCCCTGGGACTTGGGCCTGTGCCTGCGTGACCTAGGCCTCCATCTGGACACACGCAGCACCCGGGGCCTATGCCTGGACATGCACAGCGCCCAGGGCCTGCGCCTGGCCGTGCGCAGCACCCAGCGTCTGTGTCATGACATGGGCATGCGTCTGAACATGCACAGCAACCCGTGCCCTGCTTTTGTTGCTTCCAGTGCACTGCAAACCCAGTGTCCTCTGCTGTGTCAGGCCCAGGACCTGCGCACTATCTTGCACAGCCCTGTCCTCATCAAGCCCAAAGTGGGCCTTACTCCCTGAAGCACAGTGCACCACCCGGGACATGGCTCCCAGGAAGCTCATCGAACCCATGCTAGCTCCTTCCACTTCTGTCTGCGGTTCCAGTTCTTATTCTTCTGCTGCCATAATTGCATTTAGTGCCTTCCGCTGAGAGCAGTCACGGGCATAGTGTGGCCCATCACAAAAGAAGCATCCCCTGCGCTTCTCTTGATCTTGCTAATCTTCGTGCGATTTCTTTTTGCCCTTGAATGTAGGAGGTTTGTGAGGTTTGTCTCCCCCCACTTTTCTCCTTGTCATCTCTTCTCTCCTTCTTCTTAGTGTAGTCCTGGAACTCCACCAAGTTTTCCATTTCGACAATAGCACTAGTAAGATCTTGAACACTCCTCCTTCTCAACTCCAATTCGGCCCACGGTTGTGGCCCATCCATGAAGTCAAGTAGGCGGTTTGTCTCTGGCAAGTCTGGAACTTCCAACATGAGAGACTGGTACTCCATGATGTAGTCTTGGATGGACCTCGTCTATTTCAGCCCCCAAAGCCTCTTCATGGCCAACCCTTTGGCATTCTTAGGAAAGAATTGCCTCTTAAACTCCTCAACGAAGTCTTCCCACATATCCATAGTGCAAAGCCCCTTGGCTATGTCACCATGGCGCCTCCTCCACCATAACACGGCATCATCCCCTAAGTATAGGGTAGCCGTGTTGATCTTGGAAGCCTCATCACGAATGTGCAATGCCTCAAAGTACCTCTCAAGACTCCATAGGAAGTTGTCAACCTCCTTGGCATTACGTTTTCCACCATATATAGGCGGATCTGGTACTCTGACGCATGACGCACCCCCGGTGCCAACGCCACACGCAATGGCAGTTTGGCATAGCACGTAATCTGCCTTTATGATGTCAAACTCCTCCCTGAGCTCGAACATCACACCCCTTAGTTGATCAAGTTGCTCCTCCATAGCAGCCTTGACAACGTTCACCACACCGAGCACCTTGCCCTCCAATCCCGCGAAGCTTTCACTCAAAGCCTCAACGGTGTCAAGGTGGTCGTGGACGTCCCCCATTGCCAACTCTAACCCAACCACACGTACATCAAGACTTCCAAGCGCATCTCGTGGCACTGATGGGTCCTTGACATTGCTTGACTTTTTTGAACGTG
Organism: Simmondsia chinensis; assembly: GCA_018398585.1. NCBI lineage: Eukaryota > Viridiplantae > Streptophyta > Magnoliopsida > Caryophyllales > Simmondsiaceae > Simmondsia > Simmondsia chinensis. The sequence goes on from JAGTTD010000018.1 coordinate 21,653,014, forward strand.
TCTCAGGTCTTCCTCTCGGTTGTTCCTGCATGGCTTGTGATGTACTAATGTTCCCTTCTTCCGTAACAACACTCCTAGCCATATTCGTAACTTGCTCTGATACCACTTGTCATGGGAGGACTCTTGACACCCTTGTCAAAGCCCATGTGCCACTTAACTTCACTCCAAAAGTCCCTCGCTAAGTCAGGCAACCCCCACGCACAAGACACACTTTATGTGAATATTAAGGCAATGAAAGGAATTATGGAAGAGTAGAGGAAAATTATGAAAATACAAGTATTGACACGTTTTTAAGTACTTGAAACAATAGATAGAGAGTTTGGATGAATGGTTTTGATCACCCTTGGTAAATGCCTTGCCATCTTATTTATAGACAATCATATTTGTAATGAAAGAATACAACTCTTCACAAAGGGACATAACTCTACTTATGTACATGCATCATAAGGTTGGGACACACCTCCTTATGCTATAACTCTAAGTACATTAATCTAATGAACTAAGGATGGGACTTGTCCCCCTTGGGGAAACCGTGTCCATGAACCATGCACATCTACCCTTGCTAAAGGACACGCCTCTAGGAAAGGGACGTGTCCCTTCATGAGGCCCGTGCACTTGGACCTTTTCAAGGGGCCAAGGGACGGGTCTCTTCATGCTAAGGAACACACCTCTCCCCCTATACGTGCATCTAAGTGCAACACACCCATGAATGCTCCGGAAGGCCCTAGCACGTCCTAGATCCTTCTAGAGTATTCTACAATGATAAGCCTACTTAAGTAAAAATCTTACTAAAATAGGAGGAGGGTGACAGCATGCTCCCTTTACTTGATAAAGTCTTGTGGACATAAAGTGTGCTTTGAGGGCCACATGCATACACGTGCACGCCTCTTTCGGTTAGCGCATTGAGTTGTTTGGTCTCGACTTTTTCTGACTTGAACTTTTATTTTTTAGAGCGGTCTGTCACGGGCCGCCTTTGGCTGACACTGTCCCCGGTGCTCAATAAGCAGACATATGCCATATGGGGTCTCCTTAGCCTGTCCGATACTAATGCGCATTGATTGTGTTCAGGTATGTCCGTGGTATGTCGTATATTTCGTCTCTTGAAGCTGCATATTGCTGCTTGTTGACCGTAGGGGGTAGGCTAGCCCAGCCCTAGCCTCAAGGCACGGGTGATCTGCACTCATCCCATGACAAGTGGTATCAGATCGAGGCTCATGATAAGCGAGTAAGCAGCTGTGGTGGGACCGAGCTTTGTCCGTGGTGTTGGACACTCCTGGGGAATGGGAGTTGCTCGTGTCCTAGGTGCATTGAGCAGGTTTGTCCGTGGGTATGGACACTCTTTGTGTGGGAGGGGCACTCTAACGAGGAACTTTTGGAGTGAAGTTGAGTGGCTCGCGGTTCCGATTGTGGGGAAAGGTGCACCGTGTTGGGTGCCAGTCAGGCGAGCTGACCGTATGGCTGGCTTACTGTGTGGAGATTGGGCCGATCCTTGGGGTGCAATGCGAAGCTCGCGAGGTGAAGAGTCAACAAGCACTATGGAGCGAGACGTGTATGTGGTGCACTATGGTGCATGGAGCTGGCAGGTTGCTTTTTGGGCATGTTAGAGGTGCCACGCTGGAGGGGATGACGATGTGGTCATCCCGTGACCAATCAAGGCTGCTAGAGATACAGGGATGCGACGATGGGTAGGCACCCGCAACGAGGACGTTTGCGGAATAAGGTGGGGGAGAATGTCACAGGCCGCCTTTGGCTGACACTGTCCCCAGTGCTCAATAAGCAGACATATGCCATATGGGGTCTCCTTAGCCTGTCCGATACCAATGCGCATTGATTGTGTTCAAGTATGTCCGTGGTATGCCGTGTATTTCGTCTCTTGAAGCTGCATATTGCTGCTTGTTGACCATAGGGTGTAGGCTGGCCCGGCCCTAGCCTCAAGGGCCTGGGCGCCGCACGGGTGATCTGCTCTCATCTCGTGACACGTCGCCTTTATAGTTGTTGCAACAAAGTTGGGAATGTAGGAAACTCCTTCCTTGACCGTTGCACCGGGTTCCAAGCTTGAGGGGTTAAGGCTCGAGTTTGAGATGTTGATGGTTGACTGTTAAACTACCCACAACTTCCATATCCATTGTTTCCATAAATATCGGACTTTTTGCTCCTCCATATCCGCTGACTCCTTCCATATGGAGGCCGAATTTCTCCCCCTCTTTTCTTGACTGGCAGTTACCACAACGAGCAAAATAATGCCTATAAATTGAGCGCCTCTTGGGATTGATAGACACCACCACTACCAAAAAAAAAAGTCTATTGTGACACTAGATTTTAACTCTTGTTACTCTTAAAAGCTTATCTAACCATCCTAGCGACACTTTCAATAGTGTCGTAGTTGGCTGTGTAATAAAGGCTATAAATACGCTTAAAATTGACCCAATAGCACATTCTTCCTAAATTACCTTTGAGTCTCTGACACTTATTTGAAAGTGTCGCTAGCTTAGTGTCCCAATATCTTGATTTTGACATAGTGCACAGAACTTTGAAATCATAATTAATCTCTTCTTTTCCCTAAATCTTAATGCAAGGTCCTTCAATTCTTCAATTAATGAGCAAGTTGAGGCATACTCCAATCCATTACTTGATAGTACACTTTAGTGGTGGGCGTCGTGCTAATCTTGAAAATCAAAGTGCTAGTCGATCACGTTTGTATTGGTGCAAGGGAATAAACAGTTGGGAGAGATTGACCTATTTGCTGATTAACCTAGCTCTGATGACAATTGTTGGGTTCACAGTTCTCCAACTGTAGTCACAACAAAGTGCACTTATCAGAGCACTCTGTATAGGAGACTCTTCTCATTACTTAAGCCCCCTGGAGGAGAGTCAGGCTTCGTGGCACCTCACGTGCGAGAGTTCCCGGGAATAAGATTATCTCTATAGATCCCTTTGCTCTGATACCAGTTGTTGGGACGAATTTTAAAAATTTTCCATTAGTTTATTAAACTAGCGCAGCGGAAGGGTTTAAAATTCTTAATTTTAAACCTAAGGTTGATTTAAATTTTTTAATTTTAAATCTACATATTTAAATTTCTAATTTAAACCTACAGGCTTCTACTCTAATATATTCATAACAATAACATGAATTTATATCAGGCATAATAAGAGAAATAGAAAAGCGAAAAACTTAAAAGAGAAGGAAAGAGAATATATTTGGATTCGCTCCAAATTAAGAATACCAGAAAAATAATAATATCTCCTCAGAAAGCTGAGAAACCGAGACTAAGAGGCCTTCTAGCCAATGACCTCGAAACGCCCGGAGAGTGGGCTCCGAAAAGATATTAAACTTTGAGGAAAGAAAATTTTCAAAACAAATTTTTCTCTCCCACTAAGCCTCCGAAAGTGAATACTTTTAGAGACCTTTTATTTTTAATTCTAAATTGAATACCGAACCTTTGGAACAAGTACCTTTATTTATAGTAGTGTACCGGTGGAAAACAAGCAATTATTTCGATGTGGGATTCGCCAATTTAAATCAAAACGCGTCATTTTAATCAAAAGCACAGTCGAAACGCTGCATTTCATCAAGTGAAAACTTCCCCCTTTGCCTTATCACCGTGTGCCGGCGCCCAAAGGTTCGGATCCTCCGTTAGTATCCACGTGTCGTGCGCTGGTTGGTCGATCCGCGTATATGCGGATCAACCCCTGTGTAGTTCAATTTTGCGATTTTTTTTTTTTTTTTTTGTTTCCCACATGTAAAAAATTCATCCCATGAATTTTTAATTTAAAAAATATTTTATTTTATAATTTTTAACTTTTATTCATCTCATGAATAATGTTTGAAAAACTTAAATTTACCCATCTACAATAACAGCAACATCAGTCCTAGTGCCTCAAGGGCTCCCGCGTATGCAGGGTTTGGGAGGGATGAGATGTACGCAGCCTTACCCCCTTAGGATGAGACCTTGACGAGAGGCTATTTCCAAGAACCCCTAACCTGATAGTTGATAGTTAAGAATGGCATATAAGTAGAGCATGTATAACATATATGAAGAACATGTAAATTGTAGAGATCAAGAAAAGCATGTAAAGCATGTGAACATGTGAGCAACCATATAAGCACGTAAATAAATAAACATGTAAGCATGTAAACAAATAAGCATGTAAACATAAAAACGTTGAATTTACCCATCTAATGGATAAAAATTCATCTCATGAATTTTTTAATATTTTTCCTATGGCATTAAATACAGAGACCTGCGTAGAGGCCTCAGGAACAATTTAAATCTAGCTCCAAATGGGTTAAATTAACCATCTCATGATATAATTTAATTACCATTTAATAAAACTTAATTCCACTAAATAAATCTCACTGCACTCTAAACTTAAATCATTTATTCGATAATTCTCAAATAGACTGTATTGATGACAACAACCCCTCCAATAATGACCAAGAATAAATATAAATACTACCATTATACTTCACACAGCTTCTCCATTAGTTGCCGATTCGCCCTTCACTGAATAATTCATTTATATTTGAACATATTCATAGTATAAATCTCAAATGTTAAACACCTGGAACACTTCGGCCAAACATTCCGAATTATTCAAATACTTGCGAATCAACTAAGGGAACATATGTATCTCATAAGAGACTATAAATTCTCTATTGAATACCTGATCCTTGTTACACTTCACGCCACTACCTAATGTACTTGGGAATTCAATCATTTGTCTAGAGCTTACTTATAATACACCAAAGTAACTAATGTTTCATGTAAGAATTCAGAATACTTTCAAGATTTAGAGTCGTCATTCAAATAGTACAACATGAATAACTCATATCCGATAATAGTCTACAAACAAGCAGCTCACATGGTCCAACTCAGTGTGATAATCTTATTAAACACACCAACATAACACTTTTAAATCACCATTCACGTGACTAAAACAAGTCATCTAAAGTATCACGTTATAGTCTTAGCATACAAGTGGTCCAAACTTGTCTTTGACTACGAGTCTTTCAAACAACAATCCATACCATTTGTTCCAAGTCTATCTGTGAGTTAATCTCATAAACCACTTAGAACAAATATGTAAATTGTAATCTGAGGACTACACCCATCTCATGGATGTTACCAAAAAGAAAATCGTATGCAGTATAAATACTCCCTTACACAAATTTAACAAGGAAATGACTGGAACTTTAATTTTATTCATTAATAAAATAACATTTACATGACAAATTTGGATTTTTAGAACACTATTCCTAACATAAACGACTTAGGGCAATGGTGAACTCCAAAGCGCAGCAATTCCTCAATTTAACCTCTCCTCTCTAATTCTTATTTCCATATGCTACTTGTTTATTTTCGTTCAAGGTTATCTTATTTAATTTTTGATTACTCCATTTGAGGTCAGATTGGTTCAATAAGTTTTTTTCCTGTTCAAAAACCCTGTACTTATTTTTCTAATTTTCGGTTTTCCATCTTGAGTTAGTTTTGTCTATCTCGAGTTTGTTCACTAATTACCCTTTGCGTTATTCATTCAAAAATATATGTGATTACTTTTCAGAAAATGTTATGAGATAGATGTGGTCCATGATTACATATCATTATTTATCGTAGACAATGAGATCGAGCCAAAGATTGATTAGCAAACGAGTAATATATTGTCAATAATCAATTCATTTTCTGTAAATAGCTTTTGCTTGTTTGTTAAAGATATAATCTGACATAGGAAACGATCTCTCTGGGTTACACAAATTTCCAAATTTTGAAACACTAAGGTTATCGCATAACTTTTTCAAGCTGTGGACCAAAAATAACCGAAGGAGCTCTCGTCATTGCTCAATGTAGCCTTAAACTTATAGAATATCATTAAAGATGCAAATGCAGATGGAAAATCAAACATATATCACATAAGGCTTGGTCATATGAGTGAGAAAGGGATGAAAATCTTTTGTCAAAATGGAAACTACTAGTTCTAAAAGTATGTAGATGTCGGCTTACATTCGACAAACAAAAGAAGTTTAGCTTCTTGAAAGTTGGCAATATTCGCGAGACTGGAAAGCTAGAACTGGTTCATACAGATGTTTAGGGACCATTTTCAGACCAATCGCTTAGAAGCTTATTATCAATATTCCAAAATTACCCTTGTGGCTTCGTAAGCAAGTCAAAGAACACATATCCATTGGTTGATATATCATATATGTAATAAGCCTACGACAGCAGTCAAACTGCTAGGGGAACAAGACCAAATTAAGCCCTTATAAAAACAAGGACAACCAATCCACCAGCGTCTTGCCACAGTGATACAAGGCAAATAAGAAGATAGAGTGTTACTTTATGCCAAAAGGTTTAGAGTTCGATCCCCCCCTTAAACCTCTCCCTGAGCAATCCTTGACTTAATTGACATAGGCCGGGAATTATTAGACAATCGGGTTCCTCGTTATCCAAAAAAACCAAGGACAACCATTCAAGACACTCTTGTCAACAATAGTGGAAAACGAATGATCAACCAATTGTTTCAAATGAATCAGATCCTTAACTGTTACCTAATCCCACCTTGCTTTCGGCTCAATAATGATAATGGCCAGCGCTAGTAAAAGAAGTGTTATTGCCCGGACAAAAAGTGTTATTGTCATAGCAATAATATGATTTGCAGTAAATATAGCTACAAATTTATTTTTATAAAGTTACTCTTATGTTAATATTTTTGCTTTAACAATAATATTACTACCAACATCAATATCCAAAACTTTAGGACATGAATGCATAATTTACAGGAAAAAAATAATATCAAACTGGCTAGTAAATTAGGCCATCAAGTCATTTTGGGCTTTTGACCCAAAAAAGGTCATTTTGGGCTAATGAGAAAGCCAAGGCCCAGTACTGGGCCCATGTTTTTTCTACTCCAATTCGACCACTTCTTATCTCTTTCAACTCTTCTGACCCTCATTTCACTGAGTTCTGTGCCCCTTCACCTCACTCTCTCCTCGCCGTCCTCAGGTACCCCTCTCTCTCTCTCTAATTATTATTGTTATTACACCCTGCGAAGTCCTCAAGTTGCCAACCCAATAAGGTTAGCGGTTCTCGAAAATAGCATCTTGGCAGGTTATACCTTGAAGGGGTAAGGCTGCGTACATACACCTCTCCCATACCCCGCTTATGCGGGAGCCCTTGAGGCATTAGGTCTGTTGTTATTGTTGTTGTATTATGAGAGTAAATTATAATTTTTAAAGTAATTTTATGGCTTTCATTATTTATAAGTCATATTATTATATTATTATTCTGATAACAAACAATTTTTGTCCTTTATTCAACTTTAATTTGAGTAAGTAACGAAAAATAGAGAAAGTGTGGATGTTGAGTGCAAAATTTTGTCCCTGTTTTGTGGTAAGTTAGGTTTCCCTTTTAATTTGAGTTCGTTTCTGTAGATTATGACCGTTTTGCAATAATACGAAAATTATTGAATTTTAGTGCATCTTTCACATTGTTGTATGGTTTTTTGTGTATAAGTAAGGTGGTTGGACGTGGTCAGAGTGAAAAATATCGTTCTTGAATCTTTACCTCACAACTTTTATTTGGCAATTGGGTAGATAGATAGAAATAAGGAGGAGTAAAGAGAGTGAGACTAAGAGTACTTGTTTCGTAATTGGGTAAAGGGGTAAAGATAAAAGAGTTATACTTAAGAAATGGACAAAATTGCTCAAAAGTTTTTAAAAATTTGCCTTACTCTCTTTTATCAGCAAATTGAGGGGTAAAGAAAATACAGGTGATGGGGATAAGGGTAAAGAAAATACAGGTAATGGGGATAAGACCCGACAAAATAGATTATCAAATGGGGTTAAACCATTCCTGTTTTACCCAGTTGCCAATCAGGGGGTGAAACTCTTAAGTTAAATTGGTTCCTTGACTATATCATGACCAAGTTGATTGAGAGATCTCAAATTTAAATCCTAATAGTTTCTACTTCTAACATAATTCCGATACAAGGTATAAAGTAGGTTTAAGTGTGATTCATGCTGTATGCCCAATGGCCATTCACTTGAAGGTGTATGTTAGTGTATGAGATCGTTCATATGCCTTTATCTAGCAGCTTAAGATTTCGAAGAATTGGTTATTCAAATGATGCTATGTCAAAATCTAATGGCTTCTTGCGAAGAAATAAAGAGGATATTGACCAAGGAGTGAGTGCAAGTGATTTTCTCGACTTAAGATGCGATTTTATGATCGAATGTAAAGGTGCTCTTCGGTTCGTATGCCCAACTCACCTAAAAGCCAGTAGTGTAGTGAAGAAAGACCAAGGGAATGAGACTGAGGATGTGAGAGAACAGGAAGAAACTTGTGGAAAACGTGAAGGTGGAAAGTTCTGGACAAATTTTCCATAAGAGTAGGAAAAAATTGGAGAACTGCAACTTTTCTAGTATGAATATTGGGCTTCTGAACAACTTTTGTAGTTTTCCAGTTTTCTTGAAAATTTTTCAAAGAAGACGAGGAAGTGCTCTGTTTCTAAAAACTTTAGATTATTACCATTGTGTGTATGCCACGAAATGATGTATGCAGAAGTTGAATGTATCCAGTGTATGAGCCGTTTGAGTATCCATGTGCAACATGGAATAAAATGAAGGTCATTGCATCTTAGCGACAGTTAAATAATGAATTTTGAGCTGGTTATTACTTGATTGGACATTACGTAGTGATACTTTTTTGATGGCCGTAATAATGTATGTATTTTATCTTATTTATTAAAGCATACTTATAATTTATACACATGGTAAATCTATCAAAGGACATAAAAGTTAATAGTTGTATGCCGCTAACGCTTTTTGCAAATATAAGACTAAATACTACTTCTATTCCCATTGAAAAACTCAACACAGTCGACTTGATGCATTATATAATCCTTCTGGCACCCTTCTTGCATGACTCTACAACTTTGAACCCTGATTTGATTCCTTGGTATGCAAGTCTGAGGTCATGGGGGAATCTAGGACTTATTTAGAAACAAAAAATCTTCTAGGTTCCCTAGAAAAATTTCCATGGAAAACGGAGAAATATAGACGTTCAGAAGACTAGTTTTCCAATTAGGAAATTTGAAAAATAGTGTTTCAGTTTTCTATAATCTATTAGAAAATTTGGGAAGTATTTTTAAGCTATTTTTCAAACTTTTCCTACCCATATTCTCCAAATGTTTTCCATAATCTATTTGCAATGATGAATTACTCTTTTTATTTATGTTCGATTAAACATTATAAGTAGACTATTTGTACTTTAAAAATCGTGTAACCCATACATTTATTTGACATTTAAATTAATTCATACGGTGTCCGATATCCGAATTTGTAACTAGAAAAAAAATCCTAAATTGGTATTTGCCCGAACCCATATCTGAAATTTGATGGAATAGATGTAATTGAACTGGTAATTTTCGAACCAATTACCCTAATTGTTCAGATCAGGTTTAAATTATGTCACTGGCTTTTCAGACTTACAGGCGTTACTTGTGCCTATATTGTTTTTTTTATCAAAAATGAGAAATAATGAGAAATATCTTGGAAAACAGTTATCAATTTTCCATTCATAAACTTCTTTTCCAAATGAAAAATAAAAACAAAAACCGGAGATAAAAAGGAAAATTAGAAATAGAAAATTGAAACTATTTTCTGCTTCTACACAGGGCTTTATTATCTTGTGATCACACCTAGGTTGTTGAAGCGAAAATGGCGAAAACGAAGAAGCAGTTATTGTCATCAGCACCATGGAGGGATGAGCAAAACCAAGAGAACAAGTTTCAGGATGCCAAGCTCAAGGGCACCAATAATCCTGGCTCTACTCCCACCATGTACGTCCCTCGCAAGAAAAATGCTTCCTCTAAAAGCTCTGAGGTTGGCGATGACTCTCTCACTGAACTCGACCCTGAGCTTCGTTATAGCTTCCAACGCAACTTCCAGGTACGGTTGTAGAGCAGCTTTTAATATGCTAACATTTCACGCTCAGAATCGCGATTCCAATGCATTGGAATCATTTTGATATGAACATGCGTATTAGATGATGTTGACTAACTATATCACTTGATTTAAAGAACAATTGAATTATGTAAACAGGTTGGATTTCAATTTTCTAAATCTTATACATTGGAGTATTTGATATTTTTGTTATTACACTAATGTTGACTTTGTTTTTCTATTTATGTTTTAATGGCTTAATTGATGGCATTGCATTAATTTTTCTTGTACATCTAATATATAATAATATAAGTGCTTTCTTCACTCTTCCAAACCTAGAAACTTCTATAACTACCCACTTCCCTATTCCAACTTCCGCTTCTGCTCCCGCTTCGTGCAACTATGGTCATCTGCATTGCTCTTCAGTTACTTTTTGGCGTTGTTTTTTGCAAAATTCCCTTTGATAGATATTAAAATACAAGCAATTATTTAACTGCATTCATGTGATGTGTGTTACGTTTATTTGATTTCGACAATATGTACAAATTAGATAATGTGTTGTAGAGATTTGCGGAAGTTAAATATATGTTCCTTACAGGCAGGAAAAAAGGTAAAAAGTGTTGCTGATATCCTTCCCATTAAGAGTGACAATCCCATTGTGTCATATGAATAATTTAAATATGCTAAATTCAAGTTTGGATGCTGGATATGGAACATTTTGACATTGGGTTTAAGAGGAAAATCAAAATGCAAAATTAATGCTCAAGCATAAATTGCTAGGAGTTTGGCTTTGATACCATCTTTCAAAAACTCAAATCCGAGCGCCATATGTATAATTGTGTCCATTTGGGAGTCTCTGCGTTACTATGTCCCATTTCAGTTCATTATTTGGTTTTCGATTAGAAAAAGAAAAATATATTAAGAGAACAAGAATGTACAAAGAATTAAGGACAGGATATCTTTAAAGTTATAAAATGCAACAATAAAAAACTATGAAGTAATAACATAGATCCCTCCAATCCCTTTGCAAATCAACTAATGGTATGTCAGCCAAGCCCCAAAGCTCTCTGTTTAAAGAATTCCTGAAAACACTACCTTTTTTCCATCAGAAATTAACTGGCATATATTGATCTTTAAAAATCTTAGCATTCTTTTCAAACCAAATACATCATAGAATCGCAATTTTGATCGTGGAGCATCCTTTCAGTTCATTATATGTTGTGCAATTTTGGTTAAAAGAAGCTAATGCTAGGTGCTTGAATTTGAATGCAGTTTCTTCAAAGAGTTTTTAGTATTGACACGATTGTGAAACCGCTTCCGCCTGCAATAGCGTACAACGTTTCCCGCAACTTGAGCTTCTTCACTCGTATATTTACCCAGTTCTTTGGTGAGTCCACTCTTCTTACTTTTTCAAGTTCGTTTTTTAACTCGATGATCAATCCAAGGAATGCATATTCTAAAGCATTTACTCCTTGTTTGGTTAATACAGGAATTGGGTTCCTATCAAAAGTTGTATTTCCCATTAATATCCTATGTCAACTTCCCAAATAGTAGGCATTTGCATTTGGTGGTTGGATGGAAAATAGAATTTTCTAGGAATTATAACTTATCTAGCTCTCCCTAGGTAAGTTAGTTCCTGTTTTACAAAGGAATCGGAATTTCCCTAAAATTTCCACTACCCATATTCTGCCAGCTTCCCTTTAACCAAAAAAGAGGGCAAATACCCACTTTCCATAAATTCCAAATTTTTGTGTTACTTCCGGGTAAACACCCCCTTGGGATCTTTTCATAGACCCATTTATTACGGCCTTATTTGGTTATCACAAGAATTGAATTCCTATTGGAAGTTCTATTTTCTAGGAATTCAATTTCTGTGTCAACTATCAGGAAGTAGGTACGAAGTGTTTGGTTGTCAAGATGGAAAATAATACTTCCTTGCGGTAGCTAGTTAAGATCAAAGGAATTAGAACTTACTTAAGAGGAGCTAAGTAAGTTACTTCATCCCGTATTCTACCAACTTCTTGGCAACAAACAAGAGGCCAAATTCCCACTTCCCATGAATTTATACTTCCTACACATAATTCTTAGCAACCTAACAAGGCCTATATATGTCTGTTGTCATGGTCCTGCAATTCTTTGCTTTTATCCACCTATATTTAAATGGCAGACAACAACAACAAATTCAATGCCTCAAAGGTTCCCGCCACTGCAGGGTCTGGAAGCGGTGTGATAGACACATATCCCTTTAAGATGCTATCCTAAAGGGATTTAAAAGGCAGAGACAGTATGATTTTAGTAGCAAAAAACTAAAGCTTGGAAGTGTTGTTATTCATTTTGGCATTATAGTTTATTAGAAGTTTACCATTGCGTAAAATTGTTCCCTTCCACTAAACTTTTCTTGGACAGATCCGGAAGGCATCTCTAATGCACAGAAATCGCTTGGACTCGGACAAGAAGAGAAAGTTCGTCGTGTTCGATAAGAGTTTGGTTCCTTCAACATTCTGTTTGAACATGTACTCCTGTTATCTGTATTTTGACATGTATATTTCTCCTTTAATTCAATTTGAAGAAGTACAAGATTTTTTTTCTTTTTTCCCCTTCTTGTTCAAGGACCCGAAACGAAATAGGCTCCACTGGTGAAGTTCTTGATGAATGGACCCAAATGGGTTTGAGCAGCCTTTCTTATAGTTGTTTGATAGCGTCATCGTCATCATCCACAAGTCCAATTATTTTACGTTTTGAACGCCTGCGAGGATTCTTGCGAATTAGACCAATTCCCGATTTGTAGTTTGCCAGGACAGGTCAGGTGTCTCAGGTTTAGTCATCGACGATACCAACAATCTTAAGCCTTTGTTTCAAATCCCTCTAAACAGACCCAAGTGCATGCCCTTGGTCAACATCCTGCCAAAGATCTCTGTACCCAAAATGAACAAAAGAGGTGATAATGGGGTCTCCGTACCCAGGGCCGGACTTCAACCCTTAGCCAATCGCTTTAGGCCCCCGAATTTTAGAGGCTCCAGGTTATATTAAAGTTGCAATCTTTAATATTAATAAATTTTATGATTAAATCTTTTATAATTGACTGCATTAGTTTTATGTTGTTACATATAAAGGTCTCCATTTGAAAATTTCACTTGGGACCTCGAAATTGTCAGGGCCAACCCTGTCCATACCTAAGGCCTCTCTTCAGGGGAAAAGTTCAGGACTCGGCTTGATTTTAATGCAGGTGATATGCAATGTGAGATTCACTTCCTTTATTGAGTACTCTTCATGGCAGTCGTTTTCTATGCCTTTTTAAGCCAGCTGACAGCTATACAAGCGATGAGCGTCCCATCAAAAATTTGTTTACAAAGCGCAAAGCCATACAGCTTCTCTATAACTGAAGAGTGGATTTCTTGACTAAGCCTAGGGACATCAACTTCGTAATGATTTTGTATGGGCAACCCATCAAACTGATAGGCTGGAAGTATTTTCAATCAGTAGCTCCATTGACCTTCAATACCAAGGTTAACCATATGGTGTTCTCGAGTGTTGTAAGCGGGCCCTCGTCTTCGAACTTCTTGACAAATACAATTATATCTGGACCCACAATGTTTCGAGGCCGTTCGACAAATTTGAAGTTCAAGTATTGGGGGAATTGTACATGTATAATTCCTTGAAGTTCACCATCCCTTCCCCAATGGCATTTGGATGATGGCGGGGGACCTCAAAGAAAAAGAAACAATCAATTTAGGCATGTTTGTTTATTAGGAAGTACACGTAAAAAATCGAAATTCATGGGGAGTGGGTATTTGCCCTCTTACTTGGTTCCCAGGAAATCGACAGAATGAGAGAGGTGGAAATTCCTTGACAATTTTCAATTCTTTCAGAACGCGGGAAGTAATTTACGTAACATTCAATGTGCTTCCTGAAAAATTGACATATTAATCGAATTTCATGGAAACACGACTTCCCAAAGGAATTCAGTTCCTATGGCAACCAAATAAGGCCTTAGTCTTGAATCTTCTGATAGCAATAGTGCGAAAGTATTTAGTATTTCAATTCCTTTCTCTATTATGTTTCCTCCTATATTTTTGACATCACAATTGCTCTCGTCGTTTATACCAGCTCATAAGATCCCCTCTAATATATATATATATATACTCTGATTATGATCCCTTTGTTCATGAAATGTCTCTATTCTGTGCTTGGTCATTCTTCTTTTGAACTAGAGAAAAAAAAAAAAAAAAAAAAAAAAAAGTTCCTCACTATTCCACACCTTAAAGGAGTTCCAATTTTCAATCTATCATATGCACCTTCACTAAAAATTTGAAGGGAGCCATATTGTTAAAAAATGATTGAAATATTCTGAAGAATTAATAAACAAGTACAACAAAAAGTTAAAATTTAAAATCTATCCTACTTGAAGTAAAGCCCTGAAACTAACCTAATTCTAACTCTAAATGCAAAATCTGAAAAAAGATATAGTCTCTAGATAAGCTATTCAAGGACTTGGACTATCCTTTTTTAGCGAAGAAAAATGCATAAAGTCTAATCAGGCCCTTAGAGTCTTAGCACAATACTTATTCTTCCTTCCATAAGACATCACCTCTTGAGAGCGCTATCGAACTTGTTTTATTGACGCTACATCATGATACTGCCCCAGAATACCTGAGAGTTACTTATATCATTCAAGCTACTCATTGGATCTTAGCTCGAAGGACTTGATCCTTCCAAACTACTCAAGCCAAGCAAGCTACTCAAACAACTCAAGCTCGAGCCTATGGCCGCCCCACTACTCCTTGGTTGCGCCAATCTAGTCTCACATCACCTTTCTCTTACGATATCCTTAATTGGTGTCACTTCTGCTTTATCTCCAATTATTCATGCCTATTTGCATACAGATTCATACACCTATCCAATGTTATCTATATTGAACTTAACTCTTTACAAAATTTTGACAGAGGTTTCCCCGCCATTGTAGAAATTCTAGAACCGTTGTCCAAAATAGCTCAAAATAGGAAAATATTATCCAAAATGACCCATTTTAAAAATTATTTACCCAAATAGCCTCCACGTCAGCAAATTTAAATTTTTTTTTTTTTTTTTTTGGTACCTCCCTCCCTATGATAATAATTTTAAATATAAAATTTATATTAAATGTTATATAAACAAACGACTATAATTAGATAACTGTAATAATAAATAAATTAAAAAATTATGTATAGATAATATTATTTAATATTTAACAAATAACTTAATTTAAATTTTTTGTTATAAATTACATATATAATTTAACTAAAACGTATATTTTAAAGCTGAATATAATATAATAATAATAATATAATTAATATACTTAATTTAATTGATACTTAATAATTTATTAAAAATTAAATAAAAAATAAAAAAGATTTAAAGTGCCAGATACTCCAAAACAAAAAAAATAAATAAATTTTTAAAATTTATTGACATGAAAGTCATTTGGGAAAAATATTTTTTGAAATGGGCCATTTAGGGTAATATTTTTTTTATTTTGAGCCATTCTGAACAACGGCTTGAAATTTCATCCTTGAGCATGAAACTCATTTGCAAAAGCATGTCATGTGGCTGGTAATGAAGAAAATACATCTAAATCAGAATAACATATGCGTGACAAAAATTCGTTCATACTCGTATTAAACTTGTAAACACAACAATACAGTTATCCCCTTTCAAAAAAAAAAAAAATAAAGGAAATAAAGTAAATACAACCACCACCACCCAGTGCCTCAAAGAAGCTCCCACAAGACGAGGAAAGTACATAAAGTAGCGACATGAAAAAATTTCTGCTCCTGAGCCCCTAAGTCACAGGGCTCCACTAGAGGAAAAAGGATTTTCCTCATATTGAGCTAAGGTGTCGTTATTATCAGAGCAATAATTCTTATTTCTACAGCAATTATATGACTTATAATAAATAATAACCATATATTTTCACAAAATTGCTGTATTAATATTTTTGCCTTGGCAATAACATTAACCTTGAGACGGAAGTACACACAAATACAAACTATTTACACTGTTTAGATCTGAAATTTTCCGGGTCAAGGAGCTGAACCATTAGTTTCTCAAGCCTTTTCGAATGCAAACTCGGTTTGATAGCATCTGGGTTCGCGTATATCAAACGGCCACTAGGTCTCCTTAGAAGCTCCTTATCGATTTTATCAAGAACGGGATCATCAGCAGCAAATCTATGAGCGAAGGGAGCGCCACTCAGAACCATTTCATTGAAATGTTCAAGGGTCAGATTCATGGGTTGCTGTTTTGGTGTATCCCACTTCATGTAACGAAGATCATGGTTCACAGTCGTGTTCTGGAAGTTTCTGTCGTTACAGATGACTGTGTGGAAGTAGCCCTCGGAAGATGACAGAAAGTTGGTGTAGTACATAAGCATCGTGCGAGGGAGATTATCCCATCCCCATACACAGAAATCAAGGAATGATCTGGTTAGCATCACCCATTCAGATCCTGCACCAGAACACGATCATTGTGTAACACATTTTGAGCGAATTGTTATGCGACAGGCTGTTATGTAACATTATATTTGTAATAACCTCTACAATCCATATGTATTGTACTTATAAATGCTGTTAGAGGTTTCTATACTCGCCAGCAAACCTTTAATGCTGTAATTTTAATGCTTGAGTGCTTCTCTAGATCAAATAAGACTTGCATATGACTCTTCAAAAGAGAGAAAATTTCGCCAATTGCTTTCACATGAGCTAACCAAGCTATTCTATACGCGATCATATGTTGGAAACGATTAGCATGCCATCAAATTGATATCTGCATCTTCAGAAGCTCCTTGACTTGTTCTCAGTGAAGTGGGAGAGCATTGTCAATGACTCGCATTCATCACATTGCTTACATTTCTTGTATTCATGGCGTGCCATCGCACAAGTTATTTATTACCGATCATATCAAATGTACGATCACGTATAGTATTTATTGGTTAGCTAGTCAGAAAACAATTGATGAAATCTTCAGCACTTTTGAGGAGTCATATACACCTCATATGTCGGAACAATTCGCATCAAATACCTAGCGAAGGAACTTCATCAAGCAAGATGGATAGACAAAGCAGTATAGGAAGACATTCAACTACTGATGTCCCCTCCCAACTGACTCAAGGACATCCTTATATTGTTGGAGGGGTGCTTTCTCCAATCATAAGAGAAAGGGCTTTCCAAGTTAATGAAGAAGTATCTATCCCACCGAATGATCACACGAAAGGGGTATAGGTCAACGTCATGCAAAGAGGAGCTATCTGAGGTCTTCCTAAGATCTGACACTTTTTTGATATATGCATAAACAACGACAGACCTAGTGCCTCAAGGGCTCCCACATAAGCGGGGTCTGGAAAGGGTGGATGTATGCAGCCTTACCCCTTCAGGGTGTAACCCTACCGAGAGGCTGTTTCTGATGACCCCTAACCTTATAAGGTTGGCAACATGAGGATTTCCCAAGAGGTCACCCATCCTGGTGCATAAACATTGTCAATTTATATTTTAACTTGTTTGGATACCATTGAAGACTATATTACTTGTTTCAATATATGTATAAGCTAGTTGAATGGATTTTGAGCAAGTTGGAATATATGTATAACCATTCCTAATTTTAGTGAAGCTCTGGCTATATATTATTTATAATTAGTATGTTGTACTCATAAATATGCTTGTAGCTATTGAAATCAGTTGACATGGATGAGCTTTGACATACATTTTGTCAGTTTTAGAGGAAAAGAATGTGTAATATATACAAACATACAAGCTCACACACATACATACATACAAAGTCACTATTTGAATGTGTGACTTTGTAGTTGTGTGCCACAAAGACGCCACCTCCAGTAGCGACTTTAGAATACATTATGCAATAAAGTTGCTACAAAAAGCAGTAGCTTACTTAATAGAAAGCCACTGCTCTACGTGTCCTAGCCAAGGCAAAATCGCTGATGCTAGCAGCAGCTTAGCCAAGTCATTCCAGGTGGCAACGACTTTTCCTTCAGTTAAATCGCTGAAAGTCGTAGCGACTTTCCTTTAAGTAAGTCTCTAATATGCATAGCAGCTTCATGTCAAGTCACTGCAACGTGCAACGACTTTTGTTTAAGTATGTCGTACTTGGCAGTGACTTTTGAAGTGAAAAAATATAGCCCCGGATGGGTGGAATTTCGTTTAACCCTAAAGGAATTATTTTTAACACAGTTTTGAGAAAAAGAACCTTTGATTATATTGCTATTTATTAAAATATTTTGCAAATATATGACTTAAAAACTTATGTGTCCTTATAGAACCCAACGTGATTGTCATGACCTAACACATAAAGTTCACCAAAGCCACTTCCCCAGCATCACAACAGCGATATGACCGTGAACTGCAATTTGACTCATAGTAGTTACATACCCAGAACACAGACCACATCTATTCTATCTTCTTAACGTTTTGACAACATTAAATCAAAATAGTATATCTAGCACAGAGGATAAAATCAAAAGTTAATGAAGGAAGAATTAGCACTGGATCCTTTTAATAAAGTTCCATGGCATAGGGAAGAGGAAAGACGTTTTAATGTTATTCTCCACAATCAAGATTGCGATTTTCTATTATACTTGGCTTGGAAAAAAAATTGTTAGGATTTTCAAAGATCAACCTACGCCAGCTAAAGGTTGTCTTTTTAGGAGTTCGTTGGACAAGGAGCTTTTGACGCTTCACTAACATAATAGCCTTAGTTGATTGCAAAGGGATTGGAGGGATTTATGTTATTAGTTGGTGGTTTTTCATTGTTGAATTTTTTAACTCTAAGGACATCTTATTTTTAACTCTTTATACATTATTTCACCCTCAACATTATTTCTTTCTCCGATCAAAAAAAAAAAAAGTGTTACCTGAAAACAACTTGAATGAATAAGGCAATGACCTTTTCTCTTTGGCCCAAAAAACTCCAGATTTCTTCGCATGATACAAGCCTGGGTCAATAATGATAGGCCTCGCTCTTTGATTCCTGCAAAAAGCAAAGTGAAATATGTGAATTGAGACTTGCATCAATGAGGCAAAGAACAATATTACAAGTCAAAGAGCGAGATGGGATGCTCACTCTTTCCAACCGAGATCGCTTAAGTGCTCAATAAAGTTCAGATCCCTGGGCAAGTAAGAAAATATGTGGAGAAGATCTGAGTACAAACAGCAAAGTAGGATATCAATGAATAAACTAAACTACTGGAAAATATATGCAGATAAGATAATTAAAACAAGATACTAAAAAATAGCCTCTTTGAGGCACTGGCTTGTTGTTGTTGCACTGGAAAATAGATGATTAACTTATCGTTTGAATATGAAGTAAACAAGCACACATTAGCGAGGCAGTTGTTACTCTTATTATTCAAACCAAGATCGTTGCTAAGACATCAATTTTACCAGGGCCACAATAATCTTCTTCCTAGTAACCTGCAATCTATCCAGTCTTCAGCTAATAACTCCGTTTCCTTGTGGATTTGACACCTTCCCACTTGCCCAGTACTACAATACTAGTGTGCTTGTGAAGAATTATGAAACTTGCATCAATCAGCTATTTAAACTTCTTTTAAAGCGTAATTATATTGACTAAAGTCAAAACGATTATTCTTTTGTTAATCGGCTTGTCTGAATACCAGTGTACATGCACCTTGATTAGATTCCATTGTCACACTCACAGCCCTGAAGTTTCCAACATGCAAAATGGTAAATCAAGGCCTATAGGTTTAATGGGTGGCTACAAGGACACGTTTGCACCATATTGCAAGATTCAAACCTTAGCCTTCTTTGGCAAATCAGCAAGATTCAAACCCTTGGCCTTTTTTTGGCAAATCAGCAACAAAAATCATAAATGAAGCAAGGGTTTTATACTTTTAGTACTTTAGGTAAATGAGAAATTGGAACTTTGGCGAAGGGCCTTGGAATCGAAAAGCTTAAGACTCAGCAGATCCAAGACCGAGTATATGGAACTCAAGTTCAGTACCTCCACCAGACTTAGCATAGACGACATTAGGATTGAGATGGAGCCCATACCAAAAAAAGGAGTGTTTTAGATACTTGGGTTCCATGATACAACAGGAAGGCAAAGTTGACAAGGATGTCAACAACTGTATTAAAGCAGGTTGGCATAAAATAGAGGATGGCCTCCTCCGGGGTACTCTGCGATAGGAAATTCCCGTTCAAGTTAAAGGAAAAATACTATAAGATGTTAGTGAGACCGACTACGTCTTATGGTCCAATGAAATAGCAACATAAACAGAAGATGAAGATGGCAGAGATGAGGATGCTGCGATGGATGTGTAGACACACGAAGAAGGATAAGATCAGAAACAACGTCATAAGAAGCAAAGTGGGCGTGGCCCCAATAGAGGATAAATTGAGGGAGCTACGTTTGCAATTGTTTGGGCATGTCAAGAGGAGACCGACCACTGCCCCTATTAACAGATGCGAAAGACTGCATACTATGATCGGGAAGAAGGGGAGAGGCAGGCCAAAGAAGAGATGGATGGAGACGATCCAACATGACCTCAACCACCTAAACCTACATGAGGAGACAGCCTTAGATAGAGCTCAATGGAAGGCTAGCAAAGGGGTAGTCGGTGTGCCGGTTTAGTATTGGGGAGCATGGTTTAGATAACACTACGGACTCTAGCTTTATATGTATGCTTGACTGATTGACTTGATAAGGGGGGAGCCGTTTTAATGCCTCCTAATGCTTCTTGATGTGTTTTTGCTGACCATTGCATGCTCTGTGCCGTATTTTTGCTTTCTTGCTTTTTGGGTTTTTTGCTTTCTTGCTTTTTGGGTTTTTTGCTTTCTTGCTTGTTTGCTCTTAAACTTAGATGCCTGCATGCTTTTATGTCATGCTTATATGATTCTCAGGTCGAGGGTCCCCGGAAACACCCTCTTAAAGGGGTAAGGTTGCATAAATCCACCCCCTCCCCCCAGACCCTGCTCAGGCGGGAGCCTTTAAGGCACTTGGTTTTTTTTTTTTTTTTGTTGTTGTTGTTAGTACTTTAGGTTTTGTATATATTCATAATTAGGCATCCTCTCCGGCAAAACCTAATATCGTAAACTGAAAAAACAAAATTGCCCATGATAAAAACGATGTTGTATTGAAAGCTGATGGCTGAAAATGGACAACAAGCTAGTTTACTAGGATTTGGAGAGAAGAGGATGAGAGAGGGCTTTTTAATGTATCAACAACACTGCCAATTGTTGGAGAACGCATCAAAATGGTGCGTTTCCTTCTCTTTGGAACACGAGAATAATCATGCGCCAAACTTTAGTGTCAATCTTCAATACCAAGTCCTTTATGTTATAGGAAAAATAAGTTAATCACGTGTTAGACATGTGATTAACTAGTATTTTAGTCGGAAGCTTCATATTAATGATAAAATAGGTAGGTTTCCTTTTATTACGTAATTAAGATACTATTAGTAATCCCCTTCCCCGCTCTATAAATAGGACATTAGGGTTCTATGGAATTTATGATTTGGAATGTTAATGAAATTCTCCCTCTCCTTTACTATTCTCTCCCTCTCTTCTTGAATTTCTTCTTCTTTTTCCCAATTGCTACTATCAAACCCTAGTTAAAGCTTTGAAGAGGGCAATCTAGCCACTCTTCCTTGTTTTAACTGCATTATTTTTATCACAGGCAATTTAGTTTGTCCAGGTTTCCAAGATCCAGAAACAGCGTACCTAATCATGAATCAATACTATGCCTTGTTTGATAATTAGATAACGGGGTAAAGACGGATAATGAGGGGAAGGATAAGGTAATATCCTATCCTTAATTAAAATAAGAGTAAAATTATCCAAATTTATTAAAAAAAAATTTTACCCCCAATTTTAGGATTGGTTAAAGAATGGTAATGAGAGTTAAAAACTTACCCCGCGTTACCCTTATTCAAATTTTGCCAAACGGGGTAAGAGTTTACCCCCATTATCCTTACCTCTCTTTACCCGTATTCAAATTTTTCCAAACGGGGTAAGAGTTTACCCCCATTATCCTTAACCCTCTTTACCCCATCATCATGTTGCCAAATAAGGGTAAAAAACAAATCAGAAAGTGGCAACCTTTTCATCATTTTTACAAATATCAAGATACTAAAAAATAAATAACACGTCAAGATACTAAAAAATAAATAACACATGAAATAATATACAAGTCTACGATCGACGAACCAATAACTAACCATCCTGAGAAAACAGAGGATAATCCTGAGCACAAAGATTAACAAACCAATCCCACCCCTCCGCCTGCTTCAACAATATTGCCACCGCATGAACCACCGCTGCCACCGCCGTTGGCCCTTTATAAGTCACCAAATCCGCCTTCCCCACCACCATCACATTCCCACTCAACCCAACCCACTTCACATACTTCGCAATCTCCAATCTCTCCTCCTCCGACGCATCCAAATCCAAGTGCAAAAGGTAAAAGTTCCGCTTATGGTACAGCGCATTAAGCAATCTCCTCATCTGAGGCGATCCCCCCTTGGATCCCGAGATTAAGTAGGCAAATTTGGGTGCTTTTGGGAGAGGAGAGTGGGAATTGGAGGTTGCGGGTTTGGTGTGGAGGAGAGAGAAGGAGAAGAAGAGGAGGAGAGAGCAAATGGAGAGTGTAAGGATTGAAGTGCGCCATTGGTGGAGATAGGAGTGAATTTGAGGGCGTTTCATTGATAGTTTTGGTGAAATTAGGGTTTTGTTAGTATCAAATTGGGGGAAGAGAGAGATGAAGATTTGGATGAGCTGAAATGCAATTGGCTGGACACCAGTAGATCCGGTACCTGAAACATAGTAAAATACTGTAAATTAAACTGTAACTAATGTTTTGTTTGGCAACAGGATAAAGGAGGATAAAAAATAATAAATAAGGGTAAGGATAAAGAGGGGTAAAAGGAAAAAAGATAAGGGAATATTCTACCCTTATTTAGATATGTCAAATTAAGAGGGATAAGGGTAAAGAGGGGTAAATGAGACAATTGGGTAAAGGGATAAGGGTAAAAAGAGTTATAGTTAAAATAAGAGTAAAAGTGTCAAATTTTTTTTAAAAATTACCCTTATCCCCTTTTACCCCCAATTTGGGGGTTAAAAAAATTGGGAGTAAAGAGGGGTAATGGGGGGGTAAAGGAGGTAAAAAATTACCTCCCATTATCCCCCTTTATCCGTCGAATAACTTTGTTAAATAGGAGTAGAAAATTACCCCTTTTTACCCTTACCCCCTTTATCCCTCTTTATCCTGTTGCCAAACAGGGGTGATATGTTTATATAGGGCAAAGATCGTGTGCAGGGTGCAAAACACTGTTAATTGTGCAGTGGTTTAAAACACTGCTAATTATTTTAAAATATTTAAATTTAAATTATTTATATAAAATAATTTTAAATTTAAATTATGAAATTTAAATTCCTCATATAAAACGATTTTAAATTTAATTTATTTATATAATTTTAATATATAAATTTGTATTTTGATTATTTATTGATCAAATATTTAACTATTTATTAATCAGATATCTATTAATTTTTTGTTATCATTTAAATTTTATAACTTAAATTTAAAATTACTTTATAATTTTAAAATTAAAAAAATTAAAACACCCCAACCTCCCCTCTCTCTCTCCTCCTGCCTCACAGCATAATTAGCAGTGCTTTGCACCACCGCACACGATCTTTGCCCTGTTAGTATTATGGTAGAAAACTCGTGGACTTAATTAAAAAATTTAAGGTTATTTATGGTAGAAAAAAATTCAAGTTTGATCCCTCCACCTCGCCTAGCCAAGAAGACGTCAAGATTGGATCTGAGGCCATAGCAAAGAAGGAAAGCTTCAGGTACTTGGGGTTCATGATACAGCACAACAGCGAAGTTGACGAGGATGTCAATAACCGGATTAAAGCGGGATGGCATAAGTGGAGGATGGCCTCCGCGGTACATTGTGATAGAAAGTTCCGCTAGAAGCTAAAAGGTAGATAATATAAGACGGTTGTGAGGCCAGCCATGACGTATGGGACGGAGTGCAGGGCGATAAAACAACAGCACATACAGAAGATGATGGTGGCAGAGACGCAAATGCTGAGGTGGATTTGCGGACACACAAGGAAGGATTGGATCAGAAACGACGTTATAGGAGGCAAATTGGGCGTAGCCCCCATTGAAGATAAATTGAGAGAGCATCGTCTGAGGTGGTTCGAACATGTTAGAAGGAGACCGGACAATGCTTCAGTAAAGAGGTGCTAACATTCCCTGACTACACTAGGCAGGAGAGAAAGAGGCTTGCCAAAGAAGAGATGGATGGAGACGATCCGACAAGACCTCGCCCACCTAAACCTCCGGGAGGAGATGGCCTTAAATAGGGCCCAATGGAGGGCTGGTATAGGGGTTATAGATGCTCCAGTTGGAGTAGGGTAGTCTAGCTTACTAGTGCTAGGTCTTGATATCCTCCTAGCGCACTTAGGTTGTGTACTTGCTCTCATGAGCTACTACTTGCCTGCCTACCTATCATTTAATTATTGCTTGATATGGCTTGCTTTGTGTCTGTCGTCTTGCTCACCGTGTATTTTTCCCTACTCATGCTTTGTTGCTCTCCTGCTGCCAGGTCACATGCTCTATACTGCGGACTAGCCTCTCAGGTTGGGGGTCCTCAGAAACAGCTTCTCTTCAGGGTAACCCGCTGAAGGGGGAAGGCTGCATATATCTACCCCCCCAGACCCTGCTTTTGCGGGAGTCCTTGCGGGCACTGGGTTTGTTGTTATTGTTTTTATGTTAAAGGTCCTTATACTTTGTTCATGGTATTAATTTAGTCATTGTACTTTTAATTGTGTCAATTTAGTTCATGTATAATTTAAAATGTATCAATTTGATTTTTAGAGAAAAATTTATAGTAAGTTTTTTTTTTTTTTTTTTGGGATTATTGACCCATCATTGGGATTAAATAATTTATGTTAAGTTCGTAATCAAATTTTTTAATTACTTGGCCCCAAATTGGGTTAAATTGAATAAATGGATGAATTTATGATAAGTTACTTGTGTCTAACATAATTTTACTGTTCAAAATTGCGTCATTAACTTAACTTAAACTTGGCCAAAGGACTAAATTGATATATTTTGAATTGTACAAGGACTGAATTGACATAATTAAAAGTATAAGGACTAAATTGACACAATGGGCAAAGTATAAGGACCTTTGACATAAATAATTATGTAGGAGTATATTAAATGTCTATAATAACTCCTTGAGGAATATTGACAAAATGGAAAAGAACATAATTCCGTCAATGTCGGGGTTTTTTTTTTTTTTTTTAATCCGAGTCTCGAGTTTTGTTTCATAGTGTTATTTGTAAGAAATATAATACATAGTACAATAATAATGTATAAATCAATAATTTGAGAGTTAAAATGACAAATTTAGCAAAATATAGAATATTAATACTAAATTTAGGTATACGTATAATTATTTTCAACTGATCATTTGCTTTTTATCCGGGAAAAATACGGATACGTATCATATAACGTGTATTATAAGGTTAAGTTGAAAAAAAAAGAGCATTTTAGCATATTATTGGCAATCATACATAAATGCCCTTTTTAAACAAAAAAATACGAATACATGTTTAATACGTCAATTGTACGCGTATTTTACTCACTATACCTAATAGGCCCCTCCAAGGTAGAATTTGGGGAGGGTAAATGTATGTAGTCTTACCCCTTCATGGTCGATTGTTTCCGTCCCTAGCTCTAGAAAGCAAAAACGAAACAATATTTATAAAATCAAGTCAAATAATACAGTACAAGACATGGAAACATAAGCAATAATAAAACAGCAACAATAGCAAACTTGGAAGTCTAGGGAGTGCTATGAATTGGCATTGTTGTGTTATTCCTACCAGCTACGCTGAATATATGTATTTTTTAGCCACTTTGCTCTATTTAAGGTCATCCCTCACTAAAATTTAGATGCATGAGTTCATATCTAATCGTTTCCA
Source organism: Simmondsia chinensis (assembly GCA_018398585.1). Classification (NCBI taxonomy): domain Eukaryota; kingdom Viridiplantae; phylum Streptophyta; class Magnoliopsida; order Caryophyllales; family Simmondsiaceae; genus Simmondsia; species Simmondsia chinensis. The sequence continues at coordinate 21,678,961 of JAGTTD010000018.1, forward strand.
CCCCGAAGTTCTATTTGTCAGATTGCATAATAAAAGATTATTGATTTTTTAACACTGAGAGGCCCGAAAGCTACAATTGCATTACTTGAACATCCGAATATAGCAATGTGTACAAGACAAATGATGAGTTGTCCCACCAATTATGGGAACAACGATATGCTAAGTGGCTCGAAACAAAGAAATGGGTCACTTTGATGCAGTCCCTAGGAACCCAACTAAAAGAAACAAATTGAAATGACAAAACAAGTGATTTAACATCTTCAACGATAGCACAAATTTTCGAACGGGCTTTGACAAAATAGTTGACACTCTGAATGACCTCCTTACAATCAAATTCAATGATGTTATTGCTCCAACCTTTCTTCTGAGCCTAGATCACTACTGCACGGACCGCCAATGCATTAAAGATGAGAGGGGATCTGGTAAACGTAGACCCATACCATCCCTCCTTGATGGCCCCCTCCATTCCCAAGTGATAATAGTAGTTGCACACAATGAGCCTAAGGGTTTCCGAGTGACATCAATGTTGATCTTCAAAGCCCCAGGAGGGGGAGGGTGGCGCCATAGGAAGGGACTCATGGTCAATAGAGGGAGAGGAGTGAGACTGCGTAGTAGCATCCCGGCATAGTTAGTTCAATACGGTACGGAAATAAAACGGAGTTTAATACGTACGTGTATTTGAAAGAAAGAAATTGTGGAATAATTGGATACCCTTAGAATAGGAGCCCTCTCGTATATTTATAATGTTTACAGAGAATATTCCAAAGAATATTACAGAGAATATTAATTACAAATATGGAAAGTCCAAAGGCTTGATTTATATACAAATATAACTCACTATACAAATATACTCTAATATCCCCCCTCAACCGAAGCGTGAGATAAACGAATGCAAAGGTTGTGTCTGAATAGGAGGAAGAGTTGCCGCGGTAGATTCTTAGTAAAGATGTCAGCTATCTGTTGTGACGAAGGAATTTGGAGAACCCGAACAAGACTCATGTGAACGCGCTCTCTAACGAAATGAATATCTATCTCAATATGCTTGGTGCGAACATGCTGAGACATGTACATAGCCAAGACATTATCACAATAAAGCAAGGTGGCACGTGGAAGAAGAAGACCGAGCTCACTAAGAAGCGAGCGAAGCCAACAACACTCAAAAACGGCATTTGCTACCGCCCTATACTCGGCCTCGGCACTGGAGCGAGAGACTGTAAGTTAGCATTTAGAAGACCAGGAAATAATGTTACCTCCTAGGAAAACACAAAACCTTGAGGTAGAACGGCGAGTATCAGGACATCCAGCCCAGTCTGCATCAGAGTATGCCACAAGTTGATCCACACGAGAAGGAGAAACAGTGAGCCCATAATCAATGGTGCCCTTGATGTACCGAAGAATACATTTAACTGCCATCCAATGAGGTAAGCGCGGAGCATGCATAAACAAACATACTTGTTGCACAGCATAAGAGATGTCGGGGAGAGTGAAAGTGAGATATTGAAGAGCACCAACTGTAGATCGATATAAGGTAGGGTCAGTCATAAGATCGCCGTCATCGATTGAAAGTTTGGACTTGGAATCTGTAGGTATAGCTACGGGCTTGTAGGAAAGCATGTTTGTCTTATCAAGCAGATCATGAGCATACTTGAACTGAAATAAGAAAAGACCATCTGAAGAGTGAGTAACCGAGATCCCAAGAAAATAATTAAGATGACCCAAATCTGTCATGTCGAATTCAGCGCATAGAGAATGAAGTATAGCTTGAAGAAGCATGGAAGAAGATGCAGTAAGAACTATATCATCCACATAAACCAACAGTACAACCATATCACCACCACGACGTAAGACAAATAGGGATGAATCAGACTTACAACCAGTGAAGCCAAGTGTGTGGAGAAAGGTAGCGAAGCGAGTGTACCATGCCCGGGATGCCTGCTTAAGACCATAGAGAGACTTGTTTAACTTGCAAACATGATCAGGAAATTGAGAGTTAATGAAACCTGGAGGTTGCTTCATAAAGACTTTTTCATTAAGATATCCATTCAAAAAGGCATTCTTAACATCAAGCTGATGAATGGGCCACTGGCGTGAAGTGGCTAGAGCAAGAACCGTGCGAACTATAGCGGGCTTAACAACGGGACTAAAGGTTTCACCATAGTCAATGCCATACCGCTGTGTGAAACCTTGTGCAACCAATCGAGCTTTATATCGTTCAATTTCACCTGTAGAAGTTTGCTTAATGCGATAAACCCATTTAGAGCCAACAATGTTGCCATGAGCAGGTGGAGGAACAAGATCCCATGTGTGATTACGAATTAGGGCATTATATTCATCAAGCATTGCGTTCTTCCAATTATCATCTGTAAGGGCCTGCTTATAAAAGAAGGGAACCTCGGGCAACATTTTATGAGCAAGCATAGAGGGTTTAAGAAGGGGCTTTACAATACCAGCTTTGGAGCGTGTCATCATAGGATGAAGGTTTCGGGAAGCATCCCGAGGTGGGCTCGATGCATCAGTTATGAATGGAACAGGAGGCGAACCGGGCACCGGTGTGGTGACCTGTGATGTAGCGGGCTCGGCTGGAGTCGGAGGTGAACCGGGCACCATTGTGGTGACCGATGGCGGTACAGCAGGTTGCAGGGAGGGTGGTGCAGTCGGTGGAACGGGGGCGGCGCCGGCGAAAGGGGAAGAGGCAAGAGGTGATGAGAACACCTAATTGAGACGTTTCATCGTGTCCTGAGAAAAGGTACCCAGCCGAGCGAAAGGAAAATCTGTTTCATCAAACACAACATGCCTCGAAATGATAACTTTGTTAGTAGAAAGGTCTAAACATTTGTACCCCTTATGATTTGGTGGATAGCCCAGAAAAACACATAAAGTAGACCGAGGTGCAAGTTTATGTGGAGCAGTAGCAGTTAAATTAGGATAGCAAGCACTTCTGAAAACACGAAGGTGAGTATAATCAACCTTTTGTTTATACAGGCGTTGATATGGGATCTTTTTCTTAATAGCAATCGAGGGTAATAAGTTGATAATATAAGTAGCAGTAGAGACAGCCTCAACCCAATACTCCAAAGGCATGCAAGCTTGAAAAGAAGAGTTCGCATCATATTACCAATAGTTCTATGCATACGTTCAGCTTTCCCGTTCTGTTGGGAGGTGTGAGGGCAGGAAACCCTACTGATAATGCCCCTTTGCAGAAAAAGACCATTAAAGTCACGGTTGATATATTCAGTGCCATTATCACATTGAAAATTTTTGATTTCCACACCCAATTGATTCAAAACAAGATTACGAAACTGAACAAATAGATCAAAAATCTCATATTTGGCACGCATAGGATAAATCCACACAAAATGAGAATAATCATCTAGTAATAACAAATAATACTTAAAACCACTGAAACTGATAATAGGTGATGTCCATACATCAGAATGAACAATATCGAAAGGACGAGTAGTACTAGTTACAGACTTTTGAAAAGGTAAACGACTATGCTTACCGAGTTGGCAAGCATGACACAAACTGGACTCAGAGAAACTCGAACAAGAAATAATTTTTTGTTTAACTAAAGTGGACAAGACTAGCTTCCCGAGATGGCCAAGTTGACGATGCCAGAGAGATTGTGTGTTTTTGGAAGCAACTAGGGAAACATGTGGGGAGGATGCCATCGGCTGTCCAGGTTGACCAAGTCGACTGATTGAGTTTGGTTTGGGAACAGAGAAAAGAGGCCCCGAGCTAGCACAACGAATAATGAGGGACACGTTTTAGCATTTTTAATGGAGAAACCACCCGCGTCAAATTCTAAAAGCAAGAATTATCTTTACAGAATTGACAAACAGAGATTAAATTAGTGGAAAGACTAGGGACATAGAAGACATTATGCAAATTGAAATGACCAACAGGTGTAATAAGAGAACCAGATCCAATCCCAGCAATCGATAAACAAGCGCCATTACCAACTAATATTTTATCATAACCATGATAAAGACGAAGAGATGTTAGCAAATTGGGTTATTAGTCATATGAGACGATGCACCACTATCCATTATCCAGGGAAAATCAACTGTAGGAATAGAATGAGCAATAAGAGATTGAAAAATAGTTTGAGGAGACGCAAATCCTGAATAAAAATTAGATCCGGTGGCATAAGTATTAATTGCAGGATGAAAAAGTGGTGGATATAAAAATGCTCACCATAAATAGGAGCACCGAAGAAAGGTAGCCCGGGTTGTGAAGTAGAACCAATCATTGCATGGTGACGAGGGAAGAGAGTAAGACGAGCTTTGTGCTATTGTAATCGTCCCCGAAATTTCAACCTAAGGGCAACGTCATAGAGAAGTAGCGGTGCTGGTAACGTCACAGAGAGGGAGAGGGAGGAGACGAACGGCGAAGGAGGGCGGCACGGCTGGTGTGCAGCGGCGGCTAGGGTTTGTTTAGGTTTTCGGTTCTCTCTCCTTTTTTTTTGGAAAAAAAAAATTGAAAATTGAAAATTGAAAAAGGAGGCTAGAGTTTGCCTTTACGAGAGGGCTCGGGAGAGCTCTGATACCATGAAAGAAAGCAATTGTGGAATAATTAGATACCCCTAGAATAGGAGCCCTCTCGCATATTTATAATGTTTACAGAGAATATTCCAAAGAATATTAGAGAGAATATTAATTACAAATATGGAAAGTCCAAAGGCTTAATTTATATACAAATATAACTCACTATACAAATATACTCTAATAGTATTATTCGTATTTTCTTATTAAAAATCTGGTCAAAAATTCGGCCAAAAACGTGTATTCATACATTCGTGTTTAAAACGGCTACATTCTCAAATAGACGGTCCAAAAATTCGGATAATTTCTTACAAAATTTAAATCCATGTAGACACTAAAACAATTCAATGTCCACTTATGCATCATTAGAGTATGTTCAAGCCAAAAATATTTAAAAACTTGTATATATGAATCAAATAAAATACAATCTACAAGTTAATATTTTGTATCAAAGATTCAAAAGCATGTGTTTTTTCTTTTTGTTTTTCGAGTGGGGACCACGAGTTATCTTATATATATCAAAACATCAAATATACAAAGAATTTGCAATCATCAACACGAAAGATAAAAAATATATAAGCAATCTAAAAGACAAATGAATACCAAAATAAAATACCATTAAATTCAAATACATATAAAACTTCAGTTGAAATGCAACAAAACAAAACAAGTACACAACGAACCTTGGTTGAATCGAAAGTCGAAGTCAATGTCGAACAACTGAAAAGATAATGCAAGTATGAAATTAGAAGATGAAGGATTAAAAGAGTAAAGAGATTTTAATTTTTAAATATTTAAATTGTAACAATGTCAATAAAATAAAGCTTATATTGTGTTAAAAAAAAATAAAAAAAAGCTTGTGGAGGAAGAAGGGACGTGCAGAGGAAGAAGATGAAGTGAAGACAGAGAGGCTGCCATGTGCATTTAAGGGGCTACAATGCAAATCACTTCACTGTCAAAATACTCAAAAGCCCTTTTTCAAAAAAGTTACTTTTCAACTTTTTTTTAATTTAAAAAAATTAAAATTTGCTTTTTTTTTTTAAGCAAAAATCAATCAGTGCCGTTTTTTCAAAAAAAAATGTACGAATTTTTCATAAAATACGTATAATTCGACTTATACTAAAAATATGTGAATTTTTCCGTATTTTTGGTAAAAATACGTATACGTGAGTATTATATGCTAAAAATTCGTATACGCATTTTATACGCGTATTATACGCGAATTAACTAACTATGCATCCCGGTATTCCCGGTAGCAGCAACAACAACTTCAAGGGGCCGAGATTGGTGATGAAGAATGGCTTCGTTTCTCGCCTTCCAAATCTCACAGTACAAAAAGGTGATTCTGCAAATAAAATCAAAAGATATGGAGGTGTCGAGAGAGATGAAATCCCACCACCATTTGAGGCACTTGAAACCTTCCAAAGTTGGTTTGAATCCCAATTCCGACGCAAACTAGGTTGCCCTAGTTGGGGGAGGGGGGGCAAAAAAAGATGTGTTCAATCACATCATGCTCCACACTAGGGACAACATGAATCCTTAATAAATATCATAGAGTATAAATTTTCATAGGTTGCGAAGGAATTGAAGAAGGCTTTTCATATGAAATGCTTAGCCTTGGGAGGAATATCAAGGGGCCCAATTTTCTTAAACAATTTATCTTGACTCTTGGCCAAGGTAGAAGGTCAGTTTTGGGACTCATCCTTCTCCCTCCATTGGTTCCATGCATCGTAAATTGACTTAACAATGAATTGACCATCACACTAGTCCTAATGACTTTGTCATCCCTATCCAAATTCTCCACGAGGATCTACTTGATTAATCTGCAAATTTCTGGCTGGAAAACCTTGGATAAAAGATCATATTTCCATGTCCTTAGACCTGGGATGAATGAGTTGACATACTCTCCACATTGAAGTTTGGTTTGGTCTTTCCATCCATTCATGACATCACAAAATCCAATTGTCATACTAGATATTTATGTTATGTCCACTATGAACATTTCATCGGGTCCCCCTAGTCGGGAACTCCCTTTCTTCTAAGATGCTCCTTAAGGATAGCAATGGCACAGATAAAACCCATTACGTGGGTATGGATACAAGTAAGGCAAGTAGCGAGTACAGTTCGCGTACACGTGGTCATTCTCGCCACGAGTATGGGGCAGGTATGGGTATAATGTTGTATCTGCCCCAACCCGCTCCATACACACCACATCTGCCCCATATCCGCTCCAATTTGTGCATTGGTAACTTTCAAATTTAGAAGTTCATAACTAAATTCAATTACATAAATTTTCAGTCAATATTATAGCAAAATACAATTGAAATTTAAAAAATATTATTGCATAATTAATACAGGTGTGTATGGATAATCATTTGGTACTCATATTAGGGTGGATATGGTATTGGTTTTCCACGGGTAATAAGGAAAGTATGAGCATAGGTTTGTACCCGCTGAGTGAATATGGGGAAGTATGAGCATAGGTTTGTACCTGCTCGGTGAATATGTGTATTCACTTCATAGCCACGGCGGTTAATGAAGTGGTCATTGGTATAGATTTTGGTGGCAGGTACGGGTATGGAGGAGGCACCCTCCCCGTACCTGCCCCTCTCCATTACCATCCTTAATGCTCCTCCACTCCAATGAGGGCCCACTCCCAACTTGCACTTGGGGGAAATTCCCATCATGGAAATAAATGTCACCTAGAAAGCATCAAGATTTTGGATGATTCTCCAAGTTTATTTGGCCAACATGGCCTTCTTCACATCCTCAAAATTTCTAAAACCCATAACTCCGTAACCTTTTGATAACGAGAGCTTTTTTTAATTCAACCTATGAACAACCCCCATCATCATTTAACCCCCTTTCCACCAAAAATGAGCGATGACACCATTAATCCACTTAGCAAAAGACTGAATACGTTTGAAACATTGAGGAACAAAAGCTGAGATAGAAGGGGGAATTGATTTAATAAGTGTCTTCCTTCCTACGTGGGAGAGAAGGTTGACTTTCCAACCTTGGATTTTTCTCTAGATGTAAAAACTTAAAAACACTATGAAGGAAAAGATTGAATATATTAGATGATTAAGTAAAGAAACAAGACTAGCCTATTTATACTAGATGAAGGACACACCCTTTCACCTTCACAAGCTAAGAGTTACATAAGAATAAATTGCATAAATAAATCAAGTAAATGCCTATAGTAAACACCCCATCTTGGCCGGTTGAGGAGGAAGAGGGAGAGCCAAAAAATCTACCAAAAAATCTACCTATTCACTAATTACATGGAATAATGTAGAAAAGTATGTACCAAGAATAAAGACAAATACTAAAACGTACAAATACAAATATGAGAATACAAAAGTAAAATACTAATTTCTACACTCCCCCTCAAGTTGGACCATGCAAGTTTACGATGCCCAACTTGCAGAGAAATGTAGCATGCGTCGAACTGCCAAGTGCTTTAGTGAAAATATCGGCTACTTGCTCCCCGGTGTGAACGTAGGCTGTGGTAATCTCCTTGGATAGTAATTTGTCTCCGACAAAGTGACAGTCGATTTCAATGTGCTTCGTTCTTTCATGGAATACGGGATTAGAAGCAATATGTAGTGCTGCCTGATTATCACAAAAGAGTAAAACGGGTTCGTTAGTGGGAACAACAAGATCATCTAACAATCGGCGTAACCAAGTGACTTCACTAGTTGTCGATGCCATGGATCGGTATTCGGCTTCTGCAGAGGAACGTGAAACAACAGTTTGTTTCTTGGACCGCCATGAAATAGGCGCATCACCCAAGAAAACAACAAAACCTGTTGTTGACCGTCTAGTAGTGGGACATCCAGCCCAGTCGGCATCACAATAAGCACGGAGTTTGAGATCACAAGCAGATGGAAAGAATATTCCTTGACCCGGAGTTCCTTTAAGATAACGCAGGACCCTCATGACGGCGTCAAGATGAGGTACTCGAGGATCATGCATAAACTGACTCAAAATTCGAACAGCATAACAAATATCAGGACGAGTAATTGTCAAGTACAACAACCGCCCAACTAGCCGCCTATACTGACCCCCATCCTCCACAGGCTCTCCCACCCCATCTGCTAATCCATGATTCTGCACTATCGGTGTAAAAACAGGTTTTGCTCCTAGAAGTCCGGTCTCACTAATGATGTCAAGAGCATATTTTCTTTGACTCAACATTAACCCCTTTTGGGAACGGGCGACCTCAATTCCTAAAAAATACTTTGCTGGGCCCAAGTCCGTTATTCCAAACGTTTCATTCAAAACATTTTTAACTTCTGCAATATGATTCATGTCATTTCCAGTAATGAGGACATCATCAACATAAATAAGAACACCAGTGTATGTGGACCCACGCATGAAAGTGAATAAGGAATAGTCAGCCCTGGATTGTTGAAAACCAAGTTTAATCAAGGTAGAGGTGAATTTCTGATTCCAGTTGCGAGAAGCCTGTTTAAGTCCATAAAGGGACTTACAAAGGCGACAAACCTTCCCTTCATGTTTACGTTCAAAAACTTGTGGTAATTTCATGCAAACTTCTTCATCCAAGTCCCCATGAAGAAAGGCGTTATTTACATCTAATTGTTGGATTATCCAACTTCGAGCCGTGGCAACGGCTAAAACGCAACGAACAGTTACAAGTTTAGCTACAGGGGGCAAAAGTATCATGGTAGTCTATTCCCTCTACCTGAGTATACCCCTTTACAACAAGACGAGCTTTGTACCTCTCAATCGTCCCATCTGATTTATATTTGACTTTGTAGACCTACTTTGAGTCTATAGCTTTTTTTCCAGCTGGCAGAGCCTCAAGTGTCCAAGTGTTGTTTTGTTCAAGTGCCTTGATCTCCTTCTCCATAGCTTCCCTCCATTGTTCATTTTGTACGGCCTGATTAAAATTTTTGGGCTCATCACATGAAGTGATGGCATTCAAAAGTGTCGAGTGAGCGTTAGAAAATTGTACGTTAGAAACAAAATTGGAGAGAGGATATAAAATACCAGAGTTGACTGACGAAGTGGGAGCGGGAGAATGGGCTATAGAAGGCAGAACCTCTGTTATATAATCTTGATATTTGACGGGCATTGACCGAACTCTCGCACTTCTTCTTACGACCCCGTCTTCACTGAGGAGAACACCCCTGTCCTCTGCTACTGGTCCCTCGGCCAGAGCCTCTTCCGGTCCCTGAAGGACCGGTTCGGGTGCTGTCGGACCGGCCAGACCCGGGTCGGTTCGCTGCTGCTGCAGAACCGGTCCAGTGGGGACTGGTTCTGCAGTGTCGGTGCACAAAAAATCGTGCCTTGTGACCTTGTTAGGCCCTTCATGCGTTACCCCAAATGTATCAATTTTTAAATAAGGCATATTATCTTCATAAAATCGAACATCCCTAGAAACAACGATCTTATGTTCATCCAAGCTATAGATCTTATACACCTTCTGACCATGAGGATACCCTACAAATATTCCCGGAGAGGCTCGTTTATCGAGTTTGTCACCTTTTGGATTTTTAACATGGTAATAACACAAACATCCAAAAACCCTCAAATGGTTATATGACGAAGGTTTGCCCATTAACAACTCGTAAGGACTCTTATTACCAAGTAATGAAGAGGGCATCAAATTAATCAAGTAAGCAGCTGTCAAGACACACTCACCCCAAAATCTCTTAGGAAGTCCAGCCTGAAAACGAAGAGCTCGCCCAACTTATAACAAATGCTTGTGCTTGCGTTCAACAACTCCGTTTTGTTGAGGTGTCCCGGTTAATGACGTCTGGTATTGAATTCCATGTTTTGCATAGAAGTCCAATAATGGCCCATATTTAAACTCCTGACCATTATCGCTTCTCACCTGTTTGACCTGCAAACCAAACTGAGTACCCACCATACGACAAAAATTTATGAGAATCCCATGTGCTTGGGATTTTTCTTTCATAAGATACACCCACGTGCATCAGCTATAATCATCAACAATGGTAAGAAAAAAACGTGCACTAGTCAGAGATAACTTTCTATAAGGCCCCCAAATGTCACAATGAATTAATTCAAAACAAACCCGAGTCTCAGAAACAGACAAAGGAAAAGGAGATCGTGCTTGTTTCGCACGATGACAAGTATCACAAACAACATTAGTCCTTTTAATGTTCAAATGCGGAAAAAATGAAAGTTTGTTGAAAGCAACGTGACCCAAACGGCAGTGCCACAAAACTGCCTCTTTATTATTCTGTACCACGTGTGCCGAGGGAGCAACCGGCTGTGTCTCGAGCAAATATAGCCCATTTCTCATTCTACCCACTCCAATCAGCCTCCTCGAGTGTCGGTCCTGAAAGTAACAAAAATCAGGATAAAGGGTTAACGTACAATTTTCATAACGTGTGAGTTTGCTCACTGACAACAAGTTGCAATAAAAACCCGGCACATACAAAACATCATGGAGAATAAAATTTTCAAAAATCTGAACTTTCCCAATATGAGATACAGTCAACGTTGTCCCGTTTGGTAGTCTAACGGGTTTAACAATTTTATTTGGCACAATGTCGAACATGAGCGAAAGTGAAGAAACCATGTGATCGGTGGCCCCGGTGTCAACAATCCAACTTTGATTGGAAATAAAAACTTGACCTGTTAGATTTATACTAGGTGAGACTGAACTTTGTCCAAGTAGCGACAAGAGGTGCTGATATTGGCTAGCGGATAACCCGACGATGGGGCTATCACTCGTGGGATCCTCACTGCTGCAGTGGACCGTGGCTGCTGCAGCTGCGGTTCCCGGTGCCCCGACCATCTTTGACCCCTGCTTCTTCCAACCCGGAGGATATCCGATCAATTCAAAGCACCTCTCCTTGGTGTGTCCCTGTTTCTTACAATGAGAACAGGTAAAACGGTTAGTTCGTCGGGAATTATTTCCCATGGATGAGCCTCCTGGTCCTTTCGCTGTCAATGCCGCAGCCTCGGGTGTCACAAATGACCCCGCTGCCACGCTCTGCTGCTTCTCTTCCTGACGTAACACTGAATAAGCACTTCCCACAGAGGTTAAAGGTTTAGTGTTCATAAGCTGTGAACGCACAGTTGAAAAAGAAGGATCAAGACCCATCAAAAGGTCCAACAATTTTTCCATATCGCGAATCTGCACAAATGCTTTGGCATGTCCACAAGTACATGGCGGGATTTCAACTAGCGTATACAATTCATCCCAAAAGGATCTCAACTTAGTAAAATAAGTTGAAACAGGTAGATCGTCTTGCTTCAAATGCGAGATCTCGCGTTTTAATTCGTAAATACGAGGGACATTACCTTGAGAAAATCTCTCATGCAAATCAAGCCAAATATCATGCGCAGTTTCTAAATAGGTAATACTCTCATTAATCTCTTTAGACACAGAGTTTGAGAGCCAAGTTGCAACCATGGAGTCACATGCACTCCAAGTTTCAAAATCCAGGGAATCTTTATCCGGTTTGGTAATACTACCATCAAGAAATCCAATTTTTCTCTTTGCCTTAAAAACTTTTAGTATTGCCCTTCTCCAAGAAGGATAATTGGGTCCTGTTAAAGTGTTTTGAACAAAAACCAAGCCGGGATTGTCTGAGGGGTGCAAATAAAACGGTGAGTTAACATCAATGACTCCCCCTGTCGGGTGAGCCGGCATGATAGTTTGATCATCATTAGCTAGAGTAGTCTCATTGTTGTTAACGTCTGCCATATTCTACCAAATCAAAACACAAAAAAACAAGCACAAGAAGCAAAGGGAAAAGGAACAACTCACAAATGCACTTTAAAAAGTGCTTCGGCCACTTAGTGGAAGAAGGAAAAAAACGCCTCTTAATGCAAGATCGAAACTTGCTCTGATACCATGTAAAAACTTAAAAAGACTATGAAGGAAAAGATTGAATATATTAGATGATTAAGTAAAGAAACAAGACTAGCCTATTTATACTAGATGAAGGACACACCCTTTCACCTTCACAAGCTAAGAGTTACATAAGAATAAATTGCATAAATAAATCAAGTAAATGCCTATAGTAAACACCCCATCTTGGCCGGTTGAGGAGGAAGAGGGAGAGCCAAAAAATCTACCAAAAAATCTACCTATTCACTAATTACATGGAATAATGTAGAAAAGTATGTACCAAGAATAAAGACAAATACTAAAACGTACAAATACAAATATGAGAATACAAAAGTAAAATACTAATTTCTACACTAGATCTTGTCATATAAGGTGCTAAACACATTTTCCTTTGATCGACCCCATGAGATTTGGACACCTAAATATTAAGCCTCATAATGATGATGTACTCTCTCCTTGCATGGTTCGGAGTGTTAGACGAAAAAGAATGCCTGTGATTTTTGGAAGTTAGCCTCATGACTGAAAACCCCTCAAAAACAATTAATAATACGCCAAACCTCCCTGCAAACCTATATGAAGCATAAAAGAAAAGACAATCATTGGCAAAGAAGAGATGGGCGGGGGGACAGTACAATAACAACAGCCTAGTGCCTCAAAGGGCTCCCGCATCAGCAGGGTCTGGCGGGGGGACAATGTATTTTAATTTTAAAGGCTCCCCATCAGCCCTCTTCCCCCGTCATCAAAATCAAGTGTGAGAAACTTTCCATGATGAGTAGAAAGAGAAAAGAAGAGAGCAGGATCCCAATGGCAAAGGCATCGCCATCTTAATCATAACACCTCGTAAGAAAGCCCAATCCACAAGGTTGCATGCTTTAGTAGAGTTCCACAGTCATAACATGATTTCCTTTCCCTCTTTGCTTTTTTAAGACATGGAAGGCTTCATGGGCAACGGTGATATTAGCTTTGATAAGACGTCCTCTAATGAAAGCTGCATGAAAAGGTCACATGAGCTCATTCATTAAAGGCTTCAACCTATTCGCAATAATTTTGGAAATAATTTTATGCGAAACATTACATAGGCTGAGCAATCTAAACTGAGATAGGGACACGGATCTCAGTACTCTCAGAACGAGGATGATATATATTTTTTTTCATTTAGTTCTTTTAGTAATCGGCCACTCTAAAAAAAACAGATGCCACCTCCTTAGCCTCCAATAAAATCAAACCCCAAAACCGTGTATAGAAGAAATTTGGAAAGCCATTTGGGCCCGGTGCCTTGTTGGATCCAAGATCCATGACAACTACTTTAATTTCTTCCCTAGACATCGGCCTACACAACTTGTCATTCGTTTGGGCGAACACCCAGATAGAAACCACTTCAAGCACGCCCGAAGAGTCTTCGATTCACAGTTGGAGTCGAGGCCTAAGAAGTAATGATGGACAACTCTATCAACTTCATCATGGTTGTTGACCCATATCCCCCTATTGTCCCTAATTCTTTGGATCTCGTTTGATTGTCTTTTAAGTGTTACAATAGTGTAGAAAATCCGAGTGTTATGAAAATAAATATTCAAGACCATAAATATTTAAAAATTATAACAAATTATTAAAAAATAAAATTTGACGATCCCATTGAAGTAGATGAATAGCCAAATCGTGATATGAAAATAAACATTCAAAATAAATAAGATAAAAGTTTTTAAATACTCTATTAGAGATGCTCTTAATATTTAGGATAAATTACAGAAAATCCTCATGACTTTTGCTTCAATAATAAAATCCCCTCCACAAATAAAACTACTCACTAAACTCTCCATTTTTTAAAATTTTTCACTTTGCCCCCAAAAAACTTTTTTGGACCATTTTGCCCCTTAAAATAAAATAGTTAAGTGTTTGATTTTATTTTTAGGTAGGGGTTTTATATATTAAAGAAAAATAAAGATTTTTTTATATTCTTAAAAAGGGGGTTTTCTATATTTAAAAAATTATTATTTTAATTAATTATAGTAGTGATATTATAGTATAAACAAAAAAATATTATATTTTATCTCATAATATTTTTTATGAAAATTTTAAAAATACTTTTTATCTTATGAACTTATAACTATATTACTATAATTAATTAAAATAACTATATTTGTATAAATATAGAAAATTTTCCTAATTCTTTTGCTAAAAATATAATATTTTTAATTTTTATCTAATAATATAAACACTCTCCTAAAAATAAAATTAAATATTAGAGATAAGATGGTCAAAAATAAATTACATGAAGGTTAAATAATAAATTTTTAAAAGAGAAAGAATTTTATAAGTAACTTTTTTTGTAAGTAAATTTTTTTATTTTTAAAATAAAAAATAGAGAATTTTCTGTAATTTATAGTAATATTTAATATGCAATTTAGTGCTTAGCGTAAATTTTCAGCAGCGTTTACAAACCCGAACCCTACCCAAAACCGAATATCTGACCACCCACCCGCCCGAATCCCACTGATTATCAAACCTTCTCTCTCTTCTTTCTGTCTCCTTTCCACCTTAACCCTCCTTAGCGTGATTTTCACTTCCTGGAACCCTAATTTTCGCTAAGAGGTACATTTGTTGCAGCAAGAATTCAATCGCTACAATTTGAAGGCATAAACCACCGATTACACAAGCGATTTCGATCGAAAACCCTAAAGTCATCACCTTTCCTAAAACGCTAGCACCAATTAGAGCATAGATTTCGATTGAAAGCCCTAAATTCATCTCCTTTGCTAAAGCCCGAGCACCAAATATAGCAGTGATTTGGATCGGAAACCTAAAGATTTCCCCTTTTCTAAAATCCTAGCACCAAAAGCTTAGAAATGGAGCAGGTATGTGAGGGAAAGGACTACTCTTTCCCAAAACAAGAGGAGAAAATCCTCGAATTCTGGGACAAAATCAAGGCTTTCGAGACCCAACTCAAGCTCACCGAGCACCTGCCTGAGTACGTCTTCTATGATGGCCCGCCTTTCGCGACGGGCCTTCCCCATTATGGCCACATTTTGGCTGGGTCCATTAAGGACATCGTGACTCGGTACCAGTCAATGACTGGGCACCACGTGACGCGTCGGTTCGGGTGGGACTGTCATGGGGTGCCTGTTGAGCATGAGATTGATACGAAGCTCGGAATTAAGAGCCGGGGTGATATCCTGGCGATGGGGATTGATAAGTATAATGAGGAGTGTAGGGCAATTGTTACGCGGTATGTGCAAGAGTGGGAGAAGACTGTGAGGAGGACTGGGAGGTGGATTGATTTTAGGAATGATTATAAGACCATGGACTTGAAGTTTATGGAGTCTGTTTGGTGGGTTTTTTCTCAGCTTCATAAGAAAGGGCTCGTATATCGTGGGTTCAAGGTGCTAGCTCTGGCTAACTATCTCCTTTTCGTTTTATGTTGTTCCTTTTTTTAGACCCAGAATGAGTAGATGAAGTTTTAGTTTAGCAAAAGATGACTTGGTTGTGAAATTTTATCGGGGAAAAGGCTTAGGCTGTAGTTGCTATTTGAAATTGGATTGCAATTTCGAGAATTTGAATTGGATGGAATTGAAATGCCATT
This sequence comes from Simmondsia chinensis, assembly GCA_018398585.1. NCBI lineage: Eukaryota > Viridiplantae > Streptophyta > Magnoliopsida > Caryophyllales > Simmondsiaceae > Simmondsia > Simmondsia chinensis. The sequence continues at coordinate 21,694,940 of JAGTTD010000018.1, forward strand.
TCTTTGATAATCAAAAGATTCCAAGGTTGGAATTGTAATTCCATAAAATTTGAAATATTGTTGGTTTTGGGTGAATCTGGTTGGAGCATTATGAGTTTTGGTCAGCTAGGGTCGGATTTTGGTCAGGTTGGATCATTTTGGATTTGAGTTATATCGAGTTTCGCATCAACTCAGGTTGAGTTTTAGCCCAGTCAGATCGTTTAATGTTCGAGTCCTAAGATTTGTGGTTAATTGGGTTGTGTCATTTTGGGATTTAGGTTTGGCATGTGTCAGGCTTGGCTCATCTCAGTGTCGGTTCTATAAGGTTGCGTCATTTCAAATTACAAGTTATCTAGGGTTTGGTCTTATTTAGTTTGAATATTATGGTTATCAAGTACTTGTATATTTTGGTCTGAGCTGGTTTGAGTCAGTGATATTAGCTAGCGATGTTAGTAGTTTCATCTGTCATTTTTCAGGTGTATAGTTCATTAACATTTGATATTACTACGGTGGTAAAAGTCCTCGAAATGTTGAGAGTTACACATACACGAGGTGTTGGAATCAATCTGATTAGCTCCTGCTTTCAGAATGAAGGTTCGGTTTCATAGATGCTCGAAAGTTTGGTGTCCGGTCCCCCATCCTTAAAGAACGGCAGTTTTTTAAAGGTTTTTCCAAGTTATTCATTGGTGCATTCATGTACATTTTCTCTCTCATCAGTTCCTTTTATTTTCTCCGAATTTGTGATTTCGAGTTATGAAGGCGGTAAGGAATTGGGCTATGAATAAAGGTCCTTAATATAACTAATTTAATTATAGGTCCAGTCTAGTTTTAGTAATTTGTCTCTATTTGGTTGTACGTAGGATACATGTTACATAATGAATTCTAAAGCTAGGATTGGTTAAAAATTTTCTACTGTCAAAGTTCAAGTGCTCTTTGTGCTTTCTAATTTTCTTTTTGAAAAAAGGCTCAATTTGTAAGGAAGAGAGAATTGCGCAAATGTTCTTCCTCTTTTATAATTTAGTGATCGTGCTCCATAATTATCTATTTTCCTAAGTTGATTTGCAACACTTATTCATGTAAGATGCTGTTTTTTGTGCATACTTTGCAGGTTATGCCGTATAGTACTGGTTTGAAGACGCCATTGTCGAACTTTGAGGCCAATTCGAACTACAAGGTTTTTTTGAAATACAGTTCTAATGTATTGATTTATGGGACTTGGTAAATGGCTTTATATGGTATGTTAAAATTGCTATTTATCTTCTTTGAGTGTTGCAGGAGGTACCTGACCCAGAAATTATGGTGGCTTTTCCCATTGTTGGCGACCCCCATAATGCATCATTTGTAGCATGGACTACTACTCCGTGGACCCTTCCCAGTAATCTGGCGTTATGTGTCAATGCCAATTTTACATATGTTAAGGTGAGTACATGTTGGTGGCTTTAGCAGCATAGAAGAAATTTTGGGATTTGCTAGCATAGACGTGTCTGCTTATCCTTACTACCGATTTTTTTCTGTAAAGCCAGATCTTTATTCATTTTTTGCAGTAAAACTATTTTGTAGCTATTATTAAAGCTATTCGGAGAATTAATGATACTTATTAGTTATCCAGACCGAGATGAGTGTTCTAATAATGTGTTGATTCTGTTCTCTATTTGATGACTGGTAGACTAATTCCAATGCAAAAAAATTATACCTCAGGTGCGGAGTAAATCCACGGGTTCTACATATGTGGTTGCAGAATCCCGGATGTCCGAGCTTCCTAAGGAGAAAGTGAAACAAGAAAATGTACCTAATGGATCTGTTGGTGAGACAAAAGGTTCGAAGTCCAAGAATAAGGGATCTGCAGCTGAGAAGCCAAAGTCAGCATCAGATGATAGTTCCTATGAAATCCTAGAGAAGGTTCCAGGTGCATCCTTGGTGGGTCTTAAGTAAGCATTCTTTCTTTTCGTCTTCTATTGGTCTTGGCTATAAGTTAAAGTTCTTTTACTTGGAAGATAAAATAAAAAAAAGTGTTGCGATCATGTGTGAAAAGCGTTCACAAAGTTTTTCTTAGCCTTGTTTGGGAATGCTATTATTTGCATCCCTTTTTGTGCAATTAAGTTTCTTTCTTTCTAATAGGAGAAAATAAGAGGAACATAGATTTAGTGGGGAATTTCGCCATTTCGTATGTATATTTAATGTATTATGTATATCTCACATGTACAGGCTTTTGCTTCTCTGGTTAGAGTAACGATTTTGAAAATCTAGGTTATAAGTTCAAGGATCAGCAGTTGAATAGATTGCCTTTTTGAGCACTTTCCTTTTCCACAAGTTCTGCCAGACAGTGAACTTAAGCTTTTCTAGCTGCTGCTGGACAATTTCACGCGCCAACCTTGTAATTATTTCGGCTTGAAAATTAATGAAGTTCACTAAATTTATTTTTTTAGAGATAGTGAAATTCTGGATTGAAGATTGCTAAAGAGAAATTATGAGAAACATATCACATGCAGGAGCACCTAGGAAGTCCTCAGAACCATGCAATGGCAACTTTATGTAAGGCAGAGTTTGGTATTTTATATGCGGGCTTGGCTTGTGGAATGCAATTGAAGGTGAAGGGTTTGAATTAAAGGGTAACAGAAGTGTAGTTTGATTTTTATTGGATTTATGACTGGTTAGACAGGAATATTGAAATAATTGTTGGGCAGAGTTTTGCTTATGTAGTTAAGTTTTCTTCAGATTGGTTCTGCACCTTGTCGTGTGATAGAAGGGTACATGAAGGGCGTTCTATCTCCAGGAGGTTTATTGTTCCATAACAGAGGAGGCTTGGGCTCCTAGAAAGAAGGGCTTTGCTGAAAATTTGTTACATGTTGATTTAAAAATAGGTCCAAAAATTGGGGAAAGGGCCTAATGGAATTACATCTTTGGAACCTGCCTTGGTTCCATTGGCATAAAATCACTGGATTGAATTGAAAAGAGAAAAAAAAAAAGGGGGGGGGGGGGGGGGGTTAATTTAGGTCTTGATTAGTGCATGAAGTTGAAGCCTGGAATTGAGGTCCAAAATTTCAATTCCGTTGTTTGGTTCACCCGCTAGAATTGGAATTACGATTCCACCGCCCGAGTTCATGGAATTGAGTTTTAAATGAAAATCACATACATTTTAGTTCCTTGGGGCAAGGGGAAGGAATCGTAATTTCATATTAATTCTACTGACCTGAAACCTAAAATAATCCAACTTAATTGACCCAAAACCCAAGATGACTTGAAATCAGAACACCTGACCCCGACCTAAATTTCACTCAAGGCTCAAAATGACTTGAACCCACAATGACGTGACATGACTTGAACCTGAACCAATCTAACTCAAAGTTGGAAATGACCCAACGTGATAGACCTAGAATCCTACATGACTCAAACTTGAAAGGATCCTATCTGAATCATGATAATTTCCTTGTATATATGTTATCTTCACTCCTTATCAGTGCGCCATACTAATTAAAATTGTGAGATGTTTGGTAATAAGAGATGCATTAATTGCAGGTATGTGCCCTTGTTTGATTATTTCAAGGAGTTCTCCGATGTGGCATTCAGAGTTGTGGCTGACAACTATGTAACTGCTGATAGTGGAACTGGAATTGTACATTGTGCTCCAGCTTTTGGAGAAGATGACTACCGTGTGTGCCTGGAGAATAACATAATCAAAAAGGTCTTTTGACGTACTTTAATTGTAAATCTTTACTCTTGATAGCATCCTAATTTGTCTAATTTCGTATTGCAGGGAGCTGACCTAATTGTAGCAGTTGATGATGATGGCTGCTTTACTGAGAGAGTTTCTGACTTTAAAGGCCGCTATGTCAAGGATGCAGATAAAGATATTATCAGTGCAGTAAAGGCAAGCATATTCCTATGTGTCTTCTTCTGTATTCGATGGGAAAGGAAGGATGAAGGTTTAGTTCATTGCGCAATGACGAGATGTATACTAATGTGGTTTATTTTCCTTCGGGTCTCAATATCTTTTTCTTAGACTATGACCATTTTTACATACTGTAAGTCTGTTTAACTAACAGTTTTGTGTTAGTAAAAAGCTGTAATTTTAGTGCTATGCTTCCTTCACCCTGTTCAGCGTCTGGATTTCGAATTTTCATTAGGGTCATAATTATTATGTGATCTGTGAAATCCCTTTAGTGCTAGAAATATTGCTGGCTTGGCAGAATATTTGTGACGGTGGCTGTGACCAATTAAATATCCATAGTTAGTAGAGCAAAGATGGGATGTAGGTATCTTTGTTTGTCCATATCATTTGACTCTGCTTTTTATGCAGCAAAAATGCAGGCTTGTGAAGCAAGGAAGTTTTACCCACACTTATCCTTTCTGCTGGAGATCAGAAACTCCTCTTATCTATAGAGCGGTTCCGAGTTGGTAATTTCTCAATGTTTTTGCATGTCTTATGTGGGATAGCTGACTTGTAAATTTCACATGTCTACTAGTTCCTGATTTGTTTATTACTAGGTTGATTCTCTGATGTGGCCGTCTATGGCTGGACTCTGATACCAAAGTTAGCACTTAAGTTGATAGTGCAAAATTGGTATTGTCGTGTCTAGCTTGCCTAGAATTTCACTTGTTTTCCCAATTCTTGATGACACCTATGCTTAGCTTCCTTTTTTTTTTTTTTTCTTTTTTTTTTTTTGGGAGAAAAGGAGGAAAAGGAGAGAGGGGGGGGGGGGGGGGGGGGGGGGGGGGGGGTGATTAGAGCTACAATGACTGGCCCTTTATCACCTGCTGTTTTCTATTATTACCTTAAGCTTATGACCTATAGGTTCTTCCAGTGGTGGTTGCATAGATATCTCTGTTGCATTTTAGTGCTTTCTTGTGCTTATTTGTTCTTGAGATTTGAGTGGCTTCATTGGAATTTGGGTGCACAAGATGTGATATACACTGAGACACGACCAGGCATGACCTATTAATGCAGTTCGTTCATTCTGTTCTCCTTGGTTACCCATGTTATATTTTTTATATTATCAGTTTGTCGCCTACAGAGACAAGATATTTTTATCATGTTAGCTTCCTGATGCATGCATGTTTTAATGTATGTTCATTTTGGTCTGCGTTAGTCTCTTCCTTCCGTGTACACAGTACCAGAATGCTTCTAGGAGTTCCTTTCATACTTTCCTTCTTTCCTATTCATGTCCTCTTCCATTACCATATGAACCTCGCCTTGAGTACCATGTGCAGTGTTGTGGTTTCTTTTTTCTGCCAATGTGTGCATTTATGGCGTTCTCAGTTTCCTTAAGCTCGATACTAATATTTTTTGATTTATATTGTGCTTGAATGTGACAGTTTGTTCTTTAGTGCATTTCCTGTATCAGTAGAACGTTTACATTGTGCTTTTTTGACGATTATGTTGCCAAGCAGTTTCATCCAACTATACAATGTTTCTTTATTGTTGCTCATGCGCATTTCTGGGCATAGACGCATGTATCTCGTCGACACTCCTATCTAGCCTGCTCTCCCTCTCTTCTCTCCATATCCAACAATTACAACAACAACAAACCCAGTGCCTCAAAGGGTCCAGCTAATGCAAGGTCGAGGGGGTTTGAGATGTACGCAGCCTTACCCCTTCAGGGTGCTACCCGAAAGGGAAGCTGTGTCCAAGGACCCCCAACCCGAAACCTAAAAGCATAACAGCAATAGCAATGGCAATAGTAATACAATAAACAATAAAGTCGTAGAGCAACAAGCAGTCTTCTCTTCATATTCGTCTGTGTTTTATCCTGTCAACATTACTCTCTTTCCATATTTAATCAGAATATATATATATATGCACACACACGTACGTGTACATATATACATGTACATATATGTACTTATCAATAAAATAGGAGAGCAAGTATTATCATGCAATGAAACGAAACTAGAATTCATTTTAGAAATTGACCATTTAAATCACGTGGGGACTAAGTTTCCGAATTGCAATAAAGAGGAAGAAATCCTCTTATTAGTAGTAAGGGATGTCAAGGTGTAATAGATTGATGGAAACAAGCATAGGAGAGGTTTTACCTTTCGAAACATATTGCATTAAGGTACTACAGCTTAAATGCAGACATATCTTGGAGACTGCAAGTAGGTGCCTGCGTGTTTGTCTTGTGTATTCTCTGGATAAAACTCACTTAATGGTCCTCAAACTAGCTGGTTTTTCCTTTTATCTGCTTTCATTCTAACGTTATGTATTATTAAATTTTTTGTAGGTTTATCGCTGTAGAGAAGATTAAAGATCAATTGCTTGAAAGCAACGAGCAAACATACTGGGTTCCTGGTTTTGTCAAGGTTAGACTTCTTATCTACCCTTTTGTTTCACTCCTTGATCCATTTTCTTCTTCATTCTTTGTTTCCCTTCTCCTGTCGCCCCATTCTTTTGCCTCGTTTTCTTTTTCTTCTTTTTTTTTTTTTTGGGGTGGGTTTAAGGTTGCACGTAAGGTAGGGGTCTTCATTAGTACAAACTCAAATCGGACTGGATCGAACAAGATCATATTGAAGACTAGTAAGAGATCAAATGCGGAACCGAGGGCTGGATGGAATAATACTGGTCGAATCTGGTCTTGAACGCATGAAATCAAATAAAGGCCGTTCCTTACATAATGATAGTTGCATAATCGATATTTTGCTAGTTTTTATCCGATTATTAATTACATGGTGCTTTTGCTTTCATGATGTATGCGTTTTATTTTATGTATTAGAACATATTTACAAATCTATCCACATGTTAAAAACTATCAAAAAGTACTAGCATTTAATGATCGCGTTGCTGTTAATTTAAACTGTTGTAAGCATAAGGCGTAAAAACAACTTATGCCCCTTGGGAAATTCAAAATGAAAGTTGTGACCTGTTGTGAATATTCGGGAGGTTCATTTCTGCAGTATTACAACAACAGCCCAATGTCTCAAAGACGCCCCTGCCAAGGCAGTAGTGTGAGTGCAATTTGATTCCATGCGTGGACAAAATTAGTTTGCCTCAGTTTGGCTTCAGTATGAGCTGGCGTGTTAAAATTTTTAAAGTTGTGTTCATTACTCTACCAAAAACCTATAAGGTATTCAAGTACTAAGGACTGGAAGGCATAGCAGTAGTTCTGTTCCAGTTGTAGACCAAATAACCCAACTTTGTGCGGCCAACCCTGTATTTGATTACCCCTATTTGCAAGTGACATTTTTGTGTAATCATTTGTTTACTTCTGGTCTTTCCGGGGAGAACTTTGTTTTGATGTCACTCTGTTCTTTGCTTGCTTTTGTGAATATTCTGTAGGAAAAACGGTTCCATAATTGGTTGGAAAATGCTAGAGATTGGTCTGTGAGCCGAAGCAGATTCTGGGGCACCCCTCTTCCTGTATGGATGAGTGAGGATGGTGAGGAGATGATGGTATTGGGCTCCATTACAGAACTAGAAAAGCGCTCAGGGGAGAAGGTTGGTTGTATTCTTTCCCAAGTTTATTTTCAGAAGAGTTGTTTAATATTATGTCTGACTCTATATTCTATGGGGTGGTATCTAGATGGTGCAGCATGTAGCGATCTTTTCAACTCTTTGGGTATTAAGCAGGATTTTCACGATATAGTGTTTTATGTATAAAAGAAATCAAAATATTTATAATTTCTCCGGTTTCTCTTGAACTTCCATGTTTGGATATGATAGCGATCTTTAGTGCTTTATGGCTCACATGTCAATTGAACTGCCCAATAGAGGATCAGTTGAGGGAGCAACGTTTGCGTGGTTTCGGCATGTTAGGAGGAGACCGATCACTGCCCCGGTTGGGAGATGCGAACAACTCCATATTTCAGACAGGAAGAGGGGAAGAGGCTGGTCAAAGACGAGTTGGATGGAGACGATTCGACATGACTTCACCTAGCTCAACCTAAATGAGGAGATGGCTTTAGATAGAGTGGAGTGGAGGGTTAGCATAGGTGTAACCGATATAGCGGTTTAGGATCGAGGAGCAGTTCTAAGCTAATACTAGTGCCCTAAGGTTTTTATGTATGCCTGTTTGATTATTCGCACTTTTACTGCATGTTGGCTGCTTATTGTTCTGTTCTGTTCTATTCTATTATTCTGTCACTTTGTTGTTTTTATTGCCTATTCGTTATTGCCTAGTTGCTGCTTTCACTCTCTATATGCTTGATATGTGCTGTTGTTTTCATGCTCTTACACTTAGATACTTTTATGTTTTTTGCATTTATGCTTCTCAGGTTGGGGGTCCTCGGACACAACCTCCCTTTATGGTAGCACCTTGAGGGGGTAAGGCTGCGTACATTCCACCCCTCCCCGACCTTGCTTCTGCGAAAGCCCTTGTGGCACTGGGTTTGTTGTTGTTGTATATCAATTGGACTGCCCAGCTAGAGCTTTGCTGAGGGCGTGTTCTTCATTGCTGTTTGTCATTGACAATTTTTTTTGAGCATATTGTCACTGACAATTTGATTGTCCACGTATTACATTTGGCGCATTTTGTGGTTATTTTAGTTTTTTTCCTTTTTCTTTTCCCCCCCCCCTCTTCCTCTTTTTCTTATGGAAACAGAGGAAAATTCATTCAGCAGAACAACGTATAAAAAGCTTAGGATTGACTGGTATTGGCTGTTGTGTTTATTGAAGTAGTGGGGGTTGCCATTTCCTTTCTACATGAATGTCACTGTTATAATCTTGTGATTATATTACATTGCTTGCTTATGTGAAGAAAAGAGGAGAAATGTTCACGAATTATATTTTTGAACTGTAATATGTAGGTGGGGAACTACCTTAATCATTTTCTTATGGACCTGTGCCAGGGGCCTTTCTTGCAAACTTGGGGTCAGGGATAGTCAGAATAAATAATACCGTTAATGTAAAGTATTGAAGTTGCAGTCCTCTCCAGATTTTTGGGTTCTCTGTTACATGGCTGGTCAGACAAATCTCCATCTTTTCTTGCACTGCCTTATGCTTAGCAAGTGTAATAGGGTAGAAGGGGTTGGGGAAAGCTCTTTTGATGGGTTGGAGGGCCAGCAGAGACCCTTTTGATGTTTTAGTGGCAGGAAGATAAGTAGGCTTATTGTTAACTCTATGTAAATCCTTACTTTAATATATCTTGTTTAACAAAAAAAGTAGAAGATTGGAGGGCTTTTCTTGGGTAGTATGATTTTCATAGCAATCCCTAGATTGGTGGTTCCCTCTTATCCGGATGAATCTTGATAGCTTAAAGATTTTGCTAGCTCAAATGATAGTTACGCGAAGCAGGAGTAGGAGTGGGGTAGCGAATAGTCGTAAAAGGTTTTAAGCATGGAGGAAATTGTGTGAAATATGTATAGACAGTTGTTAAGCGTGCTTGGGCGAAAGCAGTACCAGGATGGGTGACCTCCTGGGAAGTCCTCACCCTCAGGTTGGGGGCACTTGGAAATAGCCTCTCTTCAGGAGTAATACCCTGAAGGGGAAGGCTGCGTATATCTCCCCCCCCCCCCTCCTCCCGCGCTTAGACGCCTTTGGGGCACTGGGCATGTTGCTTTTATATATAGACAATTGTTGAAGTTTCATTAAAGCATAACATTTTAAGACAAAGTTGATACTTAGCACTAACTGAGAATATTGAGTTGTACACTTGTGCTCCCTATGGTAAGACCAATTGAGTCCATTATATGAAAGTCTCTTTGTCAGATACAATTAGGCAACAAGTATTCAGATAGTGCAGAAAAATGAATCAGTACTCTAGGTATTCTTTCTTATCCAAACAATTCAAACATTGGTCGGATCTCAGTTTTTTAAAGTATGATATGTGCTTCAAACATAAACCGAACTTTGGAATGTTGAATCACATATCTAAGCATGAGACATTAGCATTTCAAGCGTTTCTTGCAAATACGCCTAGGATCCTGCTGTGCTCAAACTTACACAACAACAACAACAACAACAACAACAAACCCAGTGCCTCAAACTTACGCCGTTAACAACTGACATTAAAAGTGAGCATGTGCAGCAGTCAAAAGGGACATTGACCATTGAGCCTTTTCTTGCAAGTGAACCTTTTCTTGTGCTTTTGTCCAGATGCTGCATTGTTATTTTTATACTGAAAGGATAATTTGTTTTTATTTTGAGTTTTTTCTTTATTTATCTACTGTTTTGGTGTATAATCAATGCATTCCTTAATTCTTTTGTCCTTGTTTTGTTCATACGTTGTGATTCTGCTTGGTTCTATATGTATGCACAGGTTGTTGATCTGCATCGTCACAAGATTGATCACATTACTATAACATCGGAACGTGGCTCTGTTCTCCGACGTGTAGATGATGTAAGTACTCGGTATCTATGCTTGAGAGAACCTTCTATTTCGTCTCATTTCTTGTTCTTTTTTTCTTTTATAAATAATTACTTTGAGAAAGGTTTTCAATTTTATCTGTGGTGCCGCCGAATGTCAATTCATAGATATATAACACTACTTTTAGTCAATCCGCTGCTTATACTTACGTTTATTTTTTTATATATGGACAAATCTATCTATACCTCTACAGGAGTTGCTTAGATGGTCAAGTTGTAATAGTTTGATGTTAGGTCTGTAAATACTCTACACTTTTCAGTGTTTTTTTTTTTAAGGGAAGGTTGGATCCCCTGCATGTGAGAGCCTCGCGATAAGTGGGACTAATGAGTTTCAGTGGAATGGAGAAAGTTTATTCACCTTGTTCTGGAGGGTGAGAGAGACTTGCGGAAGATTATTTTGGGTAATCTCCACGTGCTGAAATATGTAACTTCAGATAGGTTACCAAGATTGGTCTGATATGCATAATCCTTTGGCAGTGACAGGCACAGGTGTGGAGAACGAGTTTGAGTGATAGTTTGAGTGATACGTCAAAGTTGGGTTAACCATTGCCTGGAGGGGCCTTGCTATCATCCACCGAGCTTTCTGCTTTTACGTCATTTGGTATGAGCGGCATGGGTGTATGGGCTTCTCACCCATCATCTGGAGTGGATGGAGCCTGGACTGTGTGGAAGTTGCTGGGTTAGATGTGTCTATCAACTTTTGGGCATATGCAAGAGACGATGGGGCAAATGCACTTGGATGCATAGGATATTTGCGATGTAATACTGAGTTTGATGAAGTGGCAATAGTCCATTAGTTAAGAAAGGGAACTTGTTATGAGTGAGGATAATCATGAAGCAATTTGTCTGGTAGCCTGCTTGGGATCAGAGGTACATTAAGGTTTGAGAGAAATTGGAGTGCTGGATTACTCTTGTAGAAAATTTTTAGGATTCATGGGCTAGAAGAAAAATAATTTCCCCAGATAAAGAGTCCTGTTCACGTAGAACAATCTGTTATGCCTTTTTATGTGTTATATGTTGCTTTTTCTTATCCCAAGCAGGAAATCAGCATAAGAGATTAAAATCCATCTTCTTGTGACTTTATAGCAACGTGGATGTTCCTCCTAGCTCCTATCTTAGATGGTGAAACTAGTCAAATTCCTTGTCTCATAGAAGTGCTACGATGAAAGTAATTTGCTGTGAGATATAATGTGGGTTGGCTACTAGATTTTTTTCATGGGGAGAAACAAATGGTTGTAAACTTGTCCAATGGCCAATTCGAGTCAAGTACCTGAAGAATACCACATTTTTTTGTGGAGCGATTCATCGAGAACTTTCTGTACACAAATGAGCCATTTAGAGGTTTTGCATGTGCCTTCATCTTTTCTGTGAATTGTAAATGTAGTTGAATGATATGATTCATACTCTGTACAGAAGAGAGATCTTACTAGAAAATTGGCTTTTTACTTCTGTATAGAACAGAGATATCACTAGAAAATTGGCTTTTTACTTCTCAAAAAGGTCACTGCTACAGCGAGGATGCTAGCTATGGTGTTGCTATTGATGCCTTTGATGATTACGTCAGACTGTAGAGAGCACCAACAGAATCGCTGAAGAGGTTCAACAACTAGTAGGGCGTGAGCATTATGGCTTTTCTAAAATGAAAGATAGTGTTTGTCCAGATACATGGACGAGCATGTATGCTCGTAGAAACCACCATGACACTCCTTAATGCTTGAAGGGATGGCTTCAAACAACCATAGATATAACATACCTTTTCTGGACTTCATAAAGTGCGTAGAGTGACCTTAATGTGCTGGAATGCTCTTTTTTGTTTGTTGACTTTTTTGAGGGACGAGCTCCTCTAGCAAATTACACTATGCATATCCTACTTGATGTCCATCTTGGTGATCATTTTGTAAAAACAATTTCATATTCCAGGGATCTAAGGTTTTTGTTGAAAGATGTAGAGAGATCCTTTGGTGTGCTTCCACCTCCCTTTCAACTTCCTTAGGGTTTCAGCATTGTTGGAATTGCCAAACTCTCAACATCATCATGAAGCACATAGTATAATGCAACATGAATGTTGAGGATGAATCATGACGAAGAACTCCATGCTGATTATGACATTGGAAATGTTCAACCTCAAGTATCATGAGGCCATTTGTAGAATTTGACGAACGTACTCACACCGCTGAAAACACATTCTTACCTTAAGGATGATTTAGGGCCTATTTGGTATTGTTTTCTATTTGCACTTTTTGGCTTTTAAGAGATGGAAAATTGGTTTTGGAACTTCTTTTGGGTTCTTGTTTTCAATTTTAACTCTAACTAGGAAAAAGCTGAAAATAAAAAACCAAAAACAAGAAAAAATCGATACTAGAATATGATTTCTAGTTTCTAGAAAAAACCAAAATCTATCAATTGAAAGTGGTACCAAGTAGGCCCTTAGTGGGGTGGAGATGCTCTTTGAAGGTTGATTGCTGTTTTATTGCTTGTCCTTTTTCCTTTGAGGTCTTCATATATACCTTATATATGTATGCCATTTCCTCTTTGACATTGTGCTGACAGGAAGCAAGAGACTAAATAGGATGTGGTGTATCTCGGGATTAAGGCTTCTATTCAACTCATCTAAAGTTCTTTTTGTGCCGGGTGTTCTAATGAAGTCTTTTCTTTTCTGGACGTTTAAGCACATCCATATCACAATCTCATTCGTTCTGTAAGATTGATGCTGTTCTATTGCCGCATTACTTGTTTGAAGGAACAGTGTAGTTGCACTTTAAACAAGTTGAAGTGTGACTTTTTGGGACATTGCGTGATTTGATGCTAGTGCCATGTTGGAGTAGAATTATTTGGTTGATAGCCTAATGATGTCGGCGGATCAGAATCTTACATTTTTGTGGGTTGATGCTATTTGTGCAGGTTTTTGATTGCTGGTTTGAGAGCGGTTCTATGCCTTATGCTTATATTCATTACCCATTTGAGAATGTTGACCTATTTGAGAATAATTTCCCGGGGCATTTTGTGGCTGAAGGACTGGACCAAACACGCGGATGGTGGGTAGCTTTCATTCTGGACATACAATTTCCATCTGATAGATTAAGTTCTATGTTAATAACTGAAATCCAATAGGCATTTTTACTTTCAGGTTCTATACGCTGATGCCCTACAGCATTATTTGTATCTATAATAACTGAAATCCAACGGTATTTTCACTCAGGTTCTATACCCTGATGGTGCTCTCCACGGCGTTATTTGGAAAGCCTGCATTCAGAAATCTCATCTGCAATGGACTTGTTCTTGCTGAGGATGGTAAAAAGATGAGTAAGAGATTGAAGAACTACCCTGCACCGTCCGAAGTCATGGATGATTATGGTGCTGTAAGTTAATAATGAGTCTTCTCATGCCCTTTTTCTTGTTTATTATATGACGGGTAAGTTGAATTTACTGTTTGAATGGTGCTATGCTTGTTCTTCCCTACAGGATGCATTACGATTGTACATAATAAATTCACCAGTTGTGCGTGCAGAGCCCTTGCGTTTTAGAAAAGATGGAGTTTATGGTGTGGTAAGCACTGTTTGCTCTTTGTCCATAGTTTTCTTTTAAAAATTCTTTCCATGTTTGTGTGTGCTTTCCTTGGTTGTTTCAGGATCTTATTCTGCTGTATTCATTTGCAATTCATTGACCATTTTAAGCTAATCCAATACTCTCCCATCTTTTTCGGTTCAATATGATTTCAGATTAGAGATGTCTTCCTACCATGGTACAATGCATATAGGTTCCTTGTTCAAAATGCAAAGAGGCTCGAAGTTGAAGGCTTTGGAACATTCATTCCGATGGATCGAAGCATTTTAGAGAACTCTTCCAATGTGCTTGACCAGTGGATCAATTCAGCCACCCGAACCTTGGTTCATTTTGTACGCCAAGAAATGGATGCATATCGGTTATACACGGTTGGTTTAGCACTCTGTTTTCATTTAAACCAATTGTCGTCCACTTGTGAATTTGAATGACTATGCTTGAATAAACGAATTCCCAAAACCAAAGAAAAGGGGGTAGGAAAGAGCACAGGTTGGCAATTCACAATCGTTCTGTACCCTCATAATGCTACTGTGTGGTCATTATTGTTGATTTGGATTGTTGAACAGAGTGTTTTTGTTGTTTATCTATATCATCGGTTAATGGGCATAGGCATTTTCCTTTCTTTGCTCAAATCTGTATGCTTGAAGCATTCGTATTTTTTCATGAAGGGGTGAGAAGCATTTCATTTATCTTTTTTTTTATATATATATATCTGTGTTTTGTTCTGTTCATGTGGTGGGCTCAGCCTTGACTTGCCTGTGTATGAAGCTAGGAAGCTGACGACTCTTTCCCATTATCATTCTTCACGAAGTTCTGCAGTACAAAGGGGAGAAGAAATTGCAGTAACCAGTGTGCCCTTGTCTGCAGGTGGTTCCTCATCTCCTAAAGTTCCTTGATGATCTCACCAATATTTATGTGCGGTTCAACCGTAAGCGACTTAAGGGGCGGACAGGAGAGGAAGACTGCAGAACTGCTTTGTCCATTCTGTTCCATGTACGTCGTTTTAAATCCAAGTTTCCTCAAGTGATTATTGGCTATTCGTTGCATATAAAGCGACCAGATAGTGTCATGTCCTATAAATGAGCATTAGGTTTCATTTTTTATAAGCTTGTTTTTTTTTGAATTTGCCCTACGCACAGTGGAGACTGAATTTGAGCCTGAGGAAAAAAATATAAGAAACATAGTGGAGACTAAATGCATTTACTATGGTTTTTTTGGGCTGAAAATTCAACACATTGTGATCGTTCTTTGTGAAAAATATTTATTATGCACATTTCCAGAGATTGCACCATGGTGTTTCTAACATGTCGACTAATTCCCAGTTAACTTTGGGGATTGATGCAAAGACACTTTTCACTGGTGACGAACTATGTGCAACTTGTTGCTTTGCAGATGAAATGATTAGTGTTCTTGTCTCTTATTTATCTGGTTCCATTACAATCTTCTGTTCTAATTCGGGAGTCATTGGTTATAGGTACTCTTAACTTCAGCCAAGACTATGGCTCCTTTGACGCCATTCTTTACTGAAGTTCTATACCAAAATCTAAGAAGAGTCTTGCCAGGATCTGAAGAGAGCATTCACTATTGCACTTTCCCCCAATTTGAAGGAAAGGTATTGTCTGACATTAGTATAAATGTTACTGGGACTCTGAAACTCTTATCTTTGCTCATTGTTAATTCCTTCTCCTTTAGAGTGACGAGCGAATGGAACAAAGTGTATCAAGAATGATGATTATCATTGATCTTGCTCGCAATATTCGTGAGCGCCACAACAAGCCTCTGAAGACACCTCTCAGGTGCGCTTATGCCTTGTTCTCCTGTTTGTCATCATATCTTAAGCTGATCTTTTTGTATGTCGTCATTTCAAATTCGTGTTTAATTCTCTTCTGACTTTGATTACCTGTTTATTCTTCCTTCTAATTGCCATTTTGGATACTACAGGGAAATGGTTGTGGTGCATCCAGACAATGATTTTCTTGATGATATTACTGGGAAACTGAGAGAGGTATGCGAGATTGCAACAATTACATCATTTAGAACTGGATGTACCTGTTCTAGAAAATAGTCATTGTACGTATTGAGGCAGGAATGACATCTGTTTAAGGAGTGCAAAAAATAAACAAATCTTCTAAACCCCATGCAAACGAGATAATAGAGGAGCCTGAAGAATTTGTAATTCTAGTGTCTGTACTGTGGAATAAGGTCATTGGGCATTGAATATTGGATTCTGAGCTAGCTATTATAACAAAATGATATGATGTTTTATGTAACCTTTATGGTATTGCAAACACAATAGATTTGAGTCCATTGTCTGCAACTCAAAGAAGCCATCCATGGTTTTAGTAGATTATGAGCAAAAACATTAAGAAAATTGCAAGATAATTCTACTTCTGGGATAAATATTAGGGCAAAAATTTTAGCTACAAAGAGAAAATAGTAAGGATGGGATCTTCTTTACTCATTGTACTTAGGTAGTATTTAGAGCTAGAAAATGACGAAGGTAATTATAGAAAGGAAAGTAAGTAGAAGGGGAAGAAAATGAAGAGAAGTAGCTTTCTCATGTTTCGAAGTTGATGGAAAATAAAGAAAAAAATTATGCAATGTAATAAGATGGAAAAAGCTGGACCGGGCTTGTGCACTAGGTCTAGAGAGGACCGTATTGATTTATTTGATCTAGGAACAGATAGAACCATTCTCTCGGTCCGCTTCTATGTGGTGCGTTGGATGATACCATTGGTATTCTGTACGTGATTCCTTTTTTGTACATTACTGTCAATCAAAAAATTTCCGAGTCGTGTTCGCTAAATGAAAAATACTTCTTTTTGTGTTTAATGTGCATGTAGTATGTTTCAGAGGAGCTGAATATAAGATCTGTTGTCCCCTGCAATGATCCTATGAAATATGGTTCTCTCCGTGCTGAGCCTGATTTCAGGTGTGAATTGCCTCTACTTGCAGTTAATTCTTTTCCTTCTTCAACTTTCACATATTTATTAAAGTTTATTTTGGATCTTTTAAAGTGTACTGGGTAGAAGGCTTGGAAGTGCGATGAAAGTAGTTGCCAAGGAAGTCAAGGCTATGTCACAAGAACAGATTCTGAAATTTGAGGCTGCTGGAGAGGTCACCATTGCTGGAAATTGTCTGAAACTTGGTGACATCAAGGTGTGTTGTAACGTTAGAAAATAATTTCCTTTGCCCATGAATGATTGTGCTTCCGACTTCCATGAATGTGCATTCAGTGGAGCATATGATTTAAGTAGTAGTGTCTTTGGCTTTGTTACATTAATGTAACAGTTTTGCTAGTGGCGGATCCAGAAATTTAGTAGTAGAAGATCTATACTTGTCATAATATATATATACAATTAAAAAAATTAGAAATATGAATTAAAACATACATATATATGTTGTAAATACCAAAGAGGGCACCAACACGCTGTCACCGAATCCCATTAGAACTCCGAAGTTAAGCGTGCTTGGGCGAGAGTAGTACCAGGATGGGTGACCTCCTGGGAAGTCCTCACCCTGAGGTTGGGGGCCCTGGGAAACAGCCTTTCTTCAGGTTAACACCCTGAAGGGGGAAGACTGCGTACGTCCGCCCCTCCCAGACCTTGCGTAGGCGGGCGCCCTTGAGGCACTGGGTATGTTCCTTTTTCCTTTATATATATGTTGTAAATGTTGGAAAATAAAAAATAATGGTTGAGATTTTGTTACTAGGGACCACTTGAAAGCATAGAATTTAGGAAAAAAGGAGGACATTGTAACTAACTAAGAATCGAACTGGGGCTTAA
Organism: Simmondsia chinensis; assembly: GCA_018398585.1. Taxonomy (NCBI): domain Eukaryota; kingdom Viridiplantae; phylum Streptophyta; class Magnoliopsida; order Caryophyllales; family Simmondsiaceae; genus Simmondsia; species Simmondsia chinensis. The sequence continues at coordinate 21,712,562 of JAGTTD010000018.1, forward strand.
GGATGGTACTAAATATTACTTTTCTCTAGATCATGAAGGCAATTACGCTATGCAGTCACATGTCATTAGATATATGGGTTATTTTATATTATCTATACCTTTAAAGGTTGGGTGGTAGAGTTGCAGGGTCTGCGTACCCCGAAATCCAACATGTCGTTTGCACATCGTCTGGAAATAGTTCCGTATTCTTTGCTCTAGAAATCATTTTTTTTATTACCCATGCACATATTGGTTCATTAGGTATAATTGCAAAACACTGTAACGGACTTTGAGCTCATCCGTACACATTTGGTCATCATACTATAGTACTTCATAGTGGCTTTCGTAGTGAGTATATTTTATGCTTTCTAAACATATTTATAAATATATTTGCATGTTCAAAACTATCAAAGGGATATAAAAGAAAGATTTAATGGCTATTCATAAGTCTCTTGCAAATGTAAGGTTTAAAAGTAGTTCCTGTTCTCTCAAAAAAGTGAATGCAAAGTGTAATATTCTTGACATTGCAACATGCTCGTGAAATGATCATTTGATTCCTTCCCTGCACGTGGCTGTCATGATTGAAGTTCAACTTGAATTTGAGTTTACAGTGGCTACCAGCCTTGACTAGATTTTTGCAGTGAAGTGTGTCTGCCTTGCCTGTAGCTAAATACACCGTGGCAAGCTTACTCTTACAATAGTCAGAATGCATTTGTACCCATAATAACGTGTTCATCAATTTGATTGTGTTTCAGGTTGTAAGAGAGTTTAAGCGTCCTGCTGGCAGCACAGAAACGGAAATTGACGCTGCAGGAAATGGTAAGTCGTTTAAGAACTATAAATTGAATGGATACTGATGAATATGTATGCCTAATGGCTGTCAGTATCTACACAGGTGATGTTTTGGTGGTTCTAGATCTGCGCCCTGATGAGTCATTGTTCGAGGCTGGTGTTGCTCGCGAGGTGTGCTGCTTGTCCTTTCCCCTGTGAAGAATATTTTATCTTAAGTATCCTAGTTGCATTTTATGCATGTTGCATGCTTTTGCTGATAAGCTTTCACCACTTTGTTTCTATCGAATACTACTGCAAAGCTGGTCGTGGCTTAAATAGAATCGAAGACATGGTACTCGGCTTTGTTTGGCTCCAACATGGTCAATTAAAACTGTTCATTCTGTAAAGCAAATTATTTGATTGTGGATGGACTTAATGGTGTCTATGTGGAGAAACATTAATGGGGTTGTATACAATTATTTGATGGCCCTCCAACTTCTGTGAGAATTAAGTTGAAAAAAAGATGTTCAATATGTAATTTTTTTGAGCATAACAAACTCCAAGGGCAAATATTTAATGACACTTGTTCTTTTATTAATTTGTCTCTTGTATTCAAGGGTTTTAGCATAGACATTAACTGGATTTGGAACCAATTTGATAGACATCAAGCATTCCTTATATCTTATCAAGAGAAATCTTGAGCATCCTGTGCTCAGGCGAGCATTCTTTTCTGCAGCCAAGCAATCATGTGCTTAGCTGTAAGCAGCCTGTGGTTCTGAAATTCAAACAAATGTCTTCTGAATCAATCTTCAATAGTCAATGGTTTGACTTTAACTAAATTAAACTACAGCGATATTATGGAGTTCAAAGTTAAAAGAGTCCTACCTGGAGTTCCTAATATGATCAACTACCGTAGAACTGATCTGAAAATTGCATCATTTAATTTTTCTTCTTTTTCTTTGTTTTGGGGGGTGGGAGGATTCTCATGTTATCTTTAGTGGTAGAAATTACCAAGGTTGAGGTCCTAGGACGATAGGTCCTGGGTTTGAATCTTGCGAACTCCATTCCCTACCCAAAAATTTGTATTCTCATGATTCTACTCTCTGTGATTGTCAAATCTTCTTCAGATTGTCAACAGGATCCAAAAGTTACGGAAGAAGGCTGGTCTTGAGCCTACTGACGTAGTGGAGGTTTACTTTAAGCCTGCAGACAAAGATGCATCAACTTTGAGGCATATCTTAAGGTCACAGGTAAGGTTCTGCAAAATACTTGCAATAATATTCTCCATTATATAGGTTGTTGCTTCTATAAAGGGCACAGTTGGTTGTATATAAATATCTTACTTGGCCATCAGCGTTGACATACCACCGATTTGGCTTTTTCTTCTGTGATAATTTCTTGCCATAGTTGATTTCAAATAGAGGCTCGAGAATTTCTGTGATTTCTTGGCGTGGCATTCATCTAACTTGGATGCTATCACGTGCAACATGTTTTTAGATTAGTGTTTAGGAATTGCTTTCCATTAATATCATGGTACTACGTAGAAGTTTCTAAGATCAGGGTTGTGGATGGAGTGTTTATATTACAATATATTAGATGTACAAAGAATTATTGACATGCCACTAATTAAACCATTAAAGCATAACATATGAAAACAATGTCAATGTTCAGGTATAACCAAGAAAATTGATTACTAATAATATTAAGAAAATTGACTCTGGCATGTCAACATGATTCTATCATTTTTTGAATCGAGTGATATAATTGGCCAACAAATCATTTGATATGTATCTTCTAACTCAAATAATTCAATAATTGTTTGAATCGAATTTTCTTTAAATTTTTGACGTGTTTGAAATGTGAACTGACTTCGATATGCCAAATCATGTTTCATGGCATGAAACATTAGCATTTTCGTACTTTCATGCAACTTTGCAACATCGCTACTGTAGGCTTAGGGCATTTTCGGTTGCAAAGAGATTCTTACTTTTCTATCTCATCTTTACAAATGCTCTCTCTGGAAATGAAAAAATTGTTATACTCAGAAAATTTTAAAATCATGGAAAATGGCCTCTTCAACTAGAGGAAAACTTTAGCAAAGAGAAAAGGATCTGAATCATTAATACAAACTGGAAAGAAATTGGAAAATTGTGTTTTTTGTGAAAATTTTGGACGAGTGGATCTTTTAAACACATTTTTTTAAATGAAGCCTAACATTATCTATTCATATAGTTTTAGAACTTGACTGCAGTGTTGATATATTCTTCAATGTACAGGAGAAATATACAAGGGATGCAATTGGTTCTCCCTTGCTTTCCTCTGATTTGATTCCGTCTCATGCTGTAAGTTCTCTCCGACTAATTCTTGTGCATTTTATAGAACATGTAACAACTCCTTTGTCTACTTGAGAATTTTTTATAGTATCTGCAGTTCAATCTTTTTCTCTTGGTACTTTTTAGGGTATGTTTGGTTTTTGGGTAAGAGGGATTAATGGTCACTGGAGTGACCATTAACCGCCTTTTAGCCTATTTGGTTCACCATAAATTTCCTCCTTAAATTGGTGTAAAACCTTGCATCCAATGCCCAGAGTCAGAGTACTTAAAAAAATTCATTCTGAAAACCTTGAGTTAAGTGCAAGATGGTTAAATCATTTTGGAAGATTTACTGGTAGCAATCTCGGGGGAAATGACTACTTTTACACTGAACCTGCATGCTTTTGCTTTGTAGTCTTCGGAATTTCAAATTAACGCCTTGCATTAGTATGGTCTGGTAATCCCTTTGACTACCCTGGCACGCCCCTACATACCCAGTGCAGTCAACCACGGAAAGAGTTGTTACTTAATAGATTGTGAACTCATTGTTATTGTGCGTTTTTGTAGCTGCTTTTATCATGCATATTATGTTTACCCTTTGGAAATATATTTACAAATTGTCCTTACGGGCTAAAAATCATCCAACCCTAGTGGTAAAAGACACTTGTAGAACAAAAAGTTTTAGCTTCAAATCCCTCCCCAACCGCATAGTTGCAAAAGAAACTATTGGACAAATATAAAAATCGATGACTCTATGGCTTTCCCTGTTGTAAAACATAATGTTGAAAAGCAACTTATATTCCCTTGAAAAAACCTAATGTGATTGCCGCCACCCATTATATAACGCCCAATACCACCCTTGATGCCACAATCAAGATCATGAACTGCTGATTGATTTCACACGATCAACTACTAGTAGGAGATGCCACAATCAAGGTCATGAACTGCTGATTGATTTCACGCGATCAACTACTAGTAGGACATACCCACAGACGCTAGGACTTCAATCGGACTAGCAAGCACAAAATAAGGAGACTAGGATGAAAAATGAGACCGGATTGACGTGGTTCGTTTCTAACCTACATATAGGTCCAGGAATTCTGCTATAGCAATGGTGGTGGTGCAAGAGTACACGTCAACTTTAAATGCAAATTCTTATAAGTGTATTTTATCTGATTTTGTATGTTCTGATTTCTCTACCAATGGTGCAGGTTGTTTTCTATGAAGAAACTTTTGAGGGTGTGTACGATATGTCATTCACCATCTATTTATCTCGTACTGCGTTGGTGTTCAACTCGGATGCTCTCCTTGCTTTATATGAAGGTTCACACCCCAGGCCTCCACTCAAAATGAATAAATATATAAATCTGTGAATAGAAATACAAGTTGGTTCTTGACAAGAGCTTCATAGTTCTAGAAATTGACACTGATAGAGGATTTATTGCAGGAAACGCAAATTTCGCCCAAGGTTTGCAGGTCTACCTTCTTTCAAGAGATTCTCACAACCTCAAGTCTGAGTTTCAACTGGGAAACGGCAAGGTATGTTTTTACTTAAAAAGAAGTGTAGAAACAGGCATCTCATCCAACTCTTCTTTATTAGTAGTGTCATAACATTGCAATTCATACATGAAATGAGGGATATAGCGATTGAATGGTAGATTTACAACAAATAACAAGTTTTACACCCTTTCACACGTCATTTAGACTATTTTATTTAATACATGTTACTTTTGAACTAAAGAATTATTTCATAAAGCTTGTGACTTAAAAAATTATCACATCAAACTTCAATATACTAAAACATAGTTTACCCTTTCATTTATTTATCTTTTTTAATTTATGAGTAGTTCCATCGATCCGACGTGTGAAACTATTTGAAAATGTTAAACAGGTGAGGGTTGACTGCATCAGAGATCAGCCGCCAGTGAATGTGGTGTTGGCTCAACATCTATTCTTATCCGTTGGGGATCATTTTTTGAGCACCAGATCAGATGTGCTTTGATTGGCATATCTCTCTCTTGTTTTTGCTCCTCCAAATTTTGGTGTTATATTATCATCACCATGTATCATTTCTTCCATAATTAATATCACTTCGCTACAAATTTCATAACTTGAAAGAAATATTTCATCTTTTAGATCTTTATTATTGCTCTTCCAAAAGCCAGGCAGAGTTTGATCTCAACACTTTTTGTCGCTAATTGAGATCTAAAATGTTGAGTATCATGTTGCTGTGTTTGTATTTTTCTCTCCAAGTTTTCCATATTTGTATGGAATGCTTGCGTACAATTTGAAGTATACAATGAGGAGTTGCTTTTGTTTTTCTCCTCCGTTAGAGATCATGCGTTACTCCTAATGCATCCATGTGTTATTACTTGATTGACATCGAGCTGTTTGGTTTGGTGTAGTGAGCAAGTTACCCACCTTTAAGGATCGGGTCTTACCTTCGAAGCTCATATGCCCCTCCTTTGATGTTGGACTTGGTGGCCGTACTTATGATAGTATTACTTTGAGAAATTTCCAATGATAATTATCAATCACGGTTGGAAAAAAGAAACAATATTTTATATAAAATTTGGTATTACAATCTCTAATTGAAATTGCAAATTCCATCTTGCAATATCTCAACGAAAATGAAGCTATTGTATAATAAGCCACTAACTCTACTTAATGTAGCTATTGCAGGATAGCACTGTGAGTCACTACATAAACTCTCATCAAAGCACTGGAATATGGTTGTTTTCATATTCGGGTGAACTTCACTAACATCAAACACAAAATTTTCACAAATAGCACGTACAAACAAATTTCACACCCCCATCTGGGTGCCCTTTGAACGTATCTTGACAATACACGCTAATGCTCTACCTCTTTTTATCATACCAATGCCCAAAAGTCAGGATTCCCCTCGCTTTTGAGAAACCTTAAGACATCGACACGAATGAGAATGAGGGCTCTTTGTTGTAGACAATCTCACACTATGAAGCCCGAGTCCTCATGACTAGCATTTGCCATTCAATCCGTTGGTCTATTGGCCTCCTTGTAGGAGTGCCTCAAAGAAACTTGATTATACTTGCATCTTAAAAGAGAAATATCTTCAACTATAATGAGAATGGCAGCTAGAACTAAGTACTCTGCCTTGATAACCACTTCATTATTTTCTTTCAGAGTAACTTTATTTACTCCCATTCTCCTAGCATGAAACAAACCTTCAGTAGCTGCAATCGCCTTAGCTACAATAATCGAAGCATTTCCCAAATCTCTCAAGCTAGCTAGAAGCATCATACCTATACCCATGTCCCAAAAGCAACATTTGGCAAAGTAAACTTCCTAATTTTTTTTCCTTTTCCATTTTTTTGTGAAGTTTATTTTTAAGATAAAAAAAGATACTCTATATAAATTAATTATGTAAAACTTACTTTATCTTCATTTTGAAAAAAATTAAAAGTTATAAACCAAAGGGTAAATTACATATTAATACCTTCAAGTTTGATACTAACTTTTTAATTTACAAACTTTATAAAATAAATTTTTAGTCCAAAATATATCTGCATTTAAAAATAACACTTTGAAAAAAAAGAAGTAATAACTCAAATAACGGTGTGAAAAAATATAAAACTTGCCGTCATTTGTTGATAACTCTAACTCCACCTCCCCACGCTATTCCTCTCGTCCTACAGATGAACCGCCATTTTGTGACATTGCTAATAAAGAAAAGTTAAAACAGGGGCCTATTTTACACCCTTAAGTACTGCTATTTGGACTGTATTATTAAATATATATAACTTTTTAAGTTTTAAAAAATTCAGATAAAATCTTATAATACTAACATGTAATATATCGAAAACCAAAAGTAATGCTTAAATCAACCCTAACACATCACAATTCCTTTTGCCTTTTTTGCAAGGAGTTTCAAACAGAATTAATGTATATATGAGAAGAAAATCCCAAAAAGAGAGTGGAAATGGCAGGAAAAACTCAATAGATAAATTACACGTGACTACCCTGAGTTTGATGTATTAATTTTTTAGTTTACAAACTTTGTTAAATAATTTTAGAGTTCAAGTTATATATATTTAATAATAAAATAGTCCAAATAATAGTATTTAAAGAAGTAAAATAGGCCTCTTATCAAATTCTTAATCAGCATTTTTACAACTTTATTTGTTGCTCGTGCGCGGGATAAGGGAAATAGTGAAAGCGTGATGGATTTACCAACAAACAATGGCTAGTTTTACCCTCCATGACACCGTCCCGTGGACTATTTATTAAATTCATGTAACTTTTAAACTAAAAAAAAAATTCCGATAAAGCATTAATACATCAAACCTCATGATACTAATATGTAATTTACCGAAACTCAAACCAAGCTATTGGAATCAGGCAATCCTTGCCAAAGATCACCACCACGATGATCCTCCCTCTCAAAACGAACCGGCCGGTTCACTTCTCTTCGTTTAGACCCAACAAAAGCCCTGCACACTGGGCAACTATAATTCTCCACCACCCACTTCTCTATACACTCCTTATGAAACAAGTGCCTGCACAGGTTCAACCGCCGCAGCTCCTCCCCCTCGGCGAACGGGGAAAGACAAACCGAGCACTCGCAAGCGCACGCTTTGGCGTCGTCTTTGGTGAACTTGACTGGGGTGGTGACACTGAGGTGGTGAAGATCCTTGGTGGGGTTGTTGTGGGGGTGTTTTGTGGGGGTGGTGGGGCGGTGGAGGAGGAAGAAGAGAGTGTAGAGGAAAGTGGGGATCATGATTATGATGAGTAGCATGAGTGTGAAGCATAGAGCTGACATAGTTGAAGAGAGAGAGAGAGAGAAGAAGAAGAAGAGAGGAGGAAGAATGGTGAATGATGATGATGATGATGATGATGATGATGATGATGTGGGTCTTAATTTTTTGTTGTTTTTGGATTTTAGGAATGTGGTTTTATGTGTTTGATGTTGATGGGGAATTGTTAGGTTCTGAGATTACCCACAGAATAATGAACCACAGATTGATTGAAATAACAATGGGATTGGAGAGTATATTAAAATTTACGTTATTTAACTGAAGACTATATTCATATAGAAAAATATAATAATTTTATTATATTAATTGAAGTATATGTGAGACGTACATAACCCAACATGAATGAATAAAAGAAAAGGAGTAATGTTGTTGTTATGATAAAAATGTTGATATTGGAGTAAATTTGTGAAAAATTGTCGTTATTATTGACTATAATAATATTATTGTTATGATAATAATAATTTTTATTTTGATAATAATAATGTAAAAAGATGGTAAATATCTGAAATTGAAGAGAGAGAGAGAGAATGATGATATGGGTGTTATTTTTTTTTATTGTTTTTAGATCTTTTATATCACAATTGTTTTTATGTGTTTGATGTTGATGGGAATGAAGAAACAACATGGTTAATGTTTTTATTTGGAAAAAATGTTAATATTGAAGTAATTTTGTGAAATTTTTTTGGTTATTATTAAATATAATTTTATTATTATTTTGATGGTATTAATTTTTGCCAGTAAGGGAAGAAAAATGGTACATAGATGAAATTAAAGTGTGAAAATTATGTAATGGATGTTATGAAATTTGATGGAAACAAAAGAAAGAAAATGAGGTAATGTTATTATTAGGCTACAATGTTAAAATTAGAGTAATTTTGTAAAAAATTATAGTTATTATTACAACAACAACAACAACAAAATGGCCCGGGATCGAATTCCACAAGGCTCAAATGCGATCCTATTTATAGAGTTTATCCCCTCCCCTCCCCTCCCCTTGGCCTTACCTATATATATATATATATATATATATATATATATATAATCATATATCATATAAATAACTCAAAAAATAATATTAAGCTAGTTTTTTAATAAATTAATAATTTCACTACATATACTTAAATACTATATATATATACTATGGCTAAAGCAACATTCCCAATGCCTCAAAGGCTCCCGCCTAAGCCGGGTCTGGGGGGATGGACGGACACAGCATTCCCCTTTCAGGGTGCTACCCTGAAAAGAGGCTGCTTCTGAGAACCCCAACCTGAGGAGGTGCAACACGAGGACTTTTCAGAAGGTCACCCATCTTTGTACTACTCTCGCCGTAGCACGCTTAACTTCAGAGTTCTAATGAAATCCGGTACTTGAAGGTTGGTACCCTCTTATAAGGGTATATATTTTACTCAAGATTATTAAAATCGAGATTCTACTTAGAATCGATAAGGGCTTTTAGAATCGAAATCGTAGAATCAAATCGAAAATTGTAAGATTCTACTAAATGTATATTATAATTGTTTTGAGTATTAACATTAGTTGTATAATTCAAAAAATTATTAATAAGACATTTACTTACGTAAGTATATATAAGAAATATAATCAAATATGATAAAGGTATTTTCATATAATATATATGTATCATTTTATGTTATAATAATCATGAGAGTTTTTAAGATAAATGCTGCTCATCGAACATTATATTAAAGTTAATACATAAAACTAAACTTATTTAAGTTTTTTGAAAGTATATAACGCTTAGCTAACTTTCTTTCACTTCGAGCTAATAAAGTAAGTTCATTTATAATATATGCTTAATTTTTTACATTTTAACTTTTTATTTATATAAGTTGGTACAATCGAGGTCGGATCGATAGAATCAAAAAATCGTATTATGACTCTATCTATTAGTTTCATGTAACATCAATAAATTATAAGATTCTACTTATTATTCAGATCATTCAACAATTGTATAAAACCGTAAAATTTTGAGATTTAAATCGGAATTTAAATAACCATAATTTTACTATGGCTAAGAAAACAAAATATTTAAAAAAGGGTGTGGCTGTGGAGTGTTGATTGGTACAACTCTAATGATTTTGTTGTGCAACAATTGCCTCGGGGATAAGGAGTCCACGTATTCTACAATGATAACAAAGCTTTCAATATTATCATCAAATTTTAAAAAATTATTATTTAGATATTCTAAATTTTAAGTATTTACTACTTAAATATTTTAATATTTTAATATATATAATTAGGTAATACGAGGTTTGAATTTTTTATCACTTAGATACCTTATATCAGAATTTATAAATTCTTTGTACGAATTTGACCACTTTTATATAAAAAATGTTAATTTAATACATGATTATGCTAATATATAAAAATTAGCCCATTAGGGCGTTGGCATAGTGGTTTGCATCGCCGGCACCCATTCAGGAGGTCCCGGGTTCGATTCACACTTGCCTTGCTTGTGGTCCTCTTAATTGAGGTGTTTGTGGGGCTCCCCCCCCCCCAGTTCCTTACCATGTATAAAAAGAATAAAAAATATATATATATAAATTATGTCAATATTTTGGGTAAAAATTCAACAAATTATGACAAAAATTCACCTAATGTTTACCTATATATTGTCAAATTATGTGTCGTGTCAGCATTTTTTGGTAAAAAAAAGCTTAGTGTCCCTTGAGGACATAGTCTAATAATAGAAAACATCAATGGTCATATGCATCATCTGGATTCAAATCCCTATTCAGACAAAAGTGGCTCCTGATATATGGGGACTTTCAGGGTATTACTTCCCCACCCCCGCAAAGACATTACCGATGTAAAAAAATGATAAAAAAGCATAATCTATTCCATTTCACTACTTAATTAAATTTAAACATATTAAACACAATAATTATATAGTCTAAAATCACAAATTCTTCCATAGTTAATAATTGGGTTATTAACATTAAAGGTCCTTGTACTTTACTTATTGTATGAGTTTAGTCATTGTACTTTAAATTGTACTAATTTAGCCCCTCTATTATTTTCATTGTGTCAATTTAGTCATGTGATCAAATGAAAGTTAAGTTAATAATGTAAATTTTATCGATAAATCATGATAGATACAAGTAATCTACTATAAATTCACCTATTAACTCAATTTAGCCCCACTTATGACCAAACCATTAAAAATGGCATCAATAACTTAACATAAATTTTACTTTAAGGACTAAATTAAAGGAACATACTCACTGCCGCAAGGGCTCCTGCCTACGTAGGGTCTGGAGGGGGGCGGATGTACGCAGCCTTCCCCCTTGATATGATGTAAATAGTAAAGAGACTAAATTAACATAATAAGTAAAATACATGGACCTTTGGTATAAATAATTCTTAATAATTTTGTGTGTGTGTGTGTATGTATATACGTATGTATGTATCAAAATATTTACAATGTGTATAATGTAAATGTACAATAGAAACAAAGAATGTGAAAGGATGACATGTATTTGCTTCAGCTTTAATATTTTATCACCTCCGTATTATGATATTTCAAATATATAATGAGATACTCTAAAATTTAAAAGTCTTATCAATTAGGTATTCTATGCTGACATATGGTTGGATTCTCGTTAGAAAATGTTAATATACAATATGATTTCGTTTATGTATAGGTGTTGCAAATAATGTTGATGTATTTCAAAATAAAGTGTTTCGTATATGTACTTATTATATATTTTGGCTTAAATATACAAAAATGCTTTCTAGGATTTATGTGTCGACATACAGACTTACATATACAAAAACACAGGCTTTGTGCGTCGACATATAGAGAAGTTATGGCCATTATTTTTGGTGCGCCAGTTTTTTATTTTTTGGAAATTAATTATTCATTTTGGAGGGGGTGTGTCCCTTAGTTTTTAACAAGTGTTATTACTAATTAAATATGTGATTTTGATTATCAACATGTGCTTAATGTGTTCATGAATGTGTCTCTTAGAGACACATCGTTCTTTATATAAAGGCCCTTTTTTGTCATTTGCAAAACACAAAAGGAAAGAATCTATTTCTCTCTTAAAAAAGTTTCAGTCATCTTCCTCTCTCTACGCTCTTGCTCTCAATTTGTTATTGGGTTTCATTATATCCCTTAGACTATTTCGATATCCAAGAAATAAGTCTTAAGGAAAATGGTTTCCTACGTGCCTTGAAGTCGGTGACCGATATTGATACCTATTCTATTATTTTCCCAACAAATTTGTGTTTTCTACAAATTGTTCTAACAACCTTAACAATTATTTTTGTACTTGAATGGCTTCTTCTCTTGGCATGTTGATGGCGAATTTTGTGAGATTGGAGAGAGTGATTAAGAGAGAGATTGACTTCTTAAATCTTCATGTTATCATATTCAACCACTATTCACAACATTTTTATTTTTTTTTAACTTACCAAAAAAAAAAATGCTATGAATGATCAAGGTACGTTCTTTGTTGTAAATATGATGAAAACCATGACGCACTAAGATGCCTAAAAATTTAATTTTTTAGTGACGAGGGATTAGGTTGTCCCAACCAACTTCGACCCATGAGAATAGCCCACAAGCCCCCATGAGTAGTAAGTCATGAGTATATCCTCAGCAAAAATCGAACTCCTGACCCCTGAGCGATGACCGCATGGACAAGAGAAATCATCAACTAAGACACCCTCGTAATGGGTATGCTTGTAGTTGAGTTTGCATGTGGTATCAAAAATCACATTTAAGAACTCATGTTTTTCTTTATTGGGGCATTATTAATGGGTGTATACATGAATTTTTTGAACAAATGATTTTCAGTCATGCATTAATCTTATCAAATGATTATGACAATGCAATAAAAGGATAAAAAGGAAAAGGCAAATAAATAGCTGCACCAAATTATAAAAAAAAAAATTTGAAAAAAAAGGAAGAAAAATGGTGATTAAGTAACCGCACGAAAATGATTAAAAAATAGTAATAATAAAAAATAGAGGCACTTAAAACTATTGATCCAAGAGACATATCATGTAATGTATTGATTCATGTCCCTTAGGGACATAGCAAAGTGGTTTGTAACACCGGGTGTCAACAGGGTGGCCCGGGTTCGATTCCCACTAAGCTCAAAGTGGGCCTCTTTATGAGGTGATTTAGGGGTATTATCCCCCTCCCCCCTCCCCCTGTCCTTAACATCATTAAAAAAAAATGTAACGCATTGACTCATTAAAGAATATTTATTATCCTGATTCGGTATTATGAAATCAGCAAACCTTCCACGGTTAAAATCTGGTACTATATTAATTAGATTGGATAACAATTAAGTAAATTATGAATACATGCTTGTTATAAATTGATAGTATAAAAAACCTTGTTTTGGGTAGTTATTGAAATCAGATGTTGAGGCGATGCTACAAAGAAAAATCCATGTTTGCATGGTTGTTGAAACTAAACGCCAAGACGATGCCAAAACTAACAATAAAGTGTAATTAATTTGCAGATTCGTGTTTATTATAAAATTGGTAGTTGAAACTTACTAGCAAATTCAAATAATGTGGTTATATAGATAATAAAATTGATGAGATAAATCTGTCAAATTATAAACAGTGGACACGTCCTTGTTGAATTTTTATTATGAATTGGTAATATGGAAAAGGTTGAAAGGGCATGCATGTGTGTGATAACATTATTTTATTTAATGAAATTATTACTTATAAATATTTTATACATACTTGTTAAAAACCAATTTAAAAGTTATGCGGGATATTGTATGCCTAGTACTCATGCAAAAAAGAAGATATCTTATGGAGATATATCATGTCTATAAGGACATATCTTATGTATGTGTGTATATAAAGATGTACTTGTTCACACTTTAGTTCGTGGTATATGTTATATTATACAATTATAAAAATTCAGGTATGCAATTATAAGTAGAAAGGAACAACGAGTTTTTCATAAAATATGAAAACGTATTTGTAATTTAGATTCATAATACAAATATATAATTGAGTGAAGGAAATTAAAGGTAAAATAATGATAATCAAAAGTTTTGATTTTCGTTGTTTTTAACCGCATATTCACTTTGTAAGTAATTCTTCCTTTGATACTCATAAACATTTGCACATGTGCGAATGTAGTGTAATATTTGCAAGTTTAATTTGCAATGCAATGCCCCACTGAATATTGCATGCGTAAATGCTAACACTAAAATCAAACACGTGTGTGCTCGGTGATACATGTTCGTAATGATAGTGACTTGTTTAACAATCAAAAGACATTAAAATATGGATATATGATTGTTATAAATTGGCTGAAATGTATAACCGAGATTTTAATTCTCTTAGAATTATGATGGTTAAAACAAGATAATGTGTATACATTATTGGTAAATATAACTACTGCATAATTTATATATTATGTATGTATTGTAAATCTCAAGAATTTGTAGTGTGAAGAGCTACTAAATTAAGGTCTAATACATGTATGTTCATATTTATGAAAACAATTTGAGTATAAGTATGTATATATGTGAATGTAGCTCCAAGGTTGATGGATGTACAATTAGTGTAATTAATACGTGCATGTTCATAAATATGAAATGTAATTTAGGTATAAGCATGGATATTAATGTGTTTATACGATTAATGCTTGTATGCATGTTAATGCAATCACGAATTTTTGTGATTTTAATTGTAAACATGAATGCTTTCCGTTTACTTGGTAAAAATGAAAGTGGTATAAATTTGAGTGGAATGAAATTAGTGGACCATGAAAGACATAATTATATTTTTTATATTGTTCTAAGGATATTATGTCTTGTGAATTAAATACTCAAATTGAGCACAATTTTACATGAAAATTTTCTTATTTGATTTCATATCCATATGCCATGATGCTGGTAGTTATCAAAGTAGAAAATCTCAACAGTATAAGAGTATGAAATTATGATATTTCATATGTTACCCATAAGATTTGATGCATATAAATGGAATGAGAATTCATATGATTTAATTATGGGTAAATTAATATTCTTGGATGTAAATATGAATGAGTGCATAAAAACAATTTTGAATCATTGATATTGATGAAATAATGATGCATTATGATAATGTGAAAATATATTAAGATGAAATTGTTTTTGATAAATTCTTAGATCGAAAGATTAAATTTCGATGGAAAATGACATGCTTATGCCATATGATGAAAATCATGTTGTAAGGGAAGAAATACCTTAAAAGGCTCTAGAATATAGAAGAAGTAAAAAAGCAAGGAAAGATAAAATTTTCAGTCCAAATTTTTATAAATTTCTAGTGGTATGAACTAGACAATATGGATGGTCAAGTTTGATATTGTTGTGTTATAGAATATTATCTTATGACGAGGTTATGAAATTTGGTGATGTCGCTTTTGGAAAGAGGCAATAAATGAATCGGAAGAATATGTATGTATCAAGTTTAATAATGTTAAATGAATCATTATAGTTTTGTAGGTTGATTATATGTTGATATTTGGTATGAATATTTAGTACTAAATGAAGGTACTCTAGTAATACAATTGGAGTATGAAAAGGCCCGATTATTGTTGGAAAGCTAAGTAGATACACTAGCAATTCAAGAAAAAATTATTGGCATGTGGTACATAAGGTACTGAAATGACCACGTATTATGGTATTACTTTTAATGGGTATTCTTTTACTTTAGAAGAATACTTGGATGCCAGTTATATCTTCGATAAGGAGGACAACGCTTCTACAAGCAAGTGGGCATTCCTACATGGTGGGGTGTTGTCTCTTGGAGTTCAAGAAACATACATGCATTAGTTCCACCATAGTTGTAGAGTTTATTGCTCTAGTTTTCACTGGTAAAGAAGCAAAATGACTAAATGATGGTTTTTTTTTTTTATAATAAATATCGGCATAGCCGAAGTACAAACAGACAACTCGAAAGACGAGGCCTAAGCCACCCCATAAACAGAAGTGAGAACAAAAAGAGATCAGATCAAATAAGGAACAAACAGGCACCAAAAACAAAACACCAAAACACAACACAAATAGACACTACACACATGCCCGACAAGACGCACAAGAACAAGCTCAGACAGGGATCCAAAAAAAAGAAGAACAAGATGAGCAGCACAGGAAATAGGAGCAGGACTAGAGCCTCAACCACAAACTCAGCCACCTCATTTAGCAAACAAGTCTACCACCATCGGTGGGTCGAAACCATCAAAGTTCAAACCTACTATTTTTCCCATCTCTATAACCCACTCTGCTTGCATGATCATCCCATCATACTCCGCTTTCAAGATCTTATTGTACCGATTCCCCCTATTTCGCTTTTCCCTAGATCTTTTCTTCTTTATCTCATTCCCTTTTTTCCGCTTGCCTGAAGCCTTGGTCGTTTCGGCATATGTTGTTCGTAGGTGACATATTTTTCAGAAATTTCTGAAGCTCCCGCTTTTTATTCTCTTTTTCCTTGTGCTTCAATGCTTTCCTCTCCCTTTTTGTCATCACTCCTTTTCCTTTTCTCATCCCAAATCCACTGGGTCTCTCCATACAGTGCTCTGACTTGCTCAAATCAGAGGGCTCAAAACCTGGAGGAAACACAGGTCCCGAGGACCCAGAATCATCTTCACTGGCGAGGTCTTAAGTTACATTCTCAGGATGTGATAACTGAGCATGAGGCTGAGTAGAGCTATCTATGTCACTCTCCACCCGCTGGAGCAAAGGAGGCAGATGTTGGTTTCCACGTGCTTCCTGAACTGAAATAAGATCACCCCGCTGTGGAAACGAAAGGGGAAGAGAAGCATGTGGCCAACTGCATTCCACAGACCACCTACCGACATATTAACCTTCAATATGGAAAGCAAGCTGACCCCACGATAGTTCGACTATGCTTCCTCCCTCATACACTGGCCCACTTGTGCGACTCCCATGGTCCTAAGCTCCCACGTAAGCCATCCTATGAATAGGGGAATGTTGAGCCAGTGTGGTATGGCACGCCAGGGTGGTGCACTGATATTCCCGATGTGGATTCATTAACAAAGAGGTATGTTCTCTTGCTAATCAAGCCGACGCTGCCAGAGCAACAATACTGGGAGAGTAGTCTGGAATCAGCTCTGTCCTACCCTCTTTTACCTGGACCAAACGGGTCACTCCATTAAAATAGACTTGTACCATTATATGAATAAGTGAAGGGGAACATGTGTCAATGAGGATTTTGGCAGCATTAATTCATCTCATGGCAGACATCCTCGAGTCCACCCTGACAAACTTCCCCCATAATCTCGCGAGGTCTGAAAAGTAGTCCCTAGTCCAGCATTGGACAGGCAGTCCAAAAACCTTGATCCATACTCTTCTGCTAAGTGAGCCAAGGATCTCGCCAGAGTATTTAGAAACCTCGCTGAATTTCCTAAGAAGAATCTCGCAACGAGGGCTGAGGTAGGACTCCAAAGTCTCAGCGGAATCACAAACCAGGATGAAAGTGTTGGTGCTTAACCCTTTATGGGTTAAACCATGGAGGTCGTTCTCCATGATAAAGGTGAGAATATTATCTAGACTCACCTCGCACGATGTGTACGCAATTATATACTACTGTAGCCAATCCTCCACATTCTTGTTGGTGTTGAAAACCACAATCCTTGGAATGCCAGAACCCACATAGCCTCTAGTCTGAGTAGGAGGGGTCTCATCCTGATCATGTATACCGACAGTAGCTCTGGTCTGTTGGAAGACCCTTGAACAATGCTGACTCCGGGCTGATGACTCAGTTGATTGTCTTGGTGGGTTAGCCCATTCAACCCTAAGCTTGGCATCCACCGCCCATCTACCATTCATAGATGAAATTGCTCTAGCAGCTTCCCTCGGATTATGAAACCGAACAAAACCATACGAGCATCTAGACCTTAGCCTTCTCTTAGCAGGAACAAAAGCATCGTATATTGACCTAATATCACGTAAGACATACTTGAGCCAAGAGTTTGTTATTCTCTCAGGTAAGCCATCAACGAATATGGACACCGTTTTCCGGGGTATTAGCATTGGTCTCCTGGTGTAGAGTTGATGAATGAGGAGAGAGGGCGATTGATTGGACTGGTGGACGGTGGTGACTGATTTTGGGTTGCGGTTGGTGTTGGGTCTGTCGGTGGTGGTGGTGGGTCTATTGGTGGTGGTGGGAGAAGGGAGAGAACGGATGGTTGGATCGAGAACTGTGTGGAGGAGAGAGGTGTTTAAGTGGAGAGATGGTGGGAGGCGGTGGCATTGGCGGTGGTTTTCTGGTGTTAGGGATTGTGGAGAGAGAAAGAAAGAAGTGTTTGGGGATGATGGTGGGGTAAACGTTGGTGGTGAAGAGATAGAGTAGTGGAGTCATTTTGTGGTGGTGGTTGGTGTTGATGAAGGCCGGAGTCCGGTGGTAGTTGTTGCCAGAGACGGTGAAGAGGACGAAGGGGTTGGGGAGGACGAAGTAGAGGTCAAGGTTGATGATGAAGGATGGAAATAATGGTTGTACGACCCGAACCGGGGGCCGGCGGCTATCCCGCTGATGCAGCTCCGGCCCCTGGATGTCGGGTAACGCGCCCTCACGCGCCAGACTTTGGCGGCGCGTGGGAAACTCTGTATTATTACCGTTGTTTTAGAGAGAGAAAAAGCATGATGATCTTTTGTTTATGGTTCCTTTGTGGCATAAGTTAATATCACCTATTTTTATCCATTGTAATAGTGAGGTTATGCTTTTAAATGCATAAGAGTGAGGTATATAATTAAAAGTCCGGACACATTAGTGTGAGACATAGTTATGTAAATCAACTTATAAAAGATTGAGTAATCATTATGGACTTTGAAAATCTAAGTCAGAATCTAATGGATCCCTTATTGAAAAGCCTCGCTAGAGACTTGGTAATAAATACGAGTAAAAGGATGGGTTAAACCCGTCAATTTTAGTCACCCATGATGTCACAGGCACGATATTCCAACGTCCGTGACAGTGTCAAGACCGTGCCAGGTCGCTGCGGGTGTCGGGCCAGTTCGTTGTCATGGCCTTGTCTTAGTCGCTGCCCAGGGACCGTGCCAACCATGTAAAGACATTGCCCAGTTCGCTAGCCTTGTCGTGGTCGCTACCTCAGTCCGTACCTCACCTTGTCAAGGCCCGTCCAGTGCGCAGCCCAGGCCCAGCCTCAGCTTGTCACGGCAATGCCCAGCGTCTGCCCAGGCCGTGTCCAGGGCCGTTCCAGGGCCCGACCCTGTGCCGCACCCCAGGCGATCATCGCCCAGGCAGGCCTGCGTCCTCCAGCCCGTGTCCTGCACCCTGCCGCACCGGAACAGTGCCAGTCCTAGCCGTTGGGGGCCGCGCCCTGTGCTAACCGTTTGAAAAAGATTCTCTTTTGCTTAATTTCAAGATTAATTGTTGTAATAGATGTTTTTAGATATTTTAGGATATTTTTTAGATTTATTCCATATTTTTAGTATTTTGTAATATTTCTATAAATAGGGAGTTAGAGTTCATTTTGTAATCACTCAATTAAATCAATGATATGAATTCTCTTACTTTCCCAACTTTACTCTCTATTTCTCATCTCCTAAATTCTATTTCTCTCTCTCATCTCAACTCTATTTCTTATTCTCTCCCTCATCTTAACCTCTATTGTCTCTTACGGGCCTAAGTCCTAGATTTGGGCCGTCACAACCTTGAGGGTTGTGACACATGATGGACCCTCAACCCAACGCTAGGCTATGTTCAATGAGAGAGTTCCATCATCTGTGTGATTGCAAGCACTAGAAGTAAAATTCCATCCCAGATGTAGTGCTTGGTAACCTATGACAAAGCGAAAAGGAGGTTGAGCGTAAGCTCTTAATGGACCCGAGGAAATTATTGAATGATGTGTTGCAGAGACATGATTAATAGGGTCTACCTAAATGAGTGTGAAGTTTGGCCACTTCAAAGAGTGTTTTAATTACATGGGTTTGACTCTGTTACACTCATGAAAGGTATGGGACACAAGGCCTTAAATGTGTCAATCAAAGATGAGGTGTGTTATGGAGAGTAAGTCTTGTGTGTGGAGAAATGTGGTTAGTCAAATGGACTCATATGGTTCAATGGTTAGTCTACCATTAGGCTCCAACTAATTGTAACATGTCTTCGCTAAATGAGGGTTCAATCGGAAGACACTCTCATTTATGCATGAAGACTTCCTTTAACTCTAGACGTTGTTTAAATTGTATGAGAATGGATATATTTTGAAAATTGTGGAGGAATGTTGATGTATTTTCAAAATAAAGCGTTTCGTATGTTTAATTCTTGTATATTTTGGCTTAAATATGCAGAAACGCTTTCAGAGTGTTGTGTGTCGACACACAGATCCTGTGTGCCGCGCACAAACTTACAGAACCCAAGTTTTGGGTCTGTGTGTCGATAAACAGAGTAGTTATGGCTGTTATTTTTGGCGCGCTAGTTTCTAATTTTTTAAAATTAATTATTAATTTTGGAGGGATGGTCCCTTGGTTTTTAACATGTGTTATTACTAATTAAACATATGATTTTGATTATCAACATGTGCTTAATGTGTTCGTAGATGTGTCTCTTCATAAGAGACACATTGTTCTCTATATAAAGCCTCCTTTTTGTCATTTGCAAAACACAAAAAGAAAGAATCCATTCTCTCTGTCTCTCTTAAAAAAGTCTCGGTCATCTTTCTTTCTCTACACTCTTACTCTCACTTTCTTGCTAGGTTACATTGTATCCCTTAGACTATTTTGATATCCAAAAAATAAGTCTTAAAAAAAAACGGTTTGCTACGTGCCTTGAAGCCAGTGATTGATATTGATACATGTTCTATTATTTCCCTAACAAAATTTGTATTTTCTCCAAATTGTTCTAACAAAAAATGGTATTCAAATCTGTTCAAGGTATTTTGTCTCACGTAAAATATTTGAAAATGAGTGAATCACTTTATATACCCTCATTTCCCTTGACTTGTTAAAGCTTGAGTTGAAGTGGGCCTCGCACACACCCCGCCCCATCCAGCCGCGTTGGGTCTATCAGTATGTCCTGATGTTGCATGGACTTCATCACCAGGTGTTGCAGCCATCCCTAATCCAACGCTAGTCCACATTGGCGCCATTATCGGCTTGGATTAGCTGTGTCGTTTAATAACCCAGACTATCGGATTGAGCAATATGGATGGAGATGCAGTGGGCAATTTGTGCAACTGTTATTAGAAGCTAGAGTATGTTTTGAAGAAGTTTCAGGCATAATAAAACAAGAAAATCAAAAGATGAAAGCTAATACGAAAGAAGAATCAAGCGCTAGAATAACAAAGAGTATTCGAAGAAGGGGAGGAATAGTAAAAAGACACCCCTCGGAATTTTAACACCCTCTCGAGTCCCCTGTAGTCCTCGGCTCTAAAGTCGGCTTTGTGTCCACTGTAAAGTTCAAATTTTACCAAAGGGAGCATTTGTCTACCCAGAAAAACTTAAGAGTCAGTAATGACATAATTTAGATTCATGAACCAAATTCCAATCAAGTGAGAAAACATTGGCTTACCTAGTGAACTTGAGGAACTGGAATGGCGCTATTTGAATTAATGAAGTGTGAACATGTCACATAGAAAACTAATCCTTGGGTATAACCATTTTTAGGAGGTGACCAAGATATTAGCAAAATGATTACAACTCAAGCACGAGGTGGTTGCCAAGAGTGTTGTGGGAAAGGTAACCTTTGACTCGAAATAGTTAACAAAAGCTTTGGACGAAAACGTGGGCCTCCATGATTCTTGTGGAGAAATGGGCAGATATGCAAGAATATGTCTTTTTTTTTTTTAATCTCAACACGTGTTTTATGAGCCAAATTTTAGCACGGGAAAATTACAAAAGTTCTAGGCCCATTACAAAGGGTACAATGTTCAAAAGAAACAATAAAGGGTACAATTGGCACCAACCAAGGAGAAACAGTTAAAATTCGTGGGCTACGAACATGGGATCCTGACATTTGGCAAAAGGTCCCAACATTAATACAAAGTTCTTTAGTTTTTCAAACATCACACTTATGCTTTTCGTTTTCTCTTTTATTAGGACTAGGCATACTTGTAATTACATTTGCTTCGGCAAATACAACTGGTTCTCAGAAACGGTAGTTAAGAAGTTAATCCCCTCTACCACGGTTTATATTCCATCTCCTTTGGCGAAGTAAGTTAGCGCCATTAGTCTAAGGCTTTAAAGGTCAGGCCTTGAGCTTGATAGCATTGGTATTAAGTTGGAGTTACGGTTTGGTGAACCAAATGAATTAAGGTTCAAGCTGTTGTTTTGGGGCTTTGACAGCCAAGCCTTGAGCTTGGTAGCATAAATCGTAAACTAGTAATCAAAACGGTTTACGCCATCCAAATCTTGTCAACTTTTAAGCATCGAGATAAAGTGCCTATGGGATTTTCTTTGTGACACCAACTACCGCTTCAGTTGGGTCTACATCTTTTATTTCTCTTGCGACACATATATATACCCAAAAAAAATATAAAACTATATGAAGGTCTCCTTAGTTGGAGCATTGAATAAATCCACGTAAAAATTACAAATCGAAGTCAGATTCACCAAAAATATCAACACTCATAAGAAGTGATTGTGATGTTGACCGAGTTGTGAGCTCGGAGGGAAACTCGCCAAGGCACTTTACGAGTACAACATTTGGCAAGTATAGAGAGTTGGCAAGTCCAAAAACATCAAGCAATAGGAATCCTTCCTTTCAAAAAGCTAGATTTTATATTGCTTTTAGTTTTGTCGTTGATTTTTTGCACATTCTTGTTGTTTCTTTCTAAGAGATAAAGTTTTAGCTAAAGTAAGATTGTCTTTAAGTTTTTTTCTTGTTGTTTAGACCTATTACATCAACTAGGAGTAGAGCTGCAGAACAAGTAGGACTCCGGCTTAATAAATAGCTAGATGAGTTGCGTTTTCCTCATTTGTGAATTAATTGAGCATTAATTTCTCTCTCTTGTAATTTCTTCCTTGAGTTCTAAATTGAATTTTCCCCTTATTCTTCTTAGTTTTAACAAATTGAATATAAGAAAGATTATAAATTCCTTTCTTCCCCCTTTAGTCTAAAGAAGCCAATTGTATGAAATTAATTGAGGTCAATCAGGTACAATTCAAACTTGACTTATTTCTAAGATGTGATAAGCCCATAAACAAGTTTATTTTCTTAAATTCACGGTAACCAAACACAAAACACAAAAACAAACAAAACAAAAGATTCTCTCTCCTCTCTCCTCAAATGGTCATCTCCCGAACTCGAAGAGCCGCGAGTGGCGGCGCGTGCTAGAATGGGGCTGTTTTGGATCAAGCAGATTGCAAGATTATGGTGGCAAATACAAACAAACATGTGGAGGATTGGCTTACCGGGTCAATTATTGCTAAATCTTTCGAAGAGGATACTCTTGATAGTATCCTCACATATATCACAAAGAATAACCTTCTGAGTTTGGTCCCTAGAGGGTAAAGCCTAAGCACTTTTATTTTGATGTGCGACTCGATTGAAACCTTGGAGTCATATCTCGGGCCTTGGAAACAAATGTTGCTCTGTAAATTCAAGTTTGTGGCTAGATACTTAGGTCAGATTCTAGGTTCAGTGGGTAGAAGAGTATGGATTGAAATGCATGGATTGCCAATTCAATGTTGGTCAAAGGAATGCTTCTGCCAACATATGGGGCAAGTTTATCCGGATTGACTCCACAACGTCTTCGATGAGGTGTGCTGATGTTGCTTGGGTACTTACTGAACCATGCGCCCTATCACTAATTTATCAAATTGTCCAAGTAGTCCTCTCTCTCTCTCTCTCTGAGTGGAGGTTTCTAGGGATCTTTTCCCTGTTTGTTTTCTCCATTCCCGCTGCTCTCTCTCCCCTCACTCCCACCATTTCTATGCTTGAATCTTCCAATTTTTAGGTCAAACTTATCTCTGCTTCCAAGTTGTGGCTCAAATTCCCTTTGGGAGTTAAGGTACTATGCCCTAATTTCTTCTCATTGTTATCAGCATAGCTTTTTAATATTTTAAATACTTGTTTCTGATACGATTATACCAACTTGAGGGATGCGACGTCATCAATCCCGCTGCGTCACCCAAGTGCCACATCATCAAGGGCCTAGAACCTTCCATTAGCTATGATAAATAAGGGGTGTTGAGAGTTAATTAGGTCTGTTAAAGTGTTATGTGTGTATTCTTTAATTAGGTCTGTTAAAGTGTTATGTGTGTGCTCTTCTTCTCCCCCTAATTCTCTCTATGTTCTCTCCCTCTTTCTAAACCCTAATTCTAGATTATCTCCTTCCTTTCTCTTGTAATCCTCCTTTAATGGAGCAATATTATCAATAAACTTGTGCTATGAGCTTGGATTTCTATTGTTATTGAGCTCGATTATATTAGGTTTGTATCAATTTATTGAGCTCGATTATATTAGGTTTGTATCAATGGTATCAGAGCAAGACGGTCCTCGGCCCTAATTATCCTGGTCATCTTCATCAGCATCGACAGCAACAGACCACCGCCACCATCTACATCGATCGTCATCATCAACATCTAGCTCACCTCCATCGTCATCGTCATCTCCGATCAGCACCATCTTCATCGGTTTGGGTATCTTCACCATCATAATCATGACCATCATCACCCATCATCACCTACATCATTTTCACCATCGTCATCAGCATTCTCTCCCAAAAGCATCATCCCCTCCTACCCCTCACTGTAAAACAGAACAGTAACCCCAAAAAAAAAAAAACCCATCATCATCAACCCACAAACCCAAGCCGTCAACACCACCGCTGGCTGGGCTCTGCAATTCCGTCCACCGATCATCATCATCAGCACCATTTCCACCATCGAGCTTCATCATCACCAGCAGCAACAGAACTTCAACTCCAAAACCCCAATATGGCAACCGATCCTGATCCTGGTCATTTCCACCCCAGATCGTTCCCGTCACCAATTCTCGAGCATCACTTCTGTTTGATCTAATCATTATTAGCAGCTGGTAGCGTCAGGGGTCAGATCAAGTGATAGTAGCTGTTTTATCAGACCCGCGCACAAGGTGTTCGACAAAATGCCTGAACGAATTACTTGAGGTAAATACCGAACTCCGACCCGATTTACTTAAATGGAGTCTTCTAAATTCAGTGGTATTGGAATGGAACAGTGGTTACATCATAGTGAGAGGTATTTGGGTATTCCGAACTACTTCCTCACGGAGCTCATGCTTCTTCGTCAAACGGGAAGTGTGAGCGAGTACTTGAGTTGATTTGAGTCTTTGAACAAATGTTGGTTGACAGAAGAGCAAAATGTTAAACTGATGATAGGTGGCTTAAGGAAAAAGGTAGCTGAAAGGGTTCTCTGGTTTAGGCCCCAAACACTCTATGACGCCAAGAGACTAGCCAAGCTGGAAGAGAGCAACCTCACCTATCTTGAGAAGTTAGCCGCAAAGGGCTCCCCGAGTACGGCATCGGCACTGTCCACGCCAAGCCCTTTGGGTACCGCCAATCTCTCGTCCGCGGCTTTGCTGAGCACGACACCAATCATGCTCACGCCAAGGATCTCTTCCGCCAACCCTCTACCCCAGTCTAGTCCGCGTCCTGAAGACACACCCATAGAGCCGCTATGTGTGTTGCTCGTCAAGCTCGAAGATCCTGCGCCTCCTTCTTCGTCAACATCAGACATAACTCTGGGCCAGTTAAGCGTGCCGGCTACCGAACAAGGGAACACCTCTCCTTCGCCACCAGCTTCAGATCCGAGCCTTGAATCCATTCCGGATACCGCCTATGCTCCAATTCTTGGCATCTCAGTGGATGACGCCAATCATCCTTCAGTGACGGTGAAAGATGGAGACAAGATTGTCTCTACAACTGCTCCACTTTCCGCCAGCTCCGTGACTCCAGTCTAGGTTCCTCATTTGTTCGCCACAATCAGCTCGGAACCACCGCTCGAGTCAGATCTTTTAGTGCTCCCACAGCTGTTCTGGCAATTCGATGATGTTATCACTAGCTCTGCCAAGCCTTCAATCTCTCGCCTCCTCCTTGACTGCTAAGATTACTTCACCAACGACAACAACTGGGATACCCTCAAGGTTAATGTCTCGCTGAAGTTCCAAAGGGTAGTGTTTGACCCGAGAGGATCATCCACATTCCAGAGCCGGCTCGTCGTCCATGACCCTGGGGCGAGGGTCTTGGAGGGAAAATTATCGATACAAGCCAAAGTGGGATTTGGCGCACAGAAGGATGCGAACCCACTTAGTCCGTGCATCGCCTAGGCGGCTCCCTTGTTGCTGATCCTCGAGGACAAGGATCTTTTCGAGGGGGCGATATTGATACGATTCTACCAACTTGAGGGATGCGACGTCATCAATCCCGCCGCATCACCCAAGTGCTACGTCATCAAGGGCCTAGAACCTTCCATTAGCTATTATAAATAAGGGGTGTTGAGAGTTAATTAGGCATGTTGAAGTGTTATGTGTGTGTTCTTCTTCTCCCCCTAATTCTCTCTATGTTCTCTCCCTCTTTCTAAACCCTAATTCTAGATTATCTCCGCCCTTTCTCTTATAATCCTCCTTTAATGGAGCAATACTATCAACAAACATATGCTATGAGCTTGTATTTCTATTGTTATTGAGCTCGATTATATTAGGTTTGTATCACTTTCTTCCTGGGGGCTTGTGTCAGTGGTCCATGATTATAATTTGCTGGAATTGTCAAGGATTGGGGCATTTTTTGACAATACTCTCCCTTCGGAAGTTAATCCGAAATTACGAAACCTTAGTTGTTTTTTTGTCTAAAATGAAAAAAAAGGAAGTTTATGTGGTGGGGATTTTTAAAAAAATTTAATTTTAAGAATGTGGTGGTTGTTAATCTTATGGGTTTATCTGGTGGACTGGCTTTGGGGTGGCGGATGAAGTTAAAGTGGAGATTATTCGAAGTACGAATAGATTCATTGAGGCTTGGATTGAGTTGTTTCAACCTGTGAGGAAATGGCATCATGTTTTTATTTACGGTGAACCTGTAGCGTGTTGTTGGGGAGAATTTTGGGACAATTTTTGCACATATTTTGAAAGGGTGCGGGAGCCTTTTGCCGTCTCTGGTGATTTTAATGCTATTTCAACGCTTACCGACAAAGAATTTGAAACCTTTGTTTCAAACTCCCAACTTGAAACTCTTAACAAAGTTTATGATGTATGTCAGTTGACTGAACTTGAGGCAAAGGGATGCAGATTTTCGTGGGCTTGTAAAAGGGGGTGGTGAAATTATTGTGAAGGAACGCATTGACAAAGTAGCTGTTAATTATGCTTGGCTTTCGACATTTGAACATGCTAAGGTAATTCTTAACCTAGCCATTGGATCAAACCACTCGCCTCTTATAATCCTGCTGAAGGGTTGGTTACAAAACCCAAGACAACATTCAAGTTTGAGACTAATTGGCTTCTTGAGGAGGATTGCAAGGACATCATTAAAGAAGGGTGGCACTTGGTTAATAGGCGATCAAGAATGTTTTTAACCGCCCAAAAACTTCGAAGATGTAGATATCTGCTTATTGATTGGTGAGCCGAAAAGAGAAGAAATAGGGATGAGATGATTCAGATGATCAATAGAGAACTCACAAAAATACAAAGCTACGATATCTCCCCATCTTATGTTGAGCGAGAGGTAGCCCTTAAAGCTAAATTACAGAAACTTTGGGAAGCTGAGGAAAGACACTGGCACCAAAGATCTCGTATAATTGGCTTAAATATGGGGATAAAAATTCCAACTACCCTTGCCGGAAGGAGAAGAACCTCAATTATGAGGTTGAAAGATGCGCTGGGGAATTAGGTTGAAGATGTTCATGGCATCCAGATGATGGTCACCAAACATTTCCAAGAACCTTTTGTAGAGAAAGCGGGTGTTGACTTTGAGGAGGCTGTTTGTGCAGTGCCTAGTTTGGTGACAACGCCTATGAAGGAATCGCGATGTGCTCCGGTTACCTCTGATGAAGTTTGTCACGCAGTGAAGCAACTTGGAAGCTTAAAAACCCCAGGTCCGAATGGATTTCCAAGTATATTTTATTTAGAATTTTGGGAGATTATTGGGAATGACGTCAGTAGGGCTGTCAAGCTTTCTTTCATGATGGTTATATGCTTAAAAAATTTAATGAAACTGATATAATTCTTATACCTAAAGTCAACAGGTCCGAAGCTTTCTCGCAATAGAGACCAATTAGTTTGTGTAATTTTATATATAAGATCATAACGAAGATTCTCTCTAATCGGCTCAAACCCTTAATGCCAAACCTCATCTCCCCTTACCAGGGGGCCTTTGTAGAGGGTCGTCAAATTCAAGATAATACAATTGTTGCCCACGAGGCTTTTCATTTCATGAGGGCTAGAAAAAGGGAATCATTGCCTTAAAAGCGGACTTAGTCAAAACCTATGACCAAGTCAACTGGTCTTTTCTTGAATTTGTTCTTGTTAAGTATGGTTTTCACCGATCATTTATTAATTGGACTATGCAATGCATATCCACTGTTTCGGTGAGTTCGGTCGTTAATGGGACTAGATTTCGAAGCTTCAGAACTGGTAGCGGCCTGACGCAGGGGGACCCTTTGTCCCCATATTTGTTTATTTTTGTTATGAACGCTTTGTCAAGACTCATCATCGAGGCGGTTGCCCAAGGGCAGTGGGCATCATTCCACATTAATTGCCATACACCCCCTATTTCCCACTTATTTTTTTTACCGATGATTGCGTTGTGTTTTTTGAAGCTTCTCCTCAGGTTTGTGCCATGGTTAAAAATGTTTTCCACCTCTTTTGCCGAGCTTCGGGTCAGGAGATCAATTTTACAAAATCTAAAGCTTTTTTCTCATCTAATGTGAATCCTAATGTAAAAATCAATTGTCTGAGTTTTTTCGGGGTGGAGTCCCTGAATGAAGAGGAAAAATATTTAGGAATTCAACTGGTTTGGGGAAAATCTAAAAGTCAATTCTTTCAACCATTTTGGATCGTATTAGAATCCGGACTAGAAGTTGGTCTAATGTGTTGTTGTCACATGCTGGGAGGAAGGTTCTAATAAGTCCATTCTTTCTGCTATTCCTGTGTACATAATGCAATGTTTCAAGATTCTAAAATATTTTTGTGCTAAATTAATAGCCTTATAGCTAGTTTTTGGTGGAAGGGAGAGGCTGAGCATAATCAGGTTGTTCATTGGCCTAAATGGTGTAGCCTCTCTAAGCCAAAGAAAGAAGGTGGGTTGGGTTTTAGGGATTTTGAGGGGTTCAACATATCGTTACTGGGTAAACAAGCTTGGCGTTTGATACAGAACCCAGATGCTTGGTGGGTGAGGGTAGTGAAAGGAATTGATTTTCCTAATTCCTCCTTCCATCAAGCTTCGGTGGGACGCAACCTGGTGGTGGAGGAGCATCCTAGTAGGTAGAGACTTTATCGCTGATGACCTTTGTTAGTTGATTGGCGATCGGAGGTCGATCAATATATGGAAGGACAGATGGGTTCCAAATCTGAATTCCTATCCCCCCCCCCAACCTCACCATCAATTGAATTCTAACTGCCCGTAATTAGTCTCAAGTCGTAATTTATAACTCTAGGAAATGGAATATTGAGAAGTTGAAAGAGTGCTTCCCAAATGAGATTGCCCAGAAAATTATGTGCATCCCAATCACAGGTGGTATTAAGGACTCTTTGATCTGGAAAGGGTCTAAAGATGGTAATTACAATGTTAAACGAGGCTATGCCTTATGGAAGCATAATTCCTCTTGGTCCCTTTCAGAAGGGGAGACTTCCCACAATGTTGTGGACAAAAAAGCTATAGCCCATGTTTAGAATGTGCCTTGTTTACCTAAGGTCAAACTCTTCATTTGGAGAGTTGGTCACAATGCTCTTGCTACATGTGAAAACTTGTATAGAAGGCGGTTAGCTGTTTCCCCAAGGTGTCCTCGGTGTGAGAAAGAAATTGAGTCTATTGGGCATATTTTGTTTTTCTGTCCTCATGCACGCTTAAATTGGTTGACTTCGGGGTTGGGGTTTTCGGCGAACCCTATGGGTTTTCCGGTTTCTCTTGTATGGTGGGATTCTTTGTTTTCTAAGTGTAAGTTTGATATGGAAACTATTGCTAAATGTGCCTCTTTATGTTGGTGGTTATGGAAAAATAGATGCGCTGTTATCTTTAAGCGAGGTGGTCTAGGTCCTATGCAGGTTAGTAATAAAGCACTTCAGGAAGCAAATGAGGTTTTGGAGGTGTTATCTAAACCACCCCTTCAAATAGGGAGGCAAGACAAATGCAATGGGTCCCTCCTCTTGTGTCCTTCCTTAAACTGAATACTGATGCTTCATAGAGTGGGGTGTCCCGAGCAGCCTGTGCCGTGGTGGTTCGTGATTCAAATGGGAGTCCAGTTGGGGGGTGGTGTTTCTCTTGCCGTGCTTCCTCTCCTCTAGTTGTGGAGACCATTGCAATTCGTGGTGCTTGTTTCCTTGCCATAGCTTCTGGGTGGAAGAGGGTCGTTATAGAATCAGGCTACCTAGAAGCAATTCAAGCTATCAATGGTGATGTTAATCCTCCATGGCCTATCCGGATGGTGATTCAGGATTTATTAAGGCTTAAAGTCTTTTTTAATTGTATTCTCTTCTGTTAGGTGCCTCGTAATTGTAATTATGTGGCCCACTTGATAGCTAGAGATCACTCTTGTAATGTTTGTAATCATAGATGGTGGTTAAACCCATCATCTAAATTGTATGACTCTTTATATAATGATATAGCCTAGCTTCTATTTTGTTGATCAAAAAAAAGGTCAAAGTATAGTTCAATGAGGGATTTCGCTTGATTTTTGTCAAAGGGGGTTATTCTGAATTGATCCATAATTGCTCCCCTGAGGTAATCGCCCTCACCGCTGCGACCAGGCTTTCCAGGGAGATGGAATCATCTCCTCAATATAATACTGTCACCTGCTTCACTCTGTAAACACGCCCTCTAGCTGGTTATCCGTGCATGAGCTCTCGTTGACTGGCTTGGGTGTGAGTCATGTATCCTTGGGTCCCATTCAAGCTTGGCCAGGGTCATCGTGAGTTGTGAGGACTGAGATATAGGCCAGTTTGACATTCGCGCTGGTGGTTAGTTGATCAGTAGATGGACCTGGGATCTTATATGCCCATGCTCGGGCGTTCTACTTACTTTTCTCCAATCAAATCTCTAATTATCAATCCAGGCAACTCATTCTCCTTTTGCCTTACCATGGAATGAGGTCGACTTGGACGACTTAGCCAGGCCCCACATCTATTCTTGCAAACCATGTCCAGGATGTCGCTAGTGATAATGATTCTGAATCCCCTTGGACCTAAGTATCTGCTGGGTTTTGAACCACCACTGGCATCGATGTCGCATGTCGTTGGGCCTAATGGGCAGGGAAGCAGAGAAGGAAGAGGGTGGTGGGCCATCAGGCTACTAGCTTTTTGTCGACAAAGAAAAGCCAAAGAGCTCAAAAAGATGAAACAACAAAAGAAGTGGGACTAGCAGGAATTCTTGAAGGATATGCCTCCCAGGAGTACTGCGAAGAAACTGGTCAAACCCTCTGAAAAACTGAAAATGTGGAAGTTGGCAAGGAAGGGTGACAATGCTAAAGATGCAAGTAAGCTTTCTGATACGAAACATAGGTGGGAGTTGGGGAAAATTCTTGGTTTGGCGTACGATCGTAAAGATTCAAATATAGTTGAGCTTTTTACGAGGTTGAAGTAGGGCTTTATTTTGACTTAATTCCCTATCAATCTCTCTCCAACTCTGATACAGTTTGTCATCTCTTCCTACACCGGGCCCATCTCACCCAATGTTGTTATAGCCTAATGCTTGTTTTTGCTCGTTTTCGCATGTTTGTTGTTTTTGCCTTGTTTTCCTGTGTTCTTGGGTATCTTTTATTTTTGTCTCCATTTCCTTTTATTTTTCAAGTTCATTAAGACCTCGCTTGTTTGGATTGTCTGGAAAAAAAAAAAAAAAAAAAAATTTGCGTATTATACTTTTCCTCTTTAATGTTGGCATGTGTTCCACTTGTGGGAGGCTTTTAAGTTTGGCTGAGAAACGTCATCCACTTACATTTCCCATGTGGAAAAGTAGGATAGGGGCCCATTGTGTTTTTTAAATTATCGTCCTTTTTAGGGTCAGTTTTAACATTTTTAAGGCTACAAACAAATAATTTTCATATATTAATATTTTTTTTAATAATATAATATTAATATGATAAATTATAAAATTTATTGATATTAACAACTGAGACTTTAATATTAAAAAAATTCACACAATTAAGCATAACAAAAGTGTAAAATCAATAAAACAACAAAAAATAACATGCCAAATTTTGAAGTGAAAATCCTCTCGTAACTAGAGGGAAAAAAACTACGAGAGGATTTAAGGATTACAATATCTAATTATAACCCTCAACTCCATACAATCATCATTAGTGTGGCTATTGCACGGTAAGTCACCAACCCCGAACAAGTGTAACTGCTGCTCGACGAGTCACCAACCTTCCTCAATGTAGCTTCTGCACGGCAAGCCACCAACCTTCCCACAACGTAACTACTGTACAGCGAGTTACCAACTCTCTCATCAATGTAGCTTTTACACAGCAAGCCACCAATCTTTTCACAACGTAGCTTTAGATAAAGTAGGTTACAAATTTTCAACAATACCTCTCAATCAAGATACCTCTCAACATCAATCCTGCACTCTCCCCCTGCCCTCCGGGGCAGCCCTTTACAAACCTCTTAATTCCTCACATCTTTTCTTACTTTTCTTTAAATGTCTCAAACCTCAACCATAACCCCTATTTATAATTTAGTTATCCAGTCATAATTACAATCAGGTTAGGTAACTAAATCATATGAAATATTCTCCTAAATCATATCTAAATCAAATCAAATCAATATTAATTTTGAGATAAATAATATCCTAGCATTTAAAAATTGCAATCTCTATAATATAAGACCCCTAAGATTTGGGGCTGGAATCGTTGTTTGAATTCTTTGGGCTACATCTGGCCAGGGCTAGTCCTGATATTTTTTAGGCTTCAAGCAAAAATTTCAAATGAGATCCTTTATATATAACAAATTATAAATTAAAATTCTGATCACAAAATTTAGTAATATTAACAATTAATATTTTAAAAATTACAACTCTTAAAATTCAAGAGCCCTTTAAATTCGAGGGCTCTAAACAATTACTTGAATTATTTGGGGTTATTGTTCGACCCTGCTTCAAGCCCTGATCCCTTTTCAAAGTAATCAAATAAGGTGTTGGAATGATGAGTTTATTTTAATATTTTCAATTAGGTAAAGGGAAGAAAAGTTACAAAAAAATAATAAAAAATTAAAAAAGTTTGGTAATTGCTTTACACTCTATCCGTCAAGTGAAAAAAGATTTGAAAACGATATCTCATCTAACACTAGCTACAACCTGAGGCATCTATTAATATTAGATATCTTGTTGAGGACTACACGTGCAAGTTTATGTAGTAGAATTTCACATAAAAATAGTAAGATTGAAGAGATCAATTTATAATACTAGTGGTTACTGGCTTCGGCAATGTCTTGGGGTATGCCCCTCGTACTCATGTACGATTTCTTTTTGATATATACAATTGATTTATCAAAAAGAGAACTAGTGGTTACTTCATCTGTAGTCAATTAGTTTTAAAATGAAAACCCATTTGGGCTTATATATGAACCTTATGTGTATTAACTTCGTGGGTCGGACTTAAAACCTAGTGAAACTTAACACATCAATTGCCAATTGATATTAGATAGAAGGAACGGTTCAATGGCTTTCCTTTTGGATCAAACTTAAGCTAGGTTGAGTACAAGGAAAAAAGTGTTAGAAAAAAAAAAACCCCCTCAGTCAAGCACAAACGCAAAATGAACAAAAATATCAAAAAAAATCAGCACAAATAATTACTTTGTCATAATAAAAAAAATTGTTGTAATCATGTTTGTCTTGTTAAAGCCACAAAATTTAGTAATTTTAAAATTTTATCCCACACTAAACATGATTTTGGGTCGGGTTTTGATCAGGTTTGATGTCACCTTAAATCGACCTGACTCATTTTATAGAGTTCAATATGGGTGTTCTTTAGTTGCGATAAATTTATCATAAGTGGATACGGTTAGATAAATATCTAATAAATTCGGATTCAATTGTCACCCTTAAGTGCATGGCTTGACCTGGCTCATTTCATAGAGTTCAATATGTGGTCAATGCAGCCCCTTGGGGTGGCCTAACGTTATCATTGAGTCGGATTTTAAGGAATTGGTCGACTCAACGCATAGAAAAGATGACGATATGAATTGTTGAGTTTAGGTGAGTGGCAATGATCTTTCTTAGGTCTTGGCTAATTTTGCGACTTGTTTGTTTTCTTAGGTTCCACGGGAGTGTAACGGTGTTGGTCGTTATGTTGCTAGGAAGTAGAGGTGGCAATTAGGCTATTTGGGTCGATTTTGGGTTGGGTGTACAATTTGGGCTATTTCAAGTTTATAATAAACTCGGTTAGGGTTGGATTCATGTTGACCATTTAGGCTCGGGTCACTTTCTATTTTGACATGTACTCGGGGGGTTGACTTAAGTTATTTCAGGTTCGGATCATCACTTTTTCAGGTTATCTTAAATCAAGTTGTACGAGTTTCGGGTCATCATAACTCTACTATTTGATGCCTTGATGGTATGAATTATATGAAAGTGTAAATTATATTTCAAATCCTTGATAGTTTTCCTACATATTTATTGTATTACAAACATGATTTTTTAACGATCTCTCATACTTTTGACAAGTAACATCCATCACCACTTTTAATGACCTTGGATTAATTCGGGTTAGATTTGAGTTCAAGTCATTTTCGGTTCAAGTCAATGGTGGCCCTAGTCGAGTCGAGTCAAATTGATTATCAAATTATTTCGATCAAGTACAAAATAAGTCAAGTTAGTTTCAGGTCAGATCATTTCAACTTCAAGTATAGTTATTTAAACCAATTTTCGGTTTGGTTCTATCAATTTACAGGTTTCCGATGTTTGTTTTTTGGGCCAGATTGAATTTGTCACCTCTAATCTAAATATAATTATAGATGGTGGCTAGATTTGCTTGTGGATGTAACATCTCACCTCGAGTGGGGCCGGTCATTTTCTTTGTAGTGTTCCTTTTGCTTGCGTTCAGACATTTTAAAGTATCAAAAAACCAAAAGTGTAATTAATATTGCAGATTATAGGCAACTAACATATATTCGCGTTTTTGACGCAAATTACAAAATTATCGGGGAAAAAAAAAAAGGCAACTAAAACTCCGTCATTTCATTGTGTTTCCATCTTTAAACCTTCAATATTCATCTTGCAATAACATATATAAGAGAGCTTTAATAGATCCAACAAAACACAATTCGATTGGTCCAACAATAATCTGATGCAAAACCAAAACTAGTTTAACTAAAACAAAACACTTGAAATAATGTTCTTAAGAGCTGCTTAAGTAAGAATCTGAAACCACTAGGACAACATAATTGCCCAACAAAAACCAAAATGCATAGAAACCCCCACATCAGATCTTGATGTCAGAAGGCAGAGGGACTAGCTTAGTCGACCTCCTCGATCTTGGGCCCAGCAGCGCTACCACCAGCAGAGGGAGCGTCATCATCCATAGCAGCACCACCCATGTCA
Source organism: Simmondsia chinensis (assembly GCA_018398585.1). Classification (NCBI taxonomy): domain Eukaryota; kingdom Viridiplantae; phylum Streptophyta; class Magnoliopsida; order Caryophyllales; family Simmondsiaceae; genus Simmondsia; species Simmondsia chinensis. Next base: position 21,748,102 of record JAGTTD010000018.1, read on the forward strand.
CCGCCAGCGCCCTGGTACATCTTGGCAATGATTGGGTTGCAAATGCTCTCGAGCTCCTTCATCTTGTCCTCAAACTCGTCTGCCTCTGCAAGCTGGTTCCCATCTAGCCACTGGATGGCCTCATCAATGGCATCCTCGATCTTCTTCTTGTCAGCTGGTGCTAACTTGCCCCCGATCTTCTCATCCTTGATGGTGTTTCTCATGTTGTAAGCATAGTTCTCCAGCGCATTCTTTGCCTCGACCTTCTTCTTGTGCTCCTCGTCCTCAGATTTGTACTTTTCTGCCTCTTGCACCATCTTCTCAATCTCCTCCTTGGAGAGCCTTCCCTTGTCGTTGGTGATGGTGATCTTGTTCTTCTGGCCAGTGGTCTTGTCTTCTGCAGACACATTTAAGATACCATTGGCATCGATGTCAAAGCAGACTGTGATCTGAGGAACACCTCTCGGAGCAGGGGGGATGCCAGAGAGCTCAAATTTACCAAGCAAGTTGTTGTCGCGGGTTCTTGCTCTCTCTCCTTCGTATACCTGGATGAGGACACCAGGTTGGTTGTCGGAGTAGGTGGAGAAAACCTGCTCCTTCTTGGTGGGGATCGTGGTGTTTCTTGGAATCAGGACAGTCATGACACCACCAGCAGTTTCAAGACCCAGAGACAGAGGGGTGACATCCAAAAGCAGGAGGTCTTGGACTTTCTCGTTGCCTTCACCGCTCAAGATAGCAGCTTGTACGGCAGCACCATAAGCAACAGCTTCATCAGGGTTGATGCTCTTGCAGAGCTCCTTGCCGTTGAAGAAGTCCTGCAAAAGTTGCTGCACCTTGGGAATTCTGGTGGAGCCACCAACAAGAACAACGTCATGGACAGTGATCTTGTCCATCTTTGCATCTCTCAAACACTTCTCCACTGGCTCCATACACTTCCTGAAGAGGTCCATGTTGAGCTCCTCAAAACGGGCACGGGTGATGGGGGAGTAGAAGTCGACACCCTCGTACAAAGAGTCAATCTCGATGGTGGTCTGGGCAGTGGACGAGAGTGTCCTCTTTGCCCTCTCACACGCTGTCCTCAACCTCCTGAGAGCTCTCGGGTTGCCACTGATGTCCTTCTTGTGCTTCCTCTTGAACTCCTGGACAAAGTGGTTCACCATTCTGTTGTCAAAGTCCTCACCACCAAGATGAGTGTCTCCAGCAGTGGCCTTCACCTCGAAGATACCCTCTTCAATGGTAAGAAGAGAGACATCGAAGGTACCACCACCGAGATCAAAAATCAAGACGTTCTTTTCACCGACACTGGTGGCTTTCTTGTCAAGACCGTAAGCAATGGCAGCGGCGGTGGGCTCGTTGATGATACGCATGACATTAAGCCCAGCAATGACACCAGCGTCCTTGGTGGCTTGACGCTGAGAGTCATTGAAGTATGCAGGAACAGTGACCACGGCATTCTTGATCATGGTACCAAGGTAGGCCTCAGCGATCTCCCTCATCTTCATGAGAACCATGGAAGAGATCTCCTCAGCTGCAAATTGCTTCTCCTCTCCCTTGTAGGAGACCACAATCATGGGTTTGTCACCGGGTCCAGGGATGACCTTGAAAGGCCACAACTTCATGTCACTCTGAACTGAGGCATCACTAAATCTCCGACCGATCAACCTCTTTGCATCTGAATGTAGGAAAATGTTGAGATAATGAGATTTCAAATCAACAAGGAATAAACTAAAGAGTTGTAGCCATATAATGAGATTTCAAATCAACAAGGAATAAACTAAAGAGTTGTAGCCAAAGCGACAAATATTTCAGTCAAAGACAATCATGTGACTTGTAGAGACATTGACCGCAAAAAAACCCCTAATAATACCAATTCTGCCATGATAATAACATTCCCAAAAAACTAAAGTCCAGCAATGATAATAATGACCTATCAAGCGCTAAGACATGACCACAGTTATCCATGGATCTATCTCATATTCTCCTCACTTAATGAATATAGTCCATGCTTTTCACATAAAAAACACCACTCATTTAGGACAAAGAATTTGACTATTTATCACCTAGTTACTACAACGAGGAGAACTTTGAGGTTTAAACATTTTATCACTTAGATACCTTAAACTTTTAAAATTTTATTAATTATATAGCTCATTTTCGGAGATCGACCGATTTTTGTTGGAAAAAATGCTAAAATTGAACTTAATTCCAACAACATATTAGTATTTTCATTACAATTTTATGATTTTTTGCCAAAAAAATGTTAACATGTCACATAATTTCCACATTATTAAGATAGTTTACATCAACAACAGGTGAATATTTCATCGTTGCTTCAGGGGTTTGGCATATGCCCGCTTTTAATTCATCAATTATTCCATTATACATGTCACTAACAAAGATGAAGTGACGGAGGGCAATTCACAAATATTTTTTGGTAAGAACATTGGCCTAACTTATATATATTATCATAATCATGTATTACACAACATTTTACGAATACCAAAACCCAGATCTACTCCAGCTCAATTCATGTGGCTTCATTGATCAAATCACAGCATTTACTACCCAGAAAACGTTTCGCGTATACTAGTGTACCGAGATCAATAGATTACGTTTATTCATTAAATACGTAATGCCAGATTAAAAATTCCAACTTTATGCTAAGTCACATCCGAATAGCTTCATGTTCGATTCTTCATTTACATTAGTCAACTCTTACGCATTAAATTGTATGGTTGCTACACGTTGACAACCCCACAAAAACCCAAGATTATTAGCAGAAGACCGTCAAAGTCAACACGAATGAACGAACATAACACGTGGGCTAACCCCAAAATCAAACCTTGTGAAGGAACCAACTATCGCAAAAGCTTAACTCAATGGGTGAAGACTTAGAAATGATTCTATACACACAAACACTAATTAGGTTTGAAACATGAATAATGCATGGACCAGCCATTAACATTCAAAATAGAACAGTTAGAATTCAAATTCGTGAACTTTTAATCATCAAAATAATAATAGCATGTCAAAAAATTAACTATTCCAAAAGCCTACAATGATGAAAGAAGATTTAGAAATGATTTTATACTCTACCAGATCCATCGAACCAAGTTTCAAAAGTTTAAGTTAATCAACAAATGCCAAGAATTATTTTATACTATAAAACCCCATATTAAAATGCTCCTAGGGAGCTAGGGTTTAAAGCATGAATATTACACAAGCCTAACTCATACCATATATTATATTACTATATTAAAAAGAGGACTGACCAAGGCTCTCACTATGTCAGAAATCAACTATCCCAAAAGTTTAAATTAACGAGTACAAATCTATCCTCATCGATCTAAATTTCATTTCCAGATCTAACCCTACCCATTCTAAACTACCAACCCAGATCTACACAAAAGCTTCCAGTATCAGATCTACATAACCAAGTGAAATCAAACAACAATGAACACGAATGAGCACTCAGATCTTACCAAAGACAGTGTTCGTGGGGTTCATCGCAACCTGATTCTTCGCCGCATCACCAATAAGCCTCTCCGTATCAGTGAAGGCAACATAAGATGGCGTCGTTCTGTTCCCTTGATCATTCGCAATGATCTCAACTCTATCATGCTGCCACACACCAACACAAGAGTACGTTGTACCCAGATCGATCCCAATCGCCGGCCCCTCTCCCTTACCCGCCATTGATTCTCTCTCCTTAAAAGCACAAAAAAATTAGGGTTTCCTAGAGAGAGAAAGAGAGAGAGAGAATAAGAGAAGGCAGCACAAAGGGAAATGGGGATTATATAGAAAATTATTGGAAAATCGTACGGATTGGACCCCCAGCCCCCCCTAAATGTTTTTTAGACCCCTTTAACTATAAATAGATTTTTTTGGACAAAAATGCCCTCCCACCTCACCCCCCATCCGTCCTCTCTCTCTCTCTCTCTTTCTCTCTCCTCATTTAATGCAAGGCAGACAAAAGTACACTTTTTTGACATTTCACTCTCCTTTTCTTCAATTTTTTTTTACCTTTTGAATTTTTTTTGTCAAAAAAATATATAATTTTCAAATTTGCCATTTCTTCTTCTTCCCTTCCAGACCTTGTTTAGGTGTGCTTGAAGTAATTAATAAAATCATACATTGGGTATGATTCCTTTTAATGGTGTAAAATGAGTTTATTCAGGTGTATCACAAGAAATTAGTGGCAAAAGACTTATCATACACAATGTATGATAGGTTATAATGGCATAAAATCAACTATTGCTGTTTTTTTTCAAGTAATTAGACGTACAGTTGGATGAAATCGAATCATACACTGGGTATGATGCATTTTAATGGTGTAAAATGAACTTATTCAGGTGTATTCCAAGCAATTAGTGGTAAATGACTTATCATACACAATGTATGAAAGGTTATAATGGCATAAAATCAACTTTTGCTGTTTTTTTCAAGTAATTAGGGGTATAGTGGTCTGAAATCGAATTATACAATGAGTATGATGAGCTAAAATGGTGTAAAATGAACTTATTCAGGTGTAGTTCAAGCAATTAGTGGTAAATGACTTGTCATACACAATGTATGATAGGTTATAATGGCAAAAAATTAACTTTTGCTGTTTTTTTCAAGTAATTACTGTTACAGTGGGCTGAAATCTAATCATACAATGGGTATGATACTCTGAAATGGTCTAAAATGAACCTTTTCAGGTTTTATTAAAATAATTAGTGGTAAATGACTTATCATACACAATGTATGATAGGTTATAATGGCATAAAATCAACTTTTGCTTTTTTTTTCAAGTAATTAGACGTACAGTGGGATGAAATCAAATCATACACTGGGTATGATGCCTTTTAATAGTGTAAAATGAACTTATTCAGGTGTATTACAAGAAATTAGTGGTAAATGACTTGTCATACACAATGTATGATAGGTTATAATGGCATAAAATCAACTTTTACTGTTTTTTTCAACTAATTACTGTTACAGTGGGATGAAATCGAATCATACAATGGGTATGATACATTTTAATGGTGTAAAATGAACTTATTCAGGTTCTTTTCAAGCAATTAGTTGTAAATGACTTATCATACACAATGTATGATAGGTTATAATGTCAAAAAATTAACTTTTACTGGTTTTTACTTCTAATTACTGTTATAGAGGGCTGAATCGAATCATACAATGGGTATGATATGTTTTAATGGTGTAAAATGAACTTATTCAGGTTTATTTCAAGCAATTAGTTGTAAATGACTTATCATACACAATGTATGATACGTTATAATGGCAAAAAATTAACTTTTGCTGTTTTTTTCAAGTAATTAGAGATAAGTGGTCTGAAATCGAATCATACACTGGGTATGATTCGTTTTAATGGTTTAAAATGAGCTTATTCAGGTGTATTACAAGATATTAGTGGTAAATGACTTGTAATACACAACGTATGATAGGTTTAATGGCATAAAATCAACTTTTACTGGTTTTCTCAACTAATTATTGTTACAGTGGGATGAAATCGAATCATACACTGAGTATGATGCGTTTTAATGGTGTAAAATGAACTTATTCAGGTTTATTTCAAGGAATTAGTTGTAAATGACTTATCATACACAATGTATGATACGTTATAATGGCAAAAAATCAACTTTTGCTGTTTTTTCAAGTAATTAGGGGTAAGTGGTCTGAAATTGAATCATACACTGGGTATGATTCGTTTTAATGGTTTGAAATGAGCTTATTCAGGTTTAGTTCTAAACAATTAGTGGTAAATGACGTATCATACCCAATGTATGATAGGTTGTAATGGCATAAAATTAACTTTTGCTGTTTTTTTCAAGTAATTAGGGGTACAGTGGTCTGAAATCGAATCATAAACTGGGTATGATGCGTTATAGTGGTGTAAAGTGACCTTATTCAGGTATATTAGAAGTAATTAGCGATAAAGAGCTTGTCATACATAATGTATGATAGGTTTTATTGGCATAAAATCAACTTTTGCTGTTTTTTTTCAAGTTATTAGGGGTACAGTGGTCTGAAATCTGCTTATATACGTGTAGTTCAAGGTTTATTGGTGTATGATGCACTTCATACACGGTATATGATGGGTTATATTTGTGTAAAATCAGCGTGTATTTGTGTATTTTTGTAATGTGTATTTAGGAAAAAACTATACATTTTGAGTATAGTAATCCGTACGATTTTCCTTCAAAAAGGCCCTCCCATTCACCCCCCCCCCCCCCCCCCCAACCCATCCCCTTTCTCTCTCCTCATTTAATGCGCAGCCGATTACTGTACTTTAGCCTCTCCCCACTCCATTTTCTCTCTCTTCATTTAATGCAAAAGTACATATTTTTACTTTATGTCATGTAACTTGCTTCTCACTCTATTCCTCCCTTCTTCTCATTTCCCGCCCATTTACTCACCTCTTATTCATGGTATTTGTTACTTTTCTCTTAATCTGAATTCCCCAAGTCCATTTTTCTCTCATTTTTCTCTCAATCTGCTACATTGGGCCCTCGGAAGAAGAAGAAGAAGAAGCCGTTTTAAGATTGTGTTTGAAGCTTCGTGGCATTGCTGTAGGTTCAACGTTGAGTCCTTACACACATTTCACGGTTTTCAGATCAGATACTGAAGGTAACATGACCATTTGCTGACATTGTCGTTAACGTATCCTTGTCCTCTGAGGTCGGTGTGTTACAAGTCGTTTATGGTTTATGATTGGTTTAAATGATGTATTATCACTTTCTTTTGGTGTGTTTGAACTCATTAGTGGTGTATGATTAGTCATACATCATGTATGATAGGTTTTAATGGTGTGAAATCAACTTGTTTAGGTGTGCTTCATGTAAATAGCGCTGTATGATCTATTATACACCGTGTATGATAGGTTTGAATGGTGTGAAATCAATTTGTGTTTGTGTATGTTAAGTAATTAATGGTGTATAATCAGTCATACACTGTGTAGGATTGGGTTTAATGGTGTATAACCAACTTGTGTTTGTGTGTATTAAGTAATTAGTGGTGTATAATCAACCATACACTGTGTATGATTGGTTTTAATGGTGTATAACCAACCTGTGTATGTGTATGTTAAGTAATTAATGGTATATAATCAGTCATACACTGTGTAGGATTGGGTTTAATAGTGTATAACCAACTTGTGCAGACGTTTTTTAAGTAATTAGTGGTTTATGAGCAACCATACACTGTGTATGATTGGGTTTAATGGCGTATAACCAACCTGTGTATGTGTATGTTAAGTAATTAATGGTGTATAATCAGTCATACGCTGTGTAGGATTGGGTTTAATGGCGTATAACCAACCTGTGTATGTGTATGTTAAGTGTATAATCAGTCATACACTGTGTAGGATTGGGTTTAATGGTGTATAACCAACTTGTGCAGACGTTTTTTAAGTAATTAGTGGTTTATGAGCAACCAAACACTGTGTATGATTGGGTTTAATGGCGTATAACCAACCTGTGTATGTGTATGTTAAGTAATTAATGGTGTATAATCAGTCATACACTGTGTAGGATTGGGTTTAATGGCGTATAACCAACCTGTGTATGTGTATGTTAAGTGTATAATCAGTCATACACTGTATAGGATTGGGTTTAATGGTGTATAACCAACTTGTGCAGACGTTTTTTAAGTAATTAGTGGTTTATGAGCAACCATACACTGTGTATGATTGGGTTTAATGGCGTATAACCAACCTGTGTATGTGTATGTTAAGTAATTAATGGTGTATAATCAGTCATACACTGTGTAGGATTGGGTTTAATGGTGTATAACCAACCTGTGTTTGTGTATGTTAAGTAATTAATGGTGAATAATCCATCATACACTGTGTATGAGAGCTTCAAAGGGTGTATGATGAACTTATTTTGGTGTCTTTCAAGTACAGAATGGTGTATGGCTTACCATACACCGTGTATGATAGCTTTGATTGGTCTAGGATGAACCTGTTTTGGTGTCTTTCGTGTATAGAATGTGGTATCCTTAACCGTAGACCGTGTATGATTGCTTTAAAAGGTGTGTGATGAACTTGTTTATGACTGTAACGCAAATCATACACCATGTATTCTTTCTTAAAGTAGTGTTATTTGTGTATTATGGTTTTAAACCAATCTTACACCGTTTTTAGTGGTTTCAATGCTGTACTTTCATTCCACCCTAGTGTGTTTCATGTCAATTTTGCTTTGATATCATGTTTTTTTCTTGTCCACAGTAATGGGTGATGCTGCTATTGCATGCGTTCTGTACGGTGGCCACTTTAGGGAGAGGGCAAAGTACGCTAGTGAAAAATTAGCTTATATTTTTGTGGATGAGAAAACTGACTTCGCTGGTTTGCAAAGGACTGTGGCGGAGGCGATTGGTGCTCAGTTGGATGCGGGTTCAAAGATGCATTTTCAATCTTTCACCGCCGTTCCGGCCGTGCCCTTGTACGATGTTGTTGACGATAGGTCCGTTATGTTTTGGAAGGCACTAGCCAAAGAAGATAGGGCGAAGCATCCTTTGATCGTAACTGTAGAGTCATCCGGTGACAGGAATCCTAGCTTCTATTGGCAACGAACTCCCTTTCAAACAATTCCCGATGGTGACGAGAATAGTGGCCGTTCGCACCCTGAGGTTCCCGAGACTTCTGGTGGATGTATGGATGCGGGGATGGAAGAAGCAGCCCGTGTAGATGCATCTGATGTAGATTTGAACATGCCTACTGTGACGGTTGAGGCAACAGCAACAGGTGGAGATTGGGAAAATTCCAATCAAAGTGCATGGGATAATTTGGACAATATCAATTTATCCCAGGTGCAACCGACTGTACCTGATGCCTCACCTCCAGAGCGGCACACTTATGAGCATCGTAATATTTCCGGTAAAGACCTTCTGATTGTCGAACCTGAATTGGAACGGAATGCGGAACCCAGCGGTCAACCGACTGTCCACCCTGACATCCAAGCTGCTGGTGATCCTCGTTCTGATGATGAGGCTGGCTCCGGTGATGAGAGGAGCCGGATCAACGAGGTATATGCGCAGGGCCGGATGGTTGAGGATATTGAAGTCGATCAAATATATATGACGAAGAGGGACTTGTTGACTAACCTGGCAGTGATTGCGCTTAGGGAAAAATTTGAATTCAGGAGCTACAAGTCGAACAAATCCTTAACGGTTGTCCGCTGCGCACAAGAGGGCTGCACATGGAGGGTTCGGGCTACGTGTGTAGCAGATGGTGGCTGCTGGATGGTTACAAAAGTAGAAAAGAACCACAACCACCCTAGCGATCTCACCACTGTTAGACACAGGCAGGCAACCAGTTGGGTCGTCGGGGAGTGCGTCCGCAAGAAACTTGTGAACCCCAGGAGAGTGTTCAAGCCACGGGATGTCATAGATGACATCCGAAGTTGCTACGGTGTCGATATCAGCTACAGTGTTGCTTGGAGGGCGAGAGAGTTTGCATACGACAATGTTAGATTGGGTACGGCCGAAGAGTCCTATGCATTCTTGCCTGCCTATCTGCAAGTCCTCAAACAGACTGACCCCGGTGCCACATTTTATTTACAAACAGATGATGAAAGTAGGTTTCAGTACCTCTTCATTGCGTTTGGTGCTTCACTTAATGGGTACCGGTTTTGCCGGCTGGTTGTGAGCATTGACGCAACACATCTGAAGGGAAAGTACCGGGGTGTTTTGTTCATGGCCGTTTGCCACGATGCCAACCAGCAAATTTTCCTGATTGCTATTGGCATCGGTGATTCAGAGAATGATGCATCGTGGCATTGGTTCCTCAGTAGGTTGAAGGAAGTAACTGGGGAGCCTGCTGGCCATGTCATTGTATCCGATAGACACCGAAGCATCCAACGCGCGGTGGAAGAACTTTTCCCTGTCACATTTCACGGGCTCTGCATGTACCACTTGCTGAACAACTTGAAGGCCAAATTCAAGAGCAACAGGAAGCATTTGGATCAGTACTACTACAAAGCAGCCAAAGCATACAACATTCAAGAATTCCATAGTTTGTTTTTCAGTTTATGTTGTGCCGTACCCGGGGCTAAAGATTACTTGGAAGATGTGGGACTGGACAAGTGGACTCGTTCCCACTCCCCTTGTCGTCGGTACAACATAATGACGACAAACATTTCGGAATCCGTGAATGCTGTATTGGTCAAGGTACGTGGCTATCCAATTACAGCCCTTGTTGATGAGTGTAGGCTACTGTTGCAGAGGTGGTTTCACGAAAGAAGAGCCAAGGCTGAAGCTTGCATCAGTACAATGTCCCCCGACGTAAAAAAAAAATTACAAGACAGATTCAAGTTAGCAAGAACGATGACGGTAAGCTCCGTACATATTGTCTTGTTTTCTCATATTTTTGTATTTTGCATGCACCTTGGTTGTTTGACGCGTTTGTCTATTATTGTGGTAATGCAGATATTGCGAGCTGATGATCATACGTTCGACGTCATCGATGGGGAGAAAAATTTTGTAATAGATATGTCGCTCTGGACATGTACCTGCCGCAGGTTTCAGCTTGAGCAGCTTCCATGTGAGCATGCGTTAGCAGTGGTACAGCACAGTCCTTATGCTCTGTACGACTTGTGCTCGCCGTACTACAGTAGAGAATATTGGTACGAGTCGTATAGAGGTGTCGTCTACCCGATGCCGCACATAAGTGGCTGGCGTATTCCTCGTGATGTAGCTGACATGAATCTTCTTCCACCCGACGTTAGAACCTCTTCTGGGAGGAGGCGGAAGAGGAGGATTCCGTCTGTCAGTGAGGAGCGTGTTCATCAAAGGTGCAGTCGGTGCAAGGAACACGGGCATAACCGATCCACGTGCAAGAATCCAATTGCTCTGCATCCTAATGGCGAATGCACCTCATCCAACTCTGGCCGTCCATCTCAAGTCCCTCCTCCAAATTAACTTATAGTCTTCAAATGTATAAATTTTACTTGTGACATACCTATATATTTTCGTTTTACCATAGGATTTACATTGTACATTACCATAGGATTTACGTTGTATCCAATGTACTGAAAATTGTCGGAAGGTTGTGATGTGTACGTAATAGGGTAATGAAAATTGTGTATATTTCCATACTGTTGTATATTCCTATAATGAAAGCTGTCAATGAATTGATTTGAAGTTGGTCCCAATTGTGTGTTCTAAGTGGTTGATGTGTTTTTCAAGTGTGTTACGATGTATGTCGACATGCGTGGATGGTGTATCGCCACACGTATCAGCATCAAAGGTAAGTCATACACCACTAAGTAGTTGAAACACACTTGTAGAAGTTGATTTCACACCATTAAAACTTGTCATACACTAAGTATGGTAAGTCATACACCACCAAGTAGTTGAAACACACTTGTACAAGTTGATTTCACACCATTAAGACTCATCATACGCTAAGTATGGTAAGTCATACACCACTAAGTAGTTGAAACACACTTGTACAAGTTGATTTCACACCATTAAGACTCATCATACACTAAGTATGGTAAGTCATACACCACTAAGTAGTTGAAACACACTTGTACAAGTTGATTTCACACCATTAAGACTCATCATACACTAAGTATGGTAAGTCATACACCACTAAGTAGTTGAAACACACTTGTACAAGTTGATTTCACACCATTAAGACTTGTCATACACTAAGTATGGTAAGTCATACACCACTAAGTAGTTGAAACACACTTGTACAAGTTGATTTCACACCATTAAGACTCATCATACACTAAGTATGGTAAGTCATACACCACTAAGTAGTTGACCGACACACTTGTACAAGTTGATTTCACACCATTAAGACTCATCATACACTAAGTATGGTAAGTCATACACCACTAAGTAGTTGAAACACACTTGTACAAGTTGATTTCACACCATTAAGACTCATCATACACTAAGTATGGTAAGTCATATACCACTAAGTAGTTGAAACACACTTGTACAAGTTGATTTCACACCATTAAGACTTGTCATACACTAAGTATGGTAAGTCATACACCACTAAGTAGTTGAAACACACTTGTACAAGTTGATTTCACACCATTAAGACTCATCATACACTAAGTATGGTAAGTCATACACCACTAAGTAGTTGACCGACACACTTGTACAAGTTGATTTCACACCATTAAGACTCATCATACACTAAGTATGGTAAGTCATACACCACTAAGTAGTTGAAACACACTTGTACAAGTTGATTTCACACCATTAAGACTCATCATACACTAAGTATGGTAAGTCATACACCACTAAGTAGTTAAAACACACTTGTACAAGTTGATTTCACACCATTAAGACTTGTCATACACTAAGTATGGTAAGTCATACACCACTAAGTAGTTGAAACACACTTGTACAAGTTGATTTCACACCATTAAGACTCATCATACACTAAGTATGGTAAGTCATACACTACTAAGTAGTTGAAATACACTTGTACAAGTTGATTTCACACCATTAAGACTCATCATACACTAAGTATGGTAAGTCATACACCACTAAGTAGTTGAAACACACTTGTACAAGTTGATTTCACACCATTAAGATTCATCATACACTATGTATGGTAAGCAAAAGAGGCTGCTTCTGAGAACCCCAACCTGAGGAGGTGCAACACGTGGACTTTTCAGGAGGTCACCCATCTTTGTACTACTCTCGCCTTAGCACGCTTAACTTCAGAGTTCTAATGAAATCCGGTACTTGAAGGTTGGTACCCTCTTATAAGGGTATATATTTTACTCAAGATCATTAAAATCGAGATTCTACTTAGAATCGGTAAGGGCTTTTAGAATCGAAATCGTAGAATCAAATCGAAAATTGTAAGATTCAACTAAATATATATTATAATTGTTTTGAGTATTAACATTAGTTGTATAATTCAAAAAATTATTAATAAGACATTTACTTACGTAAGTATATATAAGAAATATAATCAAATATGATAAAGGTATTTTCATATAACATATATGTATCATTTTATGTTATAATAATCATGAGAGTTTTTAAGATAAATGCTGCTCATCGAACATTATATTAAAGTTAATACATAAAACTAAACTTATTTAAGTTTTTTGAAAGTATATAACGCTTAGCTAACTTTCTTTCACTTCGAGCTAATAAAGTAAGTTCATTTATAATATATGCTTAATTTTTTACATTTTAACTTTTTATTTATATAAGTTGGTACAATCGAGGTCGGATCGATAGAATCAAAAAATCGTATTACGACTCTATCTATTAGTTTCATGTAACATCAATAAATTATAAGATTCTACTTATTATTCAGATCATTCAACAATTGTATAAAACCGTAAAATTTTGAGATTTAAATCGGAATTTAAATAACCATAATTTTACTATGGCTAAGAAAACAAAATATTTAAAAAAGGGTGTGGCTGTGGAGTGTTGATTGGTACAACTCTAATGATTTTGTTGTGCAACAATTGCCTCGGGGATAAGGAGTCCACGTATTCTACAATGATAACAAAGCTTTCAATATTATCATCAAATTTTAAAAAATTATTATTTAGATATTCTAAATTTTAAGTATTTACTACTTAAATATTTTAATATTTTAATATATATAATTAGGTATTATGAGGTTTGAATTTTTTATCACTTAGATACCTTATATCAGAATTTAATAAATTCTTTGTACGAATTTGACCACTTTTATATAAAAAATGTTAATTTAATACATGATTATGCTAATATATAAAAATTAGCACATTAGGGCGTTGGCATAGTGGTTTGCATCGCCGGTACCCATTCAGGAGGTCCTGGGTTCGATTCACACTTGCCTTGCTTGTGGTCCTCTTAATTGAGGTGTTTGTGGGATCCCCCCCCCCCCCCCCCCCGGTTCCTTACCATGTATAAAAAGAATAAAAAATATATATATAAATTATGTCAATATTTTGGGTAAAAATTCAACAAATTATGACAAAAATTCACCTAATATTTACCTATATATTGTCAAATTATGTGTCGTGTCAGCATTTTTTGGTAAAAAAAAGCTTAGTGTCCCTTGAGGACATAGTCTAATAATAGGAAACGTCAATGGTCATATGCATCATCTGGATTCAAATCCCTATTCAGACAAAAGTGGCTCCTGATATATGGGGACTTTCAGGGTATTACTTCCCCACCCCCGCAAAGACATTACCGATGTAAAAAAATGATAAAAAAGCATAATCTATTCCATTTCACTATTTAATTAAATTTAAACACTATAAACACAATAATTATATAGTCTAAAATCACAAATTCTTCCATAGTTAATAATTGGGTTATTAACATTAAAGGTCCTTATACTTTACTTATTGTATGAATTTAGTCATTGTACTTTAAATTGTACTAATTTAGCCCCCCTATTATTTTCATTGTGTCAATTTAGTCATGTGATCAAATGAAAGTTAAGTTAATAATGTAAATTTTATCGATAAAACATGATAGATACAAGTAATCTACTATAAATTCACCTATTAACTCAATTTAGCCCCACTTATGACCAAACCATTAAAAATGGCATCAATAACTTAACATAAATTTTACTTTAAGGACTAAATTAAAGGAACATCCTCACTGCCGCAAGGGCTCCTGCCTACGCAGGGTCTGGAGGGGGGCGGATGTACGCAGCCTTCCCCCTTGATATGATGTAAATAGTAAAGAGACTAAATTAACATAATAAGTAAAATACATGGACCTTTGGTATAAATAATTCTTAATAATTTTGTGTGTGTGTGTGTGTGTGTATGTATGTATATACGTATGTATGTATCAAAATATTTACAATGTGTATAATGTAAATGTACAATAGAAACAAAGAATGTGAAAGGATGACATGTATTTGCTTCAGCTTTAATATTTTATCACCTCCGTATTATGATATTTCAAATATATAATGAGATACTCTAAAATTTAAAAGTCTTATCAATTAGGTATTCTATGCTGACATATGGTTGGATTCTCGTTAGAAAATGTTAATATACAATATGATTTCGTTTATGTATAGGTGTTGCAAATAATGTTGATGTATTTCAAAATAAAGTGTTTCGTATATGTACTTATTATATATTTTGGCTTAAATATACAAAAACGCTTTCTAGGATTTATGTGTCGACATACAGACTTACATATACAAAAACACAGGCTTTGTGCGTCGACATATAGAGAAGTTATGGCCATTATTTTTGGTGCGCCAGTTTTTGATTTTTTGGAAATTAATTATTCATTTTGGAGGGGTGTGTCCCTTAGTTTTTAACAAGTGTTATTACTAATTAAATATGTGATTTTGATTATCAACATGTGCTTAATGTGTTCATGAATGTGTCTCTTAGAGACACATCGTTCTTTATATAAAGGCCCTTTTTTGTCATTTGCAAAACACAAAAGGAAAGAATCTATTTCTCTTAAAAAAGTTTCAGTCATCTTCCTCTCTCTACGCTCTTTCTCTCAATTTGTTATTGGGTTTCATTATATCCCTTAAACTATTTCGATATCCAAGAAATAAGTCTTAAGGAAAATGGTTTCCTACGTGCCTTGAAGTCGGTGACCGAAATTGATACCAATTCTATTATTTTCCTAACAAATTGTTCTAACAACCTTAAGAATTATTTTTGTACTTGAATGGCTTCTTCTCTTGGCATGTTGATGGCAAATTTTGTGAGATTGGAGAGAGTGATTAAGAGAGAGATTGACTTCTTAAATCTTCATGTTATCGTATTCAACCACTATTCACAGCATTTTTATTTTTTTTTAACTTACCAAAAAAAAAAAAAATGCTATGAATGATCAAGGTACGTTCTTTGTTGTAAATATGATGAAAACCATGACGCACTAAGATGCATAAAAATTTAATTTTTTAGTGACGAGGGATTAGGTTGTCCCAACCAACTTCGACCCATGAGAACAACCCACAAGCCCCCATGAGTAGGTAAGTCATGAGTATATCCTCAGCAAGAATCGAACTCCTGACCCTTGGGCGATGACCGCATGGACAAGAGAAATCATCAACTGAGACACCCTCGTAACGGGTATGCTTGTAGTTGAGTTTGCATGTGGTATCAAAAATCACATTTAAGAACTCATGTTTTTCTTTATTGGGGCATTATTAATGGGTGTATACATGAATTTTTTGAACAAATGATTTTCAATCATGCATTAATCTTATCAAATGATTATGACAATGCAATAAAAGGATAAAAAGGAAAAGGCAAATAAATAGCTGCACCAAATTATAAATAAAAAAAATTTGAAAAAAAAGGAAAAAAAATTGTTCCTTTGAAAACGTATTTGTAATTTAGATTCATAATACAAATATATAATTGAGTGAAGGAAATTAAAGGTAAAATAATGATAATCAAAAGTTTTGATTTTCGTTGTTTTTAACCGCATATTCACTTTGTAAGTAATTGTTCCTTTGATACTCATAAACATTTGCACATGTGCGAATATAGTGTAATATTTGCAAGTTTAATTTGCAATGCAATGCCCCACTGAATATTGCATGCGTAAATGCTGACACTAAAATCAAACACGTGTGTGCTCGGTGATACATGTTCGTAATGATAGTGACTTGTTTAACAATCAAAAGACATTAAAATATGGATATATGATTGTTATAAATTGGCTGAAATGTATAACCAAGATTTTAATTCTCGTAGAATTATGATGGTTAAAACAAGATAATGTGTATACATTATTGGTAAATATAACTACTGCATAATTTATATATTATGTATGTATTGTAAATCTCAAGAATTTGTAGTGTGAAGAGCTACTAAATTAAGGTCTAATACATGTATGTTCATATTTATGAAAACAATTTGAGTATAAGTATGTATATATGTGAATGTAGCTCCAAGGTTGATGGATGTACAATTAGTGTAATTAATACGTGCATGTTCATAAATATGAAATGTAATTTAGGTATAAGCATGGATATTAATGTGTTTATACGATTAATGCTTGTATGCATGTTAATGCAATCACGAATTTTTGTGATTTTAATTGTAAACATGAATGCTTTCCGCTTACTTGGTAAAAATGAAAGTGGTATAAATTTGAGTGGAATGAAATTAGTGGACAATGAAAGACATAATTATATTTTTTATATTGTTCTAAGGATATTATGTCTTGTGAATTAAATATTCAAATTGAGCACAATTTTACATGAAAATTTTCTTATTTGATTTCATATCTATATGCCATGATGCTGGTAGTTATCAAAGTAGAAAATCTCAACAGTATAAGAGTATGAAATTATGATATTTCATATGTTACCCATAAGATTTGATGCATATAAATGGAATGAGAATTCATATGATTTAATTATGGGTAAATTAATATTCTTGGATGTAAATATGAATGAGTGCATAAAAACAATTTTGAATCATTGATATTGATGAAATAATGATGCATTATGATAATGTGAAAATACATTAAGATGAAATTGTTTTTGATAAATTCTTAGATCGAAAGATTAAATTTCGATGGAAAATGACATGCTTATGCCATATGATGAATATCATGTTGTAAGGGAAGAAATACCTTAAAAGGCTCTAGAATATAGAAGAAGTAAAAAAGCAAGGAAAGATAAAATTTTCAGTCCAAATTTTTATAAATTTCTAGTGGTATGAACTAGACAATATGGATGGTCAAGTTTGATATTGTTGTGTTATAGAATATTATCTTATGACGAGGTTATGAAATTTGGCGATGTCGCTTTTGGAAAGAGGCAATAAATGAATCGGAAGAATATGTATGTATCAAGTTTAATAATGTTAAATGAATCATTATAGTTTTGTAGGTTGATTATATGTTGATATTTGGTATGAATATTTATTACTAAATGAAGGTACTCTAGTAATACAATTGGAGTATGAAAAGGCCCGATTATTGTTGGAAAGCTAAGTAGATACACTAGCAATTCAAGAAAAATTTATTGGCATGTGGTACATAAGGTACTGAAATGACCACGTATTATGGTATTACTTTTAATGGGTATTCTTTTATTTTAGAAGAATACTTGGATGCCAGTTATATCTTCGATAAGGAGGACAACGCTTCCACAAGCAAGTGGGCATTCCTACATGGTGGGGTGTTGTCTCTTGGAGTTCAAGAAACATACATGCATTAGTTCCACCATAGTTGTAGAGTTTATTGCTCTAGTTTTCACTAGTAAAGAAGCAAAATGACTAAATGATGGTTTTTTTTTTTAATAAATATCGGCATAGCCGAAGTACAAACAGACAACTCGAAAGACAAGGCCTAAGCCACCCCATAAACAGAAGTGAGAACAAAAAGAGATCAGATCAAATAAGGAACAAACAGGCACCAAAACACCAAAACACGACACAAATAGACACTACACACATGCCCGACAAGACGCACAAGAACAAGCTCAGACAGGGATCCCAAAAAAAGAAGAACAAGATGAGCAGCACAGGAAATAGGAGCAGGACTAGAGCCTCAACCACAAACCCAGCCACCTCATTTAGCAAACAAGTCCACCACCATCGGTGGGTCGAAACCATCAAAGTTCAAACCTACTATTTTTCCCATCTCTATAACCCACTCCGCTTGCATGATCATCCCATCATACTCCGCTTTCAAGATCTTATTGTACCGATTCCCCCTATTCCGCTTTTTCCTAGATCTTTTCTTCTTTATCTCATTCCCTTTTTTCCGCTTGCCTGAAGCCTTGGTCATTTCCGCATATGTTGTTCGTAGGTGACATATTTTTCAGAAATTTCTGAAGCTCCCGCTTTTCATTCTCTTTTTCCTTGTGCTTCAATGCTTTCCTCTCCCTTTTTGTCATCACTCCTTTTCCTTTTCTCATCCCAAATCCACTGGGTCTCTCCATACAGTGCTCTGACTTGCTCAAATCAAAGGGCTCAAAACCTAGAGGAAACACAGGTCCCGAGGACCCAGAATCATCTTCACTGGTGAGGTCTTAAGTTACATTCTCAGGATGTGATAACTGAGCATGAGGCTGAGTAGAGCTATCTATGTCACTCTCCACCCGCTGGAGCAAAGGAGGCAGATGTTGGTTTCCACGTGCTTCCTGAACTGAAATAAGATCACCCCGCTGTGGAAACGAAAGGGGAAGAGAAGCATGTGGCCAACTGCATTCCACAGACCACCTACCGACATATTAACCTTCAATATGGAAAGCAAGCTGACCCCACGATAGTTCGACTATGCTTCCTCCCTCATACACTGGCCTACTTGTGCGACTCCCATGGTCCTAAGCTCCCACGTCAGCCATCCTATGAATAGGGGAATGTTGAGCCAATGTGGCATGGCACGCCAGGGTGGTGCACTGATATTCCCGATATGGATTCATTAACAAAGAGGTATGTTCTCTTGCTAATCTGGCCGACGCTGCCAGAGCAACAACACTGGGAGAGTAGTCTGGAATCAGCTCTGTCCTACCCTCTTTTACCTGGACCAAACGGGTCACTCCATTAAAATAAACTTGTACCATTATATGAATAAGTGAAGGGGAACATGTGTCAATGAGGATTTTGGCAGCATCAATGCATCTCATGGCAGACATCCTCGAGTCCACCCTGACAAACTTCCCCCATAATCTCGCGAGGTCTGAAAAGTAGTCCCTAGTCCAGCATTGGACAGGCAGTCCAAAAACCTTGATCCATACTCTTCGGCTAAGTGAGCCTAGGATCTCGCCAGAGTATTTAGAAACCTCGCTGAATTTCCTAAGACGAATCTCGCAACGAGGGCCGAGGTAGGACTCCAAAGTCTCAGCGGAATCACAAACCAGGATGAAAGTGTTGGTGCTTAACCCTTTATGGGTTAAACCATGGAGTTCGTTCTCCATGATAAAGGTGAGAATATTATCTAGACTCACCTCGCACGGCGTGTACGCATTTATAGACTACTGTAGCCAATCCTCCACATTCTTGTTGGTGTTGAAAACCACAAACCTTGGAATGCCAGAACCCACATAGCCTCTGGTCTGAGTAGGAGGGGTCTCATCTTGATCATGTATACCGACAGTGGCTCTGGTCTGTTGGAAGACCCTTGAACAATGCTGGCTCCGGGCTGATGACTCAGTTGATTGTCTTGGTGGGTTAGCCCATTCAACCCTAAGCTTGGCATCCACCGCCCATCTACCATTCATAGATGAAATTGCTCTAGCAGCTTCCCTCGTATGAAACCGAACAAAACCATACGAGCATCTAGACCTTAGCCTTCTCTTAGCAGGAACAAAAGCATCGTATATTGACCTAATATCACGTAAGACATACTTGAGCCAAGAGTTTGTTATTCTCTCAGGTAAGCCATCAACAAATATGGACACCGTTTTCTGGGGTATTAGCATTGGTCTCCTGGTGTAGAGTTGATGAATGAGGAGAGAGGGCGATTGATTGGACTGGTGGACGGTGGTGACTGATTTTGGGTTGCGGTGGTGTTGGGTCTGTCGGTGGTGGTGGTGGGTCTATTGGTGGTGGTGGGAGAAGGGAGAGAACGGATGGTTGGATCGAGAACGGTGTGGAGGAGAGAGGTGTTTAAGTGGAGAGATGGTGGGAGGCGGTGGCATTGGCGGTGGTTTTCTGGTGGTTAGGGATTGTGGAGAGAGAAAGAAAGAAGTGTTTGGGGATGATGGTGGGGTAAACGTTGGTGGTGAAGAGATAGAGTAGTGGAGTCATTTTGTGGTGGTGGTTGGTGTTGATGAAGGACGGAGTCTGGTGGTAGTTGTTGCCAGAGACGGTGAAGAGGACGAAGGGGTTGGGGAAGACGAAGTAGAGGTCGAGGTTGATGATGACGGATGGAAATAATGGTTGTACGACCCGAACCGGGGGCCGGCAGCTATCCTGCTGATGCAGCTCCGGCCCCTGGATGTCGGGTAACGCGCCCTCACGCGCCAGACTTTGGCGGCGCGTGGGAAACTCTGTATTATTACCGTTGTTTTAGAGAGAGAAAAAGCATGATGATCTTTTGTTTATGGTTCCTTTGTGGCATAAGTTAATATCACCTATTTTTATCCATTGTAATAGTGAGGTTATGCTTTTAAATGCATAAGAGTGAGGTATATAATTAAAAGTCCGGACACATTAGTGTGAGACATAGTTATGTAAATCAACTTATAAAAGATTGAGTAATCATTATGGACTTTGAAAATCTAAGTCAGAATCTAATGGATCCCTTATTGAAAAGCCTCGCTAGAGACTTGGTAATAAATACGAGTAAAAGGATGGGTTAAACCCGTCAATTTTAGTCACCCATGATGTCACAGGCACGATATTCCAATGTCCGTGACAGTGTCAAGACCGTGCCCAGGTCGCTGCGGGTGTCGGGCCAGTTCGTTGTCATGGCCTTGTCTTAGTCGCTGCCCAGGGACCGTGCCAACCATGTCAAGACATTGCCCAGTTCGCTGTGAGTACCGTGCCCGAGCCTTGTCGTGGTCGCTACCTCAGTCCGTACCTCACCTTGTCAAGGCCCGTCCAGTGCGCAGCCCAGGCCCAGCCTCAGCTTGTCACGGCAATGCCCAGCGTCTGCCCAGGCCGTGTCCAGGGCCGTTCCAGGGCCCGACCCTGTGCCCCACTCCAGGCGATCATCGCCCAGGCAGGCCCGCGTCCTCCAGCCCGTGTCTTGCACCCTGCCGCGCCGGAACAGTGCCAGTCCTAGCCGTTGGGGGCCGCGCCCTGCCCTAACCGTTTGAAAAAGATTCTCTTTTGCTTAATTTCAAGATTAATTGTTGTAATAGATGTTTTTAGATATTTTAGGATATTTTTCAGATTTATTCCATATTTTTAGTATTTTGTAATATTTTTATAAATAGGGAGTTAGAGTTCATTTTGTAATCACTCAATTAAATCAATGATATGAATTCTCTTACTTTCCCATCTTTACTCTCTATTTCTCATCTCCTAAATTCTATTTCTCTCTCTCATCTCAACTCTATTTCTTATTCTCTCCCTCATCTTAACCTCTATTGTCTCTTACGGGCCTAAGCCCTAGATTTGGGCCGTCACAACCTTGAGGGTTGTGACAAATTGGTATCAGAGCCAGGTTGCGAGCAAGGGCCACGTTCTATTCCTCATTGAAGTGAAGGCGCATGGTGCGAGCAAGTGGGCAAGAATTGCGATCCAAGCCACGTTGAGGATGATCCAAGAACCGACCACTTGATCATGACAAAGTGTTCGTGTAAGTCAAAAAATAAAAATAAAAAATAAAAAAAATCAAGAAAAATGCTGCGGTATCAATTGTTGAAGTGAAGGTAATCTCTCTTGTGTCAAATTGTTGAAGTGTTGTGAAAATGGGTATCATTGTGACCAAAATGGGCTAGACCGTGCTGCCAAGTTAGTAGACCGTGTGTTCTTCATTTCCAAAACCGTGGGCAAGTGGGCATAATCAAGAGCTCAAGTTTTTCATTGCTGCCATTGTTGGGTCAACCGAAGCTTTTCAAGAAAATCGTTGCGGTGCAAATTGTGTCAAGAAGTATTTGGGGCAAAATCAAGAACTCAAGAATTCAAGCTTTCGTTGCTGCCATAATTGATTAAACCGAGGCTTTTTCAAGAAAATGGTTCAAGAACGTCTTTGAGATGGCCACGATAATTGTTAAGGTGACCGAAACCCTTTATCCCATTACCGACGATGTTATTCGTAGAGTTTTCTCTCCTTTTGGGTGTATTGCAAATATAAAGTACGTATGGGTGACTTCTCTTAGAGTGGACGTCCATGTGACTTACACCGCGAGAAATGATGCTGAGAGTGCTTGTAGGTGCTTGCACAGAAGAAACATCTACAATTATGGTTGTAAAATGGACATCCAAGTATCCACGCCTCCTAGGGAGATGGTCACGTTATTGGTTAAGGTAACGGGTCTCCGTTATCCCATTACAAAGGATGTTCTCTACCGTGTCTTTTCTATCTATGGGGTCATTAAAGAGATTGTTATCATTTCAACTTCGTCCATAAAACTGGAAGCACATGTAAAATACACTTCTTGGGAAGAGGCTAAAAGTGCACGCCAAGGGCTACATGGACGAAATGTCTATGACCATTGTTGTGCACTAGACATTGAAATCTTGACGCCTCTTAAAGAAAGTGTTGATAAGCTCCACAACAAACTCGACAGTTATAAAGATGTGACGAAGGAGAAGACAGCAACCTTCGGTTCCTTAAAAGAGGAATTGAAGCAATACATGCGTAACAAGGGATGGGACCCCGAGAAAAACGATCGTGACTTGGTTCCTTTGGAAGCCGAGGCCAAGGAAGAATCGAATGAGCCAACAGCCCTTGTCAAACCGCAAGGAATGGGAATAGGTGATGTCTTTCATACGCCAGACAAACCATTCTCCCAAAAATTGCCCGTGGATGTTGAAGATGACATTGTGGGTGAACCGGAAGAGCCTCCCTTGGGTGAGGAAACGCATGGGTCCATTGATGATGCCTTGACCCATGAGTTTCCACAAACTAAAGACACGGAGCTAGATACGAGCACCGAGGCCAATGTCAAGGATTCCTCCCTTGAGCTTTCCGTGCCAAATTTAGGTCCGCAGGGGGGTGCTAATGTACGGTCAGTACAACATAAGCAACAGCAGCCAAAGGCGCAGCAGCAGCGTGGAAGGCTGTTGGGTAGGAAGGTACGCATGAGGAATGTCATGATCCGAGTCCGGACAATGCTGATCCGGGCCATAAAGATGAAAACCGGGCTGAAACCCAAGAAGAAGAAGGACCGGTCATGGGGATGCTTCCCAAGAACCGGGATCGGAACTAAAATCTTCAAGGGCCCGAGTCATCCATCTTCACAGCAACAACTCGTTGTTGTGCAAGCAAAGACATTCAGGTACTTTGGACCGAGGGCCGTGAAAACACCGCTGGGGGAATGTTTCCCAAGAACTGGAATTAGAACTAGAATTTTCGAGGGTCCGAGTCTTCTATCGTGGCTTACGATCCTTGGGGACAAGGATCATCCGTTCGACCCGGGGAAAGAGGTAAAGGATATGGGTGACAACGGGGAGACAACGGGACAGACAATCAAAAGGGGGCCGGGAGCCAAAGGTCGCACCGTCATCGCATCCTTTAGGACAAGGATGAACTTAAAGGGGCGGGAATGTCACAGGAACGATATTCCAACGTCCGTGACAGTGTCAGGACCGTGCCCAGGTCGCTGCGGGTGTCGGGCCAGTTCGTTGTCATGGCCTTGTCTTAGTCGCTGCCCAGGGACTGTGCCAACCATGTCAAGACATTGCCCAGTTCGCTGTGAGTACCGTGCCCTAGCCTTGTCGTGGTCGCTACCTCAGTCCGTACCTCACCTTGTCAAGGCCCGTCCAGTGCGCAGCCCAGGCCCAGCCTCAGCTTGTCACGGCAATGCCCAGCGTCTGCCCAGGCCGTGTCCAGGGCCGTTCCAGGGCCCGACCCTGTGCCGCACTCCAGGCGATCATCGCCCAGGCAGGCCCGCGTCCTCCAGCCAGTGTCTTGCACCCTACCGCACCGGAACAGTGCCAGTCCTAGCCGTTGGGGGCCGCGCCCTGCCCTAACCGTTTGAAAAAGATTCTCTTTTGCTTAATTTCAAGATTAATTGTTGTAATAGATGTTTTTAGATATTTTAGGATATTTTTCAAATTTATTCCATATTTTTAGTATTTTGTAATATTTTTATAAATAGGGAGTTAGAGTTCATTTTGTAATCACTCAATTAAATCAATGATATGAATTCTCTTACTTTCCCATCTTTACTCTCTATTTCTCATCACCTAAATTCTATTTCTCTCTCTCATCTCAACTCTATTTCTTATTCTCTCCCTCATCTTAACCTCTATTGTCTCTTACGGGCCTAAGCCCTAGATTTGGGCCATCACAACCTTGAGGGTTGTGACACATGATGGACCCTCAACCCAACGCTAGGCTATGTTCAATGAGAGAGTTTCATCATCCGTGTGATTGCAAGCACTAGAAGTAAAATTCCATCCCAGATGTAGTGCTTGGTAACCTATGACAAAGCGAAAAGGAGGTTGAGCGTAAGCTCTTAATGGACCCGAGGAAATTACTGAATGATGTGTTGCAGAGACATGATTAATAGGGTCTACCTAAATGAGTGTGAAGTTTGGCCACTTCAAAGAGTGTTTTAATTACATTGGTTTGACTCTGTTACACTCATGGAAGGTATGGGACACAAGGCCTTAAATGTGTCAATCAAAGATGAGGTGTGTTATGGAGAGTAAGTCTTGTGTGTGGAGAAATGTGTGGTTAGTCAAATGGACTCATATGGTTCAATGGTTAGTCTACCATTACGCTCCAACTAATTGTAACATGTCTTCGCTAAATGAGGGTTCAATCGGAAGACACTCTCATTTATGCATAAAGACTTCCTTTAACTCTAGACGTTGTTTAAATTGTATGAGAATGGATATATTTTGAAAATTGTGGAGGAATGTTGATGTATTTTCAAAATAAAGCATTTCGTATGTTTACTTCTTGTATATTTTGGCTTAAATATGCAGAAACGCTTTCAGAGTGTTGTGTGTCGACACACAGATCCTGTGTGCCGCGCACAAACTTACAGAACCCAAGTTTTGGGTCTGTGTGTCGATAAACAGAGTAGTTATGGCGGTTATTTTTGGCGCGCTAGTTTTTAATTTTTTAAAATTAATTATTAATTTTGGAGGGATGGTCCCTTGGTTTTTAACATGTGTTATTACTAATTAAACATATGATTTTGATTATCAACATGTGCTTAATGTGTTCATGGATGTGTCTCTTCATAAGAGACACATTGTTCTCTATATAAAGACTCCTTTTTGTCATTTGCAGAACACAAAAAAATAAAGAATCCATTCTCTCTGTCTCTCTTAAAAAAGTCTCGGTCATCTTCCTTTCTCTACACTCTTACTCTCACTTTCTTGCTAGGTTACATTGTATCCCTTAGACTATTTTGATATCCAAAAAATAAGTCTTAAAAAAAAACGGTTTGCTACGTGCCTTGAAGCCAGTGATTGATATTGATACATGTTCTATTATTTCCCTAACAAAATTTGTATTTTCTCCAAATTGTTCTAACAAAAAATGGTATTCAAATCTGTTCAAGGTATTTTGTCTCACGTAAAATATTTGAAAATGAGTGAATCACTTTATATACCCTCCTTTCCCTTGACTTGTTAAAGCTTGAGTTGAAGTGGGCCTGGCACACACCCCGCCCCATCCAGCCTCGTTGGGTCTATCAGTATGTCCTGATGTTGCATGGACTTCATCACCAGGTGTTGCAGCCATCCCTAATCCAAAGCTAGTCCACATTGGCGCCATTATCGGCTTGGATTAGCCGTGTCGTTTAATAACCCAGACTATCGGATTGAGCAATATGGATGGAGATGCAGTGGGCAATTTGTGCAACTGTTATTAGAAGCTAGAGTATGTTTTGAAGAAGTTTCAGACATAATAAAACAAGAAAATCAAAAGATGAAAGCTAATACGAAAGAAGAATCAAGCGCTAGAATAACAAAGAGTATTCGAAGAAGGGGAGGAATAGTAAAAAGACACCCCTCGGAATTTTAACACCCTCTCGAGTCCCCTGTAGTCCTCGGCTCTAAAGTCGGCTTTGTGTCCACTGTAAAGTTCAAATTTTACCAAAGGGAGCATTTGTCTACCCAGAAAAACTTAAGAGTCAGTAATGACATAATTTAGATTCATGAACCAAATTCCAATCAAGTGAGAAAACATTGGCTTACCTAGTGAACTTGAGGAACTGGAATGGCGCTATTTGAATTAATGAAGTGTGAACATGTCACATAGAAAACTAATCCTTGGGTATAACCATTTTTAGGAGGTGACCAAGATATTAGCAAAATGATTACAACTCAAGCACGAGGTGGTTGCCAAGAGTGTTGTGGGAAAGGTAACCTTTGACTCGAAATAGTTAACAAAAGCTTTGGACGAAAACGTGGGCCTCCATGATTCTTGTGGAGAAATGGGCAGATATGCAAGAATATGTCTTTTTTTTTTTTATCTCAACACGTGTTTTATGAGCCAAATTTTAGCACGGGAAAATTACAAAAGTTCTAGGCCCATTACAAAGGGTACAATGTTCAAAAGAAACAATAAAGGGTACAATTGGCACCAACCAAGGAGAAACAGTTAAAATTCGTGGGCTACGAACATGGGATCCTGACATTTGGCAAAAGGTCCCAACATTAATACAAAGTTCTTTAGTTTTTCAAACATCACACTTATGCTTTTCGTTTTCTCTTTTATTAGGACTAGGCATACTTGTAATTACATTTGCTTCGGCAAATACAACTGGTTCTCAGAAACGGTAGTTAAGAAGTTAATAGTTAAGAAGTTAATCCCCTCTACCACGGTTTATATTCCATCTCCTTTGGCGAAGTAAGTTAGCGCCATTAGTCTAAGGCTTTAAAGGTCAGGCCTTGAGCTTGATAGCATTGGTATTAAGTTGGAGTTACGGTTTGGTGAACCAAATGAATTAAGGTTCAAGCTGTTGTTTTGGGGCTTTGACAGCCAAGCCTTGAGCTTGGTAGCATAAATCGTAAACTAGTAATCAAAACGGTTTACGCCATCCAAATCTTGTCAACTTTTAAGCATCGAGATAAAGTGCCTATGGGATTTTCTTTGTGACACCAACTACCGCTTCAGTTGGGTCTACATCTTTTATTTCTCTTGCGACACATATATATACCCAAAAAAAATATAAAACTATATGAAGGTCTCCTTAGTTGGAGCATTGAATAAATCCACGTAAAAATTACAAATCGAAGTCAGATTCACCAAAAATATCAACACTCATAAGAAGTGATTGTGATGTTGACCGAGTTGTGAGCTCGGAGGGAAACTCGCCAAGGCACTTTACGAGTACAACATTTGGCAAGTATAGAGAGTTGGCAAGTCCAAAAACATCAAGCAATAGGAATCCTTCCTTTCAAAAAGCTAGATTTTATATTGCTTTTAGTTTTGTCGTTGATTTTTTGCACATTCTTGTTGTTTCTTTCTAAGAGATAAAGTTTTAGCTAAAGTAAGATTGTCTTTAAGTTTTTTTCTTGTTGTTTAGACCTATTACATCAACTAGGAGTAGAGCTGCAGAACAAGTAGGACTCCGGCTTAATAAATAGCTAGATGAGTTGCGTTTTCCTCATTTGTGAATTAATTGAGCATTAATTTCTCTCTCTTGTATTTTCTTCCTTGAGTTCTAAATTGAATTTTCCCCTTATTCTTCTTAGTTTTAACAAATTGAATATAAGAAAGATTATAGATTCCTTTCTTCCCCCTTTAGTCTAAAGAAGCCAATTGTATGAAATTAATTGAGGTCAATCAGGTACAATTCAAACTTGACTTATTTCTAAGATGTGATAAGCCCATAAACAAGTTTATTTTCTTAAATTCGCGGTAACCAAACACAAAACACAAAAACAAACAAAACAAAAGATTCTCTCTCCTCTCTCCTCAAATGGTCATCTCCCGAACTTGAAGAGCCGCGAGTGGCGGCGCGTGCTAGAATGGGGCTGTTTTGGATCAAGCAGATTGCAAGATTATGGTGGCAAATACAAACAAACATGTGGAGGATTGGCTTACCAGGTCAATTATTGCTAAATCTTTCGAAGAGGATACTCTTGATAGTATCCTTACATATATCACAAAGAATAACCTTCTGAGTTTGGTCCCTAGAGGGTAAAGCCTAAGCACTTTTATTTTGATGTGTGACTCAATTGAAACCTTGGAGTCATATCTCGGGCCTTGGAAACAAATGTTGCTCCGTAAATTCAAGTTTGTGGCTAGATACTTAGGTCAGATTCTAGGTTCAGTGGGTAGAAGAGTATGGATTGAAATGCATGGATTGCCAATTCAATGTTGGTCAAAGGAATGCTTCATAGATTTTGCCAACATATGGGGCAAATTATCCGGATTGACTCCACAACGTCTTCGATGAGGTGTGCTGATGTTGCTTGGGTACTTACTGAACCATGCGCCCTATCACTAATTTATCAAATGGTCCAAGTAGTCCTCTCTCTCTCTCTCTCTCTGAGTGGAGGTTTCTAGGGATCTTTTCCCTGTTTGTTTTCTCCATTCCCGCTGCTCTCTCTCCCCTCACTCCCACCATTTCTATGCTCGAATCTTCCAATTTTTAGGTCAAACTTATCTCTGCTTCCAAGTTGTGGCTCAAATTCCCTTTGGGAGTTAAGGTACTATGCCCTAATTTCTTCTCATTGTTATCAGCATAGCTTTTTAGTATTTTAAATACTTGTTTCTGTTACGATTATACCAACTTGAGGGATGCGACATAATCAATCCCGCTACGTCAACCAAGTGCCACGTCATCAAGGGCCTAGAACCTTCCATTAGCTATCATAAATAAGGGGTGTTGAGAGTTAATTAGGTATGTTGAAGTGTTATGTGTGTGTTCTTCTTCTCCCCCTAATTCTCTCTATGTTCTCTCCCTCTTTCTAAACCCTAATTCTAGATTATCTCCTCCCTTTCTTTTGTAATCCTCCTTTAATGGAGCAATACTATCAATAAACTTGTGCTATGAGCTTGGATTTCTATTGTTATTGAGCTCGATTATATTAGGTTTGTATCAATTTATTGAGCTCGATTATATTAGGTTTGTATCAATGGTATCAGAGCAAGACGGTCCTCGGCCCTAATTATCCCGGTCATCTTCATCAGCATCGACAGCACCAGACCACCGCCACCATCTACATCGATCGTCATCATCAACATCTAGCTCACCTCCATCGTCATCGTCATCTCCGATCAGCACCATCTTCATCGGTTTGGGTATCTTCACCATCATAATCATGACCATCATCATCCATCATCACCTACATCATTTTCAACATCGTCATCAGCATTCTCTCCCAAAAGCATCATCCCCTCCTACCCCTCACTGTAAAACAGAACAGTAACCAAAAAAAAAAAAAAAAACCCATCATCATCAACCCACAAACCCAAGCCGTCAACACCACCGCTGGCTGGGCTCTGCAATTCCGACCACCGATCATCATCATCAGCACCATTTCCACCATCGAGCTTTATCATCACCAGCAGCAACAGAACTTCAACTCCAAAACCCCAATATGGCAACCGATCCTGATCCTGGTCATTTCCACCCCCGATCGTTCCCGTCACCAATTCCCGAGCATCACTTCTGTTTGATCTAATCATTATTAGCAGCTGGTAGAATCAGAGGGGTCAGATCAAGTGATAGTAGCTCTTTTATCAGACCCGCGCACAAGGTGTTCGACAAAATGCCTGAACGAATTACTTGAGGTAAATACTGAACTCCGACCCGATTTACTTAAATGGAGTCTTCTAAATTCAGTGGTATTGGAATGGAACAGTGGTTACATCATAGTGAGAGGTATTTGGGTAGTCCGAACTACTTCCTCACGGAGCTCATGCTTCTTCATCAAACGGGAAGTGTTAGCGAGTACTTGAGTTGATTTGAGTCTTTGAACAGGTGTTGGTTGACAGAAGAGCAAAACATTAAACTGATGATAGGCGGCTTAAGGAAAAAGGTAGCTGAAAGGGTTCTCTGGTTTAGGCCCCAAACACTCTATGACGCCAAGAGACTAGCCAAGCTGGAAGAGAGCAACCTCACCTATCTTGAGAAGTTAGCCGCAAAGGGCTCCCCGAGTACGGCACCGGCACTGTCCACGCCAAGCCCTTTGGGTACCGCCAATCTCTCGTCCGCGACTTTGCTGAGCACGGCACCAATCATGCTCACACCAAGTATCTCTTCCGCCAACCCTCTACCCCAGTCTAGTCCGCGTCCTGAAGACACACCCATAGAGCCGCTATGTGTGTTGCTCGTCAAGCTCGAAGATCCTGCGCCTCCTTCTTCGTCAACATCAGACATAACTCTGGGCCAGTTAAGCGTGCTGGCTACCGAACAAGGGAACACCTCTCCTTCGCCACCAGCTTCAGATCCGAGCCCTGAATCCATTCCGGATACCGCCTATGCTCCAATTCTTGGCATCTCAGTGGATGACGCCAATCATCCTTCAGTGACGGTGAAAGATGGAGACAAGATTGTCTCTACAACTGCTCCACTTTCCGCCAGCTCCGTGACTCCAGTCTTGGTTCCTCATTTGTTCGCCACAATCAGCTCGGAACCACCGCTCGAGTCAGATCTTTCAGTGCTCCACAGCTGTTCTGGCAATTCGATGATGTTATCACTAGCTCTGCCAAGCCTTCAATCTCTCGCCTCCTCCTTGACTGCTAAGATTACTTCACCAACGACAACAACTGGGATACCCTCAAGGTTAATGTCTCGCTGAAGTTCCAAAGGATAGTGTTTGACCCGAGAGGATCATCCACATTCCAGAGCCGGCTCGTCGTCCATGACCCTGGGGCGAGGGTCTTGGAGGGAAAATTATCGATACAAGCCAAAGTGGGATTTGGCGCACAGAAGGATACGAACCCACTTAGTCCGTGCATCGCCTAGGCGGCTCCCTTGTTGCTGATCCTCGAGGACAAGGATCTTTTCGAGGGGGCGATATTGATACGATTATACCAACTTGAGGGATGCGACGTCATCAATCCCGCCGCATCACCCAAGTGCTATGTCATCAAGGGCCTAGAACCTTCCATTAGCTATTATAAATAAGGGGTGTTGAGAGTTAATTAGGCATGTTGTAGTGTTATGTGTGTGTTCTTCTTCTCCCCCTAATTCTCTCTATGTTCTCTCCCTCTTTCTAAACCCTAATTCTAGATTATCTCCTTCCTTTCTCTTGTAATCCTCCTTTAATGGAGCAATATTATCAATAAACTTGTGCTATGAGCTTGGATTTCTATTGTTATTGAGCTCGATTATATTAGGTTTGTATCAATTTATTGAGCTCGATTATATTAGGTTTGTATCAATGGTATCAGAGCAAGACGGTCCTCGGCCCTAATTATCCCGGTCATCTTCATCAGCATCGACAGCAACAGACCACCGCCACCATCTACATCGATCGTCATCATCAACATCTAGCTCACCTCCATCGTCATCGTCATCTCCGATCAGCACCATCTTCATCGGTTTGGGTATCTTCACCATCATAATCATGACCATCATCACCCATCATCACCTACATCATTTTCACCATCGTCATCAGCATTCTCTCCCAAAAGCATCATCCCCTCCTACCCCTCACTGTAAAACAGAACAGTAACCCCAAAAAAAAAAAAAAACCCATCATCATCAACCCACAAACCCAAGCCGTCAACACCACCGCTGGCTGGGCTCTGCAATTCCGTCCACCGATCATCATCATCAGCACCATTTCCACCATCGAGCTTCATCATCACCAGCAGCAACAGAACTTCAACTCCAAAACCCCAATATGGCAACCGATCCTGATCCTGGTCATTTCCACCCCAGATCGTTCCCGTCACCAATTCCCGAGCATCACTTCTGTTTGATCTAATCATTATTAGCAGCTGGTAGCGTCAGGGGTCAGATCAAGTGATAGTAGCTGTTTTATCAGACCCGCGCACAAGGTGTTCGACAAAATGCCTGAACGAATTACTTGAGGTAAATACCGAACTCCGACCCGATTTACTTAAATGGAGTCTTCTAAATTCAGTGGTATTGGAATGGAACAGTGGTTACATCATAGTGAGAGGTATTTGGGTATTCCGAACTACTTCCTCACGGAGCTCATGCTTCTTCGTCAAACGGGAAGTGTGAGCGAGTACTTGAGTTGATTTGAGTCTTTGAACAAATGTTGGTTGACAGAAGAGCAAAATGTTAAACTGATGATAGGTGGCTTAAGGAAAAAGGTAGCTGAAAGGGTTCTCTGGTTTAGGCCCCAAACACTCTATGACGCCAAGAGACTAGCCAAGCTGGAAGAGAGCAACCTCACCTATCTTGAGAAGTTAGCCGCAAAGGGCTCCCCGAGTACGGCATCGGCACTGTCCACGCCAAGCCCTTTGGGTACCGCCAATCTCTCGTCCGCGGCTTTGCTGAGCACGACACCAATCATGCTCACGCCAAG
Organism: Simmondsia chinensis; assembly: GCA_018398585.1. NCBI lineage: Eukaryota > Viridiplantae > Streptophyta > Magnoliopsida > Caryophyllales > Simmondsiaceae > Simmondsia > Simmondsia chinensis. The sequence goes on from JAGTTD010000018.1 coordinate 21,781,053, forward strand.
GATCTCTTCCGCCAACCCTCTACCCCAGTCTAGTCCGCGTCCTGAAGACACACCCATAGAGCCGCTATGTGTGTTGCTCGTCAAGCTCGAAGATCCTGCGCCTCCTTCTTCGTCAACATCAGACATAACTCTGGGCCAGTTAAGCGTGCCGGCTACCGAACAAGGGAACACCTCTCCTTCGCCACCAGCTTCAGATCCGAGCCTTGAATCCATTCCGGATACCGCCTATGCTCCAATTCTTGGCATCTCAGTGGATGACGCCAATCATCCTTCAGTGACGGTGAAAGATGGAGACAAGATTGTCTCTACAACTGCTCCACTTTCCGCCAGCTCCGTGACTCCAGTCTAGGTTCCTCATTTGTTCGCCACAATCAGCTCGGAACCACCGCTCGAGTCAGATCTTTTAGTGCTCCCACAGCTGTTCTGGCAATTCGATGATGTTATCACTAGCTCTGCCAAGCCTTCAATCTCTCGCCTCCTCCTTGACTGCTAAGATTACTTCACCAACGACAACAACTGGGATACCCTCAAGGTTAATGTCTCGCTGAAGTTCCAAAGGGTAGTGTTTGACCCGAGAGGATCATCCACATTCCAGAGCCGGCTTGTCGTCCATGACCCTGGGGCGAGGGTCTTGGAGGGAAAATTATCGATACAAGCCAAAGTGGGATTTGGCGCACAGAAGGATGCGAACCCACTTAGTCCGTGCATCGCCTAGGCGGCTCCCTTGTTGCTGATCCTCGAGGACAAGGATCTTTTCGAGGGGGCGATATTGATACGATTCTACCAACTTGAGGGATGCGACGTCATCAATCCCGCCGCATCACCCAAGTGCTACGTCACCAAGGGCCTAGAACCTTCCATTAGCTATTATAAATAAGGGGTGTTGAGAGTTAATTAGGCATGTTGAAGTGTTATGTGTGTGTTCTTCTTCTCCCCCTAATTCTCTCTATGTTCTCTCCCTCTTTCTAAACCCTAATTCTAGATTATCTCCGCCCTTTCTCTTATAATCCTCCTTTAATGGAGCAATACTATCAACAAACATATGCTATGAGCTTGTATTTCTATTGTTATTGAGCTCGATTATATTAGGTTTGTATCACTTTCTCCCTGGGGGCTTGTGTCAGTGGTCCATGATTATAATTTGCTGGAATTGTCAAGGATTGGGGCATTTTTTGACAATACTCTCCCTTCGGAAGTTAATCCGAAATTACGAAACCTTAGTTGTTTTTTTGTCTAAAACGAAAAAAAAGGAAGTTTATGTGGTGGGGATTTTTAAAAAAATTTAATTTTAAGAATGTGGTGGTTGTTAATCTTATGGGTTTATCTGGTGGACTGGCTTTGGGGTGGCGGATGAAGTTAAAGTGGAGATTATTCGAAGTACGAATAGATTCATTGAGGCTTGGATTGAGTTGTTTCAACCTGTGAGGAAATGGCATCATGTTTTTATTTACGGTGAACCTGTAGCGTGTTGCAGGGGAGAATTTTGGGACAATTTTTGCACATATTTTGAAAGGGTGCGGGAGCCTTTTGCCGTCTCTGGTGATTTTAATGCTATTTCAACGCTTACCGACAAAGAATTTGAAACCTTTGTTTCAAACTCCCAACTTGAAACTCTTAACAAAGTTTATGATGTATGTCAGTTGACTGAACTTGAGGCAAAGGGATGCAGATTTTCGTGGGCTTGTAAAAGGGGGTGGTGAAATTATTGTGAAGGAACGCATCGACAAAGTAGCTGTTAATTATGCTTGGCTTTCGACATTTGAACATGCTAAGGTAATTCTTAACCTAGCCATTGGATCAAACCACTCGCCTCTTATAATCCTGCTGAAGGGTTGGTTACAAAACGCAAGACAACATTCAAGTTTGAGACTAATTGGCTTCTTGAGGAGGATTGCAAGGACATCATTAAAGAAGGGTGGCACTTGGTTAATAGGCGATCAAGAATGTTTTTAACCGCCCAAAAACTTCGAAGATGTAGATATCTGCTTATTGATTGGTGAGCCGAAAAGAGAAGAAATAGGGATGAGATGATTCAGATGATCAATAGAGAACTCACAAAAATACAAAGCTACGATATCTCCCCATCTTATGTTGAGCGAGAGGTAGCCCTTAAAGCTAAATTACAGAAACTTTGGGAAGCTGAGGAAAGACACTGGCACCAAAGATCTCGTATAATTGGCTTAAATATGGGGATAAAAATTCCAACTACCCTTGCCGGAAGGAGAAGAACCTCAATTATGAGGTTGAAAGATGCGCTGGGGAATTAGGTTGAAGATGTTCATGGCATCCAGATGATGGTCACCAAACATTTCCAAGAACCTTTTGTAGAGAAAGCGGGTGTTGACTTTGAGGAGGCTGCTTGTGCAGTGCCTAGTTTGGTGACAACGCCTATGAAGGAATCGCGATGTGCTCCGGTTACCTCTGATGAAGTTTGTCACGCAGTGAAGCAACTTGGAAGCTTAAAAGCCCCAGGTCCGAATGGATTTCCAAGTATATTTTATTTAGAATTTTGGGAGATTATTGGGAATGACGTCAGTAGGGCTGTCAAGCTTTCTTTCATGATGGTTATATGCTTAAAAAATTTAATGAAACTGATATAATTCTTATACCTAAAGTCAACAGGTCCGAAGCTTTCTCGCAATAGAGACCAATTAGTTTGTGTAATTTTATATATAAGATCATAACGAAGATTCTCTCTAATCGGCTCAAACCCTTAATGCCAAACCTCATCTCCCCTTACCAGGGGGCCTTTGTAGAGGGTCGTCAAATTCAAGATAATACAATTGTTGCGCACGAGGCTTTTCATTTCATGAGGGCTAGAAAAAGGGAATCATTGCCTTAAAAGCGGACTTAGTCAAAACCTGTGACCAAGTCAACTGGTCTTTTCTTGAATTTGTTCTTGTTAAGTATGGTTTTCACCGATCATTTATTAATTGGACTATGCAATGCATATCCACTGTTTCGGTGAGTCCGGTCGTTAATGGGACTAGATTTCGAAGCTTCAGAACCGGTAGCGGCCTGAGGCAGGGGGACCCTTTGTCCCCATATTTGTTTATTTTTGTTATGAACGCTTTGTCAAGACTCATCATCGAGGCGGTTGCCCAAGGGCAGTGGGCATCATTCCACATTAATCGCCATACACCCCCTATTTCCCACTTATTTTTTTTGCCGATGATTGCGTTGTGTTTTTTGAAGCTTCTTCTCAGGTTTGTGCCACGGTTAAAAATGTTTTCCACCTCTTTTGCCGAGCTTCGGGTCAGGAGATCAATTTTACAAAATCTAAAGTTTTTTTCTCATCTAATGTGAATCCTAATGTAAAAATCAATTGTCTAAGTTTTTTTGGGGTGGAGTCCATGAATGAAGAGGAAAAATATTTAGGAATTCAACTGGTTTGGAGAAAATCTAAAAGTCAACTCTTTCAACCATTTTGGATCGTATTAGAATCCGGACTAGAAGTTGGTCTAATGTGTTGTTGTCACATGCTGGGAGGAAGGTTCTAATAAGTCCATTCTTTCTGCTATTCCTGTGTACATAATGCAATGTTTCAAGATTCTAAAATATTTTTGTGCTAAATTAATAGCCTTATAGCTAGTTTTTGGTGGAAGGGAGAGGCTGAGCATAATCAGGTTGTTCATTGGCCTAAATGGTGTAGCCTCTCTAAGCCAAAGAAAGAAGGTGGGTTGGGTTTTAGGGATTTTGAGGGGTTCAACATATCGTTACTGGGTAAACAAGCTTGGCGTTTGATACAGAACCCGGATGCTTGGTGGGTGAGGGCAGTGAAAGGAATTCATTTTCCTAATTCCTCCTTCCATCAAGCTTCGGTGGGACGCAACTTGGTGGTGGAGGAGCATCCTAGTAGGTAGAGACTTTATCGCTGATGACCTATGTTAGTTGATTGGCGATGGGAGGTCGATCAATATATGGAAGGACAGATGGGTTCCAAATCTGAATTCTCCCCCCCCCCCCCCCAACCTCACCATCAATTGAATTCTAACTGCCCGTAATTAGTCTCAAGTCGTATCAATCATAACTCTAGGAAATGGAATATTGAGAAGATGAAAGAGTGCTTCCCAAATGAGATTGCCCAGAAAATTATGTGCATCCCAATCACAGGTGGTATTAAGGACTCTTTGATCTGGAAAGGGTCTAAAGATGGTAATTACAATGTTAAACGAGGCTATACCTTATGGAAGCATAATTCCTCTTGGTCCCTTTCAGAAGGGGAGACTTCCCACAATGTTGTGGACAAAAAAGCTATAGCCCGTGTTTAGAATGTACCTTGTCTACCTAAGGTCAAACTCTTCATTTGGAGAGTTGGTCACAATGCTCTTGCTACATGTGAAAAGTTGTATAAAAGGCGGTTAGCTGTTTCCCCAAGGTTGTCCTCGGTGTGAGAGAGAAATTGAGTCTATTGAGCATATTTTGTTTTTCTGTCCTCATGCACGCTTAAATTGGTTGACTTCGGGGTTGGGGTTTTTGGCAAACCCTATGGGTTTTCCGGTTTCTCTTGTATGGTGGGATTCTTTGTTTTCTAAGTGTAAGTTGGATATGGAAACTATTGCTAAATGTGCCTCTTTATGTTGGTGGTTATGGAAAAATAGATGCGCTGTTATCTTTAAGCGAGGTGGTCTAGGTCCTATGCAGGTTAGTAATAAAGCACTTCAGGAAGCAAATGAGGTTTTGGAGGTGTTATCTAAACCACCCCTTCAAATAGGGAGGCAAGACAAATGCAATGGGTCCCTCCTCTTGTGTCCTTCCTTAAACTGAATACTGATGCTTCATAGAGTGGGGTGTCCCGAGTAGCCTGTGCAGTGGTGGTTCGTGATTCAAATGGGAGTCCAGTTGGGGGGTGGTGTTTCTCTTGCCGTGCTTCCTCTCCTCTAGTTGTGGAGACCATTGCAATTCGTGGTGCTTGTTTCCTTGCCATAGCTTCTGGGTGGAAGAGGGTCATTATAGAATCAGGCTGCCTGGAAGCAATTCAAGCTATCAATGGTGATGTTAATCCTCCATGGCCTATCCGGATGGTGATTCAGGATTTAACATGGCTTAAAGTCTTTTTTAATTGTATTCTCTTCTGTTAGGTGCCTCGTAATTGTAATTATGTGGCCCACTTGATAGCTAGAGATCACTCTTGTAATGTTTGTAATCATAGATGGTGGTTAAACCCATCATCTAAATTGTATGACTCTTTATATAATGATATAGCCTAGCTTCTATTTTGTTGATCAAAAAAAAGGTCAAAGTATGGTTCAATGAGGGATTTCGCTTGATTTTTGTCAAAGAGGGTTATTCTGAATTGATCCGTAATTGCTCCCCTGAGGTAATCGCCCTCACCGCTACGACCAGGCTTTCCAGGGAGATGGAATCATCTCCTCAATATAATACTGTCACCTGCTTCACTCTGTAAACACGCCTTCTAGCTGGTTATCCGTGCATGAGCTCTCGTTGACTGGCTTGGGTGTGAGTCATGTATCCTTGGGTCCCATTCAAGCTTGGCCAGGGTTATCGTGAGTTGTAAGGACTGAGATATAGGCCAGTTTGACATTCGCGCTGGTGGTTAGTTGATCAGTAGATGGACCTGGGATCTTATATGCCCATGCTCGGGCGTTCTACTTACTTTTCTCCAATCAAATCTCTAATTATCAATCCAGGCAACTCATTCTCCTTTTGCCTTACCATGGAATGAGGTCGACTTGGACGACTTAGCCAGGCCCCACATCTATTCTTGCAAACCATGTCCAGGATGTCGCTAGTGATAATGATTCTGAATCCCCTTGGACCTAAGTATCTGCTGGGTTTTGAACCACCACTGGCATCGATGTCGCATGTCGTTGGGCCTAATGGGCAGGGAAGCAGAGAAGGAAGAGGGTGGTGGGCCATCAGGCTACTAGCTTTTTGTCGACAAAGAAAAGCCAAAGAGCTCAAAAAGATGAAACAACAAAAGAAGTGGGACTAGCAGGAATTCTTGAAGGATATGCCTCCCAGGAGTACTGCGAAGAAACTGGTCAAACCCTCTGAAAAACTGAAAATGTGGAAGTTGGCAAGGAAGGGTGACAATGCTAAAGATGCAAGTAAGCTTTCTGATACGAAACATAGGTGGGAGTTGGGGAAAATTCTTGGTTTGGCGTACGATCGTAAAGATTCAAATATAGTTGAGCTTTTTACGAGGTTGAAGTAGGGCTTTATTTTGACTTAATTCCCTATCAATCTCTCTCCAACTCTGATACAGTTTGTCATCTCTTCCTACACCGGGCCCATCTCACCCAATGTTGTTATAGCCTAATGCTTGTTTTTGCTCGTTTTCGCATGTTTGTTGTTTTTGCCTTGTTTTCCTGTGTTCTTGGGTATCTTTTATTTTTGTCTCCATTTCCTTTTATTTTTCAAGTTCATTAAGACCTCGCTTGTTTGGATTGTCTGGAAAAAAAAAAAAAAAAAAAATTTGCGTATTATACTTTTCCTCTTTAATGTTGGCATGTGTTCCACTTGTGGGAGGCTTTTAAGTTTGGCTGAGAAACGTCATCCACTTACATTTCCCATGTGGAAAAGTAGGATAGGGGCCCATTGTGTTTTTTAAATTATCGTCCTTTTTAGGGTCAGTTTTAACATTTTTAAGGCTACAAACAAATAATTTTCATATATTAATATTTTTTTTAATAATATAATATTAATATGATAAATTATAAAATTTAATTATAAAATTTATTGATATTAACAACTGAGACTTTAATATTAAAAAAATTCACACAATTAAGCATAATAAAAGCGTAAAATCAATAAAACAACAAAAAATAACATGCCAAATTTTAAAGTGAAAATCCTCTCGTAACTGGAGGAAAAAAAACTGCGAGAGGATTTAAGGATTACAATATCTAATTATAACCCTCAACTCCATACAATCATCATTAGTGTGACTATTACACGGTAAGTCACCAACCCCGAACAAGTGTAACTGCTGCTCGACGAGTCACCAACCTTCCTCAATGTAGCTTCTGCACGGCAAGCCACCAACCTTCCCACAACGTAACTACTGTACAGCGAGTTACCAACCCTCTCATCAATGTAGCTTTTACACAGCAAGCCACCAATCTTTTCACAACATAGCTTTGGATAGAGTAGGTTACAAACTTTCGACAATACCTCTCAACATCAATCCTGCACTCTCCCCCTGCCCTCCGGGGCAGCCCTTTACAAACCTCTTAATTCCTCACATCTTTTCTTACTTTTCTTTAAATGTCTCAAACCTCAACCATAACCCCTATTTATAATTTAGTTATCCAATCATAATTACAATCAGATTAGGTAACTAAATCATATGAAATATTCTCTTAAATCATATCTAAATCAAATCAAATCAATATTAATTTTGAGATAAATAATATCCTAACATTTGAAAATTGCAATCTCTAGAATATAAGACCCCTAAGATTTGGGGCTGGAATCGTTGTTTGAATTCTTTGGGCTACATCTTTCCAGGGCTAGTCCTGATATTTTTTAGGCTTCAAGCAAAAATTTTAAATGAGATCCTTCATATATAACAAATTATAAATTAAAATTCCGATCACAAAATTTAGTAATATTATTAACTAATATTTTAAAAATTACAACTCTTAAAATTCAAGAGCCCTTTAAATTCGAGGGCTCTAAACAATTACTTCAATTATTTGGGGTTATTGTTCAACCCTGCTTCTGGTCCTGATCCCTTTTCAAAAGTAATCAAATAATGTGTTGGAATGATGAGTTTATTTTAATATTTTCAATTAGGTAAAGGAAAGAAAAGTTACAAAAAAATATTAAAAAATTAAAAAAGTTCAATTGGTAATTGCTTTACACTCTATCCATCAAGTGAAAAAAGATTTGAAAACAATATCTCATCTAACACTAGCTACAACCTGAGGCATCTATTAATATTAGATATCTTGTTGAGGACTACGCGTGCAAGTTTATATAGTAGAATCTCATATAAAAATAATAAAAATAAAGAGATCAATTTATAAAACTAGTGGTTACTGGCTTCGGCAATGTCTTGGGGTATGCCCCTCATACTCATGTACGATTTTTTTTGATATATACAACTGATTTATCAAAAAGAGAACTAGTGGTTACTTCGCCTGTAGTCAATTAGTTTTAGAATGAAAATCCATTTGGGCTTATAAATGAACCTTATGTGTATCAACTCCGTGGGTCGAACTTAAGACCTAGTGGAATTTAACACATCAATTGCCAATTGATATTAGATAGAAGGAACGGTTCAATGGCTTTCCTTTTGGATTAAACTTAAGCAAGGTTGAATAAAAGGAAAAAAGTGCTAGGAAAAAAAAAAAAAAAAAAGCACCCAGACAAGCACAAACGCAAAATGAACAAAAATATCAAAAAAATTAGCACAAATAATTACTTTGTCATAATAAAAAAAATTGTTGTAATCATGTTTGTCTTGTTAAAGACACAAAATTTAGTAATTTTAAAATTTTATCCTACCCTAAACATGATTTTGGGTCGGGCTTGATGTCACCTTAAATCGACCTGACTCATTTTATAGAGTTCAATATGGGTGTTCTTTAGTTGCGACAATTTTATCATAAGTGGATACGGTTAGATAAATATCTAATAAATTCGGATTCAATTGCCACCGTTAAGTGCATGGCTTGACCTGGCTCACTTCATAGAGTTCAATATGTGGTCAATGCAGCCCTTTGGGGTGGCCTAACGTTATCATTGCGTCAGATTTTAAGGAATTGGTCGACTCAATGCATAGAAAAGATGACGATATGAATTGTTGAGTTGAGGTGAGTAGCAATGATCTTTCTTAGGTCTTGGCTAATTTTGCGACTTGTTTGTTTTCTTAGGTTCCACGGGAGTGTAACCGTGTTGGTCGTTATGTTGCTAGGAACTAGAGGTGGCAATTAGGCTATTTGGGTCGATTTTGGGTTGGGTGTACAATTTAGGTTATTTCAAGTTTATAATAAACTCGGTTAGGGTTGGATTCATGTTGACCATTTAGGCTCGGGTCACTTTCTATTTTGACATGTACTCGGGGGGGTTGACTTAAGTTATTTCAAGTTCAGATCATCACTTTTTCAGGTTATCTTAAGTCAAGTTGTACGAGTTTCGGGTCATCATAACTCTACTATTTGATGTTTTGATGGCATGAATTATATGAAAGTGTAAATTATATTTCAAATCCTTGATATTTTTCCTACATATTTATTGTATTGCAAACATGATTTTTTTAACGATCTCTCATACTCTTGACAAGTAACATCCATCACCACTTTTAATGAGCTTGGATTAATTCAGGTTAGATTTGAGTTCAAGTCATTTTCGGTTCAAGTCAATGGTGGCTCCAGTCGAGTAGAGTCAAATTGATTATCAAATTATTTCGGTCAAGTACAAAATAAGTTAAGTTAGTTTCAGGTCAGATCATTTCAACTTCAAGTATAGTTATTTAAACCAATTTTCGGTTTGGTTCTATCAATTTACGGGTTTCCGATGTTTGTTTTTTGGGTCAGATTGAATTTGTCGCCTCTAATCTAAATATAATTATAGATGGTGGCTAGATTTCCTTGTGGATGTAACATCTCACCTTGAGTGGGGCCAGTCATTTTCTTTGTAGTGTTCCTTTTGCTTGCGTTCAGACATTTTAAAGTATCAAAAAACCAAAAGTGTAATTAATATTGCAGATTATAGGCAACTAACATATATTCGCGTTTTTGACGCAAATTACAAAATTATCGGGGAAAAAAAAAGGCAACTAAAACTCCGTCATTTCATTGTGTTTCCATCTTTAAAACCTTCAATATTCATCTTGCAATAACATATATAAGAGAGCTTTAATAGATCCTATAGTTAGGTTGATCGAGCCCAATTAGAGATTTAGGTTCAAGTTATGAACCTTGACCTTAAACTATCGAGTTCAAATCGACCCGTTGACTGACAAGCGATAATAGTCTTAATATTTTTCTTTTTATATTTTGAAGTTCTGTAGTATTATAATAATAAACAACTAAAACCAGTAACAATTATTAACATTTAAAAATCATATTGGTTCACGGTGACTCACTGCAAATTTCAGATCCAGATCTGATCATCTCCAAAGTCCCCTCAACTCTAACCCCAGTATTTCAAGTTAGATTTAGGATAATTTTATTGCTCGACAACTTATTAATACCTGAATAACTTTATAGTATAACTATTTTTCACTAGAGTCATAATGACACAGTTAATAACAATCACTTTACAATAATTCCTGCCTATGAAATTGACCAAACATAATAGTAAAATCTGGCGCAACAGGAGGCACTGAATTGTCGGATAAGAGTGTAGTACCTGCTACAATCCTACAGTAAAGCTCCTATTGATCACATTGGAAATGGTAAGAAGATAACGAAAACCAGAAATTTCAGTAAAACATGTCCAACAAAACACAATTCGATTGGTCCAACAATAATCTGATGCAAAACCAAAACTAGTTTAACTAAAACAAAACACTTGAAATAATGTTCTTAAGAGCTGCTTAAGTAAGAATCTGAAACCACTAGGACAACATAATTGCCCAACAAAAACCAAAATGCATAGAAACCCCCACATCAGATCTTGATGTCAGAAGGCAGAGGGACTAGCTTAGTCGACCTCCTCGATCTTGGGCCCAGCAGCGCTACCACCAGCAGAGGGAGCGTCATCATCCATAGCAGCACCACCCATGTCACCGCCAGCGCCCTGGTACATCTTGGCAATGATTGGGTTGCAAATGCTCTCGAGCTCCTTCATCTTGTCCTCAAACTCGTCTGCCTCTGCAAGCTGGTTCCCATCTAGCCACTGGATGGCCTCATCAATGGCATCCTCGATCTTCTTCTTGTCAGCTGGTGCTAACTTGCCCCCGATCTTCTCATCCTTGATGGTGTTTCTCATGTTGTAAGCATAGTTCTCCAGCGCATTCTTTGCCTCGACCTTCTTCTTGTGCTCCTCGTCCTCAGATTTGTACTTTTCTGCCTCTTGCACCATCTTCTCAATCTCCTCCTTGGAGAGCCTTCCCTTGTCGTTGGTGATGGTGATCTTGTTCTTCTGGCCAGTGGTCTTGTCTTCCGCAGACACATTTAAGATACCATTGGCATCGATGTCAAAGCAGACTGTGATCTGAGGAACACCTCTCGGAGCAGGGGGGATGCCAGAGAGCTCAAATTTACCAAGCAAGTTGTTGTCGCGGGTTCTTGCTCTCTCTCCTTCGTATACCTGGATGAGGACACCAGGTTGGTTGTCGGAGTAGGTGGAGAAAACCTGCTCCTTCTTGGTGGGGATCGTGGTGTTTCTTGGAATCAGGACAGTCATGACACCACCAGCAGTTTCAAGACCCTGAGACAGAGGGGTGACATCCAAAAGCAGGAGGTCTTGGACTTTCTCGTTGCCTTCACCGCTCAAGATAGCAGCTTGTACGGCAGCACCATAAGCAACAGCTTCATCAGGGTTGATGCTCTTGCAGAGCTCCTTGCCGTTGAAGAAGTCCTGCAAAAGTTGCTGCACCTTGGGAATTCTGGTGGAGCCACCAACAAGAACAACGTCATGGACAGTGCTCTTGTCCATCTTTGCATCCCTCAAACACTTCTCCACTGGCTCCATACACTTCCTGAAGAGGTCCATGTTGAGCTCCTCAAAACGGGCACGGGTGATGGGGGAGTAGAAGTCGACACCCTCGTACAAAGAGTCAATCTCGATGGTGGTCTGGGCAGTGGACGAGAGTGTCCTCTTTGCCCTCTCACACGCTGTCCTCAACCTCCTGAGAGCTCGCGGGTTGCCACTGATGTCCTTCTTGTGCTTCCTCTTGAACTCCTGGACAAAGTGGTTCACCATTCTGTTGTCAAAGTCCTCACCACCAAGATGAGTGTCTCCAGCAGTGGCCTTCACCTCGAAGATACCCTCTTCAATGGTAAGAAGAGAGACATCGAAGGTACCACCACCGAGATCAAAGATCAAGACGTTCTTTTCACCGACACTGGTGGCTTTCTTGTCAAGACCGTAAGCAATGGCAGCGGCGGTGGGCTCGTTGATGATACGCATAACATTAAGCCCAGCAATGACACCAGCGTCCTTGGTGGCTTGACGCTGAGAGTCATTGAAGTATGCAGGAACAGTGACCACGGCATTCTTGATCATGGTACCAAGGTAGGCCTCTGCGATCTCCCTCATCTTCATGAGAACCATGGAAGAGATCTCCTCAGCTGCAAATTGCTTCTCCTCTCCCTTGTAGGAGACCACAATCATGGGTTTGTCACCGGGTCCAGGGATGACCTTGAAAGGCCACAACTTCATGTCACTCTGAACTGAGGCATCACTAAATCTCCGACCGATCAACCTCTTTGCATCTGAATGTAGGAAAATGTTGAGATAATGAGATTTCAAATCAACAAGGAATAAACTAAAGAGTTGTAGCCAAAGCAACAAATATTTCAGTCAAAGACAATCATGTGACTTGTAGAGAAAATGGCCGCAAAAAAAACCCTAATAATAACAATTCTGCCATGATAATAACATTCCCAAAAAACTAAAGTCCAGCTATGATAATAATGACCTAACAAGCGCTAAGACATGACCACAGTTATCCATGGATCTATCTCATATTCTACTCACTTAATGAATATAGTCCATGCTTTTCACATAAAAAACACCACTCATTTAGGACAAAGAATTTGACTATTTATCACCTAGTTACTACAACGAGGAGAACTTTGAGGTTTAAATATTTTATCACTTAAATACCTTAAACTTTTAAAATTTTATTAATTATATAGCTCATTTTCAGAGATCGACCGATTTTTGTTGGAAAAAATGCTAAAATTAAACATAATTCCAACAACATATTAGTATTTTCATTAGAATTTTATGATTTTTTGCCAAAAAAATGTTAACATGTCACATAATTTCAACAGTATTAAGATAGTTTACATCAACAACAGGTGAATATTTCATAGTTGCTTCAGGGGTTTGGCCTATGCCCGCTTTTAATTCATCAATTATTCCATTATACATGTCACTAACAAAGATGAAGTGACGGAGGGCGATTCACAAATATGTTTTGGCAAGAACATTGGCCTCACTTATATATATTATCATAATCATGTATTACACAACATTTTATGAATACCAAAACCCAGATCTACTCCAGCTCAATTCATGTGGCTTCATTGATCAAATCACAGCATTTACTACTCAGAAAACGTTTCGCGTATACTAGTGTACCGAGATCAATAGATTACGTTTATTCATTAAATACGTAATGCCAGATTAAAAATTCCAACTTTATGCTAAGTCACATCCGAATAGCTTCATGTTCGATTCTTCATTTACATTAGTCAACTCTTACGCATTAAATTGTATGGTTGCTACACGTTGACAACCCCACAAAAACCCAAGATTATTAGCAGAAGACCATCAAAGTCAACACGAATGAACTAACATAACACGTGGGCTAACCCCAAAATCAAACCTTGTGAAGGAACCAACTATCCCAAAAGCTTAACTCAATGGGTGAAGACTTAGAAATGGTTCTATACACACAAACACTAATTGGGTTTGAAACATGAATAATGCATGGACCAGCCATTAACATTCAAAATAGAACAGTTAGAATTCAAATTCGTGAACCTTTAATCATCAAAATAATAATAGCATGTCAAAAAATTAACTATTCCAAAAACCTACAATGATGAAGGAAGATTTAGAAATGATTTTATACTCTACCAGATCCATCGAACCAAGTTTCAAAAGTTTAAGCTAATCAACAAATGCCAAGAATTATTTTATACTATAAAACCCCATATTAAAATGCTCCTAGGGAGCTAGGGTTTAAAGCATGAATATTACACAAGCCTAACTCATACCATATATTATATTACTATATTAAAAAGAGGACTGACCAAGGCTCTCACTATGTTAGAAATCAACTATCCCAAAAGTTTAAATTAACGAGTACAAATCTATCCTCATCGATCTAAATTTCATTTCCAGATCTAACCCTACCCATTCTAAACTACCAACCCAGATCTACACAAAAGCTTCCAGTATCAGATCTACATAACCAAGTGAAATCAAACAACAATGAACACGAATGAGCACTCAGATCTTACCAAAGACAGTGTTCGTGGGGTTCATCGCAACCTGATTCTTCGCCGCATCACCAATAAGCCTCTCCGTATCAGTGAAGGCAACATAAGATGGCGTCGTTCTGTTCCCTTGATCATTCGCAATGATCTCAACTCTATCATGCTGCCACACACCAACACAAGAGTACGTTGTACCCAGATCGATCCCAATCGCCGGCCCCTCTCCCTTACCCGCCATTGATTCTCTCTCCTTAAAAGCACAAAAAAATTAGGGTTTCCTAGAGAGAAAAAGAGAGAGAGAGAATGAGAGAAGGCAGCACAAAGGGAAATGGGGATTATATAGAAAATTATTAGGGTTTTTTTGGTTCTAGAATGTTCTTGGAGCGTTGTGGCCGTTGGATGAAGTGGGGTCCGATCGGACGATTGGTGTTGATTCCTGGAGATGGGGGGGATTTGCGGCCGTTGATCTATGGGTGATGACGGAGTCACGGCAAATCAAGTTAACGGAGATTAGTTTTCTGTATAAATTTTAAAAAATTGATAACGACGTTAGTTAACGGTGCCAGGGTGTAAAAGTGATGGTAGACCGAGAATACCGCGTGTGGTGGAGCTCAGTCAACTTGAGTAGGCGAGGAGCAAGATATTGACTTCTTTTCAAAAATATCTTACAAGGTTTGAAATGAAAATATGGATTACACACGTAATTTAGGTATTAATAAAATTAGCTAAATCTCGTAATCAAACTATACTCATTTCCTGAAGTTATAAATATAATTCAGCAGCTTAATACTGTAGAAGGTCTAGTAAAAATATACTCAAATGTAAAGTTATGGGTGTTTGATACCATAAATTCCGACGTAAATATTTTAATGTAAAAGTCCTGTCGTAGGTACCTCAAGTCTGCATATCCATTTTTGTCCATATAAGGGTCTCAAGACCTTTAGGGAGGTGGACTCTCTCCTTCCTTTTCAACCTTATGACTATGTTATTAGAGCAATTATCAAGGTTGATTTACTAATGTTAAGTTGGTTCTATATTGGTATTTTTTTTATTATATTAATTTGTTGATTCTTTATTATTGTGTTTATTTATTACCTGCTTAATTACTATTTTATAAGATTGGCATTGACTTGAGCATCGGAATGATCTCTCGTGGATCACTCGAGGGGTCTCTCTTATTATTTGTTTGTCTTGCAAGAAGTTTGTCTTGGAAGAAATATCAAGTCGGGCATGTAATTAGAGCTTGAGTTCATCTCATCCTAATAAACACACTCAAACATAACTCAAATATGATTAATAAGCACACTACCAAATTTATCGTAAACACCGAACTCTATAAATAGGGGCTTCATTGTAGAGGAAGAATGAGAATGAATTGTCTCTCCCTCTCCGTCAGCCTCCCTCTTCCTTTCCTTCTCTCGGCTTTCTCTCTATATGCCTCCTCCCTTCCCTTATCATATAGCTTTACCCGTGAATCTCTATATTATTGTACATATTATACCGAATTATATACTACTATCTTTGAGATTACTTGATGATTAATTTGTTGATTGAATTGTTGATTTCTATTGTATTAATTTGGTTCATAACAATTGATATTAAAGTGGTGGTCCTCAACATCATCAACGGAGGTCACAACAGATCCATTGATTTGGTCGAATTGGCCGAAATGCCTAATGCAAACACAGCTTAGATCCCCGAACTTTGGTTTTTTAGGATTTCTGACAGATCTCTCTCACTTAAGTATTCTCTCCCCCAGTCCTGCCTATACCTAAATGGTATGGGACGAATCGAATCATCCTGCTCTTTTTAACCATATTAGACTATGATTTGAGATCGACCCACGCTCGCTAACAACTATACTTTGTGGAAACAAATAGAACTAGTCATTTTGAAAATCGCCCTAATCCAATTTTTCTTGAATGAGACTTCCATTTATTCCAATTTTCAGTACATTGAATGTAAACCTCAGTATCAACATTACACTCATCGACATTGTGTGCTTGGTCTTTTGCCTCGTGGCGACCACTTGAGGCGGAACGTCAGTTGGCAGACGACGCGTGAACATGCACCGCTAGCAAAAGGGTTAGCACTTTGACCGATTTTGGAAGCAATTTACAAAGCTTTCATGGCAATTCTATTGGTATGGAAGGATGGAGTGGCTCCAATGAAAACGGGAAGTGAAAGTGCTAGGTAGATGACCGGCGAACACGCAGCCATGTTTGGTTGTCACCTTGCAAGTCACTCGCAAGGTTCATGTACCTTTCTCAACATACTATTCAATACGAAGAATAGTTTCCAGAACAAGACAAATAGTCTTACCAAATAAATAATTCAAACTTATGACCGACTTAACTTATTTCAGCGACATTTTACTCTTTCAATTTGAGTATATTTGTCAAGCAATCTCATTATCCACTTAAATCAACTAACGTTATGTCATAAAGGAAGACAGCTATCTCATGCCGCGCTCCAAAAAATAACCACAAATATGTGCAACTCGTAAAACTAAATTAGATAATAAATAATTAGAATAATTTTATTTACTAATAATACAATCAACAATTTGATTTTCTAGGCATTGTTCCGAATATTTTGCGTTGGTCACATGATTTAACATTGGAAGGACACTCGAGTATCAAAACCATTTATAAAGGAATCAAGTGCTTTTTTTATTGGAGAAAGATAAAAGAGGTAATCAAAATATATCTAAGGTAATGTGAAATCTGTTGATGCAACAAGTATGAGACTTATTCAACCTTGTAAAATCCTAGATTTCTCTCTAAATTTTAGATAGGTTTCAAGTTCTTCGATTTTTATATGCTTAATATCGAATTACGCTTTCGTTCTGCATCATATGGATTACACTTTTAAGCTATACGAGTCTCTCGATATACTTCTTAGTCATTGTGACCCCATTTTAATACTACATCATCCTTCCGGTACCTAACTAAATGTATCATTTTTCATATCATCCACAACATTATAGATAGCAAACAGCTTAATCAATGCTTAGGGACCTATCTTGATTGATGGTTGAGGAGAAGGATTAGTCTCACTGGTTGCCACTTGCCAACCGATGGTATAATACCACCTTTCATTCTGTTGCCAATATCACACCATAAGAGATCCTTTATGGACAACCATCGCCATTCCATTTTTCATATTTACCAAGATACTATTATTGGGGACACTTTTGATTGTAACATACGACCTTGAGAGAACTGTAACTCTCTTGAAACATAACCTCTATTGGCATAAAACTACAAGCAACAATAAACCAGCTATTACAAGAGGAGTGATAGGGAATTCCAGCCAGACGATTGGGTTTTTCTCAAACTACAACTCTATAACCAACATAATGGACCCATGCACCATTCATTTAGTAACTCCTCATTATTATGGGCTATTTAAAATCATTTATCACTTTGGTAAAGTGTATTATAAACTTTGAGCTTCCCCAGATGTACGTTCATTATACCTTTCATGTTTCCCTCCTTAAAAAGTGGTAGACAATGCCATCTCATATGACCCTTTTACCTGCTTCTGAGCCCCCAACACCTATGCTCCGCATTTTAATAGAATCAGCCAACCAAAGATGCAACATGGGAATTCTATTATGATCTTACTCGTCATTTTCTTGATTTGATCCTTGGAGATAAGATTCAAGTGGCCTGCTTCTCAGATTGGGGGTCCTCGGAAACAGCCTCTCTTCAGGGTAGCCCTGAAGGGGGAAGGCTGCGTACATCTACCCCCCCCCCCCCCCGACCCTCCTTAGGCAGGAGCCCTTGGAGGCACTGGGTTTGTTGTTACTGTAGATAAGATTCAAGCGGCCAAAGTATAAAGACACATGTACTTCAGGGATTAGAACGATGCACATTCCCAGAGGCAATAACGATCACCAGGAAGTGCATGCTAGAAATTAGCCGGCAGAATTAGTTGAAATAACTAAATGGGCATTCTAGAGTTTTGCCAAAACCAATTTGTCAGGAAGGCAATTTGAAACGCAGTCTCCTCTTACAACAATAACAACAGATCCAGTACCTCAAGGGCTCCCGCCTAAGCGGGGTCTGGGGGTGGATGTACGCAACCTTACCCCTTCAGGGTATAACCCTGCCGAGATGCTGTTTTCGAGGACCCCCAACCTTATAGGGTTGGGAACATGAGAACTTCCCACGAGGTCACCCATCTTAGTACACTCTCGCCTAAGTACGCTTAACTTCGGAGTTCTAATGGGATCCGGTGCATTAGTGCCTAGTAAATGATGGCTTATATAAATAATCTATATTCATTTTTGATGGCTTATATAAATAATCTATAGAAGAGCGAAGTGATGCAGCCGCCAAATACTCCTTAGCGGGTCATGATGAGCAGGACATTGAAGCCGAAAATAGGCGTGAAGAGGACGTCAAGGTTAGACAAGAAACGCAGGTCCGCGTCCATGATTGGCACATTGCTTGGCGGCCAGGCTAAACAAGAACGACGCCCGTTAAATTTGGCAATGTCTTGGCGTCATAAAGGATTGGCAGCACTAGGACACGGCTGAGCTCATACGCGAGATTCAGGGCGAGATCTACGAGATTTGAATCCGATTTAATTTTTAAATTTCTTTTTGTTTTTGTTTTGAACTGATTTTATATGATTTTATTGTGATCTGATTTGATTTTAAATTTTTATTTGATTTGAATTTTAAATTTGAATTTGAATTGTAATCCCTCCTCTATGGGTATAGGCTAGGTTTAGAAGGGGGGAGCCTATTTTGAGAATTTTAAGGTGTTCTTGTTTCTCATTTTCTGGGGTGTGAGAAACTAAGCCCTTATTTCTCATTTTCTCGGATGTGAGAAATCGAGCTCTTGTTTCTCCTTTTCTAGGGTTGTGAGAAAACGAGCCTATCTTTTTCCCTCTTTATTTTTATTATCAGTTCATAAAATTAAATGGAAGGCTGTTGAACCTTCCCATACCCCTATTTCCCCATTTTACGCGTTGCATCAGTTGGTATCAGAGCTCATAACGCTTTCTGGAATGGCCGGTGGGCGACCGAGGTATGTCGCAGTCGAAGGGGTTTTTGACCGTGATCGTCAACAACAAATCGAAAGGAGAGTAGAGGAATTAGAGGAGATATTCCTACGAATCAAGTGTTGCTTGATTCAACTCGAAGCAAATCACGATTTACACCGGGATCCCTACCCCAATGCCCATTAACACCGGTGGCTATCATTACCAACAGCGCCAACTTTGAAGAGCGAAGGTAAGAAACCGGCCTCCGGATTCAGACTCCAAAGTTTGAGGAAGAGAAAGCCGTCATAGTGGTGGAGATCAACCCGGGGGATCCCTTGGAGAATTCGAGAGTGAATTCTCTCCAACTGGGAAAGAATGATGCAGCTGCCAAATACTCCTTGGCGGGTCATGATGAGCAGGACATTGAAGCCGAAAATAGGCATGAAGAGGATGCCAAGGTTAGACGAGAAACGCAGGTCTGCATCCATGATTGGCGCATTGCTTAGCGGCCAGGCTAAAGAAGAACGACGCCCGTTGAATTTGGCAGTGTCTTAGCATAACGAAGGATTGGCAGCACCGAGACGCGACTGAGCTCATATGCGAGATTCAAGGCGAAATTTGCAGGATTTGAATCCGATTTAATTTTAAATTTCTTTCCGTTTTTGTTTTGATCTGATTTTATATGATTTTATTGTGATCTAATTTGATTTTAAATTTTTATTTGATTTGAAATTCAAATTTGAATTTAGAATTGTAACCCCTCCTTTAAATAAAAGGGTCTAGGCTAGGTTTAGAAGAAGGGAACTTATTTTGAGAATTTTAAAGTGTTCTTGTTTCTCCTTTTCTTGGATGTGAGAAATCGAGCCCTTATTTCTTCTTTTTTTGGGTTGTGAGAAAATGAGCCTATCATTTTCCCTCTTTATTTTTATTATCAGTTAATAAAATTAAAGAAAATGTCGTTGACCTTTTCTGTACCCCTATTTCCCCATTTCACGCGCCGCATCACGAAGTCTCTTCAAATTGATGCAATGGCAACAACCCTACCCTTGCTTAAAAGTGGCCCAGATTTGAAATTCATCAGCCCTTTCTCTAAATATAAAAGGTAATGCTATTGTAAGGTAGAGGTGTTACTATCTAGACAACTAGTTTTTTATGATTATTATTTACTGTAAGTGATGCTATGGTCTAACAAGAACACTTAGGTTGTATTTGGAATATGGAATTGGAGCCTGAAATTAGGCTGAGACAGGAATTGAGGTGTAGAATTCCAATTCTGTTATTTGATTCACCTATCGGAATTAGAATTATAATTCCACTGCACAATTCCATAGAGTTGAACTTTAACTGAAAATTATCATTTCTCAATTCCTTAGGGTGGGGGTAAGGAATTACAATTCCATATTAACTCCACTAACTTAAAACCCAAAATAGCTCCACTTGATTAACTCAAATACAAGATAACTCAAAATTTAAAGACTTTGATACAATCTAAAATTTAACTCAATCGCAAAATCACCCAACTCAAATAACTTGAACTTCAAATGATTGAAATTACCTTAACTCAAAGTCCGAAATGACCCAACCCAATCAACTCGAAACTCGAGATGGCGCAAATATAGAAAATAAAACTGCTCAACTTCAATGTAATTTAAACAAGTTGAGGCAAAGTGAAAATGACCTGACCAAATTGACCAAACTTCATACAATCTAGACCTAAAATAACCTGACCTATCCCAAACTCAGCCTACGATGACTTGAAATTTGAAAAGATACAACTTGGTTGTTCCAAAACTAAGACAACTTGAGCTTGAAATGACCCAAAAAAGCTCAAGCTCGATCAATTCTAGCCTAAATCCCGAAAAGACCTAACTCGATTGACTGAAAATCCAGAATAACTTGAACGCCAAATGATCCGATGTGATATTTAACTCATTTTGACTCGAAACTCGAATAACTCTTACTCAAAGTGAAGCGCTCCAACTATAATAACACGAACACAATATAAATCGCTCCGACCATAGTTTATTTAAAATTTGAAATACTCCAACTCAATTAAATAAAAACCATTGATGATTCAAATCGTTATGTAATTATAATTTCGACCTCTAATTCATTTGATAAGACATACAATCGAAGTTCAATTCCATCACAGTTGGAATTGAAATTACAATTTTATAGTGCAATTGTAATTTTATGCGCCAAAGAGATCTTAAGTGATAAATTCCCTAAGGTTGTGTTTGGAGGCTGAAATTGGGGCTAAGGCTAGAATTGGAGCCCATAATTTCAATTTTGTTGTTTGGTTCACCTGCTGGAATTGAAATTATAATTCTATTGCCCAATTCCATGAAATTGGATTTTAATTGAAAACCAAACTTTCCAATTCCTTAGAGTGGGGGTAAGGAATTGCAATTTCATATTAACCTAAAACTCAAAATGACCCAACTTGATTAACCAAGTCAAAAATAACTCCAAATTGAAAGACTTCAACACAAATTAAAATTTGTCCCCCAACCTCAAAATCACCCCACTCGAATGACTTGAACTTAGAATGACCGAAATCACCTTAGAAACCCGATTGATTCAAAACTCAAGATGACTTAAATCTATAAAATGAAACTACTCGACTTGAATGTGATGTAAACAAGTTGAGCAAAAGTAAAAATGACTTGACCAAATTGACTAGAATTTTAATACAATCCATACCCAAAATGACCCGACCAATCTTAAACTCATGCCTAAGATGACTCGAAATTTGAAATGATACAACTCATTTGTCCCAAAATTAAGGGCCTGTTTGGGATTGCTGTAAAAAAAAACTGCTTATTTTAAAAGTACTTTCTGTTAAAGCACTTATGTAAAAAGTATTTTTTTGAATAAGCAGTTTGTGTTTGGCTCAACCAGTCAAAAACGCTTATTTATTATTGTCAGTGTTTGGCCAGTGTTAAGGAAAAATGCTTTTTATCTGGAAAATTACCAAAAAGGACATAGGCAGAAGTGCTTTTGTCATTAATAGTGTTTGGATGTAGAATTGATTTCAAGCAGTTTTTTAAAGTATATATTGATAATTTTGGATTTTTAAATTTTATAAAACAATAATGGATTGTAAGTAAAAATAATTTTTTTATTAGCTTGTTCATAATTCAATATTATTACTTAAAAACTTAAAAACCTAAAATGACTATTATTAATATTGTTGCTACTGTTGTTGTTATTGTTATTATTTATTATTATTATTATTATTATTAATAAGTAAAAATTATATAGGAAGTCAAAAAATCAAGTAACTCAAACCAAATCACTTCAAAAATGCAAAATCGCACCAAAATCTTATAGAAATTGAACAAAACTAATAACTCAACTTGAAATTGAAGGATTTGAACCAAAATCACACAAAAATCACAGATTTAGGTCAAGTTTGAAAAAAGGGAAAAAAATAATGACCTAGAGTTTGCCTGCAACAGTGCGACGGCGACCGGGGGACGGCGGCTGGGTGACGGCGGGGGTGTTTGTGGGTGGAGGTGGGGATAGAAATGGGTTGGGTAGCGGGTTAGGGTTTGGAGTAATTTTTATGTTTGAGTAGGGGTATTGTTGTCCTGAAAATTTTAAGTTTTTTATTCTGCTTCTACTTATAATCAGAAGTATAAAATTTCTACTACTGCTTATAAGAGGAAAAATTGCTTCTACTTTTAATAAAAAATGATTTTTGCTGTTTGCCAAACACGCCGCAAATTTCAGAAAAGTGTTTTTTTCAGAAAAAAAGCACTTATTCCCTAGAAAAAAGCAAAGCCAAACACGCCCTAAGATGACACGAGCTTGAAATGACCTAAATGAACTTAAACTCGATCTTAAATATCCTGAATCTAGAAAATACGTAACCCAATTAATTAAAAATCTGAGGTAACTTGAACACCAAATGATCCGACGCGATGTTCGACCCGAATATCAAATAACTCGAACTAAAATTGAATCGCTTCGACCGTAGTAACTTGAACGCAATGTGAACCTCTCCGATCGAAATCGAATCCTAATTGACTCAAATGTTGAATTACGCTAGCTCAATTCACCAGAAACCCTAGATAATTTGAATCATTACGTAATTATAATTTCGACGTCCAATTCATTTGATAAACCAAAAAATGGAATTGAAATTCCATCAGAATTTCAATTCCAATTCTATCATAATTGGAATTGGAATTGCAATTCTACAATCCAATTCCAATTCCAATTCCAATTCCATGTGCCAAACAGAAAGGGTTATCTATATCAAATGTCCATGTACTTTATTCATTGTGTCAATGTAGTCCTTATATTTTTAATTGTGTCAATTTAATCCCGGTACAATTCAAAATATATCAATTTGGTCTTTAGAGAAAAACTTTTAATAGTTCGGCTATAAATTAGATTAAATTAAGTAAACAGATGATTTTATAATAAGTTAGTTGTATCTAACATTAATTTTACCTTTTAAAATTATGCCGTTAACATAACTTAAATTTGAACAAAAAGGATATATTTTGAATTATTCAGGAATTAAATTAATACAATTAAAAATATTATAACTAAATTAATACAATTAATAAACTACAGCTTTCGCGTAAATAATCCTCCCCTAGATTGTATAATCTCTTGCCGCCATTGGTGAATTTCTGCAATTAAATACGCACCTACAAATAAAATAATCCCTCCCTCTCTCTCGGAACCCTAGCTTCCCTTTCCTCCTCGATCTCTCCCTCTCTCTCTCAGAGCTAGGGTTTCTGCGAAGATGTCGAGCGCCATAGATATGACTCTCGATGATCTTATCAAGAAGAACAAGCAATCCAATCGCTCTTCTTCCCGCGGAGGCGGAGGAGGCGGCGGCGGAGGCCGTGCGCGCGCATCCGGCACCGGACCCACCAGGCGCACCTTCAAGCGGAGCGCTAACCGCGCTGCTCCTTACTCGACCTCCAAGGTCTGAGTTTGGTTCTGATTTGGTTCTTGCTCGTTGAATTTCTTGTGATTTTTCGTTGATTTGTAGATTATGGTTGTAGCCGGTGCTTGGGATGTCAAGGAACTAACTTTTTTGAAAGTTTAAGTTGATGAGTGAAGGTCCAAGATCGATTTTATCTTCAACATATGCCCCCTTAGATTACTGGGTTTGAAGTATGGATCGTGCAGAGTCCTGCCTGATATCTGGTGCTTAAATTATGTGAATGTTGAAAGTGGGGTTATTAGGATTTCAACATGTAGCCCTCTTGGTCAACCACACTTTGATACTATGTTAAAGAAATCAACTTTTCCAAAAGTTTAAGTTGATGGGAACAAGCTCAGGAATGGTTTATACTTTAACGCAAGAGTTAAAGAGTTGAAAATTTTGGCAGGTCCAAGCGCCGGAGGGCGCGTGGCAGCACGATATGTTTGCGGATCATGGAGCGGCATTCTCTCCTCAGGTGGCCCGGCCCTCGTCTATTGAGACTGGCACAAAGCTTTACATTTCCAATTTGGATTACGGTGTTTCCAATGAAGACATAAAGGTTGACACTTTATGCTCTAACCTATTTGATTATCTGCTACTAAGCTATATACATCTTGGATCTACGTATTGAAAAAGAGAGGGAAATTTTCTTCGATAGTACTTGGTTGCTAAGAAGGTGGTGGGATGATACCGGGAAGAGGGTATTCTTATGAAGTAGAAGTCTCGCACAAGTTTCAGATATTGTGATCTATCTCACAGTGATTAACCATGAATTCATATTCGTGTTTGAATGATTTATAAATAGATGCTAGAATGTTATGCAAGAGATTCGTTTTTTAAAATTTGTACTGTGGTGGATAATTCGGTAGCACCCTAAATGGTTAAGGTTGTGTACATCTTACCCTTCCTAGATCTTGCCTTGGCCCGCCTCTTTGATGCACTGGGTGGTTGTTCTTGTTGTTGTACTGTGGTGGATAACTTTGTCAAGACACCATGTGTATCGTTTTGGTCAATACTGATTGTGGATTGAGAGGAGTGGGCGTTGCAATCAAGGTCATTGTTGTCTAGCTTCATTTACTTGTTCTCATATGTTTCTGCCTTTTCAATGCTGCTTTATGCTTTCCTCTACTTCACGTTGCCTTGGATGTCGTTCAGATTCTCCGTGTGTTGGATTGGAGTGGGTCAACTTCTGTATTTCAAAGTACAGGTAAGTTCTGTTTCTGTGGCCTAACGTTAATATCTTTATGGCAGGAACTATTTTCAGAGGTCGGTGACATGAAACGATTTGGGGTTCACTATGATAGGAGTGGAAGATCAAAGGTATACCAACAAGTTTGGCACTAGCTTCCCGGATTGTTTATGTCGTCATATAGATTAAGAAACATTCTCTTTACATTGAAAGTTAAGAAAGATTATTCCCCTTAGGGAACAGCAGAGGTGGTTTTTACACGGCGGACAGATGCCTTAGCAGCAGTACAAAGATACAATAATGTTCAACTGGATGGGAAGCCTATGAAAATTGAGATTGTCGGGACAAATCTTGCAAGTGCGGCTGCTCCTCCTAGCGCCATTAAAGGAAATCAAAATGGTGCTGCCAGAAGGTTTGCTTTCTTATGACCTCTTCTCCAAGATCCAAGTGTGCTTTGGTCCTTTGTTTTGTTTGCTGAGTATGTGGTCATTACTGCGAGAACACTCTGTTAGAAAATTATCTTGCTTCATCTTCAGGGCTGGAATTCATGTTTCCTGCATGATGGACCAATGTAGGCTTACTTCAGTGGGAATCTCTGTGGTGCAAGTTGAGAGCTGTAGGATGTCTGTTCATAATTGTAGGGAACTCTTAAATGCTAACTTTTCGTACTTAGAAACTCAATTTGGTGCTCCAAAGTTAGATTCAAGTTTGAAACACTTATCAAACTTAAGGGAACCTTGAATCTAACGATGGTTGAATTGTTTTGGATAAGAAAGACTATCATTAGTTTTGCAGCTTTGTCAGATTACATGTTGGTTGATTATCTCACTTGTTGAAGAGATTTTTATGTGTTGGACTTAATTTTTTTGGTCTTAATTATTAGAGTACTTGATTTCTAGTTATTGCTAAGTATTAATTTTATATCAAGATGGTTTGCTTTAGTGGTTTGACTAATGACGTTTCATGCAACGGTAATGCTCCCTCATCGCTCCTAGCCTTAGAAACTTCGAATATTAGGATCATGTATGATTGCTTGTGCCCTTGCTGCTGCTTCTGCTTCCGCTTTATGCAGCTATGATTTGGTTGCCTGTGGTCATGAAAGTGTGGTTATGATTTTGGCTATTTTTCGGTTTTGACATTTCTGTATCTTCTGAGCCGTATTGCGTGGTCAGTCTGGTAGGTATTTGATATAGTTGGTATCATTGTGTGTCATCATTGCAGGTGATTGGCTGACTAGTCCTTTATCTGATGCTGGACAATGTAGTGTCTATTAGGTTTCTTGTTTGAGTAGTGTTGAGGCTTTACCCATAAGAATTTACAAAGTTGCTTGGTGAAGGAGGATAAGATTGGCTATAAAAGGCATGTTTTCCTGGTTTTTTCCATTGCTCTCCCTTCCTGCTTGTGTGCAATGTCACTCTGTTTCACAGTAGTCATGGCTACCTCATAAAACACTTCAATAGATTTTTCCATTTTCTGGATCTTCTGGAAAGTAGATGGAAATTTTTCCTCCAATATCCTGGTGAAACCAAGGAACCAACCTTTCTAATTCGAACAATTTAAACTGACCAAGTAAACCACCCAAATTCCTTCCCATGAACAAATTAAGCCCTAAAAGTACAATGCCTTAAAAGAATATCCAAAACCCACTTCAAAGCATTATGTGAAAACTTCCCTCACCTGTAATTAATGGATTTCCCTTGGACTTTTATTCTTCTATTCTCACTGTTGTTCATAAGTCAGTGATGGGCTCTCTCCATTTCAAGAGAAATGGAAGCCTTTGACTTTTACATACTACTTAGAGCTCTAGTTGTTCTTATGTTGCTTGAAACTGTTTGGATCCTTCTTCTGAACGCTGGACTCTGTATTCTGAATCCACAGCCACTGTAATTCTTATTTGATGCCATGAGGAGAAATTCCTGCTGTGTTTCTACTCAAATCTGGTCCTTTTTCTTCTCTTTAGCCTATGTTTTGATGGTTGCTTGTGCGCTTGTGTTCGGCCTTCTGCGTAGGTTGAGGATATCAATGTATGTGAAAGTTACCCATTAGAGGGGTGTAAACGAGCCGATAAGTTTGATTAAGCTTGTCGAGCTCGAGTTTGAGCCGAGCTCTTATCGAGCATTTCTAACCCTTATTCAAACTTGGTTTGATAAATATAGTGTGTTCGAGGCTTCGCTCGTCTCGTCTTGTCTCGTTAGAGCTCGTTATCAAGTTGAGCCGAGCTCTTTATCGAGCCCAATCGAGTTTAAAACCAAGCCAAGCTCGCAATCGAATCAAGCTCATTAACGAGCCGAGCTTTTTAAGTTATTATCGAGTCATTATCGAACCATTTTTGAAATAATACCAACTGTTATCGAGTCATAACGAGCCCTTAACGTGCTCATATCGAGCCCCTTAACAATCTCTTATCGAGCCCTTGTCAAACTGTTTATGAATATTAGCGAGCTGAGCACCCTCCTGTTCGAACTCGGCTCGTTAAGCTTAACGAGCCTACTCGAACTCGGTTCGATAAGCTATCGAGCCCTCGTAATGAACGCGAATGAGCCTTAATCGATTTCGAACACAAGTAGGTCATCGAATGTTCGGTTCGTTTATACCCCTTTGCATGCACCGCTGACTGTAGAACTTTTTCTGATTTTTTCATGGATCCAACCTTGGAGTTCCATGTTGCCATTCCTTAATTGTCGGCCAAGACTTAGTATGCTGGTTTAGTTAATCACTTGCTGCAAGACACAGTGGTTATAAGATAACTGGTCAAATGAGACTGGATTGCAGAAAGAGGTATATACATTCAAAGTAGAAGATATTAACCTTTTTGTCAAAGGGTGGTGCGGCTGGACATATGTGCTCCCTATTTATTCTCCCAAATCCCCTAATAGAAGCAAGCTTGAGAACATGTCTACTTTGACCTCCATTTTACCTTAGATGCTGCCTTTGATAAAGTTAATTAGATATACCTGTGACGATTGGACACTTCAAATCAGTTGAAAAACCCATGGATGTCACAGATGTACCGGAGCCTGACCTCAGGATATATATACCTCTTACCTGATTCAAGTTCCCCAGTATGAATGAGCGCTTGGTCAAGGTCAGGATCTACAATTAGAGGTCTTTCTGTTCAAACCCGTAACCCTGCTTACCCAACCAAGAAAAAAAGAAAGAGTAGGGGTGCTTGTTCATTTCTGCAGTATCTGTAGATGCTTGACTTTTATCAACGCCGATATTGCTTTGATTTTTGTGGTATTACATTCTGTTCTAGGAATTGTCTTGCTTTGGGTTCATTGTTTCTAAACTGCCAAAAGATCAACACTTTCCACTTTATGTGTCATCTCCAACAGCAGCCATAAATAAGTTGTCTACTTGGGTCAGAAAGGAAGTTTTCTAATTTGTCAGAACGGAACATGAAAATGACAAAGAGTCATAAATACACCATAATCATCTCTCCTTTGCAATTTCTGCTTTGCCCTTCTTCTGAATTTGTGCTACAATATTTTCTATTCTTGCCATTTGGGTGTTCTTTCCGTATGCTGAGTCTTTCATTTTCTATTCCAAATAATGAAACAGTGGACAAGCAAGGGGCCAAGCAATAGGACGTTCTCGTGGTGGTGGTGGTGGCCGTGGGGCCAGAAGGGGTCGTGGACGAGGCAGAGGTCGTGGTGAGAACGTGTCTGCTGATGATCTCGACGCTGATTTAGAAAAATACCATGCAGAATCTATGCAGACAAGCTGAAGATGTAGATCTTCATTGATTTACGCATTTACAGTCAGTTATGGCGCATGAATACCTTGCGGTATTTTAATTTAACCTCTATTGTGTTCTATCAACATGCTGCTTGTTTCTGTGGAAGAAGGTGCTTCTGAATGTACGCTCCAAGTTAGTGTATGTATTATGGGCTTTCTATTGCTTGGTACTCCTATTTGTTTCTGACGACTCGCTTTTGGTTATGTGAACAGTAAGTGTACTCTGGATTGTTAAATTTTGTATTTTTGATTCGGAGCTTTTTATTTCATTTTGAACCCGTCCTATTATTTTTTTGGTTATGGTCATCTCATTGAGGACTGTTGAATTAATAGGAGCTGGGGATTTCAAGAGGGAGAGTAGATGTCCCAAAGCAGCATGGTTAGGTTGTGTAAAAAGACCTGTTTTATTTGAGCTAACTACGATATGATTCTTCATATAGAACTCAAGGATACAGAAGTACGAGCCTATAAAACAGGTCGTGTTCAAGTAAGGTCATCATTCAGGGAGAAAAGAAAGTGTTGGGTTCTATGTTTGTCGATCGTGTAGCATTGTTGAATGACAGGTTCAATGATGGAAAACTGATGAAGCTCAAAAAGGGATCCGATTTTCTGCTGCTGAGGCTATGAAAGGCGTTTGATTTCATGGTTGTGTAGAAGATTTCTTAATTTCAAGTGATTTTAGAACGTAATATTGCATATGAAATATTCCCAAGGAACCACACATAGCTCTGTTCAACTCGTCAGTTACAATATGCCCTTGTTGAGATGTTGATGATCACTCGTGCACGAAAATCACCGCCACTTCCAGTGCCTCAAAGGCTTTCGTTAATGTTGGGGTTGTTTTTTTTTTTTTTTTGGGGGGGGGGTTGGGTACGCAGCCTTTCTCCTTCCGGATGCTACTTCAAAGGAAGGCTGTATCTGAGAACTCCCAACCTAAAAGCATAAAGTATAAAGGAGCAGAAGTAGTAACGGAAAGATAAAGGCATGGAAGGGATGGAAGATAAAGGCTTTGTTTGTTTTGGAAGGCAACTTAAATTCTAGAAATTAGTTTTCTTATTTTCTCGTTGTTTTGGTAACAGAAAGATTTTATGAGGGAAAATGACTTGTAAATCTAAACAATCCAAAGATTTTATTCTATAAAGATAAGATAATTCTTTTTGAAACAGTCTTCCTACACGGTAATACCCTCTTTATAGGCATTGCCTTGGCCGGAATTTGTGAGTTTTGAGTTTGTGGTTGTGCAGATGATTGGTAGAAGTCGTTTTCTTTTGTACTTGAAAGAGGAGTATTATAATATGAAAGTACATTTTTTGTTGAAATAAGAAGTGGAAGAATTCAAGTACATTTTGATTTTCGCCTTGAAAATTATTTTTGGAAGGAAATATTTTTAAGTAAAGCTTTCAGATTAATTGCCTTTGGATGTCAAAGGGGTGATAGAGATTGAGGGATGATAGATGTGCGAGTGACTAGTATGTATGTGATGCTTCACGGTCGGAATTCCTTGTATCATATATATATATATATATTTTTTTTTGGCTAATGAGGAACCTGGTTATCCGATAAATCCCAGTCCATATAGCGATTCACACACCACAAGAATCAGTTAAGTTAAGGAATCCTCAGGGAGAGGTTCAATTGGGGAATCGAACTACAGACTTTCTTGTATCGTTTTGCTTTAATTGATCGTTGTATCTTTTGTTGGTGGGCCTAGTTTATCAATATATTTTTTTGAATTATTAAGGTTGTGTTTGAAATCATGTAAAGAAAAAATGAAAGAAAAAAAAAGGGAACCCTTTTTGAATCTTGTATTGATGTCAAGGGAAAACGAGGGGAGCATAGTTCTAGTACTAAAGGCAAAAATGGTGGTAGTGTGAGATATATGAGGCAAAATGGTGCTGGAGGCGTTAAGAGTATTCGAGTTTCATTGACTTCAGGCTCGAGT
This sequence comes from Simmondsia chinensis, assembly GCA_018398585.1. Lineage (NCBI taxonomy): Eukaryota > Viridiplantae > Streptophyta > Magnoliopsida > Caryophyllales > Simmondsiaceae > Simmondsia > Simmondsia chinensis. Next base: position 21,811,961 of record JAGTTD010000018.1, read on the forward strand.
ATTCCGGTTTAATTGACTTTGGGCTCGAGTATTTGTAATTTTTTAAAGTTTTTCCTATAATTTTTTCCTCCAAATTCTCCTTAGAATCATACATAAGGAAAATGCTTTTCCTTAAATTGTTTCGTTCTTTCCTTAATCTTATCTTTATTCGGCACACAAGAAATATGTCTATAGGAACAAAGACGGATCTTTTTGTTTGGTAGGTAGAATTTCTCATAGCTACTGGGAGATGAAAATTCAAATGGAAAATTTGAAAATGGATCTTTTTCTTTAGCGTTTTTCGTTGGGTTTGTACAAAACGTCATGTGGGTCTTGTGTAGGAAAAGCTTCCATTTATTGGGTAGTTAATTGTGTACTAAATATTAATTACTTGTGGGTCGTCCATGCTTAATATTGTTGAGGATTCACATGTGAGTCTTGTGGAATCTCACATTAGAGTTGTAAGAGTAAAGAGATTAATTTATAAGCCGAGCAAGTTATTTCACCTATTACCAATTGGTTTTAGGATGAAACCCCACTTGGACTTATATATGGATCTTGTAAGCAAACTCTGTGGGTCGGGTTTAAAGGCCCTGTGGAAATTTAACAAGTTTTATATTAAGTGAACGCTTGTTTCATAATTAATGCCTAGTTCTTCATTGTTTACACATTCAACATTATTATTGAAATTTCATGGGAAAAAAAACAACCGAACTATTGAAATTATATTGCTGCATGTGACTCGAACCCCAAGTAACCTAAATTCAATGCAACCCAACACTAAACCAACATGATCATTAGGTCTAGCCACTACTTACACTAACGAACACCACATAAAATCTTTTGTGATTTATCTTTGTGTGTCAACACATACTTTAAGGTTTAAAGAGTTCAAAGGTCGTATGAAATTTCTAGATTTGCATGTATAATTGCTTAGCCTTCGAAATTTTTAAAGAATAGAAGAATGTTTACCAATTGTCATAGAATTTCAATTTCAACCCCATATTGACTATTACGCCTAAACTATAAATTTAGAATTGAAACCATCCAATTAAAACCCAAGACTTCGATTTGACACACCCAAGCAAGGCCTCGTTGTATTTACACTTCGAGTCAACATTAGTTGACGTATTTCTCTAAAAGTTGGTTCCTAAGGATGTTTATGAATCATTTCGACGATAAAGTAGAGAGTTTGATCTCTTCTTTTGCAACATATAGAGCATTGTACAAGTTATGACCACAACCCAATGTACTCAAACTACAACATATGATCGTAACATGTTGCAAAGTAATCAAATGCATCAACTAAGGGTAAGATCTCCTCAAGGTGATGCCCGAAACCTAAGATCAAAACCTAATTTCATCATGGCGAGAGCATTTCAAAGGGATTTTAAAAGGACTGCTTCCTTGTGTAGAATAACTCTAGTTTTCAATCGGATTACGTGGTTGTGAAATTACTGAATAAATCATATAGGCATTAGTTTAAATACACATATTTGCCTTATTCATGATTACATTTAATAAGTAAAATATATTTACATATTTGTTGCAGATATCATTACAAAATTAGATTATATAGTAGCCAATATTAAATAACTAAAACTTTTATAAGCTACACAACCATCTTTGTTTTATATCCATTCACCAAGTATACATCCCAGCACCAAAATACTCATCCCAATTCAATTTCAGTCAGTAAAAAGATGAAAAATAAAAAAATTTGATATTACATCCAAATGCTTTCACATCTACCAAAGGAGAAAACAGGAAAAAAAAAAGTTAAAAAAACCATCAAAACCTCCGAAAAACGGGATTAATCACAGGACCCGAGCACTCGAAAGCCCGGTGACCTCTTCCACCGCAGTTGCTGCACATAACCATGTAGGCACATTCATGACTCAAATGGCCAGCGCCACCGCAGCTCCTACAGAACATGCCATACGGGCCACCCATCATCGGTGGTGCACCGCCCATCATTGGCGGTGCCAGGCCACCCATTTGCGGTAGTGGGGGAGGTGGGTTAGGGCAATGACGAGCTAGATGACCGGTCATGTTGCAGATATTACAGATGGGATCGTTAAGACAGTCACGAGCAAGGTGACCCGGTTTTCTGCACTTGTTGCAGGCTTTCTCATTAAGGCAGTCAGAGGGTATATGACCAGGCTGGAAACAGTTGGAGCAGACCCGTGGGTCGCTGGATTTAGGGCATTCACGAGCGAGGTGACCCATCTTGCCACACGAGTGGCAGATCGGCTGGTTGTGGCACTCTGTTGAGAGATGGCCTGGTTCTTTGCAGTTCCAACACATTGTTTTTGAGCTGCAGTCTGCTGCCATGTGCCTGAAGAGCAATTTGAACACGAAAGATAGACAAGTTATGAGCGTTAAAAGCAAATTTAATTGTTACCTAGATTCAGGTATTAATTCAAATCTAAATATAATAAAGAATATTGTAATCTTAAGATTGATAAACCTATCGTACTTAGAAACTCTAGATTAAGTAAACTTAGGAAAATCTAAATTTGACTCAAACCGAAAGAGAACAATTACACAAAAGGGCTCCTAATTAATCATACTCTTCCTGTTCAGTACTTCCGGAAATGCTTAGTGCCGCATCACTTAGTCTAATGGCTGACACAGGCTAACTCCTGACATGTCCCAGATGATAAAAGAGAACCAAATTTAGGCATTGAATCTCTTAAAACACTTGGTTCCCAAGTATGTAAATTAAACCAAACGGGTTTCACTTCTTTTCACCAGTTCTTCCCAACTTTAGTGGAATGATAAAGTCTAGGTTTTATCAGGGAAGGCTAGCACATAATATCTTCCGTACAGTAGCACTACAAAGAACATAAAAGGTTTTCCATCCGACGGCGACACAACCAGAACCACAACAGGACTAAAGTCTCAGAATGAACTGGGCCAAAGCACGCTTAATAATAGATGATTTTGAGAATGAAAAACAGGATAGTAATGATACACAACACATTATTGTGTTTTAAGCCAAAATAGATTAGTAGGGAAGTAAAGGCTCAGCTTGAGCAAGTAAAAATCACAAACTAAGCACAAGTCATAGCAGAGGTCAAACAAGAATGCCAAGAAAGCGTTGCAAAACGACATATTGTGATATAAATGGGAGACTAATGTGACAAAAGGAGACTTAAAGAAAGGACGGGGGGATGATAAAGGTAAGCGTCAAGTGCTGGAAGCATAAAGTGATAATGATTAATAAAAAGCTACCCAGAGATGATAAACTTTCTATGTCAAACTTCTCTAGAAATAAATTTAACGAAAAAAGGGTATTAAACTATATTCTGTAAGAAACATGATCCGGAAATAACTCTCCCCACAGCTACAGTGAATGTCCGCAAAGCTGCATAACATATTATGGAACTCACAATACGTTTTTAGGAAATATGAGTTTTCTTCTTATGTCTTATGTGTGCAAAAAAATTAAATGAAAAGTCTTACAATTATTAATTTTAGTATCACCTTTCGTAGCTTTTCGAATTACTTACATCATAGATTCCTATACTATGTTTACTATGCCAATTTATTTCCTCTATTTTTAATTGAGTCAACGTAGTCCTTACACAATTTAAAGCGTAGCAACATGGTCATAAGTTAAAATTTACATTAAATTGGTAATGAAAATTTTTTAACAGCCTGATCACGTGTGATGCATGTGCCCCAATTTAAACCCATCCCTTGATCCTTACAAATCCTATCCATGTGACCAGCACATTAGAGTTCTATCACCAACTTATTGTCAATTTTACTGTAGGACTATATTGCTACAATTTAAATTGCATAAGGACTTAATTGACATAATTAAAAATACACGGACTAAATTGATACAGTAAGAAAGTAAAGGGATATATGTCACAAATAACCTAATTTTTAATATATAAAATCACATTATAATGGTTAGTTCAAAGTCTACTATAACAACATTTTTTTAGGGTGACGGTATTTCATATTACAACAAAGTGAAAAAAGAGACCTCCATCTAGCTTTAGTCGTAGATTATTAGGTGCATCCAACATGGTGTTTCACCAGTCCACATCAACTACAAGTGAGATAACATGCTCAATGAAAACTTCAACAACAGATTAAGGACGAACAAAGGAAATGCATGAGCTTATGGTCGGTAGGAGCCAGGACACAGAACAATACTCCAAAATAAAGAGAATAACTTTCCAAAAGCAACATCATCTCTACATCAAGTAACAGAACGTAACATGTATTAGATGAAGGCAAGGTATGTGACATTAATAAATATGTTTCAATAGTTCCTCAAACTGACCTCCAAAGAAGTACTGTTCAATAGGATTTTCATGAATAAATCATACCGAGTACCTATGAGTTATGCCTTCTCAATCAATAATTATAAGAGAAGAATGCATACACCAAAAATGATTGCAGTTCAAACAAGAACCTTAAAGTTGATGAAATAAAGACGTAAATTAGAATTTTGAATGGAACAAATTGGTACCAATATAGAAGAGGAAAAGAAGATGAGAGATGAGGGAAAGATACAATCAAGCACCTTTCATATGTACTTTACATTTGGTTTTATCTTAATTTTCATTCATTAGGCCCTGCGGATACTGGCTGATCTGATTTTACGATTGTAACTAATGTTATTTGATTTTTCACTATGCTTGTTGGCGTCAACATGATTATCTTAGCATATAAATCCCATTTAAAAAAAAAAAAAAAAAAAAAAGATATTTTACAATGTAGTAGAGGGTCTGAAATGTTAAAAGGTGGTTCAGTGAAAGAATAGTTTACAACATTTACAAGTATACAAACAGTTGAGAACCACGAGAACATAGCTTACCCAGGTTGTCCGCAGTTGTTGCAAATAGCATCATTTGGACACTCCCTTGCAAAATGCCCAGGACGCTTGCAGTTCTTGCACAAATAATTTTGCCTAAAAGCAGTTCAATGCAAGAGTCAGTGGGCAAGAGAGACAAAAATCCACTTCATTCTCAACCAAAACAAGAAAAATAAAAATAACATCATCCGGAACTCGAGATATATCAGCAGTGTTGGATAGCAGAAAATCATTGCTGAAAATTCATATCAGAGAAACTATCTTTGTTCCATGAAAATAACATTTTATGTAAAAAGCCACCAAAGAAGAAGAGAGCATAGCTTAAACCTTGTCACCCAAATCTGAATTGCAGAACAATTGCGGTTTCAAGGATCTATGCCTTCAGAAATAGTGGACAAACCCAGCATATCAAGAGGATGATTATACGTTGTTTGCAATAATAATTTTTAAGGCATTGGTTAATATTGTTTTCTATTTGTAGCTTTTGGTTTCTACGAAATTAAAAACCACATTTTGGAAAACATTTCTGCTTCCTGTTTACTATGTTTTAGGAGACTTGAACGAACACCTGGTGATCAAAAAACAAACACCTGAAAATTAGAAAGCAAAAACAAGAAAAATTCTCTTCATAAAACTCAATTTTTGGTTTTTCAAAACAGAAAATGATACCGTGGGCCCTTAACTGATGAAAACTAGAGAAAGAAAAGTTAGTACAATCAAAAAAGAACCTTGAAATGAAAGCTGAAAGCTAAGTGTAGCTAAAGTGAGGTTTCAGAACCTAGAGTTCAATACAAGGTGTGAAAGATGAAGTAAGAAATATAGAACTAGCCATGCACATTAAGTGAAGGGTTCAGTTTATATTAAAGACATTTTCTTAACTTGGAAATTTCCTTTTTTCCAAGGTTTCCATTTAAAACGTCGTTTCTTTCTTCTTGAAAAGAATTTATAGGTTTTGCATCCTATTTTCCAATCGAATAATATTTGCTCTAGCTGCACTAACCAAGCTTAACATCAACTTACTCCCAAACAAGGCATGATATGTCACTATTTTGACTTGAATCTAGCACAATTTATCATTTTTTGAACAACTTGAGCTAATTATATGCATTTTTTTTAATACTTTAAGATCAATTCAACACAATAAAATTATACAGAATATAGGATACAATAGAGTTATCACCTCTAGCAATAGCCTAATTAGAATGAGGCATTCAAGCAGTGATGATGATGAACTATGGGCCACAGCTATGGACGCAGATATCACTTGAGACATACTTGAATCATAGAAAGAAAATCATCACTATAAGCTTCAGGGGGAATTTTCATCGTCCATGCTCTGTGAGGCTTAAACTAACAGAATCCGCAGCAGATTTTAAGATAGGAGCACTGCAGCGTAAAATCAATAGCCTCCAGAAGAAGTTTGTAATATAAGTTCCTTATTGTAATCCCTGAATTGTTATATATGCTTAGGGTAGCAAAATAATCACCAGAGTCCGAAATGTGGCTTTTTTTTCCACACTAGGGTCCACAAAAAGACAACTGAAAAGGAAAATGAATGCTCTAAAATGCGTCATGTATCTTATCAGAAACTAAATTCTATGAAAGGGCAGCTCTTTTTCCAATAAGCATTAATCAACCATGTGAGATTCTCGTGCAACTAATGGGAATCATTTCTGCAACAGTGCTAAAGATCCAGAAGCTACAGTAGAAAAGGAACAGGCAGTGATGAAGCAAAAGCTGCTTCTTCAGCCTTGCGCTGTCAAATTTGGCACGTGAAGAACTTTCTCACTTTCAAGAATAGAAGAATGATATTGAAAGGATTATATACTCCACAAAACAAGATGTTGAATAAGAACTGACCAAGATCTGCAATCATAGGTACAACAAATGGGGAAGAGTGGCCATCAGACTACAAAATATATCTTCTGGCAGATTTAGGGACTTCCACGTTAAAGATACAGAGATCTAATTTATAGTTTTGATAGTTGTATAATTATTTGTAGCAAAGAACAAACCCATCCCCAGCCCTGGTTACAAAGGCAGAGGTAAATTTAGAGCAGAGATGACAGTCGATGAAGGGCCAATACTGTGCCAAATTCAGAGTTGCGATAACAGAAGAGAACTCGATGATACAAATACTGGCACAATCCAATTCCCTAAATGCCCTCTGAAACTTGACCGAGCGTTACAATCAATGAGATATGCATCTCCATGGTGCTATTTGTAGCCCAACCAACTAGGATTTAGTGTCTTTCTACTCAAATCTGTAAATTGTAACAAATCCAAGACCTCATAGTAATAACTAGGGGTGTAAATGAGTCGAGCTGGCTCGCGAGCCCTCACGAGCTAGCTCGTCAAAAATCTCGAAAGGCTCGGCTCGCTTTAAGCTCAAGCCGAGCCGAGCCGGCTTGTTTAGCTTATCGAGCCAAGCCCGAGACTAGTGAAGCTCGAGCTCATAGGCTCACAAGCTTAAACGAGCCTAAGTGAGCCTTTCTTAATATAATATATTTGATTAAATATATGCTCAATGAAGCCAAATTTGAAACCAAATGAGCCAAGCCCAAGCTTAAACAAGTCCAAACGAGCCTAGATTGAGCTTAAATGAGCCGAAATATTGCAAGCTTAATTCAAAGCTTCCCGAGCTTGGATCGAGCAGAGTCGAGCTCAGCTTGTGCTTTTGACGAGCCGAGCTCGAAATTGACCTTTCCGAGCTCAGCGAGTTTCGAGCCGAGTAGGCTCCAGCTTGGCTCTGCTCAAATACACCCGTAGTAAGAACTGCACATGTGAATCATGATTTTAGATCACAGTCTCATGATCATCATTGCATAACAAGGAGTCGTGGACATAACATAACATGTTGCAGTTGTCATAGGGCAGTTGAACATAATGGCTAGGCTAATTTTCCATAGCAGCCGTTATGTTGCATAATAGCTATTGCTTAATTTCATGATTTGCATTCCTCAACCAGAAAGGAAGCCACTTCATTTGAAAAATAGTTACAAGCTGAAGAAACCACAGCCCGCTTTCCACACAAATTAGTGACACATTCACTGATTTCCAAGCAAATTTCAAATAATATATTTCTTATACAAATATCCACTGGCCTTAGCTGCTGAAGACATCAAAAGATCCACACCACATCATCATCATCAGTGAGGTTGCAGATATGAGAACGTACCTGAAACTCCGGCGATCCTTTTGGTAAGGAGCATATGTAGTGCGCTCTCTATTGCGTGATACTCTTCCTCCTGCACCTCTGCTAGCATCCATATTGACCCGGTTAGAGTCCAACCAACACAATGATCTTCCCACAGGTACAAGTCACACACAGAGATCGTGCCTGCAACATAGAAAAACCCGCTTATTTGAATATTAACATAAATAAATCCGAAAAACCTAAGGCAAAATTGGAAGACTATCAAGATCACTCGAAAATATGGTAGGATATAGCACGTTTGCATCATTTATATTCGATGAACATTCTAAATTAAGCAAAAAACTCTACAAAGCAGTCAATATCCAATATTATTCAAACATTGTGAGAGGAAACCTCAGGAACACAAGGAAGCATTTCTTAGGGGCATTCCAAAATTTAGTCAAATCCAATCTTGGTTGGGCTTTTAGCAGGAAAGCAAGGAAGAGTTTCTTTGGGGAATTCCACGATTTAGTTGAATCATCTTGGGTTACTTGCGGTTGAGAGTTATATGGAGAATAATGAACACAGGTACCTCTTCATTTGTTGGCTGTTACAGAAATCAATATACAAATTAAGGGACTCTCTGTGCTGCTGTGTGGACAAAAAGTGAGAGCAATATTAAGTGTACTCAGAGTATGCTCTTGTACCACCAGTATCGTACTCTTAGACCACAATATTTCTTATCGAAAAAAGAAATATCATTAAGAGAGAAGAATGTACAAAAAGCTAACGACAAGAGGTCCTCGGTCATCAAATAAAATTCCAAAAAACTAATAATACAAAGCCCTCCGATTCCTCTGCAAATCTGCCGAGGCTATGTTCCCAAAGCTGTTACTCTAAAGAGATTCTAAAAGAACATTTATCCCACAAGAAGTTCATCGGTGTATATTGATCCTGAAAATCCTAGCATTCCCTTCTAACCAAATGCGCCAAAGAATCGCAATCTTAGCTATCGAGAATAACATTAGGATGTTTCGTCTCCTTCCCACGCCATAGAACTTGACTAGAAGGTACACTCAACTAATCCTAGACTAACCTAAATCTGGTCAAAAAGACATAATAGCTTGCACCACATATCTCAAGCCACCATACAATGCAAAAATAAATGATCATGTGTTTCTCCTTTTATACATCCATATTGTTATAATGAATCTTTTTCTGTGCTCCCCATCAAGAACACAGGCCTAAGATCAAACCATGTAAATCCCGTATCCAATTTTTTCTCCATATCCCCTATTTTATATGCTTGCTAATTCAATTTAAGGTGTCGGTATGTATGATTGGTCTTACCAGCTATCAGAGCCCTAAGGTGTTACAAAGTAAAATCAAAATAGACTGAAAACTACTCAATTTAAAGAGCGTAGACAAAAAAGATACAAAGGAAAACTGATTTCCATTGCTTAATTCTCACTCTCAGGCCGGGTTGTGATATATTTCAAAATATAGTGGTAATTGAGGGGTAGTTTAAGTATTAATAAATAAGTTAAGTCCTATATTACTAACTACACCCCTCCCCTAACTCTATATATAGGAGTATTAATGTAAAAGAGAGGTACGGATGAAAATGAATTGAAGTCTCTCTCCTCTCTGTCTCTGTCTCTCCATCCTCTACTCTATCTAGTCTCTCTCTCCCCCTATCTAGTCTCTCTCTCCCCCTCTATTTTTCCCTGTCCTATACTCTTACTATGTAAATCTTTTTATATGTTATGACCCAATTTATTAATTAGGTCAAACTAGCTTTGAGACAAATTTTTATGACCCAATATTTTAATTAGGTCAAACTTTATATATTAATCATGAAGATAGAAGAAATTGAGGAGGAAAAGATTAGATTTACCGCAGAGAGGAGGGAGAACAGAAAATAGAAGAAGTTGAGGGGGAGAGAGAATGAGACATTGAGGGAGAATTAGAGAAAATTAATTAAAATTTTATTCAATAGATAAAGTCATGAATACAATTGGTTCGAGCCTTCCCTTTATATAGACTAGGAGGGAAAAAGGAAAGAGAAATTTGAATTATAATAGGATTCTAACAAAAAAACATAAAAAATTAGCTAAAAGATCTAATTGCTAATCACTATTTCCGCCAAATCTAAATTTAAAAGTAGATTATTAATTTAACTTTTAAATTTAGATTTTTAGATTATTAATTTAACTTTTAAATTTAGATTTGGCTATTTTTAAGATTAAATTGTTAGGGTATAACATTATATTTTACAGTATATACCGAATACAACAACAACAGCAGCCTAGTGCCTCCAAGGGCTCCCGCATCAGCGGGGTTGGGGGGTAAATGTACGCAGCCTTCCCCCTTCCGGAGCTGCCCTGAAGGAAGGCTGTATCCGAGGACAGCTTATACTGAATATATACTATATACTTTATAGATTTTGGCATTTGGAGTGGTTTGATTGTGTAGATTATATTGGTTAGATTGAGTGTAGGATTGATTATGGTTCGTAGCTTATTGATCACTTCACAGCCCATATACCTATTTCGACATGAATTATAAGGAAACCCTAACCTGAGACCTGCCACACCCAATAGAAGCCAATAACCCGGTGGCCTGAAAAGAAACCCTAACGATACCTGGCGGAGTCGTGGGCGCGCCTGAAAGCGAACACGAGTGAATGTTCGCGGCGGCGATGGATGAAGTCGAACGTCGGTGATGCTGGCGGCGCCGGAAAGGGTAGCTCCCGGCTGTGGTGTACGCCGGTGGCGTTGAACGCCGTCTCGGTGGATCGCGCGGCGGCGGTGGTTTGGTGATTTTAGATCGAAGGTCGTGGAGTGATTTTGCGTTTGTGCTCGCGCGAGGATTGCTGATCAGCCTGGCGCACGTGACTAGGGCTTGTGATAGGTTAATACATTGGATAGGTATACGAGTCTATAATAATATAGTAACGTAATAGGTAGTAAATGGGTCTAATTTAAGGATGATAATGAGTCAAATTTGGATCGTATTTACTTTTATCCAAATTTAACCCAGAAAAAATTCAACCCCATCCAAACCTAGAAAAAAACTTATTTATTCTATAAAATTTCAATTTTAATCAAAATTTATCGGGTAAAACGGATATCTGACTCAAATCTATAACCCATTTAAATTATATTATAAATTATAACATTGCGATCTAATATTAATATATTAACAATAAAACTTTAATAATAATAACTCAAAAGTTAATATTTGGACAAATTGTTGTATCTTTTTTTCCTTTTCTTATTTAATTACCTCTTGATAAATAATCTTTATACATAAATTTGTTAAATCATGATTCTATAAAGAATTTTATAGTGTCAAAACAAACTTCAAAATGTTGGCACAATAAAAATAGATATTGAAATATGATCGAATATGTTAAAGATTTAAAATTTTTGCTACATTAAAAATAATTTCGGGTCGGGTCCGAATTGGGTTTGATGTCATCCAAATCCAACCCGACCTAAAATCCATAACATCCAATTACAAATCCATTTAGAACCCATTTTTTACATCTAAATTCATCATAAATGAATCGAGTTAGAAGAATATCCAATAAATTAAAGTGTAATTGCCATCTCTAGTCTGGTACATGAGAAAAGACATTCTATAAATGAATGAAAATGTAATGTCCTTTTATATCTCTTCTTTTTTATCTATTTACTTTTCAGTATTTTAATATTTTACTTTAGTTTTTGGTTTAGTTTGATTTAGGCTTGTATCAGCATGCTATTTTATTTTTAGGAAATTATTCTAAGTTTTGAGCATGTATCATCCAGTGTCCTAACATTGCAATATCTATGATGAAAAACCCTAAGTTTTGAATTTTTTTATCACCTAGGAACCATATATCAGAATTCAATTTTTGTACAAATGTAACCAATTTTATGTAAAGATATTAATTTCGTACATGATTATGCTTATATATAAAAGTCATATCAATTTTTTAAGTAAGAATTAAATGAATTACGACAGAAAATTTTATTGATTTTTGATGCAACTACTAATATATTGTCAAACGTGTCCTAAAAATACTCTTTTTGTTAAAAAGGAATTATATATTGTCATAATCATATTCCCTCTTCGCATTTCCAATGAAAGTTTATCGATTTTAGATAGAAAAGTACATAATTGATAAAATTTTAAAATATTTAAGTGACAAAATTTTAAACTTTAAGATAACATATTATATATATTAAAACGTTAGATAATATAAATGGTCAAATTTAAGATTTTAAATGATAATTTCCCTTCGTTTTTTTATTTCAGAAATCATGTGGGAGGCGGTTGACAGGGATCTAGGCAAGTCATAATTATAGCTTTTTATATTTTAAGAAATAAAATACTACATTTTTTTTTTAATCATGGTGGCACTTCCCTCTATGAGGATTAGCCTTATTAGGGAGGGGGAAAGGGAAAGGGGTAGATGAGAATCGAACCCGGGATCTCGGCGTCGCACGCCTGCTCCCCAAACCGGGTGAGCTCCCGGGCGACCCTCAAAAAACTACATCTTGAAAATGAGTTTTTCTTATTTTGATTTTCTACTTTTAATTTTCATCCAAACTTCAAAAAAATTAAAAATAAAAAAAACAGAAAAAATTTATTTTTAAAACATGATTTATAATTTTTCAAAAACAAAACTTTTAGAGTTGTATTCGATTTTTTATTTTGGATTAATATCAATTATAGAACTGTATTACAATTTTGGCACTAATTACCGAAAAAATTCAATTACAGTATTCTGCCTCCAGTCAGAAGATGCAAAGAGCCTCTTACTACATTAGGCAAAAGAGGCAAAAAGGCAGACCAAAGAAGAGATGGCTTGAGACGATCCGACAAGACCCCACCACCTAAACCCTCGGGAGGAGATGGCCTTAGATAGGGCCCAATGGAGGGCTAGCATAGGGGTTTTAGATGATACGGTCAGAGTAGGGTAGTCTTTGTCACTTCTTTTCTATCTCTATCTCATTCTCATTCTCGTTCTCTTTCTTTATCTCTTCTACCGGTTTTTTTTTTTTTTTTTTTTTTTGGCCATACTTATGCATTTTTTATGTTTCTCCGATGCCAGGTCTTTGGCTGAGGGATGCAGACCATCTTTTTAGGCTGGGGGTCCTCAGAAACAGCCTCTCTTCAGGGTAGCCCCCTGAAGGGGAAAGGCTGCGTACATCTACCATCCCCAGACTCTGCTTTTGGCGGGAGCCCTTAGAGGCACTGAGTTTGTTAAGTTGAGTTGAGTTGAGTATTCCGCCTCCCCTCTATCTCTTCATCCTCACCTTACTCAGGTTATGCATTGACTAATCATAATTATACTCACCTTTGTAGCAATGGACGAAGAGCTCTGGCAGCTTTGTTGGCATAGCTTTATCTGATTTACAGAAAGATTGAAGAACTTTGTGTAATTAGCTTGATTGAATTCTTTATTATTTCTTTTGAGGACGTTTTGTCCTTAATCATTTGTACATTATTTCTCTCTTAATATATTTTCTTTTTTCGAAAGAAAATTAATACCAATTACTACCAAAAGTTTTTTGCTTAGATACCAATTGATACCGAACTCTCAAACCAAAGCGTCAAGCCAAGAACGTGGTGGAATGGAGCGTATTTAAAAAGTATTCAAAAACTCACAAAACAAGCATTTTCACAGATGTCACATGAAAAATCCAATAACATGTCTGAAAAGACCCAACTAGGCTAAAAAAAGTCAACTCTTAAATAAACCGATCAATTAGCAAAATGGCCAATCTACAGGCCAAGTATAATGACCATGATTCGCCACACATGTGATGGCTAATCTGCAACATGGGCCACTTTAGCGTTAATTAGGTATGACAACTGAATTCGAATACATTAGATATCCATCCAATCTGATCCACTTATAATGAAGTTCGATGTAAAAAATGGATTTTAAATGCATTTAGATTTCAATGTTAATAATTGAATTTCAGGTCGGGTTGGATTTAGATGACATCAAACCTAGTCCAAGCTCGACCCAAATCCAACCCAAAATAGTGTTTAGCGTGGGATAAAATTATAGAATTACGGATTTGATTTAGACATCCATTCTACGTAATGCATTTGGATTTGGATTGAACTTTTAGGAAATAAGTGAATTTTTTTCCGAATGGGTTGAATTTGGTTTTTTCTGGGTTAGTTTGGGGAAGGCAAACACAATCCCATTGCAACCCCTAGTGTTATATCCATATGTTTTTTACATTAGTAAAAAACTACAACAATTTTTCAAAGGAAATAAACTGACACTTGAAAAATAGGATGAACTTTAAACCTAAAAGATTTTGCTTTTGAGGATAGAAAGTTAAACCACTGTAACACCATTAGTTTTAATATTCATATAATTATAACAATGTTTACATTCAGATTAAGTAAATAAACAAAATCTAAATTTAAATAACTCTTAAATCTTTGCTCAAAAAAAAATCTAAAATCTTATAATCTTCTATATTCAAACTTGATGTGGAACAGAAATGAAAATTGATCGAACCCGTTGAAATCAAAAGATAAACTCGCCAGTCCACTTAAGAGAAGAGAAAACTAAGGTTTGTATTTCATTAAAATTGAAAAATGAAGAATACAACCATCTATAACTATTATTTAGAAGCAAATAAAGAAAAACTATAATATGTACAATTACAAAAATATCCTAAAATACATAAAAGTAGCTGGAAAACACGTTTTGAGGCCAAATTTAGGAAAATAGGCAAAGCTAGAGGTGAAGTACCTAGGATTGCCTAGTTAAATCTAATAGCTTTGTTTTGATCAGTTACGAGCCGCATAACTCCTTGTGGATTAAAAGTTATGAGCATTTGAAATTAACCGTACAAATTAGTGCTTCTAGCCAACCTATTTAGGTTTCTGACAGTCCATCTACTTCGCAAACTTTTCTACTACTCGTCCTATGTCAAAACTTAAACTTATGAGTTCACGAGCTCAAACTTTATCAAAAAGCTCAAGCTCAACTCATTTAGCTCAATGAGCCAACTTGACTCAACCTAAACTCAGGACAAGCCAAATTATACGAGCTTTATACCAAGCTGGCTCACAAACTGGCGAGTCAACTTAACTCCCTTACATCGTTAGACAAAATAAAGGATATGAAAAAGAATGCAACATACAACATACCCAGTGCCCCAAGGGCTCCCGCATAAGCAAGGTTTGGGGGGAGCAGATGTACGCAGCATTTCCCCTTCAAGGTATTGCCCCCAAAGAGAGGTTGTTTTCGAGTGCCTACAACTTGAGGGTGAGAACTTCCCAAAAGGTCACCCATCCTGGTACTTCTTTCACCAAAGCACACCTAACTTTAAAGTTCTAATGGGACCTAATGACAACGTGTTGGTACCCTTTTTGGTATATAAAAAAGAATATAAATATTAAATAAACTCGTAAGTCAGAAAAAGTGTCAACACTTCACATATGAACATAATTTAATTAACCCACATATATTGTAAACGACAAAAATCAACATATATAAACTTAATAAACCAAACACGTTAATTAATTTTGAAATAAAACCCTAATTGTTAAGTTTATACGAGAAACTTCACATACGTTAAATTATAAATTTTTGCTCAATAAATTCATTCAGTGTAAACTATATACAAACTAAGTTAAGACTAAACAACAATAGTCAAATTAGAAAATAGGGCCTCGTTTGATATGCAAAGTAAATACAGTAAGTAAAAAATCATAACAATCATAGATTTTAGCTTGTATTTAGTTGACAAAAAGTAGCAAAATATAGAGTCAGTTCCGAAAATAATACTTAAAAATAAAAAAATAAAAAAAATAATGCTGAAAAAAAAATAATTCCAAATCTACTGTTGAACCGCGTTTATAAAATGCGGTTATAGTAAACCGCGTCAGAGAAACGCGTTTCAAATAAAATAAAATCGCGTGCCATTTTTTACTAAACCGCATGGCCAAGACGCGGTTATACCTAAATAAAACCGCGTCTTTTCCATGCGTTTTAGAGTAACAAAAACCGCGTTCTGGAGACGCGGTTTAGGGGCCTTCCCCTCTCGGTGTTCCCCTCTGCTCGTTTTGGTTACGCGGTTCACCATAAAACCGCATTTTTACAATGCAGTTCATTTTAGTGAACCGCGTTTTATAAATGCGGTTTATTTAAATGTGAACCGTGTTTTGTAAACGCAATTTTTTGTTATTTTAAACGGCTCATGTTGACGCAGTTTAGTATAGCCGCATTTTGTAAACGCGGTTCAACAGTAGATTTGGAATTATTTTTTTTCAGCTTTATTTTTTTTATTTTTTTATTTTTCAGCATTATTTTCGAAACCGACTCCAAAATATCAGAAAAATTACTTAATAATTTTTAATTCATTCAAAAAGAAATAAATTACCCAACTTCCTACAATTAAATTTAATTCCTTTGATTTTATAAAGACTGAATCTATTTTCTATCCTAACAACAAACACTTTATATATACTTCTTACGAAATAATATAAAAAAATTTTTTTAAACAAAAGTAACGACAAGGAGGAATAAATCCCTTTTAAATCCTAATAAATGGGAACCACAATTAGCCATCAACGTTCTCCACTATTAGACTATGTCCTAAAGAACATACACAAAAATTAAATTATCAAAAAATATAATTTCTAATAAAAATTCAACCATTACCAAACAAAAGTGCCATAAAAGACCAATATACTATGACATAACTAATTCTTAAATTGAGTATAGATGCTCATGCAAAAGTAGATTTTACTATTGCAAAAGCAATTATATTACAATATATGAGATTAACCCTATTTAAGGAAAGGCTAATTAATAACTTTTTAAACTAAAAAAGAGTAATTTTATGTTTTATAATGTAAATGTATTGGCAATAATAAAATTTGTCAAATATCAATGTCCCAAACACTCCCGTCTTTGTTCAAAAAAAAAAAAAACGCCCCCGTCTAAGTAAGATTGGGAAAGTGAATGTACACAGGATAAAGAAGGGTAAATGAAGATAAAGGTAAAAAAATAAGACAATACTCTACCCTTATTTGAATATGTCCAATTAAAAGTAGCAAGAATAAAAAGAAATAAATAAATTACTCTTATTTAACAATTGAATAAAAGAATAAAAATAAAAAAAATTATAATTAAAATAAAAATAAAAATACCAAATTTTTTTTAAAAATTACCCTTACCCCCAAAATTTGAGGGTTACAGAAATTGAAGGTAAACAAGGATAATGGGGTAAAGAGAGATAATGGGAAAAAGAGGTAAAAAATTACCCCCCATTACCCCCTTTATCTTTCGAATAACTTTGCCAAACAAAGATAAAAAATTATCCCTCTTTACCCTTACCCCTTTACCCCTCTTTACCCTATTGCCAAACAGGAGATAAAAAGAGAAACCCCCAACTTAAAGGATACTACACGAAAATTTCTTAAAAGATCATCCATCTTAATACTACTCTCACCAAAACGCACTTAACTTTAAAATTCTAATAAGATCCAATGCTTGTATGTTAATACTCTCTTAGGTTCACCAAACATCAGCATTTGCCAAATATTCATACCAAAGCAATTTGGTCAAATCATTATCACAATTATACAAGACAAAATCATAATTGTTCTTGGGAAATAGAAATCAACGGCCCAAATTATTGACTTAGATTAGAACCACAGATAATTTCAAACGATATGCAGATCAAAATTCCAAAAACCATAAATATCAAAGCTCGATTCAATTTCTGATCAACAGAAGTTCGATTCAATTAACTCATCAACCAAATCACATCATCAACATCGAATCAAACCACTAAAATTTACACAAACATAAAATTTCAAACCCCTAACCCTAGAACCCCAAACCCTAACCCTAATCATCGAACCCTAACCTCCGAACCCGTACAGAGTCCTCCCCTGCCTCTTAAGCGCGTACACAACATCCATAGCAGTAACCGTCTTCCTTCGTGCGTGCTCAGTGTACGTCACAGCATCACGGATCACGTTCTCAAGGAAGATCTTGAGCACACCACGGGTCTCCTCATAGATGAGTCCAGAGATACGCTTGACACCACCACGACGCGCCAATCGTCGAATCGCAGGCTTGGTGATGCCTTGGATGTTGTCACGGAGGACTTTGCGGTGTCGCTTTGCTCCGCCCTTGCCGAGCCCCTTGCCTCCCTTGCCGCGGCCTGACATTGTAGAGAGAATGTAGAGAGAGAAAGTGGATGTCGTAGAGAAAGAGAGGGAGAGAATTGATTGAATGAGGAGGTGAGGGTTGGTTGAGGGTTTATATATAGAGGATTGTTTGTGTTGGGGGGCATTTGGACCGTCGGATTAAATTGTTCATTGACGGTAAAGGATAGCTATCCGTGTTTAGAGGTATGAAGAGATTTGGACCGTTGATTGAGTTTTAATCAACGGGTGAGAGTTTATGGTTTGTTGGTCACTAGGATTGTGCTTTTCTTTAGGAAAGGGGTTATTGTGAATAGGAAAAACAAATAGAATAGTATTCAATACTCAACGAATTTATCGGTGTTTAACATTTTTATAATAAAAAAAGGATTATTTACGTTAATAATTTCTATACTTTATTAATTATGTCAATTTAATTTTTATACTTTTAATTATTTCAATTTAATCCCTGAACAATTTAAAATATATCGATTTAGTCATTTGGTCAAAATTTAAGTTACGTTAATGACGTAATTTTAAATAGTAAAATTATGTTAGATACAAGTAACTTATTAATTTGTAATTATATAATTAAGGGCATGTTTGGTTTTTGATTAAAAAAGAGATAATCTTTAATGATACAATTATTAATGGGATAACCTTTATCTCATGAAAAATATTTTACTTTATTTTTTGTATTATTTTTCAATTTTTTAAATTTAATTATAATAAAATATAATTATTTATCAAAATAATCGCAAACAGCCTCTCTTCAGGTTAACACCCTGAAGGGGCAAGACTGCGTACATCTAACCCCAGATCCCGCTTTTGCAGAAGCACTTGAGACAGTGGGATTGTTGTTGTTGTTATTTATCAAAATAATGAAGAAATTATCCTCATGTAATAAGCAATGCTTTAAATATTTTAAAAAAATAATTTCAAAAATTTTCAAAATTTAGCTGATCCCTACTATAATTCCAATGACGATCTATCCCCACAAACATTGCTATTGTTGTTGACATCTACTCTCCACCATTGTTGCTATAGTAAATCTCTCCTACTTTGTATTAGTTCTTTTGAATATTTAATGTATTTTAAATCTTTAAAATATCTTTGTAAATATATAAAATATTTTTCTATTATTCAAAAAGTTTTTTAATATTTTTAATATCTAAATGTTATTGTATATTTTAAACTATAGAATTTTTTTTATTTTCTATTTAGAATATTTTTTAAATATATAAATATTATAATAATATTTTATATATATTTCAAATATTAATATTCAGAATATTTTGCTAAATATTTAAGCAATTTTTTAAATATATAAAATATATTTCTATAACATCCAAATTTTCCAAGCCAAAAAACAAGTTGAAAAAATCTTTTACCTCTCCCTTGTTATGGTTGTTGCACTAAGAGGTGGGTAGTGCAATGATTTTAACCTCATTTGCGCATAAATTTTTTCATGGGTTAAATATTAATAATAAACTAAACAGAGTTAAACAGAATGTAATAGTTAACCCTATAACAATTAATCCCTTATTAACCCCATACCAAACATATCCTAACAAAAATAAAGTTCCACTGATAAAGAAAATATTATTATTAAAAAAGTAATCTACTTTTTAGTATCTTAACGTGTATGACACAGATACTTTAGAAATAAGGCTTAACCTAATGCCCCCATTTTTAGAGATTCAAAAATTTGCACCAAAGTGGGGCACCCATTAGAGCATTTTTGAGAATGAGCGTTTCTCGTTATATTTTTGTATATACTCAATTTTCACTCAAATTAACAAACTAAAATGAGAGACTCAAAACAAGAAAAAGTCATTTCCAAATTGTAGTTTTTAGTTTCTAAAAAGCAAAAAATTATAAGCAAAAGATGCCACCATACAAGCCATAGGTGCCTTGGTGGAATCAACTATGATTTTTGTTGATCGTTTCTATACATTTGCTATGTAGTGGTGTACGCCAAAGTTGTAATCCTTTGGCAATCCTATTTGCTCGAACTAGAATGTTGTTTTTTTTTTCCTATTTTTGATTCCCGTTTTTATACCGGTTGACCTAAGCCTCGCGTCATTCGAGTTGCCTATAATGCATTTCTACTGTATTGCTAATTATTGAAAAAAAACTAAAGTTGTAGTTCTGTTTTCTCATTATTATTAGCCTTATCCATCAGTTGCTAGAGAATAATATGTTAGGTTTATGTCTCAAATTACTTATTTTAGTTTTATGGGGTTGCCGTAGGGTCACCGATCGATCGGGAGGGAAGCCCCATCGATCGTGTGATTTAAGGAAAGATTCAGGATTTTTTAGGCAGTTAGAGGGCCGATCAATCGGCATACCGCCCGCCGATCAATCGGGACCTCCCAGACCTGCGCCTATAAATTAAGACGTAGGATTATGTCACAATTGCGACCCAAATTAAGAGTGAGGCGCCGCCATTAAGAAAAGAGGTGATTTTGTAATTCCTCCAAGATATTCGAGTGCTACGATAGTTAAGAGAAAGTGATTGTAATTCTTTCATAAATCTCGTTCAGAGGAAGTGTCGTTGTAATTCTTCTGTTCAGTATCAATAAAGAATCTCCACCTCCGCCCGTGGTTTTCTCCCCTCTCGTAGAGGGGTTTCCACGTAAATATTGTGTGTTCGTGTTTGTTCTTTCTTTCTCCATATATTTGTTTACTTCTCATTTGTGTGAGTCATATTATTTGAATCGAATCAAGCTATCAGGGTTTACGCTTCCGCATTAAAATTTCCCAACATAATAATATTAGAAATATAAGCAAATTCGATTTTTTCCTTAGTTTCACTATATTCATGAGTTGGCCAACCTGACTAAAGGGATGTGTTTGCTTACATTTTTGGCGATGACTTGAAATCACGAGCTATAGTCACGAGCAGTTGAAAATCACACAAAAGTTAATAAGGAATCTCTAGTAGACGTTTCAATTATGAAGAAATCTATCTCATTTGAGTTTCATACATACGGTATGTCAGTCCCCTAATGACATAGCTTAGTGACGGAGAACGTTGATGGCCAATTACACCAGGACTCGATCCCCACTAGTAACGTGTGGCTCGTTACAAGGAATTAATGATTGCAACCAATAAAAACTACACACTTTGTTAATTTTTGACAATATGAAACATTTATTTCCAAAATTCTGAAGATATGAAACATTTAGGTTGCACTTGGTTTAGTTAATTTAAGCTTATCTGGTTTAATAATATTTGTCTATTTAAGATCTATATATTTTTACAGTGAAGTGTTTGTTTGTGCAATGCAGAAAAATCTTTTTATAAAACAAAGTGTTTGGATACAAGTTAAAAAAAAAAAATCATCTATATAATCACAAGAAAATGACTTAACCATATAAAACAACTAATAGTAGTAGATAGGATAATATCATTATAATGGCTAGTTATAGTAGTGAATAATTGTGAGTGGAGCAACACATGAGGGTAAAAGGGGTGATGGTTGGCGGGGAGATGAAAACAAATAAAAATAGATCATGGTGGTAAAAATTTAATACTAACATAATCCTTTTAAAACATTTTTTTGAAATAAGCGTTAAAAAAAATTCAATTTTGTATCTTTTCTGCATAGTTACAAAGCTACTTTTTCTTCTTTCTATTTAAGCTGTAAAAAAGATAAAAAAAAGATCTCATCTACCGACTAAACGTAAGCCTTACAGTCATCAAGAGTTTTTTACACAATTTTAAGCTATTAAAAAGCTTAACCAAACTTACATTGTGCATTTTAAACCGTTCTTTATTTCCTTTTTTTATATAAGGACAATATTATACCCATGTAACATTATTCTCTAAGATATAGGAACATACCCAATGCCTCAAAGGCTCCCGCCTACGAAGGGTCGGGAAGGGGGCGGATGTACGCAGCCTTCCCCCTTCAGGGTGTCAACCTGAAGAGAGGCTGTTTCTCAGTACCCCCAACCTGAGGGTGAGGACTTCCCAGGAGGTCACCCATCCTGGTATTATTCTCTAAGATATCATCAACAATAATATTATATATTATAAGATTAAACGAGATCAAATCATTGAACTCAATATGATACCCTTGCCGCCTCTACCGGCCTCTCTAGGGAAATTGGATCATTCTCTCAAGCTAATATTGACCCCAAAGCGTGCATCATTCGAAGAACTAGGCGTCCAATTGGTCCTTCCTTATCGGAGCTCTCGGTTGCTGGCAGAGGAAGTTGTGGTGAATCCATGGGTCCTCTGTCTAGTTGGGTCAAAGATAACATGAGGTATGTGGAATGTGGAAGCGGCCGTTTTGACATTCACATTGGTGGCCAAGTCATATCCAGCTATCCTACCTACTTTTATCTAGTCAAGTTCCCGAGCCTCAACCCAAGAAACTCAGCCTCTCCTTGCCTTACCCTAGAACAAGGTTGGTTTGAGCGACTCCAAAGGGGCCCAAGATCACTTACCAAATCTTCAAATCTAAGCTCAAGACGTGCGCCAACGATTCTGATTCTGAGTCTTCAAGATGTTAGTATTCGCCTAGTTTTGAACCTTTGGTGGCTATGGTGCTGCTTTTGGTGCAATCTAGCAAGGCGAGGGAGAGAAGAGGGAAAACGGTGGGGGTGGGGGGGGGGTGGGGGCATGGGCATCAGGGTACTAACTTTTATCTCTTCAAAAAGGAGTCGAACAGCACAAAAACACGAGATTAAAGAATAATCAAAGCGAAATCTATAGGAATTCCTAAAGTATATGTCTCCCGAAGAGTGTGCGAAGAAACCAGTCAATCCTCGTGGTAAAAAAATAAAAATAAAAAGGGAAAGGTGAGGGGTAATAGTGCTATAGAGGCTGCTAAGCTTATTAGTGCGAAGCACATATGGGAGTATGGATGATGAAATAGGATTTTAGGTATTCTAACCCCTGTCAATCTCATCTCCAAATTTGGTATAGTCGGACTTTTTTCGTTCGTCTCAGCTTATGATGATGTATACATACAGTGCATGTTGAATTCTTTCTTGCATGTTTTTTTTTTCATGTCTTCCTGCGAATACTAACATTCCTAATTTTTTTTTTTGAACACCAACGCTTTTATGTAGGTTAACTCTAGCCTTGTTTGTAAGAGTTACCTGTTTTATACTGCAACCATATCGCTAATTACCAGGAATAAAAAAAAAAAAAGTTAGTCTCCTAGGGTTAACATAACATTATTCTTGCTACTTGTTACATCTAGACTTGCAAGCATAGAAGGACCCTTGAACTAGTCAAAACTCAGATCCAAATTTCGAAGATCACATAGAAGCTTGCTGAAAAAAATTTATGGATCCCATGACCGATGGAGCTATTTTTAAGTTCTTATTAAGAGGGTACAATTCTGGGATCAATGGAGGCTTATGGTGACTTGTTAACGGTTGAAAGAACTTGCCATAATAACTTGACCCCATTAATTTTGATTAGCGAAAAGGACATTTTAGTCTTCATACTTCGTTACCTTGCTCTATAAATAGAGCTTGTACCTTTCATTTTTATTTATCAATATTATTCAAGTCTTAACATTACTCTCACATGACATCAGAGCCTCCTTTACGTCTTTTTTAATTTATTAGTACTTTGATTGGCTACTCTCTTTACTTCTTCATTTACTAGTCTATTATTTCATCTCTTTTATTTAATACTATGGCAGCAAACCTTAACTCCCTCTTCTCTCTCGCCCCTTTGGTTTCTAGTATAGCTGCCGCCCCCTCATGACGGCCGAGACCGGCGCCCCTAATGCCTGTGCCTCGGCTGACCCCTGGGTGGCAGGCCCTTCCGTGGCTATGTCAGCATACAAGTATTTGGAATCTCAGCATTGAAGCATTCGGTATTGAGCCGGTCGGATCCCCACAAAGTATTCAATAATGGTAGCATGTATGTATATAGGTTCATTTACCAGGCACGAATGCATCATATCCCATTAGAACTCCGAAGTTAAAACGTATTTGGACGAAAGTAATACCAAAATAGGTAACCTCCTGGGAAGCCCTCGTGTTGCCAACCCTATAAGATTAGGGATCCTCGGAAACAACCTCTTAGTAGGGATGCACCCTAAAAGGGTAAGGCTGCGTATGTCCACCCTCTCTAGACCTCACTTAAACGGAAGCTCTTGAAGCACTGGATCTGCTGCTATTGTTGTAGCATGTATGTAAGGAGTATTAGTTAACGCTGACTACTCCTTGGCTCCATGGTTTAATAAAACAACGCATAAGAGAGACCTGAATGTGACATTTGCACGTAGAAGATGAAGTTATGGCATTGGTTCTTTTAAATTCTTATCCTGTTAAAATTTATTTTGAAATCACTTTATGATAAACACTGATCTAGGAAGAGTAGCAGAATAATTTCAAGAGCATGTGGACCATCAAAGACAAAAAGATTGCAACAGAAAAAGAAAACAAGTATATTAAACAAATATAGGCTAAAACCAACCGACTATATGACTACAACCACCTGAATGAGCCACTGTACTATAGTTGGGAATGAGGTTAACATGTAATGAGGACAACCAATACCCTTATCCATCATTGCAATATGCTCAACGACAACCAATCTACCACCATCATAACTCAATCCAAGCTTTTATCTGAGCTCCCACGTATGCTCTGTAGTAAGAAACTTATCAACATCTTTAGCACATTCACCCTTCTTCACAAGCTTCTTTTTCTTAATAGAGGCCTTGACTGATATCTTTGCACTGCTCTTGAGTGACATATCCTTCATGAATTCTTGTAAGTCCTGCTTTACTTGCTCTTTAGTGCTCGCCAACCCTTCTTTGACAAAACAAAGATAATGGCATGGCAATCCGCCACCACCTTCCTCCTCCTCACCCCGCCTGGCTAGTCCCCCCCATAAGAAGTACCTAGACACTTCTTATAGAAATCTCATCATCGTTGGGAGGTCTACCAAGGATGGCAGCTCGAAACCCGACAAGTTCTAAGGTCCTAAGAACATAGGGTCATTATCACTTACAACATCTTAAGTTTGGCTTTTAAGAGAAGGTGTGAGGGCCAAAAGCCCAACTGATTTGTCCAAGTCATCCTCAGATCAAGATAAGCCAAGAGGAAGATAAGTTACTTAGAGTTTGGACTCGTGGTTGGGACCCTAACCGGGAAAGGAGAGATAAAAGGGTCTGCCGATTTTGACAACCTTGACAAGAATAGTTTTCAAAATATACCTTTCCTCAAACCGTAAAAAGCCCAATAATAAAAAGAGGGTGATGTCATTATCAAGACAAAATCATTTATAAGTTACATTATTATTCTGACAATAGTTTTTATCTTGACAGTAACTCCCTCAGAAAAAGTAGTTGAAGTCCCAATGCGCTTATACGAAAATGACTTGAAAAACATGCAAGTGTGTGCTCAAACAAAATTCACCAAAATAAGTTTCATCCTAAAACTAATTAACATTTATATGAGGAATCACAGTAAAGTATAAAATCATTTCTAAATCTTAACTTATCAACTTAAACTTTCGAAAAAATTGCTCAAATAGAGATTCCCCAAGCTCTCACGATGCTTTATTAACAAAAGCATTGGAGAATATTGAATTATATCATCATTGCAATATGTCGGGAATCTTTTTTTAAAAAAAATACTCTTTTAAAGAATCCAAAATTAAAGGTTAAAACAAATAAATAGTTTTTTTTTTTCCAATTATTTATGTCATTAATCTCTATATTTTGACTAGAGTGTTATTTTGATCACCAAATTTTTAATTGTGTCAATTTAATTCTTATACAATTAAAATTATTTCAATCACGTTCAACTCTAAAACTAATGTTAACTTATGTTTTAAATTATAACGTTAATTAGTAATTGCATATGACAAGAAATTTACCACTTAAATATTTTTTACTAAGTTCTAATTAAAATTGTAATATTAATTAGTCAAAAGTTAATATATTAGTTTAAAATTTGAACTTGATTGGAATCATTTGAATTATACAATCACTAAAATTAACACAATTAAAAATTTAGAAATTAAATTAACACAAAATGTAAATAACTAATTTTTTGGTGATTGAAAAAATTCAATGATCAAAATCTCCACAACAAATCGACACAATGGGCAAAATGTAAATAACCCTCAGTAGATTTTCTATTTATTTCAAATAAATATATTTTAAGAGATTGTTATAGTATAAAATCATTATTTAACCTTTACTTGTTAGTTTAAACTTTTGGTATTAGATCCTTTTTGACCGAGAACACGCGTTCCAATCACAATGTATAAATTAGGTATGTGAAGGCTTGTACATTACCTACGTTTCATGTCCAATACACATTTACATAAAGAGACATACTAGAGTATAAAATTATTCTTAAATCTTAACCTATCAATTTAAGCTTTTGACAAAATTGCTCAGGCAGAATTCACCAATAAGCCCTCACCATGCTTTCTTAACAAAAGCATTTGAGAAATGTCGAATTATTTCATCACAGCAATACGTTCGAAAATGAAGATCATTTGAATGTCAAAACAAATAAATAGTTGTTTAAAAAAAATTAATCTCGTTTATTATTTATCTCATTAGTCACTATGTTTTGACTATTATATCATTGTAGTCGTTGAATTTCTAATTATGTTAATTTAATCCTAATTTTATTGAAATTGTTTCAAATCTCTGCCATAGTAGCTCCTAATTTAAATTGTCATCCTCTTTATCTCACCAAAACCAAAAAAAAGGGAAAAAGAAAAAATCGTAATAATTACCTGTTATTGAACAAGGGGCTTTGTTTGGTTACCAGAAAATATGTGCAGAAAGTCGGAATTCATAGGAACTGACATTTGCCTTCTTGTCTAATTACCAGAAAATTAACAAAATATAAAAGTAAAAAATTTCTTAACAATTTTCAAGTTATTTAAAACATAAGAAGTAACTCACTCACTTTTAGGCAAGATCGACATTTCCATCATGATAAGAAAACACTTTGTACCCACTTTATGGGAAGTTTGACACAAATTAAATTCTGAAAAATACAACTTTCCGTAAAAATTTAATTTTTGTGTTACCTAAACAAGACCAAGGTTTGCATTTGAACATGAATGGCAATCCTATGTAAATATAGGATGTCCTCTAGGCATATAGCCTAGTCACAGAGAATGTTAGCGGCCATACACGTCAATTGGGTTCGAATCCCCATTATGGCACTTATAATAACAAGAAATTAAATAGAACGAGTTTTTTTTTAATTAAAACTTACGTAAATTCTAGGTGCGGTTTAAAAAAAAAAACGAAAGTAGAATCAGATATGAATCTTAAATAATCAATAGCAATCAAGAATTTATGACAAGAAATTAAATAGAAAAGATTTTTTACTAAAACTTACATAAATTTTAAGTGCAATTTTAAAAAATTACTTTAATTTTTTAAAAAATCGGTCTACTATAAGACGACTACTATCCAGTAAAGAAAGCATTCTTTACTCCGGACTTCTTGAACTGGAACAAAAAATGTCCCCATATCAGCTAGCTAATTCCTCATATAATCCAGTTGTCTTAGATTCTATTAATATTAATTTTAATGGAGTTTGACAAAAGCACTTAAGCTAATCAAAAAACGCAGACACAAAAGAATTAGCCAAGTTGGTCATGCTACGTCTGAAATCAACGTCATAAAATTATGCCAATTAATCTTCTTCCACCTGCTATGACTTTTTCGTCTATCACAAAATCTTTAACCGTTCAATTATCAGTTCTTAAGAGAGAGATTTTTTGTGCTAAATAAATATTAAATCATATTACTACGTTTTTTAATGCAAGTAGCTCTTTCTTAGATAATGTCTGACTTTATTTGGGATGGAACCTCACTTGTGTTATGTCATATAATCCAATATATAGAAGAGAAATCCTAAACATGAATCTTGAGAAAATCAATAACAAAACAAATATTTATGGTAAGAAAATAAATCCAAAATTAATCATTTTAGGCCGAACTGAACCTTAAATTTGATGTAGTTCCTCAAAACAACGGGCATATTTAAACTTGTAACATCGAGGGCCTTTCCGTTAAATGTTGGATCCAAGTGGACATAATTCCCAATTGAATCAGTAAAGGCAGGGGATACATTTAAAGTAAACTCACATATCCGAGGAAGTGTTAAAGGCTTCACATGTGAGTCGTGTTGTAGAATCCCACATTGAAATTGTTAAAGAAAAGAGATCAACAGATAAACCAAGTGGATTATTCCCCTTAATGCCAATTAGTTCAAAAGCTTCATTTAAGTTTATATGTGGATCTCATATATACCAACTTCCTGGACAGGATTTAAGTCCAGATGAAATTTAACATGTAATTGTTGAAAAAAAAAAATGATCTCAATTCTAATTTTAAGAAATGATGACAAAAATATCAGGAAATCTTTGCTCAGAACAACTCACCATGAGCTTACATGATGAAAATAAATTAATTCTCAAGTAAGAATATTTTCATCATTGCAAAGCATTTTCTCATATTAATTAAAAGTATAACATTTTAATTTTATAAAACATTGTGAACAAATTTATCATGGGATGCATGTAGAATTTAGACAAAAACTTCGAGTTATTCAATGCGTTGTTCTCCATGTTTTTAAATTTGTTCAAACTGATTTTTTTTTTTTTTTTTTGGGGGTTCAAAATAGTAATTAATTTTATAATTATATTTAAATTAGTCTCTTATCTTTTTTTAAGATAATTCCTTGTGCTTTACTTCACACAAAATTAGTCCCTCGTACCATAATCTAAAGGGCCTTCTTCCATTGTAAAACCCTAACTAGCTTTCCGTTTCAACCCCCTCCCTCTCTCTTTTGCTCTCTCCGCCACCGGCTACCGGCGTACCACCGGGAATCAACCCGCCGTCACCAGCAAAGATTGAGTCTTTCTTGTTGGAGATGCGAGGTCTTTTGACTGATGGATGCAAGACCATCATCTTAGGCTGTGGGTCCTAGGAAACAGCCTCTCTTCAGGGTAGCCCCCTGAAGGGGGAAGGCTGCGTACATCTACCCTCCCCAGACCCTGCTTTTGGCGGGAGCCCTTGGTGGCACTGGGATTATTATTGTTGTTGTTGTGTACCGTAATCTAAAGTGGGTAAAAATTAGAAATTATTGCTATTAAAAAAGGAGGAACTTATTTTGGAAATATTATGGAACAATTTAAATAAAATTAAAAATATTAGAGATTAACAGAGTAAATAAGTAAAGACAAATTAATAGGATGAAGAATGTGTTGCTCAGGTAACTACTCACATTTCAGCTTTCATCAAGCTGCATGCAAGTGATAATACTATAATTAAAACTAATAATTGTAATTAAGAGAACTTTCAAGAAGAAAATTTTTCATCGTAGCAACCATTATATTTGTTTAAATTGGGGGGGGAAGCAATCAAAATATTGAATCGAGTCTTTTAAGTCTAACCCATGTAATTAACAAGTATACAAGATCCACATGTAAATTCAATTGAAATTTTATTCTAAAACTAATTACAACAACAACAGACCGAGTGCCTTAAAGGCT
Source organism: Simmondsia chinensis (assembly GCA_018398585.1). NCBI lineage: Eukaryota > Viridiplantae > Streptophyta > Magnoliopsida > Caryophyllales > Simmondsiaceae > Simmondsia > Simmondsia chinensis. The sequence continues at coordinate 21,841,616 of JAGTTD010000018.1, forward strand.
CCCACATAAGCAAGATCTGGGAGAGGTGGGATATACGCAGCATTACCCCAGATGTTGTTTTTAAGGACCCCCAACCTAAGAAGCACGAAAGCATAAAGCATCAAAAACCAATTAGTATTACATAAAGTAACTTTCTCTCACTCACAACTCTAACCCCCTGTTTGGGAACGGGATAAAGATGGGTAAAGGGATGTAAGGGTAAAGGAGGCAATTTTTTACCCTTGTTTGGCAAACTTATTCGAGGGGTAAGGGAGGGTGAGGGGGGGGGGAATTCCTTACCCCCTCCCCCCCCCCCCCCCCCCCCCCCCCCCCCCGTTACCCCTAATTTTTTTAACCCCCAAATTGGAGATAAAGGGGGATAAGTGAAGTATAAAGGGCCTTTATATAGGCATACATCAAGCATAATAAAGACAATAATACCCTTGACCTATACATGAGTTTAAGGGTAGAAATGGAAGAGGAGAAAACCCTAGTCTAGGAAGGCTCTCGAGTTCCCTCTAATAGTTATTACCACCCGTATGATGTACAAACCTTAAATCAAAATATCAATCACACACAAAGGGGATTGGGAGAATACTGAAATTTACGTGGTTTAGTCGAAGCTTACATCCACGGAGGAGAGTAAGATAATTTCATTATATTAATTGGAGATTATACTAGGGGTTTCAACTCTCAACCTTCTTTAACATCTAACTCAAACCCTAATGACGACATACATATCCCCTTGCATATATAAAGCCAACACACTAAAATCCTAATGCCTCAATAGGATTGGCCAAATCCTATATGTCATAAACAAGAATCAATACAACTAGCCTCTACACATAATCGAACAAGTGATAAAAAGACCCATACAACAACAATAACAAACACGTACCTCAAAGAGACTCCCGTCTAGACATGATCTGAGAATATAAAAGATTTCAAAATTCGCAAAAAAAAAACCCAAGATTAATCAATTTAACTAGGTGAATATAAAAGATAAGATCAACCAAAGCAATTGGAAAGCGTACCTGTAGCAAGAACTAGAATATGGCATCAAAAGTGCAGCAAAACGGAAGATCTAGAACTCCAAATTTGAAAAATTTTGGAAGGGAAGTGAGGTTCCATGTAATAGAGCAAGGAGGCGAACCCATATTTAAGCAACAGTGGAGGAGGGTGATAGACGAACGTGGACCAATGTCCAGCTGACAGCGAGAGAGAGAGAGAGAGTAGTGAAGTCAAGTCAAAGTCTGTGTAAATTGGGTCCATTTCTTTTGTGACACTTGGACGGCTCTTATGCTCTCTCTCTCTCTCTCTCTCTGTGAAAAGGCTCATGGAGAAACGTGTTTATCATTGTAAATTACTTTATTTTTTCTTCTTACATCATTTTTAACAATTTTATAAAAAAATTTTAACCTATATATATATAATATTAATAATACAATAATAATAATAAACACAATAAAAAAGTTAAATAAAAAAAGAAAAATGTATATAATAAAAAAGTTAACTAAATAAAGAAAAAAAATGTTTTTAGGTGCAGAAGAAAGTTTGGTTCAACTTTAAGGCGCCCCCAACAAAGGGAGCTTTTATAACTGTTTTGGTTTTTTTTTTATGTTTTTTTTTTAATTATTAAAATTTATTTTAAAATATTTTAAAATATTACTACATTTTTACATATTAAATTTGAATAATTTATTCTATTTAATTGCTTATATTAATTTAATTTTTAATAACATAAATTTTAATTAAATTTTATAATTTTAATTTATTCTCTCAATATAATTAATTATTTTTTAATTTCTTTTGTTTTTATATAATTTTTGCCTTTTATCTTAAAATAAATAAAAAATATATAAAATAGGGCTTAAATTGGAGGACAAAAGCCCTATCTTTCTATTTATTATTGCTAAATCTTCCCTTCCTCAAAAGTTCTGAAATCCTAAAACCCGTAATTCTAAAACCTCACCCCACCAAGTCTCCTCTACCTCAACAGTCCTCAAACTATAAATGAAAGGTTATATCTCTTAAAAAAAGGCATATGTCTTTATGAAATAACATGTTTTACAATAAAGAGGTATGTCTCTTTAGTATATTTCTTAGTAAAAAGATATATCTTTTAGTGAAAAGACATACTTATTAATGAAAAGAAATGTATATTAATCAAAAGACGTGACTATTAACGAAATGGGATGACCCTTAATGTTTTGATGAAAGACGCCCTTTCTTATCTATAAATAAGAGTCTGATCTTCTCTCTACGCCACAACATATAAACACATAAACATAAAAGATAATTAAATGTACAGTACTCAATCCTACATATGCACATTAAATAAAGTGTTTAAAGGGGAGAAATTAGATTCATCTGATGTGCATACACAACGGTCAATTAAAGATTGCTGCTAATTAAGAGATGCTCTTAATCTTAATGTGTTAAAATCCTAAAGTTCAAGATCCATCTGAATTGTAATTTTATATGTACTAATGTTTATGGCTATAATCTAAGTTTTACATAACTATGGCATAATATAAAGCTTATAAAGTAAATACGATTGACAAAATAAAAAAGAAAGAAAAATGAACACTTTATACAATTGTAATATAATAATATAAAAATAATTTTTTTAGAATACAAATTCTTTCATACATCGTACGGGATAACACTTATTTTTGATTAAAGCCTTTTTTTTTTTTGTGATGTGTCAAAAATAAGAATTTAAAAATGGGGCTCGGATTGGGAGCAATCTAAGTTTCTTTTTTCACGGCCTCCAGTTATTAAAATTTATTTAGGTTAGTCTATTATTTTCTTATTTATTTTAATTGGCTGCTTATTTTTGCAATATTATTCAAATTATTCAATTTGGAACTTGAGCAATCCCATATTGATAGGCAATAGAAAAATATACTAACTTATATATTATAAAAGTTGCTTTACCCATTGTCAATTGATTTTAAAATATAACATTCTTTGGTATATAATAATGGTATCAAAGCTTGTCTATCCTCGAACCTTTGATAACCATAGCAATTGATCCGATAGCAATTGACAGGATTAAAAATACGATGGCAAAATTGCTATTAAAACTTGATGAGATTGAAGAAAGATACAAAAATCGGGATAAATCAGTAAAAATTACCTTATCAACAATAATGCTTGTGTTCGACACTTGTCCACCAGAATCAGGTGGTGCTGTTCTAGAAACACCGGAGCCACCACCTCCGACCAAGACCGAGAAGTTGCAGGCAGTGACACTGAAAACTCAAGAGGACGAAGGAAGGACTAGGTGTTAGGAATAGTGTCTGAAAATCCATGTTTATCTTGTAATTTCACTTTATTAATGAATAAAATTAAAGTTTCAGTTGTTTTCTTGTTAAATTCATATAAGTGAGCATATATACTGCATGTAATTTTCTTTTAAGTAACAACTATTAGATGGACATAATCATCATATTACATTTTACATGTTTGTTCTAGGTGGATAATGAAATTAAGCCACAGATAGGCTTGGAACAAATGGTATGAAACGTTATTTGAAAAAACTTGTAGAGATTAAAGATAGGACTACTTGCCTGATAAGACTATGACTTGACACTTTAGATGACTTGTCTTGGTTATGTGGATGGCGATCCAAAAGTGTTAGGTTGATGTGTTTAATAAGATTGATACATTGAATTGGACCATGTGGGTTACTTGTTTGTAAACTACTATCAGAAATGAGTTATTCATGTTGCACTATCTCAACGACGACTCTAAATTTTGAGAGTATTTCGGACCTGCGCATGGAATATTGGTTGCTTTAATGTACTATAATTAAGGTCTTAATAAACAACTGAATTCCCACATACACTGGGTAGCAGCATGAAGTGTGACAAACTTCATGTATTCAATAAGGAATCTATAGTCTCCTATGAGATACAAATGTCCCCTTAGTTGATTCGCAAGCATTTGAATTAATTCAGAATCTTTGGCCAAAATATTCTAAATGTTTGACATTTGTAATTTATAATGTAAATATGTTATAATATAAATGAATATTCAATAAAGGGCGAGTCGGTAATTAATAGAGAAGCTGTGAGAAAAATAGTGATATTACTTATAATTATTTTTTGTCATGGACTTCTCGTAGAGGAGTTGTTGTTGTAAAAATAGTCTATTTAAGAATTATCGAATATATTATTTAAGTCTAGAGTGTAGTGAGATTTATTTAGTGGAAGTAAGTCTCATTAAATGGTAATTAATTTTATCATGAGATAAAAAATAATTTAACCTATTTGGAGCTAGATTTAAATTGTTCTTGAGATCCTTGCACAAGTCTTTGTTTTTATTGCCATCGAAAAATATTAAAGAATTAATGAGATGAATTATTTATTTATGAGATAAGTAAATTTGATTTTGCTTAACATTATTTATGAGACGAATAAAAGATAAACATTATAAAATAAAATAATTTTTAAATTTAAAATTTATAAGATAATTTTTTACTTGTGAGATAAAAAAGTCGCATAGGTTGCAATCCATGTCTTGTGGATCGGACCAACCAACGCGTGACACTTGTCGCGTGCTGGGATCGCTAACACTAGTGATTTGTGCACGGACCAATTAGAGCATGCCACGTGGCGCGCTCTGGTAAAGGGGTAAGGGGGTTGGTCCGCGCTGTGACACGTAGCACACGGTTTGAGCAAATTAAAACGCGGTATGTTTTATACATTAAACAACTTCATTTCATTTTATAAATTCAAATCCCACATCGACTTTTCTTAGTATTTTCACTTCAGTAGCCTACTATAAATAAGAGTTTCAGAGTAAAGGTTTAGCATCAAAATAAAAAATTAAAAGATTCCTAAAAGTATTGACTTTTAGAAATCTAATAAGAGAGAAAATTTTCGTTGGAATTTTTTTTCTTTAGTTTAATTTTTCTGGAGCCTACTCTCCAGGCATTTTGAGGTCATTGCGTAAAAGGCTTCTAGGTCTCGGCGTTCTTGGTATTCATCTGGTATTTTTTATTTAGAGCAAATATAAGTATTCTTCTTTACTTCTCCTCTTTAGTTTTTCGCTTTTTTATTTATTTACAGTATTCTCGTTATGCTAGTTTTATTGATTTTATTATTATGAATGTATTAGAGTAGAGGACTGTAGATTTAAATTAGGAATTAAATCTATAAATTTAAAATTAGAAATTTTAAATCAACTTCAGGTTTAAAGTTAGGAATTTTAAACCCTTCCGCTACGCTAGTTTAATAAACATAGGAAAATTGTTAAAATTCGCCCCAATACTAAGATCGAAGATTCCCCAGAATTGAAGGAGGGTGTTCGCATTGGAATCGATGTCCTGAAAATCCAATTATTTTGGTTTATTACATAAAATTATTTTATTTATTTTATTGTCTTATATGTTTTACGAGTCAAATATACATGTGATTATTTTTTAAAATGTTCCATGGGATGGATGTAGTCCAACATGACATGTCTAGTTTGGTTTAAGTGGTCAAATAGATTGAGCCACATATAGAACTAAATCAAATTAGTGATGTATTGTCAAAGTTTGTTCATAGTCAGTGATAAGCTTGAACAACTTATTTGATAAAATTATAATATGATACTTTAGATGATTTATCTCGGTCATGATGTGGATAAGGATCCCAAAATGTTGTTTATAAGATGGGAATATTGAGTTGGACCACCAGAATTATTATTTTTTTAACTGCTATCGGAAGTAATTAATTTTATAAGATGATAACTAAATCCCGAAAATAGTCTGAACTCGTGCGTAGAATGTTCGTTGCTTTGATGTGCTAAAATGATTAGTGTTACGAATCAAGCTCCAAACCCCATCTCAACACATGAACAATCACCGAAAGATCCCAACAACTCTAACAAATATCAATTAGGTCACTATATGAGACTGAAACTTACGTGCATTAGGTAATTGCATGAAGTATAGCGGGAACAGGTATTTACCAAGAATCTAAAGTCTCTTATGAGAGAAAGATGTCCCCTTAGTTGACCACAAACATACGAATAGATTCGAGAATCTCTGGCCACAGTATTCCATATGTTTGATAATTGAAATTAGTACAAAAATTATTTTCTATGTTAATTAGTTATTTGAGAAGGGCGAGTCGAAAACTACGGTGAAAGATGTGAGAAAAATAAGAGAGTAATTAAAGTTACTGTTTCTCATGGATATCTAATAGAGGGGTTAATTGTCATAATAAAAGTTACTTGAAAATTTTTGAGTAAATATATATAATTTTATAGTGCAACGGTATTTATTTAGTGGAATTAAGTGTTGTTAAATGGTTATCAATGTTATCAAATGTTAATAATTAGACTTGATCTATTAGGAGCTAGAATTAAATTGTCCTCCAAGTCCCCTCGCAAGCCTCAACATAGAGCACCGTTTTGAAAATATTTAGAATAAATTCATGAGATGAATTATTTATTTATAAAATAAATAAATTTTATGCTAGATAAAATTCCTAAGATAAATTATTTGTTCATAAGATGAATGGATTTATTTTTTTGCTAGATAAAATTCATAAGATAAATTTATCCATATGGAGACTCAAAAAATAAAAAATTGCATATATATTGCATTGGGCCATGTGTAGTGCGCTGTCCAACACAATAGCGTGTCATGAACACTATGTGGGATAAATACTCAAAGATAGTTAGAATGCATTAGATTGTATACTCAACTCATTAGTATTAGTTAAGGTAGTTAGACCGTAATAACTTGTAGTAGTCTCTTAATTGTACTAGAATGTGTGGGGAATTTAGCACTTATTAGTTGTTGTTTTGGAAGTTGTGTTAGTTAGTTAGAGCTTAGATATTTCATGGATTAGCTAGTATAAGTACATGATCTCACACTTGTAATCCTCATTCAATGGAAATACAATACTCAATTCTTCCTCTCCCCAAACTCTAATTCTTCTAAGTCATGATCCAAGATCCACCTCGGGTCATGACATTTGGTATTAGAGCTCGATCTTGAGCACAAATTTGGTTGAATTACTGCACTATTGGGCTGTGTTGCAATCAACTTACTGATCTTGTCACATCTAACAACAACAATGGATTCTTTAGAGTTCCTGAATGGCTTGATGAAGATTGTAAGATCGCTGCGGCAGTTGGCCAAATACAAAGAATTGTTGTTACCAACCTTGGTAACAATGAAAGCTAAGGCTCGTATTGAAGTTAGGAATACAAAAAAAAAAAAAAAAAAAAAAACCAAGATTGAAGCATTTAACCCAGCAAAATTTGGTGATCAAGCTGCATTCAAGTTGCATGAAACCTAGTGCTAAATATCAATCTTGAAGTAGAAAGGGCATCAAGATCCTACACAAAATGCAACATATGGAGCTGGGAATGGCTGGAATAAGAAAATTGCAGCAATAAAATGGGTTAATGATGCAGCATTCCTACTTTTGCTGAATAAGATAAAGCAAATACAAGTTCCTGAATTAGAAGTGAAATCTACTGTAATAACTTCAGTGCATCAAAATGTTATCATCAAACAAGCCTTGAAAATTCAAAATGAGAATAATCAACCAGCACCTAGAAGATTAATTACAGAAAATTCAGCTTTAATTCAGTATGAGGTTACAACATTATACTCAGTTGTGTACGAAGTGGCACCACTGATTATTGTGGCAAGAGTATCGAAGGTTTATACTCAAATGTTGGGCAATAAGATGCTAAGGTTGATGTTTACAACATATCCAAACAGACTGTGTAGGCTAAATTTCTGCGGCAACTATAAGTTGAAATACATTGGCTAGATAAATGGAGCAAGATTGATTCTAGCTACGGGTTATAGCGGAAGACCTCCTGATCCCTTAATTTCTAAGGCAAATGTAGTTGAAAGATGGAGTATTGCCAAGAGAACAAGATGGAGACAACCCAAATTTAAGAGTAAGGCATTTGATACTCTTCAAAAACAATGTTGGACCCAAAGAGGTGTTAAATACATTTGTTCCTATGGTAATCTTGGTTCACAAAAGATGGAATGGGCAGCCAATCATCTACTTGTAAATCAAGAAGTCGGGACTCACATGTTGAACTTGAGAGATTCCATCGATTTTGGCAAGAAATTGTGAAGGCATGGTGGAAGAGGAATGGTGAAATGGTTGATCAATTGAATAGGGTGGGCCAGAATGTTTTAGTTTGGGAAGTTGAGTTTCAAATTGAGCAGCTTAAGGCAAGTTCATTTTGCATTTCAACATCCAAACCCTTCATTACAACACCCTTGGCAACCAGGAAGTGTACGTTGGTTAGTATTAGCTCAGCTCAAAAAACCATTGGGGTATTAAAGACAGTCATGTGGTTTGAATGAAACAAAATGCTGATGGCTGATTTCAGTGAGGTTTTCAGCGTAGGAACTGGTCTTTGCAGCTCTAGAGAGGTCTGGATCTTGAAATTCAGTAACATGGAAGTGCAGTTAGCATCAGAATGCTATGTTCGGATTGGACAATTAACAACTGAGGAAGTTCATCTGAATGCTTTGAGGCTAAAAGAAGATGAAACTTGGAAGCAAAACAATTTGTTTTCGATCAACAGTGATATAGACTTCGCAGCGAAACTTTACAAATGGGAGGAAATTTGTAGGTTGTTTATGCATATTGCTGCAGAAAGGGGTACAATACAGTTGCATGAGCTAATGAAATACAAGTGCAGATGGTTTTCAGGTAGCTCCTTGATTCAAGTTTCGATTTGCAGTAGTGCAGCTGCAAGTTCAGCAACAAAAAAAGTGCTTCCAGCTAAAATTCTCTACTTAATTCAGCAACAAATCAAGTCATCAAGCTACAATTTTTCTAATAAGATTCTTGAGGACAAGAATCTCAAAAGGGAGATGTAATGTCATGAACACTGTTGTAAAATTGGTCCCTATATGACTTAACTATATCAAGAAAATTTAAGTCAAGAAACGTTCAAATATTATAGATTAAAGGGTATAAATGTCAAGTGGCATAAGTTGTAAATTTTTGGTAAATGTTATTTTTGTACCCAGCTGTTAAAATACATTTAAATAAATCAAAGAGGTAAAATGTCATTGCTGCCCCTGCCCGTGTGCGATATTTACTTGCCCGTGCCACTACCCGCTGCCCGAAGCTTCTCCAGGAAGCTTCCATGTTTCAGTTTTAAGTGGATGCCACGCGTCAGCCATCCGGGTAAACTGTTTGTGTTTCTTGTGGGCTTTTATGGACCGTTGATCTGGTTCGTACGAACGGCCGAGATTGAACCTTGGAGCTTTGCCGCGGATCGGAGTTTGGTTGCCTATATATACTGACCCTTTTTAGGGTTTGCCGTACGCTCTTATTTTTCTCTCCGTTTTTCTCTTCAGCCACCGCCTCTTTTTATTTGCTCTGGCGATCGAAGGCGATTGAGTATATCCGTGGGTGTTAAGGCTTGATCGTTCAAATCTTGGTAGTTTGGAGCATGTATGAAGCCTTGTAGGCTTCGGTTGTGAGCTTTCTCTTCCCTTACTCTTTATTTTCGTTCTTCTTTAGGTTTCTGACTTAGAAGCCTTAAGGATCGGTTTTGTATAAAGTTGTATATCGTTGAAGTCTGGTCTGTAATATTTGAACTCGACTTATAGTGGATAGACTTCCCTAGAAATAGGGAGCCGTGGAGTAGGTCCTTCTTTAAAGGCTGAACCACGTAAAATCTCGTTGTTATCGCTGTGTTCTTTGTGCATGTGTTCGGTGTTGGATGAATCTTGCTAAACTACAGTTACAGGTTTCTTGAACTAGCTCTGAAGTGGTGAATGTTTGTTGTTATTGACGTTTTCTCAAGAACTAAAGTTGATAAGATTAAACCCTAGGAATACGACCTGAAACTCAACAAGTGGTATCAGAGCATCAGGTTCTTTACCTTAAAGAAACAGTATGGCGTCTGCTAGGGTTGATATTGAAAGGTTTGACGGTAGGAATGATTTCAACTTATGGAAACTAAAAATGAAAGCAATCCTTATGGCACAAGGTGCTGGAACTGCACTTTTTCCCGAAAAGGATCAACCAACTTATCTAACTGAAAAGGAGAAAGTAGAAGTCGAACATAAAGCTTATGCTTCTTTATTACTTAGTCTTGATAACTCGGTACTTAATCAGATTCGCTCTGAAAAGACCGTAGCAGATATATGGGCTAAGTTAGAGGAAATCTACAAGTCTGAGTCATTGTCCAATAGGATATTGTGCATGGAATCCCTTTTCACCTTTAAGGTGAGTGAGACTAAACCCCTAGAGGACTCTATAGATGAGTTCCATAAAATCTGTCAAGATCTAGAAAATGTTAAAGTTACTGTTGCTGATGAATTGTTGGCTGTATTGTTACTATGTGCCTTACCTAAATATCTTAGGTCCTTTAAAGACACACTAAGATATGGACGTGACACTGTAGCATTGAAAGACGTAACAAAGGCCCTAAGATCCAAGATCCTAGAACTTAGGAAGGAAGGGAAGTACCCACCAACCAGTAACAGTGGGGAAGGGCTGTCAGTCAGGGGTAGGACAAAGACTCGAGACAACCATAACAACCATAACAACCATAACAATCATAACAACCATAATAACTACAACAATAAAGAAAGGAGAAGAAGTAAGAGTCGAAACAGATCTAGTTCAAGACCTAGAAGAGATTGTAGTAAAGTAAAGTGTTATGAGTGTGGTAAACTAGGCCACATTAAAAGATACTGTCCAGATTACCAAAGAAAATTTAACGGCACAACCGACAACACTGAATTTAATGACGGATATGACTCCGCTGAAGTATTAGTAGTATTCACAGACCAAACTACACATGAGTGGGTTCTAGACTCAGGGTGTAGCTTCCATATGACTTCAGATAGATCCTTCTTGACTGAATACCGGACTGTAGCTGGGGGAAAGGTGCTGTTGGGAAATAACCACGGATGCCAAGTAGTTGGAATAGGGTCAGTTAGGGTTAAGGGGTCAAATGGGATTGACTTTACCCTAAAGGGAGTTAGGCATGTGCCTGAACTTAGAAGGAACCTAATTTCTCTAGGACAATTAGACCAGGCTGGTATGACCTTAAAGGCACAACAGGGGGTAATGAAGGTCCTTAAGGGTTCCCTTGTAATGCTAAGAGGAGAGGTCAAGAACGGTCTATATGTGCTTAGAGGTGACGTAGTTCCTGCTGGCTGCTCTATTGTAGAGAAAACTGACCTAACCAACCTTTGGCACAAAAGATTAGGACATGTATCAGAGAGGGGCCTGAATGAGCTGAACAAGAGAGGGCTGTTAGGGGGTGGTTATGTGTCTAAACCTGATTTCTGTGAGTCATGCATATTTGGAAAACATCATAAACTATCTTTTAAATCTGGAATCCATATAACTAAGTCACCGGTAGACTATATCCACCCTGACCTGTGGGGACTAGCAAGGGTACCCACTTTAGGTGGAGCATACTACTTCCTATCTATGGTAGCTGATTTCTCTAGGAAGGTTTGGGTTTACCTACTTAAAACAAAGGATGAATGTTTTAGTGCCTTTGTTAGGTGGAAGAACCTTATAGAAAATCAAACAGGTAGGAAGATTAAGGTACTTAGAACTGATAATGGACTTGAATATATAAACACTGAATTTGATAGTTTATGTGCTCAAAATGGTATTAAAAGACACAACACTGTTAGGAAAACTCCTCAACAAAACGGACTAGTTGAAAGAATGAACCGTACGCTCCTAGACAGGGTAAGATGCATGTTATTTGCATCAGGTCTTGGTAAAAACTTTTGGGGGGAGGCTGTAGCTACTGTATGTTATCTAATTAATCGTACTCCCTCCTCTGCAATTGACTTTAAAACCCCTGAGGAAAAATGGACTGGAAAAATAAGCGACTATTCTATTTTAAAGGTTTTTGGATATGCTGCGTATGCACATCAATCTGAAGGAAAACTTGAACCCAGGGCTGTAAAAGGTGTTTTTCTAGGCTATCCGGATGGTGTAAAGGGGTATAGGGTGTGTGTTAGGGATGGAAACAAAACCAAAATCATAATTAGTAGGGATGTAACCTTTAATGAAGAGGAATTCCCTTACTTGGAGAAAATAATGGCTGCCGATACAGCAGCCACTTCCTCCAACCCTAGGAAGTATGATCCTGAACTCTACGAGTTCGAGATCAGCCCACCAGAGCCTGTATACCAGGAAAACCAGACCTTAAATCCTGAGGAAGAGATGACTGACAGTGCTGAAGGGAGCACTGAACCTCAAGGAACAATTGAACAAACAGACATATCAAACTACCAACTAGCTAGAGATAGGGAGAGGAGAGAAATTAGGGCACCAGTTAGGTTTGGCAGTGCGGATTGTATTGCATTTGCCCTAAATACTGCCCTAGAGTATGTAGAATCAGAACCTCTCACTTATACTGAGGCTATTAGTGGGGCTGCCTCTGAACAGTGGCTCAAAGCCATGACAGAGGAAATGGAGAGCCTCAAGATGAACAAAACTTGGGTTTTGGTTCCTAAACCAATGGATAGGAAGTTGGTAGGTTCTAAGTGGATTTATAAGGTAAAAAAACCCGATACATCATCTGGACAGCCAAGGTTCAAGGCTCGACTAGTTGCAAAAGGTTTTTCACAAAAAGAAGGGGTAGACAATAATGAGATTTTTTCTCCCGTTGTAAAGCACACAACTATAAGAATACTTATGGCACTAACGGCTAAGTTTAGCCTATTTCTGGAACAAATGGATGTTACAACAGCTTCCTTCATGGTGAGCTGGATGAGGAAATCTTTATGGCCCAACCTGAGGGCTTTATTGAACCAAACCATGAAAACCATGTTTGTCTACTTAAGAGGTCTTTATATGGCCTAAAACAATCCCCTAGACAATGGTACAAACGCTTTGACCAATTTATAAGAAGCATGGGCTTTAGTAGATCAATACATGACACCTGTTTTTATTTTAAACATGCTGATACTGTTGATGCATTGTATTTGCTGATTTATGTGGATGATATGCTGCTGGCCAGTAAATCCATGAATCATATTAATGATTTGAAACTAACGCTTTGTGCTGAGTTCGATATGAAAGATCTAGGAAAGGCCAAGAAGATACTTGGTATGAAAATTACCAGGGATCCAGCAGCTGAAACAGTGTACTTATCTCAACAAAGGTATTTGAAAAAGGTATTGGTTAGATTCAACATGTCTGAATGTAAACCTGTAAAATTGCCCTTAGCAAGTCAGTATAAGTATACAGTTCAACAGTGTCCCACGAATGAGATAGAAAAGAAACAAATGGAAAGAGTCCCATATGCGAATGTTATAGGTTCCTTAATGTATGCTATGACTTGTACACGTCCAGACTTAGCTTTCCCTTTAAGTGTTTTGTCTAGGTTTATGAGTAACCCCGGAAAGGAACATTGGGATGGAGTTAAGTGGTTGTTAAGGTACATTAAACAAACCTATAAACTGGGACTTACTTTTGGACGGACAAAAACCTACCTTAGATTGATAGGTTACACCGATTCTGACTTTGGGGGAGACGTAGATAAAAGGAGGTCCACTAGTGCTTACATTTACACTTTAAATGGTGGAGCCATTTGTTGGAAGTCTAAGTTGCAGCCTGTGACTGCGCTGTCAACCACTGAGGCTGAATTTGAGGCCCTCACAGAAGCCATAAAAGAGGCTACCTGGCTGAGAGGCTTACTGTCAGAAATAAACCTCGATAACGGGCCTCCCGTACTGTTTTCGGACAGTCAATCAGCCCTTGCATTGTGTAAAAACCCCGTGTTTCATGATAGGACTAAGCACTTAGCTATCAAGAGGAATTTTGTAAACGACATGCTTGAAAGGAACACTGTTGAACTGCGAAAAATCTGTACTGCTGAAAATCCAGTGGATATGGGCACAAAAATTTTGACTTTGGACAAGTTACTTAAGTGTATTAACTTGGTTCAAAGTAATTGGGACCATGGATGACGAACCCAATGTGTTTTGCTCCTATTACTAGGGAATATCCAGTAGTTAACCCATATAGGTACCAAGGTGGAGAATTGTTGTAAAATTAGTCCCTATATGACTTAACTATGTCAAAAAAATTTAAGTCAAGAAATGTTCAAATATTATAGATTAAAGGGTGTAAATGTTAAGTGGCATAAGTTGTAAATTTTTGGTAAATGTTATTTTTGTACCCAGCTGTTAAAATACATTTAAATAAATCAAAGAGGTAAAATGTCATTGCTGCCCCTGCCCGTGTGCGATATTTACTTGCCCGTGCCACTACCCGCTGCCCAAAGCTTCTCCAGGAAGCTTCCCTGTTTCAGTTTTAAGTGGATGCCACGCGTCAGCCATCCGGGTAAACTGTTTGTGTTTCTTGTGGGCTTTTATGGACCGTTGATCTGGTTCGTACGAACGGCCAAGATTGAACCTTGGAGCTTTGCCACGGATCGGAGTTCGGTTGCCTATATATACTGACCCTTTTTAGGGTTTGCCGTACGCTCTTATTTTTCTCTCCGTTTTTCTCTTCAGCCACCGCCTCTTTTTATTTGCTCTGGCGATCGAAGGCGATTGAGTATATCCGTGGGTGTTAAGGCTTGATCGTTCAAATCTTGGTAGTTTGGAGCATGTATGAAGCCTTGTAGGCTTCGGTTGTGAGCTTTCTCTTCCCTTACTCTTTATTTTCGTTCTTCTTTAGGTTTCTGACTTAGAAGCCTTAATGATCGGTTTTGTATAAAGTTGTATATCGTTGAAGTCTGGTCTGTAATATTTGAACTCGACTTATAGTGGATAGACTTCCCTAGAAATAGGGAGCCGTGGAGTAGGTCCTTCTTTAAAGGTTGAACCACGTAAAATCTCGTTGTTATCGCTGTGTTCTTTGTGCATGTGTTCGGTGTTGGATGAATCTTGCTAAACTACAGTTACAGGTTTCTTGAACTAGATTTGAAGTGGTGAATGTTTATTGTTATTGACGTTTTCTCAAGAACTAAAGTTGATAAGATTAAACCCTAGGAATACGACCTGAAACTCAACAAACACTATGTGGGATAAATACTCAAAGATAGTTAGAATGTATTAGATTGTATACTCAGCTCATTAGTATTAGTTAAGGTAGTTAGACCATAATAACTTGTAGTAGTCTCTTAATTGTACTAGAACGTGTGGGAATCTAGCACTTGTTAGTTGTTGCTTTGGAAGTTGTGTTAGTTAGTTAGAGCTTAGATATTTCATGGATTAGCTAGTATAAATACATGATCTCACACTTATAATCCTCATTCAATGGAAATACAATGCTCAATTCTTCCTCTCCCCAAACTCTAATTCTTCTAAGTCATGATCCAAGATCCACCTCGGGTCATGACATAGTGCTAGCAGTCTAGTCTACTGGTTGGTCAATGGGGCTGTCGCATGATAGCCGCGGCTCCTAAAAAAATAAAAAATTAAATCTTTTCTTTTTTTGTTATATATATATACAATTATTTAGGAGTTTTTTTTTTTTTCCTCTTTTTTTTTGTTGTTCAAGCCTATTGCTTTCCCATGAAATAACATACGTTTAATCCCTTCCTTTATTATAAGTAGAAGTTGAGTATACCATTTAGAAATAATAATTTTTTCTAAAAAATTGAAAGGAAAAAGTTTTGTTCTGAAATTTTTTATAAGTTAAAATATTTTAGGAGCTTACACTCCTGGTGTTAAAATGGTCATTGCGAAGAAGACTTTAAGGTGTCAAGATGTTCTTCTTCCAAATTCAGGTATTGAAATTCATAATTGGAATCCTCTTCCAGGTAATGTCTTCAATTACGTATTTGATGTTTAGTATTTTTTTTTTAATTCGTTTTGCACATGCTATGTTCAGATGTGCTTAAAGTAAGATCTAAATTTAATTTAATAGTTTAATTAGATCAGACATTTAGATTTAAAATTAAAAATTTTAAATTTATTTTCGCTAGCCTGTTTTAGCCAATTTAGAAAAATTTTAGTTTTAGAAATTAAAATTTCCTAACAGTTCGGACCATCGTGGAGGTAGCAGAACCACTAGCGTGGGCCGCAAATCGGCGCCAATTGGTGCTGAAAGACGAGGCCGAACCGACGGGCTTGAAAGCATCGTCAATCGAGGCGCGGAGGACAAAGAAGCTAACAAAGGAGGTAGCGAGTGAAGCGAGGAGAAAGAAAACGACGACAATAAGGGTCGAAGTGATAAAATCGGCCATGGTAGGGGAAACGATTATCACAGTAAAGATGAGAAACCACCACGAGTTATGCCGCGCATCACCGGTGAGAGAACAGGAGCCATCGACTGTGTGGGTGGCGAAATCGCAGTGGCCGAAAACGTAGCTATATATATATATATATTTTTAATGTTGGTAAAGGCGGGGGAGGGGGGTCGCCAGTGGGGCTCGAACCCCGGCGCTCTCACACGGCAACCGGGCGCCTTACCACTAGGCTACGACCTAGTTGCTCGAAAACGTAGCTATTTATCAAGTTGAAGTAGCCTCGGAGGATGAAGAGGCCACGATGGGTGTCACGCCTTCGTCACCATTGTTCCCAGTCATATGCAGTCGTGGGATCGGTGGCGCCGGCGTGTTTACAGGCTAGGGTTACGCCATGGATTTTGAGGAGGAGATGAAGGCGATGAATTTGCCCCTCCAATTGATTATAACTACCAAATTGTCTTTTACTCCAATTTTTTAGAGGAATAAAAATGACATCTTGGGTTAGTTTTAGAGCAATTGATTGGGCAAAATTTGTTCCTATTGTGTTTTGCCCGGAAGGAACAAAACATGAAACCAGTCCAACAATATAAAGGATGACAAGAAAATTTGTTTTCTTTAAAAGTCATAGAATATTATCCTAGACCCTTGAGGATAAGGGTCTTTTAAAAGGAAAAGTATTGATACGTACCCAAATTAGTTATTTAGATATATATAGGCTCGTCCAATAAATAGTATAGTTGGTCACACTAGGTATGAGGTTATTCTATAAATATAGAGGGGTCATTTTATCACAATGAATCAATCAAATCAAATGTCATCCTTTATGTTTTCTATCTTAATCCTTTACTTTTAGTAATTTGTTGCGTTCCTTTAATTTAAGTATGTTTTTTGACTTAGATTGTATTATTGGTATCGGAGCTGTCCTTGAATCGATTCCAAGGAGCTCGGTTAGGTAAGGGACAAACCTGCTATGGAGTCGTGCACAGTCTAGTATGGGATGGGTCGTGATCGATGGCCGTGCTGGACAAACCACCTGTAACGGGCGTAAGTCTTGAAAAGGGCTACTAGGAGAGGGCTACATAGAGTAGAGTAAAGCCATCCACGAGAGAAAAGGGCTACCTACTCAGAGTGAAGCTATCTAGAGTGAAGCCGTCGAGGATGGCGGTTGCAGAACGCGGTGGTTTCATACAGACAATTTGGAACTTAAAATTAACCCCACAACGATGGGCAATAAAAAAACATACCAACTTATATACCATAGGAGCTACTACACATAGTGCCAATTGGTTTTGAAAATCTTTTATATTAGATGCATCTACTAAGTGGTCATCAGCGGTCAAAATATGAGAAAAATGCATACCATATAGAGACATATTGATGGAATTTGTACAAATAAATTATGCAGATCTAAGTTATTTTAGTGTAGATAATGGAAATTGGGAAATAATAAATGAAATATATAAATTCTTAGTTCTTTTTAAAGAAGCTATGACATTTTTTGGATCCTATTACTCAACTATTTCATACGCAATATCTAAAATGGTAGATACTGTTACATGGATGATGAAGAATTTCTTCCATCTTGCGCCGCAGGGGTTCATTGCCGCCATGTAAAAATTTTTTTTTAAATATTATACTGAAATTACCCATGGCATATTATATTGCCACTATTTTTGATACGCGTTCCAAACTTGCGGGTCTTCAATTTTTTGTCCAAATATTTTACGAAAGAACCCTACCAAATTTCGATGTAAAATATTTTATTAATAAAGTTGAAGTAACTTTAAATGATTTATTCTCCATTTATTCTTAAAAATTAACAAATAATACAAATGTTTGTTCTACATCATCTTCGTCCTCCTTTGGAGGACAATCATATGCGTGGGATATGTTTAACCGATTAATGCCCAGACAAAGTCCCACGTCATATGATAGGCTTTCTTTATACTTGCATTCAGCTCTGTTCAAATTCCAGCCGACGTAGTCTAATTAACATTTTGATATTTTGCTATGGCGGGAATCATATAAAACCCAATATCCCTTGCTTTCCACCATGGCACGCGATATACTAACATGTCCAGTGTATACAGTAGCATCGAAGTTTGCTTTTAGCTCAAGTGGCAGGTTGCTAGGAACAAAGAGAGTGAAGCTAGCACCGCACACCTTAGAAATGTCGATGTGCTTGAAAAATGGATGGTTGCAGTGGCTAGAGACTACGAACGTCCAAAGTTGGAATAATCAAGCAATGAAAACGAAGAAACTATTACATATGCTCATGCCACGTCATCACCGCCATGTCATCAGCCCTAAGGGACACCTCATCCCTACACTCTAATATAAATAAGGAGGGTAGTTAGAGATATTTTGGTCATGTACGAGTGATGTGTGTGATCTTCTCTTTCTCCCACAAAATTCTCTCGTTCTCCCCCATTCTTCTAGATCTTCTTCCCCTTCAATACTTGGACTTAGAATTATACACATATACTATACAATCCGGTATAGCATCTTAGTTATCCCGTAGTTACTAGTATTCATCTTGTGTTGAATTGCGTTGGATTGGTGTTAGATCAATGTGTGGAGGTAGGATCCTATTTCGAATCCTATCAATTGGTGTCAGAGCTCTCGCTCCTTGGCCGGTGTGAGAAAGCTTCAATCGGTGTTAATGGCGGAAGGCACCAGGCAGCAGATGTCGATAAGGGAGCTGGATGAAAAGCTTGATCGGAGGTGCGACAATTTGGAAGACTCTAATGCACCAAATAATGAATGGGCTACATATGAGGACAATCATCGAATTGGCTCAAGCTCGGCCAGCACCACTAGCACTGCTAGCTCAACGCATTGAGGATCAAGGATCGGAGCATCGATCGCTGTCACCTACTCCATAATGGAATCACCGTCTAGCTAACTATAACTTCCCAACTCGCCTCACGAAAATTGAATTTCCAAGATTCAATGTGATAAATTGGTTATATCAATGTGAGGGGTATTTCGTTCTCGATCAAACACCGGAGGATCTGAAAATGATGTTCGTGAGTGTAGCCTTGGAAGGCGACGCCCTGGAATGGCATAACGCCTACCAGCAATTGTGCCCCATCTAAGTGCCCATCCCTTGGGATGTGTACTTAATAGAGATTCGGAGACATTTCTCCAGAACTGCCCAAAACCCACTTACTGAGTTGACTAAACTTTAACAAATGGCCAGTTTAGAGGAGTACTTAATTGCATTTGAGTCCTTGGTTAGCTGTGTGGATTGAACGAAGAGCAGAGGGTTGGCGTTTTCATGGGAGGATTGTGTGAGGACTTAGCGAGATGGCTTAAGATGTTTAAGCCGATGACTCTACAAGAAGCCATTACTCTAGCTTAGTTGCAAGAGGCGAATTGTACATTGAACAGGTGACTGGAAAGAACCCCGCCAAGTTAACTTCCATTTTGCCCTTATCGAGTAATGCAACCAAGCTAATATCGTTCCTGCCAAATAGGCCTCCGCCAACTAGATCCTTATAGTTATTGGCCACGACAACCAGAACACCGCCAAATGCTCGGCCCACGTGAGGGTTATCCCTCGCTGATCTTGATGATTTGCAGGCACGAAACCTTTGTTTCTACTACTATGGCCCGTTCATGCCAGATACTGTGGCCCTTTGGTCTGTCCAACCTTCTGTCAACATTCCAAAGCCCGATGAACGACATATTCCGCCTCTTCTTACGTCATTATGTATTGGTCTTCTTTGATGACGTCCTCGTCTACAGTGTTACATGGCCGCAGCATCTGAAACAGTTGCGTTCTGCACCGAGTCATGGTTGTTAAAATCGCAATTTGAATAGTGGAATCATATGATTCTACGATCCTACCTTAGTCCATCGATTCAAATCGCTTAAAAAATCGCATTTAAGTAGAATTGGTTCAATATCGGTAGAATCGCAATAAAATCGATTGAGTTGCGATTATGCCGATTCAAGCTATATGTCGAGCAGGGATTTATATATTTATTATGAAGAATTAATAATTGGCTTTAGATTATTGGCCTAGTGGCGAGTAGACTTACTTGGAAATTGTAACTTGCAGGACATAGGTTCGATTCTAACACTAAGCAATCTAGAGCTTTTTTTTTTTTGTATTTTTGTTCTAGAGCTTTTTTTTTTTTTTTTGTTTTTTTGTTCTAGAGTTTTTTTTTTTTTTTGTATTTTTATATATAATATTAAATATTAGATATTTTACCAAAAATTCTAGAGCTTTATATATATTTCTAATTCTATGTAGATCATTGGGCTTTACACATATTTCTAATTCTAGAGCCTTTTTTTGTATTTTTTTGTATATAATATTAAATATTAGATATTTTAGCAAAAATTAAAAATAAATAATATTTTATATTTTATATGCCAATTACTTCAAATTACAAATAATTTATTCATACTCACTTTTCAAAAATTTTAGTTTGTATGAAATTACTTTAAATTGTTTTAACTTTTTCAACTTTGTACTTAGATAATATAAGTTGTGTATTTTTACTTTTGTATTTTTACATTGATTCTTGTTCAAATTTAGTCATGTACTTGCTGCTAGCTTTATTTAATGCATAAAAGAAGTCAAAATCAAATAAAGTCAAACAAATGCAAAAAAACTCTAAGACTAAATACTCACTCAGTCTCTTTCCGCCTGAGTCCTAACTCCTCCTCCTTCCTTCTCCCACTCAATCACCATCCAATTCAACCACCGCGCTCCGGCTGTCCATGCGTCCAACTACCACACTCTCTGCCACCACCATGTAAATGTTAGAATGATGTTACTTTTTCTCCCACCTTTGGGTCTAATGTATTGTAAAATTAATGTGTTTTAGACTTTTTGATATTCTTTATCTTATATTTAAGAATTGTTATACTAATTTTGTCAATATAAATAATTTATATACACATAAAGTAGAATCTTAGATTCTCGATTCGATTCGACAATTCTGATTCTGATGACCCCTCATTGATTCTACATAGAATATCGATTTTGGCAACCTTGCAGTGGGTTTAGTTCGCCAACGTCGCCTCGTAGCCAATAAGGTGAAATGTACCTTTGGGTCCCACCGAATTGAATATCTCGGCCACTTCGTGTCTGATGATGAGGTAGCTGCTGATCCCAATAAGTTGGCGGCTGTGGTTGATCGGCACCGGCCTTCAATCATAAAGCAACTCCTCGGGTTCCTCGAGATTTCTGGCTATTATAGACACTTTCTCAACCTTTGACCGAATTATTGAAGAAGGACAACTTTGAGTGGAAGCAGGACGTTGAGCTTGCCTTTGAGTGCCTCAAACGGGCTCTGGTTTCCGCTCTAGTTTTGGCTTTACCCGACTTTATGAAGACATTTGTGATACAGACGGACGCTTTCAGAGTAGGCATTGGTGTTGTCCTCATGCAGGAGGGGCACCCATATATATATGTTTAAGCGCGAGCTCCTCGCCGTCGTCTTTGCAGTGGAGAAATGGCAACAGTATCTGATAGGGCGTCACTTCATTATCCGCACTGACTAGTAGAGTTTCAAATTTCTCTTAGAGCAATGCTTGTCTTCGTCGTTCCAATTCTTGTGGTTTGTGAGTTTGATCGGCCTCCATTATGATATTGTTTACAAAAAGGGCACTAAGAATCGCGCGGCTGATGCTCTTTTTCGCCTTTCGAGTTTAGAGGTCTTGTGTATGGAACTATCCGCCATCTCATTTGACTTTTATGGCACCTTACAGTCCTCATGGCGCCCACATCAGGCCCTAAGTCAGATCATTGCTGATAAGTTGGCATAGCCTTTGTCCCATCCTCGTTTTACTTGGCACCGCGATCAGCTCAGGCACCGTGGACGTCTAGTTGTTGGTGTCGATTTCGCCTTATGAAAATCAATCATTCTGTGGATACATGACTCCTCTTAGGAAGGTCATACCAGTGTTGAGGCAACCTATAGGCGTGCTCAAATGCTCTTCTATTGGCCTGGCCTCAAGAAAGACATCCAAGAGTATATCCGCAATTGTGCAGTGTGCCAACAAAACAAGTATGAAATGGTCACTTCTCCCGGGTTACTGCAGCCACTTCCCATTCCATGCCCGATATGGAGTAGTATTTCGCTTGATTTTATTGACAGGCTTCTGCCTTCCTCGAGATATAGGGTAATACTTGTGGTGGTGGATCGCCTCAGCAAGTACGCCACTTCCATACTCTCCGCTATCCGTATTTTGCTGCCGATTTTGCTCAACTTTTCTTGGACCAGATATACCGACTGCATGGGTTACCTCAGTCCATTATAAGCGGGATTTTATTTTTATCAGCACACTTTGGCAAGAGCTCTTCTCCCCCCTCGGAGCTTAGTTGAACTTTTCCTTTTCCTACCATCCCCAGTCTGATGGTCAAATCGAGGTTCTCAATCGGTGACTTGAGACATATTTGTGTTGTATGGCTGGCGAGCATCCTCGCAATTGGCCCCGCCGGCTTCCTTTAGCAGAATGGGGGTTTAATACCTCCTTCCAATCATCCGCCCAGGCAACAGTATGTGAGGTCCTATATGGCCAACTGCCACCAATTCACCTCCCATATCTTCCATGCGAATTCGCCGTCAAGGTAGTGGATTGAAGTCTTACAGCTAGAGAAGAGTCCATAAGACACCTCAAGCATCACCTCCACTAGGCGCAAACCCAGATTCTCGATCATATTAGGCCAGTCACCTACAAGTTAGACCAGCCGGCGCATGCTGCCATACTTCATACTGCTCATGTTTCCCTTCTCAAGTGTTGCAGCATGATTCTCGCCCATACTATTCGACTGCCCAAAACTTGGCCGCCAATTCCTCCTCTGCCTCATCCAGAATATGTCTTGGACCACAGGGTCGTTCAGCAACACCGCATTGTCGCCACTCAGGTTTTGGTTCAGTGGCTTGGTTAATCCGCCGATGACGCCACATAGGAATTCCTCCACGACCTGCAACTCCAATTCCCAAACTTTGATCCTTATGGGCAAGGGTCAAGTCCGGCAAGGGGTATTGTTACACATGCTCGTGCAACGTCATCAGCCCTAAGGGACACCTCATCCCTACACTGTAGTATAAATAAGGAGGATAGTTAGAGGTATTTTGGTCACGTATGAGTGATGTGTGTGATCTTCTCTTTCTCCTCCAAAATTCTCTGTATTTATCCCTCTTTCTTTTAGATCTTCTCCCCTCTTCTATACTTGTACTTAAAATTATATATATATAATATACAATCCAGGGTAGCATTTTAGCTATCCCATAGTTACCGGTATCTATCTTGTGTTGGATTGCATTGGATTGGTGTTAGATTCATGTGTGGAGGTAGGATCCTATCAGACACTAACTCCTCCACAAGTTACCGTACCAACGTAGCAAGTTTAGATTGATTTATTTATGTTGTTATATTTGTATTTTTTTTAAAAAGTTATAATATATTTATTTTATAAGCTATATTTATAATTTTATAGGGCACTATTATGACTGTATGTTATATTATTTATTAATAAATTATTATTAATTTTTGGACAAAATGATTATTTTTATATGTAATACATATTATATTTTTTTATATATTTTTATAATATTATTAAAAAAATGGGGGCCCAGGAGCGGTCCGGCCCAAACTTGGGTGGGCCTGGGTCGGAGCCGATCCCCTTGCGCTGGACGCTTGCCCAGGCCCAGGGTCGAGCTGTGGCCACCTCTAGGTCTAAGGCTACGTTTGATTCAACTTTTTAACAGCTTAAAGGTGTGAAAAAAACTCTATTTGACCGTGAGGCTTGCGTTTAGTTGATATAATATATCTTTTTACATCTTTTTCGCGGCTTAAATATGAAGATGAAAAAATTATTTTATAACTAAGTAGAAAAAGATGCAAAACTCGATCTTTTTCACAGCTTATTTCAATTAAATGTTTTAAAAAAACTATATTAGTATCAATTTTCACTATTATTGCCTATTTTTACTTGTTATCATCATTCACACTTTCCACCACTTGTTTTACTCCCATACGTGGCTACACTCACCACTGTTCACTACCATGATTAACCATTATCAATGATTCTCTCCTATCTACTATTATAGTAGATATATTATTAAGTCATTTTTTTGTGATTATAATAGATAAGTTTATTTTTTAAACTTATATCCAAACACTTTATTTTGTAAAAAAGATCTTTTTACATTGTATAACCGAACACTTTACTATAAAAAGATATAAATCTTAAATAAATAAATTAAGGAAAGATAAGATGAAATAAGCTGAACCAAACCACTTTAAGATAAGCCATTTAGAGTGGATGCTAGAGTATAGCGAAGAGCTTTACATGACTCAAAGTTGAAATATATTTATAATTCAACTTTGATTGCATATGAAGTGGCTGTAGTTTAGTGGTTAGAATTCCACGTTGTGGCCGTGGAGACCTGGGCTCGAATCCCAGCAGCCACAATTTTTTTTTTCCATTCTTTTAAACCCTATTTTTCAACCCCCTTTGCTATTTAACTCCCAATCTTCTCATTAAAACAACCCCTCTCTCTCCCCCCCCCCCGCAAAAAAAAAAAATCCTTCAGCTTCGTCAGAGTTCTGCGATTCGAATTTCATCAACTAGATCCTTGTGAAGGTAATGGCGAATCCAAATACATTCTATCTCTTTCTGTTTGAAATTATTTATTGCTTTAATTTTCGATCAAATTTCATCGCCGGATCAAATGATCCTGGCATCGATTAGGGTTTTCTAGATCGCAAATCATGTGTAGGGTTTGTGATCTGTTACGTATTTTACGTGTGAGTCTGGTAAGAATGAATTGTGGGAGTTGTAAGGAAAGACGGATTAATAGATAGGCCTAATAGGTTATTCTACTGAATGCCAATTGGTTTTAAGATGGAAAACTACTTGGGTTTATATGTGGATCTTATATGTGTCAACTCCGTCGGTTAGGCCTAAAGGCCAAGTGAAGTTTAGCATGGTCAGTTTCCTTAGAATTTGGTTCTAGTTGATGAAAATCTTGGTTTTTTGAATGTTGATAAGAATGTTTATTTCTTACAAATCGACAAATTGGGGCTTTCTGGATTACTTCTAACTTTAATGGGAGCATTTTGATTTTTATGTTTGATGATAAAGGTTCAGTCTTGTCGTTGATCTGGTATTAGGGTTTGTTTTTTGTTTGCTTAGCACTGTGCGGAAATTTGAAAGAAAATGTGAATTAGGGTTGGGGTTTATCGTTTGTATGCAATTAAAGGTTATTTGCATTTACCCTATTGTTTGTTTACTAGGAAATTGGTAGAATGTGGGAGTGGAAAATCCTAAGAAGTTTGAACTCCTTTATTACACTGGAATTAATTTACCCGGGTAATGGGGGTAGGTCAGTTCTAATTCCTGAGAAGTTATTTTCTATCATTGACAACCAAGCACAAATATCTACTTCTGGGAAGTTGACATGAGAATTGAATTCCCGTAAAATACTTTTCGTAGAAATTTAATTCCAGTTTTCTCTAGACAAGGCCTGGATAAAAATCTACTAGAAAGACAATGAAGGTAGAACAGTTCTATTGCTGGAAGTGCGATTGATCTTTTTGAAAGTAGTAGTACCCTGACATTTAGTTGCTTGTCGTTCACTAACCAAAAGGATGTACTTTTTCTTTTCCAGTAGATTACGACAATTGAAATTGTGTTTGATTTATACTTCAAACACTTGTAAAATTGTAGAACTAGGCCTTCTAGTGTACTAATTGTATTGAACTGAAGACTCCTCGTTGTGATAAAGGAAAGGGGTCTGATTGGAGAGAAGAATGTTGCCTTTCTTCTATTTTTGCTAAGGACTTCGTGTAAAATAATTGGGGCGAGCAGGGAACGTAGAACTGAACAGTTTTTGGGGAAAAACCATGGTGATATGTTAGGACTTACATGGATATGATTGCGTGTTTCTGAGATCTTTGAAATGTGTGGAAGATAAATTATTTGAATCCTATTCTTGTAGTTTTATCTTA
The DNA here is from genome assembly GCA_018398585.1 of Simmondsia chinensis. Lineage (NCBI taxonomy): Eukaryota > Viridiplantae > Streptophyta > Magnoliopsida > Caryophyllales > Simmondsiaceae > Simmondsia > Simmondsia chinensis. The sequence goes on from JAGTTD010000018.1 coordinate 21,867,752, forward strand.
GTTTGATTTCTTAGTGGTTTTGCTGCATTTGTTGTTGCAGATGATTGATGATCAAGACTTGGGGTTCTTTGCCAATTTTCTTGGCATCTTCATCTTTGTACTGGTAATTGCTTATCATTTTGTGATGGCTGATCCTAAATTTGAAGGCAATTGAGGAATTTTCGTTACTCCTCTATAGTTTAGCTTCCATTGCAGTATTTCAACTGTTATGAACGATGTCTTTTCATCTGTTGTGTGGACTACATGAATTATTATAGTTTTCAACTATGGTAATCTTCAACTCAAAGGTGGTTGTTCTGGTGTCATTGTGTGGAAGCTGAACCAAATTGACAGGTTTTGTTCATTAGTTCTGGGTACACCCGTCAGCTTGCTCTATGTCGCTATACTTTTATCTTCTATGAATTTATGCTTGTCGTTTGCTGATTCGATAAGAAACAGTAAGAAACGTTTGCAAAAAATTTGATAAGGACTCGTTAAAATCTTGTCAAGCCCTCGTGAAGAGCTCGTCAACAGGCGTTATTAGCTCGAAATGATTTGATAAAAGCTCGTAACTTGAATAGCCCAACTTAATAGGGAGCTTGACTTGGTAGCAAGTTGGAATTTGTTATGAGCTCGATTTGGCTTGATAACAACCTCCCTTGACTCGCTAACGAGCTTGAATTGGATCAATTAGGCTAACGAGTTGAGTCGGGACGAGTATCAAGCACACAAAAATTTTATCAAACCAAGCTCGAACAAAGGCTCAAAAGCTCAATACATGCTCAACTCCAACTCAATCTCGATAAGGGTTATCTAACTCAAATTCAAACACGGGGGTGCTTGGCCCGACTTGACTCTTTTATACCATAGCTACGCCCATGGCAGCACCGTAAAGAGAGTGCACACTTTAGCGCAAATAGCATGTTTTGATGATTTGATAGCAAATTGCGTTGGGTCGCTGTGATCTCTGCCATTTGGTTCTTTAAGATCAACATCTGTATACTCTTCAGTCCCGATGAGCCGTGTCTAAGGTGTTTGATGTAAAAAGGGTAGAAAAAGTAGTAGCAGATTACGGATAGTAGATTTGATTTCCAACCAAGGCCATGAGTTTGTTAGTCTTAAAGTTTACCCTTAAGATTGTGATGCCATCGATGCCTCAAGGTGGACGGAACACTTAGGGCTGTTTGGAAACGGATAATTTTAGAAGAAGTGGACAACTGGAAAACTGAAAGAGTTGTTCAGAAACAACAGAAACCCAGTTTTCCAGTCCTCCTTACTCTTTTTGAACAGATTTAATTGTTTTTCGAAAACTTTACACCCCTGTATTCTCTACAAGTTTCTTTTTGTTATCTCTTACTTTTAGATTCCTTCTCTTTCACTTTTTTAGCTCGCTCCTGCTTTTCTCTCTCTCATGTTCTCGCCCTTGCCATCCATTCTAACATCAAACTTGCAACCCGCCCTTCAAGGTTGAGGACACATTAGAGGATGTAAGGCGAAAATACCCGAAATTTGGGTCGATTTAGATACTAACCGATATTTGAAAAAGCAAACAAAAGGCAAAGGAGAAAGAACAACGAAGATAATATATTTACGTGGAAAACCCTCAAGGAGAGGGAAAAACCATGGGCCGAGGTAGGGAATTTTTATTAAATCGAAATTGGATTATTATGAATCCCTTACTCCCGCACTTTGTCTCAGTGTTTCTCTCAATATGTATTCTCTCACGATACAAAAACAGCCGAAACCCTAAAACGGGGGTTTATATAGCGTCCCCTAATAGCAAGAGAACCCCTATTAGTGTAAGTGGGTATAATAACCCGCCCTAAAATCTGGACAAAAATTTGAGACATAGCCGAATAGAGGATCGTGTATAGTTTAATGACATTCATATGGTGGAATGTAATAGAGCGTGGTTTTAGCGTACTCAAGTGTAAGTCTCTAATTTTTAAAGCGATGCTCGACCATGCACTAAGGCACCAAAATTAATTCCAATAGTATCTGAATGAACGACAAAGCAAATACATTATTTACTTTGTATGGTACAAAAAGTGCGGTGGTCTGTAATGAGAACGATATTTGTGTCATATAAGAAGGCATTGAGGTGAATATGTCCTGACAATGAAAAAGTTAGCATATTTCATGTGTAGGTCATATTTGTATAATAAAATAATAAATTACTGTTTTTCTTTGTGTGCGATTAAGTAGTATGAGTAGGTGATATGATATGGCACTTTAAAATTGTCTATTGAAAAGTTGTGCTTGTAAGTTGTAACCTCGAACTTGTATTCGAATTTTCATGAATCAGTTATATGGATCATTTTCAGATTGATTAGCTTAATTGTTTTGGTTGGGTTCAGATTGATTTATCGGATTCTCAGATTTGTGGTTACTACTTATGCCTATAATTTCGTTCTTAAAAAAATTGAAAAATTGGAATAATTTGAACGCATTTCCTATTCTTTATTGGAAAATTGTATGATTTTTCACTCTTAAACATGTTTTCCACATGGAAAAAAAGACTAAAAATTAGAGATGAAAAAGAAAACTAGAAATGAAAAATGAAAACTATTTTTTGTTTCTAAATTGGGCCTTACAATTGCTTTGAAAATTTTTCGAGAAAACTAGAAAATTCAAAAAGTTGTTGAAAAGCTGGTTTTTTTACCAATTGGAGAAGTTGGAAAATAATTTTTTTAGTTTTTCTCGATTCTTTTGAAAAATTTGGAAAATAGTTCTCGAGAAATTTTCACCTCTGTGTTTTCCTCGGGGTTTCGCGTTCTCTCATATTCTTAACTTTCTCTTCTTCGCTTCACCCTTCTATTTTCATGGATCGGATTATTGGATCTCTCAGAGTTATGGGTACTAATTTTGCCTATAATTTTGAATTTTTAGAAAATTAGAAATTGGGATTACTTAAACACATTTTATAGCTTTCAAAGTTGGAAAACTGTTACTGATTTTCCATATGATTTCCAAATAGAAAATGAAAAGGACATTGGAAATGAAAAAAGAAGGAAATGTGTTCTCAATTTCTAAGTAAGATCTGAGTTTGCCCCATTTATCATCTAGATGCGCCCACTCATCTGCCACGGTTGGACTTCAACTTCTCTTTATCTGTTACTGTGATTGACCTCATTTCAGGTTTCTACTGGTAATCAAACTGTGCATTACGGCATGTTAGTTTATGTACAAGTTATATTGTGTCATTTTTAGTCATTAAATAAAATTTAGGGTTATTTATACCAAATGTTTCCGTACTTTATTCATTGTGTAAATTTAGTCCCTGTGCAATTTAAAATGTGTCAATTTCGTCTCTAAAGGAAAATTTATGTTAAGTCTTTAATACTTCGGCCACGAATTTGGTTAAATTGAGTAAACGGATGAATTTATAATAAGTTACGTACTTCTAACATAATTTTTTCGTCCAAAATTACGTCATTAATTTAATTTAAATTTGACTAAATGAGTAAATTGACACATTTTGAAAATTTTAGGGACTAAATTGACTCAATTAAAAGTATAAGGACCAAATTGACAAAATAGGCAAAGTACAGAGATCTTTGGCTTAAATAATCCTAAAATTCATGTTAAGTTGGTGATGGAATTTTAATGGTCCGGTAATAATCGTTAAAAAAAAAAAAGAGAGGAGGAAACTGAATTAAGATTATGCCAAGTAAGATTGGGGAACAAAGATTTATAAATCTTCAACCCTTTTTACCAGACAATGAATTCATCATGTTCCAAGGTAGGTTTTTCTTTTGGGTTATTTATATTTTAATATCTTGATATTTTTAAAAATAATAAAAAGAATTTTGATCTTTATGAATTATTAAAAAAAGGCTTCTAAGATTTTATCGTATTAATAAAAAGGTCCCTAAGCTTTTGTCACATTGATAAAAAGGCTCATCTCCGATGTGACGATGTCATTTTTAGTCGACAGAGCTGACGTGACAGCTGCGGTTTTATTAACGCTATAGTGAAATGACAAAAATACTATTTAATAACCATATTTTGAGACAAATTAAGCGAAAACAGATGGCTTTTACATAATATAACATCTCGAATTTTGTGCATATAGAGTAAAAATAATGATGTCGAAGCATACTTTAGATCATTTTATTGTAGCATTAATGAAATGCAGTTGTCATGTCAGCTCTATCAATGAAATATACTGTTATCACGCTTGAGAGGGGTCTTTTTATTAATACAAAAAAACTTAGCGGCCTTTTTAATAATTCAAAAAGGTCAGGGTCTTTTTTATTATTTTTAAAAACATTGGAGTATTAAAATGTAAATAACTCTTTTCTTTTTTCCCCGATAATTGGTAATATAGTCATAATATAAAATAAGTACCTCGTACAAATGAGATTACTCAACTTGTATAAAAGTAGGGATAAAAAAAGAGACAAAAGCAACACAACAATCCAAAACAGGATTGTAAGACAATTATAGACAAAAACAGACAAACGCTAGAAGACACCACATACAAATGAGACCACTCAACTTATTTAAAAGTAGGGATAAAAAAAGAGATAAAAGTAATACAATAGTCCAAAATAGAATTATAAGACAGTTATAGACAAAAATTGACAACCGCTAGAAGACTTCAATCACTGTGATAATGAGATACCACGAAGAAAACAATGAACTTTTGACTAGTATGCCCAGATTCAATATTTTTGCCCAAAACCGGTCTAAACTCAAGTCGAACCTAATTTCAGCCCATAACTCATTTATTTATTTTTTAACTTTATTTAACTAAATATAAAAAGAAATATACCCAGTATCTCAAGGGCTCCCGCCTACGCAGGGTCTGGGGGGGGATGTACGCAGCCTTCCCCCTTCAGGGTGTTAACCTGAAGAAAGGCTGTTTCCTAGTGCCCTCAACCTGAGGGTGAGGACTTCCTAGGAGGTTGTTGGTGTAAATCCTTGCAAAATCAAGTAAACGGGTAACTTTTCGATCTACAGGTTCCGAGGCGTGTTGTCACTTTCCTTAAGACTTATTTCAGCGTATGAAATAGTCTCGGGGATATAACGATAACCAAAAATATGGAGTGAATGTATGTAAAGGGAGATATAGGGAGATGTAAGAGAATGACCATTTTTTACAAACAAGAACTTGTTTCATCATCATGTGTGGTATATATAATAAATCAAGTGAAAGAAGACGTCCCAAAACATACCCCAAAAGAGGGGTGCAAAACCTGGGAAGTTAACGCGCGAAAACCTAGCAAAAACCGTCCCTGTGTGTCGACACATAGTTCTGCAGAAGCGGTTCTGTTGATCTGTGTGTCGACACACGGGCCCTGTGTGTCGACACACACCTTTGCATCCCTGTTCTGTAAGAATGTGTGTCGACACGCCATCTCTGTTTGTCGACACACATCCTAACACACTTCAAAAATACATCAAACACTTAGAACACACATTTGGGACCAATTTCAAAACACTTCATTCACAATTTTTATTACACGATTTGAAAATACATCAACATTCCTCCACTATTTTCAGAGTACAGTCATTCTCACAAAACACATATCTAAGTTAAAGGAGGCCATGCAGCGCATCAATGAGGGTGTCTATCGATTGAACCCCCCAACTAGTGATGACTTACTTGCAATTAATCGGATCGAAGATGGTAGACTAAGCTTTGAACCACTCAACCCTTTTGACTAACTAAACACATCACCACGCACTAGGCAATCTACTCCCCGTACATACCTTACACCTCCCAGATCAACACATTTGACGCCGTGTGTCCTGTACCCTTCGCGAGTGTATCAAGGCCAAATCCTTTGTCAAAAATCACCCCTTGAAGCGGCCAAACTCCACACTCACTAAGGTGGACCCCAACAGATCATGTCCTGCGACCGACATTCTGTTATAAGATTATTAAAGCCGGGTCCATTAAGAGCTTACGCTCATTCTTTAAATCTCTGACGCAGTACCAAGCACTTCACATACGGGATGGCAAAATTCTTTTGTGCTTGTAGCCACATGAATGATAAAACTCACTCATTGAACCCGAGACCTAGCGTCTGACTAGGCGTCGAGTTGAGGGCCAATCATGGGTCACTAAAAACGACAGGTTTCAACCCCATCCCTGTGCATGTTTTCAGGACTAAGTCTCTAGCAAGGCCTTTTGTAAATGGATCCGCTAGATTCTAACTTGTCCTCACAAAATCCACACTGATGACATCTTCTCGAATCAGATGCCTCACTATACTGTGTCTCATACCAATGTGTCGAGACTTCCCATTGTATACCTCACTGTACGCTTTAGAAAACGTAGCTTGACTATCACAATGGATAGAGATCGGTGAGATCGGCTTAGGCCACAAAGGTATCTCGTACAAGAGATCCTTTAACCATTCGGCTTCTTTAGTCGTGGAACCAAGAGCTATAAACTCCGCTGCCATCGTAGAATCAGCATTACAGGTCTGTTTCTTGGAACCCCAAAAAACTGCACCTCCACCGAGTAAGAAAACCTATCCACTTGTGGATGCATGATCCTCCCCATGTGAGATCCAACTGGCATCCGAGTATCCCTCCAAAATCGGGGGATACCCCACATACGAAATACCATAGTCTATGGTACTCTTCAGGTACTTCAATACTCTATAGATCGCTTGCCAATGTACCTTACTTGGATTGCTAGTATATCTACTAAGCTTTCCAACAGCATGGGCTATGTCAGGCCTAGTGCTCGTCATGGCGTTCATTAGACACCCAATGACTCGGGCATAATCCAACTGATAAACAGGTGGGCCCCTATTCAGTACCAATTTCATACTTGGGTCCATGGTTGTGAGCACCGATGCACGTGCACCACAGTTGAATCTCTTCAACACACTCTCCACATAGTGGGATTGAGTCAAGGATATGGAGTCCCCATTCCTTACAATCCTTATACCAAGGATTATCTCAGCATCACCCATGTCTTTCATAGCAAAGTTCTCAGAGAGAAATCTTTTAGTCCTCTCTACTTGCCCTAGATCCGTACCAAATATCAACATGTCATCCACATACAAACAAATTATGACACCTTTGCCATTCTCGAACTTGCTATATACACACTTATCTGATTCATTTATCATGAACCTGTTGTTTAGAACAACCTCATCAAATTTTTGATGCCACTGTTTCGGGGCTTGCTTGAGCCCATTCAGAGAGCGTATGAGTTTACATACCTTCCTCTCTTTGCCCGGTACAACAAACCCTTCAGGTTGTTTCATGTACACTTCCTCTTCCAATTCACCATTCAGAAAGGCCGTTTTCACATCCATTTGGTGAATTACGAGTTTATACATAGAGGCAAGAGCAATCAACACTCTTATAGTCGATATCCTCGCCACGGGGGCATAAGTGTCAAAGTAGTCTAACCCATGTTTCTGGGTAAACCCTTTAGCCACCAAACGGGCCTTGAACTTATCAATAGTCCCATCGGCTTTCATCTTCTTCTTGAAGATCCATTTACACACAATCGACTTACTACCTTGTGGAAGATCCACTAATATCCAGGTATTATTGCCCATGATAGAATCCATCTCATCATTAATTGTCTCTTTCCAAAAGGCGGCATCATGAGACCTCATAGCCTCATCAAACGTCATAGGGTCAGCCTCCATGACATAACAACGTGGTACAACAGAGTCCACATCATTTCTCGAACCTTCTACTAAAAAGGTATAGAAGTCCAGTTCGAAAGATTTCTCTTTCCTTACTCTCTTACTCTTTTAGAGTTTCGGAGTAAAATCAGAGGTTTGTTCCCTCTCATGGTGAATATTATCATCACCATACGACATCGGTGTGTCATTATCAACCGGTACATAATCCCTCGGTCTAGGGATAGAGGTGAACCGATTCTCATCAAAGATGGCATCTCTCGACTCTATTATTGTATTAATACCAACATAATGATTTGGCTCAATTATATAGAATTGATACGCCTTTCTGTGCTGCGCATACCCAACAAATATGCTATCGATGCCTCTTTCACCTAACTTTTTACGTTTAGGTTCAGGGACCCTAATTACGGCCCTACGCCGCCACACTTTCAGATAACTCAACCTAGGGGGTCTACCGTTCCAGTGTTTATATGGGGTCATTTTGCGTTTCTTATTTGGAACATGATTCAAAATGTTACAAGCTGTTAACATAGCCTCACCCCCAAAAACCGGTTTTTCCTCTCAGCCATGCCATTCTGTTGTGGCGTATACAGTGCAGTAATTTCATGCACTATACTGGTGGATTTGAAATACTTGGGTTCATAGTACTCTCCACCATGGTCCGACTTAAGTCGTTTGAGGAAGGTTTCACAATGTAGTTCTGTTTCGGCCTTATATGCTTTAAATCTTTCTGACGACTCATCTTTATAATGAATCATATATACATAGAAATATCTCGAGCAGTCATCAATGAAAGTGATAAAATATTATTTTCCCCCTATGGTAGGAGTACTTTTGAAGTCACACAAGTCGCTATATATTAAGTCAAGTAAATTTGTTTCTCTTTGTACCGATGAAAACAGTAACTTAGTTATTTTCATTAGCATACAAGTTTTGCATTTATCATCTACTTTTTCAACATGTGGAATCAAGATCGAAGTAGCCATTTCACGCATTTTACGATAATTCACATGTTCTAATCTATGATGCCATAAATAAGTAGAGTCAAGCAAATAAACAGAACTAGCACTTTTATTGTCAATATTTCATTTAAACATACAGTTACAGAGATACCCCTTTCCAACAAACACGCCCCCTTAGACAGTACAACCTTGTCAGACTCGGAGGCTAGTTTAAACCCGAACCTATTCAGTAGGCCACTAGACACAGGGTTCTTCTTTACATCCGGGGCATAGTAGACATCGGTTAGGGTAAGGGTTTTCCAGAAGTGAAAAGTAAATCAATTTTTCCCTTCCCTTTTACCGGTATACTCACTCCATTGCCCATGAACAATATAGTACCGTTGTTCACGGGTTCCAAATCTGTAAAGAAACCTTTGTCGTTACATACGTGTTTTGTGGCCCCCGAGTCAACCCACCAAGAGTCATCACTCTCGACTAGGTTGATCTCCAAGATCATCGCCACAAACTTATCGTTCGAATTTTTGTTGCAATGATCCTGCCCCTTCCCCTTCTTATTCTTAAGGCGGATACAGTCTCTCCTCAAGTGACCAGGTGCGTGACACTCCTAACAAATCTAATTGGTTTTCTTCTCGTTACGTTTCTTATGAAAGTGTCCGGTTCGTTTGGTCCTCTTACTCGTCTGGCCTTCTTCTGTGACATTGATCTTTCCAATGTCACCGGGGCAGTCCTTTTTGTCATCATGTAACTTGTATCATTCCTCAATTCTCAAATGGTTAGTCAATTCTTCGATTGACATATCTTCCTTTTTGTACTTGAGAGGCTTTTTAATGTCTCTCTAAGAAGGGGGAAGTTTGTCAATCAAAGACAAAACAACAATGGTGTCATCCATGTTCATATTATGTTGTTTGAAATTATTCAAAATTCATTCAATTTCATGGAATTGCTCCATGACCTGACGACCATCCACCATTTTATAGTTATTAAATTGACTAACTAAAAATTTATTACTTGTGGCGTCTTCTGCCATGTACTGAGCCTCGAGCGCGTCCCACAGTTCCTTAGCGGTCGGGACGTTGGAGTAGATATTGAAAAGGGCGTCAGTCATCCCATTGAGTATGTGCCCTCGACATATGTAGTTATCATTCTCCCATTTCAGTCGGGCTCGTTGCTCGGCCAATCTCTCCTCCTCCTAAGCAACGGGGGGTGCAGGATATGGTGTATTCAGGACATACACTACATTGAGCGTCGTTATCAGGAAGTGCATCTTCCTCTGCCAACGGCAGAAATTCCCGCCATCAAAACGATCCAACTTCACGAAATTCGAGGTAATCTCTCTCAGTGACGAAGCTATATCAAACCCAAGATCCCAAACGTGAAAATTAAGTCTTAAGATTGTTGGTGTAAATCCTTGCAAAATCAAGTAAACGGGTAACTTTTTGATCTACAGGTTCCGAGGCATGTTGTCACTTTCCTTAAGACTTATTTCAGCGTATGAAATAGTCTTGGGGATACAACGATAACCAAAAATATGGAGTGAAAGTATGTAAAGGGAGATATAGGGAGATGTAAGAGAATGACCGTTTTTCACAAACAAGAACTTGTTTCATCATCATCCAACAATCAAAGATTGTGGTATTTATAATAAATCAAGTGAAAGAAGATGTCCCAAAACATACCCCAAAAGAGGGGTGCAAAACCTGGGAAGTTAACGCGCGAAAACCTGGCAAAAACCGTCCCTATGTGTCGACAAACAGTTCTGCAGAAGCGGTTCTGTTGCTCTGTGTGTCAACACACGGTCCTTGTGTGTCGACACACAGCTCTACACCCCTGTTCTGTAAGAATGTGTGTCGACACACCATCTCTGTGTGTCGACACACATCCTAACATACTTCAAAAACACATCAAACACTTAGAACACACATTTGGGACCAACTACAAAACACTTCATTCACAAATTTCATTACACAATTTAAAAATAAATCAACAGAGGTCACCCATCCTAGTACTACTCTCGCCCAAGCACGCTTAATTTCGGAGTTCTAATGAGATTCGGTGACAGCGTATTGATGCCCTCTTTGGTATTTAATTAAATATCTAAACTAATTTATATAATAAATATGTTATGTAATTATCTTTTTAGTTTTAATTTGTACTCAATTTGATAAAATTTGGTTCAACTACCCAAAGTTTTGGTAATATATCTTTCAAGTACTCTGCAATTTTGAAATGTTTTGGATACTTTGAACTTTGGTAAAATTTCTTTTGTTACCCTAGGCTTAACTTTTGTTAGGATTCTATTAGTTTTTAATAATGTGTCACTTAAAAAAATATCCTAAAATTTTGGTATTTGCATTTAAAACAATTTAAAAAATTGGTAAACGTTTTAAAAAATTATTAAATCTTGAAAAATATTTATAATATTTTTAAAATTATTTTAATTCTAAAAACAATTGAACATTTGACAAAATATTTATAAAAAAAAAATTAAAATATTTTTGCTATTTAGGGAATTTAAACTTAGGTACTTTACGCTTCAACATATAAAATAAAGGATTTTAAGGTTTTAAAATTTTATTACTAAAGTATCCTACAGTCTAAAAATATTATCAATTAGGTAGCTTTTGTGAAAATTTGATAGATTTTTTGTTACAAGTTGCGGACGCAGAATATAATTATAAGAATATATAAGTGTCTTATCATAATGTCATGAATTCTTATTGTGACATGCTAATATTTTTTTTGAACCAAGTAACATGTTAATATAACACATTATTTCACTAATAAACAAATATTTTTCGTCATAATTCAGTGAATTGTTTTGTAATCCGTTTGATTTTTGTTAAAAACATTAATATAGCTTATATTATTGTTGTATTCATATGTCAAATTAACATTTTATGGTGAAAATTGATCATATTTTGACAAAAATTCGTTAAATTCTAGCATTAGGTATTTAGATGATAAAATTTTAAAACCTCAAGTTACCTGATTGTATATATTGAAATGTTAGGATACTTAGATGATAAGTGTCAAAATCTCATGGTACCTAAATGATAAATTCCCAATTATTTAACAAAATTTTCAAATAATTTTGAATTTTTTAGTATTTAAATAGTTTTTAAAATATACAATTTTTTTTAGTAGTTGAGTTATTTTAAAAATATTTAATATTTTAAATATAAATTCCCAAACTTTTAGATATTTCCCTTTTTTATTAAGGCTCCGTTTGTTTAAGGGAAAAATCATATTTTAGGAAGTGGTTTTGTTAGTGTATTTTCAAAATATGTGTTGATAAATGTGTATATAAATGTTTTAAATGTTGTATATATATGTATAAGATGTATTTGAGGTTGTCCCGATACTTGTTTGAATGATTAGAGCTTGTTGGGAGTGTATGTCGACACATGGGCCATGTGGGTGGACACAAAATCCTACAGAACGCAGGGGAGACAACTGTGTGTCGACACACATGGCCTGTGTGTCGACACACAGCCCATTACAGTAGCGCACGAGTGAAACCTGTGTGTCGACACACAGGCTTACAGAAAGCCCATGTGTCGACATGTGTGTCGACACACAGCTTCAACATACAGGTCGGTTTTGACTGTTTTCTGCGCGGTTTCTTCCCAGTTCTTTTATGTGTTTATGGCTCTTCGTTTGGGACGTCTCTCTGACATGATATACGGATATATACCCCCACTCTTGTGATGAGAAAAAACACATGAATTTGTAGAGAAAATCATAAAAGAGAAAATTGAAGAACTTCATCAAATGTTCTTGTGTTCTTGTGTGAGTTTTCAATTGTGTATTATTTTTGATCAGGCCAATCTCTAGTCATCTTTATAATTCTCTCCCCATACACATCTCCACTCCATATTTGGCAGTTGTTATATCCCCGAGGATATTTCGTATACCGAAATAAGCCTTAAGGAAAGTGATTACACGCCTCAACACCTGAGATCTTTTGGATACCCGGTTGCAAGGTTTTTGCAAGTATTTTTTTGAATTTTTCTAACAGGTTTTCCCCTTTTCCGTTGTTTGGCGTAAGATTAGTGACGGCAAAGGAAAACCTTTTCCTTCAAATGGGGGAAAATAACTTTCCTTTTAAAAGAGGGGAAGTCATCATTTCGAGTGATCTAGAAACATGATTCCGACAACATATAAGTATTCTTATTAGATTTTTCCTAAAAAATGCTAATACGGCATATGATTCCGGCCATATTTAGGTAGTGTTTACATCAATATACGATGAACTTTTTATCGTAATTTGCTAAAAACATTGATATGACTTGTAAATATTATCATGTATTATATTAGCACTTTTATATTTGGTCAGATTCTTACAAAAATTCATCAAATTTTGATGTATGGTACTTGAGTGATAAAATATTCAACTTCAGGGTATGTCATTATATACATTTAAATATCAGGATATGTAATAAATGTTCAAACCTCAGGGTATCTTAGTAATAACTTTACAACCCCATAGAGTCTAAAAAATTTTAAATATATTGTATTACTATTTATATTGTTCTATAACTAGGAATAAAACGATTGGTAAAAGATGATTCCTTTAAAACAAGTAAGGAATATCGAAATGTGAAAACATATTTTTCGTTGAAATAAACAACGGAAAACCTCAACGGGAATAACATTTTTCATGGAAAACCTTTTCCAAACGAAAATATTTTCCGTGGGAAAAGTATTTCCGTCGAAACAAACGGAAAGTGTCATTTCTACAAAAACTAACAAAATTCTAACGCAATTATTCTAAAAAATATTAGAAAAAGAGTTTTTAAAGTTCAAAATACCTTAAAATATTTCAAAATCTAAAGATACCTAAAAAATATAAACTAAATCTCAGGATAATTAAAACCAATATTTTCTACAACATTTCAAAATCCAAGGATGTATGAAAATATATGGTTATTTATAATTAGTACACTAACATTTTTAGAAATAATAAAAAAGATCCTGAACTTTTTGAATTATTAAAAAGCCTCTAAGTTTTTATTATATTAATAAAAAGGCTCCTAAGCTTTTGTCACATTAATAAAAAAGCTCATCTTTGACGTGACATCGTCATTTTTAGTCAACAGAGCTGACGTGATAGCTGCGATTTTATTAATGTTATAGTAAAATGACAAAAAATTCCTTTTAATAACTATATTTTAAAACAAATTAAGCAAAAATAGATAGATTCTATATAATAGAATATCTCAAATTTCGTACTTATAAAGTGAAAATAAGGATATTAAACCGTACTTTGGGTTCATCTTATTGTAGTATTAATAAAATACAATTGTCATGTTAGTTTTATCGATAAAAAATGATGCCATCACGCTTGAGAGGGGTCTTTTTATTAATACAAGAAAAATTTAAGAGTCTTTTCAGTAATTCAAAAAGGTCAAGATCTTTTTTTTATTTTTAAAAATATAGGATATTAAAATATTAATAACTCAAAAATATATTATATTTAAACCAAATATACTCTAAAAATGAACCTTTGTCTGATCCAAAAAAAAAAAATGGACCTTTGACCGAAACCCTAACTTGCAAGCCTTACTGGCATTCCCACCCCCGCCCCGCAAGTCACCCCCGATCACCGCTCAGCGGTCACCGCCGCAAGTAGCTCCACCGCCGGCACCGCCGACACGACAGGCGACGCCACCGGGCATTGAGCTTCATCAATCGATACTTTCGTGCTTCCTGTTCGCATCGCAGTTCAAGTTCATCGCCGGCCGCCTTTTCTCACTCACTTTTCCCCTGTAAGTTTTCTTTAACTTTTATCATGTATTACATTAATGTACAACAATGCTTTTCAGTTTTCATCTCTCGTTTACTCTTGTTAGAGTCCCCGTCAGTTTAAACTTTTGGAAAATTGGTTCTTTAACACGGTATTAGAGTTTTGTCAACCAAGAGATCATGAGCTTAAATCCCAATAGTCCCCATTTAATTTTTGGATAATTTAAGCATAAGGTGTGATATCAGCATGTGCAATATCCACGCCTCAAGCCTAAATGTGCATTTGCACGAGGGGATGTCAATGTATAAAAATCAATCTTGAGCCTCTGCCCATCAGCTTGAGCTTTTGCAGAAGTTAGTTCTTTGAAGGCTTTTATTAAAATGCTAAACTTTTAAATTCTAATAAGTAATGTCAAATCTTTTCTTGTTTGGAAAAACAATTACTCTTCTACAACCCTTTCCTTTTAAGTTTGGAATAATCTGGTCCTTGTTGCTTGTTTTTTGCGATTACTATGTAAATTGATTGAATTGTTGTTGTTTTAAAGATGATATAACTATGTTCAACCGTGCACCAATGGCAGATCGACGCAACAGCAATATCTAATTGTTTCAGTTTTCAATTATATACAACAATTATTTTGAGTTTGCATTCTAGATTTGCTTTGATTAAAATCCTAGTGCTTTTAAATGCTAGTAAGAAATCCTTTCTCCGATTTGGAATAAGCTGGACTGTATTGCTTGATTTTTGTTATTAGTGTATAAATCGTTAATTGTTGTTGTTTTAAAACAGATATAACTATGTTCAATGGTGCACCAATGGCGGATCGCCGCCAACAGCACCGGCCACACCGCTTGTCGGTGCCACCGCGATCCGCGGCTTCCACCACCACCACCACATCGAGAGCCTACCCTCTCTACCCATATCCTTCTCCAACACTAACTCCAACCCCGACTCCATCCAAGCACCGTCTGTCCCACTCTCTCTCTTCCCGCACCCCGGGAAGATCCTCTCTGTCTTTTGTCTTCCTCCTCCTCTTCTCCCTCCGATCCCTCTACTCCCTTCTCCCTTTCCTCCGTGCTTCCCCCGCTTTCTCTCTCTTCCCTTTCGCGTTTCTCGTCTCTCTTCTCTCCTTCCTCCTCACCCTCTTCTTCTCCTTCATTCCTTTCCATTCAATCCGACGTCAACCCGGCTTTTTCCTGTCCTCGCTTACCCCAATTCAGGTTCGGCATTTGCTGTTCAAGTCCCTTCTCCTCGCCGTTGTCTTCCTCCTCCGATTTCAAGCACTCCGGTATTGTGGCACTGCTGCTATGATTCTTGCTGAATTTTCGGGTAATATTGCGTTTTTGTTTGTTACCGCTGGTCGAAAGGATTGGGATCGAGATGGGTCATCTAAGGTTCGTGGATGTGTGGCCTTGTTAATTGGATTGTTGCTTTTGTCTGTGAGTTGGGATAGGATGGATTGCTTTCCTTTATCTTACAGTAATATTAAGAAACTGGGGACTACTTTTGTAATTGAGGAAAAATGCTTGAGAATTGGGCCTATGTTGCTTCCCTTCTTGTCTGGATTATTAGGTTGTTATGAGAGCGATTCAACGAATTGGGGGACAATTAGAGCATTAGGACGAGAAAGGGTTCGGTTATTTACACTGTTCTTGACGACAGTTTTACTCTTCTTTCCTGCTATTGTAAATATGTTGATTTTTGAAGCAGAAGGTGGTAGTGTTTCCATCTTGAATTTGGGTTGGTTATTGGCGAATACAGTTTTGTTTGGAGTGCTTTTGAATGAGTGGCATAGTGATGAGAAGTGGATGAGCCCTAGAGATTTTGAGAAAGAATTTTTTATTACCTTTGTTTGTACGTTAGTTTTGGAGCTAGTTTACTATCCCGAGCTCTCACTTTGGGGATTGTTAATCTGTGGCCTTTTGCTGTGGATAGCTGTTCGACAATTGAATTGTGTCTCTCTTACTTATGTGGAGTTAGGGATGGAATCTTCAGAGACATTGTCTTCTATGGTAATGAAGCCTATTCGCCACATTTTGAGTGAGAGGAAGTCCCGCAAAATTGCACTGTTCCTCATGATCAATACAGGCTATATGGTTGTGGAATTCGTTGCAGGATTTATGAGTAACAGTCTTGGGTTAATATCTGATGCATGTCACATGCTGTTTGATTGTGCTGCACTGGGAATTGGACTTTATGCATCTTATATTTCGCGCTTGCCCGCTAATAGTCAGTTCAATTATGGTCGCGGGAGATTTGAGGTGCTGTCAGGGTATGTTAATGCAGTTTTCTTGGTCTTGGTTGGAGCCTTGATAGTGTTGGAGTCGTTAGAGAGGATTTTGGACCCTCAGGAGATTTCAACTAGTAGCTTACTGGCTGTTTCTGTAGGGGGACTGGTTGTCAATATTGTGGGTTTAATCTTCTTTCATGAGGAACATCATCACGCTCATGGTGGATCTTGTTCCCATTCGCATCCTCACTCTCATTCTGACCATATTCATGACAGCTGCCATGATCAACAGCACTCTCATGACCATTTTGGACATGCTCATATTTCTAAGAGTGAGCCTCATGATGGTATCTCTGTTTTCGATGAAAAATGTGGTAGTCATCATGACCATCATGATGGCAATCACCACAGCCATATGGAGAAACATGTGGAAGACAGGAAAACAACAAATATCAAGTGCGGTCACTATCATGGCCATGCTCATCTGCATAATCACCATGAGCATCATCACGACCATGGCTGTCAGCATCATGATCATCATCACCTAGCCCATGATGTCCTCCAGAGCAGCCACCATAATGACACAACGGTGAGGCATCTTCACCGTCACATTGACCACAACATGGAAGGCATCTTCTTGCATGTTCTAGCCGATACTATGGGGAGTGTTGGGGTTGTCATATCTACTCTTTTAATCAAATACAAAGGTTGGCTTATTGCTGATCCTGCTTGCTCTATTTTCATCTCAGTATTGATTGTGTCTTCAGTAATCCCACTGCTGAGGAACTCAGGAGAAATTCTGTTGCAAAGGGTTCCCAGAGCTCATGAGCAGGATATTAAGAAAGCTATGGACGGTATCATGAAAATTAAAGGAGTATTTGGTATTCAAAATCTCCATATTTGGAGCTTGACTAACATAGATGTCATAGGAACTCTTCATCTTCATGTTTCTTCAGAAACTGACAAGGTAGCTGCCAAAACTCAGGTCTCTAAAATATTACGCGATGTTGGAGTTAAGGATCTAACGATCCAGGTGGAATGTGTCAACAGTAATTAGGATGGTATTTGCAGCATGTTTTTCGAGCGTGCAAGGAGAGTCAAAATTCGAATCTGACTGTTTCTATTCAGAGTGTCTCAATTTAACTGGCCATTTGTACGGCTACCAGAGCATGGCTCGCCTGCACTCTATACTGGAACTTAACCGATTTGTGGAACTGAATGGATTGGCAGGGGACAAAGAAAAAATGGCTTTCTGAGTGTCATCTCTTTGGGTGGAGCAAACGAGTATTGAGGACTCATTCTAGCCAGCTTCAGGTAGGCCTTCTTATTATTGACTACAGGGACTGCAGGGGGAGCCACATTGGTTCTGGTGGGGACAATTTCCTATGCTAGAACACGCGAAATACCTTTAATTATGTTGTATATTTACTCAAAAGTGTACTAAATAAGTATATTACTGCCTTAGAAAAATAATGATCTGTATGATTGCCCCCACTTACTGCAGGTCCTAGCTCGGTCACTAAGTGACTGTCACTTTTATATTGGTCGAAGAGAATCTTAGGAGTGCAATGCCCCTTGAAAAAGCTGGGTACCTATAATTCAAACTGACCTGCTTGAACATTACCTTTTTATTGTTTATTTTAGAAATATAAATGTCTTTCCGAGGGATACTAGAGCTTCACATGAAATGAAATGGCTGTTATTGGTCACTTGCGATCAGAATAAAGAGCCATACAATCATTAGTTTCAACACTTGTCATCTATGATAGTGCTTTACTTGTAAATACATTCATAAATATGTTTTATAAAAAACGATCTTTGTTTGATTTATAGGGTTTCCATTATTGTTTATATTGGGTATCATCAGAATCTGTGCCTGCTTAATTATTCTCAATTAATTTTATGTTAAGTCATGGTGCCTGTGATTAGTGAGTAGGCTGGACCTCATCTGTATACATCAGAGCTCAGATGTGCTGCTCACATAAGCCGTCAAGGTTGTTGAGAATGAGAACTTAATGCGATTGATGTAAGATCAGACTGCATGGCGGAAATGCGTAACTTTTCTAGTATAAATAAATAGGCCCTAATTAGCTTCCACTTTTATAACCTAGCTTCTATATAATTGTTAGGTGAAAATACCCAAGATTTGGATTCGATTTAGATATCAAAGCGAAATTTGGAAAAACAAATAAGGAGAAGGGAGAGAGAGAAATGAAGACACCAATGTTTGCGTGAAAAACCCTAAAATAGAAGGAAAAACCACGGGTGGAGGTATAAAACTTCATTAGATTGAAAATGGAGTATTACAAGCATTTCTTCACTCTCTCACACTCTTCTCTCTCCATTTCTCTCACACCGAATGGGCAGAAGCCCCAAATGTGTATATATAGCACCACAAAAGAAAGAGAAACTCTAGAAAAGAAATGGGTATAACAACCTAGCCTAAAATAAAAGATCTGTACTACAGACCTTTGCTTGGGATCTAGAGAAAAAATTTGAGACACACGCAACAGTCCATTGCTTTGTTCTTTGGATTGCAGTACTGTGAGGCCACCCACGGAATAGCCTTCAGATTCGCCAACTTGGAAAATTTGAAGGCTCTGGCCTTTTATTTTGCAACCAAGGAAAATTTGAAGACTCTGGGTACAATTCTGCAATAGCAGCAACACCTAACTGTGCACAATTCCTAATTTGACAGTGGTGTAGTTTGCTAATTAGATCAACTGAAGCCGTTTGATTGATTTAGTGTGGTTTGTGTTTTCGGTGTCATGGTATCAAATCACAGATTGCGGTTGTGTCAATGTTTTGTCTGGAGTGAAGTTGAGTGTTGGTATGACATCTACATTACATATCAAGTCTGGTAACGTAACAACTAGATCACAATTCGTTATATTACAACCATGATATGCAGTTGCGCTTATTTGGTTTTATGTTGAACTTGCCTTTTTCTGTGAGATTTTCCCATATTTGTTTACCTAATTGAGTTGTCTAAGTGCATACAAATGTCCATGTATCCTTATGCGACTTAAGGACAAAATGGAGAGTTATAGTAGTATGAACGTCACAACCAAATAGGTGCTGATTTAAGCTCCTTGTGAATTTGATGGTTGTAACCTTTAGCTTGAGGGGCCCTCTTTGCCCCTCCAGTTGTTGAAATATCAATATAATCTGGAAAGTTGTATGTGTCTATTGTCATCTGATCTCACAACATATAGCCATTAGCAAATCGATGTGTTCTTGCTTGTCTTATGTAATTTGTCGTAATAAATATTACTATATGCAAAAGACTTATTCTATGTTATGTATTTTTCCATTAAATCAAATAGGGTGGTGGTATTTTCAGAGTTTTTTTTTTCTTTTTTTTTTTTGTTAATACCAGAGTAATGACATGAATGAGACCCTTTTTGTTGATGTTAGAGCAATGACATGAACAACTAAAGTATGACTGCTCAGGGATTAACAAATGTTGCTCTGAAATTAACGTTCACCATCAAGTGTAGATACATTTCAGCTTCTGTTTAGCATGTTGTAATTGTTATTTGAAAATATATCATGTAATGACCATTGTATAGTTTGATGTCATTCATGGTTCAGCTCTCAGTTGGATACTTCAGCACCATAATCTTCAGACTTCAGTTTTGTATGTCTTGCCAACTCCACATCTTGTTGAATTAGTTTTTGTGATACTTAATACAACAACAACATTCCCAGTGCCTCACGAGCTCCCGCAAAAGCAGGGTCTGGGGGGTGGATATACGCAGCCTTACCCCCTCCGAGTTGAATATTATCATCTTTTGCCTTGTCTTTCTGACCATGGAATGATATAGACTATTACTTTTAAATCGGTGTGTGTCCATGGCAGCACCGTAAGGAGACTGCACACTTGAGTGCAAATACCTTGTTTTGATGATTTGTTGACAAATCGTGTTGGTTCCCTGTGATCTTTGCCATTTGGTTCTTTAGGAATCGACATCTGTACATACTTTTCAGTCCTGATGAGCTGTGATTAAGGTATGTTTGATGCAGGAAGAGTTAGAAAAAGTAGTAACAGATTACCGAGAGTAGAAAAAGTAGTACCAGTTTGTTGTCTTTAGGAATCGACATCTGTATATTCTTTTCGTTTTTTTTAGGCTGGGGGTTTTAGAAAATAGCCTCCCCATAGGGTGTACTTTGTGGGGATAAAGTTGGTACATATTACCTCTCAAACTCTGTCGTGGTGGGAGCCTGTTTGAGGCATTGGTTTGTTGTTGCCATGAGTTGGTTGTCTTAAAGTTCACCCTTGGACTGTGATTCCATTGGGTAGTGGAATTATAGTTCCAATTCCTACAGGTGAACCAAACAACAAAGTTGGAATTTTGGGCTCTAATTCTAGCGTCAGTCCCAATTCTAGCTTCCAATTTCATGTTCCAAACACGGCTTTAGGGCTTGTTTGATAGTAGAAAACAATTTTCCTTTTCCATCTCCAATTTTCCTTTTCTAGTTTTGCAATATAGAAAACTGAAAAATACGTTCAAATGATCCTTGTTTTCTAATTTTTTAAAAATTGAGAATAATACATAAATAATGCAACACAATATAAGAATTAACTTTTGTCGCCTTAACATGGTGGTGTAAACGAGTTGAGCCGGGAGCCCCTTTGATCGAACTCGAGCTTGATAGGACTTATCGAGCTTAAGTTCGAGTTGAGCTCTTATCGAGCTTTTCTAATTCTTGTTCAAGCTTGATTCGATAAGATTATAGTGTGTTCAATACTCGGCTCAGCTTGGCTCGTTAGGCTTATTGAGTTGAGTCGAGCTTGTTATCAAGCAGATTCGAGCTATTATCGAGCCCAATTGAACTTAAAATCGAGTCGAGCTCACTACCAACGCTTTTCAAGTTACTATCGAGCTATTATCGAACCACTTTCGAACCAATCTCAACTTTAACGAGCCCTTAATGAGCTCCTTGGCAAGCTCTTATCAAATTGTTCACGAATGTTAACGAATAGAGCACCCCCTATTCGAACTCGGCTCGTTAAGCGTATCGAGCCTGCTCGAACTTGGCTTGATATGCTATCGAGCCATTATAATGAACACGACGAGCCCTAATTGATTTTGAGCACAAGTAATTCATTGAATGTTCAATTCGTTTACACCCCTACCTTAGAGAATAGTTCGGTATTACTTTTAGAAAAAGGAATCAAGTCTTAAGTATTCCTAAAGCTTGCTCTATCACATTCTCAAAGATGACTGTCTATAATTAAACAATTCGCATGATTCTCTTATTTGTCCTCTGTCTTAAAAATCATTTATTTTTTTAAAAATCGGGACCTTTGTCTTAAGTACTCCAAAAACATTTACGTAAGATGGAGAAAAATGGGGGTATATAAAAAAATATTATAAAATGGGTGAGTAGTGTGAAAATGTGAAGGGGCTGGGGGAAAAGTTGAAAAACAATGTCCCTATTTTGTAAAGAAAATTCGAAAAACGATTTAAAACTATTTTTTAAATTTGTGAAAGAATAGAGAATTTAGAAAACTGTTTTCCAACTTTTTCAAATAAAAAATTGGACTGTTGAACACGTTTCTTTAAATTTTTAGGACAATTTTCTCAGAAAATTGGAAAATTATCTATTATTAAACAGACTCTTAGTTTGCCCCCTTTTTCATCTAGTTGGGTTACTCATCTTCCAAAGTTCAACTTCAACCAACTGTGGATAATCTGAGTGTTTTCAAGGCGTGCCATTTTTATCCATCCGAGCAACATTTCAACATCTATTTCCTTCATAAACAATATTTTCATAGGGTAGCAGCATCTTATAGGGGTAAGATTGCGTACATCTTACTTTCTCTAGACTTTGCTTTGGCAGGAGCTTCTTTGAGGCACTAGATTGTGGTTTATCTGTTAGCCGGAGACTCTAGAGTTGAGTGCAATGGACCTCATTTTGGGTTTCTCCTGCTTCATAGCGTCCAAGTATTCCAGAAAAAAAGTGGTGCATTAGCATTACTGCATGTTAGTGATCTGTTCTCTGTTTCTTACATTAGATGATGCAGTTGAGTTGCTTCTTTAGCATGTTGTAGTTTGAAGATTCTTGGGTACTGTTTCTGCTAAGTTAGGGTTGGACATGACTCCGAGTAACCTAAGCAACTATTTGGAGCTCCATATTTCAAAGGTTGTAGTTTTTAAATTTTTAATTGTAATACTAGCGCCTAAAGACTTATATGTATACTTGTTTGACTTTATTTGCTATTGTTTTGTGTTAATTGCTTCTTACTTTGTCGCGAGGTTGCTTTATTGCTACCGTTGCTTCATGCTTATGCTTTTTATCTATGTACTGTTGTTTTTTATGCTTTCTAAGTTGAGGGTCTTCAAACACAGCCTCTTTTTAGGGTACCACCCTAAAAGGGTAAGGCTGGTTACATCCGACCCTTCCAGACCTTGCAAATGCAGGAGACCTTGAGGCACTGGATTTGTTGTTGCAATATTTTATAATTATTGTATTAGTATTGTGTTATTATAATAAATATTATAAGAAAGGTTGCATTTGTAACTTTGGCTTGGGGCCTTGAAATTGTTTGAGTCGGCCCTATTGATAATTTATCATCTCAATTTTTTATTTTCTTGCAAATAGATCATATTATGATAAGAGGACACAAAGGCTTATTTTTAGCATAAACATTTTCCAAAGAAAATCAAACAAATTTTAGTTAAATGGTACCTGATTGATAAAATTTTTAAACATAAATTCCTTGAGCTTTGGATATTATATATTTTTATATACAATAGGTATCCTTAAGTTTGAAAATTTTATTATCTAAGCACTCTAGGCCAAAAAAAGAGGTGAATTTGCATTGGGCCCTAGGTAATTTTCATCAAAAAATACTAGTACAATTGGGGATGTAAATGAGTTGAGTTGGCTCACCAACCCTCGGGAGCTGGCTTGTCCTAAAACTCGAAAAGTTTGGCTCGCTTTGAGCTTGAGCCAAGCCGAGCTGAGATAGCTCATTTAGTTTATCAAGCTGAGTCCGAGCGTAGTGAAGCTTGAGCTCGTAGGCTGGCAAGTCTAAATGAGCCTAAGCGAGCTTTTTTTAGTATCATATATTTGCTTAAATATTGCCCAATGAAACTATATCGGAACCTAAATAAGTCGAGCTTGAGCTTAAACGAGCTTATATTGAGCTTAAATGAGGAGAAATATTGCAAGCCTGATTTGAAGCTCCTTGAGTTTAGATCAAGCTAAGACGAGCCCGAGCTTTTGACGAGCCAAACCTAAGCCAAGCATGGCCCCTACGCCATATAGACTTACACAAATTTTAAAAATTTTGTATCGAAAGAGACTTAATTTCCCTTCCTTTTGTACAAGAATATATGTAGTTTTTTTGTTTACATTGTGCTATTTTGTAATATAAGTTACCATATATATAAAATTTTATAATACTTAATTAAGACTAAATATTTTATTACTTCAGCTAAATTTAAAAAGCCTTGTAGGTTCTAAACGTGCCTACGGCGTATAAACCTTAGTTTTAGAGGACTTGGGGTGTTACATTTAGTGCTCCCAGGCTCAAGACTCGGCTTGTTAGTTTAAATACACCCCTAAATACAATACATGATTATGATACTATATATGAGTTACTTTAGTGATTTTGGTAAAAAAGTCAGTGGATTACAGAAAAAAATTCACCAA
The DNA here is from genome assembly GCA_018398585.1 of Simmondsia chinensis. Classification (NCBI taxonomy): domain Eukaryota; kingdom Viridiplantae; phylum Streptophyta; class Magnoliopsida; order Caryophyllales; family Simmondsiaceae; genus Simmondsia; species Simmondsia chinensis. The sequence goes on from JAGTTD010000018.1 coordinate 21,891,959, forward strand.
ATAGAGATGGAAGATGCTTGCTTAAATCAGAAGTTCTATGATACAGAACAAAAAAATTTCCATAGGTGCAAAATGTACACAAAATCATAAAAAATATACTCAAAAACACGAAAAATGTATTCAAAATCACCCCACTTTGTGTGTCGACACACAAGTAGGTGATTTTGAGTACATTTCTGCACCTGTAGAATTTTTTTTTTCTGTACAGTAGAATTGCCCTTCTTAAATAATGTATGATCTCCATGTTGTTCAGCAAAAAGTCATATTATGATACCTAGGCTTATATTCTGCATAAACATTTTTCAAAGAAAATCAAACAAGTTTCAGCTAATGGTGTCAATTTTTAAACTTTAGGGTACCTCAGTGATAAGCCTTATAAACCTTACGATACCTCATAGTATATATTAAAATGTTAAGGTATTTAAGTAATAGACGGTCAAACCTCAAATTACATAGCTGATAAAATCCCAACAATAGATAAATGAACAAAACTACTTACAACATCCTTTTCCATTGCAGGGTTTGAGGGTATAAGAAATATACAGCCTTGCCCCTAAAAGGTACAACCATGCAGGGAGACTACTTCCTAAAAGCCTCCGAAATTTAAAAAAAAAAAAAAGAAAAGAAAGAAAGAACAATATAAAAGATTCAAATAAGTAATACCACACAAAAAAAGGGGTCCCTCATCTTTACAAGTTTGTTCAAATTGGTTCTTTATTTTTATAACTTTGTTTAAATTAGTCTTCATCTTTTATTTTGTTCAAAATGAACTTTCATGTTTTATTTTATGATAATTAGGCCCCTACAACAACAACAACAATCCCAATGCCACGAAGAATCCTAACCTGCTATAATTAGGCCCCTACATGGTGACTAAAATTAGGTTTTATAAAATATTACATTTAAGACCATTTTAAATAAAAAAAAAAATAAGGGACTAGTTTAAACAAATTTAAAAAATAAGGGTCCAAGAACTAAATAAAAGATGAGACACTAATTTGAATAAAACTAAAAACAAGAGGGAGTATAAATAACTTGATCCAGATGTAGTCAACCCAACACAGTGGGAAAAGTTCATAATTCAAAATGCTGCAGATGTGATTCATATAAGCCTTTTTTCCTTATGAACAAACTACCTAGCTATTAAAGTTAGTGACAAAAGCTTATCAGTACAAGATTAAGCTGTTGGGTTTGATACAGTGGTGAGACCATCCATCCCTTAACCACGAGATTTTGGTCCCCTCTCCCGTAAATTTAGTAGCCCTATGTAAGGCTATGTCGTACCTCCTTATCATTGTATTTAAAAAAAAAAAAAAAAAAAAAAAAAAATTCAGTACAAGTGATTACCAGGTTAATCACTGGTATCCAGAGACTTAAAAGTTTCCGATGCACCATGTTATTTCACATTTAGCACTTGTTTGTCCAAATTTCTTATTTTAGGGTTTGGCCTCAAACAAAAAGTACATTTTAGTAGAAGTAAAATTTATTTTTCTTCTATGAAATAGAAGTAGGAAAATAATTCTTCTCCTTTAATGAAGAAGAAAAAGCAAAAAATAGAATTTTTTAGACAATAATACCTCTACTGAAAGCACTTTTTATAAAAGTCTTTTGCAAAAAGTACTTTTGAAAAATATAGTTTTTTCACAACTTGGCCAAACAGGCATTTAAGCGTCCTTCTCTGTAAATAGATAGATGACCAAATATTATCCAATTATCAGCATCTAGTATAAAAGTTCCCGTTTGCTATCAACTGGCTCTTCTCAGAACCATAATACAACAGTAGATTTCTTTCTTTTTTCTTTCTTAATAAACATTGGGAACCCCGTAAATGGGGAGCAACATGTTCTTGGTAGGGATCAAACCTAGGCGGCTTCTCTGGCCCCTAGTGTATTCCGTCACCAAGCTACGCCTAAAAGGGACATCCTGATAAACAGTAGATACTACACTAGGGGAACATCTCAAAACACATTTCTGCTACAAAGCTCATGCAAACACAAACTGAAATGGGAGCTACAGTTGAGTACTAGTTGCATACGTACAATTTATTGTGTTGTAGTTTTCTTCTGGGCTGATAGCGAACACCAGAAGTTGCTCAGCTTTGTACAACCCTCCCAGCTAGAACACGAGCACTTAGATCAAGTTTTTTGTAACCCAAATCTCCACATAGGCCATAGTTGAAAGATCCTGATATAGAACTTTCTTTCCGCAAGATCCCGAATTAGGCTTGTGCTAGAATGTCTTGAGCAATGAGCCCCTGGCACTGGAGTCAACATATTAATCTTGAGAATATGAGAAAATTACTTTTCTATACACACAAAAGGTGTAGAAAATTCTAAATGTGAAATGGCACGTGTTTAGAATTGTCCAAGACGTGCAAAATCTCTTGGCAAATATACAACCACCACCGTCCCAGTGCCATAAGGGCTCCCATCGAAACAGGGGTTGGGGGGTTGAGATGTACTCAACCTTACCCCTCTAGGGCATTACCCTCAAGAGAGGCTTTGTCCGAGTGCCCCAACTCTAAAAAGCAAAGAGCAAGAAGCAAAAGCAAATGAAACAATAAAGCAACAGTAACGTATCGAGCATCAAAGCACAGAGCATCAAGCAATAGTAGACCAACATTAGATCACGCCGGCAATAGGCTCCAAGCAACCGTAGTATGAAGACTGAGGGCGCTATGAGCTCACTCCGTTGTGCTTCTCTCTCCTAAATTGCTATGTCCACTACCTCTATTCTAGCTCGCCATGCCGCTGTATCTAAGGCCATCTCCTCGTTTAGATTTAGGTGGGTGAGGTCTTGTCTAATCATCTCCATGCAGCTCTTCTTTGGCCTACCTCTGCCTCTCCTCCTGTGCGCAATATGGAGTTGTTCGCATCTTCTAACAAGGGAAGTGGCCAGTCTCCCCCTAACATGCCCAAACCATCGCAAACGCTGCTCCCTCAACTTATCCTCAATTGGGGCGACGCTTAGTTTGCCTCTTATAACATCATTTCAAAATCTATTGGCAAATATATAGGTACGGTTGAGGTGTTCTTGTAGGATATAATAACGATGACGACAGCATCAGCAGTGGATGCCCAGTACCTCAAAAAGGCTCCCACCAAGGTAAGGTCTGGGAAGGTAAGATGTACGTAGCCATACCCTTACAGGGTGTTACCTTGTAGAAAGGCTGTTTCCAAGAGGCCATCAACCCTAAAAAGAAGTGCAGTTGTAGGACATCATGGAAGAAGATTGAAGTGTCAAGAACTTGATGAAGAAGGGGCGGTGCATTGCACAGCATGGTGATTATTCGGGAGAGGTGAGAGAATCGCATAGAACTAATGATATTTTCTGACACAAAACACACGCAGGGATTCAATCTATGTCTTATTGATTCTACCTAGCACAAGTATTTATTTGGTTGAATACAAATAAACTTCATGACATGAAAGTCACTAACTCCATGAGCTTGATTGCCAGATCAGCACCAGAACAAAAGGGGCGAAAGTATGATTAGGATCATAATATTGTGTAGCCAATTTCTAGATCACTTGACAGTGGACAGAGGACTGACGATATGACTGGAGTTTCACATAAACCAAATCACCAACTGAAAATTCCGTCCGGACCGGTGTTGGTTTGCTGAACGCTTCATGCACTACAGAGCACGAGAATGACAATGCTTAAGCAAGTAAAAAGCAGTTTCCCAAGCATGCATACTTCGATTGCCAACAAGCCACATCATTCTAAACAGGCAAGTAAGGAAGATGAAGGGGGGAAGGTTGAGCATAAAGCACTTCATATGAGGTCGCTTGAATGGCAGAATGATATAAATTATTATGTTGCCGTTCAGTGCATGGTAGGTAAGAAAAGCATTATGATGGCACTCATAGCACATGTAATGCAAGTACGTTGAAACGGTTAAAGATTCCACTTTGACCATCAAACTGTGGATGGAAAGCAAAGAAAAGATGAAGAGAGAAGCTTCGTGAAAGGAACAATTCTAGCTAGAAAGTACTTACAAAAAGGGGTACAAATATGAAATAATAGGCTCCAGAATGCTGTGAAGCTTACAAACATGATCCATAAACAATTGGACCACATCAATTGTGATATAAGGATGCGAGCAAGTGAACTGAGTGTATTTGCTCAAACAATCAACGGCCACTAAAATAACTTAGTTGTTTTTTGGTAAGTAACTTGTGACATATAGACGAGAAAAAAATATGCATAACAGCAAGGAGCAAAACCCAAGAAGCCAAAGGCCATTGACAAGGAAAATAACAGGCTGGCTCAAGCTATTAGCCAAACAGAGCTCAAAAGCAGCAAACAAAGATTAAAAGAATTACTGACGATTCCAGAATCTGAGGTAAATATGCTGGTCTACATGTTTGGTCACGTCAACTGCAAGACGGCGACTTCTGATGATTACCAAACACCTCATCCACGATGGCTCTGGAAGGTGCAATTTCAGCTGAAGATCCTGCGGCTCCTTTCATGCCAAATAGTGTAAATTATCGCGAACAGGCAGAGCTCAACAATAATGTGGTTCAAACTCTTCTTTTTCAAGTGAAAAGAGACTCAGAGAAGAAGATTGGACCGGAACTAGGAGGGCCAAGCTAATTAAGTCACAGCCGTGACGTCATGTCAAACATGGGAAGAAGAATCATAGGTGGTCAAATGTGTCTCAATATTGGAGCCACACATAGCTCAAGTGGCATAAAAAACAATGTCGAATTGGAGAAGACAGATGAACGTGCGAAGCCTCCCATAACTCCCAATCCAAAGGATGACAATGTCAGACATGGTTAGGAAATCAAAGGTGGTGAATAGCGCCAAGGTGTTGTTTGGTTCTAATCATTTTCCAGCCTTCCAAATGATGCAGACTGTAAAGTTAGAGCGAGGTGAGAAGTCAATGGACTGCCATACCTCAATAAGAAGGGTGAAGGAGGAAGGTATTGCAGCCGTTGTGCCCCTTAGAACAATTAAGCACTAGTTGTGAATTACCATTGCTCTGCGCCTCCTATAACCGTGCCAAAGCCATGGCCTAGCAATGCTTTTGTTTCAAACATCCTGACTGTCAACCAAATATATTCGGCACTGCTAAGAAAGAAACTAATATGGTGCTCTTTGGAAAAATAGACGCAAATAATAAATCTATCAGACTAGACTGTTCTCAATCGTACCAGTCTGTTGGAGCTGCATCAGCTCTTCCATAGGATCATCAAACTCATTGCCAAATTGTCAAGAAAAACTGTCGTCCCATATGAATTCCAAGAGACTTTGTCCATTGCTCAATTGTTTTGACAAGGGCATGGTGCAACTCGAGTACCAAATTTTCCAAATCAACCATAACAATTTCAATTTTGGCATGTTAGGTGTTTCGTAAGTAGAGAAAAACTGCTCGGCTACAAATCCATCCTTGCACATATTGACCATTGAATTTAGGGAAATCAGTTTTGGAAAGGTGGCGTAGGAAATGAGTATTGGCCAGTGTTACTCTTAGTTGATACAACACCAGCTGGATCTTATGGTAGCGATATTAAGTTTCCTACCGACATTATTTGAGCAGGCTGAACTACTAGAGTAGTATTTATAGATGGCCTAGAAGGAGCTGCTAATAATGGTACATGCAGATCATTCGAATGAGGGGAAATTTGAACCTTTGAAGCTGTGCCTGTTTTTGTCAATGTGAAACAGTTCTATATAATCCATCATATTGCCTTGCTCTTCTTTAATGGCAACAATTTCTGATTTGAACGAGTTCAACATTGCGTCCATCCATTCCTTCTGTCTTACTTCTTCTTGTTGTAATTTTTTAATCAACTCGATCAATTTTTGATTCAATCTTGCAAGCTTCAGTTTGACTATGGGTGCTTCCTTAGCCACAGAATTCCAAAGAATGTAGAGCTATGATACTGATCAGATACAATTGCTTTAGTGATCAGCCACACACCAGGAAGATACATGAAGTTGAGAAGGAAATAGAGCAGGAGGAAGAGAAGAAGTGCAGAGATCGAGACAGAGAACACAAGAGATCACGAGAGTAGATGAAGAGAGAGAGAGCGAGAGAGGGTGAGAGAGAGATGAAGGACTAATGTATGCCTTATAGACTGTAATCTTGCAGTAGTACAAGTATTTACAAGCATGAATACAACTAAATTCATCACATCAATGTAACTGAACTCCACGAGCTAGGTTTCCAGATTAGCACCACCTCAACTAACCAACCCAATGTAAGCTATGCAGTAACTATTGCATGTGTAATGCTAACACCCACAAGCAGGGATTCCAGATACTATGGTTAACATCTAGTGGTAACATGGTCAACTAAAGAAGCTGGCTCCTATAGCATCAGAAAATGGTCTTGTTGGCATCTTGGATACAAGAATGGACGGAAGCCAACTATCCCTACAAATCAAAACTAGAACTAGAAACACTAAACAAGTTATCTAACAAGACTTAAAGAAAGGAGAAAAAGAAAAGGCCGCCCCTTAAGGAAATTTTTATATGAATTGGTACCTTATAGATTTCAAATCTACATGTTCTTCAATTTTCTTCATAGAACTTTTGTTAATCTTTCTTATAGAAAGAAGAACAAGGATTTTGTTATTTAAAACTATAGATGTACTGATAATAGAATTAATACTATATTAGGGCTGCACAGTGTATTACATATTTACTCAGAGACAACGACAAAATAGTGGGTCATCCATCAGGCAGGAAAGCTGACCAATACTTAGTGATAGCAGACAGGAAACATCCTTACCATGCAACTGAAATTAAGATCTAGTTTGTGAGCGATTGCTGTCTAAGCCGAGAGGAAAATCGTGACGCCTGCTTGTTTGAAGACTTCGGCTTCTTGTGGCATTGATTATCCTCATTGATGTTCATGCTTTCACCTGCAATGAAACATCAGAATTTCAAATCTCTTACATAATATAACTAACTTCATCCAAAGAGAGGGTTACAGGGACATGGGTGAATGCTCTTGGACTTGTACCCATGTTTTTTGAACTTCCGTTTTCTTGTTTTGTTACATCTCAAAAGCCTAAAGCCCTTCCCCAAAATTTTTTTCTTGAACCTTGACTATTATCATAATAATTCAGCGCTATGTAGGCTACTCGCAGAATACTAAATCCAAACAGAAACGGTGAACTTTTGAAGTTGGGAGGAATGTTGTCATCAAATGTTGCTTTATAGTCATGCATGCAGTTAATGTCCACCCACTTTGAAGGTCTTATATGGCAAATAAAGACAAGAGAAACAAGAAACCATCTGCCCATTGCCCTCAACAATAGATCTTTTGGAGACTGAAATTGATCATGAAGGCATAGAGCAAAAAGATAGCCAAGAAGTGCCCAACCAAGGCCTGGAATTGGCCATTAAGGATACAGTAGCTTGAATCATATCGGTCTATGAGTTAATCATGACTATGTAGGAACAGTCCATGGTCCATAACATGGGGTGAGTAGGGACTATGAGAGAACGTGATGGTGAGGATGGCCTTGCAGCACTGTCTAGTCCTCGAAATTTGTTCTCTTGAATGTCAATAATTGCAGCATACTACCTACTTTAAGAGTCGCAACAGGAAAACCTACATGATACATGCAGAGATTAAACATATGTGAACAGAATCGACTGATTCAGTCACTTTCAATCATGAGGTTGAACATATTTGAATTGTTGATTAATTCAGAACACTTGTGTGATGCACAAAGCCTCCACAGGAACTGAAATTACTGAATAAGACAACAGGTCATCATGTATAGTGGCTGTGGCAAGTATGATACAGAAAGGCAAGCAGTGTGATGTAAACATACTCGCCTGTCTCTAAATGGTGTATTTTGGATGTTCGAACATTGTTGATCACCCATTATAACAGTAAACATAAATTAAAAACTGTAATAAATATTATTCAATCAAACTAGCAAAGGATATTATTTCCCATTCCGATTTAGAAAGATGAAGGACAATTATGGAAACCTAGATCAAAACCATTTGCACAAAGCAACAAACATAGAGAGAGAATTTTCACCATACAAACGCTAGAATATCTCTTTGCATGGCAATTAGTAACTGAAAAAACCAACTGGAATCTTGTTTCCTGTTCAAAGATATATTATCCCCGGTTTCCGCATAAAGTGACATACTTCCTTACTCAATATCCAATATAGGCAAGTGCCGTGAAAGCAGTAAAGTGGAATAAATGCTTTTGTAACACCAAATGTGCCGTACGAAAAAGTAACCAAGGGGAAAGTATGGTTAGAGAACATGTAAATAACCCCAATAATAGTAGAAAATGATGTAGAGAGACTCTAACATTGCAAATAGCTCTAGGTGCTCCTATTTAAATGATTTTCATTAAGCGTACAAGAGCAAAATAAATGAGAAGTTGTAAATTCCTTAAAGTGGAGATGAGCTTGTTTCAAAGAAATGATTACTTGCATGAGATTTAGATATCAGCAAAGGAAATAACTCAAATGTACGCAAGGAAAAGGAAAATCAGAGTGTATAATTGGTCTAAACAACCTCCAGCATCTTGCTTTCCGTCTGTGGCACAGGATCTCTTTCTTGATGGTCCACTATCAGGAGTAGATGCATAAGAATCTTGATCTGCAGCAAATGCATTATCCTGCAGTATCGGTTTGACTTCATCAGTTAGATTCCCTTTCCCTTTACGAGCTGCTGAGCGAGTCACTCTGCTGGAGCTATTAACAGCTTTAGACATTGCATCTTGAACCAGACTCATTGTTTTAGCTTCTGTATTTGAAGTTTCAGTCTGTTTTTGCATTGCAGATCCAGCTGACTCTGCTGCTCTCACAGGCTGGTTAGACTGCTTATGTATTATTGAGGAAGATAAAGTTCTACCAGAATCAGTTATAATACAGGGATCATTTTTGTTATGACCCTCCAAAATGAGTGCACCTGGAGACCTTTCCATGCGTGGCTTCTTTACTGAAGCACCCCTTCCAGGTGAGGCGAGTGCTTGCACAATCACTTCTGGCCCAGAACTCAAGACAGATGAAGTACTTGATGCAAGCTCATTCCTTGGATCGGCATGGCAATGGGAATCAAAACCCCAACCAGCTTCAGAACTGTTCAAGGATTTCACAGCAACACTCTTGTCTTTAGTACTTACAAATATGGAATCATGTTCATTCTGTCTCTTGGAAATCGATGCTCTTGGAGTCATTTCTATGTGGGGCTTCTTTCCTGAAGCAACTTTTTTGGGTGAAATGAGTGCTTGTACAATCACTTCAGGTCCAAAGGGTAAAACAGATGTGGTATTTGATGTACGTCCAACTTTTGTATCACCATGCCTAAGGGAATCAAAGCCCTCACTGGTTCCAGTACCATTCACGAATTTTATAGCACTGTTCTCATCTGTAGTATTTACAGATATGGAGCCACATTTCCCTTCGTTATAGAGAGAAAATCCAAGCTTCTGAGGCAGTTTCGTCACTAATGAAGCAAGAGCTGCACGAGCAGCAAGAGGACTAAGAGCAGATCTATTTTCTACAGAGTCCTCAAGCGATGATGAAAAGGAGGGCACTGGATCGTCTATTTTGTTCAGTGCTTTGCTCTGTTTCCTACTAGACCTCCTCAAATGATTTGCTTTGCAATTTGCTTCGGTGTATGATTTGGTTACTGGGCATGAGGTGAATAGTACAGTCTGAGCCATCTCTCCAGTAGAATTCATATCTGGGATCCAGGAAACAGTAAAGCGAACTGTTAGCTAGAACTGGTGTTTTATGCTACAGTTACAACCAACGTCAAGTACAAGCAGATGAAAGCATTCAACATCTCAAGCAATGCAAATGTGACCTAATCAATCCCCAGGGTCCTTTTATGTGCCGACAAGACTGGCATTAAAAGCCATGGTCATCTTATCCGCTGACAAGACTGGCGGAAGCACTACAACAGTAAGTGAAACAAAGGAAATTTTCCTGTGAAAATTCAGAAGCCATAAAACATGAATGCACTTATGCCATCATAATATAGTAATTACCATGATTTGCCAATGATACATTCACAGAACAATTATTTCCCATAAATCCAGAGTTCAGAATAACAGTAAAGTGGTTACAGTATTCATGCAATTGATACCTTCCCTTTCTCAGTGAAGCCAAGAAGAAGACCACGCACTCCATAAACAATACGAGTTCCATACATTAATCAATAACAAAAGGATCCATCACTCAATGACTCAGCTGTCAAAGTTGAATAGGTGCTTAAAATATACAGGACAGAGCCCATTCTCCCCTGCATGTGAGCACCATTGATCTTATATTTGTCGTGTTTGCATCTTAGATGGGAAAAGCCAAACATGACAAAACATTGCTGCTTCGAGCCAAAGAAACATAGTAAATGGACTAGTTTGGCATTCTTGAATCCTTAACTTTATATGCTCACAATTTGATCTAATGAGTCGCTATATGACAAAAAGAACACGGTCGAATTGAACTGTAACCAGCAAGAACAGTCATCCGATCATATAGTGGGGCAGTTGGTCGAATTGGACCTGTAACTAGTAAGGCCAGTCCTCAACTGCACTCCATATAGTGGTGCATCTAGAACTTTAAGCCACTAGCCATATTAGGATCCCCATTCTCCCGGGGAAGGTAAATTATGCTTACCATACATTTAATGACAAGGAACACATTTCTAAAAGAACCCTAGTACATAAGAATAGCAAAGGGTAACATGAAATAAGGAATGCATACGAAGAAAGAATAAAGGAACATCAAGACAGAGATGTCCACAGCAGGGTACCATGTTTAACTTGCAACATGATGTCTTCTAAGCTTTCCTTCTTTGACATGAAACTACCAATCTCTTCTACCTGCTTCTGCAGCACATCAAGAAGATCCATCTCGCCATCATTTTCATCAACAACTGTTGAAGAAGATGAGGCACGAAACCAACTTGATGTTTTGTCAGAGGTCAGGAATGTCACAAGAACCGGGTGCTTGCTGATACTTTCTGTGGCCAATTTCATTATTGATCCTGATGGGACAGTCGATATTCCACTTTTGGTTTCTTGATGAAGCCATTTGACCATGAAAGTGCATCTGCAATTGGCCCTTTTCGAATGCCTCACTCTTACAACCTGAAGAAACAGTGCAAAATGAACTGGAAGCCACAGTTGGAAGGTTGGAATAATGACATTTGCACAACATAAACGAATGCAATCAATAAAGAGAATGGGGGATACACACAAATAAACATTATAGTGCACCAGTGTGACTCGCCTGGTGGCTGATTCAACACACAAGAAGCAATTTAATGATTATGAAAGATATGCTATTTCAAGTTGTATCTACTGCATTTGGTTAGGCAATTTGTTAGAACTAGAATAGAGTATCTTAGATATCTTTGTTTTAGTTAGTAAGATATTTAATTATCTTTATTTTAGTTAAGAGGATAATTTAGCTTTTTTTATTTTAGGGAAGTAGTTTCCAAGTTGATTCTAGTGTTTTATTTCCTTGGTTATCAAATATTCTTTTAGGGATCAGTATTTTGCTTATAAATATAGCTTTGCAATTCATTTTTTTTAGGTTTTGAAAAACAATTATTCAATCCTTTTTTTGGTAGCAAGTTGTGCTACATCAATTTGATATCAGAGCCCCAGGTTCTAGACCACTGCTGCAGAGTCGTTGTAACTGCCCTCCTAGTCTTGCTACTTACGTGCCGGTACTACTACTGAGTAGTATTTCTTCTCCGCCACTGTCACGATATAGTTTGCAACTATCATTTATCATAAACTCCTACAAAACTATAGCCATCATAGATCTAAGCCACCTACCCAAAAAAGTCTCTTTATCCATGTCCACATAACATCATGCTCACTTTTGATAACTTTTCAACCTCAGATTTGGATTGGCGTGAGCCAAATAAGCATGGGCCATATGACAAGGATGAATCTTCCCATCCCTATCAGCTATGGGAATTTGCATTCAACGTCCGATTTTATCTAAGATATATCCCATATTCAGGCGTATTATGTTCCTAAACTTAAGAATAAGTTGTATGTACTTCCACAAGACAACCCAGAGTGTATCTTAGGGCAAAACATGATACAACTGCCCGACTTCCTCCCTTACACCCATTTATGAGCTCCATTATGATTGGATCGAGAACATTACCTTCCTCCCCACTTACTATCATCCAGGAAGAAGAGGTAGAGGAAGAACAAGAAGAAGAAGAACACGAAGTAAAAGAAGAAGAGGAAAAGAAGGAAGAGAAAGTTAAGGAAGAAAAGCAAGATTGCATTAAATCCCAACATGCTCCATTACCTACAAATAAGGATGATGCATATCGTAAAGATTTTATTGATTTGATCATTTTAGAGGAGTTTCTCAGTACTTCATCTGCAATGCCAAAAGTGTCACACTGTACCAAGAAGTCAGAAGCACAACCCACCAAACACAATATTTTCCTTCGCATTCATTCATTCAGAAGCCAAGGTTGAGTTTTTTTCAAACGAAGGGGGGAGTTGATGCAACACACAAGAAGGAATTTAATGATTATAGAAGATATGCTATTTTAAATTGTATCTTATTAGATTTGATTGAGCAATTTGTTAGGAGTACGTTAGAACAGCTTAGATATCTTAGGATATTTTTCATTATTATTCTTATTTTGTTAATAGGATAATTTACTTATCTTTGTTTTAAGGAAGTAGTTTTCTGGTCATTCTAGGATTTAAGTCCTTAGTCATCTAATATTATCCGAGGGATTAGTATTTCACTTACAAATATAGCATTACAATCCATTATTTTTCAGTTTTTGAAAAAATATCATTAAGTTTAATTTTCGGGTAGCAAGTTTTGCTATGTCAGTAGCTCCTCCCTCAAACAATGTAAAGATTCATCTATAGTCCAATGGAAACCTATCCCAAGCCCTTCTCTTGGAGAGGAACATGCAATGTAAAGTTTCTCATTGAAGGTCTTAGACATGCCAAAATTAAATTCTTGACCTGGAGAACTTTAACCCATGCTCCACTTCGGTAGGAGGCCTCCATTTCAGCTTTGCACATCCAGTGGCAGAAGAGAAGAACAATAAGTTCACTGCGAGTTCCAAGTGTAGTACAACCAAGTGCCTAATGCCTACTCCAGAATCCCAAATTTAGGGTAAAATTACAAATGGGAATGTGAGTGAAGTAGGTGAAGTTGGAGCTTTAAAATCCTAACACGGGTTTCATGAATGCCAAACATTATAACCAAAAAGCATGGTTCTGGATACCCTGCACATTATTTGTCCAATATGAGCTATTGGGCACAAAGCTCATCTCCTCTCCCCCAAATGTTGGTTGCTCTATTTAGGATAATGTTGTACCTCCTTACCATTGTAAAAATAGAAATATGGCTTGCAAGTAGACCTGGCAATCGGGTCGAGTCGGGTCGGGTTAGGGTAGGGTTAATGTCAGGTCGGGACAAAATCGGGTTGGGTCAGGCTCGGGTCAGGTTATCCTTGGGTTCAGGTCAACCTCAGGTCGGGTCAATCTCAAGTCGGGTCGACAATAGGTCGGGTCAACCTCGGGTCGGGTTATCCTCAGGTTGAGACATCCTCAGGTTGAGTTGGTTTTCGAGTTGATTTATCAAGTTATTTTGATGATATATCTATTCGATCTTGAAAATTATAACTAAAAAAGATAAGTTAGACTTCTATTTGGCCATTTTGGGTTATAGGTCATGTTTGATTCAGGTTTCGGGTCATCAAAGGTTGGGTCAAACTTGGGTCGGGTCTAGTTTGGGTCAGGTCATTTCGGGTTTCGGGTCAGGTTGGGCCGGGTCAAGTTCAGGTCGGGTCAAATTTGGGTTGGTTCATTTTCGGGCTCGGGTCCCAATAAATTTAAAATTTTTTGGGTTATGAACGGGTTGGGTGGCGAGTCAAACAGATCGAGTTATCGGGTCAGGTCACATTTTGCCAGCTCTACTCGCAAGTATGAAATTGCCCAACAAATGACAAAGGTATAATCGTGGAGACAAATTTGCAGTTCCCAATTTTGTAATGGTCACAGTAATTACATTAGAATTGTTTAGGGAACATAAGTCCGTTTTAAGCTTTTATTTTTGTAGGTTTGAATCTCATACAATCATTAATTTTCATATCATGTTCATAACAGTGAACATATAAATACAATTATTAATATGTTCTTTTAAACAAAATTCAATATATGCGCAGTATGGAGACCATTACAAAAGTAGCAGTAAATAATGGTCAACTAAGTAACAACTAACTCAAAATTAGTTATGAAGAGTGTCATCTAATGTAATGGCCTTTATTTGATCTCATGGTACAATCACCTTTCTCTGCAATAAGGATAACATAAGCCAACCTAGTCAACCAAATGGTTAATAGTTAATAAAAGATTAAGGGGAGCAGTTCCACCTTTTCAACCACAGCATCGAAAAAAAGGCTCTTAGAATTAGGCTCAGAAGCAGCTAGAACATGCTCCCCTTGTCCAATATGACAACAATCATCACCTTGGATAGAGACAGAACGAACTCGAAGCTGCGCGGATGCTTCTTCCTTGTTGATTATAATATATCTTGAGTCTTGTCCTTCAAACTCAACAACAAGGCCTCCACAAGGGCTGTTCATACAATTTGTCAGGACATTTAGTTACTAATTTATAGGAGCCAGGCAACACAAAAATTTTGGATTCAGTTATGGTAAAATACTAACATGTTTGTGTGTCATGTTAAATTGTTAAACAAAATGGAAAGATGTAAGTTCAAATAAAAAGATTTATTCCGAATAGGGGTGTATTTGAGCCGAGCCCAAGCCCACCAGCTTTAAAAGTTCAGGCTCGAGCTCAAAGCGAGCCGAGCTTTTCGAGCCTTAAAGCAAGCCGGCTCGCGAGGGCTTGCAAGCCCACTCAGCTCATTTACAGCCCTAATTTCGAACATCGGTAATGAAGATGTAGGTTCACCACCTTGGTAGGTTAAGCCAAGGACATAAAAGAACTCTCAAAACTTAGAAAGCCGATGTAAAAGAACTCTCATTAATTGATACATTTCAACTGTAATTTGAATTTATTTTCCTTTTTGGTTCTAATCGTTACTTATTTTCAATTTCAATTTCACTTGTTTTGGTTTTGATCATTAGGTGCCTATTAGGATTTAAATCTCTAGTATTCTCATTTGTTTTGTTTCTTGATATCATATATTGTGCATAGTCTTTAAGATAGAGTTTGAATAAAATGAATAATGAATAATGAATGACTTACATGGCTAAGTAAGGGGTATTTATAGTTGAAAACTTCATCAAAATAACCGTAAAAGATAAATATAATGATAAATAACAACAACAACCAACAACCCAGTGCCTCAAAGAGGCTTCTGCCAAGGTAGGGTCTAGAGAGAGTCAGAAGTACACAGCCTTACGCCTACAGGGTGCTACCATGTAGAGAGATTATTTCTGAAGGGCCCCCAACCCTAAAAGAAAGAAGGAACAATATTTACAATACCCAAGTCAAATAAAGCAATAGGCACCATGCAACCAACAATAACAGACATGCAAGCCTAAGGCACTATGAACTAGCATCAGAGAAGCCTAAGGCACTATGAACTAGCATCAGTGTGCTCCTCTCTCCTAACTAACATCGATATGCTCCTCTCTCAGCAACAATGTAGTGATAAACTAGACTCTAATGGATAAACTTAAAATAAACCCTAAGATAAATCCTAATAACAATAAGACTCTAAAATAGAATCTAAACTACTTCCATAAATTCCGCTAATAATGAGACTAATTAAATTGGGTTCAACTAAAACTACAACAACAACAACAACCCCAGTGCCACAAGGGCTCCAGCATATGCAGGGTCTAGGGGGTGTATGTACGCAGCCTTCCCCCTTCAGGTGCTACCCAAAGGAAGGCTGTTTCTGAGGACCCCCAACCTGAGGAGCATGTCGCCGTGGCTGCGTGGAAGCCTGTTGCTGGGTTCAACTAAAACCGTCTAATTAAATTCAGGCAAATCTTCAAGACGCTAAGGAAAATCTTATACACCCATATCAAAGAAAAAAAAAATTTAATTAATTCCTTCTCGGACAGAAATTAATTTAACTTCATAAATCTGAGCAATAAATCCAACCCAACACCAACTTCATTAATCAACACAAACCCTCAGCAATGCAAACACTAACTCACATGATCAGAGCCCTAACAATCAATCATCACAATTCCATCAAAATTGAGCAAAATACAAAGCAAAAGATCGCATAAAAGAAGCATCAAAATTTAAAATTGAGCTGAGACCTGAGAGATACAACGCAAGGATGCCAAGAGGAGTCAGATTTGCGCATGGCTTCCAGCTCCACTGTTTCTCTCTCCCCTGCTCCTCCGTCCGCCATTGATGCAAATCTGAGCTTCGGATGAGATTAAGGGTTTTTCAAAATGGCGATCACTGTGAGGAGCAGAGGTGATAGTTCGTCCTTCTAGTTCATCATTGTACTGCTAATGGCAGTTAGTGGGTGCCAGCCACCATGAAAGTGTTCGAGTGTGAAGTCTTGTCACCCTGGACTGACCGGCAAGTGTGAATCAAAGGGCAATTTATTAGAGTTTTTCTTTTCTTTTTTTTTTTTTGACGGAAAAGCCCGAAGGCAATTCATTACAAACGATCAATATCCAAAAATATTAAAAGGGACCCGGGGGGGGGGGTGGGAATCCATCCAAACATGGGAACAAACTCCCAACCTGTGCAATTTGGCCACTTCATGAGCAACCCTATTAGCTAACCTATTACACCAAGTAAAAGTACAAGAAGCAAAATTTATTAGAGTTTTTCACTCAAGTAGCACAGTTTAAAAAAAATTATTAAAATAGTATAATTTTAAAAATATTTATCAAAATAGTATAGTTTACTGTAGCATTCTCAACATACGCCGTTTAAAACTGCATATGATCAGGGGAGTGAGAACATGTGCCGTTCGATCAACGTTACCTATGTCGTTACAAACGGCGTACGGCCAAAAAAAAAATTTACGAGGGTACTCTGTTAGTACACCCATTAAATTTTTTTTAACGAAACTACAACTAATTTGTATTTTAAAAATTATTGCATAAATAATTTAAAATTTTAATAATTTTTTAAATTTTTTAAGAAAATATATTAACTTTATCATAACATTGTATGTGCCATCTTTTTAATTGTTACTTCATCTGCCACATATTCTTTTTAGTTGTCATGTTATTTTTGGGTAATTGTCCTTGTCACCTATAAATAATTGATACCTCTCCTGGTCCATTTTCTAATAATATTTTTCTTCTTAATCATTTTTGCAAAGTATATTGCCCTTACTGTGTATAATATCATTTTTGAAAACTTTCACCATTTATGTTTTCATCTAAAAAGTAATGTATAATTTTCATGTCTATAATATTGGTTCAACAAAAAATTAACGAGTACCTAAATGATGAAATAACCTGTATATATTATGGTTATTAGTCACTATATTAAATATAGTAAATAAAAAGGGTTCTGCCTTGAGTTCCTTTCTGTTCATTCTAGTGATGGATGAGCTCACTAGACACATCTAAGGGGAGGTACCTTGGTGTATGCTTTTTGCAGACGACATAGTCCTGGTAGGGGAATCCCGAGCGGACATAAACGAGAAGTTAGAATTGCGGAGAGGTGCTTTAGAATCGAGAGGTTTAAGGATTAGCAGATCTAAGACCAAGTGCTTGGAATTCAAATTCGATCATTCCTCCACGACTAGTATAGAGGAGGTCAAGATCGAATCAGAAACCGTACCGAGTAAGGAGAGTTTCAAATATCTGGGATCAATGATACACCAGAATGGTGATGTGGATGAGGATGTCAACAACATGATTAAAGTAGGCTGGCAGAAGTGGAGGATGGCATCCGGAGTGCTGTGTGATAGAAAGTTCCCGCTAAAGCTAAAAGGAAAATACTATAGGACGGTAGTAAGATCGGCTATGCTATATGGGGCAGAGTGTCGACCAATGAAACGAAATCAAACACAAAGGATGAAGGTGGCAGAGATGAGGATGCTGCGTTGGATGTGTAGTCACACAAGGAAGGATGGGATTAGGAACGATGTAATACGAGGTAAGTTGGGTGTAGCCTCGATCGAGGATAAATTGAGGGAGCACCGCCTAAGATGGTTTGGACATGTTAGCAGGAGACCGACTACAACCCCAGTCAGGAGGTGTGAACAGCTTCACACGACGTTGGGCAGAAGAGGGAGGGGCAGACCAAAGAAGAGTTGGCTGGAGACGATTCGTCACGACCTAACCCACCTAAACCTAAGAGAGGAGATGGCCTCAGATAGGGCACGATGGAGGGCTAGCATAAGGGTAGCGGAGGTGGCAGAGTAGATTAGTGTGGAGAGTGACTTGTAGTTTAAGATTCTTAGGCAGGCATAACCTCAAGTGAAGCACTTATAGGCTAGTTTGTTCTCTGATCATGCTTCTTCTTCTTCTTCTTTTTCCTCAAAATTCATTGGTAATTAATTGGTGGTTTATTTACAGGCACTCAATTACTTCAGGTTGAGGGTCCTCGGAAACAGTCTCCTTTCCACTCAGAAGGAGTAAGGCTGCGTACATCACCCCTCCTAGACCCTGCTTTCTGTGGGAGCCGCGAGGCACTGAGATTGTTGTTGTTGTAGAAAGCAACATACATTTCTCAGTGCCTCAATGCCTCCCGCTTATACAGGGTCTAGAAGGGTGGATGTATGCAGCCTTCACCCACCTATGCAGGGTATTACCCTGAAAAGAGACTGTTTTCGAGTACCCCCAGACCCTGCATAGGTGGGTGAATGCTGTGTACATCCACCCCCTCATACCCTGCATAGGCGGGAGCCCTTGGGGCACTGAGAAATGTATGTTGCTTCCTATTTACTATATTTAATATAGTGAATAATAAGAATAATATATACAGATTATTTTATCATTTAGGTGCTTGTTAAATTTTTGTTGAAATAATATTATATACATAAAAATTATGCATTACTTTTTAGATGAAAACATAAATAGTAAAAATTTTCAAAAATGATATTATACACAGTAAGGGCAACATATTTTACAAAAACGACCAAGAAGAAAAATATTATTTAGAAAAGGACCAGGAGAGGTATCAACTATTTATAAGTGACTAGGACAATTACCCAAAAATAACATGACAACCAAAAAGAATATGTGGTAGATGAAGTGACAATCAACAAGATGACATATACAATGTTATGATGAAGTTAATATACTTTCTTAAAAAAAATTAAAAAATTATTAAAATTTTAAATTATTTATGCAAAATACCAAAGAGGGTACCAACATGCTATCACCGGATTCCATTAGAACTCCAAAGTTAAGCTTGCTTGGGCGAGAGTAGTACCAGGATGGGTGACTCCTGGGAAGTCCTGACCCTCAGGTTGGAGGCACTCGAAAATAGTCTCTTTTCAGGGGTAATACCCTAAAGGGGGAAGGCTGCGTACATCCGCCCCCCCAAACCCTGCTTAGGCGGGAGCCCTTGAGGCATTGGGTATGTTGTTTATGCAAAATAGTTTTAATACAATAATTTTAAGATACAAATTAGCTGTGCTTCCGTTAAAAAAAAAATTTAGTGGGCTTATTCCGTTTTAATTTTTTTTTGGCCGTATGCCGTTTGTAATTCCCCTGATCATACGCCATTTTAAACGGCGTATGTTGGGAAAGTTATAGTAAATTTTCCTATTTTGGTAAATATTTTTGGAGCCGTGCTATTTTGGTAAATTTTTTTTTAAACTGTGCTACTTGGGTAAAAAACTCTAATTTACCGTCCACCACCAAAATGCATGCAGGGCTGGTCCTAACATTTACGGAGCCTCAAGTAAAAATTTTAAGTGAAGCCTCTTATATATAACAAATTATAACCATATAACTTATTAATATTAACAACTTATACTTTAAAACTGATAATCTCAAATATTTTGGGCCCCCAGCGATTGCTTGGGTCACTAGGGGTTATATCCGGCCCTGAATGCATGTAACCAATTTATTCAACTAATATACATTATGCTTTTTTGGGTAGTTATTTTAATTTAGTCCTTATATAATTGATATTGTATTATTTTGATTCTTAGAGTAAAATTTATAATAAGTTTCTAATGAAATTTTTAATGATTCAGTCATGAGTTAGGTTAAATTGAGTTAACGGGTAGATTTGTAGGGAGTTACTTATATGTAACAAGATTGTGCCGTTAAAAATTATGTCAATGACTTAAATTAAATTATACTAAGGATTAAATTGACATAATATAAACAGTAATAAACCTTAAAATAACTCAATTATATGTCAATATACCAAAAAATAACCCAACTTTATTTTGTAATAAAAAAGTAATCCATCTCTAACTTTTCTACCAAAAAATAACCCAACTATAACTTTTCTACAAAAAATTAACCCAACTCTATTTTCTAACCGAAAAATAACCCAACTCTAACTTTTCTACCAAAAAATAACCCAACTCCAACTTTTCTACCAAAAAATAACTAAAATCTAAAATTAATTTTAAAAAATAATGAATTGGTGGCTAACCATAGCGTGTGGTATGACACTCCAACAATATATTTTTCTTCTATATATTTTTGGTTTGACTTGTGAGAGCTAGACTTGCGAACCAATAATCGAGCCGGCTCATGGGCCCATAAACGAGCTGTATGAGCCGGCTTGTGAGCCTTTTGAGCTGAGTTGGCCTCGATTTGATTTGGCTTGTTTATTTAAACAAGCCGTTCTTTAACGAGTCGAGCAGGCTCTCGAGTCGGCTTAGACGAACCCAAGCCAACTCCTTAAGGAGTCGAGTCAAATCGGCTCATGAGCCGGCTTGGCTCATTTACAATCCTACAGAGAACAAGCCAAACTAAAAATACATAAAAGAAAAATATATTATCTGAGCATCGTACCATGCACCATAACTCAGTATTTTTTAAATCAAATTTTTAGAGTTATG
This sequence comes from Simmondsia chinensis, assembly GCA_018398585.1. Classification (NCBI taxonomy): domain Eukaryota; kingdom Viridiplantae; phylum Streptophyta; class Magnoliopsida; order Caryophyllales; family Simmondsiaceae; genus Simmondsia; species Simmondsia chinensis. Next base: position 21,912,895 of record JAGTTD010000018.1, read on the forward strand.
TTATTTTTAGATTAATTTTAAACATTAGTTACTTTTTGGTAGAAAAGTTATAGTTCGGTTATTTTTTGGTAGAAAATTTAGAGTTGAGTTATTTTTTAGTAGAAAATTAGAGTTGAGTTACTTTTTGGTTAGAAAATAGAGTTGAGTTATTTTTTGGTAATATTGATATATAATTGGGTTACTTTTAGGTTAATTATTGTAATATAAATTATAAATGGAATAAATAGACGGAAATTCAAAGTAGAAGGATTAAAATGATACAATAAAAAATGACATAGGCATTTGATGTTAATAACCCCTTTTTTTGTTAATGTTATTGGCATGGTAAAAAATATTATTGTGAGAGCAAAATCATGGTTCTTAAGGTAATTTTGTGGTTCTTATTATTTATAAATTATATCATTACTCTGACAATAATAAATTTTGCATTGATAATAACACCATCTTTCTTTTTTTCGTACAAACAAGAGGTAAAAGTTATAAATTTATAAAAAATAATTAGTTAATATTAGCTTTTGTAATCCATTATGTTGCATCACATTATTTAGAATATAAAATTTAAGGACTTTGAGAATTCACATTTATGATGATTTATAGAATATCTTTTTTATTACCGTCGGGAGTGATAGATCCTTCAAGTTCCACTCAATTACTAATTGTGTAAGTACTTAATTATATTCAATTTTAATTCTGAAAGCTCTCATAGAAGTAGGAAGCTAATACAGGCAAATTTAATACCACATTGGTGGGTTAGTGAATAGAATGTCAATTTATATACCAAAGGAGTTACTCCACTTATTGCCAATTGGTTTTGGGATGGAACCTCTTTTGGTCTGTAACAGAAGCCTAGAGTCAAAGTATGGCGAGTTGCTTAATATTGTATTTGATTCATCTTTTTAATAATTTAAAGTTATGAAATAGTTGTACTTGATTGTAAGGCTTGAGTTTAGTTGATAGAAAAATATCTTTGTACATCTTTTTTATAGTTTAATGGAAAGATGAAAAAACTGTTTTATAACTAAACAAACAAAGACGCAGAATTAGATATTTTTCGCAACTTACTTTAAAAAATATTTTAAAAATAATATATTAGCATTAATCTTCACCACCATGACCTAATTTTACTTTTCTATCACCATTCGTACCTACAACCACCCCGTTTAACTCTATAGGCCGCTACATTCAGCACCCTCCATTACCATGATCAATCATTATCATAAGTTTTCCTACCTTCTATATTAGTTTATTTATATTATTAAGTCATTTTTTGTGATTATAATAGATAAGTTCTTTATGGATTTGTATCTAAATACTTTATTATGTAAAAAAGATCTTTTTGTACTGCATAATCAAATATTTTATTATAAAAAGATACATATTTTTAATGAATAGAAATAAATAAGTTGAAATAAAATGAACTAGCGCACTCTAAAAGTTACAATAGTGAGTTTAGGTCTAAGGAACCTGTTTATACAATCGTGACCCTAAGAACTACATATCAACGGTTTGGGTTGGTCAATTCATGAAGGTATTTTTATGGGTTTGTTCAACAATCATATCATCCATATACATCCACACAAGTGTTTTTGTGTCTCCACACGAGCAATCATGAGATCAACTGCCCTCTATCAAATAGATCAGGTCACACTGTGTGCCGGTTTATCCAAATCCCTTGATGTGCATTCTATGGGATCATACGACCAAGAACATTTAAGGATAGTGCTGTCATTGCATTGGCTCTCACTATTATGACTAATCTCACAATGTCAATCCCATTGCACATCTCTATGGGCTTTACCATGTTAATGCAATAATAAATAAAAATAATAAAGGACACAATGCCGTAAAAACAAAAGCATCCTTTAAATAATCCAAAAAAATACAAATTCAAAAAATTTTTTTTTTTTTCAATTTTAAATTCAAGGAGATCAGCTTCAAAGGATATACAATTCCTTCAAACTCCCACTTACATATTAAAATCACATAGACACGTGTCTTACACCTAATTTGTACCGATGAAAATCATACTCCTTCGATCCCTAAAACTTAGCAATTGGATATGCTATATTTTCCTTTCCTCCCACCTGCAACATCCAATGCTCCCCTTGCGGTCGAGCCACGCGATATGACGACTCTGGAAGCTTCATCACGCATGGTAGGAATGAAGGGGAGCACAAGTGCCGTAAACAAGAGAATTTAGGTGATTTGATTTCTGCCGCGATACCATGTAAAAATTTGAAAAAACAAGATATCCTCTCACATTACAAGACGAACAATTTATAATAAAAAGGGACAACGAAGGGGTGACCGAGGATGATCCCATGAAAGGGCAGAAAACAAAGAATTCCTCATGTGCTAAATGTCAGAAAAATGATACAAGCTAAATTTAAATTAGTAGGAAAGTTGTATCCTAATTGGTAAATACCCAATCCCACATTGATAATTTAGAGGGGGGTAGTTGGGTTTATAAGGGTGAGTGTTTTTAACCTATTTGATTTAATTCTTGGGTGAAGGAATGGTGGGAACTACACGCGCACCGCCTGCCCGCTAGCAGTGCTCGGGCGAGGGGGTGGGCGATCTTTTTCAAGGTTGATGATGGAAAAAAAAACCCGACTTTATACCTCCTAATTCTCTCTCTCTCTCTCTCGTTTTCTTCTTCACGACTTGGGCAAAGTTCGAAGTGCACCTAACCGGCGATTAACGAGTGCACGTTAAGAGTCGGATCGTGTTAATCCTGGAGGACGGCCGCCGGTTACACTGTATGCACCGAAGCAGCGGCGAAATCGTCTTTTAGGACAATGGCATTTACTACGGCACGATGTCATCGTTTTGTAAGATCTTTCTAATTACTTTCTCTTCCGACATTCTAATCGATTTCTCCACTTTCTAATATTAATTATTTGATTGCTGGGTTCTGGTAATTTCGCTATTTTTTGCTAATTTCTTTCACTGTATTTTTTACTAAATATTACTGCATTTTTGTTGCATTCTTTACTGAAATTCGCTGCTGCATTTCACTAAAATTTACTGTTTTTTACTGCTTCTTCCTGCTGAATTTTTGTTGCATAATACTACTGGGTTTTTGATTGAAATTCGGTATATATCGCACTATTTAAGTTACAGTAACTTGCAGATTAATTTTATTATTTTTCCACAGTAATTCTGGGCTGTAATTTTGCTGTATTTTAGTCGTATTATCACAGTACATCACGTTGTATTTTCGTTGTATTTTCCAGCATTTATCGCAATACTATTGTAATATTTTCAGTTGTATGCGATAATAGTTTCAACACAAAATGACATAATAAACAAACCTAAATGCACGTAGTAAACTGCATCATGCTAAATACAAAATATTAAATATAAAATACAAGATATAAATCGTAAACAGATTTTAATTATACAGGAACTAAATTAATATAATTAAAAATTCAGGTACTAAAATTGGCATAATAGACAAAATACTAATAGCACAAATAATTTTTATCGGGTCTTAGGCATGACCTACGAAGTTAACATATATGAGGTTATCATATACGCCTTAGTGAGCTTCTATCCTAAAACCAGTTGGCATTAGGTGGAGTAACCCACTAAACTTATATATTGCTTTTATCTTTCACAACTTCAATGTAACATTCAACTAGACTCACACGCGGAGCACTTGACAATAAGCCTAGAATATATACACACACATCACAATATTAAAAAGAGTAATGTTATTACCAGTGTAAAATTGTTATTACCATAACAAGATTATAATTTTCAAGGCAATAGCTTTCATTATTTGTAAGTTACATTATTACTTTAGCAATAACAACTTTTGTCGTGTGAATAACAACTCCCATTAAAAATTCCCAAGAAATTGATTACCCAATCAATACCATTGGAGTAGTCTACAATTATAAGCCTCTTGTATATATGTATCTCTATTACCCCCACAACCAGCACTATAAAGTGTCAAGTCAACGGTCACCCCCAATTGAGATCCAATTTTCTTCAAAGTCTCTGCTCTCCACCATGGATCCCCCTTCTCCGTTTCCTTTATTTCTGGTACATATTGCTTAGCGGTCATCGTAGTCTTATAATCTCGGTTGGTTATTTGCCTGTGTTTTGTCCTGTAATTTTGTTTTTCAATTATATGCTTTTTTTTTTGTCTTTTTTTTCCCCTCATATTGCTATAGATTGGATCAGGTCTTGTTTATACGCCTATTATATCGCGAATTTGTTGCTAATTATTAAAAAAAAACAATGGATCCCCCTTCTGTTCCCCTGTCAATTCTAAGTATTTTAGGCTTAATATTATTGTACAAACTATGCAAATCAAAGAATTCAAGTAACAAAAACCAAGCCAAAATCACCATACCTGAACCACACCCTACATGGCCAATCATAGGCCATTTGCATCTCTTAGACACCAAATCCCCACTTCACAGATCCTTTTCTGCCATGTCTGACAAGCTCGGCCCGGTCTTTATGTTCCGATTAGGCATGTCGAAAGCGCTTCTCATAAGCAGCTGGGAAGGGGTGAAGGAGTGCTTCACTGGCGCCAACGACAAGACATTTGTGTCGAGACCGAGTTCTAGTGCGGGAAAGTACCTGGGTTATAACTATGCAAGTTTTGGGTTTTCCTCATACTGTCAATACTGGCGAGAGGCTCGAAAGTTAGCCATGGTTGAGCTACTTTCCGGGCATCGGCTAGAGATGCTTAAGCCTATAAGGGTAGAGGAGGTGAAGGGCTTGGTCAAGGAGTTGTATGTGTTGAGTAATCAGAAGGTTGTGTTAAGTGAGATGTTTGATCACTTGACAATGAATGTTATGTATAGGATGATTGTTGGAAAAAGGTACTTTAGCAGTATGGATGATTTTGGTTATTATCGAGAAGCTGATAATTTTAGGAAGGTCATCAAGGAGTTCATGTATATCAGTGGATCTTTTGTAGTTTCTGACCTCTTTCCTATCCCCTTTTTGGAGTGGTTAGATGTGCAAGGTCGTATCAGGTCTATGAAATGTATGGCAAAAGAATTAGATACAATTGTTGACGGATGGATTGATGAGCATAAAAAAAGAAGGGTTGAGCATAGAACGTCAGAGAATGAGCAAGACTTGATTGATGTTTTGTTGTCTCGGATTCAAGATGGCACATTCACATTTGAATACTCAATGGAAACTGTAATCAAAGCAACTATACTGGTATGTCATTTGAGTGCCCTTTATCTGTTATTAAAATTCCTATCATTTGCCTTATGTATGGATGATAATACAGATTCTATATTAACATGATATAATCAAGTGTTCCGTTAGAAAGTTTTGTGAAAGATCATTATTGTATAAATTAGTTTCTTTCTGTCTATATAAGTTGGAAACCCAACGTTGTGTAGAAGAAGAACAACAAAAACGTAGTGCGTCAAAGAGGCTCCCGTAAAGGTAGAGTTTCGAGAGGATAAAACGTACGCAACCTTACTCCTATAGGGTGCTACCCTATCGAGAGGTTGTTTCGAAATCACGGAAACCGAAATTTAAGTATGGTACTGAATTGCTGATCCATTTTATCCCAGTGATCAAGGGTGTGATTTAAACCACTCTTAGTGTTGTAAACAAACAACTCCACTTAGTCTTCTTACTTTCATCTTCCCTTCTATTTCTTTTAATCTTTAAGGACTTGACTGAAACAACTCTAAATCACTATCAGTCATGTTTTTAACAACTTGTCGACAAACCGTCTTAATAGTTTAAATTGACAGGTGAAGGTTCATGAATAGTTTTATACTCTAGGAAGTCCCCTCACGCAAATATCATTGGACTTCACACGTTGATCTATGCTTGACATATATTAAAATTTAGAGTGTGGACTATTGGGTTTCAAACCTGTGACCTCTTGGTCAACAAGACTTTAATACCATGTCAAGTAACCAACTATCTCAAAAGTTCAAACCAGTGGATGGATCTACAACTGTTTTTATACTGCAATAATATTAGATAAAAAGAACTCATAAATCACTGACCAATCCAGAATTCTCAATGCAGAATTTATTCCTAGCAGGCTCTGATACCACTTCGATCACCATCACATGGATATTATCCTTATTACTAAACAACAAGGATGCAATGAAACGAGCCCAAGAAGAGCTAGATCAAATTGTAGGAAGAGACAAATGGGTGAAGGAATGTGACATTGACAAGCTAGTTTACCTACAAGCCATTGTCAATGAAACTCTGCGCCTATATCCTGCCGGCCCTCTTGGAGTGCCACATGAAGCAACACAAGATTGTAATGTCTTGGGATACGACATCGAGAAAGGCACCCGCTTGTTTGTGAATATATGGAAGCTGCATCGAGATCCTCGCGTTTGGAGTAACCCTAACGAGTTTATCCCAGAGAGGTTTCTGACAAGCCATGCAAATTATGGTGTTCTTGGAAAGAGTTTTGAGTTCATTCCGTTTGGCTCTGGAAGGAGATCTTGCCCTGGGATACCACTAGCCTTGAAAGTTGTCCATTTGACAATGGCTTATTTACTTCAAGGGTTTAACTTGTCGACACCAGAGGATGTCCCAGTGGACATGACTGAAGGCCTTGGCATCACTTTGCCCAAGGCAGTGCCACTAGAAGTTGTTTGCACACCTCGCCTTCCTCGTGCACTTTATCTACAAGAAACTTTCGACTAATATGAAGTTATTATCCAAGATTCAATAAAAAAAATTAGTTTATTGTTCTTGCATGAGCTTTTCTAAATGGTGGCTAGTAGGTATTAATACTCTATTCTGACGATGTATATTTGTTTCTTTAGCATATCTTGTTGATGTATTTTCAAAATAGAATGTTTAATAAAGTGTTTCGGATGTTTACATGTTATGTATTTGAGGTGGGTTGTGTGTCGACACATAGTCTTACAGTACCCAAGTTTTGGGTCTGTGTGTCGACACATGAGGCCTGTGTGTTGACACATAGAGCAGTTATGGCCGTAATTTTTGGTGCGCTAGTTTATGATTTTTGGGATTTAATTATTATTTTTGGAGGGATATGTCCCTTGGTTTTTAACATGTGATATTTATAATTAAGCATGTGTTTTTTATGATTAATATGTTCCAAATTTGTTTTGGATGTGTCTCTTTACAAGAAACACATCGCGTTCTATAAATAGCTCCCTTTGTCATTTGCAAATCATCAAGTTGAACTCGTTCTCTCTTTCTCTTACATAAAAAGTCTCGATCATTTATCTCTCTCTATGCTCTTACTCTCTCTTTGTTGGTGTGTTTCATTGTATCCCTTAGACTATTTCGGTATTCAAGAAATAAGTCCTAAGGAAAACGGTTCACTAAGTGCCTTGAAACAAGTGACTGTGATAGATACTTGTTGTCTTATTTTCCTAATGAATTTGTGTTTTACTTCAAATTGGACCAACAAATTTTTAGGATATTTGAACTGTTGGGCTCCTGGTGAAAAAAGAAAAAAAGAAAAATTGTTGGGCTAGGTGTGGTGGTTTGGCTACCCAGCCTCAAACATGAGGCTTTGGGTTTGAAGTTCTTCTACCCTCTACTAGAAGTTGCTAGCCTTACTTAGAGCAATGTAGGAAAGGATTCAGTGTTTAACAACTGGGAACGTACCGGAAAAAATACACAATTGAGCCCCATACATAAAACAAGATGCTTTTCAATTTCTTGGATGTGGGCAAAAACCTTACCTACTCCTTAAGTACAGGTTGAGATTTCTATGTATAAACTCGTCCATAGGGACTTGAGCTTGGTGTAATACAAATAAATTGGTAAATTTTCTTATTGAAGACGAGAAATTTTCGGTTTCAACTTATACACATGAGTTGCCTTGCAAGAAACGCTCCTCTATATTTAATCATACCTCTCTCGTCATAATGTATGCCACTTTCTTGTAAAAACCTATTTGGAAACAACATTTAGAAGCCAAGTTAAAATCAGTGAATCACAATGGACACAATTCTCATAATCAGGAGAATTGTTGTCCGATTTTTTTAATTTAACTATCCATAAAACCAATTTTTCGTTTAACTTTACAAGCTTTTCAAATAGAACGTTTTTAGGATTGATAATTCATTCATGTGAGAATGTTTGTAACAAAAACTATCGCCGAGATGATTCGAGGATTGAAGATAAAATGTCAAACGAACATCTGCTACTCCCCCTATGGCCGAGCCATCGGATGTGGCAACTATGGAAGCTTCATTGGCCATGGTTGGAATGAAAGGAGGACTAGCAGTAAACAAGAAAATTTAGGTGATCAGTTTCCACTCTGATACCTTGCAAAAATTTGAGACCAAAATATCTTCTTACGTTTTAAGATCAACAATTTATAAACCAAGGTGGCAACCAAGGGGGAGACCCACGAACCCATGAAAGGGCAGAAGATAGATGGGGATGGCAATGGGGTGGCTAGTTGCTTCTCGTGGATTTTCATAACCCTTGGGGGTTCCCTCCCCCATATCCATACCTGCTACCCAAATCCATACCCATACCCGCCCCATTATCCGTCACAGATATGAAATGGATATCCATACTTGCCATGACAGGTATAAATCCATACCTATACCGCCCATTCCGCTGGGGTCCTACAGGTATCCATTACCTGCCCTGTACTCGCCCTAATGTGGTACCAAACGATTATCCATACCTGCCCATATTAATATTTAATATTATATTTTAGAATGTAACTATAATTTGGTCTAGTATTTGACAAAAAGTTGAGTAATTAAATCAAACATGTATTTTTCTTATTTTTAATTAAATAAAATACAAATTAGGGTGGGTCTAGCAGGTATGGGTTGGGGCGGGGTGGTATGGAGCGTGGCAGGGCGTGTATAACATCATATCTGTACCCGTCCCATGCCCGTGGCAGGTATTGTAATTTATGCCCGTTTCCTTCCTGCTACCCATGTCACTTGTATCCATTCCCGCCCCAAACAGGGTGAGTATCCAGAAGTGACGAATTTTACCCACCCCAATGCCATCCCTACAAAGGTATTCCCTATGTGCTTAGTGACATAATAAACAAACCTAAATACATATCCTTAAGCGCACCTTCTAAATTTGCCTAGTAAATACTAATTACATCATGCTACATACAAAATACAAAATATAAGTTATAATACTTCAATAAATTTAAATTGTACAGTAATTAAATTAACATAATTAAAAACTGAGAAACTAAATTAATATAATAGACAAAATATAAGAACTAATAGCATAAACAAGTGTCAACTAGGCCTTAGGTAATCCACGAAGTTGACCTATACGAAGTCTACATATAAACCCAAATAAGCTTGTATCATAAAATCAATCGAAAGTATGTGAAATATTCGCTAATCTAGTATAAAATTTAACTGCACTCACATGCTGAGTGGTTAGCAATAAACCTAAACTATACACACACATCACAGTACTAAAAGTTGCTAAGAAAATTGATAGCCCAACCCATACCATTGGACTAATCTGCAATTATGAGCCACTCATCTCTTTTAGTCACAAGTCTACGATTGACTATAAAGTTTCATCAGTCAATCTCCAATTTGGACTCAATTCTCTTCCTAATCTCAGCCAAAACTACAGTACTCCACCATGGATTCCCCTTCTCTTCCTCTATCAATCTCAGTATTTTAGTCTCAATATTACTTTACAAACTATACAAATCAAAGATTTCAAGCTACAAAAACCAAGGCAAAATCACCATACCAGAACCACACCCTACATGGCCGATCATAGGCCATTTGCATCTCTTAGACACCAGATCCCCAATTCACAGATCCTTTTCTGCCATATCTGACAAGCTTGGCCCGGTCTTTATATTCCGATTAGGCATGTCGAAAGCGCTTGTCGTGAGCAACTGGGAAGCCGTGAAGGAGTGTTTCAGTGGCGCCAACGACAAGGCCTTTGCTTCGAGACCAAGTTCTGCTGCAGGGAAGTACATGGGTTATAACTATGCAGGCTTTGGGTTTTCCTCTTATTATCAATACTGGCGAGAGGCTCGAAAGTTAGCCATCATTGAGCTACTGTCTGGGCATAGGCTAGAGATGCTTAAGCATCTAAGGGTGGAGGAGGTGAAGGCTTTTGTTAAGGAGTTGTATGGGTTGAATAACGAGAAGGTTGTGGTAAGTGAGATGTTTGATCACTTGACAATGAATGTTATGTGTAGGATGATTGTTGGAAAAAAGTACTTTGGTGGTACGGATGAGTTTCGGGATTATCAGGAGGTTGATAATTTTAGGAAAGTGATCAAGGAGTTTATGTATGTCAGTGGATCGTTCTTAGTTTCTGACATAATTCCTATCCCGTTTTTGGAGTGGTTAGATCTTCAAGGTCATATCAGGTCTATGAAACGTATAGCAGCGGAATTAGATAGGATTGCTGAGGGATGGATTGACGAGCATAAACAAAGAAGGGTTGAGCATGGAAGGTCAGAGAACGAGCAGGACTTGATTGATGTTATGTTGTGTCAGATTCAAGATGGGATAATTACATCTGAGTATTCAATGGAAACTGTAATCAAAGCAACCATACAGGTATGTCATGTTAGTGCCGTTTCACTTTATTTCAAATGAAAAAAGCCGATTATTATTAAAATTCCTATCATTTGCCTTGTATCTGGATGTTAATACAAATTCTATATTGACACGCTATAATCAAATGTGTTTTGTCTGAGAGTTTTGTGGAAGATCATTATTTTATAAATTAGTTTCTTTTTGACAATATAAATGGGAAGCCCAATTTAATAACAACAACAATAACACAATGTTTCAAAGAGGCTCCCGTCAAGGTAGGGTATGGAGAGGGTAAGTTGTACGTAACCCAAGCCTTGCAGGGTGCTACCATGTAGAGAGGATGTTTCTGAAAGGCGGAAACCCAAATTTAAGTATGGTGTGGAATTGTTGGTGCTTCATTTGCTTTCCTATTGCCTTTTGCTTTTTAAGGTTGGAGGCTTTCGGACACAACCTCCCTTTAGGGTAGCACCTTAAAGGGGCAAGGCCGCGTACATCTCACTCCCAGACCCTGCTCTGGCGGGAGCTCTTATGGCGGCGCTGAGCGTGTAGTTGTTGTATGGAATTGCTTGTGCATTTTATCTAAGTGATCATAGGTGTGATTTAAACAACTTTTAGTGATGTAAAGAAACAACACCCTGCCTTCTTACTTCCATCTTCCCTTCCTTTTCTTTTAAATCTTTAAGGACTTGACTGTAACAACTCTTGATCACTATTATTCGTGTTTTAAATAATTTGTTAAGAAAGCAAGCATTTCAAAAGTTTAAATTGATGGGTAAAGGTTCAAGAATGATTTTATACTTTAACATATCCCCTCATGCAGACCATTGGATTTGACATGTCGATAATGCACAGACTCACGTGTACCTTATGCTTAACAGGTATCAAAATTAATTCGAGTGAGGGCTATTGAGTTTTGAACTCCTGACCTTTCAGTCTACAAGACTCTGATATCATGTCACGTAACCAACTGTATCAAATGTTTAAACCATAGATGAATCTAGACATGGTTTTATACTGCAACAAAACTAGATAAAAAAAGAATTCATGAATCACTAACCATTCTACAAATCCTCGATGCAGAATCTACTCCTAGCAGGTTCTGATACCACTTCAATCACCATGACATGGATATTATCTTTATTACTAAACAGCAAGGATGCAATGAAACGAGCCCAGGAAGAGCTAGATCAAATTGTAGGAAGAGACAAATGGGTGAAGGAATGTGACATTGACAAGCTAGTTTACCTACAAGCCATTGTCAAGGAAACTCTGCGCCTCTATCCTCCTGGCCCTATTGGAGTACCACATGAAGCAACACAAGATTGTAATGTCTTGGGGCACAACATCGTTAAAGGCACTCGCGTGTTCGTAAATATATGGAAGCTCCATCGAGACCCTCGCATTTGGAGTAACCCTGACGAGTTTATCCCAGAGAGGTTTCTGACAAGCCATGCAAACTGTGGTGTTTCTGGGCAGAGTTTTGAGCTCATTCCGTTTGGTTCTGGAAGGAGATCTTGCCCTGGGATAACACTGGCCTTGAAAGTTATTCATTTGACAATAGCGTCCTTGCTTCAAGGGTTTAACTTGTCGACGCCAGAGGACGTCCCAGTGGACATGACTGAAGGCCTTGGCATTACTTTGCCTAAGGCGGTGCCACTAGAAGTTGTCTGCACGCCCCGTCTTCCTCATGCGCTTTACCTACAAGAAGCTTTCGATTAATATGAAGTTATTATCCAAGATCAAATAGAAAAACAGTTTTTTTTCTAACACGAACTTGAGGAGTGATGGCAAGTGGGCATTAGTCCTTTATTTTGATGAAGTGCGTTTGTTTCTTCAATATATTTTTGGCATATTTGAACTATTGAGTTTGGTACTTGTTAGAATTTGGTTCCTATATAGTCTAAACTATATCCCGAAATAAGGCATGAGATCTAAGTTATTAACGTTACAATCAGTGTTTTGTTAAAAATAATTTAAATGGATTTTTAAATTAAGATAAAATAAATAAAATAATTGAATATGTTAAAAGTAAATTTTATTACCGTTATTATTATTAAAATTGGTGGGGTACAGCTGTACCCCACCCGGACAAAGCTTCCAAGGGAAGCTTCCCTGCTCGTTTGATTTTCCCGCCCAAAAAGGACACGTGGCGTGTTGTGATTCGCTGGTTTTGGAGGCCTCATCTGGGCCGTTCATTTGGGCGGTGGATCGTGTGGTTGTTGAGGGGGACACACGTTGCTCATCCGGTGCCCCCTTTGTGTGTTTGTTTGGTTGAAATTGGGCCGTTGGATTGAGCCTTATCAACGGCTCTTGTACGTTGCACAGGGATGGCTCTTTGCTTATAAATAGGAGGGTTCTGGAGAGAGAAAGAGAAGTTTTGGGGCATTTTTTTTGGGTTTCTCATCCGGCTCTCTCTCCTCTTTCTCTCTCTACACCTAGTTCTTCTCCTCCCCCCTTCAAGGTGTTTTCTAGGATTTGCTCAGGGGATTTTGGAGCCAACCCCGCGCTGGTAAGAAGATAACTCGCTAGGAGCTGGAAACCACTAAGGCTGGTCAACGGTGGGACCTGAGATCGTGAGACTCGCAGCCGCTAGCTCGGAGTCGGTATAACTTCTTACTCATTTCTCTTACTTTACTGTTTTGGTTTGTAAAGTTGGTTTTTGAGAAATGGTTGTAACTTAATAGCTTAGGTTACTTTGGAAAGCGCCTTGTAACATTTATATGATTTGTAATATGGTTTGTAATATTTAATAATATAGATCTCTCTAGTGGTAGGGGGATCGTGGAGTAGGTCATTTAGGACCGAATCACGTTAAAATATCGTGTGTACTCTCTATTTCTGTTTATGTCTTCTATCGTCGTTTGTAATCTCAACTCAAATCTTAGAGCCACAGTTTAAAGGCTACATTTTTCACCGATCCTTAAATGAACTAAGTTAGTGTTGAAGATAAAACCAGATTTAATAAAGATAACCTAAAATCAGTAAAGTTAAAATAACTGGTTTTGAACTTAGGTTCTCAAGAGGTTCGGTTTTCTCAAAGATCAACATTAACGGAAGTGTTTTGAGAACTTTAACCAGATTAAAATCTGTTTTCGGGACCCTCAATTCACAACAAGTGGTACCAGAGCCTAAAGGCTTGTGAAAATACAAACGAGGTTCTTTAACTGAGCATGAAAAACGTGTTATAAAACATATTTGTGTTTTCTGTAAAAAACAAACCTCATTTTTTGTTACTGTTTGTGAAAACCGTTTAAAGGTCAATGGCTGCTAAGTTTGAGATTGAGAAATTTGACGGGAAGAACGATTATACTCTTTGAAAGATGCAGACCAAGGCCCTCCTGATGTCCCAGGGTGTGGGATACGCGCTACTGGAGCCAGACAAACAACCTTCTCATTTGATTGAGAAGGATAAGGTAGACATGGAACAGCGAGCGTATGGTACTCTTGTTATGTGTTTGGATAAAAATATTCTTCCCTTAGTTTTTGCTGAAACCACTATAGCTAAGATATGGACTAAGTTAGAAGAAATATATAAAGCTGAATCCTTAAGTAATAGGATACTTTATATGAAAAATTTTTTCACTTATAGAATGTCAGAACATAAACCCCTAGAGGATTCATTAGATGAATTCAACAAGATTTTACAAGATCTAAAAAATGTAGATGCTAGAATTAAGGATGAGGTTCAAGCTATAGTCTTATTGTGTGCTTTACCTAAGTATCTTAGGGCCTTTAAAGACACATTAAGATATGGTAGAAAAAAAATCACTTTAGACGAAGTGATGCAAGCACTTAGGAGTAAAATTCTAGAATTAAAAAGGGAGGGGAAATATGGATTGTCTAGCAACAGTGGTAAGGGATTAGTGATGAGAGGAAGAACAAATGATAGGCAATCCAACAATGACAAGAAAAGATCTAAGAGTAAATATTGTTCTAAGTTAAGAGGTAGGAAAGACATGACAAAAATGAAATGTTATGGGTGCAAAAATTAGGACATATGAAAAAGAACTGCACTGATAGGAACAAAACACCAGGAACAACAAACAATGTGGTTTCATTTGAATCTGGAAATGCTAAAGTTCTTACTGTTTCGGTTGATTTGTGTGATTCAAATGCCAATTGTGAACTGTCTGAACGTGCTATGTCTGAATGTAGTACTTTTGATCATGTTAATGTTTCGTCTGATACATTAGAGCATGAATGGGTGTTAGATTCAGGGTGTAGTTTTCATATGACTACCACTAGATCGAATTTCATTAACTGCAAACCTGTTAATGGGGGAAGGGTGCTACTAGGAGATAACCGGGGATGTAATATAGTTGGAGTTGGGTCTGTCAAGATAAAATTAACTAATAGGACTGCATACATACTTGAGGATGTAAGACATGTACTTGACCTGCGTAGGAACCTAATTTCCCTAGGTCAATTGGGCCTGAAGGGAATGTCATTTAGGGTCATGAACTCAGAATTGAGGATCATGAAAGGATCCTTGGTAGTTCTGAAAGGTGAGCTGAAAAATGGGTTATACGTGTTAAAGGGTAGGATAATGTCAGGAGAGTCTAACGCAGTAGTTAATATAGACCCAACAGAACTATGGCATAAGAGGTTAGGTCATGTGTCGGAGAGAGGTCTGAAAGAGTTGGCCAAACAAGGCTTGTTAGGTGGAGATGATATCTCAAAATTAGGTTTCTGTGAATCTTGCATCTTTGGTAAACGTCACTGGTTGGTGTTCAATGTAGGTGAACACATACCTCATGGGCCATTAGATTACATTCATTCGGATTTATGGGGGCCTGCTAGGGTGTTGACCTTAGGTGGAGCGTTATATTTTCTATCCATTGTTGATGATTTCTCACTCTAAGTTTGGACTTTTTTGCTGAAAAATAAGGATGATTGCTTTACCACATTTAATAGGTGGAAAACTCGGATAGAAAATATAACAGGACGAAAAATGAAATACCTAAGAACTGACAATGGGCTGGAATACATAAATAGCGAATTTGGTGAGTTATGTGCGAAAAACAGAATCATACATCATAATACTGTGAGGGGAACACCCCAACAGAATGGTGTTGCGGAGCATATGAACGGAACCCTGTTGGACAGAGTTCGGTGTATACTGTTCGCATCGAGCCTGGGTAAACAATTTTGGGGGGAGGCTGTTAATACAGCCTGCTATTTAGTGAATAGGACGCCCTCATCTGGTATAGGCCTAAAAACACCTGAAGAAATGTGGACGGAAAAATCGACAGACTACTCAGTATTGAGAGTCTTTGGCTGTGCAGCCTATGCCCACCAGTCGGAGGGCAAGCTGGAACCCAGAGCCGTCAAGGGTGTGTTCCTCGGTTACCCTGAAGGGGTAAAGGGATACAGAATAGGAGTTAAGGATGGAAACAAAACGAAAATTATCATAAGTAGAGATGTGAAGTTTAACGAACATGAAATGCCCTACTTAGATAAGAACTTAACTCCTAAAAAGCGTATGTTTGAGCCAAAACACTACGAATTTGAGATGAACCCACTTGAACCGAATTATCAAAATGAGGCAAGAATAGAACCTGAACCAGATAGCGTAGAACCCGAACAAATGTCAGAAACCCAGATAGATCAATCTCAGGATATAGGTGGTGCTGAAAGAGGCACCGAACCAGAAACAGTGATGGAAATAGAGACCATCCCTGAAAATGAGCTAGACAACTATCTACTGTCGAGAGATAGGGCAAGGAGGGACGTGAGACCCCCTAAGAGGTTAGGATATGCGGATTGCATAGCCTACGCCCTAAATACAACACTAGATTATATTGAGTCAGAACCTTTAAGCTTCAAGGAGGCTGCTAACAGTCAACATTAAGCAGAATGGTTGGATGTTATGAAGGCAGAAATGGACTCCTTAGTGAAGAACAGGACTTGGTCACTAGTGCCCAAGCTGGCGGGCAAGAATCTAGTGGTATCTAAGTGGATCTTTAAGATTAAGGAACCTAGTTTACTTTCTGAAAAACCTAGGTTTAAGGCCAGGCTTGTAGCTAAAGGTTTCATGCAGCGAGAGGGCGTGGATTATAATGAAATATTTTCGCCGGTAGTCAAACACACCACCATTAAGGTGTTGATGGCTTTGACAGCCAAGTTTGACATATAATTAGAACAGCTAGATGTAACAACCGCTTTCTTGCATGGGGAGCTTGATGAGGAGATCTACATGGCTCAGCCCGAGGGTTTTGTGAAGCCCGAGAATGCTGGCCTTGTATGTAGACTTAGGAAGTCCTTGTATGAACTAAAATAGTCCCCGAGGCCATGGTACAAGCGGTTCCACCACTTCATGACTGAAGTTGGGTTCTCTAGGTTAATACATGATGTGTGTTTCTATGCGAAAAATTTAAATTCTGATTCTGCTGTATATCTGCTGATTTATGTGGATGATATGTTGATAGCTAGCCGTTATTTAATTGAGATTGAGAAATTGAAAGACATGTTAAACCGGAACTTTGAAATGAAAGACCTAGGTCTAGCTAAGAAGATCTTAGGGATGGAAATAAGCAGGAATCGTACTAGACATACGATAAACTTATCCCAAACCTCGTACTTAGAAAAGGTCATTCATAGGTTTAACATGAAAGATGCTAAAATTATTAGAGTTCCCATTGCCGCACATCACAAATTTTCAATAGCACAATGTCAAGGAAATGAACAGGAAGTGGCTGAAATGACTAATGTTCCTTATGCTAATGTAATAGGTTCAATTATGTATGCCATGACTTGCACTAGGCCTGATCTAGCTTATCCCATTAGTGTGCTCTCTAGATTCATGATGAATCCAGGGAAAGAGCATTGGAATGGGGTTAAGTGGCTCTTGAGATATATCAAGGGTACCACAAAGCTAGGAGTTACGTTTGGACGAATAGATACGGACCTGAGACTCCTAGGATACACCGATAGTGATTTTGGTGGAGACCTTGACAAGCGTAAGTCCACGAGCTCTTACATCTTCTCTTTGAATGGCGGGACTGTTAGTTGGAGATCTAAGCTCCAGTCATTGATGGCATTGTCAACGATTGAAGCCGAGCTCTTGGCACTAACAGATGCCATTAAAGAGGCTATATGGCTAAGTGGACTTCTAAATGAATTAAACTTAGGCATAGGGGTACCAACGATATATACAGATAGCCAATCAGCCTAAGCGTTAAGTAAGAACCCTGTATTTCATGATAGGAGTAAGCATCTTGCTATCAGGCGACATTTCGTTACTGAACAGATAGAGTCGAGAAAGGTGGACCTGCGGAAAATTTGTACAGATGATAACCCGAGAGATATGGAAACGAAGGTCGTACCCCTGAATAAGTTAATAAAGTGTATTAACTTGGTTCAGGACTCCTAGGATGCAGGAGGCGGCTGATGGACCAAAATCAAAGTGTTTTGCCCCCCTATTACTAGAGTGAATTCAGTAGTTAGACTAAATAGGAACCAGGTGGAGAATTGTTAGAATTTGGTTCCTACATAGTCTAAACTATGTCCAGGAACAAGGCATGAGATCTAAGTTATTAACGTTACAATCAGTGTTTTGTTAAAAATAATTTAAATGGATTTTTAAATTAAGTTAAAATAAATAAATTAATTAAATATGTTAAAAGTAAATTTTATTACCGTTATTACTATTAAAATTAGTGGGGTACAGCTGTACCCCACCCGGACAAAGCTTCCCAGGGAAGCTTCCCTGTTTGTTTGTTTTTCCTGCCCAAAGAGGACACGTGGCGTGCTGTGATTCGCTGGTTTTGGAGGCCTCATCTGGGCCGTTCATTTGGGCGGTGGATCGTGTGGTTGTTGAGGGGGCACGTGTCGCTCATCCGGTGCCCCTTTTGTGTGTTTGTTTGGTTGAATCTGGGCCGTTGGATTGAGCCTTATCAACAGCTCTTGTTCGTTGCACACGGATGGCTCTTTGCTTATAAATAGGAGGGGTTCTGGAGAGAGAAATAGAAGTTTTGGGGCATTTTTTTTTGGGTTTCTCATCCGGTTCTCTCTCCTCTCTCTCTCTACACTCGGTTCTTCTCCTCCCCCTTTCAAAGTGTTTTCTAGGGTTTGCTTAGGGGATTTTGGAGCCAAACCCGCGCTGGTAAGAAGAGGACTCGCTAGGAGCTGGAAACCACGAAGGCTGGTCCAACGGTGGGACCTGGGATCGTGAGACTCACAGCCGCTAACTCGGAGTTGGTATAACTTCTTACTCCTTTCTCTTACTTTACTGTTTTGGTTTGTAAAGTTGGTTTTTAAGAAAGGGTTGTAACTTAATAGCTTATGTTACTTTGGAAAGTGCCTTGTAACATTTATGTGATTTGTAATATGGTTTAATATAGATCTCTATAGTGGTAGGGGGACTTTGGAGTAGGTCATTTAGGACCGAACCACGTTAAAATATCGTGCGTACTCTCTATTTCTGTTTATGTCTTCTATCATTGTTTGTAATCTCAACTCAAATTTTAGAGCCACAATTTAAAGACCACCTTTTTCACCGATCCTTAAATGAACTAAGTTAGTGTTGAAGATAAAACCGGATTTAATAAAGGTAACCTAAAATCAGTAAAGTTAAAACAATTGGTTTTGAACTTAGGTTCTCAAGAGGTTCGGTTTTCTCAAAGATCAACATTAATGAAAGTGTTTTGAGAACTTTAATCAGATTAAAATCTATTTTCTGGACCCTCAAATCACAACAGTACTATAGTTAGGCTATATACTTTCAAAAATGAGAGCACAAAGCTCATCTCCTCCTCCTCCATACATTGGTGGTCCTACTTAAAGTAATTTTGTACCTTTTATTATTGTAAAGAAAATATCTTTAGCATATATTTTGTCAACAGTTGCAGATTTTTGCGTATAACTTGTATACTTTATTTTTACCGTGCAGTAAAACATTTCTTTATGTTACTGGTTGCTTTTTAATGCTCATGTATATACTCTTCCTTAAATTTTTTTTTTTTTTTTGATCAAATACTCTCCCTTAGTTAGGGGGTTCTCATTTGATGCAGTTACTGATACGTTCTTTGGCAGTTGGGTAAAAGAAGTGAAGAGAGAAAAGTACAGAGGGTTAAAGAGGAGCAGGGATAATAAGTTACTATTCTAATAATAAGATATTATTCTATCTTTATTTAGATAAGTCTAATAAAGAAGGGTAAAGGCAAAAAGAGTAAATGAGTTATTCTTATTTAATAATTAGATAAAATGATAAGAGTAAAAAAAAAAGTTAAAATAAAGGTAAAATAACACAATTTTCTTTTAAAAATTTCCCTCCCCCTTTTTTATCCTAAATTGGACGGTCAAGATTAAACCTTTTTTTTTATATGATTATAAAAAAAAAAAAATTAATTTCCCCTTGCCTCCCCAACCCTTCCTTTCTCTCTCTCTCATTGCCGCCACCGTTGCCGCCATCGGTCAACATTGCTGTAGCCCCTCCGCTGCCACCCATCCTTTTTCTCAGTTTTCCAATACCCCTTTCTCCTTCCCCCATATCCCTTCAGCCCCACCACCCTACGCCACCACTGCCGCTGCCATCCGTCGCCCCACGTTTTCTCTCTCTTCCAATGCCCCTTTCTCTCTCCCCCATATCCCTTCACCCTGCCATCGGGCTCATCATAAAGCTTCAAAAGCTCAACTAGCTTTGAGCTTAAGTCGAGCCGAGTTTGCTCGTTTAGCTTATCAAGCCGAGCCCAATCTTAGTGAAGCTCGAGCTCGTAGGCTTGTGAGCCTAAGTGAGCCTAAGCGAGTTTTTTTTTTAATATAATATATTTGTTTAAATATTGCTTTGTGAAGACATATTAGAGCCTAAATGGGCCGAGCCCTAGCTTAAAGGAGCCCATATTAAGATTAAATGAGCCAAAATATTGCAAGCCTAATTTGAAGCTCATCTTAGATCGAGCTGAGCCGAGCTCAAGCCCCAACTTTCAAAGCTCGGTGAGCTGTAAGCCTAACCCGAGCTACCCGTACCAAATAGCCAAGACGTGGGAATGGGTTGGCCATTCCCACTCCCATCTCTCCATTTCCTCCTACCAAACAGCCCCTAAGAGGAAGAGGAGGAGGAGGAGGAGAAGAAGAAGGGAGTATATAGAAAAATATTATAAAAATTGATGAGTAATGTAAAAATGTGAAAGGGGGCTGAGGTAAAAGCTGGAAATCAAAGTCCATATTTTATGAAGAAAATTTAAAAAAAGTAGTTTAAATTCCAAACTTGTGAAGGAAAAGGGAAAATAAGAAAACTATTTTCTAACTTCTTCTATTAGAAAACTAGACTGCTGAATGCCTTTTCCAATTTTTCAGAAAATTCTTTTTAGAAAACTAGAAAATTTTTTTATAATCAAACAGCCTCTTAAACATTAGAAATCTCCAATCTTTTTCATCTTTTTTTTTTTTTTTTTACTACAAGATATCAATTTCGCCCCTTTTTTCTTCTTCTTCTTCTTCTTTTTTTAATTTTTATTTTTATTTTTTAAATTTCAAAGTCAATATAGTTGGTTGCGTCCTTCTAAAACTGTGTAGCGAGTTTTTGACTAATGATTCCCAATCCAGTTGGCTCAAGGCACCGAGAGAAGCGCACCTCTTGGACCTAATAACTCGAGTCATAGAAATTTACAACCTAAGCCGTTATTACCACATACCTTACAAGAATATATCATTCCTATTAGGCGTTGGTGCTTAGCAAAGTGACTTATAGAAGTTGGCTCTTATTAAGCTTTCCCCATGGCCCTTGTAGTGTGTTTTTGATCGGTAGCTCCCAATCCAGTTGGCTCAAAGTATCCGGTATGAAAACACCCTATGGGTTTACTTGCTTAAGCCACAAGGGCTACAGGAAACAACTAGCCATGGGTACTTACGTAATTACTGCAAGTATTGGTACCTTTTTTTTTTTTTGGATATCCTCAACAATATATTTAGAAAAAGAAATAAATTCGTGATTTTAACATTAATAGGAGTAAAGTGTTGAAGTCCTATTTTCTATAATTATTCATGTTAAAACATCTTAATGTGTGGGGTCTATTCAAATATTGAGAGTGAATAAAGTAAACCCTCAAACTAGACTAAAGATAAAAATAGTGAATTCTATAGTAAAATCTATGAATAATCTCATTATATAAACATTGTAACTCTTGAAAGGGGAGAAAACAAAGAATTAGCATATAACAAAGAATTACACATATGCTAAACAACAACAACAAGAAGAAGCCCGGTGTCTCCAAGGGCTCCCGCAAAAGCAGGGTTGGGGGGGTAGATGTACGCAGTCTTCCCTCTTCCGGGGGCTACCCTGAAGGGAGGCTGTTTCTGAGGACCTCCAACCTGAGAAGCTGGTCCGTAGCATAAAGCATGGACACATGTGCTAAATATATAATAAACAAACCTAAAAGAGGTGCCCTTCATCTCTGGCAACCTCTTCCTCATTGGTTGGCACGGTCTCCACATAAGGCTTTCCCACAGCTGTCCCGTGTTTTTCATCATTAGTAGCCTCAATAAAAAGTCCTTTGCCATACCTATCACCCTTGTGGCACTCTGTGATATTCACCACACTTAAGCAACGAGTCCGTGAGTTGCTAGCTTGTCCCTGATTACTATGATGGCTAGAACCCGTCCCCATGGGTTTGCTCGTTTGTCCTTGTACTTCACTGCTGGGTCTTGCTTGGTTCGAATCTTGTCCTCAGGTTAGTCAGGCCCAAGGCTCACTTGATTGTCGCCTCTTCTGGTTCTTTTCAACATGTAAGGCTTTTTGAAGAGCCTCAGAGACCGAGAAGATGTCAAACATATTCAACACCTCTTGAATAGATTCCCTTAACCCATCGATATACTTGTTCGCCATTTGTTCCTTTAACTCTGCCAAGTCGTTCCTCGCCATTAAAGCAAAGAACTCTATGGTGTACTCTTCTCCAGAGTACGATCCTTGAAGCAAGTTTGTGAACCGTTGGTACATGAGCCGGGTGTAGTTGTGGGGCAAGAAGGCTCTTTTCATATGTTACTTCATCTTTTCCCATGTCTTGATTTTATGCTTCCCATGGCTCAATTGTGAGTGCTTTAATTGTTGCCACCACATAGCAGCTCTTCCTCTCAATCTTGTTGCTACAAGGGGAACCTGCTTACGTTCGGGAACCTCTTTAAATTCTAGGACTTCTTCAACGGCTGCGACCCAATCAATGAACTCCTCAGGCCCTTTACCACCTTCAAATTCGAGAATATCAACTCGAAGTCCTGATTCCCACCTTCTATCATCAGTGTATTCAAATGCACCTGGAGTTCGCCTCTCCCTTCGGTAGTTTCACTCCTGAGCACCAACTTCATCAAAAGGGTTGTTGAAGCTTGCTTCTGTTCCTGCCTCATCACCCTCACCTTGTGGGTCACAAGTTTGAGATATCTGACGGAGCTTGGTGGACATCCTCTCTATCATCATCTCGATCTGCTGGAATCTTGCTTCTATCTCTCCGTGCCCTCTCTCATTTTGGTGAGCACAGTCACCATCAAAGTCGTTTCCTCTAGGTTCCAGCCTCGGTCTTTCGGGAGCCATGGTAGGGAACGTCCTGTGCTCTAATACCAACTTATGTGAATCACCAATTTAGTAGAAGGAGGAAAGGGAAGGACTCAACGGCCTTTCCCAAATTTTATTGCTAAGGCTAATAAAAATACGGGGAAAAATTAATTCAATCAAGCTCTCGCCAAGAGAAGCAAGAAAGTAATATAACAAAAAAAAAAAAAAAAACACAACTAGAAAAATAATTCTGAGCTGCTGAAAAATATGAACCTAAGAGCCTATTTATAGGCAATAAACCTAAATAATCCTAATATAATTATAATTCTAAAACTAGACTAAATTACAAAAAATTGAAATTCGAAATTTGGGCCTGAAAACGCTTAATTTTAATGCTTGGGCCGAGATAAGCATAGGGCCCAATTTATATAGACGTCTGCGGCACAGGACGGCCCGTCACTGTGAATGCGCGTAATTTTAGGCCGTTTCTCCGATTGGGCTTCTCAACTCAGACTGAATCACATCATAAAGTAAAGGATAAAAGTTACTGCACATCGTGGTACATACTGGCTATCCGGCAATTGACCCCAAGGGTTAACACGACGATCAAAACACCCGTGTATTTGAGGGTTACGGTATGGGAGAGCGTCAATCAATACCCAGCGATATGAATGGAGCCGAGTAGAGTTACACGAGAGAATAATTTAGAGAGAATGAATCCGTTCATTGTTGGATAAAGAAAGGAGGAGAGAATTATGGGAAAATTTGAAGAGAGAAAACTGATCTTCTTCCAAGTGCCCTAGCCAACCCCAACTGGCCATGGATTTATATGCTAAATCCGAATATGCAACAATGAGTATAATGATGTTCATGAATACTAGAATTGTAACTTATGGGACAATTGAGGACGATTAATATAGAATATCAGTGGTCCTGTTTAATAGATATAATGCTCTAAATGGTAACAACTAATGACATAAAATATACCGAGTCATTCAAGTAAATATGCCTCCATCACATATTCTATGTGAGACAACGCAACTAAATACCAAATTTTTGAAGCATCTCCAACATATATTACTATACTAAAAGGGGTTATTTACATTTTATTACCCCATATTTGTGGAAGTAATACTGAGGCACTGAAATGACGTCATTTTGGTGCCTGACATTGAAGTTTAGCGCCATGATTAATTTTCTACTCCCTAGGTCAAATAAACGTATCATTTCGATGGTAAAATAATTAAAATGGCGTCCTTTTGTGATTCTTTTAAAATGCCCCAAGGAGTTCAAGGAGTGTTTTCGTCAATATACTTTATTGGATATTTAAAGTAACCTGCTATATCAGTTTTTTTTCCAAAATATGATGTCGTCTCACTTGAAAGGGTCTTATCTATTAATACGAAGAAAATCTAAATTACTGAAAATATAAATAAAAAATATCAAGGACTTTTTATTATTTTTCCATGCAATACCATTGGACTATTCTACAATTATGAGCATCTTTTCTCTCTATTGCCCACTTCTTCTGCTGCAAATTATCAACAGTCGCCAATTTGGACTCAATTTTCTTCATAATCTCAGCCAAAACTATACTCCACCATGGATTCCCCTTCTCTTCTTCTATCAATTCTAAGTATTTTAACCTTAATATTACTTTACAAACTACGCAAATCAAAGATTTAAAGCTACAGAAACCAAGGCAAAATCATCATACCAGAACCACACCCTACATGGCCAATCAAAGGCCATTTGCATCTCTTAGACACCAAAACCCCACTTCACAGAGCCTTCTCAGCCATGCCTGACAAGCTCGGTCCGGTCTTTATGTTCCGATTAGGCATGTCGAAAGCGCTGCTCGTGAGCAACAGGGAAGCGGTGAAGGAGTGCTTCAGTGGCAATATGACAAGGCGTTTGCTTCGAGACCGAGGGAAGTACAAGGGTTATAACTATGCAAGTTCTGGGTTTTCCTCTTATGGTTGGTATTGGCGAGAGACTCGAAAGTTAGCCATGGTTGAGCTACTTTCCCGGCATCGGCTAGATATGCTTAAGCATCTAAGGGTGGAAGAGGTGATGGCCTTTGTTAAGGAGTTGTATGGCGTGAGTAATGAGAAGGTTGTGCTAAGTCAGATTTGATCACTTGACAATGAATGTCGTGTGTAGGATGATTGTTGGTATGGATGAGTTTCGGGATCATTGGGAGGCTAATAATTTTAGGAAGGTGATCAAGGAGTTTATGTATATCAATGGATTGTTTGTAGTTTCTGCCACAATTCCTATCCCGTTTCTGGAGTGGTTAGATCTACAAGGTCATATCAGGGCTATGAAACGTATAGCAGAGTGTTGAGTTTCAGGTCGTATTCCTAGGGTTTAATCTTATCAACTTTAGTTCTTGAGAAAACGTCAATAAAAACAAACATTCATCACTTCAGATCTAGTTCAAGAAACCTGTAACTGTAGTTTAGCAAGATTCATCCAACACCGAACACATGCACAAAGAACACAGCGATAACAACGAGATTTTACGTGGTTCAGCCTTTAAAGAAGGACCTACTCCACGGCTCCCTATTTCTAGGGAAGTCTATCCACTATAAGTCGAGTTCATATATTACAGACCAGTCTTCAACGATATACAACTTTATACAAAACCGATCCTTAAGGCTTCTAAGTCAGAAACCTAAAGAAGAATGAAAATAAAGAGTAAGGGAAGAGAAAGCTCACAACCGAAGCCTACAAGGCTTCATACATGCTCCAAACTACCAAGATTTGAACGATCAAGCCTTAACACCCACGGATATACTCAATCGCCTTCGATCGCCTCAAGATCGCCAGAGCAAATGAAAAAGAGGAGGTGGCTGAAGAGAAAAAACGGAGAGAAAATGAGAGCGTACGGCAAACCCTAAAAAGGGTCAGTATATATAGGCAACCGAACTCCGATCCGTGGCAAAGCTCCAAGGTTCAATCTCGGCCGTTCGTACGAACCAGATCAACGGTCCATAAAAGCCCACAAGAAACACAAACAGTTTACCTGGATGGCTGAAGCGTGGCATCCACTTAAAACTGAAACAGGGAAGCTTCCTGGAGAAGCTTCGGGCAGCGGGTAGTGGCACGGGCAAGTAAATATTGCACACGGGCAGGGGCAGCAATGACATTTTACCTTTTTGATTTATTTAAATGTATTTTAACAGCTGGGTACAAAAATAACATTTACCAAAAATTTACAACTTATGCCACTTGACATTTACACCCTTTAATCTATAATATTTGAACATTTCTTGACTTAAATTTTCTTGACATAGTTAAGTCATATAGGGGCCAATTTTACAACAATTCTCCACCTTGGTACCTATATGGGTTAACTACTGGACATTCCCTAGTAATAGGAGCAAAACACATTGGGTTCGTCATCCATGGTCCCAATTACTTTGAACCAAGTTAATACACTTAAGTAACTTGTCCAAAGTCAAAATTTTTGTGCCCATATCCACTGGATTTTCAGCAGTACAGATTTTTGGCAGTTCAACAGTGTTCCTTTCAAGCATGTCGTTTACAAAATTCCTCTTGATAGCTAAGTGCTTAGTCCTATCATGAAACACGGGGTTTTTACACAATGCAAGGGCTGATTGACTGTCCGAAAACAGTACGGGAGGCCCGTTATCGAGGTTTATTTCTGACAGTAAGCCTCTCAGCCAGGTAGCCTCTTTTATGGCTTCTGTGAGGGCCTCAAATTCAGCCTCAGTGGTTGACAGCGCAGTCACAGGCTGCAACTTAGACTTCCAACAAATGGCTCCACCATTTAAAGTGTAAATGTAAGCACTAGTGGACCTCCTTTTATCTACGTCTCCCCCAAAGTCAGAATCGGTGTAACCTATCAATCTAAGGTAGGTTTTTGTCCGTCCAAAAGTAAGTCCCAGTTTATAGGTTTGTTTAATGTACCTTAACAACCACTTAACTCCATCCCAATGTTCCTTTCCGGGGTTACTCATAAACCTAGACAAAACACTTAAAGGGAAAGCTAAGTCTGGACGTGTACAAGTCATAGCATACATTAAGGAACCTATAACATTCGCATATGGGACTCTTTCCATTTGTTTCTTTTCTATCTCATTCGTGGGACACTGTTGAACTGTATACTTATACTGACTTGCTAAGGGCAATTTTACAGGTTTACATTCAGACATGTTGAATCTAACCAATACCTTTTCCAAATACCTTTGTTGAGATAAGTGCACTGTTTTAGCTGCTGGATCCCTGGTAATTTCCATACCAAGTATCTTCTTGGCCTTTCCTAGATCTTTCATATCGAACTCAGCACAAAGCGTTAGTTTCAAATCATTAATATGATTCATGGATTTACTGGCCAGCAGCATATCATCCACATAAATCAGCAAATACAGTGCATCAACAGTATCAGCATGTTTAAAATAAAAACAAGTGTCATGTATTGATCTACTAAAGCCCCTGCTTCTTATAAATTGGTCAAAGCGTTTGTACCATTGTCTAGGGGATTGTTTTAGGCCATATAAAGACCTCTTAAGTAGACAAACATGGTTTTCATGGTTTGGTTCAATAAAGCCCTCAGGTTGGGCCATAAAGATTTCCTCATCCAGCTCACCATGAAGGAAAGCTGTTGTAACATCCATTTGTTCCAGAAATAGGCTAAACTTAGCCGTTAGTGCCATAAGTATTCTTATAGTTGTGTGCTTTACAACGGGAGAAAAAAATCTCATTATAGTCTACCCCTTCTTTTTGTGAAAAACCTTTTGCAACTAGTCGAGCCTTGAACCTTGGCTGTCCAGATGATGTATCGGGTTCTTTTACCTTATAAATCCACTTAGAACCTACCAACTTCCTATCCATTGGTTTAGGAACCAAAACCCAAGTTTTGTTCCTTTTGAGGCTCTCCATTTCCTCTGTCATGGCTTTGAGCCACTGTTCAGAGGCAGCCCCACTAATAGCCTGAGTATAAGTGAGAGGTTCTGATTCTACATACTCTAGGGCAGTATTTAGGGCAAATGCAATACAATCCACACTGCCAAACCTAACTGGTGCCCTAATTTCTCTCCTCTCCCTATCTCTAGCTAGTTGGTAGTTTGATAGGTCTGTTTGTTCAATTGTTTCTTGAGGTTCAGTGCTCCCTTCAGCACTGTCAGTCACCTCTTCCTCAGGATTTAAGGTCTGGTTTTCCTGGTATATAGGCTCTGGTGGGCTGATCTCGAACTCATAGAGTTCAGGATCATACTTCCTAGGGTTGGAGGAAGTGGCTGATGTACCAGCAGCCATTATTTTCTCCAAGTAAGGGAATTCCTCTTCATTAAAGGTTACATCCCTACTAATTATGATTTTGGTTCTGTTTCCATCCCTTACACCCACCCTATACCCCTTTACACCATCCGGATAGCCTAGAAAAACACCTTTTACAGCCCTGGGTTCAAGTTTTCCTTCAGATTGATGTGCATACGCAGCACATCCAAAAACCTTTAAAATAGAATAGTCGCTTGTTTTTCCAGTCCATTTTTCCTCAGGGGTTTTAAAGTCAATTGCAGAGGAGGGAGTACGATTAATTAGATAACATGCAGTAGCTACAGCCTCCCCCCAAAAGTTTTTACCAAGTCCTGATGCAAATAACATGCATCTTACCCTGTCTAGGAGCGTACGGTTCATTCTTTCAACTAGTCCGTTTTGTTGAGGAGTTTTCCTAACAGTGTTGTGTCTTTTAATACCATTTTGAGCACATAAACTATCAAATTCAGTGTTTATATATTCAAGTCCATTATCAGTTCTAAGTACCTTAATCTTCCTACCTGTTCGATTTTCTATAAGGTTCTTCCACCTAACAAAGGCACTAAAACATTCATCCTTTGTTTTAAGTAGGTAAACCCAAACCTTCCTAGAGAAATCATCTACCATAGATAGGAAGAAGTATGCTCCACCTAAAGTGGGTACCCTTGCTGGTCCCCACAGGCCAGAGTGGATATAGTCTACCGGTGACTTAGTTATATGGATTCCAGATTTAAAAGATAGTTTATGATGTTTTCCAAATATGCATGATTCACAGAAATCAGGTTTAGACACATAACTACCCCCTAACAGCCCTCTCTTGTTCAGCTCATTCAGGCCCCTCTTTGATACATGTCCTAATCTTTTGTGCCAAAGGTTGGTTAGGTCAGTTTTCTCTACAATAGAGCAGCCAGTAGGAACTACGTCACCTCTAAGCACATATAGACCGTTCTTGACCTCTCCTCTTAGCATTACAAGGGAACCCTTAAGGACCTTCATTACCCCCTGTTGTGCCTTTAAGGTCATACCAGCCTGGTCTAATTGTCCTAGAGAAATTAGGTTCCTTCTAAGTTCAGGCACATGCCTAACTCCCTTTAGGGTAAAGTCAATCCCATTTGACCCCTTAACCCTAACTGACCCTATCCCAACTACTTGGCATCCGTGGTTATTTCCCAACAGCACCTTTCCCCCAGCTACAGTCCGGTATTCAGTAAAGAAGGATCTATCTGAAGTCATATGCAAGCTACACCCTGAGTCTAGAACCCACTCATGTGTAGTTTGGTCTGTGGATACTACTAATACTTCAGCGGAGTCATATCCGTCATTAAATTCAGTGTTGTCAGTTGTGCCGTTAAATTTTCTTTGGTAATCTGGACAGTATCTTTTAATGTGGCCTAGTTTACCACACTCATAACACTTTACTTTACTACAATCTCTTCTAGGTCTTGAACTAGATCTGTTTCGACTCTTACTTCTTCTCCTTTCTTTATTGTTGTAGTTATTATGGTTGTTATGATTGTTATGGTTGTTATGGTTGTTATGGTTGTTATGGTTGTCTCGAGTCTTTGTCCTACCCCTGACTGACAGCCCTTCCCCACTGTTACTGGTTGGTGGGTACTTCCCTTCCTTCTTAAGTTCTAGGATCTTGGATCTTAGGGCCTTTGTTACGTCTTTTAATGCTACAGTGTCACGTCCATATCTTAGTGTGTCTTTAAAGGACCTAAGATATTTAGGTAAGGCACATAGTAACAATACAGCCAACAATTCATCAGCAACAGTAACTTTAACGTTTTCTAGATCTTGACAGATTTTATGGAACTCATCTATAGAGTCCTCTAGGGGTTTAGTCTCACTCACCTTAAAGGTGAAAAGGGATTCCATGCACAATATCCTATTGGACAATGACTCAGACTTGTAGATTTCCTCTAACTTAGCCCATATATCTGCTACGGTCTTTTCAGAGCGAATCTGATTAAGTACCGAGTTATCAAGACTAAGTAATAAAGAAGCATAAGCTTTATGTTCGACTTCTACTTTCTCCTTTTCAGTTAGATAAGTTGGTTGATCCTTTTCGGGCAAAAGTGCAGTTCCAGCACCTTGTGCCATAAGGATTGCTTTCATTTTTAGTTTCCATAGGTTGAAATCATTCCTACCGTCAAACCTTTCAATATCAACCCTAGCAGACGCCATACTGTTTCTTTAAGGTAAAGAACCTGATGCTCTGATACCACTTGTTGAGTTTCAGGTCGTATTCCTAGGGTTTAATCTTATCAACTTTAGTTCTTGAGAAAATGTCAATAAAAACAAATATTCATCACTTCAGATCTAGTTCAAGAAACCTGTAACTGTAGTTTAGCAAGATTCATCCAACACCGAACACATGCACAAAGAACACAGCGATAACAACGAGATTTTACGTGGTTCAGCCTTTAAAGAAGGACCTACTCCACGGCTCCCTATTTCTAGGGAAGTCTATCCACTATAAGTCGAGTTCAAATATTACAGACCAGACTTCAACGATATACAACTTTATACAAAACCGATCCTTAAGGCTTCTAAGTCAGAAACCTAAAGAAGAACGAAAATAAAGAGTAAGGGAAGAGAAAGCTCACAACCGAAGCCTACAAGGCTTCATACATGCTCCAAACTACCAAGATTTGAACGATCAAGCCTTAACACCCACGGATATACTCAATCGCCTTCGATCGCCTCAAGATCGCCAGAGCAAATGAAAAAGAGGCGGTGGCTGAAGAGAAAAAACGGAGAGAAAATGAGAGCGTACGGCAAACCCTAAAAAGGGTCAGTATATATAGGCAACCGAACTCTGATCCGTGGCAAAGCTCCAAGGTTCAATCTCGGCCGTTCGTACGAACCAGATCAACGGTCCATAAAAGCCCACAAGAAACACAAACAGTTTACCCGGATGGCTGACGCGTGGCATCCACTTAAAACTGAAACAGGGAAGCTTCCTGGAGAAGCTTCGGGCAGCGGGTAGTGGCACGGGCAAGTAAATATCGCACACGGGCAGGGGCAGCAATGACATTTTACCTCTTTGATTTATTTAAATGTATTTTAACAGCTGGGTACAAAAATAACATTTACCAAAAATTTACAACTTATGCCACTTGACATTTACACCCTTTAATCTATAATATTTGAACATTTCTTGACTTAAATTTTCTTGACATAGTTAAGTCATATAGGGACCAATTTTACAACACAGAGGAATTAGATAGGATTGCTGAGAGATGGATTGATGAGCATAAACGAAGAAGGGTTGAGCATGGAAGGTCAGAGAATGAGGAGGACTTGGTTGATGTTATGTTGTCTCGGATTCAAGATGGCATAATGACATTTGAGTATTCAGTGGAAACTGTAATCAAAGCAACTATATTGGTTTATCATTTTAGTGCTCTTTTACTTTATTTCAAATGAAACATCTCTCTGTTATTGAAATTCCTTATCCTTTGTCTTATGTCTGGATGATAATACAAATTCTGTACTGACATGCTATAATCAAGTGTTTTGTCGGAGAGATCTGTGAAAACTCATTACTTTTATACATTAGTTTTTTTTTCCCTTTTTTGTCAATACAAATTGGAAATTAAATTTAGTACAAAAACAACAGCCCAATTCCTCAAAGAGACTCTAGCTAAGGTAGTTTTACGGAAGGTAAGATATATGGAACCTTATCCCCACGTGGTGCTACAGCACCTGACCTTCTTACTTCCATCTTCCCTTCCTTTTCTGTTAACTCTTTAACGACTTGACTGAAACAACTCTTGATCACTATCACTCGTGTTTTAAACAACTTGTCAACAAATCATTTCAATAGTTTAAATTGATAGGTGAAGGTTCAAAAGTGGTTTTATACTCCAACATGTCCCCTCACTCAAATATCATTAGAGTGGACACGTCGATAATGCACAGACTCACTCATTACCTATGCTCCTCCACCTTAAGAGCGGTAGCTCTTCTAGTTCTGACCATTAGAGAATGGTTTGAGATCATCTTATTAAACTCAATGATGTGGTTAGACGTTTTAAAGCCTCCCATTATGGTAGCCAGAAAGTGTATTTGCTCATTTTTTCGCTTTTAGACGTGTATCAAAATTAATTTGAGAGCTATGAATTTTGTACTCGTAACGTCTCGGTCAACAACGCTCTTATACCATGTCATATAACCAATTGCTCTAATAGTTCAAACCGATAGATGAAAATCCAGAAAGGACTTTATTCTTCAACACAACTAGGTAGAAAGAATTCACGAATCACTTACTATTCTAGAATTCTTAATGCAGAATCTATTCCTAGCAGGCTCCGATACCACTTCTGTCACCATGATGTGGATATTATCCTTATTACTAAGCCACAAGGGAGCCATGAAACCTGCCCAAGAAGAGCTAGATCAAATTGTAGGAAGAGACAAATGGGTAAAGGAATGTGACATTGACAAAGCTAGTTTACTTCAACCTATTGTCAAGGAAACTCTGCGCCTATATCCCGCTGGCCCTCTTGGAGTGCCACATGAAGCAACACAAGATTGTAATGTCTTAGGATACGACATCGAGAAAGGCACTCGCTTGTTAGTAAATATATGGAAGCTGCATCGAGACCCTCGCCTTTGGAGTAACCCTGACAAGTTTATCCCAGAGAGGTTTCTGACAAGCAATGCAAACTTTGGTGTTTCTGGGCAGAGTTTTGAGTTCATTCCATTTAGTTTTGGCAGGAGATCTTGTCCTGGGATAACACTGGCCTCAAAAGTTATTCATTTGACGATAGCGTGTTTGCTTCAAGGGTTTTACTTGTCGACGCCAGTTGACATCCCGGGGGACATGACTGAAGGGCTTGGCATTACTTTGCCCAAGGCGGAGCCACTAGAAGTCGTCTGCATGCCTCATCTTCCTCTCATACTTTATCTACAAGAAACTTCCAAATAATATGGAGTTATTATCCAAGATAGAATAAAAAAAACTAGTTTATTATTCTGGCATGAACTCTGTTAAGTGGTGGGTAGTAGGTATTGATACTTTATTTCTACAATCTATATTTGTTTCTTCAATATATTTTTAGCATATTTGAACTATTGGGCTTGGTATGGTAGTTAGACTATTCACTTTCAAACATGAGATCTTCGGTGGTACAAAGCTCATTCCCCCTGCTCTAAATGTTGGTGATTCTACTTAGAGTAATATTATATCCCTTTGCCATTATAAAAAAATAAATATTTTCAGCATATAGTTTGTCAACAGTTGCAGATCTTTAGGTTTACTCAAATCATGGGTTAGCATTGTTAGAGTATAAAACCAATCCTGGACCTTTATCCATCAGTTTAAACTTTTGGGAAAGATGGTTCCTTGACATGATATCAGAGCCTTGATGACCAAAAGGTCAGGTGTTCGAATCTCAACAGCCCCCACTTTCAATATTAAACAATTAAGCATAAGGTAAGAGGTGGGCCTGTGCATTATCCACGCTTCAAGCCCAAACGGGCATTTGCGTGAGGGGGCACGTTAGAGTATAAAACCAATCCTGGATCTTTATCCATTAGTTTAAACTTTTAGGAAAGATGGTTCCTTGACAAGCATATGGCTTAAATATTTTAGTTTTTGCGATGCAGTAAACATTTCTTTGCTGCTTTTTAATACTCACGTACATACTCTCTCTTGGTTACGGGTCCTTTTTTCGTTTTTCTTTTTTTTTTTGATAATTAGATACAAAATCGAGGATAACAAAGCCACACAAGGAGCCAAGCCCTCGATCCAAAACAAAGCAAGGAAACAAAAAGCCGAAATAAAACAAATCAAAAGCAAAGAAAAACAAGACCGAAAGCCGCCAGAACAAAATGCAAACAGACAGAAAGAAAAACAAGTAAAAGGATTAATTCTTGGACCATTGGAGAATGCCATTCAGATTTCTAGCTATTTCGTCCGGTTTATTTGATGTAGTTACTAAAACAAATGGCACGTATATTTTTAAAATAATATTTGAAATTTTTTTAATGAAACCAACCCTTAATCCATATGTAAATCAAACCAAATCAAACAACAAATAGGTATAAATATGTGCTTCATGTTAGAAATATGCTTCAAAACTTTGAGTTCGGTAGTTTCAGTTCTTCTTTTGATTTCTTATCCCACATTGAAAAAAACGGATTTGAGCTTTCCTAAGTTTCTCTCCCAAGTCTTCATCTCATAGTGAAAGATGGTGAGAACAACCTGCCTAAAACATCCACTCATTTAAGTATTGTGTAATAGTGTATCCCACATTGAAAATGGAGCGTAATTCTTTCCCTCATTTAGCGTGTCCCACATAGGGTTGGAGGGAACACTAATTCTTGTATAAATAACCTAATTTCCACTATGCTTGGCAAGTTGTCAAACACCCATTGGAGCTAGGGTAGAGCCCGACCTGCTGCGCTGCCCTCCAGGACGGGTGACAGGCACGTTTTGCATCCGAGACATATATTTTCAAACCTATCCGTTGAAATTTACTAGTCATTGAAGGAATAATACAACAACAACAACAGTCCCAGTGCCTCATGGGCTCCCATGTATGTAGGGTCAATTGAAGGAATAATAGTGACGGAATATTCTTAATTGTTGGCTGGAATTATGCTATCATAACTGGTTGGCTAAATGCTGCCATTAGGTCTGGTTAGTTACAGATCTTTTAAATTCTGGCCATAAAATTCTTCTCTCAATTTGCCTATACAAAGGGGTTTGGCAAATCATTCTCCATACATACAACTAGTATCTGCCCTTCTCTCTCCCTCACATTCCTACTTTCTTGTCTTTTGCTTTTTCGTTGGGAATTGTTTGAGGCTCTCCCATACCGTAGTCTTAGAGTACACGGGTATTGCAGTCGTTGAGTTAAACTTGGGAGTCAATTGTCAAAAGGCCAGTGTGTTCTCGTGATGGGGCAAATTCAGCTTTAACGCAGTGGCATTTCATGACGCTATAAATGCTTTCCACTTCTTCGCATTTTCTGTTCGTCCTAGATTTGCCCAAGTTGACCTCACATTGTCCTAGTTTTTCCAACACTACATTTATAGAGGAGGACAGAATCCAAGCAATTATAATTTGAAAAACATTCAACATAGCTTGGTTTCGTGATGAAGATCACAAAGGGCAAGAGAAGCCTCTCCCGGTCGAATTCCACTAGTTACAACCCCCATCCCTCCTTACCAACTTAAAAGAATTTATAATTCAGGAAACAGCTTCGCCAAAAAATATAAGTAGTCTCTCCAACGCATAAATGGCTAGGGAATTTATGTTTTATCTTTGGTAAATTCGAGCCCATCATAAAGACATAAACTGCTTGATCGCATTGCTCGTGGAAAACATGGCAAATGACTTTAAAGTGTGTAGCAAACTACTCTCTACAAAATATGTTTCATCCCTGGTGAAATAGTCTCGAAGATTATGTTATCACACACTACTGGTGGACTATTTTTAAATATGTCTTGAACCACTTCCCAAATATGGCTCCTCCCCAAAAGCAATTTTAAGGACTCAATTTTTTTTTTATTTTTTATAATTTATTAAACAAATAACAAATTTATTTATAAAAAAAGAAAAAAAAGAAAATTGGACATAAAGTTGGATAATATATGATCGATATATTACATTTAACAATAAATAATATATCCAAGTATATAATAGTGATATAGCGTGTATATATATATATATATATATATAGCATAGTAGGGTATTAATTATTGAAAAAAAAAAAGCATAGAACGGTATTATATTAGACCCAAAAAAATAGTATTATATTAGGGAACTGTAATCAAATATCAAGAATATAATTATTAGTAGTATCAGGATGGGTGACCTCCTGGGAAGTCCTCACCCTCAGGTTGGGGGCACTGGGAAACAGCCTTTCTTCAGGTTAACTCCCTGAATGGGGAAGGCCGCGTACATCCGCCCCCCAGACCCTGCGTAGGCGGTAGCCCTTGAGACACTGGGTAAGTTTCTTAGAATTATTCAAATTAAATCTTTGATAATTATTTAAGCATCTTGTTAACTCTTGACTTTATAAGTAAGATAATACGTACCTTGTTTCTGAGTTTGCAAAAATTGAATCAACTCCAAATAAGAGCCAGAGAATAGTAAATAGGGGTTTGCAGGGCTTCTACTCATAATATTGAGGATCTGAGTAGGTAGATAAACCCTATGTTTCTCATGAGTAGGAACCAACAACCT
This sequence comes from Simmondsia chinensis, assembly GCA_018398585.1. Lineage (NCBI taxonomy): Eukaryota > Viridiplantae > Streptophyta > Magnoliopsida > Caryophyllales > Simmondsiaceae > Simmondsia > Simmondsia chinensis. Next base: position 21,949,367 of record JAGTTD010000018.1, read on the forward strand.
TTATATAAAAAAAATTTGGAATACGTCCATTTAAGACTCCTAATCTATATAGAGTTTGACTTCAACTTATTTCCAATAATACAAGTCCAAGATGACCATTTTCTCAGTATTATATTAGAAGTTGTTAGCAATTAGGATTCCAAGGATTTGTCATTAAATAAGCAGAGTATAAGAATTGCCATCCAACTGAAGTTGGTCAAAATAGGGATTCAAAGATGAAGATAAGGAGTTGTGTAGATGGCACATTTGTGAGTTGCATCCCATGAGCTAATGTTCAATTTGTAAGAACTTCCTTAGTAAGTAGCTTGGGTTGTTTTTCCTGGCCTGTTACATGTTTTGTTGTGTTTGATTTAATCCTCGTTCTGTTATGGGTTGACTCACATCTTGTTTGTATGAAGTGCCTGTTTTGTATTGTAACTTTATCACTAAATATGTAGGGGGGAAAAAAAAAAAAAGTAGCCTGGGAAAGAACCATTGAGCTCACCCAACTCTAGAAGTGGGCCATGAGGCTTGAACAAAATCCAATCCATGGGAATGGCTGGCAACTAGTCCAAGTCCAAAAGAAAAGAGGGGTTATTGGAATTAGGGGTGTGCATGGTCCGATACTTATAAAAACTGCATTAAAATCGGACCAAATCGTTACACTACGGTTTGAAAATTTTTTCAAACCACACCAAACCGTTTTAGATTTTAAACCAAACCGGACCAAACTGTATTTTACGGTTTGGTTCGGTTTGGTTATGGTTAAACTATAATATTAAGTAGATTACTACTTTGTCTATAAAATATAGATTAATTACCAATATATATTATGATTTTGTAACATTCAATTAGGGAATAATATATCTGTAATTTGCTACCTTAATTATTTATATACAAACATTAATGTAACAAAATTTTAATAATAATAATTTTTTAGGTGTTTTACTCTAAAGATCCCTGCACTTTGTATTTTGTATTCGATAGGTTCATATGTTTTTTTATTGTGTCAATTTAGTTCCTTTATTAGTGTATTGTATAGGTTTTTTTTTTTTTTTTTTTTTTGGACTTTTACTTTTAATCAGATATTGTGTTGGTTGGAATGAATGGGTGATTTGCGGTGGATTACTTGAATCTAACATGATTATGCTGTTAATAATTAAATCCTTATCTTAAATTTGATCAAAGGACTTAATTGACACAATATAAATTGTAGATGGACTAAATTGACACACTAAAAAAAGTACAAAAACTATTAATATAAATAACTGTGACTTTTTTATCTGGTTATCGAGTAAAACTTTGCTATTAACGTGGACTTGTTATGATTCGAATGGTATAAATAAACATTGAACCTTTCTTATTTGGGTTTTTATGATTTATGGTTTAGATTTGGTTTTAAACCAAACCTAAACCGTAAATCCTACTAACCAAAATTTTCAAAACCAAATCATAATTTTTCAAATCATAAACCAAACGAAACCGTAAATTACGGTTTGGTCTGGTTTAGATTACGGTTTAGACCGTTCTTTGCGCACCCCTAACTGGAATGTTTCATTTGTTTATGTGTTGTGTATGTGATAGTGTAAATTAGTTGAAACAAACATGCGGAACGGACTTAGCATGATCTGAAGGTAAGTCAATTCCGAACCTCAAGTGTGTGTACACAATTAACCACTTCGTAAAAACATTAACGGTTATTGGTAAATTTGAGTTTAGTTTGCAATTATTATGTGGATTCAGCCAATATTCCAATTAAAAAGTATATTTTTCTAGATTTTTCAATATGATACGAAGAAAAGTAAATTAATATGGATCCAACTCGAGCGGCATTTGTGGTGACAGAGCAAAACCTACAGACACATTACTTTGAATGCTTAAAAGTTGAGAAATGAGATGGAGAAAAGTTCGAGAGCTCAGTAACCTACATTGAGCCTGAGTAGATCAAGTTTATGCCCAAAATTGACTCATATAACTCAATCAAGATCGAACTTAATAAGCAATAGATTGAGTGAACTATATTTGGATCACTAGATTAGGACCAACGCTATCAAGTTCAAGACTTGGCCATCAAAGACCCAAAACAACAACTCAAACCTAAATTCACCTTGCCCCGATGCCATTTCACCGGCCTCAGAAGAATGTTACCAAGCTTGAGGGTTGGTCATCAAAAATCTTATATTAAAGGCACTAACTTCCTTCACCGAAAAGGGATGGGGACAAAAACAATGGTTGAGGGATTACCTTCTCGAACACCATTCTTGAGGACCCATTGTACTTGCTAGCAAGAGTTTTGTGTATTTGTATTAGGACTCTTTGCAAGCTCTCAGGTGTCCTTTATTTATTTCTTAAACAATTAATCATTGCATCATTGTTTGGCACCAATCCGCTTCCACGTTTTGCCTTTTTTTGGATAATTGCCGACAAGAGTTGCAATAGAAAACAGGCATACCAACAAGAGTGAGGCTTGAGCCAACCTGCGTAAAAGTGCGCAGCAAAAAGAGACAAACAGAGCGACATCAAAAAAAATGTGACATAGAGAAAAATCAAAAGATGCTAGCAATTCACTATCATTGGAGAGGACATGGAAACAGGAGGAGAATAAACCAAAGGGCCTAATCCGGATAGAGAAGGTATGGTAAGAGCACACCGAAGCACAAATCTTCCTCAATGCTCCCAATCTCATGATCTGGTTGAACTGATTCGTATTATTTCAAGCAGGACCACCCTAATTGTAAACCAAGATCAAATACACCCAAAACATAAAATTTTTTACTGATGAAGTCAATTACATACAGTTTAAACTTGATTTACCCAGTAATCATGATAAACCGACCACAAACAAGCACTACCCATTAGATTGATAGACGAAACTACTGGCTAATAGTAAACGGGGCCTTATGATGTAATTTCTTCTATAATCCTTGTATGAAAGCTACAAAGGGCATGATTTGAAGCTCATAAATGATCAATAAGTGTTGAAATGACAAATCATCCACCTAAATTCTTTACTAAGTGAATTGGAGGAGTTGGATACGACATTGTTTTAATTAATACAATACGTGCTTGGCATGTGATGGAAAAGCAATTCAAGCAAAGCAAGAATTCGAGGCCGTTATCAAGGATGTTGTTAAAGATCAAAGATTCGAGTTTGAGGTGGATACCAAGGACGCTGTGAGAAAGATTGGATCATAACTTGAGGCAATTACTTAGGACAACAAAAGAGACGCAAGTCTCAAGGATAGCTACAAAGAAGTTGGAAGATGTGGCGAAGAAGGCTTTTGACTTTAAAACGTGCCTTTTTTTGACGGAGTCATAGCAGAACATAGGAGGTTCATGGTCTAGGACGTGCTAAGATGCTTGAGTGAAAATAGGAGGCATCAATTAATGAATTTTGATAGTATCTATCCAGAAAGGAGGCATCAGTTAAGATTTTAGCCCATAAATAAGGGAACCGATAGCCTAGTTAGGGGTCCCAACACCAATACAAAATTCTTGTGCTTTATCTCTTTTCTGTACTTAGGAGTAGTGGTAATTGTGGCTTCTATTTGCATCTGCAAATACAATCGGGTGTCGGTTATGATGTTTGAGAAGGTAATCCCTTCTGCTGTAGTTTTTGTACTCAACCCTTTCCAGTGGATTAAACTTGCACCATTGATCCAAGGCTTTAACAACTGAGTCTTGTGCTTGATAGCGTTGATCTTCAATTGGCGACCCATTTGGGTCACGAGGTGAATTTAACTTGATTCCATTGGTCCAAGGTTTTGATGGCCAAACCTTGAACTTTAATGTGTTGATATTGGATTGATAAGTCAGTTTAGTTCACTATATTGATCTCTTGTTGTCCCTTAGGGACATAGCCGAGTGATAGTGAACTTCGGTTACCAACGAGATGGGCCAGGTTCGAATTCCACAAAGCTCATAATGTGGGCCTCTTTATGAGGAGTTTATGGGGTTTATCCCCTTCCCCCCTCCTTACCAGCGTAAACAAAAAAAAAAAAAAATCGATCTGTGGTTAAGCTTGTCCTCATCTGAGTCATCTTAGTCAAGGCTTTCGAGCAAGGACCTGATTGAATCGGGTTCAAGATAGGTTGTCAAGCTCTTGAGTTTATCTTCTTTCTAGTTCTCAACTCTTAACATTCAAGGTAAGGTGCATGAGGGTACTTTGCACTGCTCTATCCTCACTATTGCTAAGGTTGAGTCCACGTCTTTATTGTTCGCACATTTAATATATATAAAACAACAAAAAAAGAAGAAAGATGAAAAAAACACTGTTAGAATTTGGTTCCTATATAGTCTAAACTATGTCCCGAAATAAGGCATGAGATCTAAGTTATTAACACTACAATCAACATTTTTGTTAAAAATAATAACGAACCTATTTTTTGTACTTAATTTAAATGGGTTTTAAATTAAGTAAGATAAAATAAATTAAATATGTTTTAATGTTAATTTATTACCGCTATTAAGTTAAAACTAGTGGGGTATAGCTGTACCCCACCTAGACAAAGCTTCCAAGGGAAGCTTTCCCTTGCCGTTCAATTTTCCCGCTCAAAGAGGGCACGTGTCATGCCATGATTTGCGTTTTTTGGAGGCCTCATTTGGGCCGTTTGTTTGGGCGGTGGATCGTGTGGATATTAGTGGGGACACGCGTCCCTCATCTGATGCCCCTTTGTGTGTTTGTTTGGGGTGATTTTGGGCCGTTGGATTGAGCCTTATCAACGGCTCTCATGGGGCCTCACATGGATCCCCTTTTTTCTATAAATAGAGGGGGTTCTGAAGAGAGAGAGAGAAGGTTTTTGGGCATTTGTTTAGGGTTTCATCCGGTTCTCTGTCTCTCCTCTTTCTCTCTCTTCGTCCGTTCCTTCTCCTCCCCCTTTAGTGGCATTTTTTTGGGTTGCTTAAGGGGTTTTGAAGTGCCAAACCCTAGCTGTTAAGAAAAGGACTCGCTAGAAGCTGGAAACCACGAAGGTTGGTCCAACAGTGGAACCTGGGATCGTGAGACTCACAGCCACTAGCTCGAATTCGGTATAATTTCTTACTCCTTTCTCTTGCTTTACTGTTTTGGTTTGTAAAGTTGGTTTTGAAAAAGTGTTGTATCTTAATAGCTTAGGTCATTTGGAAAGCGCCTTGTAACATTTACGCGATTTGTAATATAGTTTGTAATACGTAATAATATAGATCTCTCTAGTGGTAGGGGGACTGTGGAGTAGGTCATTTAGGATCGAATCACGATAAAAATATCGTGGGTACCCTTCATTTTGTTTATGTCTTCTATCGTCGTTTGTAATCTCAACTCAAAACTTAGGGCCACAGTTTAAAGACCACCATTTTCACCGATCCTTAAATGAACTAAGTTAGTGTTAAAGATAAAACCGGGTTTAACAAAGATAACCTAAAATCAATATAGTTAAAACAACTGGTTTTGAAATTAGGTTCTTTAAGAGGTTCAGTTTTCTCAAGATCAACATTAACAGAAGTATTTTGAGAACTTTAACCTGATTGAAATCTGTTTTCTAGACCCTCAAATCACAACAAGTGGTATCAGAGCTATAAGGCTTGCGAAAATACAGACGTGGTGCTTTAACCGAGCGTGAAAAAAAGTGTTATAAAATGGACTTGTGTTTTTTATAAAAACCAAACTCGCTTTTTTCTTTTTTATTTCTGATACTGTTTGTGAAAACCGTTTTTTGAAAAGGAAAACAGCTGCTAAGTTTGAGATTGAGATGTTTTACGGGAAGAATGATTATACTCTCTGGAAGATGCAAACCAAGGCCCTCCTGATGTCCCAAGGAATGGGATACACGCTACTGGAGCTAGACAAACAACCTTCTCATTTGACTGAGAAGGATAAGGTAGACATGGAACAGCGAGCGTATGGCACTCTTGTTATGTGTTTGGATAAAAATATTCTTCCCTTAGTTTCTGCTGAAACCACTGTGGCTAAGATATGGGCTAAGTTAGAAGAAATATATAAAGCATAATCCTTAAGTAATAGGATATTTTATATGAAAAATTTCTTCACTTATAGAATGTTAGAACATAAACCCCTAGAGGATTCATTAGATGAATTCAATAGAATTTTACAAGACCTAAAAATCGTAGATGTTGGAATTATAGATGAGGTCAGGCTATAGTCTTACTGTGCGCTTTACCTAAGTATCTTAGGGCCTTTAAAGACACACTAAGATATGGTAGAACAAAAATTACCTTAGATGAAGTGATGCAAACATTTAGGAGTAAAATTCTAGAATTAAAAAGGGAGGGGAAACATGGACTATGTAGCAACAGTGGTGAGGGATTAGTGGTGAGAGGAAGAACAAATGATAGGCAGTCCAACAATAACAAGAAAATGTCTAAGAGTAAATATCGTTCTAAATCAAGAGTTAGGAAAGACATAATGAAAATGAAATGTTATGGGTGCAACAAATTAGGACATATAAAAAAGAACTGCCTAATAGGAACAAAGCACCAGGAACAGCAGACAATGCGGTTTCGTTTGAATCTGGAAATGCTGAAGTTCTTACTGTTTCGGTTGATTTGTGTGATTCGAATGCCAATTGTGAACTGCCTGAATGTGCTATGTCTGAATGTAGTACTTCTGATCATGTTAATGTTTCGTCTGATACATTAGAGCATGAATGGGTGTTAGATTTAGGGTGCAGTTTTCATATGACTACCACTAGATCGAATTTTATTAATTACAAACCTGTTAATGGGGGAAGGGTGCTGCTAGGAGATAACCGGGGATGTAATATAGTTGGAGTTGGGTCTGTCAAGATAAAATTAACTAATGGGACTGCATACATACTTGAGGATGTAAGACATGTACCCGACCTGCGTAGGAACCTAATTTCCCTAGGTCAATTGGACCTGAAGGGAATGTCATTTAGGGCCATGAACTTAGAACTGAGGATCATGAAAGGATCCTTGGTAGTTCTGAAAGGTGAGCTGAAAAATGGGTTATATGTGTTAAAGGGTAGGATAGTGTCGGGAGAGTCTAATGCAGTAGTTAATACAGATCCAATAGAACTATGGCATATGAGGTTAGGTCATGTATCGAAGAGAGGTCTGAAAGAGTTGGCCAAACAAGGCCTGTTAGTTGGAGATGATATCTCAAAATTAGATTTCTGTGAATCTTGCTTCTTTGGTAAACATCACAGGTTGGTGTTTAATGTAGGTAGACACATAACTCACAGACCATTAGATTATATTCATTCGGATTTATGGGGGCCTGCTAGGGTATCGACCTTAGGTGGAGCGTTATATTTTCTATCGATTGTTGATGATCTCTCACGAAAAGTTTGGAATTTTTTGCTGAAAAATAATGACGATTGCTTCCCCACATTTAATAGGTGAAAAACTCAGATAGAAAATATAACAGGACGAAAAATGAAATACCTAAGAACTAATAATGGGCTGGAATATATAAACAGTGAATTCGATGAGTTATGTGGAAAAATAGAATCATACATCACGATACTGTTAGAGGAACACCCCAACAGAACGATGTTGCGGAGCGTATGAACTGAACCCTGTTGGACAGAGTTTGGTGTATGCTGTTTGCATCAGGCCCGGGTAAACAATTTTGGGGAGAGGCTGTTAATACAGCCTGCTATTTAGTGAATATGACGCCCTCATCTGGTATAGGCCTAAAAACACGTGAAGAAATGTGGACGGGGAAACATGCAGACTACTCAGTCTTGAAAGTCTTTGGCTGTGCAGCCTATGCCCACCAGTCAGAGGGCAAGCTGGAACCTAGAGCCTTCAAAGGTGTGTTCCTCGGTTACCCTGAAGGGGTAAAGGGATACAGAATAGGAGTTAAGGACAGAAACAGAATGAAAATTATCATAAATAGAGATATGAAGTTTAACAAACATGAAATGCCCTACTTAGATAAGAACTTAACTCTTAATAAGCGTATGTTTGAGCCAGAACACTACGAATTTCAGATGAACCTGCCTGAACCAAATTATCATAATGAGACAAGAACAGAAGTAGAACCAGATAGCGTAGAACCCAAACAAACTGCAGAAACCCAGATAGATCAATCTTAGGATATAGGTGGTGCTAAACAGGGACTGAACCAGAAACAGTAGTGGAGACCGAGACCATCCTTGAAAATGAGCTAGGTGACTATCTACTGTCGAGAGATAGGGCAAGGAGGGACGTGAGACCCCCTAAGAGGTTAGGATATGCGGACTGCATAGCCTACACCCTAAATACAGCATTACAGTATATTAAGTCTGAACCTTTAAGCTTCAAGGAGGCTGTTAACAGCCAGCATTCAGCAGAATGGCTGGATGCTATGAAGGCAAAAATGGACTCCTTAGTGAAGAATAGGACTTGGTCACTAGTGCCCAAGCCGGCGGGCAAGAAGCTAGTGGAATCCAAGTGGATCTTCAGGATTAAAGAACCTAGTTTACCTTCTGAAAAACCTAGGTTTAAGGCCAGGCTTGTAGCTAAAGGTTTCATGCAGCGAGAAGGTGTGGATTATAATGAAATATTTTCGCTGGTAGTTAAACACACCACCATTTGGGTGTTGATGACTTTGACAGCCAAGTTTGACCTAGAATTAGAACAGTTAGATGTAACAACCGCTTTCTTGCATGGGGAGCTCGATGAGGACATCTACATGGCTCAGCCCGAGGGTTTTGTGAAGCCTGAGAATGCTGGGCTTGTATGTAGACTTAGAAAGTCCTTGTATGGACTAAAACAGTCCCCGAGGCAATGGTACAAGCAGTTCCACCACTTCATGACTGAAGTTGGGTTTACTAGGTTAATACATGATGTGTGTTTCTATGCAAAAAATTTGAATTCTGATTTTGCTGTATACTTGCTGATTTATGTTGATGATATGTTGATAGCTAGTCGTTATTCAAAGAGATTGAGACATGTAAAACCGGAACTTTGAAATGAAAGACTTAGGTCCAGCTAAGAAGATCTTAGGGATGGAAATAAGTAGGGATTGTACTAGACATGCAATAAACTTATCCCAAACCTCATACTTAGAAAAGGTTATTCAGAGGTTTAACATGAAAGAGGCCAAAATTGTTAGAGTTCCCATAGCTGCACATCACAAATTTTCAATAGCACAATGTCCAGGGAATGAACAGGAAGTGGCTGAAATGAGTAATGTTCCTTATGCTAACACAATAGGTTCAATTATGTATGCCATGACATGCACTAGGCCTGATCTAGCTTATCCCTTTACTGTGCTCTCCAGATTCATGATGAATCCAGGGAAAGAGCACTGGAAAGGGGTTAAGTGGCTCTTGAGATATATCAACGTACCACGAACCTAGTACTTACGTTTAGATGAACAGATACTGACCTAAGACTTTTAGGATACATTGATAGTGATTTTAGTGGAGACCTTGACAAGCGTAAATCCACAAGCTCCTACATTTTCTCTTTGAATGGCGGGGCTATTAATTGGAGATCTAAGTTCCAGTCCTTAACGGCATTGTCAACGACTAAAGCTGAGTTCCTGGCACTAATGGATGCCATTAAAGTGGTGATATGGCTAGTGGACTTTTGGACGAATAAAACTTAGGCCTAGGGGTACAAATGATATATACGGATAGCCAATCGGCCCTAGCGTTAAGTAAGAACCCTGTATTCCATGATAAGAGTAAGCATCTCGCTATTAGGTGACATTTCGTTACTGAATAGATAGAATCGGGAAAGGTGGAGCTACTAAAAATTCATACAGATGATAACTCAACAAATATAGGAACGAAGGCCGTACCCCTGAACAAGTTAATAAAATGTATTAACTTGATTCAGGACTCCTGGGATCTAGGAAGAGGCTGATGAACCAAAACCAAAAATGTTTTGCCCCCTATTATTAGAATGAATCCAGTAGTTAGGCTAAATAGGAACCAGGTGAAGAATTGTTAGAATTTGGTTCCTATACAGTCTAAACTATGTCCCGGAACAAGGCATGAGATCTAAGTTGTTAACGTTACAATCAGTATTTTTTTAAAAATGATAATGAACCTATTTTTTCTACTTAATTTAAATAAATTTTAAATTAAGTAAGATAAAATAAATTAAATATGTTTTAGTGTTAATTTATTACCATTATTAGTTAAAATTGGTGGGGTACAATTGTATCCCACCCAGACAAAGCTTCCAAGGGAAGCTTTCCCTTGCCGTTCAATTTTCCCGCCCAAAGAGGACACGTGTCGTGCCATGATTTGCATTTTTTGGAGGCCTCATTTGGGCCGTTCGTTTGGGCGGTGGATCGTGTGGATATTAGGGGGGACAGGCGTCCCTCATCTGATGCCTCTTTGTGTGTTTGTTTGGGGTGATTTTGGGCCGTTGGATTGAGCCTGATCAACGGCTCTCACGGGGCCTCACACGGATCCCCTTTTTTTCTATAAATAGAGGGGGTTTTGAAGAGAGAGAGAGAGAAGGTTTTTGGGCATATTGTTTAGGGTTTCATCCGGTTCTCTTTCTCTCCTCTTTCTCTCTCTTCGTCCGTTCCTTCTCCTCCCCCTTTAGTGGCGTTTTTTGGGTTGCTTAAGGGGTTTTGAAGTGCCAAACCCTAGCTGTTAAGAAAAGGACTTGCTAGAAGCTGGAAACCACGAAGGTTGGTCCAACGGTGGAACCAGGGATCGTGAGACTCACAGCCACTAGCTCGGAGTCGGTATAATTTCTTACTCCTTTCTCTTGCTTTACTGTTTTGGTTTGTAAAGTTGGTTTTGAGAAAGTGTTGTATCTTAATAGCTTAGGTCATTTGGAAAGCGCCTTGTAACATTTACGCGATTTGTAATATAGTTTGTAATACGTAATAATATAGATCTCTCTAGTGGTAGGGGAACCGTGGAGTAGGTCATTTAGGATCGAATCACGATAAAAATATCGTGTGTACCCTTCATTTTGTTTATGTCTTCTATTGTCGTTTGTAATCTCAATCAATGCTTTGAGCCACAGTTTAAAGACCATCATTTTCACCGATCCTTAAATGAACTAAGTTAGTGTTGAAGATAAAACCGGATTTAACAAAGATAACCTAAAATCAGTAAAGTTAAAACAATTGTTTTTGAACTTAGGTTCTTAAAGAGGTTCAGTTTTCTCAAGATCAACATTAACGGAAGTGTTTTAAAAACTTTAACCAGATTGAAATATGTTTTCTGGATCCTCAAATCACAACAAACACTAAACTAGGCTTATATGAATTTTTTTAGCACTCACAGTGGGATTTGAAACTCAACCAAGGAGGGTAGCAATATGTTGGTACCGGATCCTATTAGAGCTCTGAAGTTAAGTGTGCTTGGGCAAGAGTAGTACCAGGATGGGTGACCGCCTAGGAAGTCATCACCCCTCAGGTTGGGAATACTCAAAAACAGTCTCTCTTCAGGGTACCACCCTGAAGGGGAAGGCTGCGTACATCTACCCCCTCCCCCTCAGACCTGCTTAGGCCGGAGCTTTTGAGGCACTAGGAACGTTGCTTTGCTTTGCTTTTGTGGGATTTGAAACTCAATTGCCACCTTTACAAGTGGGGAAGAAAATTAGGACATTTAACTATATAAAAAACAATGAATAAAATATCAAATTATCTTTATGTGAACTGTTTTAGCATTATACTTAGAAAAGTAAAAAAAAAAAATGGCATTATATTAGTTAAAGAGAATTTTTTCAGTGTAGCACTGGACATAAATAATTTTTTTTAAGCAATTTATGGTATCAAGCACTTACAAATAAATAAATCATGTGTATGGGTATCCTCTGTTGCAATCTAATGTATTTTTGCTCTGAAAATACTAATATGGAATATAATTTTGACAATATATAGGTAGATTTAGTTCTAATCCGCTATATTTTCAATAGAATTCAGCAAATTTTGTACCCAAATGCTAAATAGTAAATATATATTATAGTTATTTGTGTCATATTAGCAATTTTTATGAAAAAAATTCGTTAGAGTTTTATAAAAATTTGGCAAATATATATTATGGTAATTTATGCCACATTACAGATTTCTATTTAAAATTCAGCGTACTTTTATAAAGTTTGATTAAATTGGATACCTAGATAATAAAACATCATGATGCTTTATTATATATGTTAAAATATATAGGCACCTATATGATAAATCATCAAACCTCAAAGTACCCATGTATAAAGTCCCTAAACTTAATATATAAAACATCAGGCTCATTGGGTTGAATTAATAACTCAAATATTAACATGAAAGATAATACACAACAACACATGAGAGTACACTTAAAATCATTCTTCTATGTCAGACCAATCAAACATTGGAAGAGGGATACCAATCAAACATGTGGACAAGTGCTAGATATCATAAACAACAACAACAACAACAACAACAGTCCCAGTGCCTTGCGGCTCCCGCAAAACGCAGGGTTTGGGGGGGGGGGGGGGGGGGGGGGGGGGGGGGAGGGGGATGTACGCAGCCTTACCCCTTCCGGCAGGAAAGGAGACTGTTTTCGGGGACCCCCAACCTCAAGTAGTTGAGTACCTACAGATAAACTACCAATTAATAACATGCATATAGAGGAAAAAGTAGAAGGAGGAGAGAAGAAGGAGAAGGAGGAGAAGAAGAAGAAGAAGAAGAAGGAGAATGGGCATGATCAGGGACTAAGCTAGCCTAAAAGTGCTACACTAGAGATAGTTTGGCTAATATAATACTTTTTTTAACTTTTGTAAATATAGTGCTAAAAAAATTCACATAGAGATAGTTTAGTATTTTATTAATTATGTTTTATATATTAAAATGTGCTAATTTTCTTCTCCACTTGCAAAGGTAGCAAGTGTGTTTCAAACCCCACCATGAGTGCTCAAAAAATTAACTTATTTCTAGTTCGTTGCCAAAAAAATTCATTAACACTAGTACAATACCTCTCGTTTTGACTTTGGAAGTACAGTGCTAAAAAATTCATATAAGTCTAGTTTGATGTTTTTCCATCATTCTTCCAAAAAAAAATATTAAAGTCTCTTTAATTGAAAAATTGGTTGAATCCACGAGAAAAGTTGCAACCAAAGTCCAATTCACCAAAACATCAAGACATGTAACAAGAGATTAGTTGAGGTCAATCACATGTGGTTCGAACTTGGACCTCATTTGGTATGCAGGAAGTAAACATGGGAAGTAGAAATTCATGGGAAGTACATATTTGCGCTCTTGTTTGGTTAGAAAGTTGGCAGAATGCGGGAAGTAGAAATTACTTAGCAATTTCCAATTCCTTCAAAACGTAGGAAATAATTTACCTACACTACAAGAAAAAGGGCCTATTGCGACACTAAGTTTTCATTATTGTTACATTTAAAAGCATCACTGCTTAATCTCGCAACAATTTAACAAGCGAATCTATAGGCTGTGTAGTTAAGGCTATTGTAACACTTTTGAGAAGTTATGGTATAACCATAAAAAGCGTTTCCAAATTGGTACGCTTATCTTGCGACACTTTTTAGCATATCTAAAACACAAGCATTACCAACATGCAACTTTCTTATGATAACAAATTTTATAATAACATTCACCAAACATATAAGCTACGATAAAACTATATGCAACACAATTTTTGGTTGTTCCTCCAATATAACTTGAACAACAACATTATATTGCATTAATAAATGTAATTACATTTACAATGGATTCCAAATGTACAAATAGTCTAATTATTCTCAAACAATACATGTGATATATTTACTACACAATAATATGGAAGATCAAAATCTTGAAGTTTGATCCTTAAATGTCCATCCAAGAAACTTTACCTACAAACAAAGATGATTGGGGGGTTAGTGCAACGAAAATTTAATAATGGTAAACTCAAATCAATGTATTCTACGTAAGTGTGAGGTTCTTTTTAGAATCACAAAAGGCAGAAACAACCTTATTAAAATAGGAATAAGAGTCACACTATGAGTTAACTCTGAACCCATGATATAGAATCCACAAAGTAGGCCTTGTAATAATTCCATGAGTCAAAAAAAAAAAAAATATTATCATATTTTGTCTCTCTTTACCAATGATCTAAAGCTACGACCAGTTCTTCTTTTGTCATCCTAATTCCAAATACTGTACACTTTTGTCAACTCTGGACCTCGATAGTATCGGCCTAAATGGGGAATGCAACACAAGTATTCATTCATTTCAGTGATTTATGGTTCGATATTGCAAGATTTATCTTTCTTGCTAGAAACTATACAATTTACAACATTCAAATGAAAAATCCAAAGAAAACAACTAGAAGCCTTCAAATCAACACGGATTGTAGGATGATTTAGGGGTCGATTGCACGAAAATCAACCAAAAGTAGCTAAAATGAACAACAAATGGAAATCGAAATGAGAGAGAGATGTGAAACGGAGAGAGATGCAGTGAAGAACGAACTAACTGCAATGATGGCGAGTGAGCACGAAGCAAAGCAACGAGAGAGAGAGAGAGTTGCGAAACCGCTAGGGAGAGGAGAGAGAAAATTAGGCTGGGCGGCTACATGAATTAAGCAAAGTGTTCAAAATTTGGACTCCCATGTATTGAATTAGCCCAAACCTTATGCCCACATGAAATATTCAAATTGGGTTTCACTTGTCATATAGGCAAAAGTGTCCCTGGTTTAGCGTTCCACTGGGCCATTCTTAGCTTTGTGCCATGGAATTCCTACACATAGACAAACGTGTATCTAGCAAAGTGTCACACTAGATCGTTTTTGTTGTAGTGCTGGCCCTCAGGTAAGTTCTAATTCTTTCATTTTTAACTAGTTTCTCCAAGGAAGTTATATTTCTCATCCCGACAACTAAACATCTTTTACCCACTTCCTAGGATGTTGATGTGGGAATTGAAATCTCAGGAAATACAACTTCCTGTTGGAATTCAATTTATGTGGCAACCAAACGAGGCCTTGATTTAACTCCATGTCAAGTTAAATTCTATTAGGATATTATTTATTTCAAAATTAATATTGATTTGATTTAGTGAGATATGATTTGATTATTGAGTTGCCTAAATAATTTTGATTTGATTTGATTTAATACTTTGAATCATATTAGATTTAGGTAACTCATTATAAAAGGGACTCAAAGTTGATGGTTTGGAGATAGAAGAAGTGAGAAGAAAAATAAGAGAGAAAAGTATAGAGAAAAAAATGTGAAGGGTTAGAGAGGTTTTGTTGGTCGCCGAGGCAGGGGGAGAGTGAGGGATTCATGTCAAGAGGTATTTTGATTCAGAGGTGTTAATGATTGTTTTTGTAGCTTCCTCTATCTAAAGCTACGTTGTGAGAGAGTTGGTGGCTCGCCATGCAACACTTACACATTGAGAGAATTGATGATTTACCGTGCAATAGTCACATTGGTGATGATGATTGATGATTGATGTTGATTGTGTATATGGTTTTGGAGTTATAATTAGATATTGTAATTTCTAAATTTCAGAGTGGATTGAGGCACCCTTTTGGTCATATGGTTTTTCCCTCTAGTTGAGAAAAGGTTTCCACGTAAATATTGGGGTTATTATTTTGATGCTTTTTGATGTTTTTCGCTTCTATTGTACTTGATTGTGTGAATTTTTTCAACAAATCCTTGAACAAATTTGTTTCCTTAAACTCATAGCAACCATACAAACTTTTAACAAACAAACCATGACAAATAATGAGCATGGGTTGAGTACCCTATTTGAAATGTAATTCGGGTCGGGTATCCAAAACATTAAAATCAACAAAATTATTACCCATAATGTGATCTAAATAATCGAGTACCCTAAAAGATTGGGTTGGATGCTTGCCCGTTTAATCAAAATTTCTTATAGAATCAATTTTATAAAAGATATAAACAACTATCAATTAATATATTATTAAGTCGTTTGTCAGTATGCTATAAAATTTAATAACATAATTCCATTTGAGCTTCATAATTTAAAATTAAAAAAGATCATGTACATATTTGGCATACTTTGATAATCACAAAACCATAACCATCTTAAAATGACTATGACACATAAACCAAAGCTTTGCAAATATGTGAAAGTTCAAAGATCGCATACAGAGAGATAGAGCATAGCGAAAAAAAAAGAGCATCCTTATTCTATTATCTCTGTTACTGATTCATTCAAAAACTAAGAGGAAGGATTTTTTTTTTTTTGATAGATGGCTAAAAGTTTAGAATTTTGTTATGTAAAATAGGGTAAGCTTTTGCTGAAAGAAGAAAGAAAAAAAATGCATAGTCTAAAAAAATTTTGTTAGGACATTAGAATTATATCTACAACCTTGTTTAATAAAGATAACATAATCAATATTCTAAATAAAATATAAATATTTACTTAGGACAATATATATATATATATGAAAATTTTCCAAAATGATATCCATATTCGAACCAATATCCATATTTTAACGGGTCGAGTATACCCTAACCGAATATTTTCAGGTCAGTTACCATAATTTTTCATATCAGGTTCGGTTCGGTTCTTCGGATTTTTGGGTATTGAGGTACTTTTGCTCACTCCTATGAAATTATACACTCTATTGTATATTTTGGCTTAGATTGATACTTCAACATTTTAAATTTATGTATTACTTGAAATTCAAATAGAACCAAACTTTTATCTTCGATAATTAGTGAGGTAATTCGTAATACAAGAGTTATGCACTCGTAAGAGCGAGGCTTGAGCTAAGATACAAAAAAAAAAAATGTACAGCATTATAAAAAATAAAATAAAAATGAAATTGCAAACTCCCTACCGCTACACATTAATTAAGAAAAAGGACAGGACATCAACAATTTTTAGTCTTAAACCCGAAAAGATAGTCCATTTCAAGTTTATCACCTAGACAAGTACTTGAACAATGAGCATCACAATAATTTCAACAATAAATTATATATTAGTATCTTAAAATTTGATATATTAATTTTTTTAATTCATAAATTTTGTAAAATAATTTTATTGTGGAAGTTTTATGTATTTACTAAAATAGTCCAAACAGCAGTGTATAAAGGTGTAAATTAAAATATGTTTGTTTTCCAACTCTTCTTCGTCACAAGTTGTAGTTGGTTGTAGGATGACGGGAATCAGGAGGGGATGGTGGATTTACCAACAAATAATAGCAAGTTTTACACCCTTTTACACTGTTATTTGGACTAATTTATCAAATACATATAGCTTTTTTGACTAAAAATTATTTTACAAACTTAATGGACTAAAAAAATTAATTCATTAAATCTTATATTACTAATATATAATTGAGCCATATCTTCAAGAGTTATTTACATTTTCGTACCCTTGTATTTTTAGAAATAATAAAAAGAATCCTAACCTTTTGGATTTTAATAAAAAAACCCTTGAGTTTTAATCATATTAATAAAAAGTCCCCTATCCGGCATGAAAATATCATTTTCCCTCTTCCTATTGTATGCCTAGCTTTTGCTTTACATTGAGTTTGCTCGTAATGGCTGCCTTCTGCTTTGACCTGCTCATATGCTTATTGCTCTCTTGCTCCCAGGCTGCTATGCTTCGATGCTGCTGACAAGCTTATCAGGTTGGGGGTCCTCGGAAACAGCCTCCCTTCAGGATAGCTCCCGGAAGGGGGAATGCTGCGTACATCTACCCTTCGACCCTGCTTATGCAGAAGCCCTTTGAGGCAATGGATTTGTTGTTGTTGTAGAGTTGAAGTAGCATCTGTTTTTTATTAATGCTCTAGTAAAATGATAAAAAAAAAGCACTTCAAGAACCATTTTTTTAAACAAATTAAGTAAAAACAGATAATTTTTATATATTCCAACATCTCAAGTTTTGTGCTAATAACGAAAGAATAAGAGTATAAAAGGGTAACTTTTATCATTTTAGTGTATCATAAACAAAAAAAGTTACAACGTCAACTCTATCGAAGGAAAATGACATTATCATGCTGGAGATAAGGCTTTTATTAATGTAATAAAAATTTAGAGGCATCTATATCAATTCAAAAAGGTTATTTTTTTATTATTTTTATAAATATTATGGTACTAAAATGTAAATAATTCTATTTTCAAACCCATCATGAACAGTGTGATCATAGCCATCACTATTAAAGGGATAATAAATGAAAAATAGCGGCAAATAAATATATGGATTACTTTTGGGAAAGAGTGAGAGCATTTATAAATAACGGCAGATTTTTTTTATTAGAGGGAGAGTGAAAATTATATAAATAATAAATAAAAGAATTATATTGATACACTGGGATAACTAATTGACATCAAACATGTGGAGCTACTTTGATTTAATATCTAACAAATTAAAATTTGCTTTTCGGTTCAAATTTTCTATGTTTTAACCTTTTTTTTTTGTTGGAAGGTGGCATTGCCCTTCATTTTTTGCACTATGACGTAATATATTTTATCAATTAGGTTCTATATATATAAAAAGTAGGACAAATTTTAAGGGGGTGAAGTCAATGGATGGCAATGGAGCACCATGGGTACGGGACAATTATGGATATAATATTGTATTTGCCTCGCCTCACCTTATGCCTACCATATTCGCTCCATTTTGTACATAGTTAACTTTTAAATAAAAAAATAGGTAATTAAATTTAATAATTTAAAATTTTTATCAATGTTAATATAAGCTGATCTATAAAAATTGTATTAAATAATTACTATAAGCAGGTATAGGGCGGACACTGGTATGAATTTGTACCCGCTGGAGCAGGTATGAGTACCTACTTCATACTCGTAACAGATATGAATTTGAGTGATAGATACATATATGAAGGAGGCTCTCCCGTACCCGCCCTGTCCTATTGTCATCCCTAGAAGCCACTGTACCTTCAAAGGTACTTCGCCCCTTTTTATAATATTCATCTTCAATTTTTGTTTCTAAATTCTAAATACTTATTTGGGTGAGTTCTGCTCAAAAATAAAATGAAAATTTATGATGCATATGATAATCTTAACATTACAAATGTAGTTCTAAGTCCAATAATATATTTAATTTTGGACTATTTTTTTATATTTGAACCATTTTATGGAAAACTAGCTCTCTTCACATTGTATGCTGCCCTATATGTTTTCTCAACCCAAAATGTGTGGACCATATGATCTAATCCATCCCTTTTAAAAGAATTTTCGAAAACCAATTCCTCTAAATATTTAAGCTGGTGGGCGAAGGTATATAGATAATTTTGTACTCCAAATATGTAGTCTTATACGAATGCATTTTAGGCTGAAATTTGAATAACTTACGCATATAAATTTAATTCATACCTTATGCTTAAATTATAATAATAACTATAAATAGTGAAAATTATTAAAATTTAAGCCCGCAATTTTATAAGGGAAACATACACAACAACAGAAGTTGTAGCAACCTTAACACTACAATACAAAAAGTGTGCAACTAATATATTTAATGGAATATAACAAAATTAATAATTTAAACAATTGGCTATTAATATTGCTTTAATAATAACATTATTATTCTTTATTATAAAAACTTTATAATATGTATATAAAATATATGTTAAGTAGATAGAGTTTCCCGTGTTTGGGAAGGCGTGAAGGGTAACTAAAGTTATGGGGAAGTTGTAACCATTAAAGAGGCTCATTACCTATGTGCATTTAATTCTCAATTCCCCACCTCCTCTCATAATTCATTTATTTATGAAAATAGCATTGATGTATGCCTCCAAAATAGTATCAACTATGTACTTAAATATGCATAATAATTATCAGTACTGTATGGGCCAACTAAGTCTTTGATTTAACTACTATACTATATCTTATCCAGAAGAATAGAAATCCAAAAATAGAATTATAAATATTATAAGATAGGAGATTGAACAATGCCTCCTCATTTTACTCTCTATTCATGATGGAATTTGTCACCTAGATGGAGGAGTCCTTATACTTCTGTATTTGTCACCGTGGGAGAAAGAGTAAGTTATCGAACTAGAAGGAGACATGTTTGCTAATATCACTCACCCAACTGATGCCTCTTTTGAGAAAGTCCCGCACCCTAATGATTCCTCTCCAAGTGTTGAGTTTGTTTTCATGAGAACATAATCAAATAGGCTTATGCCCTTCGAATATCTTGCTATCACTAATCTTACCTAGATGTTGTTCGGATTAAAGATGCAAAGCATGATTAACGGCTTCTCATCTTCCCATACCTAACCCTCCTACCGTATTGGCATACAAATCTTATCCCAAGCATTTATAGTCAAACTGCACAGTTTACGTTTTTTTCAGAAAGAATTTTACGTTAATCATGTCCCATTTCCTACTATTCTTCTTTGGAATAAGGCAACACTTCATAATGTGCTCCAAGGTTCAGTGCATAAGAACTGTTCTTCCTTCCTTTGATAGAAGGTCTTCTTCCCAACTTGAAAGTCTAGCATTCATTCTGTTGGTTATATTCCCTTGATGGCTTCACTATCCTCCCACCACTCTCCAAAACACAACCTAAACATTTGCCAATGCCTCCTCTTCTTTAATCCCCCTAAGAGATCACCGATCCTCTAATGAATGTCCCTATTTAGATTCTTGAAATATAGCACCGAAGACTTATTCAAGTTCACTAATTGACTTGAGTCCAAATAATACCTCTTTAGATTAAGTTTTATCCTACCACACACTACCATTCAACACTCATAAAATAAAATAGTCATCTAAAAAGGGAAGGCAAGGGAGGCCAGGGGCTTCCCATATAATCTCAATGCTTACTCCTAATTTAGAAATACCTTGCTCATTCTATAGGTTTCTAGCTAGATCTCCAATGCAAAGATTAAAAAGATACGAGGATAAAAGGGTCTGTTTGGCAAAAGCCTTTGTTCGGCTTTATAAGGCCAACAAGGTGGTCATCAGTGACAATCGAAAATATTGTCATTGTGACACACTACATCATCCCCTTGATCTAGATCGCAAAGAAACCTAGCCTTGTCAATACCTCTTTTCAGATATCCAACTCTATCCTATCATATACCTTTTCGAGATGAACAATTTACTAAGGTATGGAACATGAATTTAAATGAAGGACATATCTTAGCTGACAACCTTTTTTATTGTAAGAGTAGTACAAGTAATCCATTTTCAGACAGGATCATGTCATTTTTTGTGTATACATATCCTAGTGTTGTATAATAAGAAGCTACAAACTTCCTCTAAGAAGAGACATAAAAAAAAATATATATATATATATTGTAACAAAAGGGCGGTAAAAAAGAAACCATAAAACACGACAATGTTAGGGCCTGTTTGAGATTGCTGTGAAAAGAAAATGCTTATTTTAAAAGCACTTTCTGTAAAAGCACTTCTTTAAAAAGTTTTATTTTGAAGAAGCAGTTTATTTTTAACTCAACCAGCCAAAAGTACTTTATAGTTAATAATGCTTTTTTCTGTCAAATTACGAAAAAGGATATGGGCAGAAAGCTTTTATAGCTAATAGTATTTGGATGTAGAATTGATTTTATATATTTTATTAGTCCATATTAAACATTTTATATTTTAAATTTTTATAAAATAACAATGATTGTAAAGTAAAAATAATACTTTATTTTATTTTATTCATAATTCAGTGTTATTTATTAAAAGCCTAAAATGACTATCGTTAATATTATTCTTCTTCTTCTTATTGTTGTTGTTGTTGTCGTCGTTATCATTAAGCAAAATAAATACAATAAATATTATATATATATATATATATATATATATAATAAATGTAATATAAGTAATTGTATATAGATAGCATAAGTAATATAGTTTTGAAAGATGATATTTGTGTAAAGATATGGAGAATTTTAATGTTTTGAGTAGGGTATTGTTGTCCTGAAAATTTTAAGTTTTTTATTCTGCTTCTACTTATAATCAAAAGCACCAAATTTCTGCTTCTACTTATAAGCCAAAAAATAGCTTTTACTTTTAATAAAAAAATGCTTTTTGATTGTTATAGTATATTTGTATAGTGGGTTATATTTGCATAGCGGGTTATATTTGTATATGAATCAAGTCTAATCGGCTTTCCATATTTGTAATTAATATTTTCTGTAAACACTATAAATATACGAGAGGCCTCCTATTCTAGGAGTACTAATTGTTCCCCACACTTACCTTTCTACATGGTATTAGAGCTAACCTTACCTTTCTCGTAAAAAGAAGGCAAACCCTAGCCACTTTTCCTAAACCCTAGCTGCCGCCACCCCTCTCGTCGTCTCCTTACCCCTCTCTCGTCGGCTCCTCCATCCAATGGCTGACGCCAACTCTTCCACCACCGGCTCTCACGACTCCATGCAGCCTTCCTCCTCCGGCGGCCCGAATTCCCCAAATCTCCCCACGCCATTCAGTGTCTCCAACATTCGACAATATATTTCTTCAACTTTAGATCTCAATGATCCGTCTACATATCTCATTTGGCGCCGGTCCTTTCTTTCTGCCTGTCATGGTTATGTTGTGGATGATCATCTAGATGGCACCTCCTCTCTACTACCTGCATCAGATCCTCATTATCGTTATTGGAGACAGGTTGATAGCCTTTTGACTTCCTGGATACTAGGTACTATCTCTCCCGATCTCGCTAATGTTGTGTGTGGCATGACGATGACATCACGGCTGCGACCCTTCGAGGCTCTATCACCCGGCTTTTTACTTATTTTGCACAATCCCGTCAACTGCAATTTAAACGTGAATTAACTGATATAAATAAAGGCAATCTCTCCATGTTAGCTTATCTCACCAAAATTAAATCCTTGCCTGATAACCTAAAATCTGTTAATGCCACCATCACTGATGTTGATATGGTTTTAGCTGCAATGGATGATCTTTCTGAGGAAAAAGATTTCAGTGCTGTGTGTATATCTATTACATCTCGTACTCCCTTTCCATCATTTATTGAGGCTCGGTCCATGTTGATGAACGAAGAATCTTGGATTAAGAATACCAGTACCGGTAATCAATCCGTCCTCCTCGCAACAAGTGCACCACCGGCTCCACAGCCGCCTTCTCCGGCGGTCCCGGTGGCGCCAGCCATACCGGCACCGTCGTAGCAGGCACCAGCCGACCAGGGAGCGGCTCTTCATGTTCACCAACAGCAGCTTGGTTATGGGAATCCATATGGTAGTGGTCGTGGTAATGGCCGTGGTCGTGGAGGTCGCGGCAATGGTCGTGGTCAGGGTAAAAACAATCGTGGTTATGCAAATCTGTGGATGCCGAATATGTGGGCTCCGAATTTCAGGGGAATGCCGTACATGCCATTTATCCCGCAGTTCAACATGCCATATCGACCTCCCTCGTTTGGTTCTAGTCCCTCGAGTGGTAACGTATCTAACACACAATTTCATCCTGCAAATAATGTTTATACCACTAGCTATGGCTTTTATCCAGGTTTTGATGCAATTCAGTACTCTCCACAATCTTATTCCACCCCTACCCTTGACCCTTCTTGGGTCATGGATAGTGGGGCCTCCTCCCACATGACTAACAATCTAGGTATCCTAACGTCTTTATCTCTATATACTAGGTCTGATAAAATCTTAGTTGGTAATGGTGCTTGCCTTCCTATTGCTGGCATTGGGTCTTGTTTCATATCTACTCTTGCAGGTCGATTTGTTCTAGATGACGTTTTTTTTTGTTCCTGGTCTCTCCAAAAATTTGCTTTCCGTTCGTCAATTTTGTTCAGATAATAATTGTCTTCTCGAATTTGGCTGTTTTGGTTTTTCTATCAAGGATCCTAAACTGAAGTTAACCATCATCTGCTGTGTCAGTCCGGGACCTCTCTTTACAGTACCAGGATCACTACCCCTCACTACATCGTTGAGTCTCCTCTTCTCTTTGGCACCGTCGCTAGCTAGTTTTGACATCATTAGCTAAGCATAAATTTATTTCCTGTTCCAGTTGTATAGAGTCCAGTTTGTGTCATGCTTGTCAATTAGGCAAGCATAGCCGTTTACCTTTTCAGAAGTCAGTCTAGTACTACGCGTCCCTTTGACATTTTTCATTCTGATGTTATCGCCTGTCCTTAGTTTCAGTGGTTATAAATATTATTTGTTATTTTTGGATGATTATTCTCATTTTGTGTGGATTTACCCAATGCGCTTCAAATCCTATGTCTTTGACTTATTTCTCCAATTTCGGGCGCTTATATTAAACCAATTTGGTGCGGAAGTCAAACAATTTTAGTGTGATAATGGGACTGAATATATTAACCGTGACTTTAATGCACTTTTTGTACAACGAGGGATTCTTATTCGGGTCTCCTGTCCTCACACGTCCCAACAAAATGGGAAAGCTCAACGTATGCACCGAACTATTGGAAATATGATGCGTTCTCTCCTATTTCAAGCTTGTATGCCTCTAGAGTATTGGGTTGAGATTGTTTTGGCTACTACTCATATTATCAATTTATTACTCTCCACTGCTATTAAGAAAAAGATTCAATATCAACGTTTGCATAAACAAAAGGTTCATTATGATCACCTTTGTGTCTTTGGTTGTGCTTGCTATCCTAATTTAACTGCTACTGTTCCACATAAACTTGCACCTCGGTCTACTTTATGTATTTTTCTGGGGTATCCGCCGAATCACAAGGGGTACAAATGCTTAGATCTTTCCACTAACAAAGTCATTATTTCGAGACACGTTGTGTTTGATGAAATAGATTTTCCTTTTGCTCGGTTGGGTAATTTTTCTCAGGAAACGATGACTTGTCT
Organism: Simmondsia chinensis; assembly: GCA_018398585.1. Taxonomy (NCBI): domain Eukaryota; kingdom Viridiplantae; phylum Streptophyta; class Magnoliopsida; order Caryophyllales; family Simmondsiaceae; genus Simmondsia; species Simmondsia chinensis. Next base: position 21,973,996 of record JAGTTD010000018.1, read on the forward strand.
TTGTCAGGTGTTCTCATCACCTCTCGCTTCTTGCCCTTTTGCCGGTACTGCCCTGGTCCCGCCCGCCCCTCTGGCTCCCCTTGCTTCCGCACCAGATTCCGCACCTCTGCCGCTATGCACCCAGTCGCGGCTTCACTGGACCGTGACTGGCTGCCTGGCTCACCCCCGGTGCCCGCCGTCCCCACTATACTGTGCCCACCCCAGGGTGATTCCCGATCCCTTCATCCTATGGTCACCCATTCTAGAGCTGGTATCGTGAAACCTCTTCTTAAACCTTCTATGATTGCTCATTCTATGTTGCCCGATGTTCCCTTCACCTAAAAGCAGGCACTTACAGATCCGAATTGGTACGCCGCAATGCTTGATGAATATAATGCTCTTATTCGTAATCACACATGGGATCTTGTTCGTCCCCCTACTCATGGTAGCATTGTTGGTTCTAAATGGGTTTATCGTATTAAGCAAACTTCTACAGGTGACGTAGAACGATACAAGGCTCGCTTGTTTGCACAAAGTTTCACATAGAGGTACGGTATTGACTATGGTGAAACTTTTAGTCCTGTTGTTAAGCCCGCTACAGTTCGCATAGTTCTCGCTCTAGCCACCTCTCGCCGGTGGCCCATTCAACAGCTTGATGTTAAGAATGCCTTTCTCAATGGATATCTCAGTGAAGAGGTTTATATGAAGCAACCTCCTGGTTTCATCAATTCACAGTTCCCTAATCATGTTTACAAGTTAAACAACTCTTTTTATGGTCTGAAGCAGGCGCCCCGGGCATGGTATACTCGCTTTGCTACCTTTCTACACACCCTTGGCTTCACCGGCTGTAAGTCTGATTCATCTCTTTTTGTCTTATGTTGTGGAAGTGATATGGCCATACTGTTAGTTTATGTGGATGATATAGTCCTTACTGCATCGTCTCCTATGCTTCTTCAAGCTATACTTCGTTCTCTACGTTTTGAATTCGACATGACATATTTGGTCGCCTTAATTATTATCTTGGGATCTCAGTTACTCACTCTTTAGATGGTCTTTTCTTATCTCAGTCCAAGTATGCTCACGATTTACTTGATAAAACTAACATGCTTTCCTGTTAGCCTGTGGCTACACCTACAGATTCCAAGTCCAAACTTTCAATAGATGATGGTGACCTCATGTCTGACCCTACCTTGTATAGATCTACGGTTGGTGCTCTTCAATATCTCACTTTCACTCGTCCCGATATCTCTTATGCTGTGCAACAAGTGTGTTTGTTTATGCATGCTCTGCGTTTACCTCATTGGATGGCAGTAAAACGGATTCTTCGGTACATCTGGGGCGCCCTTGATTATGGGTTAACCATGACCCCTTCTTGTGTGGACCAACTTGTGGCATACTCTGATGCAGACTGGGCTGGCTGTCCTGGTACTCGCCGTTCTACATCTGGGTTTTGTGTTTTCCTGGGAGGTAACATTATTTCTTAGTCCTCTAAACGATAGCCTACCCTCTCCCATTCCAGCGCCGAGGCTGAGTATAGGGCGGTAGCTAATGCCGTCTCTGAGTGTTGCTGGCTTCGCTCTCTTCTTGGTGAGCTTGGTCTTCTTCTTCCACGGGCTACTTTACTCTATTGTGACAATGTCTCAGCTATGTACTTGTCCACCAATCCTGTGCTGCATGCTCACACCAAGCACATTGAGATTGATATTCATTTTGTCAGGGAACGCACATGGGTCTTGTTCGGGTCCTTCATATTCCTTCGTCGCAATAGATCGCTGTCATCTTTACTAAGAATCTCCCGCGGCAACTCTTTCTTTTATTCAGACACAACCTCTGCATTCGTTTATCTCATGCTTTGGTTGAGGGGGAATGTTAGAGTATATTTGTATAGTGGGTTATATTTGTATATGAATCAAGCCTAATGGGCTTTCCATATCTATAATTAATATTCTCTGTAAATACAATAAATATATGAGAGGGCTCCAATTCTAGGATTACCAATTACCCACACTTACCTTTCTACATTGATGTCTACCAAACACCCTCTGGATTCTAGAAAAGTGCTATTTCCAAAAAAAAAAAAAAAAAAACACACTTATTTTTCCAAAATAAGTAGTCCCAAACAGGCCCTTAGTCAAACATCACAAAATACAAATATTTAAGATAAGATAATACATACCTTGATCCAAATGTATCGTCCAAAATTGATTGGTCTTCCAACAAGAGTAAGAGGATGGCAAATGGCAGTTTGTAAATCTTCTTCTCATGAAATTGAGGATCTCAATGGTAAATAAAACTAATGCCTCTCATGAGTATGGACCAACAACCTTTATATAGAAAAACTCGAAGTCCGCTCATTAAATGCTCCTAATGCATATAGAGTTTGACTCCAACTTGTATCCAATAATGTAACTCCAAAATGACTTGTATCCAACTAGTAAATTCTCTCTCCTGTCTCCTCCATTTCAAATCCCCAACGGGTGTCTCCCGCCACCTCTTACCGGCGCGTGCGGGCGTGTCCAGGTGTCGGAGGTCAAGTATAGGGCTCGACCAGGGCTTGCGGTGTGCGTCGTGCAACTTTCAGGACCATTCGGTGAGTTGTGCAGAGGACACCACCTTCACCTGCTTTTGTTTACTAGCGCCGGTCACCCCCTCTTGTCAACCCCCACCTCCAAACACCAAGGTTCAATACCCACCGCCGGCTCCCATCTACGCTCACCTTCAATTTCAACCACCAACCACCAATTTCCATCTCCCTTCTTCTCTGGCAACTTCACCAACTCCATCTCCACCACCACCTCCATCATCCACACCTACCCACACCTACGGCCACCACCGCCATCACCAGGTTAAGGTCAAGGTTGTCTTATGGTTTTGTCCGATTTTCAAAGTACGGCGAAGCGGCATGGGCGATTACATCCATGGATAGTAGATGGGTGATGGGAGTTAAACTCAGAGTTCAATGGGCTAACCCAATCAGAAGACCAATTACTACTACTGTGCGAAACCAGCCTCAACCTAGGGCTTCCCGTCAGTTCAGGAATGCGGAAGGCAATCAGGTTCAGGGGAGGGCCGAGGAGTCTACATCTGTTAACGTTCCGAAAATTGTAGTATCTAATACCAATAAGTGCGTCGAGGCTTGGCTTGAGCGGGCTCTAATTGCGCATCTGTCTGAGGAGGCTAGCCTTGATGATATTCTCACGTTTATCACCGAGAAACATCTCTACGAGTTAACCCCTCGAGGGTTAAGCACTTCCTCCTTTATCCTGGTATGTGATTCAATGGACACTCTTGAGTCTTACAGTGGGCCGCGCCTTGAGATCCTATTGAGGAAATTCAAAGATGTATATAAATACAATGACGAGCCCCTTGGTTCTGTTGAGAGAAGTGTGGATTGAGGTTTATAGATTGCCTCTTCAATGTTGGTCTAAGGATTGCTTCACGAATATCGCAAAATTGTGGAGAAAGTTCATCAGGATGGATCCAAGAACGTCCGCTATGAGGTGTGTTGATGTTGGTAGGATCCTTATTGACACTTGCTCCACTGCCTACATTCATCAAACAGTCCAAGTTCAGCTTATTGGGGGATTACGTTTGATTCTTATCAAGGAGGGTAATTCTGAGGTTATTCCTGACTATTCATCCAGAGTTGTTGCTTTAGCGGCTTCGGCTAGATTGGGTAAGGAGCAGGCCTCATTTGCAAAGCAGACCAATCGAGATATTCATAACACAACAGTGACACGACAATATTCACGGGATGAATCTCTCTCTGTTCGAATGATGGATGCTGTACATTCTCTACATCTGGGATCAGAACGCTTGATAACTAGAGAAGAGAATACAATTCCTACCCCAGTGTTGGCAAATGAAGGGATGGGAGTTGCTTGGTAGCCGTCTGGACATGTCTCCATCCACATCAACAGCCAAATCATTGGGAGATGGACCCTACAGCGATCACTCCTGCATGCCAGGCCTTATGCTTCACAGCATGTGGCACATCCTCCTCTACTATTGCCATGGGTTGAGAATCGAGAAGGTCCAGCTCAGCAACATCATGATCAGATAACCACACCGGATACCGATACCCGGGGAAGCAACAGTGATAATGAGTCAGCAACATCTAGGCCGGAATTTCCTCCAGAATTCGAGCCAATAACAGCAATTGATATCTCTCAAGCTGAGGTTAGTTTGCCACAGAGTCAGCAAGTATCTGCTCCACTCATGGAAGGGCCTAGCTTGGGCGGGGGGAAAAAAGAAAACTCCGCACAACGAAAAGAGAGAGAAAAACAATCAAGCGCAAGATGAAGGAGAGAGAGAAGCGGGAGTTGCAAGAATTCTTGAAGGATATGTCTCCTAGAAGAAATGCTGGAAAATCGACTAGGACAGCCGGGAAGAGGAAGAAACGGAATAGGGGAAATTGAATCCATAAGATCACGGAAGAAGAGTATGATGAGAGGATCCTCAATGCGGAGCGGGTAATAGAGCTTGGAGAAAAGGTGGGCTTCACCTTTGATGGTCTCGACCCAGCTATGGTGGCAGACCTTATTTCTCAATGATATGGTTTGGGTGTTGGGTTGTGACTTCAGTCCCACTCTCGATTCATGTGCTGACCTTCTGTTTCTTCTCTTGCTTTGATCCCTGTTTGTGTTGGTTGCGCGTGCTGTTGTTTCTTGTCTCTGTGTCGTTTTTAGTCCTTTGCTCGTAGTCTGTTGTGTTGTGTTTTGTAGCGAGCGTTTCTGTTCCTGTTTTCTTGTTTTGATTTGGTTGTTTTTAGTCCCCATGTTGTTGCGGTCGGACTCTGGCCTCGCCTAGCGAGTGGTCAGCTTGTTTAGCGATTTTGTGGCAATTTATCAAAAAATAACTCCAAAATGGCGCTTTTCCTAGTAATCTTAAGAGTTATTGGCAACTAAGAGTCCAAAAAATTGCCGCCCAATAAACAATTTAAGAAACACAGTTGTAATAGTAAACCACGACTTTTAATATAATTGAAACATTGGCCTTCCAAAACTATCCAACAGACAACAACTCTGTCATACTAGAGCTTAAGTCTAACCCGTCTCATCTAAATAATCCATCAAAAACAATATCATATGCCTATAATTTTAGTGTTGACAAAAAATGGAACAAATAAACAATTTGTGTGGGACTCACTTTTATAAACAGAGATGGTGCATAAAATTTTTTAAGGTTATTTACATCAAATATCACTGTACTTTATCCATTATATTAATGTGGTCCTTATACTTTTAATTGCATTAATTTAGTTCCTGAATAATAAAAAATATCTCAATTTAGTCCTTTGATCAAATTTAAGTTATATTAATGATGTATTTTGAAAGGTAAAATTATATTAGATACAAGTAATTTATTATAAATTCATCTATTCACTCAATCTAATTCAATTCTTGGCCGAACTATTAAAAATTTTATTAAAAATTTATCATAAATTTTTTTCTTAGGACTAAATTGATAAATTTTGAATTGTTTAGAGACTAAATTGACACAATTAAAAGTACAAGCACTAAATTAATATAATAAATAAAATACAAAAATTTTTGACATAAATAACCCTTTTTAATTCAAAATAAATACTCCATTTGGAACAAAACAAATTCTTTCTATTTTAGACATTTGAGATGGATGCTGCATTTTTCCACGACAAGACAAATATATGACACTAAATATATATTCATACGTTTGTTTAAATTACTTTTTTTATATATATTTTTAAATATATTCTTATTTTTTAAAATTGGTCACTTATCCACGTGGCAACAAATGGGGCCACACAATGCATCGTGGAATTATAAATAAAAAAATAAAAAATATTTTATAATGCAATTTTAGTACACCATGTTAGCACATAATGATGTCCATGTCATATGAATATAATACTGGATGTCTGTCATATAAATATAATACTGAATAATTTTTACAATAATCTAATTTGTCTTACATTATATATTATATACACAACTATAAAATTTAGGGCTATTTACGTCAAAAGTTCCTATACTTTTTTCATTCTATTAATTTAGTCCTTATATTTTTAATTATGTTAATTTAATCTCTGTATAATTTAAAATATGTCAATTTGGTCCTTAAAAAATACTTATGTTAAGGTTTTAATAAAATTTTTAATGGCCCACGAATTGGATCAAATTGATTAAACAGATAAATTTATAATAAGTTACTTGCATCTAATATAATTTTACTATTTAAAATTACGTCATTAACATAACTTAAATTTGACCAAAGGTCTAAATTGACATATTTTGAATTGTCTAGGGACTAAATTTCTATAATTAAAAGTATAAGGACCAAATTAATACAACAACTAAAGTACAAAAATCTGTAACGTAAATAACCCTAAAATTTATGTATACATATAGCATTGTTAAGATCAATAAAAAGTTAAGATTAACAAAAGATTTTCAGACTAACTAAAATAATGATTTGCTATTATTTTTATAATATGATTGAATGCTCAAAGTGCAGCAAAAATTGTATATAAAAGTATGACAAGACCGCAATACAGAAACAATCAATCCGCATAAAAAGTAAATATCAAGAAACAAAAACAAAAACAGCAAAAAAAAAAGGAAAACATGACAAAATAAAAACAGACAGACATGAAAAAATTAAACAGACACTATATAGATATATCATTACAAGATGAGAAGAGCCAAGAATAAGGGGAAAAGCCAACTGTATAAAGACAAAAATTAGTTCATAATAAAATTTAGGTGCATAATACTAGTAGACACTTGTCCTAAAAAAACTTACTATATATATATCATGTATTTTTACTCCACTAATTATCTTATACCGTACTAATTAGATCCATAACTATAAAATATGTGGACATCAATGATATTATTTTTTTAGGAGGTAAGGAAAACAGTAAACGAGCTATCAATAATCTTGTCTAGCATGTTAGCATTTTTTTGGATAATTAGCAAGAGAACTCCAACACAAATGAGACAATCCCGCAAAGACATGCAGCGCAAAAAATGAATAAAGTAAAGTAAAATAAAAGTATCTCATACTACTAGAAATGTAACATCCCCTATCAAAAATAGACACTGTTAAGTAGTCCACTTGTGACACCAGTCATACTCACATTCCAACCTTTAACACCTGAAAAAAAAAAAAAAAAGAAAAGGTCTAATAGTCATGGGTTTGGACATTCCTACCACGTCCATCTACATGCCTAATATGTCAGCATAAACAATACTCTTGAGATATCGCAACAATTCTCCATCAATCCGTCCATGCCCTAAATAAAAATAGCCTACATTTGCCACCAAATCCTTAACCTGTTACTTTCTTCGAAATATGAAATTCCAAATAACGTGAAGCTCATCAAGCATTTCCCAATTATCGTATGTGATGGTTTGAATCTTCCAAGATTTCTAGATCGCCTTGATGACGATACGGTTATCACCTTTTTGCACATGGAGATAACCTAAATCAACACCCTTTTGAATTGCATCCATAGCAGCCATCGCACCTGCTACCCAAACCAAAGCACTGCAAAGTTTGCGCCATTCAGGTATGAGGAATTGCCCCCCATGGTTATCGATTATGACACCACAGACTGCCTTTTCATTCTTAGTTGGTCCCTTGAAGTTCAATTTCTGTCCATCCAATATCAAAAGATTTCATTTAACAAAGCCATGTCGTTTGCTAGATTTTCTAGGACCTTGAATAACCTTAATTTCCGGTCCAGCTTGTGCAGAAGTGTGGAATCTCAGGAACTTAATTCGAATCAAATACTATGACCAAACGAGAAGTAAATACGAAGAAAAGAGAACAAATAACAGAATATAATGATTGATGTGAAAACCCCTCTTCAATCGAGAGGGGAGAAAACCACGGACGGAAATGGAGACTTTTATTGATTTGAGAATATAAGAATTACAATTCACTTCTCTCTCTCTCTCTTTCAAGGATGACGGCCCTCACTTTTTTTGGGATACTGATCACTTGAATCCTAGGGTAGTATATGTACCTGCATGAAAATTAGACTCCCGATCGATCGGTTCTGCCTCTGCTGCTTTCCTACTCCCCTCCAGCACGCTTGCTCGATGGATCGGTGGAACACCCGATCGATCGGCCAGCTCATGGCAACATCATTAATACTAAAACACTGAATTTGAGGCATATTCCTAACAAACCTCCACCTTAACTCAAATTTAACACCGAAAACCTCCACCTTCTCCACTAACACCCCACAACTGGGGTTAGCAAAAAGAAATTAAGAGCCCAACCAAGTTCGAGCAATGCTCGAATTTCCTGCCGAAAAGAACTTTAGTGAATATATCTACTGGATTATCTTCAATACCAATCCTCTTCAACTCCATCTTGCGCTCATCTATCAGATCTAGAATAAAATGATGCTTGACATCAATGTGCTTCGTCCTGTCATGATGTATCATCTGATTTTTAGCTAGGTGAATTGCAAACTGGCTATCACAGTAGACCCCAACTGTGCCCTGATCAACACTGAGTTTGCTAATCAAACTTCTTAACCAAACAGCTTCCTTAAATGCTTCCGTCACTGTCATATACTCGACCTCTGTAGTTGACTGTGAGGTAACTGACTGTCGACATGCTCTCCAACTGATAGCACTGTCACCCAAACATAACACATAACCAACAGTAGACTTCCTCTTAGTGAGGTCTCCACCGTAGTCTGAGTCAACATAACCAACTAAACAACATTTACTCCTCCCAAGCTCCAAACAAACATCAGAAGTGCCATGCAAGTACCTGAGAATCCATTTAACAGCGTGCCAATGCTCTTTTCCTGGATTCACCATGTATCTACTCACTTTGCTAACAGCATAAGCAATATTTGGACGAGTACATACCATAGCATACATAATACTACCAACTGCACTAGAGTAAGGAACCTATGACATATACCTGACAGCCTCCTCTGTCTGAGGCGAATCCAATGCTGAAAGCCTGAAATGAGCTGCCAACGGAGTGCTAACAGGCTTAGCATCCTTCATATAAAATCGATCCAGAACCTTCTTAATATACTTCTCATGAAACAAGCATAACTTTCCTGCTTTTCAGTCCCTACTGATTTCCATACCGACTATCTTCTTGGCTGCTCCCAAATCCTTCATCTCGAACTCGCTTTTCAACATTGTTTTCACACGATTAACATCAGTTATGTCCTTAGCTGCAATTAACATATCGTCAACATATAACAGAAGATAAATGAATGAACCCGAGTCTATCTTCCTGAAGTACACACTACTGTCATACTGTCATATTAACTCCTGAAGAACCCATTATTAGTCGTAAATTGACCAAACCTTTTGTACCACTGCCTAGGTGATTGTCTCAAACCATATAAAGATCTTTTCAACAAATAAACATGGTCTTCCTTACCCTCAACAACGAAGCCTTCAGGCTAATGCATGTAAATATTCTCCTTTAGTTCACCATGCGAAAATGCAGTTTTCACATCTAACTGCTCAAGCTTTAAATCATTCATAGCTACTAAGCAAGTATCGCACATATGGAACTATGTCTAATAATAGGTGAGAAAATATTATGAAAATCAACACCATATACCTGATTGTAGCCCTTAGCTACTAACTGAGCCTGGTACCTTGCATCTTCCACTCTAGGAATGCCTTCTTTTCGTTTGAAGACCCATTTGCATCCTATAACTCTCTTTCCTATTTGAAGCTTGACTAGCTACCAAGCCTGGTTCTTTTGCAATGACTTCATTTCTTTATGCATGGCCATTAGTCACTTCTCTGAGTCAGATCTAGATACAACCCCTGAATATGTAGATGGTTCAGAATCTTCCACTGTTTTAGTTGTAGTAAGGGCATAGGCTATCATCTCCTCATACCCATATCTATGTGGTGGCCTAATCTGTCTTTTCTGTCTTCCACCGGTAATAGTATACTGTCCGACCTGTTGACCTATTTCTGTTTTAGCATTCTCATAAGAAACGTGTACCGGAGTTGCCTGTATACTTTCAATCTGATCTACCTGCTGCTCATCTGAACTATCTGATTGTATCTAACTATCATCAGGCTTCTGCGCCTGACCCAAATTATGAACTAAGGAGGGCGTGTGTGGCAAATGTAGTAGGGCAGACTCATCAAGTGTAACATCCCTACTAGTTAGAAATTTATGAGATTTTGGATCCCATAAACGAAATCCTTTCACACCTGACGTATAACCAAGAAAGATGCACTTCTTAGCTCTAGGCTTTGGCTTCCCATCATTCACATAACCATAAGCAGGACAGCCAAAAATTTTTAAATGAGTGTAATCAGCAGGGGATCCAGACCATACCTCTTCTAGAGTCTTCAACTGAAGCGATGAATGAGGTAATCGGTTCACTAAGTAACATGCCATGTTTACTACCTCTGCCCACCATTCTCTCCCTAAACTTGCATTGGATAGCATACATCGAGCCTTCTCCACTAACGTCCAATTCAGTCTTTCTGCCATTCCTTTCTGTTGAGGTTGACCTGTACAAGTCCTGTGTCTGACAATACCTTGATGCTTACAGAATTTGATGAAATCACCCTCAACAAATTCAAGACCATTATCAGTCCTCAACCTCTTTAACTGCTTCCATGTCTGTTTTTCAAGCAGTGCCTTCCACTTCTTGAAGACTCCATAAACTTTATTTTTCTGCTTAAGAAAATAGACCAAACTTTTCTTGAATAATCATCAGTGAATGTTAGAAGATACCTGGAACCTCCTTTGGAAGCAACTCTGGACTGTCCCCTCAGATCTGAATGAACATAATCTAGTGTTCCTTTAGTATGATGCACTGCCTGCTTGAATCTGACTTTCTTCTGCTTCCCAAAGATGCAATGCTCACAGAACTGCATTAACCCTGTAGATTGACCACACAATAAACCCTTCTTATGCAGCTCTGTTAGACCCTTATAGGCCATATGACCCAATCTCATGTGCCACATCTTGGTAATATCTGATTTTAACATAGACGATGTAGAAATAGCCACTGACCCTGTTACGGTAGAACCTACAAGCTCATACAAGGTTCCTACCCTTCCATCCTTCATCACAATCAACGCACCCTTACTGACCCTCATAGCTCCACTTTCAGCTGTGTACTTGTACCCATGTAACTTAAGGGAACCTAAAGAGATAGGTTTTATATCAAGTCTAGGATGTGTCACACGTCGCTAAGTGTCCTGATAGTACCATCGAACATCTTAACTCTGACAGTTCCTATATCCATAACCTTACAAGCAGCATTATTGCCCATCATGACTACTCCACCCTGAATCGACTTATATATGGTGAACCAGTCTCTATTAGGATAAACATGATAAGAACAACCTGTATCCATTATCCATTTATCTTTGGATCTGGCCTGGGATTCGGTTACTAGAAGAACATCAGTATCACCCTCATCTTCAACTACACTAGCCTCAGCAGACTTATCACCTCTATTATGGTCATTCCTATTATCTTCTTTCTGTCTATTCTTAAGCTTATAACAGTTTTTCTTTATGTGTCATTTCTTGTAATAAAAGTTATATGACAAGTTCTTATGTCTAGACTTAGACCTTGACTTCTTTCTACCATAGACCCTCTATTCTCATTTCTACCTCTCACAAATAAATCATTACCAGAGTTATTCACAGAATCAGACAAGTCTTTATCTACTCGTTCTTACTCACTAGGTTCCTCTTAACTTCATCAATTGTGATAGTTGACCTACCACCATATATCATGCTTTCTATAAAGCCTTTATATGAATTAGAGAGTGAATGAAATAACAACATGGCTTGATCTTCATCTTTAGGGGCATCATTCCATTCTTTTAACTCTTGAATTATAGTGTTAAATTCATTAAAATGGTTCTTAAGAAATGTACCTTCCGACATACAAAATGTGAATAACCGGCGGTTGACTACGAGTTTATTAGAGACCGATTTGAAGCAGAACATCTCCTGTAACTTCTCCCTCAACTCCTTAGCAATTTTCGCCTCCAAGACCTATGCCAGTACATCATCTGTAAGACACATCTGAATAGCTGTGAGTGCCTTCTCATCTAACTCCTCCCACTGTGCTTTGGATAAACTCTCCGGTTTGTTCTCTTTTCCATCAAGTGCTTTCTTCAAGTCATTTTGTGTTAGGAGACGTTTAATGCGGACTTGCCACAAATTGAAACTCCATTGACCACCAAACTTCTCTACTTCAGATTTAATTGCCGGCGTCATAGTACCAAAACAAACAAAAAGGGCTCTGATACTAATTTGTACGGAAGTGCGGAATCCCAAGTACTTAATTCAAATCAAATACTATGACCAAACAAGAAGTAAATACGGATAAAAGAAAACAAATAACAAGAACACGATGATTTACATGGAAACCCATCTTAAATCGAGAGGGGAGAAAACCGCAAGCGGAGATGGAGACTTATATTGACTTGAGAAAAGAAGAATTACAATTCATTTCTCTTTCTCTCAAGAATGACAGCGCTCACTTTGTTTTTGGATACTGATCACGTGAACCCTAGGGTCGTATATATACCGGTGTGGAAATTGGACTCTCGATACTAAAGCACTGAATTTGAGGCATATTCCTAACACAACTAAATGTACAACTTCTATTCAAGGCTCTTAGCTTACGCTTCTAGCATGCCTTTCGCCAGATTATACCGAGAACGTTAAAATATTAACTGTGAAGAAAACAACACCAAGAATTGGCTTCGATTTGAATACTATAACAAATACGAGAAGCAAATTAAGAACGAAAAAGGGCAGAAGAACGAACACAACGATTTATGTGGAAACTCCGCTTTAATCAAGAGGGGAAAAAACTACGGGTGGAGATTGAGACTTTTATTGAACGAGAAAATAGTAGAAGAATTACAAATCAATTTTCTCTCTCAATCTACGGCGGTGCTCACTTGATTTTGGATACTAAATACGTAACCCTGGCTACGTATATATACAAGCGTGAAATTGTAGTCCCGATCGATCGGGGCTCTTCTTGGAAGCGTCCTGCTTCTGCGTACCTCCTGATTGATCAGTTATTCCTCCCGATCGATCGGCGTACCCTCTGCAACTATACTAAGGAATTTGATGCATATCCTAACAAATCTCCACCTTGGCTCAAATTTCTCACCAAAACAAACTCCTACCTTCTCCAAAAAATGTCACCCCTCTTGGGTTTAATTAAAAGACACAGAAAGCCCAACTAGATTTGAGCAATGCTCAAATTTCCTGTTGGGTAGAACGTTAGTGAACATGTCAAAGGGATTATCTGCAGTACCTATCTTCGTCAACTCAACCTTGCCTTCTTCAGTCAGATCCCGAATGAAATGATGCTTGACATCAATATGATTTGTCCTGTCATGACGGATCATCTGATCTTTGGCTAAGTGAATCGCTGACTGGCTATCACAATAGGCACCAACTATACCCTGATCAATACTGAGGTCACTAACCAAACAGCTTCCTTAAATGCTTCTGTTACTGCCATGTATTATGCTTCAGTAGTTGATTGTGCGGTAACGAATTGTAGACTTGCTCTCTAACTGATAGCACTGTCACCTAAAAAGAACACATATCCTGAAGTAGAACTCCTCTTATCGATGTCTCTACCATAATCAGAGTCGACATACCCTACTAAACAACAATTACTCTTCCCAAACTCCAAACATACATCAGAAGTGCCACGTAAGCACCTGAGAATCCATTTAACAGCCTCCCAATGCTCTTTACATGGATTCACCATATATCTGCTCACCTTGCTAACTGCATATGCGATATCTAGACGTGTACATACCATAGCATACATTTTACTGCCAACTGCTTTAGAGTAAGGGACTTGTGACATGTACCTGACGTCTTCCTCTGTCTGAGGCCAATATAATACTGAAAGTCTGAAATGAGCTTCCAAAGAAGTGCTAACTGGCTTAGCATCTTTTGTATGAAATCAATCTAGAACCTTCTCAATATACTTCTCCTGAGACAAGTATAATTTTCCTGCTTTTCGGTCCCTCTTGATTTCCATACCAATAATCTTCTTGGCTACTCCTAAATCTTTTATCTCAAACTCGCTATTCAACATTGTTTTCAATTCATCAACATTAGGCATCTCCTTAGCTGCAATCAATATATCATCAACATATAACGGAAGATCAATGAATGAACTTGAACATGTTTGCCTGAAATAAACACAGCTGTCATATTTGCTCCTGAAGAACTCATGACTAGTCATAAACTGATCAAATCTCTTGTACCACTGCCTTGGCGATGGCCTCAAACCATAGAGTGGCCTTTTCAACAAACAAACATGATCTTCCTTTCCTTCTACAACGAAGCCTTCAGGCTGATGCATGTAAATGCTTTCTTCTAGCTCACCATGCAAGAATGCAGTTTTCACATCTAACTACTCAAGTTCTAAATTATATATGGCTACTAAAGCATACAGTGCTCGAATAGAAGTATGTCTAACAACATGTGAGAAAATATTATGAAAATCAACTCCATGTACCTGACTTTAGCCCTTGGTTACCAATCGAGCCTTGTACCTTGCATCTTCCACTCCATGAATGCCTTCTTTCTTCTTGAAGACCCATTTGCACCCAATAACTCTCTTTCCTATTTGAGGCCTGACGAATTGCCAAGTCTGCTTCTTCTGCAATGACTCCATTTCTTCGTGCATAGCCATTATTGACTTCTCTGAATTAGATCTATTCACAACTCTTGAATAGTTAGTAGGCTCAATGTCTTCCACTGTCTCAGCCATAGAAAGAGCATACGCTATCATCTCCTCATACCCATATCTGTAATGTGCTCTAGCTTGTCTCCTCTATCTACCACTAGCAATAGTATACTGCTCCACTTGCTGACCAGTTTCAGCCTCTTCATTTTCTTCAGTAACTTGCACTGGAGGTGCCTGTATACACTCAATGGGTACAACCTGCTGCAGAATTGTGTTAGTTAACTATATCTGATCAACACCTGACTTCTGCATCTGACTCATATCACTAATAGCAGAGGGCATGTGTGGCAGATGTAGTAGTGATGACTCATCAAAAGTCACATCTCTATTAGTCAGAAATTTATGAGACTTTGAATCCCATAAATGAAATCCCTTCACACCCGATGTATAACCAAGAAAATTGCACTTCTTAGCTCTAGGCTCTAACTTTTCTTCATTCACATAAACATAAGTAGGACAACCAAAAATTCTTAAATGAGAGTAATTAGCAGGGGATCCAGACCACACCTCTTCTGGAGTTTTCAACTGAAGCGATGAATGAGGTGATCGATTCACTGAGTAATACGCCATGTTAACTGCCTCTGCCCAAAATTCTCTCCAAACCTGCATTTGACAACATGCAACGAGCTTTCTCAAGTAGCGTCCTATTCAATCTTTCTGCCACTCCATTCTATTGAGGTCGACCTGTACAAGTCCTGTGTCTAATGATGCTTTGATACTCACAAAATTTGGTGATCGATCCTCAACCTCTTGATTTGCTTCTCTGTCTATTTCTCAAGTAATACCTTCCACTTCTTGAAGGTATCATAAACTTCGTTTTTTTGTTTCAAGAAATAAACCCATACTTTTCTTGAAAAATCATCAGCAAACGTAGAAGGTACCTGGAAACTCCTTTGGAAGTGACTTTGGATGGTCCCCACATGTCTAAATGTATATAGTCTAACTTTCCTTTAGTCCGATGCACTTCCTACTTGAAGCTGACTCTCTTCTGCTTCCCATAAATGCAATGCTCGCAGAACTCCATTAGTCCAGTTGACTGACCACACAATAAACCCCTCTTACTCAGCTCTATCAATCCCTTATCACCCATATGACCCCATCTCATGTGCCATAACCAGGTAATATCTGAATTTGATATAGACGATGTAGAAACAGCCACTGACCTTATCACTACAGAACCTAGAAGTTCATACAAGGTTCCTACTCTTTTGCCTTTCATCACAATCAAGGCATCCTTACTGACCTTTATTACTCTACTTTCAACTGTGTACCTATATCCATGTGACTCAAGAGTACCTAAAGAGATGAGATTCTTTTTCAAATCTGGGATGTGACGCACGTCACTCAAAGTCCTAACCGTACCGTCAAACATCTTAACTTAGATTGTTCCTATGCCAGAAACTCTGCAAGCTGCATCATTGTCCATCAAAACTTCTCCACCCTGAATCGACTTATATGTGGAGAACCAGTCTCTATTAGGACACACATGATAAGAACAACCCAAATCTATGATCCATTTATCTTTGGATCTAGACTAGGATTCGGTAACTAATAGAACATTAGCATCACTCTTGTCTTCAACTACACTAGTCTCAACGGACTTATCGTTTCTATTCTGATCTTTCCTGTTATCTTCTTTCTGTTTATCCTTAAGCTTATAACATTACTTCTTTATGTGCACTTTCTTGTGATAATAATTGTATGACAGGTTTTTGTGTCTAGACTTAGACCTAGACTTGTTTCCATTAACAGACCCTCTAGTCTCAGTTCTACCTCTCACAACGAAACCGTTACTTGAGTTAGTTACAGAATCTGATAATTCTTTATCTACTCATTCTTTACACAGTAGGTTTTTTTTAACCTCGTCAACATACATGGTTTTTTTACCACCATAGATCATGCTTTCAATGAAGCCTTTATACGAGGTGGAGAGTGAACATAATAAAAGCATGGCCTGATCTTCATCTTTAGGGATATCATCCAATTCTTTTAACTCTTGAATAATAGAGTTAAATTCATTAATATGGTTCTTAAGAGATGTACCTTTTGACATACAGAACGTGAATAACCAGCGTTTAACTGCGAGTTTATTGGTGACTGACTTGAAGCAGAACATCTCCTACAATTTCTCCCACAACTCCTTAGCGATCTTTACTTCCAAAACTTTTATCAGAACATCATCTGTAAGACGCATCTGGATAGTTGTGAGCACCTTCTCATCTAACTCCTTCCACTGTATTTCTGTTATATTCTCTGGGTTCTTCTCTTTTCCTTCTAAGGCTTTCTTCAAGTCGTTCTGAGTCAAAAGGCCCTTAACACGGACCTGCCACAGATTGAAACTCCCTTGACCACCGAACTTCTCAACTTCATATTTAAATGCAGACGTCATAGTACCAAATCGAAATAGCAGAGCTCTAATACCAATTTGTGAAGAAAACAACACCCAGAACTGGCTCCGATTCAAAAACTATAACAAATACGAGAAGCAAATTAAGAACGAAAAAGAGCAATAGAACGAACACGGTGATTTACGTGGAAACCCCTTCTTCAATGGAGAGGGGAGAAAACCACGGGCGGAGATGGAGACGTTTATTGAACGAGAAAATCGTAGAAAAATTACAAACCACTTCTCTCTTTCAATGTACGGCGGCGCTCACTTTAATTTTGGATACTAAATACGTAACCCTAGCTATGTATATGTACACGCGTGAAATTGTAGTCCTGATCGATAGGGACTCTTCCTAGAAGCGTCCCGCTTCTGCGTACCTCCGGATCGATTGGTTATTCCTCTCGATCGATCGGCGTATCCTCTTCAGCTATACCAAGGAATTTGAGGTATATCCTAACATTAACTCATTAATATTTTTTCCAAAGGTTCCACACAAGGGAGTGAGAACTCAACAAAATTGCTTTCTTACTTCCGAATCTCCAGTTTTCCCCTCCGGCCATATTTGAACGACCTTACCTTGGCACCCATATTGCATAAGCCTGCGACTAACATGGGTGGCCAAAGCTTCACTGCACAATTGTTGAATATACCTTAAAAAAGACATATTTATGTACACTTTGATGATTATAAAATCTAATAAATAACACACAATAACATTTTATTATCATATTTGAATAGTATAGTTAAAAATATTTACCGCAATCACTAGTAGTTTATGCCTCCGGTGAAGAAATATTCTAAATTTACCACCATTGAAATCGGGTTATCTAACCCAAATGCAGTTGTACATAGGACTGCATACCGATTCAGAACCGGACCAAACCGAATCGAACCGAATACTGAATTACATCAAATCATGAGACCGAGGACCTGATCAATTAAAACCAGGTCGGACTAACAGGTTTAGACAGGACCGGACTAATTTTTCTATCTAGAAAGTGTAATTATAAGAAGAAAAAAGTTTCCATACAAAGTTAATAACTTAAGATAATGATACAATATGCATAATATATATATATATATAATCATTAAATAATAAAAAAAATATTTAACTTTTTAAGATTTAATATTTTTAGATACATGTAGTATATATTAATTATAAATAAAAATTATGTATCCAATATATTCAATGCAAAATTAATATTGATTAGTCTTTGATTCGGTCATTGGGTTTTTCATTTTTAAACCAAACCGGACCGAAAACTGATTACACCCATATACTGAGATCGAATACCAAACCGATATATAATCAATCAAGTTCCATAGTTAACCGATCAGTCCAGACCGGTTTTTGTTGAACCGTAGTTGCACAAGTCACAGGCAGGGGTCCTGTTTTGTGGCAAGAAAACATTAAAAAAAAAAGAAAAGAAAAGAAAAGTAGGACGTAGCTTGCGGCACAGGGGGCGCCTCGTACACCAAAATCAGCTCTAACTCTTCAACTGTCCCCCTCTTCATCCCTAGTATAAAACTCAACTGTCTTTGAACCTCTTTCTTCTATACAAAACTTCACTCGTAGAGCGAAACAAGAAGAAGAAAATGGTGAATTTGATTACATCTCTAACAGGGATGAGAGGCCCCAGTGGATTTGGATCCTCCTCTACTGCTGAAGAGGTTACTCTTGGTCTTGATGCTTCTCTTCTTACTGTTATCATCACTGGTACTTTCTTCTCTCTCTCTCTCTCTCTCGCTTTTATTCCTTTTCCTTCAATAATTAGCGAGAAAAATCTCGTAGACCCGTAAGACATACAAAGTGTAGGAAAGGGAAAACGACAAGATGCAATGCTAAAAGTAGTTGCAAACAAAACAGGACTACAGACCCACAAAAGGCCTCAAACACCTAATCAAACAAATAAATAACATAACCACAACTTCAAAACAAACCCAAAAAACAAGAAGGGATCTGGTCTGAAATGCCAATAGAACGTCAGCAATGACACCCAAATGCAAAGAAAAATCGGGATGTTAGACCTAACTCAGTTTTACATGTTCTTGTTCTTTTTTTACTTCTCTTATGTCCCGAATGCACTTTTTTTGTGTTGTGAGTTGTCTTGTTAATTATAAAAAAAATTAAAGAAGAAAAAGGAGGGGGGAGTGACCTATAAAAGACATCACTAGTTTGTTCTAATTCTCTTTTGGTTTAATTTTATGTTACTCCTTTAGTCTTTTATTATTGTTTTATTCCTGAATTTTGGGGATGGAACTTCAAAAAATAGTCTCTTTACAGGGTTATGTACATCATGTCGTACTCAAACTTTGGCCTGATGGGAATCTTTTTGAGGCACTGAGTTATTATTGTTGTTGCAAATAGTTCACATGACAGTATAGCATAATAATATAGCATAATATTTGAAGTATTCAATGAAGATGCTGTAATTTAGCGAGATTTGCAACTTTTTTTTCCCTACATGCAGGGTGTTTAATTCCCCGTTAGCTCTTGTTGACAATGAAAACAAACTGCTTTTTTTTTTTTTTTTTATCGGATTTGTTTATTATGTGTCCAAATGGCATGTTTTATTGAGCGTATTAAGTTTATCTTATTTATTATTATAGAGTTAATTTTTTTACATTTCATAACACTTTCGTAAATTATATGCAATATTTTTGAATCAAAATGCATCATATCAAGTATGGAATACGATTCTCCCCATTAATAGGTTAATTTAATAAGAAAAATAAATTATCAACATATAATTAATATATCTCATTATGTGTCCAAATAAAAACCCCTGTTTTATGAACCACTTTTTGCAGAAATATTTTTGAAGGAAGTTATTTTAGTTGGAGGATTTTTTTTTTAAAAAAAAATAGTTTTTCGTTAAAGTTTTAATTGAAAAAAAAGCGTTATTGTCAATTTATGTTTAAAAATGGAAAAATAATTTTTACATGTATTAGAAAACCATTTGTAAAAATTAACAAATTATCTTTTTTTTTAAATTAAAAAGTGCCTTTCTTTTGTATTTACATATATATAATTAACCATTTTTAGTTTCTAGTTAAGTTAATCAAACGGATATAAATTTCAATTGAGCTGACTCTATTAGATTTTTTTGGACAAAGAATATATTACATAATTTATCCATTTAGTTTAAACTAATTACTAAAATACTATATGTATTTTTTTGTACAAATTTGAAATCTTTATATATTATCTTCCTCCCGAAACTCTGAGAACTCCCACTTCTAATGATTTTAGAGTAGGTATTTTAAATTTTCAAAAAAAAGAAATAAAATAATATAATTAAGATTTAGAAAAAATTAAAATTAGATTATTAAAAAGTTAAAAATGATAATTTAAGTTTGAAAGAGCACTGCTGATGTGACATATTAAAATTTTTAAAGTGTAAACGCCACAATGATAGCACTAGTTACACATCAATATCAAGTTAGTTTAGCGTTCAAACTTTCGTGTTTAAGTTAATCTTGTTTCCCATCATATTTAATGTTCTCCATCATTAAATTATGTTTTCCTAATTAATTAAGATTTTTTCTTTCATAATTAATTAAGGATTTTCAAAACTTCAATAATAAAATAAACTATAACAAGCAAAAAACTAAATAGTAATGTTATTGTCAGAGCAAACTTGTTATAGCCAGACCTAAATTGTAGCTTTCAAGGCAATTTTATTGCTCTCATTATTTGTAAGTCACATCATTGCTTTGGCAAGATCAAAATTTGTCCTGAAAATAATAATTCCCAAACGAAATTTGTATAGTCATGGCTGCGTTAAAAGGAAATTGTAAGCATATATAAAAATTATCTTATGTAAACATTTTTATTGGCTTGTACGATAGATCTAGAATCAGCTTATTTTTCACAAAAATTTTATTTATCAATTTATTAAAAACTATCATAATTAATTAATTATTAGCAAAATGTCTTTTGATTAATATCAAATTTATATGCCTTTTTTTTTATTTTTTAACTAGTATACTCAAATTAATTACAAATTAAAAAACAGTAAACCACTTTTTGTTCGAAGCTTTTAAATAATTTAATTATGATTAACCAAAATAAAATATTTTAATTTTGGTTAACCGAACCGACAACCGCACTAACGAAGTCACATGCCTAAACGTCACGGTCTTGCCTTGTGGATATTTATTTAAGCTAGTGTTATTGACGGAACATATTTTGTTAAGATTAGGGCAAAAACAAACAATTTTAGAGTTTGTTGTTTTAAAATTGTCCTGACATAACAAAAAATACCCTGGACATCATGCTTTATTTACTGAAAAATATTTTTTTATAATATTATAAAAGTTATTATAATTTTTTTATTATTTGCATCAAAGGTCCATATGATTTATTTATTGTGTCAATTTAGTCCATCTACTATTTATATTATTTTAATTTAGTTTTATGATCAAATCGAAGTTTTTAAATTTATCTATTGACTCAATTTAACATAACTTGTTACCGAATAATTCAAAATTTAATTAAAAACGTAGCATAACTTTTATTCTAGGGACAAAATTGACACAAAATGAATAGTAGAGAGACTAAATTAATACAATTAAAAGTATAAGGACCAAACTGATACAAAGGGTAAAGTACAGAGACTATCGGTGTAAATAACCTTTTAATTTTATAAATTATATGTATATCTTTCAATTAAAATATATATAGTTTTATGTTATTATGGTTTTAATTTCCAATAAAAATTAATTAATTAAAAAAGATAAAATTAAATGTGATTAAGACACAAAAATAAATGGCCATCAAAATGGGAACGTTGATAAGGGCCATTTGCCTACTTTCTGTTAGAGTTAAGAGCCTTCACCAATTAATACTTTGATTTTTGTGGATGTGTGTGAACGATGTTTTGTAAAATAGATAGTGTACAGACTCACATCATATATTGTGCTTAAATTATTTTCATATTAAAAGTGGAGACTATTAAGATTTGATCTTTTAATCTTTTAGTTAACAAAGCTCTGATATCATGTCAAGGAACCAATTTTTCCAAAAGTTTGAGCTGATGGGCGACGGCTTAGGATTGGTTTTATACTCTAACAGAAAGCAAAAGAGAACTTCATCCTTGTACCATTATTATATGTAAGAACCACTTATAAAATAGCAAAACTTTAAATTGAAATAACAATTATAAATGAAAAGGGTTTTCGGGGTTAATGATTGTCATTTGTAGCATATGAAAATCGAGAGAGAGAGAGAGAGAGAGAGCACGCACATTCATTGAATACGAAATATAGCTTTGGCGGTCAAAATCGTGAGGCATCAGTGGTGGCAAATACGAGAAAAATAAAGTAGAAATAAATTAATATCGAATAGATCATTGGAAACCCTCAAGGATAGAGAGAATAATTATATGGCAAACTGATAATAAAATCCACTGTGAGAATTAGTAGTTACAACTTTTTATGGATTCAAGATTATTATTTTTATATATTCTGAATTATGCACTGTATAATTAAACAAGTGAGACATGGATATTATGATTTTGTAATAAATACAATATCTGGGTTTTTGAGTGGTCGAGTTGGATTATTTAGAGTTTTGGGTCAGTTTGCATCAAGTTTCAACTAATCCCGAGTTTCATATTAGCATGGTTTGAGTTTTAGCTCTGACGATCATTTTGCTTGAGCCATCTTGGATTTTGGTTCAACTAAGGGTATCATTTTGGCATCTTAGTTAGCTAAGTTTTGAGTGTGAGTTGGGTTAGGCCATTTGATGGTTTCAAAAATATTTGGTTTCTGGTCAATGTTTAGCTCCATTCATATTTTGGCTTATCTCGGATTTTCTCAAATTCAGGTTGAATTTAAGTCATTACATGTTATTTTAGGTTTTTGTCATCTCTTGTTTTTAACCAATTAGGTTAGATCAATTTGATTTTTGGTTAGCTTCATTTAGTTAAATTCTAGTTGTATTTAAGTTGGCTGCGATCACTATAGGCTGAAGACCTCTTGGGTCTTAGGTCAATCAATGAGGTCGTTTCAAATTTAAAGTCAAATTAAGTCCTATCTTGGATCAGATATGGCCATTTTCAGCTCAAATGAATCAAGTTCAGTTATTACAAGTTCCCAGTTAATTAAATTAAGTCATGTTAGTTTAGTTTTAAGTCGTTAACGAACTTATCTTCCAAGCCCTCCTTACTTATCATAAAAAGTGAAAGTCACAAAAAGTAATAGTTATGGAATAAAAATGTAGGAGGAGCAAGAGGGATAGGCTTAGAGATATTAACGAGTCGATGTTCGTGATTTAACATGTATGGTACTACTTTGTTTGACTTGACCTAGACTTTTAACTTCCTTCCTTTAAGGTATTACCCCCCATAAGGATAAAGCCGTACCATTTCATTCCCTCAAATCCTGCTTGGGTGAGAGACTTTCAGGCACGGAGTTTGTTGTTTATGATAAAGCATTTATCCGTCGTTCCCTTCTTGCTTATCATAGAAAAATGAAATTCGAAAAATATTATTTATGAAATTAAAAATGTAGGAGGAGCAAGCGGGATAGGCTTAGAGACATCGAGGGTGCTGGCTCTAAGGGGAGCCCATGTCATAATAGCCGCCAGGAACATCCAAGCCGCAAATGAAGCCAGAGAACTGATCATGAGCCAGCACAATTCGGCTCGGGTCGATGTCCTTCGACTCGATCTTTGCTCCTTCAAGTCCGTTCGTGAATTTGCCCACAAGTTTCTCTCTCTCAACCTTCCTCTCAACGTCCTCATGTAAGTCTCATTCTTATCAATAAATATTTTTATTTGCGTGACTAGTTATATACACTTATCACTCAAAAATTTTCGAATGTGCAATGAGACTACCTAGTTGAAAGGTTTCCAATGTCAATAGGCAGTGAAACAGTGTCTTCAACTTGGGCATGTATGCATAGGGTCATAAGTGTCGTCAAACATCCTTGTCAAACCAATCCACTGTATAGTCTTCAAGCAAGTGATCCTCATTATTGTATCCCTCTTATTGATTTTCGTCGGTAAAACTGCCAAAGGAAAAACCATAACTAATGAAATGAGATCCTCTATTGGCGCTAATGCGCCATTTGCTTCATTGGACTCGTTTTCTGCTTCAGCTTCAGCTTGAGGCTGCACTCCCTCCATAATAGGCCCCGAGTCTTCCAAATTATCCAATACATCAAATCTATTGCGTTGTTCATCATGATTTGCTATTTGTTTCTAGGATTTGGTTTGGGGTTGCTTTTATGCATGCTATGTTTTTTGATCGAATCCTAACCCATGTTTCATCAGGACCCTTGGTCACCTATGTTTCCATCAAAGGATAACCCCTTGAAAATTTCTCAACTACTATCCCAATTTTTGGATTCCATTTTATATTCCGACGACCATCTAGGGTATGACCTGTTATCATAGAAGGAACAAACCTCATTGCACAATACTACTAAAATTAGAGCGAAAATTGTTTGCTTATAAGTTTCTAGTTTTGTGTTCAACCAGTGACACAAATCCGGAAACTTATCATTCTTTTCAATGCAACATATATTAAAATGCTGGTGCAATTCTTGAAATTCGCAAGAAACGGGTAACAAATCGATCTACATGTTTCGAGGCGTGATGTCACTTTCCTTAAGACTTATTTTAGCGTATGAAATAGTCTCGGTGATACAACGATAACCTAATATCAAATAGAGTGAGCGTATGTAAAGGAAGATGTAGAAGAGATGTATGAGAATGATCTTTTCAAGAACAATGAACAAGATCTTTCAAATCAATTTGATTTATTATTTAATCAAACATATGGAAGAATATATATCTGAGAATTAGTGTCAAGAGACGTCCCAAAACATACCTCGAAGAAAGGGCACGAAGGCCGGAAGTTAACGCAAACCTGGTAAAAAACTGTCCCTGTATGTCGACACACAGTTCTGCAGTAAGGATCTATTGATCTGTTTGTCGACACACGGGTCCTGTGTGTCGACACACACCTCTGCATCCCTATTCTGTAAGAATGTATGTCGACACACCAGTCCTGTGTGTCAACACACATTCCAATACACTTCAAAACATATCAAACAAACTTTGGGACCAACCTTAAACACTTTATTCATAATTCTTATCATATTATTTGAAAATACATCAACATAAAAGATGTCCCTAAATTTTTGTATGTAATGTATGACAAAATTAGGGTTCATTACTAAGTACTAACGCACAGGATCCCATTAAAACTCTGAAGTCAAGCATGCTTGAGCGAGACTAGTATCAGGATGGGTGACCTCTTAGGAAGTCCTCGTGTTGCCAATTCTATAAGGTTAGGAGTCCTCAAAAACAACCTCTCGATAGAGTTACACCCTGAAGGGTAAGGCTGCGTACATCCACCCCCCGACCCGGCTTAGGTGGGAGCCCTTGAAGCACTAGGTCTATTTGTTGTTGTTGTAATGTATGACAAAATCACCAAGTCTATAAAAAGAGTAATTACTTCATGCCTTTTCTTAAGAGTAATGACATTTTGCCAATTAGTAGATTCACATATTATATACATTGTGTAATGAGAATTGTTATTACTAAGGTAAAAATTATTATTATCGGGGCAAAAATTATTATTGACAGAGCAATGATATGATTTACAGTCAATGAGAGCTATAAAATTACCTCAAAAACTATGATCTTATTTTAGCAATGAATTTCGCCAATGACAATAACATTACTCTTTATAATATACTTAAGAACACTAAGGGTATAATATACTTAAAATTACAGAAACAATGCGGGTGTCATGTTCTGCCCATTCCTCCTTTCGCCAGACGGAATAGAGATGCAGTTCGCCACAAATTATCTTGGTGAGTGATTCTACGTCTCAACTTTATATGTATTTAATAAAATTACATTTATTTAATAAAAATGGTTTAAATAACGGGTATAAAAGAGTGTAAAATTGGCGATATTTGTCAGTAAACACACCCTCTTGTCCATATTCCTTACATCTCACGCACGAACCGCAGTATTGTGATATTGCTAATATAGAATAATTGAATGGGAGACCTGTTTTATACTTTCAGACACTACTAATTGGATTATTTAATTAAATTACGTGTGAGTTATGGACCAAAATTTTATTGGGAAATTATTACTTAGGTACCTTGAGGTTTAACCATTTATCATTTAGATACCCTAATGTTTCAAAATATACGACAGGGTACCTTGAGGTTTAAAATTTTTTCACCTAGGTACCCTGAAGTTTTAAAATTTTATCGATGATGTATCCTTCTTCCAAAATCAAATATATTTTCATTGAAAAATGTCAAAGTAAAATATAATTCCTACAATACATAAGTACATTTATTATAATTTGATAATTTTTTAACCAAAAAATGTTGATACGACACATGATTTTGGCACTATAATGATAGGTTGCATCCAAACTAAGTGAACATTTTCATCTTAATTCTTTAAATTTTTGTTGAAAATATTGAAATGGCTTGTATATATTATCGTAGTTGAAAGTTTAGGATTGGACACACCAAATAAGGTGGCCCCTTCTTGTATTTATAATAAACTCATAATTACAATATATGAAAACATATACATATTAATCCTACACAATATGTTCTAGCTATAATATAATATATTCTAACATAATTCTATACAATATATTCTAACCATATATTCAACACAATATATTCTAGCCATAATATATTCTAACATAATCTTACACAATATAGTCTAACCATATATTCAACTATTACCATATATTCTAACATCCCCCCTCAATCGAGGCAGGATGTGACTGAATGCAAAGATTGTGTTTGAAAAAAAAAAAAAAACTGTTGAGGAAGGCTCTTAGTAAAAATATCAGTAAGCTGTTGTGAAGAGGGCACATGAAGGACACGAACAAGACTCATGTGAACTTTATCACGCACAAAATGAATGTCGATCTCAATG
The DNA here is from genome assembly GCA_018398585.1 of Simmondsia chinensis. Lineage (NCBI taxonomy): Eukaryota > Viridiplantae > Streptophyta > Magnoliopsida > Caryophyllales > Simmondsiaceae > Simmondsia > Simmondsia chinensis. Next base: position 22,001,049 of record JAGTTD010000018.1, read on the forward strand.
TGTTTAGTACAAACATGCTGAATGGGATTAGTGGAGAGATAGGTTGCTGAGCCGTTGTCACTGTAGACCAAGGTTGCTTTAGGAAGAGTGATGCCAAGCTCACCAAGGAGAGACCATAGCCAACAACACTCCGAAACGGCATTGGCAACGGCATGATATTCTGCTTCAGCGCTGGAGCGAGAGACGGTGGGCTGTCGCTTGGAGGACCAGGAAACAAGGTTACCACCAAAAAACACACAAAAGCCGGAGGTGGAACGATGAGTGTCAGGACAACCAGCCCAATCAACATCAGAATAGGCCACAAGCTGATCAAGGGCACCAGGAGAGATAGCAAGGCCATGATTCATAGTACCTCGAACATAGCAAAGAATACGTTTGACATCAACCCAATGAGGAAGACGAGGAGTATGCATAAACAGACACACCTATTGCACTGCATAAGAGATATCAGGACGAGTAAAGGTTTGATACTATAATGCGCCAACAACCGACCGATACAAGGCGACATCGGTCATAAGCTCCCCATCAGAAGCAGAGAGCTTTGATTTGGAATATGTGGGAGTAGCTACGGGTTTGCAGGCTAACATGTCAGTCTTTTTGAGCAAATCATCAACATACTTGGACTGAGATAAGAATAAACCATCAGGAAGGTGAGAAACAGAGATTCCAAGAAAGTAGTTAAGACGTCCCAGATCTGTCATATCAAATTCATACTGAAGAGAGTGTAGTAAAGTCTGAAAGAAGGTAGTAGAGGAAGCAGTAAGAACAATATCATTCACATAAAGTAGCAAAATAGCCATATCAGTCCCACATCGTAAAGTGAATATGGAAGAATCAAACTTGCAACTGTGAAAACCGAGGCGATGAAGAAAGGACAAAAAATGATTATACCATGCACGGGGTCCTTACTTCAGTCCATACAATGATTTATTAAGCTTGCAAACATAATCTGAAAAATCAGAATTCACAAAACCCGGTGGCTGCTTCATATACACTTTTTCATTCATTGTGCCATTTAAAAAGGCACTTTTAACATCAAGCTGATGAATGGGCCATTTTCGTGATGTGGCAATGGTTAAGGCAGTACGAACAGTGGCCAGTTTGACAATAGGACTAAAAGTCTCATCATAATCAATACCATAATGTTGCGTATAACCCTGAGCAACTAAGCGCGCCTTATAGTGCTCAATTTGACCTGTAGAAGTCCGTTTGACACAAAAAATCCATTTGGAGCCAACAACATTAGCAGTACTTAGTTTTGGAACAAGTGTCCAAGTGTGGTTACGTTGAAGTGCGTTATATTCATCAAGCATTGCATTTTTCCAATTATCATCATTAAGTGCTTGCATGTAGGAGTTATAGCAGAAAGAGTAACCATTACGGGTTTGAGAAAAGGCTTAGTAATACCAGCCTTAGACCGAGTAACCATTGGATGAACTGGCCGAGAAGAGGCAAGTGGCTCGGGCGGTGGTGATAATGGCAGCGGCAGCAGTTGCGGCGGAGGCATGGGCCACGTTAATTGAGTATCAGAGGAAGGCAATGGAGGCAGGAGTGCAGGGTGCGAGAGGTTGAACTGAGAGGGGCAATAGGCCACAGAAAGGTGATGCATCAAGTGGTGGTTTGAACACCTGCTGAAGACGATGCATAGTGTGCTGCGAAGTGGCCCCCAACCGGGCTAGAGGAAAATCTGTTTCATCAAAAATAACATGCCTCGTGATAACAATTTTGTTAGTCGTGAGATTTAAACACTTGTAGCCCTTATGATTCGGTGGGTACCCCAAACATAATGAAAACCGTGGTGCTAGTTTATGTGGCGCGGTAGCACTTAAGTTGGGATAACAGGCACAACCAAAAACCCTGAGATGATCATAGGAGGCCTTTTTCTTGTAAAGACATTGAAAGGGTATTTTCTTCTTGATAGAGGTAGAGGGCAAAAGATTTATTATATATGTAGCGGCAAGAACAGCCCCCACCCAATACTCTAAAGGCATACAAGCTTGAAACAACAAAATACGCATCATATTTTCAACAGTTTTATGCATTCGTTCAGCTTTCCCATTTTGTTGGGACGTATGTGGACATGAAATTTGACTAAGAATGCCGCGTTCAGCAAATAACTTATTAAAATCCTGGTTAATGTATTCGTTGTCATTATCATACTGAAATTGTTTGACCTCCATCCCAAATTGGTTAAGCACGAGATTTCGAAATTGAACAAATAAATCAAACACCTCAGATTTAGCACGCATCGGGTAAATCCACAAAAAATGAGAATACTCATCCAAAAATAGCAAATAATACTTATAACCACTGAAGCTAATAATAGGTGATGTCCATATATCAGAATGAACGATATCAAAAGAACGAGACGTAAAGGAAACAAACTTTTGAAAAGGTAAACGACTATGCTTGCCTAATTGACAAGCGTGACAAAGACTAGACTCTGAAGTAGAATCTGAACAGGAAATGAATTTGTGTTTGACTAATGAGGATAAGACCGACTGCCCAGGATGACCAAGTCGGCGATGCCAGAGAGACTGCGTAATTTGAGAAACAACTAATGAAACATGCGTAGAGGATAACTTAGGAACGGAGAAAAGAGGCCCCGAGCTAGCACAGTGAATTATGAGGGACATTGTTTTGGCATTTTTAATGGAAAAATCACCCGAGTTAAATTCTAAAAGGCAACAATTATCTTTACAAAATTGGCGAACAGATATTAAATAGGTGGAAAGACCAGGAATATAAAGGACATTATGGAAATTGAAACGACCAACAGGTGTACTAAGAAAACTAGATCCAACCCCGGCAATCGATAAAGAGGCACCATTGCCAACCAATATTTTATCACAACCATGATAAGAACTAAGCGATGAAAGTAAACTTGGGTTATTAGTCATATGGTATGATGCACCACTATCCATTATCCATGAAAAATCAATCATAGGATTAGAATGAGCAGTAAAAGATTGAAAAATATGGTGAGGAGATGTAAGCCCTGAATAAATATTAGAACCAGCAGCATAAGTATTATTTGCAAGATCAAAGTGTGGAGTAGATAGCATATTCTCACCATACATAGGAGCACCAAAGAAAGGTAGCCCAGGTTGTGAAACAAAATCAATCATTAGAGCAATCAAAATCAACAGCGAAAACCGACTTCTTTTTTTTTTTTTTTTTTTGAATAGTGGTTGACAATGTTACTGCAGGTTGAGTGTAAAACACAAGAAGCAAAGGAACTTGGCTAGGGTTAGCCTAAAGAGGGACGGCGGGGCGTGAGAGAGAAGACAACTAGCCGGCGGCGGCTCTGGACTAGGGTTTTAATTTTAATTTATGTTCTCTCTGTGTCTTTTTTATTTTCGGGAAAGGAAAAAGAAAAGGGAGGCTAGAGTTTGCCTTGGAGAGAGAGAGAGAGAGCGTTTTAAGTTTTTGGTAGCTCTGATATCATGAAAGTTTAGGATTGGACACATCAAATGAGGTGGCCCCCTCTTGTATTTATAATGAACTCATAATTACAATATATGAAAACATATACATATTAGTCCTACACAATATATTCTAACCATAATATAATATATTCTAACATAATCCTATACAATATATTCTAACCATATATTCAACACAATATATGCTAGCCATAATATATTCTAACATAATCCCATACAATATAGTCTAACCATATATTCAATTATTACCATATATTCTAACAGTAGTTCTGTACTACATTAGCATATTTTGTATAAAATTGCTCTAATTCTCATAAGAACTCATTAAATTCTGACATAGGGTACCTAAGTAATAAAATTTTAAAGCTTTTGGCTATCTCATTGTATATATTGAAATGTTAGGGTACCTAGGTGATAAATAGTGAAACCTTAGGATACCTAAATTGTAATTTTTCAATATTATTTTAGAAGATTCATAATTTAAAAAATTAATAAATCAGAGTGATACGAACTTAGAACACCAAACAATACAATCAACCATTCGGGACCACAAATAGCGAATTCACGGGCCTATGGGGCAGTAAACACTGTTTACTAAACAGTTGCCCCATTGTATAATATAATCTTCAATAGCTTGGAGTAATTACAATTATAAGCTAATAACAAGAAAGGGGAGGAAACATAAGTGAAATTGGGGGAGAGATAGAGAGGGAGAGAGAGTACACAAACATCATCTAATAGCCCCCTATTTATACTAACCTCATCTAATTACAAAATTGAACAACTGTAACGAGAAAATATTATATATCTGTATCTATAGTTCATATCCTATTTTGGCTCATATCACAGAGTTTAATATACTAAATATTTAATTTAATCGAATAAAAACTAATATGAAACGAATGGTATGGAAAAATAGGTCATTTTCTATTGACAAATCTACTGGTAGAGAAAATGAAGCAGACGGCGAAAGAGACAGGAATAGAGGGTAGAATCGTCAATTTGTCTTCCGTTGCTCACTTTCACACTTATGAAGGTGGCATTCGCTTTGATCATCTTAACGATCTGGACGGGTAATTTTTTAGTCTTTACATCGTTAAATTTGAACTATTTCTTAAAATAAAAATACAAAATTTTGAAATTATTAAAATAGTACATAAAGATTGAAAATTACGAAAATGGCACGGACAATTAACATGTCCATTTTTTTCAAAATAAAATTTTTTTTTTTTTCCGGCTTCAATAACCTTTTATCAAAATGTAAAATGAAAAATTAAATGTTGCCTAAAATTTGTGTATTGTATTGTATAGACATTATTATCCAATATGTCAAAATTTATCAAAATTTTAAAACTTTTTTGTAAAAAAAATATATTTTATTATTATTATTATTATTATTATTATTATTATTATTATTATTACTACTACTACTACTACCACTACTGCTATTATTATTATATATCTAAGTTCATATGATACAAAAAATTTAGGTAGCACTTAACATTCTTTTTATATTTTTGGTGAAAATTTGTTGCAACCGTAAAATTAAAAAAAAAAAAAAAAAACTAAGTTTTTGTTTTTTTAATTTTGAAAAATGTGAAATGAACAAAATGATCTTGCTTAGGTGGCAGCTAACCACGTGGCATGCTGATTGAGCATACTATTTTGGTAATTTTTAATTTTCATATACCATTTTGGTAATTTCAAAATTTTAGAAATAAATATGTTGAAATGTGTTATTTTAAAAAATCACCCATTACATTTCCTATTTTCTATTTTGGTTGACTTGGGAACAAAGGCCCACTTTGTTAAGTTCTGATAAATTATTATTTTAGAAATACTTTTTATAAAAGCATATTTGTAAAAATATTTTTAATAGAGGTTCTTTTATGTGAAAAAGTTTTAAATTTTTGTTCCTGTTTTAAAAGAAAAATACTATTTTTTAGTTATACTTAAAAGCTAAAAATAACTCCTTACTTTAACTTAAAATTACTCCTTTTTTTTGAGACAAAATACTTTCAAACCCTAAAAAGACGTTTTTTTTTAATAAAAAGTAATGCATACGAAAAAATAATTTTTGGTGGGATCCTCATGCTGAGGGATTTCACACGTGAGTCTAGCCTAGTTCACCTAATGCTAATTGATTTTAGGATGTAACCCTACTTGTACTTATATATAGATCTCATATGTGCTAACTTTGTAGGTTGAACCTAAAGGTCTGGTAAGATTAATGCATCATAAGTAAAGGTGTAAATGATTTGAGCCGGCTCGTCATAAAGCTCGAAAAGCTCGGCTCACTTTGAGCTCGAGAACCTGAACCTAGTGAAACTCAAGCTCGTAGGCTCGCGAGCCTAAATGAGCTTTTTGTAGTATAATATATTTGCTTAAATATTGCCCAATGAAGCTATATTAGAGTCTAAATGAGCCCAATCCGAACTTAAACAAGTCTCTATTGAGCTTAAATGAGTCAAACTATTGCAAGCCCAATTTGAAGCTCATCGAGTTTAGATCGAGCTGAGGCCAAGCTCTGGCCAGAACTTTGAAAACTTGGCGAGCTTAAAGCTAACAAACCGAGTCTCGTGCCTAGTAGGCTCGGCTTCAGCTCGGCTCAAATACTCTCTCTCTTGAAGAGATTTTGGTGGTCGTTAATGTAATAATTAATGCTACTTTGTTATGTGATTTAGAGGTCGCATCACCTTAAATGAATAGAGTTACATGAACTCAACAATTTTACTTTTTAAGGTCTTTAAAATTATTAGATGAACATCGGTACAAATTATAGAAAATAGATTTATAAAATAGGCCGGTCCCATGTATAAAAGGATAATATTATTGTTAAGACAACATTGCTATTTTTAGATAAAATCGTAATTTTTAAGGCAATTTATGTCTCATATTATTTATAAATCGCATTATTACTCCTATCATAATATTTTTTTTATTTTTGATAATAACAACTCTTATGCAAAAGTGTGCTTCAGTCCAGTAGTTAAGGTACTCGAATATTTGGCACTATGTCACGGGTTTAATGTCCGATAAATGCATGTTTTACACTGATAGTGCTTCTTTTTCATTTTCACTCCCCCTTTATTACGCTGAATTAGTGAATTATTTATTTTCAAATTTAAAATGATTAAATTATATTGTATATTTATTTTTATTTTTTATTTTTATTCTTTTATTGTGAATATAGACGATTAGTCATGATAAGAGGAGATCGACTAGTGCCTCTGTTAGGAAGAGTGAACAATTACATATTACGCACTGGAGGAGAAGTAAAGGTAGACCAAAGAAAAGTCGTATAGAGACAATTAGACATGATCTTACCACCCCAACCTTAATGAGGAGATTGCCTTAGATAGAGCTAAGTGACAGGCCAAAATAAGTGTGGCCGACATAACTGTTTTGAGAGGGTAGCACTACAATGCTAGTTCACGGCGCCTTTAGATTTTCATAGGCGCTAATGTTGTTGTACTGTTGCTTACATGTTTGTATGTCTGGTAATGCCTTTTTTTCCAATAAATAGCAATAAATTACAGAATAAAAACCTAGTATTCCACAAAAGCGAAACCCGAACCTCAAAAGTGGGTCAAGCCGAACCAGAAAGACGAGCAAAAGTAGAAAAACAAAGTGGGCCACTATTTAGGAATAGATTGACCCAAAAATGAAAGGGCCCAAAAAGTAAACATCACAAGCCCAAAAAAAGATAGGACCAAAGAAGTCATGAAGGGAGCAACGGTTTTATAAATATTGTTCCGTTTTTATCTTTTGGAATTTTTAGATTAGGGACTTTTACTCTATAAGCCTAAGACTATATACATTTTACTTTCCCAGACCCCCACCTTAGCGGGAGCCTTATCCTACTTCCTAATAGGCAGTGGGGGGAGAGAGAGTGAGTGTGGATTTTTTTATTTTAAAATTTAAATTATTTATATAAAATAATTTTAATAAATAAATTTATTTATTTGATTATTTATTATTTAGATATCTATTAAATTTTGTTGAAAATATTAAAATTACTTGTATATATTGTCATTAATATTATATGCTAATATAGTAAATAATAATAATATATACAAGTCATTTCGATGCTTTCAATAAAAATTTAGCGGGTATCTAAATAATAAATAGTCAAATAAATAAATTTATATATTAAAATTATTTTATATAAATAATTTAAATTTTAAAGTAAAAAATATTCTCACTCACTCACTCTCTCTCCCCCACCCACTGCCTGGGATGCTCCCCCTATAATTAGTCATTCTAGATCCCACATTGACAAGAATATTACGTACCATATCAACTACAACGATCTAGTATCTTAGAGAGGCTCCCAACAAGACAGGTTGGAAAAAGGGCCGCTGAATGTTATGTATTGTATCATTTGTTTTTTCTTATCTAACGTCTATTATGACCTAAAAGTCACATCTTTAATTCACGAAAGCAACATTTTTATTAATTTAATAAAACTAAATATCAATACATTTAACTGTTTCTTGTTCTCTCTTTACAAAAACCTTATTACTGAATTGTTTTTTAAGTAATTGTTGAGGACTCTACATATGAGTCTTGTGGACACCCACATTGGAGTTGAGAGTAAGAAATCACATTATAAGCCTAGTGAGTTACTTCACCTAAAGCCAATTGGTTTTAGAATGAAAATCTATTTGAGCTTACATGTGAATCTCATATGTGCCAATTTCGTTGGTCGGGCCTAAAGACTCGGTGTAAAATTTAACAGTAATAATCACTCGTACAATTAATAAAAAAAACAAATTGTGTCTTGCAGTTATTCTGACAAAAAGGCTTATGGGCAATCCAAATTAGCCAATGTTTTGCATGCCAATGAGCTCGCTCGTCGTCTCAAGGTTACTCTTTTTCCTTCATTTTCTTTTTTTTTTTTTTTCAAAGTATATAATTCATAAGACGTATCATATATATGAAATATATTAAGTTATTTATATTTTAATACCATGATATTTTTAAAAATAATAAAAAGATCCTTTTTGCCTTTGTGCTTATAAAGTAAAATAAAGGTATTGAAGGGTACATTTATCATTTTACTGTAATATTAATAAAAATGAGTTATCATGTCAGTTCTGCCAATAGAAAATGACGTCATTACTCCTGAGACGATGTTAGTTCTGCTGATAGAAAATAACGTCATTACTCCAAAGAGGGTCCTTTTATTAATACAACAAAATTTTAAAGGTCTTTTTATTAATTCAAAAAGGTCAAGGTCCTTTTTTATTATTTCAAAAAATGTCGAGTATTAAAATTTAAATAGTCCAAATAGTTTCTTAATCAAAGATACTAGAAACTCGGGCTTTGCTCGGTAGAAGGAATTCTTCTTTCTCCATTTTGGAAAATATTTTCAAAGGAAAATGCTACCGCCATACGATTTTTGCTTGTTTGGTTTCAACAACATTCTCCACCCATCATCGTATATTTGTTTATAAAACAACAACATAAGCACTGATACAACACACATGATAGAGATTCGAATCCATAGATATCCAGAGTGTTTTATGCTGTTTGGAATGATGAATTCTCTCATTATATAAAGGAAGTCATTTTCAATCACAAAATCTTTTTCGTTAAAAAATACGAGGCGAAAAAAAAAAAAAAAAAAAGAGGAAAACCAATTTCTAAAATCTATTTTTTTTCTGTAACAGACTAGGCTCCATTTGTTTTGAGGGAAGTACTCTTCCCCATGGAAAAGACAATTTCCATTGAGTTTTTTCGTTGTTTGTTTTAAAGGAAAAATGTTCTCCCGCTGTGATGTTCTTTGTTAGTTTTAAAGGAATTATCTTCTACCAAGCATCTTATACTTAGTTATAGAATAATTATTTACAATTTGTGTGGTTGTAAAATTATTACTAAGATACCTTAAAGTTTGAGCATTTATTATATATCATGACAATTCAGTATATAATCTATAAATAATTTTTTGGTGTTTAGTTTGATGTAAAAATTATAACTAATTACAATGTGAATTAGTAAAGATGTTAAATATAAAATATAAGTCAGGAACGAAAATTAAATGGAAACACAAAATTTACTCCGGGATTTGGAGCTGAGTGATCTAAGATCCTGCCAAACTTATTTTGGATCCATATCCGGCACAATGTATACTTTCGAACTTTATTAGATCACTTGGAATGATGACTTCCCCCATTTTGAAGCGGAATTCTTTTTCGCCCATTTGAGGGAAAAGGTTTTCCATGGGAAATCCCTTTCCGTAAGCAAAGTACTTGCCAAACAATAAAAAAAGGGAAAACTACTTCCTATAATATGATTTTTTCCCCTAAACAAACGAGCCTAAAATATTAATTTGAAAGTAGTAATTTTACAGTAATGATTTTGCAGGAGGAAGGTGCAAATGTAACAGCCAACTCTCTCCACCCAGGACTGATAATGACAAACCTCATGCGTCATTCTATGTTCCTTATGAGTATGTTCTTTCTCTCTCTCTCTCTCTCTCTCTCTCTCTCACTTTTGTCTCTTTACTGTTAGGATTATGTCTTAAATTACTTGTTTTAAGTTTATGGGTTGCCGAGGGATCACCGACCGATCGGGTGAATTGTCCGGATTTTGTGCCGTAAGAGGGCCGATCGATCGGCCCGATTACGATCGATCGGGTCCTCCCGGACCCGTGCCTATATATTTGGACGTAGGGTTTACGTCACTTGCATCTAATTTAGAGTGAGGCGCCGCCATGTCTAAGAGAGAAGTGATTTCGTAATTCCTCCAATTCAGATATTCGAGTGCTACGAGAATTAAGAGAAAGTGATTGTAATTCTTTCATAGATCTCGTTCAAAGGAAGTGTCGTTGTAATTCTTCCATTCAAGTCCAATAAAGAATCTTCATCTTCGCCCGTGGTTTTCTCCCCTCTCGATTGTAGAGGGATTTCCACGTAAATCCTTGTGTGTTCGTGTTTTGTTCTTTCTTTCTCATATATTTGTTTACTTCTCGTTTGTGTGAGTCATATTATTTGAATCGGATCAAGTAATTAGGGTTTACGCTTCTGCATCAAGATTTCCCTAACAAATTGGTATTAAAGTATATCAGATTTTTTAAGTTTTCCGCACAAATTGGTATCAAAGCCCTGTTTATTTCGATTTGATACTATGACGTCCGCAATTAGATCCGAAGTTGAGAAGTTTGGTGGTCAAGGGAGCTTCAGTTTATGGCAGGTTCGCGTTAAGAGCCTCTTGACTCAGAGTGGCTTGAAGAAAGCTTTAGATGGGAAAGAGAAGAAACCAAAGAATTTGACAGAAGCACAATGGGAGGAGTTAGACGAAAAGGCTCTCACTGCAATTCAGATGTGTCTTACCGATGACGTTTTGACAAAGTTCTGGAAGTGAAAACCGCTAAGGAGTTAGGGAGAAATTGCAGGATATGTTCTGGTTCAAGTCTGTCTCCAACAAACTCGCAGTTAAGCGTCGATTGTTCACGTTTCGTATGTCAGAAGGTACGTCACTTAAGAATCACGTCAATGAATTTAATTCAATTATTCAAGATTTGAAAGAATTGGATGATGTTCCTAAGGATGAAGATCAGGCAATGTTGTTGTTATGTTCTCTCTCTACTTCATATAAGGGCTTTGTTGAAAGCATGATTTATAATGGTAGACAAACCATATCTGTTGATGAAGTTAAGAGAAACCTACTGAGTCAAGAACGAGTGGATAGAGAATTATCTGATTCTGTTAATAACTCAGGTAGTGGTTTATTTGTGAGGGAGAGAACTGAGTATGATCATAGTGGAAGCAAGTCTAAGTCTAGGTATCAAGACCTAACCCGTAACTACTGTTATAAGAAAGGGCACATTAAGAAAGACTGTTACAAGCTTAAGAGAAAATTAGAAGCAGATAACAGGTCTGACCAGAGATCCATAGTAGCTAGTGTTATGGATGGTGAGAATGACGATCTTCTACTGTCTGTGTCTGAACCTCAGTCTAGTTTGAGAGATAGTTGGATTTTGGATTCGGGTTGCTCCAATCATATCTGTCCCACACGGGATTGGTTTTCCACGTACGAGTTAGTTCGAGGTGGAGTTGCTTTGATGGGTAATGATACTCTATGCAAAGTTTTGGGTATAGGAACAATTCGTTCTAAGATGTTCGATGGCATTATCAGGGTTTTCAGCGATGTTCGCCATGTTCTTGATTTCAAGAAGAATCTCATCTCTTTAGGTATTCTTGAGTCTAAAGGGTACAGGTACACAGCTGAAGGTGGAGTTTTGAAGGTCGTTAAGGGCGCTTTGACAGTCATGAAAGGTAGAAGGGTAGGTATCTTGTATGAGCTTGCCGGTTCCACAGTTGCTAGATCTGTTGCAGTATCTTCATCATCCTTGATGATGACAGAACCAGAGATCACAAATTCAGGACATTTGAGATTGTATCATTCAGATGATAGGGGTCTGTCTGAGTACAGTGTGAGGGGCTCTTTGTGTGGTCCGCCTACAGGACTGAAGTTCTGTGAACAAGAGCTTTATGGGAAGCAGAAAGTTTTTCGCTTCAAACAATTCCTAACGAGTAGAGATGTCACGTTTGGTGAGTCTTCGTTATTGTCTCCACAGAAGATGTCATCAGTTGATTTTGATTCAGGTTAGGTGAGTAAGCCAGAGGGAGTTCAGTTTCAGTTGAGTAACACAGTTCAGTAGTAGGTGGCTGTTTCAGATAATGTGTCAAGAGCCAATTCAGAGAAGAAGAAGATTAGCATTGCTGATAACCTCTCAGATATGTTCACTCAGTTGCTACCTAGCAGGAAGTTCAAGCTTCGCTCGGACTCGGTTAGGTTTTGTGTTTTGTTGAGATAAGCCCCGTGTGTGGGGTGTTTAGTGGAGAAGGTGGAGGAAATTCTTTTATGTATGTAATTTGAGCCAAGGTGGAGATTTGTTAGGATTATGTCTCAAATTACTTGTTTTAAGTTTATGGTTTGCCGAGGGGTCACCGATCGATCAGGAGGGAAGCCCGATCATTCGGGTGATTTAAGTGAATTTTTCGGATTTTGGGCGGTAAGCGGGCCAATTGATTGGCCTAGTTTCGATCGATCAGGTCCTCCAAACCCGCGCCTATATATTTGGGCGAAGGGTTTACGTCACTTGCATCCAATTTAGAGTGAGGCGCCGCCACGGCTAAAAGAGAGGTGATTTCGTAATTCCTCCAATTCAGATATTCGAGTGCTACAAGAGTTAAGAGAAAGTGATTGTAATTCTTTCATAGATCTCGTTCAGAGGAAGTATCGTTGTAATTCTTCCGTTCAAGTCCAATAAAGAATCTCCATCTCCGCCCGTGGTTTTCTCCCCTCTCCATTGTAGAGGGGTTTCTACGTAAATCCTTGCTTGTTCGTGTTCTGTTCTTTCTTTCTCATATATTTGTTTACTTTTCATTTGTGTGAGCTATATTATTTGAATCGAATCAAGTAATTAGGATTTACGCTTCCGTATCAAGATTTTCCTAACAAATTTGTATCAAAGTATATCAGATTTTTTAAGTTTTCCGCATATTTACATTGGTAAGGAGTACAACATCTTTCTAAAGAAGAAAACCGATACTTACAAAAGGATGGTGAAAAGCATTTTGAACCCAAAACCTCTTATTTGGAGGTTAGGAGAAAACTGATACCCAGTATCTATACCTCTATTATATAATAATTGAAAAAGTATCATGAAATATGAATGTTAGGCATAGTACAATAACAACAAACTCAGTGCCTAAAAGGTGGATCAAGGCAGGGTCTGGAAAGGTGAAATGTATGCAGCCTTACCTTACAGGGTTCTATCCTGAAGGGGTGCACATCGGTCCAAGACTGGACCAAACCGGACCGGACCGAAGACCAAAGTACATCAAATCATGAGACTAAGGACCAGACCGATTAAAACCAGATTGGTACGGTACAAGAGTGGTTAGAAACTGGTCCAGACCGGACCGGACCGGACCGGACTAATTTGGCCGATTTTTATCTAACTAATGCAATTATAAGAAGAAAAACATTTTCATACGAAAGTAAAAATTAGAAAATAATGATAATAGTATAGTTTACACAATATATATATAATTTAAGGACAATTATACGGGATATTTATATAATTATTAAATAGTAAAAAATAAATATTTAATTTTCTAAGATCTAAAATTTTTAGATAAATACATTATATATTAAAATTATTTACCCAAAATATTTAATACGTAATTGATATTGATCAGTCTTCGGTCCTATCTTCGGGTTTTCCAGTCTTGGACCAAACCGGACCAAAGACCGATTATGCCCATATACTAGGATCGAAGATCGGACCGATATATGATCGGTCGGGTCGGGTCTGGTCCGGTCCTTGACCAAAATGGCGGTCCGATCCCAATGTTTGTTCACCCCTACCCCCAACCCTAAAAAGCACATGTAATAAATACATGTGCTATTACATGTTACGCGTACATGTAATAATGTATCTGTTTTTCGTTTGAAAACCGGGTTTACTTATATTTCACAGTATATGTAAAATGACTTTATATGATTACTTTTTCATAAGCTAATAAATTTATGTTGCATATAATTGTGCAAGTAGACACATCAATTGGTTTATGCAGCACTGCTCCATTTGGTGAATACAAAAATGTTTCCTAACTTTTCTAATAAAATACAAAAAACTATTTTCCAACTTTCTCAATTGAACTTCCCCCGATTTTCCATTTTCTCTAAAAAATGTTCTAAGAAAACTGAAAAATTCTCGATTTACGAACTCGTTATAGGCTAATTGAAACACTCATTGTGTGTATTGCAGGAATTTTCAAGGCTTGTACCTTATTGCTATGGAAGAATGTACCCCAGGTTAATCAAATACATCCCTTTATCATCTCAAAATTATCAACAGCAGAATATATTTTTTTACTAATATTGTTATGTTTCGGCTTTTAGGATTGGGGGCACTACGTCAAAATCAAGCTATTGGGACACTAAGCTAGCGATACTTTCAAATAAGTGTCAAAGACTCAAAGGCAATTTATAAAAAATGAGCTATTGGTTCACTTTTTAGCGTATCTAGCCTTTGTGAAACAGCCAACTGCGACAGTAATAAAAGTGTCACTAGAATGACTAAATATGCTTTTAAGCGTAACAAGAGTTAAAATCTAGTGCCACAATAGACTTGTGTTTTTTGTAGTGTGACCTTCGGAAACAACCTCCTTTCAGGACAGCACCCTATATGGGTAAGACTGTGTACATTTCACTTTCCCCAAACCTCACCTTGGCAAGAGCCTTTTCAGGCACTAGGTTTGTCGGCGTTGCTTTGGAATATATTTTTTACGAACGGTAAAAAATTTCATTGGGCTGCAAAAGAAGTAACCGTACCCAAATCTCATGAATTTTCTCACCCACGGTGAAAGTGTAATTCAATTCCATGTCTCGTATATCACTCTCCGAGACTTTCACCAACCGAACTAGTCAACAGCTTCAACATAGGAATAAATATAATACACAAGTTTGATCCAATACCAGTAACACATTCAAAAATCTCAAAATTTTGAATTCAATTTCTCTTCATTATTATTCTCTGCATGGTCTGTGAGACTACATTTTAAATACAAAAAATTATATTATTAATATAAATTAATAATAGAGTTTGCAAATATAATGGCTTATATACATTTAAATTAAGAGAAGAGAGTTAATCTTATTAAAAAGTAAACCTCTTATATAAATATAAATATAGATGCGGATGGACGAGTGAAGGTTGGAAGGAGGAGAGGCGAAGTTATAGCCTAAAAAAAACCATGGATTGGGAAGTGGAGGGTTTTGAGAGGGGTAACTTGTAATTAATATATAGTTTAAATAGCGTATTAAGTTGTACTTTTAAGGTATCCATAAAACGGGGAATGTCTACTTTTTCTTTTTACATTTGCTTTAGTTTGATTCACTTCATTTTAGATAGTTTAATTATGAGTTACAGTTACCGTGTCATTTTACCCTGACGAGTCAAGTGTTGTTAGGGAGCCGCAACGACGTGCTACGCTGCAATCCACCCGAGCCTAAAAGGCGTAACGGGAAAACATTTCGTCGACTGCAATGAGGCGATGATAAGTGCATATGCAACAGACGAAAATTTGGCAAAGAAACTTTGGGATTTCAGCAACAAATTGATCAATGAAGCTTCAGTTTCCAAGTGAACAACTTCATATTGTATTCCATGCTGCTTTACTGGTCTTTATAGTTTTTTTTTTTTTTTTTTTTTCTTTTTTTAGGGTATAATGTGGGGTGGGGAAGGGATCGCTTTTTATCGTATTAAGTATCTTTTAAACCACTTACTATTATATATAAATATATATAAATATAAAGATATTTGATATGCCAAAATATATATTGTATTTGTTTTTAATAAATGCACCTGATTCTTACCCAATGACTAGTTGTATGTGTTATTGTCATCATAGTTATTTGCCATAGAACAGTTGGCAAAGCCCAATACAAATAACGAGCGATGATATGATACAAAGTCATACTACTATAAAATGTGAAATTATAAATAGAAATTTATAGAGGGAAATCTTCTTTACTAATTTGTTACGGAATAATACAAATTAGTGAAGGAAAAATTTGAAATGGAATAGAGACGGATTTATGACAAAGGAAAAACTGTCTTCAAATACATATGAGAAAATTGATTGAACAATAAAATTCTTGTCATGATGGATTTGAAATGGAATTTAACCATTGCTAAGTAATAGTTGTTGACAGGTCGAGAAGAAAAGTGAATTATCAAAGATTTTCTTCAAAAAGAGATGGAATCGTGTTGGATATCTGTTACAAAACTTTAAAACGTTTTTCTTGGTTTAAAACATTTTTCTATAATGAAACTTTTTTAGAAAATATCTTCTAATATTAGTCATTAGAGACAAATTTGAGATGTTTACATTCATCTCAAATGTACCTAAAAGGGTACCAATACGTAAGCACTGGATTTCATTAGAATTCTGAAGTTAAGCATGCTTGGGCAAGAGTAGTACCAAGATGGGTGACCTCCTAGGAAGTCCTCGTGTTGCACCCCTTAAGTTGGGGGTTTTCGGAAACAGCCTCCCTTCTATGTACATCCACCCCACTGAACCCTGCTTAGACGGGAGCCCTTGGGGCACTGAGAATGTTGCAACATTCATCTCAAATGTCTAGGTATATGAGATGGAGGAACTCATCTCAGAATACCCCATCTTCGAAACGATTTTGAGAAGAGCTTTTTCCTCTCTAGTCCGTTCCTGACGTTGTATATGCTTTTTCCTTTCCTTTTTTTTTTTTTTGAAGAAAGTATGTGAAATGTTAGGAGCTCTTTTAAATAAAGGAACGACCTCGTGCATTAGATGAAATAATCTCAAACAGTATTTACGAGGACACAAAGACCACTCCGCCAGAATAAAAGAACAGCAAAAACTAGTAGTCCAATACGTTGCGCTGTTGCCCTCAATTGAAAACGATCTTTGATCTTTGTGATACTATGAGGGATCGTTACGGGAACATTGTCTTTTCCACTTAATGCATTAGTTCACTATACTAACATAATGTGAGTTTTTGAGATGCCTTATAATCTTGTTAGAATTTGGTTCTTATATAGTCTAAACTATGGCCCGAAATAAGGCATAAGATATAAGTTATTAATGTTATAACTTGTATTTTGTTAAAAAATAATTTGAACTGTTTTTTAAATTAAGGTAAAATAAAATAAATTAAATTTTAAAATATAAAATTTGAATTTATTAATAAAATATATATATATATTATTATTACCCGGTTCAGCTTCTTGTGCAAGCCTTTAGCCGTTGCATTTTATCTGCTCAAGATGGACACGTGTCCCACTCTGATTGGCTGTTTTTGGAGGCTTCATCTTAGCCGTTGAAATGGGTGGCAAGATCAAAGGCCAGGATTGCTTGCTTTTTTGTTATTTAAAGGGGGTTAGAGGAGAGAGAAAAGTACAGCAACATTTTTTGGGGTTTTCTGGGTACCCATTTCTCTTTCCTTCTCTCCTCTCTTCCAAATGAGCAGATCACCCTCCTTCTTCCTCTTTTAAGGTGTTTTAGGGTTTTGCTTAAGAGGAGTTCAGAGCCAAAACCTGCCTCGGTAAGAAGTAGACTCTCGGTATAACCTCTTACTCCTTTCTATTTGTTTACTGTTTGGTTTGTAAAGATTGGTTTTAGAAAGGGTTGTACTTTAATAGCTTAGGTTATTTGTGGAAAGCGCCTTGTAATTTGTAATATGGTTTGTAAAGATTAATAAAATAGATCTCTCTAGTAGTAGGGGGCCGTGGAGTAGGTCAGTTAGGACCGAACCACGTTAAAAATCATGTGTACTCTCTAATCTTTGTTTATGTCTTCTATCGTCGTTTGTAATCTCAACTTAAATCTTAGAGCCACAGTTTAAAAAACCACCCCTTTCACCGATCCTTTTTATAAACTAAGTTAGTGTTAAAGACAAAACCGGATTTAATAAAGATAACCTAAAATTTGTAAAGTTAAAACAACTGTTTTGGACTTAATTAGGTTGATAATAGGTTCGGTTTTTCTCTAAAGATCAACATTAATGGAAGTATTTTGAGAACTTAAACAAGATTAAAATCTGTTTTTGAACCCTCAAATCACAACAAGTGGTATCAGAGCCTTAAGGCTTGTGAAAAAGGCGGACGTGGCACTTTAACTGAGCATAAAAACGTGTTTTAAAACAGTCCTTTTTTTAAAAAAAAAACGAAAATAATAATTTTTTTTGGTCACTTTTTTCTTTAAAAAAAAAGGAAAACGAAATTTTTTTTAGTTACTATTTTTTGAAAACCGTTTTAGAAGGGAAAATGGCTGCTAAGTTTGAGATTGAGAAATTTGATGGGAAGAACGATTATACTCTTTGGAAGATGCAGACTAAGGCTCTCCTGATGTCCCAGGGTTTTGGATACACGCTACTGGAGCCCAAAAAACAGCCTTCTCATCTGACTGAGAAGGATAAGGTAGACATGGAACAACGAGCGTATGGTACTCTTGTTATGTGTTTAAATAAAAATATTCTTCCCTTAGTTGCTGCTGAAACCACTGTAGCTAAGATATGGGCTAAGTTAGAAGAAATTTATAAAGCTGAATCCTTAAGTAATAGGATACTTTATATGGAAAATTTCTTCACTTATAGAATGTCAGAGCATAAACCCCTAGAAGATTCATTAGATGAATTTAACAGAATTTTACAAGACCTCAAGAATGTAGATGCTCGAATTAAGGGTGAGCTTCAGGCTATAGTCTTACTGTGTGCTTTACCTAAGTAACTTAGGGCCTTTAAAGACACACTAAGGTATGGTAGAACAAAAATTATTTTAGATGAAGTAATGCAAGCACTCAGGAGTAAAATTCTAGAATTAAAAAGGGAGGAAAAATATGGACTCAGTGGTGAGGGATTAGTAATGAGGGGAAGAACAAATGATAGGCAATCCAATAATAACAAGAGAAGATCCAAGAGTAAGTATCGTTCTAAGTCTAGAGATAGAAGAGACACGACAAAAATGAAATGGTATGGGTGCAATAAATTAGGACATATGAAAAAGAATTGCCCTGATAGGAACAAAACACCAGGAACGGTAGATAATGTGGTTTCATTTGAATCTGGAAATGCCGAAGTTCTCACTGTTTCGGTTGATTTGTGTGATTCAAATACTAATTGTGAACTGCCTGAACGTGCTATGTCCGACTGTAGTACTTCTGATCATGTTAATGTATCGTCTCATGCATTAGAACATGAATGGGTGTTAGACTCAGGGTGTAGTTTTCATATGACTACCACTAGATCAAATTTTATTAATTACAAACATGTTAATGGGGGAAGGGTGCTGTTAGGAGATAACAGGGGATGCAAGATAGTTGGAGTTGGGTCTGTCAAGATAAAATTAACTAATGGGACTGCATACATACTTGAGGATGTAAGACATGTTCCTGAGCTACGTAGGAACCTGATTTCCCTAGGTCAATTGGACCTGAAGGGAATGTCATTTAGAGCCATAAACTCAGAACTGAGGATCATGAAAGGATCCTTGGTAGTTCTAAAAGGTGAGTTGAAAAATGGGTTATACGTACTAAAGGGTAGGATAATGTTGGGAGAGTCTAATGCAGTAGTTAATAACCACCCAACAGAACTATGGCATAAGAGGTTAGGTCATGTGTCGGAGAGAGGTTTGAAAGAGTTGGCCAAACAAGACCTATTAGGAGGAGATAATATTTCAAAACTAAGTTTTTATGAATCTTGTATCTTTGGTAAACATCATAGGTTCATGTTCAATGTAGGTAAACACATAACTCATGGGCCTTTAGATTACATTCATTCGGATTTATGGGGGCCTGCTAGGGTGTCGACTTTAGGTGGAGCGTTATATTTTCTTTCCATTGTTGATGATTTCTCACGTAAAGTTTGGACTTTTTTGCTGAAAAATAAGGATGATTGCTTTCCCACATTTAATAGGTGGAAAACTCAGATAGAAAATATAACCGGACTAAAAATGAAATATCTAAGAATCGACAACGGGTTGGAATACATAAATAGTGAATTTGATGAGTTATGTGCAAAAAACGGAATCATACATCATAATACTGTCAGAGGAACACCCCAACAGAATGGTGTTGCGGAGCGTACGAACCGAACCCTGTTGGACAGAGTTCGGTGTATGTTGTTCGCGTCTAGCCTGGGTCAATAGTTTTGGGGGGAGAATGTTAATACAGCCAGCTATTTAGTGAATAGGACGCCCTCATCTGGTATTGGCCTAAAAACATCAGAAGAAATGTGGATAGGAAAATCGGCAGACTACTCATTATTGAGAGTCTTTGGCTGCGCAGCCTATGCCCACCAGTCAGAGGGCAAGCTGGAACCAAGAGCCATCAAAGGTGTGTTTCTCGGTTACCCTGAAGGGGTAAAAGGATATAGAATAGGAGTTAAGGATGGAAATAAAACGAAAATTATCATAAGTAGAGATGTGAAGTTTAATGAACATGAAATTTCCTACTTAGATAAGAACTTAACTCCCAAAAAGCGCATGTTTGAGCTAGAACACTACGAATTTGAGACGAACCCGCCTGAACCGAATTACCAAAGTGAATCAAGAACAAGAGCTGAACTTGAACCAGAACCAGATAGAGTAGAACCCGAACAAGTGTTAGAAACCCAGATAGATCAATCTCAGGATGTAGGTGGTGCTAAAAGAGGCACCGAACCAGAAACCATGATGGAAACAGAGACCATACCCGAAAATGAGCTAGATGACTACCTACTGTCAAGAGATAGGGCAAGGAGGGACGTGAGACCCCCACAGAGGTTAGGATATGTGGACTGCATAGCCTACGCCCTAAATACAACATTAGAATATATTGCGTCAGAACCTTTAAGCTACAAACAGGCTGTTAACAGCCAGTATTCAGCAGAATGGTTGGATGCCATGAAGGCTGAAATGGACTCCTTAGTGAAGAATAGGACTTGGTCACTAGTGCCCAAGCCGGCAGGCCAGAAGCTAGTGGGATCTAAGTGGATATTCAAGATTAAGGAACCTTGTTTACCTTTTGGAAAACCTAGGTTTAAGGCCAGGCTTGTAGCTAAAGGTTTCACGCAGAGAGAAGGCATGGATTATAACGAAATATTTTCGTCAGTAGTTAAACACACCACCATTAGGGTGATGATGTCCTTGACAGCCAAGTTTGACCTAGAATTGGAACAGTTAGATGTGACAACCGCTTTCTTGCATGGGGAGCTCGATGAGGAGATGTACATGGCTCAGCCCGAGGGCTTCGTGAAGCCCGAGAATGCTGGCCTTGTATGTAGACTCAAGAAGTCCTTGTATGGACTAAAACAGTCCCCGAGGCAGTGGTACAAGCGGTTCCACCACTTCATGACTGAAGTTGGGTTCTCTAGGTCAATACATGATGTGTGTTTCTATGCGAAAAATCTGAATTCTGATTCTGCTGTATATTTATTGATTTATGTGGATGACATGTTGATAGCTAGCCTTCGTCTATCTGAGATTGTGAAATTGAAAGACATGTTAAACCGGAACTTTGAAATGAAAGACCTAGGTCCAGCGAAGAAAATCTTAGGGATGGAAATAAGTAAGGATCGTACTAAACATACGATAAACTTATGCCAAACCTCATACTTAGAAAAGGTCATTCATAGGTTTAACATGAAAGATGCTAAAATTGTTAGAGTTCCCATTACCGCACATCACAAATTTTCAGTAACACAATGTCCAAGAAACGAACAGGAAGAGGTTGAAATGATTAATGTTCCTTATGCTAATGCAATAGGTTCCATTATGTATGCCATGACATGTACTAGGCCTGATTTAGCTTATCCTATTAGTGTGCTCTCTAGATTCATGATGAATCCAGGAAAAGAGCACTGGAATGGGGTTAAGTGGCTCTTGAGATATATCAAGGGTACCACAAAGCTAGGACTTACGTTTGGACGAACAGATACGGATTTAAAACTTTTAGGATACGCCGATAGTGATTTCGGTGGAGACCTTGACAAGCGTAAGTCCACGAGCTCCTACATCTTCTCTCTAAATGGCGGAGTTGTTAGTTGGAGATCTAAGCTCCAGTCATTGACAGCATTGTCAACGACAGAAGCCGAGCCCTTGGCACTTACGGATGCCATTAAAGAGGCGATATGGCTAAGTGGACTTCTAGATGAATTAAACTTAGGCCAAGGGGTACCAACGATATATACGGATAGCCAGTCAGCCCTAACGTTAAGTAAGAACCCTATTTTTCATGATAGGAGTAAGCATCTCGCTATCAGGCGACATTTTGTTACTGAACAGATAGAGTTGAGAAAGGTGGACCTACAGAAAATTTGAACAAACGATAATCCGGCAGATATGGGAACTAAGGTCGTACCCTTGAGCAAGTTAATAAAGTGTATTAACTTAGTTCAGGACTCCTGGGATCTAGGAGGCGGCTGATGGACCAAAACCAAAATTGTTTTGTGCCCTATTACTAGAGTGAATCCAGTAGTTAGACCATATAGGAACCAGGTGGAGAATTGTTAGAATTTGGTTCCTATATAGTCTAAACTATGTCCCGAAATAAGGCATGAGATCTAAGTTATTAATGTTACAACTTGTATTTTGTTAAAAAATAATTTGAACTATTTTTTAAATTAAGGTAAAATAAAATAAATTAAATTTTAAAATATAAAATTTGAATTTATTAATAAAATATATATATATATATATTATTATTACCCGGTTCAGCTTCTTGTGCAAGCCTTTAGCCGTTGCATTTTATCTGCTCAAGATGGACACGTGTCCCACTCTGATTGGCTGTTTTTGGAGGCTTCATCTTAGCCGTTGAAATGGGTGGCAAGATCAAAGGTCAGGATTGCTTGCTTTTTTGTTATTTAAAGGGGGGTTAGAGGAGAGAGAAAAGTACAGCAACATTTTTTAGGGTTTTCTGGGTACCCATTTCTCTCTCCTCCTCTCCTCTCTCCCAAATGAGCCGATCACCCTCCTTCTTCCTCTTTTAAGGTGTTTTAGGGTTTTGCTTAAGAGGAGTTCAGAGCCAAAACCTGCCTCGGTAAGAAGTAGACTCTCGGTATAACCTCTTACTCCTTTCTATTTCTTTACTGTTTGGTTTGTAAAGATTGGTTTTAGAAAGGGTTGTACTTTAATAGCTTAGGTTATTTGTGGAAAGCGCCTTGTAATTTGTAATATGGTTTGTAGAGATTAATAAAATAGATCTCTCTAGTGGTAGGGGGCCATGGAGTAGGTCAGTTAGGACCGAACCACGTTAAAAATCGTGTACTCTCTAATCTTTGTTTATGTCTTCTATCGTCGTTTGTAATCTCAAGTTAAATCTTAAAGCCACAGTTTAAAAAACCACTCCTTTCACTGATCCTTTTTATAAACTAAGTTAGTGTTGAAGACAAAGCCGGATTTAATAAAAATAACCTAAAATTTGTAAAGTTAAAACAACTGTTTTGGACTTAGATTGATAATAGGTTCGGTTTTTCTCTAAATATCAACATTAATGGAAGTGTTTTGATAACTTAAACAAGATTAAAATATGCTTTTGAACCCTCAAATCACAACAAATCTCAAGTCAGAACCGAACTATTTATGTTTTCCTCCATTATTGATCATATAACAAAGATATGGTACTAGAGTTACTGTCAAGAAACTATCTATTCTAAAAGCTTGAGCTGATGGATGAAGGTTCAAGATTGGTTTTATACTCTAACATGTCCCCTCATGCAAATTCCCGTTTGGGCTTGAAGCCTGGATAATGCAAAGGCCCATCTCATACTTTATCTTAAATTGTGTTTATACTGAAATTGGGGGTTGTTAGGATTCAAATTCCTGACCTCTTGGTCCCAAGGCCCTAATACCGTATCAAGAATCCGACTTACCCAAAAGCTTAAATTAATGGGTGAAGGCCCAGGATTGGTTTTATAATCTAACAATTACCATAGTTAATGATGCCAAACGCATCAAATATGAGGGGGAAAAAAAAAATTAAGATTACTTCTGGAAAAAAGTTAGCTTTAAAATGGGGTTTTTTTTTTTTTTTTTTTTTTTCCTGGAATGGCTTGTCCACACAAGAATGATTATGAGATACATGATATTTTAAAGGTATTTTATTAAATATATGCATATATATTGGATAATTAAATGTTGATCAAAACTAATAATTGTGAAAACGTATGACTCTTAATAAAATAATATGTCTCTAAAAAAAAGTTATAAATATCTTTGTAAAAGGACCATGCCTTTTAGCAAGGACGTATATCTCTCGATGAAAGGATGTGTGTTGATGAAGGGATAATATCCTTTAGTGAAGAGACATGTCACTTGGTGAAAAGATATGTTTGTTACTGAAAAACTGTGCCTATTAGTGAAAAATATGACCCTTGGCATTTTAATTGATGACATCCATTCTCTTCTATAAATAAGAGTTTGGTCATCTCCTTACCATAATAATAAATAATAACAACACAAATACTCCATCCTATTAGGGATGGCAACCCGCCCCACATGGGCATAAGTGAGACGGGTAGTGGATACGGCTCAAGGACACGTGGCATTTACTTGTCACAGGTATGGAGCGGGTACGAGTATAGGGTTGTACCTGCCCTGCCCCATGTCTGTTTTGCCTTACTTGCATATATCCCTCAACTATCTGGCCCATTCCAATGATGTATCTTAATGAATTTCTCTAAATTTTGTATCTTACTTTATGTTCTCATGGACTTTTTTTTGTTGTCTTAGTAATTACAGAGGTTATATCTTCAACTATATACTTTTTCATACGCTTAAACTTATAAATATGAAATTTTATAGCAGTTGGTAATGAGGTGGTTACAAAGCAGGTCATGGGCACCCATTGGATGTTGGTGTAAACTCCTAAAACTACCGAGAACCGGGTAACCAAATATTGTTGGATCAAACACTTGCAATTCGCATGTAACAGGTATCAAATCAATCTACAGGTTTCGAGGCGTGATGTCACTTTCCTTAAGACTTATTTCAGGGTATGAAATAGTCTCGGAAATACAACGATAACCTAATGTAAATAGAGTGAGCGTATGTAAAGCGAGATAAAGAAGAGATGTATGAGAACAACTTTTTCAAGAACAATGAACAAGTTCTTTAAAATCAATTGATTCATCCATTGTCAAAGACATTAGGGGAATATATATATACATATAAGACTTTGTGAAAGAAGATGTTCCAAATTATGCCTCAAAGAAAAGGCGCGAAAGGCCAGTAGTTAACGCGCAAAAATCAGGTGAAAACTGCACCTGTGTGTCGACACACAGTTCTGCAGAGATGGTTCTGTTGATCTGTGTGTCAACACACGGGCCGTGTGTGTCGACACACACCTCTGCAGCCCTGTTCCGTAAGAATGTGTGTCGACACACCAGCCCTGTGTGTCGACACACATCCCAACACACATCAAAACATATTGAACAAACTTTGAAACCAACTTTAAACACTTTATTCACAATTATTATAGCATTATTTTGAAGATATATCAACATTCCCCCACTATTTTCAAAATACAATCGTTCTCACAAACGACATCTCTAAGTTAAAGGAGGCCATATCCCGCATCAATGAGGATGTCTTTCGATTGAATCCTCAGCTAGTGATGACATGTTTACAATTAATCGGATCGAAAATGGTAGACAACGCTTTGAACCATTCAACCCATTTGACTAACTGAATACATCACCACGCACTAGGCAATCTACTCCCCGTACATACTCTACACCTCCCCAGATCAACACATGTGAAGCCTTGTGTCCAATACCTTTCGCGAGTGTTTCAGGACCAAACCCTTTGTCAAAAATCACCCCTTGAAGCCGCCAAACTTCACACTCACTAAGGTGGATCCCAACTGATCATGTCCTACGATGCAACATTTAGTTACAATATTACTAAGAACCGGGTCCATTAAGAGCATACGCTCATCCGTTAGATCTCTGACATAGGTAACCAAGCACCACACACACGGGATGGAAAAATTCTTTTATGCTTGCAGTCACACTGATGATAAAACTCACTCATTAAACCCGAGACCTAGCGTCTGACTAGGCTTCAAGTTGAGGGCCAATCATAGGTGACTAAAAATGACAGGTTTCACACCATCTATTTAATTATCAAGTCTCTAACAATGTTCTCAAATAAGAAATCCGCTAGTTTTAGACTTATATCTTCAAAATCCACAGTGATCACTCAATCTTTCATCAGTTATTTCACTTAGCAATATTTGACACTGTGGTGTCCGAACTTTTAGCGACACACCTCGCTCTTATATATTTGAAAAACACATCTCACTATCACAATGGACAGAAAGAGTCTATATTGGCTTATGCCACAAAGGAGTCTTAAACACATCCTTTAATCATTATATTTTTTAACAAGCAGAAACTAGAGCATTAAACTCTATAATCACAGTGAAATTTTATAATGCGTGTTAGTTTCTTAAAACTCAAGGAACAACACCCCCACCACTTATAGCATTTACCAGCTTTTAGAAGCGTAGTCCTCCTTATAGGATATATAACTGGCATCCTAGTATTCTTCTATATAGAAGAGTACTCATTAACATTCACAACTCCTGATTAATTTGGTACCTTATGTACTTTATACTAGTAACATTTACTTACATAGCTAGTTATACACACTCAGCTGTTCAACAACAAAGGCTACATCTAACCTTTTCAAGGTCCAATTATACCATTGGATTGCTTACATTTGGTTCTAAATTTCCGCACCAAATTTCAACATGTAGTCAACATACATACACCGAATTCCCCGATTTATTGAACATGCCATATGCATTATTCGAATTCATTAACTACCTCTTTCAAAAGAAAACATCGTTAGACTACATAGTCTTTTTATAGTATCACAATCTGTGACACAACAATATTGAACTTTGACATTCATTCCATTTCTAGTTCATTCCTCTAGAAATTTACAAGTTCAATTGTTAAGATTTCTCTTTTCATATTCTTTTACTCTTTCAAAGTTCTAGAATCTTTCCAGGGATACACCCTCGAATATGATCTTCCTCATAAGATACTTTAACTCACATTATCAGAATGCATCATTCAAGACCAACGAAAGACTCGAAGTCACTTTCTATGTACTCATGAATATTTATATCTTATGATGTTCACTCCATCCATAAATCAGTCAAAAGATTATACATGCCATTTATATGCATAAAACCTTATAGGCACCAAAAGAGTCATCATAAATCAGTATTTTCATACTCTTTAAATTTGTCACGTTGATGACTAACGGCATCTTAACAAGTGAACATATCATCACATAATAATCTTATTTACCATGCAGTTATTGCATGCATCTAACACTCAATTTGAGTACTTAAAAAATCACCGCATGAATGCACATCATTTTAACCGAATACTCAATCATCATATACATACGCCCTTAACATGCAAGTAAGCTTTCTTTAACCGCATTAATCATGATGATAAATTTTTCACATGCACGTTGGCTTCTATTGAAGCACTACATCCAATAACATTGGAAGACCCACCGAAAATATGTGGTCAGTTATGAAATTATAAGTCATCATTCCAAAGTGCATTAATACACTTTCTTTCACTGTTCATAATCATGAATTTCAATTTGAATAACTTTATATCAGTCACATTAGGGATCAACACATGTAATTATCTCAAATTTCAAGATCCACTAATACATTCAAATTCACATCTTTTTCATTTAATCAAGAAGGCAGATGGCATTCATTTTTATAAATAACCAAGCCAAAGAGTTCATCACCTATTATGGATTATGGACATACTGTCCTCATAACCACATCAATATACATGGTTACACAAAATATTTTTATGATGCATCATCTTCAATATAATGTAATAATACATCCATAGTTTTACTAACATGCATATGAGCACAAATCACACAATCATATTAATATCCATGCTCTTACTTTCATATCTATGGACATGCATGTATTAGTTATATTAACATATAAGCATGATTATACTCAATCCTTTTCCATGATTTTCCAACTCTACTATTGTTCACTTCATTATGCCATAACATCAATTTCGTCAATGAACAATACGTACAGGAGTTTGACTCAATTACCGTTAAAACAAGAATGAACCAATATACCCATATTTATTATGGGATTATATCTACAGAGTTATTAATGTACGTGCATTTAACCTCAATCTGATTGTATCAAATTACAAATTTATACAATAATGAATTTACTACACACAATGCACAGTTTGTACTTGATTTCAACCATAATAATTCTTTATGAATTATAGTCACGGTTATATAAAGTGCCTGGACCTTTATATCACCAATTTGTAACAGAGCATATATCCAACTTTATTATTATTATTTCTAGTTTCATAATCATTTCGGCGCATGATATCAATAACCACGCTAAATAAAGATTTTTCTTTTTATTTTATTTTATTTTAATGCTCAAATCATGCATACTAATTTATATCAAGTATGTTTTCATAATTTAATTTATTATCCATTTAATTCCAATGCACTTTGTTGTTAAATTCATGATGTAAGCCACAACAAAATAGTGTCCTAATTGAAAATTATCATGATTTGATTTTGATTTCACATGTAGACTCATCATTGATCAACATTCATGATATATAACTGTTGGATTGTGTTTCAAATTTTGAGTCTAGATTTCAAATAGAGGTAGGGACCGTTTCGTTTCGCGGGTCGGGCTATACGTTGTTTTCCTCAGTCTCAAGGGTTTACTTTTTAGATCTTGGATATTATTCATCTTTCAATAACATATCAAAACAATGCCTAAACTGGAAATTAGGAGTTCTTATCTTTGGAATTTCAACCCCACAAGTAAATATACTTTCATGCATAAACAACAATGCATCAACCACTCCTTCTTAGGCATTATAGAACTTCATAATTTTATCCCAAATCAAATGTACAAGATTTCACACGACTTGATTTCATTAATTGGATGCAAACCAAAAGGCATAAAGGCATTTTTCTATTATCCTTATACATGTTCAACTGACCACCATCATGAATTCTTGAATTAAGTTATCAAACCATATGCAAATTAACCACGTGCCTCATGAATAAAGCACAAACCCAAATTCTCATTCATGTCAGTGCATCACGATTTCATGATTTTAAAAATTAAATGACATACCTTGGTCCATAGTAATTCATACAAGGATAGATCCAAGAAGTCATACTAATTCTCTCTGTTCATCATTTTTTCCAATCTCACATGGTTCGACATCAAATCACAGAAAGTGAAAACGCCATTTCAATTAATGAACTTAGTCTTAATATTGTTGGTGTAAAATCCCAAAAGTACCGAGAACCGGGTAACCAAATATTGTTGGATCAAACACTTGCAATTTGCAAGTAACGGGTATCAAATCGATCTACAGGTTCCGAGGCATGATGTCACTAATCTTCAGACTTATTTCAGCATATGAAATAGTCTCGGAGATACAACGATAACCTAATGTAAATAGAGTGAGCGTATGTAAAGGGAGATAAAGAAGAGATGTATGAGAACGACGTTTTCAAGAACAATGAACAAGTTCTTTCAAATCAATTGATTCATCTATTATCAAATACATTAGGGGAATATATATATATATATATAAGACTTTGTGAAAGAAGACGTTCCAAATTATGCCTCAAAGAAAAGGCGTGAAAGGCCAGTACTTAATGCGCAAAAATCAGGTGAAAACTGCACCTGTGTGTTGACACACGGTTCTGCATAGATAGTTCTGTTTATCTGTGTGTCGACACATACCTCTGCAGCCCTATTCTATAAGAATATGTGTCGACACACCAGCCCTGTGTATCGACACACATCCCAACACACATCAAAACACATTGAACAAACTTTGGGACCAACTTTAAACACTTTATTCACAATTCTTATAGCATTATTTTGAAGATACATCAACATTGGATACCGCGAATAATTTTGGGCGAGTATGAATATGGAGATGTACCCGGCGATGCAAGTATAAATATCCATTTCCTACCCATGATGAATATGAGGCGGATAATGGGTATGAAATTTTTAGACATGTACGGGTACATGGGGCCTTGCCCCATTGCCATCTCTACATCCTATCCTACATTAAAGAAAGTGGTTAAAATAAAGAAATCAGATTTCTTTTTCAATCTTTCTCTTTTACATATTCCATGGCTATTCAAGAACTTCTACGGTGTTGCAATATATTTTTTTATATTTTGTATTTGATATTTATTTTTAAATTCAATCTCTTGTAATTAGTGGTAGGTTACTAGTACTTAATTCTTGTCTTCAGTATAGTGATTTATTGCATGGGCGAGAGTAGTACCAAGATGGGTGACCTCCTGGGAAGTCCTTGTGTTGTAGCCCTTAGGTTGGGGGGTTCTTGGAAACACCTTGAAGGGGGAAGATTGCGTACATCTATCGCCTAAGACCTTGCTTAGATGGGGGCCCTTGAGGCACTGAAAATTTTGTTTTTTTTTTTTTTTTTTTGGCATGTATGAGTGAGTTATTGAAGACCATAAGAATGTTTCGTCTTCCTCCTATAAATAGTCACCCCATTAATGGCCATTGATCATATTTTAGCATCCTAGGCAAGGTTGTCAAAATCGGGATTCTACGTAGAATCGATAAGGGGTCATCAGAATCGGAATCGTAGAATCGAATCGAGAATCGTAAGATTCTACTTTATGTGTATATAAATTATTTATACTAACAAAATTAATATAATAATTCTCAAATATAAGATAAAAAATATCAAAAAGTCTAAAACACAGTAATTTTAGAATATATTGGACCCAAAGATAAGAAAAAGAGTAACGTCATTCTAACATTAACATGGTGGCGGGTGTCCAAGCGACAATGGTGGCGCAAGCGGAGAGCGTGGTAGTTGGATGCATGGACAACCAGAGCGCGGTGGTTGCATTTGATCGTGACTGAGTGGGAGGAGGAAGAAGGAGGAGTCGGAACTCAAGAGGAGAGAGACTGAGAGAGTGTTTAATCTTAGGATTTTTTGGTATTTGTTTTATTTTGTTTGATTTTGACTTTTTTTGTACATTAAATAAAGTTGACAGCAAGTATATGACTAAACTTAAACAAGAATTGATGTAAAAAATAGAAGTAGAAATATATAACTTATATGATCTAAGTACAAAGTTGAGAAAGTTAAAATAATTTGAAGTAAT
Source organism: Simmondsia chinensis (assembly GCA_018398585.1). Lineage (NCBI taxonomy): Eukaryota > Viridiplantae > Streptophyta > Magnoliopsida > Caryophyllales > Simmondsiaceae > Simmondsia > Simmondsia chinensis. Next base: position 22,032,246 of record JAGTTD010000018.1, read on the forward strand.
TTTATCCAAAGTTTACGAACTAAAATTTTTGAAAAGTGTGTATGAATAACTTATTTGTAATTTGAAAGATTAGCATATAAAATATTATTTAGTTTTAATTTTTGTAAAAATATCTAATATTTAATATCATATACAAAAAAAGCTCTAGAATTAGAAATATATACAAAGCTCAATGATCTATATGGAATTTGAAATATATGTAAAGCTTTAGAATTTTTGCTAAAATATTTAATATTTAATATTATATACAAAAATACCCTGAAGGGGGAAGGCCGCGTACATTCGACCCCCCACCTCCCCCCCCCCCCCCCCGACCTTGCGTAGGCGGGAGCCTTTGAGGCACTGGGTCTATTCTTTTATATACAAAAATACAAAAAAAAGCTCTAGAATTATAAATATATGTAAAGCCTAATGATCTATATAGAATTAGAAATTTATATATAAAGCTTTAGAATTTTTGCTAAAATATATAATATTTAATATTATATATAAAAATACAAAAATAAAGCTCTAAAACAAAAATACAAAAAAAATGACCTTAGATTGCTTAGTTTAAAATTCGAACCAACGTGCCACAATTCCCAAACCAAACCTCTCACCACCAGGCCAATGATGCCCCAGCATACACGATATCACAATAATTATATATAAAGATTTCTTGGGTTTATACTTGAATTAGTACAATCGCTTGTAGAATCGCAATTCAACCGATTCTATTACGATTCTACCGATTTTTGACCGATTCTACTTAAATGCAATTGCTTAAGCGATTCGAATCAATAGACTAAAATAGAATCGTATGATTCTACGATTCGAATCGTGATTTTAACAACCATGATCCTAGGTGGCTTTTGGGAAGACTAGCTTATATTATATATTGTCCTATTTTGTAATGAGAAATTCATCGAGTTTTCATCTTTTACATGGTTTCAAAGCAGAAATTGATTATATAAAGTTTCCTTTCTTTTTCTCCCTTCTTTTTTTCGGTTAGCAATGTTAACCATTACCTCGGACTTGTTTGCAAATCTGGGCTCAGTCGCAGGGGGAGCCATTAACTACGGGTTGGAGAACAATTGACCAATCGAGTTTTTATTTCTAATAATAGTTGGATTATTAATAGTGGAGCCTTTGACTCATGAAGAGTGTGCGAAAATTATAAAGGATGCACTTCACAATGTGGGCATTAGACCCGGTAGATTACCTAATAAAGCGAGTCTCCCAGTATTACATGTCGGGAATATTTGTTCTTTCTACCGAGTTACCTCTCAATATTAAGCTCGGAGTATTAGGGTTTTGTTGCAATTTGATTTCGTTGAAAGAGATTGCGCACTTATATGTTTTCCCTGAATTTTGTTTGATATAAGACCTATGCTGAAGAAAGTTGATTGGAGTGGATAGGTAACGACAACAATAACAACAAACCCAGTGCCTGCAAAGGGCTCCCGCAAAAGCAAGGTTGAGGGGGTAGATGTACGCAGCCTTCCCCCCTTCAGGGGGTACCCTGAAGAGAGGCTATTTCCGAGGACCTCCAACCTAAGAGGCTGGTCCGCAGCATAGAGCATGTGACTTGATAGCAGGACAGCATCAAAGCATGAGTAGGGCAAAACACACAGTGAGCAGAACAACAAACTCAAGCAAGCCACATCAAGCAGAAATCAAAAATTAAGGGGAAATCAAAGGATAAGTAGGCAGGCAAGTAGCGGCTCATGCGAGCAAGTACACAACCTAAGTGCGCCAGGAGGATGTTAAGGCCTAGCACTAGTAAGCTAGACTACTCTATTCCAACTGGAGCATCTATAATCCCCATACTAGCCGTGGGTGAGGTCTTATCGGATTGTCTCCAGCCATCTCTTCTTTGGCCTGCCTCTTCCTCTCCTGCCTTTGGAACTTATGAGTCGTTCTAGCGAGCAAGCGGTCTTTTGGCACAGACATGTTCCGTTTTGACGTCTTTGACATTTTCCTAATTTGTCTTTACCAAGACAGTAGGATATTGTTTGTGATTCTTGTCCTTGGCCAAACAGACTCTATTGCCTTTTTGAGTTATGTTAACAAGATTGAATAGTGTTTTGCCTAATACACTGTGATATTTGGGGAGGTTATCTAATTGCCTCGTTGATAGACACATAGATGATTATAATCATTGTACATGGGTTTCTCTGATAAGGGGCAAATTATAGGCTCGTTAGCCACTTGTGAACTTTTGTAATTGTTGAATTATTGGTCTCTATATAACTTAACTATGACGATTATTAATTTAGTCAAGTATCGTTCAAGTATTATAGATCAAGTAGACAACGGAATATATGTTGTATCAGGGTTATTTTATTTTATCTTGAGTGGCACATGATGTAAATATTATTATGTTCAAGGCTAAATATAAATTGTATTTTTAAATCAGGTCATTATGTTAGTTGACCACTTTACCCCTGCCCGTATGTAATATTTACTTACCCTTGCCCCTACCCATGAGTGATCTGTTGCTGCTCGAAGCGTGTTTAGGAAGCTTCCCAGATCTGTTTTAATTGGGGCTGCCACGCGTCAGTCATCCGGGCCCCCTGTTTGTGTTTGTTTGTGGTGAATCTGGACCGTTGATGCTTTTGAGTTGAACGGCTGGGATGAGATGTGTAGCCTTGCCACGGATGGTGCTTTAACGTGTATATATAAGACCCTCTTTTAGGGTTCCCATACACAGCTTTCATTTTCTTCATTCTTCATCAGCCACCGCTCTTCTTTCTCTTTCTCTTGAGGTAATCTGAGGCGATTTGAAGGAGATCTTGCAGATCCGTGGGTGTAAAGGCTTGCATGTCCAGATCTTGATACTTTGGAGCTTTGAGAAGCGTTTGTTGGCTTCTTTGTGAGTATCTCTTCTCTTTTCAGCTTTATCTTTGTTCAGTAAAGGTTTCTATCTTAGGAACTTTTGAGATTTACTTGTATTACATTGTGTCTTTGTGATTTTGGTCTATAATAACTTAAACTTGACTATAGCAAAGAGACTTCCCTAGAAATAGGGATTCGTGGATGTAGGTCCTTATTTAAAGGCTGAACCACGTAAAATTTTGGTGTTCTTTATTGTGTGTTTGAGCAGATTTTCGATTTTTTGATACTTACTAAACTGCAGTTACAGGTATATACATAGATTTGAGAATCTATAACATATTCACGAAGTTTCTTTAAGAACGAAAGTTTTTCTTTAAAGATCCAAAGTTTTATAACTAAAACTCAACAAGTAGTATCGGAGCTATAGGTTCTTTACCTTAAAGAAACAATATGGCGTCTGCTAGGGTTGAGATCGAAAGATTTGATGGTAGAAATGATTTTAATCTCTGGAAACTTAAAATGAAAGCCATTCTTATGGCCCAGGGCGCTGGAACTGTGCTTTTACCTGAAGATGAACAACCCGATCATCTAACTGAAAAAGAGAAACTAGAGATTGAACATAAAGCCTACGCCTCCTTACTACTTAGTCTTGATAATTCAGTTCTTAACCAGATTCGTTCTGAAAAGACTATGGCTAACATCTGGGCTAATTTAGAAGAGATTTATAAGTCTGAGTCTTTGTCTAATAGAATGTTATGCATGGAAGCACTCTTCACTTTTAAAGTGAGTGAGTCTAGACCCTTAGAAGACTCTATAGATGAGTTTCACATAATCTGTCAAGATTTGGATAATGTTAAGGTAACTGTTGCTTATGAACTTTTGGCTGTAGTGTTGCTGTGAGCTTTGCTAAATACCTTAGGGCTTTCAAAGACACACTTAGATATGGACGAGATACTATAGCACTAAAAGATGTTACCAAGGCCCTTAGGTCCAAGATTCTTGAACTTAGGAAGGAAGGGAAGTATCCACCTAGCAGCAACAACGGGAAAGGGTTGTCTGTTAGGGGTAGGACAAAGACTCGAGACAACAATAACAATCATAACAATCATAATAATAAAGAAAGAAGAAGGAGTAAGAGTAGGAACAGATCCAACTCTAGACCAAGAAGGGACTGTAGTAAAGTAAAGTGTTGTAAATGTTGTAAGTTAGGACATATCAAGAGATATTGTCCTGATTATCAAAGAAAATTTAATGGCACAGCAGATAACACTGAGTACATTAATGGTTATGATTCTGCTGAAGTCTTAGTGGCTTCTACAGACCTAACTACACATGAGTGGGTGCTAGACTCAGGGTGTAGTTTCCATATGACATCCGATAGATCTTTCTTTACTGGTTACAAAGCTGTGACTGCGGGGAAGGTGTTACTAGGAAACAATCACGGGTGCAAGGTAGTAGGAATATGGTCAGTTAGAGTTAGAGGGTCAAATGGTGTTGACTTCATCCTAGAAGGAGTTAGGCATGCGCCTGAACTTAGAAGGAACCTGATTTCTCTAGGACAGTTAAACCTGGCTAGAATGACCTTAAAGGCTCAACAAGGGGTAATGAAGGTCCTTAAGGGTTCCCTTGTAATGCTTAGTGGGGAGGTCAAGAATGGTCTATATGTGCTTAGAGGTGACATAGTTCCTGCTGGCTGCTCTATTGCAAAAAAAACTGACCTAACTAACCTTTGGCACAAGAGACTGGGGCATGTTTCTGAGAGAGGCCTGAATGAACTAAATAAGAAGGGGCTGTTGGGGGGTGGTTATGTGTCTAAACCTGACTTCTGTGAATCATGCATCTTTGGAAAACATCATAAACTATCCTTTAAATCTGGTGTCCATATAACTAAGTTACCAGTAGACTATATCCACTCTGATTTGTGGGGACCAGCTAGGGTACCAACTTTAGGTGGAGCTTACTACTTCCTATCTATGGTAGATGGCTTTTCTAGGAAAGTTTGGGTTTATTTACTCAAAACAAAAGATGAATTTTTTAATGTTTTTGTTAGGTGGAAGAACCTTATAGAAAATCAAACAGGTAGGAAGATTACGGTGCTTAGAATTGATAATAGAGTTGAGTATATCAACTCTGAATTTGATAGTTTATGTACACAAAATGGTATAAAAAGACACAACACTATTAGAAAAACACCCCAACAAAATTGACTGGCTGAAAGAATGAACTGTACACTCTTAGATAGGGTAAGATGCATGTTATTGTCGGAAAAAAAACAGATGAATTTTATTGGAAAATAAACTCTGATGCCAACTATTGGGTTCACAGTTCTCAACTATGGTCACAACAATAGGCACCTATTAGTGCACTTAGAGTAGGAAACTCTTCTCTCTACCTAAGCCCCCGGTCGGAGAGTCACGCTTCGTGACACCTCACGTGCCAAAGTTCCCGGGAATAGGTTTATCTCTATAAACCCTTTGCCCTAATACCGGTTGTTGGGATGAATTTCAAAATTCTCCCTAAAGTTTACGCAGCGGAACAGGTTTAGGATTTATAACTCTAAACCTAGGGTCGATTTAAAATTCCTAATTTTAAAGCTACTGACTTAAATTCATAATTTAAATCAACAGATCTAAATTCTTAATTTAGATCTACAATCCTTTTACTCTAATACATTCATAACAATACATAAACTTAAATAGGTATAATAATGAATACTATAAATAAATAGAAAAGCGAAAAAGAATAAAGAAAGAAGAACATACCTGGAATTGCTCAAATAAAAGAAAAACCAGAAAGACAATAATATTCTTCAAAATCAAGACCCCGAGACCTTCTACGTAATGACCTTGAACTGCCCGGAGGGTGGGCTCTGAAAAATATTAAACTGGGTTTCCGAAACAATTTCAGAAACCCTAAAGAAATATTTTGACTTCGATGCCAAACCTCGGAATAAGCCCCTCTATTTATAGGAATATACCGGAGCAAAAAAATTTGATTTTTCGATGTGGGAACCGCTTAGTTTAAATCAAAACCCAGCGTTTAATTACAAAAAACAGTCAAAACGTGTCGTTTCGTACCCAGGCCAAATCGCGCCTCTTTGGTATTGAGAGTGACACATGGCAGCGTCTCATTCGCCAATGCCCAAACCCATGGATCACGCTTGGGCGAACCAGAGTGTGCCACGTGGCATCCTCTGATTGGTCCATCCGTGTAGACACGGATCGCGGGACCTGTGCAGCTCTTTTAAGTGATTTTTTTTTTTGTTTTGCTTTGTTTTCTACATGTAAAAATTCATCTTATGAATTTTAATTTTCTAAAATTATTTTATTTTATAATTTTTGACTTTTATTCATCTCATGAATAATGTTTGGCAAAATTAACTTTATCCATCTTATGGATAAATAATTCATCTCATGAATTCTTTAATATTTTTCCAATGGCAATAAATATAGAGGCTTGCGCAGGGACCTCAGGACAATTTAAATTTAACTCCAAATGGGTTAAATTAAACCATCTCATGCTAACCTATGTACTTAGTGTAGTTTCTTTTCCAGTGGCCTAGTTTTCTTGCAAAAGAAACATTTTTCTTTTGCTGACTTCTTTATGGACTTGGTTGCTACAATAACAACCTTGCCCTTTCCTTTCTTTTTGGCAGGTCCCTTGTGAGTAATAATCAAGTCTAACTTGTTTTTCAAGGCAAAGTAATTTGGTTCAATGAGTACATTATGTATTAAAATCGAGTGAAGTTCACCAGCCGTATCCATTTTGAAAACACTGTAAGTGCAAACAATCGTGTAACTACCTTATATGAGTCATGTATAATGTAGTGATATATATTCTTTTAATTTAGCATACACAATAAGTCAGATATCCACCAAACTGTACTATCATGCATACAATGATGACCTAAACACACCACTCCTTACGCCCCGGCAGCAGGGTCGCACGAAGCTAGTTCAGGTGAGAACTATTCTCAATTAACCTGTTTTTCTTGTAACTCTTACTAAATATGATTAACTCACCACTTTATTTTAGTCTCTAACATAACACAACAGAGCTCCTCGGGGAGGCTAATGCATCATGCTAGTCAAGTGTAAACCATTACCTAAACCTCCATACAAATACACAAAATACTCCACGGAAGCGTGGTCGCATCGCTTCTTTGTACTTTGGTTTATCCTAAACAAGTCTAACCCTGTAATCTATAAACCGACACCCTCCGCAGGGAGGTCTATCGATCTACTATACTGCTAGACCGGTAATGGAGACCGTGATGTTACAACAATTGAAAACTCGCTCCCACTTAATTTTTATAACCAGTAATTTTTAATTAACTTGCATTTATAATCTAGATTATCACATAATCCCCTTTAGAATCTCATTCTAAAATTAACCAAAATTAATTAATTAATTTATTCAAAAATACTATCGGTTTCAAGCATGGATTATCTTATAATCTTGCATTAGAAATCTTATTCTAAAACCAATCAATAAAATTAATTAATTAATTTTAATTAAAATGATACCAATATTTAATTTAGATTATCATATAATCTACTTTTAAAATCCTGATTTCAAAATTAAATTTTAAAAAAAAAATTATTTGAAACCAATAGCGATTTTGTGCCTAGACTATCCCATAGTTTATTTTAGAATCTTACTCTAAAAATTAAACAAACTTTAGACTATCATATAGTCTATTTCAGAATCTTATTCTAAAATTATTTCAAATAACTTTTATTTAAAATAAAAATGATTTACAACTTAAATTATCTCATAATTTAATTTGGAATCTCATTCTATAAGAAAATTAGCTAATAAAATAATTAACTTAATTATTATGTAAATCAGTATTGACGTCTATATGTCCCAAAATAAAAATAAAAACTTTTTTTTTATACTGCTGACATCAACACTAATGTCAGACCAATAAATATATATTTTTTAAAAATTTAAAATTAAAATATTTAATTTTAAAATAAATTAAATTTAATCTCATTAAATCAATATTATCCGATTTCGTATAAGATAATTGAATCTAATCTCATTAGATCAACTTTATCCATTTTTATAAAAATCAATTTAATCTAATCTAATTAGATCAATTTTATCCATTACTAAAAATATTTGAATCTAATCTTATTAGATCAATTTTGTTCGATTTCATAAATTATGACATATTACGTACAATCTCATTATACGAACAACATAATCGCAAATTTATGGGTTGTTCTAAATTAATGATTAATTCATTAACGATTTAAACGATTTAAATCGTTACCATAAACAACCTAGTTAACTATTAACTCTTTTAACCAATTTAAATAATTTAAATCGATACTTTAAAAAAATTCTGACTAACAATTAACTACTTTAATGATTTAACAATTTAAATCACAAATACAAACAATCATCTGAATTAATCATTAATTCATTATCAATGTAAACAATTTAAATCGATACGTCAAATCAAACTAATTTTCTTTCTTAATAAAATCTCTATTTTATTAAATCGCAAATCTATTTATTTCGATCTTACTATACCTAGTCATGTATATCATGAATGTAATCAGAGGCTAACTCTGATACCAATTTGTTGGGAAAAAACAGATGAATTTTGTTGGAAAATAAACTTTAATGCCAACTATTGGGTTCACAGTTCTCAACTATGGTCACAACAATAGGCACCTACTAGAGCACTTAGAGTAGGAGACTCTTCTCTCTACCTAAACCCCCAGTTGGAGAGTTACACTTCGTGACACCTCACGTGCCATAGTTCCCGGGAATAGGTTTATCTCTATAAATCCTTTGCCTTAATACCGGTTGTTGGGATGAATTTCAAAATTCTCCCTAAAGTTTACGCAGCGGAACAGGTTTAGGATTCATAACTCTAAACCTAGGGTCGATTTAAAATTCCTAATTTTAAAGCTACTGACTTAAATTCATAATTTAAATCAACAGATCTAAATTCTTAATTTAGATCTACAAGCCTTTTACTCTAATACATTCATAACAATACATAAACTTAAACAGGTATAATAATGAATACTGTAAATAAATAGAAAAGCGAAAAAGAATAAAGAAAGAAGAACATACCTGGAATTGCTCAAATAAAAGAAAAACCAGAAAGACAATAATATTCTTCAAAATCAAGACCCCGAGACCTTCTACGCAATGACCTCGAACTGCCCGGAGGGTGGGCTCAGAAAAATATTAAACTGGGTTTCCGAAACAATTTCAGAAACCCTAAAGAAATATTTTGACTTCGATGCCAAACCTCGGAATAAGCCCCTCTATTTATAGGAATATACCGGAGCGAAAAAATTTGATTTTTCGATGTGGGAATCGCTTAGTTTAAATCAAAATGCAGCGTTTAATTACAAAAAACAGTCAAAACGTGTTGTTTCGTACCCAGGCCAAATCGCGCCTCTTTGGTATTGAGAGTGACACGTGGAAGCGTCTCATTCGCCAGCGCCCTGTGCAATTCTTTTGTTTTGCTTTGTTTCCTACATGTAATTTTCTAAAATTATTTTATTTTATAATTTTTGACTTTTATTCATCTCATTAATAATGTTTGGCAAAATTAACTTAATCTATCTTATGGATAAATAATTCATCTCATGAATTCTTTAATATTTTTTCAATGGCAATAAATACATAGGCTTGCGCAGGGACCTCAGAAACAATTTAAATCTATCTCCAAATGGATTAAATTAAACCATCTCATGATATTAACTTAATTACCATTTAATGAGACTTAATTCCAATAAATAAATCTCACTGCACTCCAGACTTAAATTATTTATTCGATATCTCCCTAATAGACTGTAATGATGACAACAACCCCTCCACTAGATGTCCATGATAAAGGATAAATATAACCACTACCATTATCCTTCTCACAACTTCTCCATTAGTTACCGACTTGCCCTTCACTGAATAATTCATTTATACTTGAATATATTCACAGTATAAATTCCAAATGTCAAACACTTAGAATACTTTGGCCAAAGTTTCCGAACTATTCAAGTATTTGCAAATCAACTAAGGGGACATCTGTATCTCATAAAAGACTATAGATTCCCTATTGAATACATGATCCTTGTCAAACTTCACGCCGCTACCCAATGTACGTGGGATTTCAGTCATTCATTTAGACCTTACTTATAGTACACCAAAGTAACTAACGCTCCATGCACAAGTCCAGAATACCATTAGGATTTAGAGTCGTCGTTCAAACAGTACAACGTAAATCACTCATCTCCGATAGTAGTCTAGAAATAAGTAACCCCATGGTCCAACTCAGTGTGTCAAACACACTAACCTAACAGTTTTGGATCTCCATCCACATGACCAAGGCAAGCCATCTAAAGTGTCACGTTATAGTCTTAACATACAATTGGTCCAAACTTGTCTTCGACTACGAGTCTTTCAAATAACAATCCATACCATTTGTTCCAAGTCTATCTGTGGCTTAGTCTCATAAACCACTTAGAACAAACATATAAAACGTAGTATGAGGACTACACCCATCTCATGGATGTTTCCCAAAAGAAAATCATATGTAGTATAAATGCTCAAATACACAAATTTAACTAGGAAACGACCGGGACTTTAATTTTATTTATTAATTAAAATAATATATCCAAAATAAATCTGAATTTCAGGACACTGTTCCTAACAGTTATTTGCATCTGGACTTGGAAAGCACTTTTATGGGGAGGCTGTGGTCACTGCATGCTATCTAATAAATAGAACCCCCTCCTCTGCAATTGACTTTAAAACTCCTGAAGAAAAATGGACTGGAAAAACTAGTGATTATTCTATTTTAAAAGTTTTGGATGTGCTGTGTATGCACATCAATCAAAAGGAAAACTTGAACCTAGGGCTGTAAAAGGTGTTTTCCTAGGCTATCCTGGTGGTGTAAAGGGTTATAGAGTAGGTGTTAGGGATGGAAATAGGACCAAAATAATAATTAGTAGGGATGTGACCTTTAATGAAGAAGAAATGCCCTACTTGGAGAAACCAGTAGCTGCTGGTACAGCAGCTACTTCCTCCAACCCTAGAAAGTTTGATCCTGAACTCTATGAGTTCGAGATTAGCCCACCAGAACCTGTATACCAGGAAAACCAAACCTTAGATCCTGCAGAAGAGGTGACTGACAGTGCTGAAGGGAGCCCTGAACCTCAAGAAACAATTGAACATATAGACCTATCTAACTACCAACTAGCTAGGGATAGGGAGAGGAGAGAAACTAGGGCAACTGTTAGGTTTAGGACTGCTGATTGTATTGCATATGCCATAAATACTGCCTTAGAATATGTAGAGTCAGAACCTCTCACTTGTTCACAAGCTATTAGTGAGGCTGCCTCTGAACAGTGGCTTAAAGCCATGACAAAGGAAATGGAGAGCCTCAAAAGGAACAAAACTGGGTTTTGGTTCTTAAACCTATGGGTAGGAAGTTGGTAGGTTCTAAGTGGATTTATAAGGTAAAAAAATCCAATACATCATCTGGACAGCCAAGGTTCAAGGCTAGATAAGTTGCAAAAGGTTTTTCACAAAAAGAGGGGGTGGACTACAATGAGATATTCTCTCCTGTTGTTAAGCATACCACTATAAGAATCCTTATGGCCCTAACTGCTAAGTTTAGTATGTTTTTAGAACAAATGGATGTTACCACAACTTTCCTTCATAGAGAGCTGGAAGAGGAGATTTTTATGACAAAACCTGAGGGGTTTATTGAACCAGGAAATGAGAATAGTGTCTGCCTGCTAAAAAGGTCTTTGTATGGCCTTCAGCAGTCTCCTAGGCAATGGTACAGGAGGTTTGACCAATTTATGCTGGGTAGAGGATTTACCAGGTCTATACATGATACCTGTTTCTACTATGTTAATGCTGATTCTGATGATGCCCTGTATCTGCTAATATATGTTGATGACATGCTGCTGGCTAGTAGATCTATGAACTCTATAAATGATTTAAAGCTAATGCTTTCTGCTGAGTTTGATATGAAAGATCTAGAGAAGGCCCAAAAAATCCTTGGTATGGAGATTACCAGGAATATTTCTGCAGGATTAGTGCATCTGTCCTAGCAAGCCTACTTGGAGAAGGTATTATCACGTTTTAATATGTCGGATTGTAAACTTGTTAAGTTGCCCTTAGCAAGTCAATACAAGTTTTCAGTGGAGCAGTGTCCTACTACTGAAACCTATAAAAAAACCGATGGAAAAAGTACCCTATGCCAATGCTATAGAATCTTTAATGTATGCTATGACCTGTACAAGACCTGACTTAGCTTTTCCTTTAAGTGTTCTATCTAGGTTTATGAGTAACCCAGGAAAAGAACATTAGGTATGGGGTTAAGTGGTTATTAAGGTACATAAAACAGACCTATACATTGGGTTTAACTTTTGGTAGAACAGAATCTAACCTACGGTTGGTAGGTTATATGAATTCTGATTTTGGGGGAGATTTAGATGGGAGAAGGTCCACTAGTGCGTACCTTTTTACTCTAAATGGTGGAGCCATCTGTTGGAAATCCAAGCTACAGTCTATGACAGCTTTTTCCACTACAGAGGCGGAGTTTCAGGCCCTAACTGAAGCTATTAAGGAAGCTATCTGGTTGAGGGGTCTGCTGTCAGAAATTAATTTAGATTATGGACCCCCTATACTCTATTCAGATAGTCAATCAGCCCTTGCTTTGTGTAAGAACCTTGTTCATAATGATAGGACCAAGCATTTGGCTATTAAGAGGAGTTTTGTGAATGATATGTAGGAAAAGGACACTGTCGAACTGTTGAACATTAGTACTGATGTAAATCCAGTGGATATGGGCACTAAGAATGTAACTTTGGACAAGTTAATCAAATGCATTAACTTGGTTCAAAGTGATTGGGATCATGGATGACCAATCATGTGAGTTTGCTCCTTATTACTAGGGTATGTTTAGTAGTTAATTTATATAGATACCAAGGTGGAGAATTGTTGAATTATTGGTCTCTATATGACTTAACTATGACGATTATTAATTTAGTCAAGTATCGTTCAAGTATTATAGATCAACTAGACAATGGAATATATGTTGTATTGGGGTTATTTTATTTTATCTTGAGTGGCATATTATGTAAATATTATTATGTTCAAGGCTAAATATAAATTGTATTTTTAAATCAGGTCATTATGTTAGTTGACCATTTTACCACTACCCGTATGTAATATTTTCTTGCCCTTGCCCCTCCCCGTGAGTGATCCGTTGCTACCCGAAGTGTGTTCAGGAAGCTTCCCAGATCTATTTTAATTGGGGCTGCCACGCGTCAGTCATCCGGGCCCCTTGTTTGTGTTTGTTTGTGGTGAATCTGGACCGTTGATGCGTTTGAGTTTAACAGTTGGGATGAGATGTGCAGCCGTGCCACGGATGGTGCTTTAACGTGTATAAATAAGACCCTCTTTTAGGTTTCCCGTACACAGCTTTCATTTTCTTCATTCTTCATCAGCCACCGCCCTTCTCTCTCTTTCTCTTGAGGCGATCTGAGGCGATTTGAAGGAGATCTTGCATATCTGTGGGTGTAAAGGCTTGCATGTCCAGATCTTGATACTTTGGAGCTTTGAGAAGCCTTTGTTGCCTTCTTTGTGAGTATCTCTTCTCTTTTCAGCTTTTTCTTTGTTCAGTAAAGGTTTCTATCTTAGGAACTTTTGAGATCTACTTATATTACGTTGTGTCTTTGTGATTTTGGTCTGTAATAACTTAAACTTGACTATAGTAGAGAGACTTCCCTAGAAATAAGGAGCCATGGATGTAGGTCCTTATTTAAAGGCTGAACCACGTAAAATCTTGGTGTTTTTTGTTGTGTGTTTGAGCAGATTTTCGGTTTTTTGATACTTACTATACTGCAGTTACAGGTTTATACATAGATTTGAGAATCTATAACGTATTCATGAAGTTTCTTTAAGAACGGAAGTTTTTCTTTAAAGATCCAAAGTTTTATAACTAAAACTCAACAGTAATATGGTGAATGCTCAGCTTGGGATGTGGGTTAAATATGGTGGAGCGACAATAGACAAGAGTTTAAGTATGGACCACTGTTGAAATACTACAGGAAGCATGAGGTTCTATTCCAAACCTTATTTAATGATACACCTCATAAAACAGTGTGGTGGAGAGGAAACACCAACAACGTCCATCTCACAGTACGTTTTAAAAAATAATCACATGTATGTACAACTTGTAAAACACAATTAGACAATAAATAAATAAAATATTTTTATTTATTAATTAAGAATTAAATAATTATATTCTCATGACACGGTTCTTAACATGAATATCATTAAGAAAGTCTCGAAGAGAAAGAAGATATGATGTTCCGAATGACTATGTGGTTGACTTAGGAATTGTTGATGATCTAGTTTTACTTTCACAAGCCACAGAATGTGCTAATTTTTATAAATCAATTGGTGTAATGAGAGATGAGATCAAATCTATGGATCAAAACTAAGTCTGGGATCTCGTCTAATTACCGAAAGGACAAAAGAGTCGAGTGTAAATGGCTCTTTTAGACCAAGCTTGACTTAGATAGAATATTGAACAATATAAAATCAGACTTATTGTCAAAGGTTTTACTCAGAAAGATGAAATGGGTTACGAAGAGACCTTTTCACCAATCTCTAAGAAAGACTAATTTAGAATTATTGCAGCTTTAGTGGCTCATTATGATTTAGAATCACATCAAATTGATATAAAGACTACATTTCTAAATAGGGAATTAGAAGGAAATGTGATGCAAATATGGACAAAAATAATCTGATCAAGAAGAGAAAGAAAGACAATGAATCCGGGAATTGTAGAAATCGCATTCGAGCCAGAAAAGTAGTGTGTGGCTCGATTTATACTTCCCTTGTTCTTCCCTTGTGCAATAAGAATTCAGGAAGGCTATTGAATCCTTCACTTTTTCCTTCCGGCAATTTGGCAATTCACATCAAAATATTTATTTGGACCAAGACTTTTCCTTTAAAAGAAAGGAATACATGGTGTATAAATTGAAGAAATCAATATGCGGAGTTAAACAAATTTCCTGATAATGGTATATGAAGTATAATATACCATAACTTCTTTTGAATTTAAAGAAAACACTCCATATACATATATATATGGTCAACGAGAGTAAGTTTATCTTTCTGATTCTGTAAGTTGATGATATTTTGCTTGCTACTAATTATCTTGGTTTATTATATGAAATCAAGAAATTCCTGTGTAATTTTTGAAATGAAAGATATGAGAAAAGCAACTAAGATGATAGGAATATGTTACAACCAATTGGGGTTATAACCCAGATTAGGGTTAGGGTTCTTGATAGAGATGGAGAATTAGAGTTGTGGTGAGAGAAAGAGTTAGAAGAAAGGGATGAGAGAGAGAGAGAGAGAGTTAGATGAGAGAGAGAATAGTTTGTTATTGTATTAGTTATTTTCTTAACAGCCTAATATGCTATTTATACTAATTACCTTAATCACTTATACGTATTATTATACGTAACATTACTCGCCCCCTTAAGAGATTCTTACCCTCAAGAATCTTAACAGTAAGCATTGACATGAATTTTTCCTTAGTATAGCGAAAAGACATCAGAACTCAAGCTTGAAAGAGACTCTAGCGTCAGCTGCCACTGGATCTTGCAGAAATGCAGCTAAAAGAACCGTGGTGCTGCTGTCAACTTGGTAAACAACTCACAAATATCTTCTCAATAACAAAGACGCACTTTGGAACCCTTAGAATTCTTAAAGAAAGTAAGGATTCGTTTGGTATACTTACTCCCATAGAGTTTAACGGAATTTGCAGCAGTAGCAACACCAAATAGCTCTACTTCGTCTTGCTTGTATGATGTATAAGCTCCATTTTCGGTCCTGTGAACACGTCAATAGCTATTTTGCTTATGTATTTCTTGCTGAATTTCTCAAAATGAGCAATTGGCAATACTCCCAAAACAGAATCTTGCATCTTCACAACACTAAAAAGTTCAAGATACACTTGTAAATTCTTAATTGTAAGATCTAATGGTTCAGCCACTTGCAAAGGTGCAAGCTCTTCAAGAGGATTCAAGTCATGGTCTTCAATTTCAGGTGTTGCACCTTTCAAAATATCAGTTGTAACTTGTGGATTTTGTTGGCAATTCTCTCTAAGCTGAAGAACTTTGGAGCTTTGTGCATAAGCTTTGTCCTCCACTGGCATAACAACCTCTTCATCCAAACCATTTTCTTGATCAATCGTCTCCTCACTATGCACATCACCATCCACTAGCTCTAAAGGGTCACTTGAAGAAGAAACTTTGCTTGATTCTCCAATTGCCTCACAAGGAGTGAGAAATGTAAATCCATTCGACAACAACAGTTATAAATGTTTCTTCCTTGCAATGGATTGATGGCTGAAATAGCTTGTTCTCTTATGGAGAAGGACACTTGAGCTTCAAACATTAAGGTTGATATGGAAATGACTTCAATTCTTTTGATACGTCCGTAGGAGTGAAAAACTTGGTAAAGAATGTCTTCGGTGATTGGAAAAAGAGCATTGTGAATTTTAACCAAGAGTGTAGATTCATGGAAGATCTTTTCTTAGATGAAGCCAACATTCTTATGAAATTGATAAGGAGAAGTGGATGATGATTCAATACCAGATCCGTTGCTGTGGCATGGGTTCTGTTGAAGTTCACGTAGAATGTCCAACATCTTACTGTACTCTAGCTTGATAGAGACCATATCGGGTTGTACTACTTGAAAGCGTTCATCAAGTACGTGAAATCGCCCATCAATTCGACTCTCGATGTCACCCAACCGAGCTTCCAACCGCCGCAGGTCTAAACTGCTTCGCGTACCGTTGGCCATGGAAAAAAAAAAAAACGCAGCACGTAACCTGCTCTGATACCAATTGTTACAACCAATTGGGGTTGTAACCTAGATTAGGGTTAGGGTTCTTAATAGAGATTGGGAATTAGAGTTGAGGTGAGAGAAAGAGTTAGAAGAAAGGGATGAGAGAGAGAGAGAGAGAGTTAGATGAGAGAGAGAATAGTTTGTTATTGTATTAGTTATTTTCTTAACAACCTAATATGCTATTTACACTAATTACCTAATACAAGTATTGTACTATTATGTACCCTACTACAAATACTACTAATTACTTATACGTATTATTCTACGTAACAGAATATGAATATTATGTGACAATCACAAGGGCTATTGAGATTATCTTAAAAAGCCTATATTAATGAAGTTTTAGAGATATTCAAAGTATATGCTCAGCAGGTGTAGTTCTAGTTTAGAAAGGAGATAAATTAACATTAAGCAATGTTCAAGTAATGAATTGGAACGAGAACAAATAAAAAAAATTCCTTAAGATTATGTCGTTAGTAGCTTAATGTATGCAAAAACTTGCACCAAACAAGGCATTATTTGTTGTCAGGATGTCGGGTAGTATTAAAGTAATCTAGGATTGGATCATTAGAAAGTTGCGAAAAGGAAGTCTTTAGATGCTTGCAAGGAACGAAGGACCATATGCTCCCTAACAAAATATTTGATCTTTCATAGGTGTTTGGATATTCAAAATCAAAAGAGTTCGTGGCATGTTTTGAGGCTATTGTTTATGAATTATGGTTGCGTGACTTTATTTTAGGGTTTAAGATGCAGCAAAGACAAAAGATTATTGAAAAAAAAGCCTTTGTGGCTTATACTGCTGGAGCTTTACCTTTCCTATTACAAATCAGTTTGTTGGTAGTTGTCATGAGTCACATGTTGTTAAGCCTAAGATTCACCTTTACAATATTATGGCCGAATTCTCAAATACCAATTCAGCATTTCTTTCCGCAGACCTCAATTCTGTCAAGGAATCATCTGTCCCCAAAGTTTAAGCTAAGCTTTTGGGACGGATAGTTTCTTCACAAGATATCAGAGCATTGTTGACCTCGAGGTCACAAGTTCGAATCTCTACCATTCCCACTTTCAATATTAAAATAATTTAAGCACAAGGTATAAAGTGAGCTTGTGCAATATCCACGCTTCGAGCCCAATTGGCATTCGCATGGGGGGCATGTTAGAGAATAAAAAAAACTATTCCTAAGCTTTTGCCCATCAGCTTAAGCTTTTGGGACAGATGGTTTCTTGACAAATTCTTCCATATCAGGATGACATTTCAATCCAATGAAAATTAAGAATAATGCCCATCTTGACATTAAGTGATTTTTGCTCTGATATTAACTTTGGCCTACATAAATAAGGTAACATTATTGGCAGTGCAAAGGTTTAATACTAGAGGAACTTTGTGAAATTATGTGGCTATTGTTTGCTACAAGTCACATCATTGTTCTAATAATAACACTTGTACTGTGATAATAAGTGTTGTTTACTCCGTCAATTTCTCATGTTTTTAAGTTAATTTGTTTAAATTAGCGCTTCCTTTTTTTTCGTTTAAAATGATTCTTAATGTTTGTACTTTTGTTCAAATTAGTACCTAATTTTTGATTTCGTAAATTGGTTCCTCATGTTTTTCTTGTTAAAAATGGTCCTTATGTTTGATTTTATAATGAAATTAGTCCATCATATAGTGACCAAAACTAAATAAAAATTAGGGTTATTTATGCCAAGGGTCCTTATACTTTGCTCATTTTGCCAATCTAGTCTTTGTACTTTTAATTGTGTCTATTTAGTCCCTGTACACTTCAGAATGTGTCAATTTAGTCCTTTTGTCAAATTTAAGTTAAGTTAATGACGTAGTTTTGAATGGCAAAATTAAGTTAGATACAAGTAACCTATTATAAATTCATACGCTTCAATTTAACCAATCTCGCGGCCGGAACATTAAAAATTTCATTAAAAATTTAACATAAAATTTTCTCTAAGGACCAAATTGACACATTTTAAATTATATACGGACTAATTGACACAATTAAAAGTACAATGACTAAATTGACCCAGTGAATAAAGTACAGGGACCTTTGACGTAAATAACCCTACTAATTAAATGGATGAGAAACTAATTCAATTATAAAAATGAAATAAGAGAGACTAAGAAAAAATAAGGACTAATTTGAACCAAATTACAAATACTAAACACTATTTTAAATAAGACAAGATGAAATATGAATTTAAACAAATCGAAAAATACAAGGTCCAATGTAGTAAATAACTCTGCCTGATTGGTTGAAAATTTAGGCCTTGTTTGGTTGGCACAGAGTAGCAATTGGTTGAAAGGTAGTCAGCCGAATATAGGAAGTAGAAATTATTTAACAAATTTTCAGTTCCTTTAAAATGAAGAAAGTAACTTACCTAGCTCTAAATTCTAGTTTATTTGTTTTTAATTAGCCATTTAAAAAAAATATATATTTCCTATACTGGCAATTAAATCCTCGAGAAGTGCAAGTTTTTGCAAAAATTCAATTCATATGGCTACCAAAAGATACGTTAGAAATGATTGAAGGAACAATTACGGCAAGAATTTAATTCATGTGGTAACAAAAAGACACGTTAGAAATGATTGAGGGGAATAATTGACACAAAAATTCAATTCATGTGGCAACAAAAAGAGACATGAAAAATGATTGAAGGGAACAATTACAGAAGAATTCAATTCATGGGGCAACTAAAAGAGACGTTAGAAATGATTGAGGGGAACAATTGCAGCAAAAATTCAATTCATGCGACAACAAAAAGACGCATTAGAAATGATTGAGGGGAAATAATTGCCGCAAGAATTCAATTCATGTGACAACAAAAAGACAAGTTAGAAATGATTGAGAGATATAATTGTGGCAATAATTCAATTCATGTGGCAATAAAAAGAGGTGTTGGAAATGATTGAGCGGAACAGCTGCGACAAGAATTCAATTTATGTGGCAACTAAAAGAACGGCAAAAATTTAATTCATGTGGCAAAAAAAAGACACATTAAAAATGATTTAGGGAAATAATTACCTCAAGAATTTAATTCATTTGGCAACAAAAAGAGGCATTAGAAATAATTGAGGGGAGCAACTGTGGCAATAATTCAATTCATGTGTCAACCAAAAGAGATGTTAGAAATGATTGAGGGGAACAATTGCGGCAAAAATTTGATATCGGACA
Source organism: Simmondsia chinensis (assembly GCA_018398585.1). NCBI lineage: Eukaryota > Viridiplantae > Streptophyta > Magnoliopsida > Caryophyllales > Simmondsiaceae > Simmondsia > Simmondsia chinensis. Next base: position 22,052,159 of record JAGTTD010000018.1, read on the forward strand.
TTTAGTAGAGCTGTAGAATTGTATTAGTTGTATGCATTGTATTCTTTATTTTGGCTAGTTAGTTACCAAGTCGTTGAGTGTAACCTAGGAGGGCGGTTTACATATAAATAGTTCATTTTTTTATTATAAGAGATCATCAAAAAAATGTAATAACAACTTGTATCTTCTCTCTAACTACTATTCTTCTCTCGTTTCCCTATCCTTTCTTCTTTTAGTCCCTAGTTCATTTGAACAACAAATATCAACGCAAGAATTCATCTATTTTGATCTTTTATTGCATCAATGGTACCAGAGTTAAGTGAACCTCTCGACTTGTGGAAAAGAGGTGCCATGGCTTCAATATAAGCTCAAAACTCAAAAATCGAATAGTCGAACAATTGAGACGCCAAGGATCTGGAATGACTGAGCAATTTGGGAAAATAGATTTCGAGGATCTGAAAATGGATCCATGGGTGGAAAAATTGCCAAAATTCTCTAGAAATGTTGATGAATTGGTCAGTGAAGATAAATCCACACCCTCAAACACAAAAAAAAGTGGAAAATACGATACCTATCAATCTAGAGGTTAACTAACCGAAGTCAGTGGTGGTGAAAATTGAGACAGCGATTCCTGATTCCTGTTCGAATATGGTGTTAGTGACCCCTGCAAAGAGTTTCACGAAGGAGGAGGAGAAAATCGAAGACGTGATATATGTGAGGATCCACCGAAGATGGCCCTAATAGTGGGCTCGGGGGGTATAATGGCAACGAAGATGGCAATGGAGGCTGGGAAGAGACCAAGAGTGATAATGGCAAAGATAACAACAAAGAAAGTGGTTCCAATGGAGGTTATTGGAGCAGTGGGCATGGAGAGGTCGAGTAGAAAGACCATGCCACTTCCTCAGCCGTTGCTAGGATTCCAAATGGGAAAGAAAGAGTTAGCAATGAAAAATTACCATCCTGGAGTATTTGATCCAAGAGGAGTAATCCTTTGACTTTCACCCTTGAGGACAAGGGTGTTGTTCAAGGGGAGGTTATTGACACCGGACATTTAGTAGATTCTAGAATTGTATTAATCGTACGCATTATATTCTTTGTTTTGTTTGGTTAGTTAGTTACCAAGTAGTTGAATGTATGTTAGGGTAGTGGTTTACATGTAAATAGTGCATTTTATCATTGTAAGAGATCATCCAAAAAAGTAATAATAGCTTCTACCTTCTCCCTAACCACTCTTCTCCCTATCCCTTCTTCTTTCCATCCCTAATTCATTTGAATAGCAAGTATCGGTGCAAGAATTCATCCCTAAATTATTGATGAGGATGTTAACAATCGGATTAAAGTAGGATGGCATAAATAGAGGATGGCCTCCGCGGTACTTTGCGATAGAAAGTTTCCCTTAAAACTAAAGGGAAGATACTATAAGACGATAGTAGGGCCGGTGATGTCTTATGGGAGGAGTGCAGGGTGATGAAATAACATCAAACACAGAAGATGAAGGTGGTGGACATGAAAATGTTGCGGTGGATGTGTGGACACACAAGTAAGGATAAAATCAGGAACGACGTCATAAATGGCGAATTGGGCGTGGCCTCCATTGAGGATAAGTTGAGGGAGCAACGTTTGAGGTGGTTTGGACATGTTAGGAGGAGACCGAACACCGCTCCAGTCAGGAGATGCGAACAGCCCCAAACTGCGCTAGGCAAGAGAGGAAGAGGCAGGCCGAAAAAGAGATGGCTGGAGACGATCCAACAAGACCTCACCGACCTAAATCTTCGGGAGAAGATGGCCTTAGATAAAGCTCAATGTAGGGCCAGCGTAGGAGTAGCAGATGTAGCGGATTAGAGTAGGGTGGTTGTTGTTGTTATTGTTATATGCTTATATGCGATTGTTATTTTATCTGCATATTATTTGCCTAACATTTGCGTTGCTTTGAGTTTGCCCGTATTGCTTGCCTTATTCTTTGCCCTGCTCTTATGATGTGTTGCTCTCTTGCTGCCAGGCCACCATGCTTCTACGCTGCTGACAAGCTTCTCAGGTTGGAGGTCCTTGGAAGCAGCCTCCCTTCAGGGGAACTCCCGAAAGGGGGAAGGCTGCGTACATCTACCCTCCTAAACCTTGTTTATGCGGGAGCCCTTTGGCACTAGGATTGTTGTTGTTGTTTTAGTGCAAGTATTCATCTGTTTTGATCTTTTACTGCATCAAAACTCAGTTCGTGTGGCAACCAAAAGGACATTAGAAATGATTCAGGGGAACAATAGCGCTAAGAATTAAATTCATGAGGCAATAAGAAGTACTTTAGAATGATTGAGGGAATAATAATGAAGGCAACAGTCCTGATACAGATAATTCCAGATGAGAAATGATTGAGGAGAAAAACTGCAGCAAGAATTTAATTCATGTGGCAACTAAAGGGGACATTAGAAATGATTGAAGAGAACAACAGTGACAAAAATTCAATTCATGCAGCAACAAAAAGACACATTGGAAATGATTGAGGAAAATAATTGCCGTAGGAATTGATGCAGCCGCCATCTAGAGATTGGTGGGTGAGGGCTAACGGGAAGACAACACCGTGGATAGAGGTCCAACAGGGAAGGAGAATCGGGTTGAAGCTGCTTCGCATCCGTGAGTGGCGCATAGCTTGGCTGGACGCATGGTTGGCGGAACCATTGACGCGGGTTGACGAAGAATGCGGCTGGTAGTTAGTCTTTAGATAGAGTTTGATTATGATTAGGATTAGTTTTAAAATTCTGATTTAAACCTTTTATTTGTTTTTCTTTATTTTAAGAGGAGCACACGGATTGCAATCTCAGCCGTTGGATCTAGCACACGGATTGCAATCTCAGCCGTTGGTTCTAATTAGGAATTAATTTAAATTTTAAATTAGTTAGAGTTAAATTAGGAAAACCCCTCTATTTAAAGAGGAAGATAGTTAGGGTTTTAGTTAGCCAAATTCTTAGATTTATTTAGGAATTATTTGTTCATTCTATTCTCAAGAGAAGGCTGTCATTGCTTTCACATCCCCCTAATCTTCCGCTGCTGCGCTGCATCAGTTGATATCAGAGCTCAGACCGTTTTTGAGATGGCATCAAGTCGTTAAAGGTACGCTACTATCGAGGAAGTTTTTGATCGAGACCAAATTATGCAAAACGAACAGAGATTAGACAAGTTCAAGGAGAGACTTAGGTGAATTGATTCAACTGGGAGCAAATCCTAACTTAAAGCTAGGAACCCAGCCCCAACGCCCATTAACACCGGGTAAAAACAAAAAGGTGAAGGACAAGATCAAGGATCCGGCATCGGTTGATGATCTACCGGACCCTACGTTGAGGCAACATCGGCTCTGTATCGGTACCGCCGGCGTTGAAAAATGAGAGGTGGGCTCCGACCTCCATGAAGAAAATTCAGAGTTTGAGGAAATTGGCGTCATTGTGTTGGAAGAAACTCATGACGCGCTACCTTCATTTGACGAGGAGGAATTAGTGGGTGACGAAGGCTGCTTGCTATTAGTCAAGCGAGCTAGCTTCACCCCTGAAGAAGCAGAAGAAGAAGATTGGAGGCACCATGACATCTTCCAGACCACTTATACCATTGGCGGCAGGTGTGTCATATGGTCATTGATTCGGGAAGTTATGACAACGCCATCTCCGAAGAAGCCGTTCAGAAGTTAGGATAGAAGACGGAGGAACATCCGAACCCTTACATGGTGGCTTGGCTCAAGAAAGACGATTAGGTACCTATATCAAGACGTTGCTTTGTCAATTTCTCAATTAGGGACACTTATCAGGATGCGGTTTGGTGTGACGTTGTTATGATAAATGCCTGTCACTTGCTATTGGGACGTCCGTGGCAATATGATACGGGCGTCATCCATGACGAAAGAAAGAACACATATAGCTTCTTCTTTGAGGGGATGAAGACCATCTTGATGCCCAAGAAGGTCGAGGCACCATGTGTGTCAAGGAACAAAGAACCAAAGCCAGAAGAAAAGGATGTGAGCATCAACGTAGTTGGCAAGGCCATGTTGGTGTCACCACCAATAAATGTTACCCATGGAGAACCTATCTTTGATGAGACACCGCAACTAGACCTATCTTCTCCACCCATATTTGATGAGCCCATGTATGATGAGCCCATCTTTAACGAGGAGGAGGAATCGGATGAGATAGGGAGTCAATCGAGAAAGGATTATCCAGAGGCGTTGGCGTCTTATGTACCGCCAATAATGGGCGTAGAGACTAATGTGGGGCACAAGTACATCAGGCGCCTAATGTGGATGTTACTTGTGATGATCTACATCTAGGCGAGACCGAAAGGCGGGTCGGCTATACTAACGCCGACCAAGGATGGGACTTGGCGGGTCTACGGTAACAGCGAAACAACACATATGAAAGAAGTGAAAGAATTACCGGGAGCTATGACAATGGTAAGAACAAGGCCGCAATGGGAGTGTCAAGTACCGAGAAGAGGGCTACCGGATCTGCTCCATCACCGAGTAGAGTTCACACCACCTTTACCACCTAAACAAGGTGAGCCATGGCGAGGATATATTGACAACAGGTCCACCATTGAGATCAACATGTACCGTGAGGCTCCTTCATCTTTGGCGAGTGTCCTAGCTATGGCAAGAAGGATCCCAACAACTTCGTGGCAAATTCGAGGGCGAATTCTCTCTAATCGGGAGAGGATGATGCAACCCCGCCTCCTTTGGCGGATAGCTTGGCGGCTTAGTCACTGGCGGGAGCGGAGCATGACAAGAAGGTGTATGGACTGGAGCATGAAAAGCTTGGCGGTTGGAATAAGAGGATTCTACATGACGAAAAAGACCCTTTTTCGAATTCGAGGACGAATTCCCTCCAAGCGGGAGAGAATGATGCAGCCGCCATCTAGGGATTGGCGGGTGAGGGCTAACGGGAAGACAACACCATGGATAGAGGTCCAGTAGGGAAGGAGAATTAGGTTGAAGCTGCTTCGCAACTGTGAGTGGCACATAGCTTGGTGGGACGCATGGCTGGCGGAACCATTGACGCGGGTTGACAAAGAATGCGGCTAGTAGTCAGTCTTTAGATAGAGTTTGATTAGGATTATGATTAGTTTTAAAATTCAGACTTAAACTTTATATTTGTTTTTCTTTATTTTAAGAGGAGCACATGGATTGTGATCTCAGCCGTTGGATCTAGCACACGGATTGCAATCTCAGCCGTTGGTTCTAATTAGGAATTAATTTAAATTTTAAATTAATTAGAGTTAAATTAGGAAAACCCCTCTATTTAAGGAGTAGGGAAGTCAGGGTTTTAGTTAGCCAAATTCTTAGATTTATTTATGAATTATTTGTTCGTTCTATTCTCAAGAGTGAGGATGAGAGTCTAATTTATCTTTCCCCTGTAATTTTTATTAGAGTTTAATAAAATAAAAGGGAAGGTCATCGTTTCCTTCCCGTCCCCATAATCTTCCGCTGCTGAGCTGCATCAGGAATTCAATTCTTGTGGCAACAAAAAGATGGGTAAGTAATGGTTAATGGGAACAATTAAGGAAAGAATTCAATTTATTTGGCAATTAAAAAAGACGTTAGAAATGATTGAGGGAAACAATTGCAGCAAACTTTCAATTCATATGGTAACAAAAAGACACATTAATTAGAAATGATTGAGGCAAATAATTGGCGCAAGATCTAAATTTATGTGGCAACAAAAAGAGGTATTAGAATGATTGAGGGGAACAATTTGTTTTTATATTTTCAAAATGTGTATTAGTAATTATGTAAAACATTGATTAATATATGTATAAGATGTGTATGAGATAGTCCCGGTATGTATTTAAGTGTTTAAAACATATAAGGGGTGTGTGTTGACACATGGGCCATGTGTGTCGACACACAATCCAACCATACCACTAGGGAATAGGTGTGTGTCGACACACATGGCCGTGTGTTGATACACAGCCTTACAGAAGTGCACAGCAGAATGTTGTGTGTCGACACATAGGGACTATGTGTCGACACACAATCTCGCAGTGAGCTGTGTGTCGACACACATGTTAGGTTTTCTTGCAGTTTCGAGCGGTTTTTTCCTTAAACAGCGTGGCTCTTTTTGCATGTTTTGAAGGGACGTCTCTTCTCATGATTGTTATACATATTACCCATATCCCATTTTGGATGATAGATGAAAAGAAGGACAACTACAAGCGTTCTTATGTTTTTTGGTGCAATCCAAGTGTTTGATTGTTAAAACTTAATTAATCTCTCTACATCTTTGTCAATCTCTCCCTTTACACATCTTCACTCTATATTTGGTTGTTGTTGTATCCCCAAGGATATTTTGTATACCGATATAAGTCTTAAGGAAAGTGATTACATAGCCTTAACACCTGAGATCTTCTGGTTACCCGTTTGCAAGGATTTTGCAAGTAATTTTTCAGTTTTGTTCTAACAATCTTAAGGCTTAACTTCTGATTTGGGTTATGGCTTCATCACTAAGGGAAAATGACAACCAACTTTGTGAAGTCGGACCGCTTTGATAGCGGGAACTTTTGCCGATGGCAGAGGAAGATGCACTTCCTCATCACGACATTGAATATGGTGCATGTCCTGAATACACCATTTCCATCCCCTGTCTCTGAGGAGGAGGAGACATTGGCTGAGCAGAGGGCCAGACTGAAGTGGGAGAACGATGACTACATCTGTAGAGGGCATATTCTAAATGGTATGACTGATGCCCTGTTTGATATCTACTCGAACGTGCCGATTGCGAAGGAACTATGGGACGCTCTTGAGGCATGCCATATGGCCGAGGATGCTACAAGCAAAAATTTCCTGGTTAGTCAGTTTAATAATTATAAAATGGTAGATGATCGTCCTGTTATGGAGCAATTCCATAAAATCGAACAAATATTGAATAATACCAAACAACATGAAATGAACATGAACGATACCATAGTTGTTTTTTCCTTAATTGACAAACTTCCTCCTTCTTGGAAAGATGTTAAGAAAAGTCTGAAACATAAGAAGAAAGATATGTCAATTGAGGAATTGGCTAATCATTTACGTGTTGAGGAAGGTTACAGGGTACAGGATGACAACAAAGACCGACCTGGTGATGTTGGTAAAACCAATATCACGGAAGAAGGCCAGTCAAGAAAGGGACCTAAGAGAACCGGACACTTCCGAAGAAGAAGAATGACAAGAGGCCAAAAATGGTCTGTTAGGAGTGTCAGAAGCCCGGTCACTTACGTAAGAATTGTTATCGCCTTAAAAAGAATAAAGGCAAAGGGCTTGATCATCGCGCCAAAAATTCGAACGATAGGTTTGTGGCAATGATATCGGAAGTCAACTTAGTCGAAAGTGATAACTCTTGGTGGGTCAACTCGGTGGCCACGAGACATGTGTGTTAGGACAAGGGGTTCTTCACGACTTTTGAACCCATGGACAACGGAACTATGTTGTTCATGAGTAATGGGGCGACTATACCGGTTAAAGGGAAGGGAAAAGTAGATTTACTTTTCACCTCTGGAAAAATCTTAAATTTAACCGATGTATGTTATGCTCCGGATGTGAAGAAGAATCTCGTGTCCGGTGGCCTGTTAAGTCGGCTTGGGTTCAAGTTGGTCTTCGAGGCTGACAAGTTTGTTTTGTATAAGGGTGGAGTCTTTGTTAGCAAAGGGTACTTGTGTAATGGTATGTTCAAGATGAACATTGACAATAAAATTGATAGTTCTGTTTATATGCTTGATTCGTCGTTTTTATGGCATCAAAGGTTAGGTCATGTGAATTTTCGTAGATTGCATGAAATGGTTAATTCTTCGTTGATTCCACACATAGCTAAAATTGATGATAAATGCAAAACGTGCATGTTAACTAAGATAACGAAACTACCATTTCCTTTAGTACAAAGAGAGACTAATCTACTTGACCTAGTACATAGCGATTTATGTGATTTCAAGCGCACACCGAGTTTAGGTGGAAAGCATTACTTTGTGACATTTATAGATGACTGTTCGAGATTTTGTTATGTATATCTGATAAGTCACAAAGATGAATTGCTTGATAGATTTAAAGCTTATAAAGCAGAAGCTGAATTACACTATGAGACCTTCCTCAAATGCCTTAGGTCGGACCGTGGTGGGGAATACTACGATCCTAAGTATTTTGAAACCACCAAAATTATACATGAAATAACTGCTCCGTATACGCCACAACAGAATGGCATAGTTGAGAGGAAAAACCGGACTCTAACTGAAATGGTTAATTCCATGTTATCCTATTCCGGTCTCAACGATGGATTTTGGGGTGAGGCTATATTAACAGCCTGTCACATATTGAATAGAGTTCCAAACAAAAGAAATAAGATAACCCCATATGAATTGTGGAACAAACGAGCCCCTAATCTAACTTATCTGAAAGTGTGGGGGTGTAGAGCGGTTGTTAAAGTCCCTGAACCTAAACATAAATAGTTAGGTGAAAGAGGCATTGATTGCATCTTTTTTGGTTATGCGTCTCATAGCAAGGCATATCGGTTCTATGTAATCGAACCTAGTGATTATATCAATGTGAATACAATAATAGAATCGAGAGACGCGATATTTGATGAGAATCAGTTTACCTCTATCCCTAGACCGAGGGACTATGTACCGATTGAAAGTGACAATCAAGTGCCATATGACGATGTTCGTCATGAGAGGGAAGATGTCCCTGAAAGTGCTCTAGAACTCTGAAGGAGTAAGAGAGCAAGGAAAGAGAAATTTTTCGGTTCGGACTTCTACACGTTCTTGGTAGAAGGTTTAAGGAACGATGTGGACCAAGTGGCTCCATATTGTTGTGTCATGGAAGCTGATCCCATGACGTTTAATGAGGCAATGAGGTCTCATGATGCATCTTTTTGGAAAGAGGCTATGAATGATGAGATGGATTCCATCTTAGGTAATAATACATGGATCCTTGTGGACCTTCCGCAAGGAAGTAAGCCCATTGGGTGTAAATGGACATTCAAAAAGAGGATGAAAGTCGATGGAACGATTGACAAGTTTAAGGCCCGATTGGTGGCAAAAGGGTTCACCCAAAAGCATGGGTTGGACTACTTTGACACGTATGCCCCCGTGGCAAGAATATCGATGATAAGGGTATTGATTGCCCTTGCCTCTATTTGTAAACTAGTTATACACCAAGTGGATGTCAAAACGGCATTCTTGAATGGTGAGCTAGAGGAGGAAGTGTACATGGAACAACCGGAAGGTTTTGTTGTTCCAGGCCAAGAGAGCAAAGTATGTAAACTCATACGCTCTCTGTAAGGGCTAAAGCAAGCCCAGAATCAATGGCACCAGAAGTTTGATCAAGTTGTTCTTAACAACGGATTCGTTATAAATGAATCGCATAAATGTGTCTATAGCAAGTTTGATAATGGAAAAGGGGTCATTATATGTTTGTATGTCGATGACATACTGATATTTGGTACTTATATGGAACAAGTAGAGAGAACCAAACGGTGTCTCTCTGAAAACTTTGCTATGAAAGACATGGGTGAAGTGGAGGTGATCCTCGGTATTAGAATTGTAAGGAGTGGTGATACCATTTCCTTAACACAGTCTCACTACGTTGAAAATGTGTTGAAAAAGGTTCCATTTTGATGAGTGTGCACCGGCGTCCGTTCCAATGGACCCTAGTGTGAAATTAGTACTGAATGAGGGCGCTCCAGTGTCACAACTGAGACATGCCCAAGTCATTGGTAGTCTTATGTATGCCATGACGAGCACAAGGCTAGATATAGCCTTTGCTATTGGAAAGCTGAGTGGATATACTAGCAATCCAAGTAAAAGCCACTGGAAAGCTGTGGATCGTGTACTGAAGTATCTCAAGAAGACTATGAGTTATGGTCTTTCTTATGTAAGGTATCCTCCTATTTTGGAAGGATACTCTAATGCAAGTTGGATCTCCAATGTGGAGGATCATGCATCCACAAGCGGGTGGGTATTCCTGCTTGGTGGGGGTGCGGTTTCTTAGGGTTCCAAGAAACAGTCTTGCATAACTGATTCAACTATGGCAGCGGAGTTCATAGCTCTCGCGTCTGTGGCTAAGGAAGGCGAGTGGTTAAAGGATGTCCTCTATGAGATTCCTTTGTGGCCTAAGCCGATCTCACCGATATCTATCCATTGTGATAGTCAGGCTACGCTATCTAAAGCATACAATGAGGTATACAATGGGAAGTCCAGACACATTGGTGTAAGACATAGTATAGTGAAGCACCTCATTCGAGAGGGTGTCATTACTGTGGACTTCGTGAGGACCAGTTAGAATCTAGCGGATCCATTTACAAAAGGCCTAGCTAGAGACTTGGTTCTGAAAACAAGCAAAGGGATTGGTGTGAAACCTGTCATTTTTAGTCGCCCATGATAGGCCCTCAACTCGACGCCCAGTATGACACTAGGTCTCGGGTTCAATGAGAGAGACTTGTCATCTGTGTGACTGCAAGCACAAAAAGAGAATTACCATCCCGAATGTGAAGTGCTTGATACCTGTGTCAGAGATTCTAAGAGGATGAGCATATGCTCTTAATGGACCTGGTTCTAGAACTTATTGAATGTCGCGTCGCAGGGACATGATCAATGAGGTCCACCCTAGTGTGTGTTGAAGTTTGACCGCTTCAAATGGGTGATTTTTGACTAAGGATTTGGCCCTGAAATACTCACGAAGGGTATAGGACACAAGGCTACAAATGTGTCGATCTGGGAGGTGTAGGGTGTGTACGGGGAGTACGCCTAATGCGTGATTGGATAGTCGGTTAGTCAAATGGGTTGTATGGTTCAAAGCTTAGTCTACCATTTTCAATCCGATTAACTGTATGGTCCTTTCACTAGCCGGGGGTTCAATCCGGAGACACCCACGTTGATGCACGACGTGGCGTCCTTTATTCCAGGTGTCATAGTGAGATTGATTGTATTTTGAAAATGGTGGGGGATTGTTGGTATATTTTCAAAATGTGTATTGGTAATTATGTAAAACATTTATTAATATATATATAAGATGTGTATGAGATAGTCTCGGTATGTATTTAAGTGTTTAAAACATATAAGAGGTGTGTGTCGACACATGGGCCATGTGTGTCGACACACAATCCAACAGTACCACTAGGGAATAGGCGTGTGTCGATACACAGCCTTACAGAAGCGCACGGCAGAATGTTGTGTGTCGACACACAGCATAATCCAGCAGTGAGCTGTGTGTCGACACACATGTCAGGTTTTTTGGCAGTTTCGCGCGGTATTTTCCCGAAACAATGTGGCTCTTTTTGCATGTTTTGAAGGGACGTCTCTTCTCATGATTGTTATACATATTGCTCATTTCCCATTTTGGATGATAGATGAAAAGAAGGACAACTACAAGTGTTCTTGTGTTTTTTGGTGCAATCCAAGTATTTGATTATTAAAACTTAATCAATCTCTCTACATCTTTGTCAATCTCTCGCTTTACATATCTTCACTCCATATTTGGTTATTGTTGTATCCCCGAGGATATTTCGTACACCGAAATAAGCCTTAAGGAAAGTGATTACGCAGCCTCAACACTTGAGATCTTCTAGTTACCCGTTTGCAAGGATTTTGCAAGTAATTTTTCAGTTTTGTTCTAACACAATTGCGGCAAGAATTTAATTCACACGGCAACTAAAAGATACATTAGAAATGATTGAGGAGAATAATTGCGGCAAAAATTCAATTCATGTAGCTAGAAAAAAAGCAAGTTAGAAATGATCGAGGGGAATAATTGTTGCAAAAATTCAATTCATGTGGCCACAAAAAGATACTTTAGGAATTATTGAAGAGAACAATTACAGCAATAATTCAATTTATGTGGCAACTAAAAGATACGTTAAAAATGATTGAAGGGAACAATTGCGGCAAAAGTCAATTCATGAGGCAACAAAAAGACACGTTAGAAATTACTGAGGGAAATAATTGTTGTAAGAATTCAATTCATGTGGCAATAAAAAGAGGCATTAGAAATGGTTGAGAGGAGTAACTGTGGAAAAAATTCAATTCACGTGGCAACTAAAAGTGGCATTAAAATTGATTGACGGGAACAATTCAGGAAAAAATTCAATTCATGTGGCATTAAAAAGACACGTTAGGAAATGATAGGGAAATAATTGCTAAAAGAATTGACTTTATGTGGCAACAAAAAGCGGCATTAGAAATAATTGAGGGGAACAATTGCGGGAAGAATTCATGTGGCAACTAAAAAAGACGTTCAAAATGATTGATGAAAACAATTGCGGCAAAAATTAAATTCTTGTGGGACCAAAAAGACACCTTAGAAATGATTGAGGGGAATAATTGACATAAAAATTTAATTCATGTTGCAACAAAAAGGGACATTAGAAATGATTGGAGGGAAAAATTGTCGCAATAATTTAATTCATTCGCCAACTAAAAAAGATAAAAATAATTAAGGGGAACAATTACAGCAAAAATTCGATTCATGTGGCATAAAAAGACATTTAGAAATGATTGAGGGAAATAATTGCCGCAAGAATTCAATTCACATGGCAACAAAAAAAAAGGCGTTGCAAATGATTAAGGGGAACAATTGCGACAAAAATTCATTCATGTGGCAACTAAAAGAGACATTAGAAATTATTGAGGGTAACAACTGTGGCAAAAATTCAAGCTATATGGCAACAAAAATACATGTTAGAAATAATTGAGGGAAATAATAGTTGCAAGAATTCAATTTATGTGAAAACAAAAAACAAGAGGCGTTAGAAATAATTGAGGGGAGCAATTGTGGTAATAATTCAATTCGTGTGTGAACTAAGAGAGAAGTTAGAAATGATTGAGGGGAACAATTGTTATAAGACTTCAATTCATATGATGACCAAAAGGATATTAGAAATGATTGAAGGGAACAATTACGGCAATTCAATTCATGTGGCAACTAAAAGGATGTTATTATGGCAAGAGTTTAATTTTTGCAACAATCAAAATACTTTAGAAATGATTAAGGCTGTGTTTGGAATATAGAATTGGAGGATGGAATTGGGGCTGAGGCCGGAGTTGTAGCCTAGAATTCCAAATATGTTGCTTGATTTACCTGTAGGAATTGAATTACAATTACACTGCCTGTGAAAGTATAGTATTGGGAATAATTGGCACTTTTAGAATAGGAGCCCTTTCATGTATTTATAAAGTTTACACAGAACCTCAAGGCTAAGCCTAATGGGCCTAGTCTATACAGTTGTAGCCCATTACTAATATAGCCCACTATACATTATACATTATAGTCTAACATCCCCCCTCAACCGAAGCAGGAGATAAACAAAGGCAAAGGTTGTGTCTGAATAGAAGAAAGAGTTGTCGTGGCAGATTCTTGGTAAAGATGTCAGCTGTCTGTTGTGAAGAAGAAATGTGTAGAACTCGAACAAGTCCCATGTGGACGCGCTCTCGTACGAAATGAATGTCGATCTCAATATGCTTGGTGCGGGCGTGCTGCACGGGGTTAGTGGACATGTACATGGCCGAGACATTATCACCATAAAGCAAGGTAGCCCAAGGAAGAAGAAGACCAAGCTCACCAAGTAGAGAGCGAAGCTAACAACACTCAGAGACGGCATTTGCAACCGCCCTGTACTCGGCCACTACACTGGAGCGCGAAATTGTCGGCTGATGTTTCGAAGACCAGGAAAGAAGATTTCCGCCCAGAAAAACACAAAAACCAGATGTAGAGCGGCGAGTATTAGGACAATCAGCCCAGTCAACATCAGAGTATGCAACTAGTTGATCCACACGAGAACGGGAAATAGTTAACCCGAAAGCAATGGTGCCCTTGATGTACTTGAGAATGCGTTTAACAGCCATCCAATGAGGCAAACGCGGAGCATGCATATACAGACATACTTGTTGCACAGCATAAGAGATGTTGGGACGAGTGAAGGTAAGATACTGAAGAGCACCAACTGTAGAGCGATATAAGGTAGGATCAGTCATGGGATCACCATCTTCCAGTGAAAGTTTAGATTTGGAATCTGTAGGGGTTGCAATTGGCTTGCAAGACAACATGTTGGTCTTATCAAGTAGGTCAGGAACATACTTGGATTGAGATAAGAAAAGATCGTTAGAGGAGTGCAAGATTGAGATGCCAAGAAAATAATTAAGCAGTCCCAAATCTGTCATATCGAACTCAGAGCGTAGAGAGTGCAATATAGCTTGAAGAAATGCAGCAGAGCATGCAGTAAGAATTATATCATCAACATAAAGGGAGTGTACCATGCTCGGGGTGTCTACTTAAGACCATAAAGGGACTTGTGTAATTTGCAAACATGATCAGGAAATTGAGGATCGATGAAACCTGGAGGTTGTTTCATATAGGCCTCTTCATTAAGATAACCATTCAAAAAGGCATTTTTAACATCAAGCTGGTGAATGGGCCACAGTCGAGACGTAGCGAGAGCGAGGACAGTACGGACTGTGGCGGGTTTGACAACATGACTGAATGTTTCACCATAATCAATGCCATATCTTTGTGTGAAGCCTTGTGCAACCAAGCGAGCTTTGTAATGTTCTACTTCACCTGTAGAAGTTTGCTTAACGCGAAAAACCCATTTAGAGCCTACAACGTTACCATGAGAAGGTGGAGGAACAAGATCCCATGTCTGATAATGAATAAGAACATTGTACTCATCTTGCATGGCATTCTTCCAATTTTCATCCGCAAGAGCCTGCTTATAGGAGAAAGGAACCTCGGACAACGTATTATGAGCAAGCATAGAAGGTCGAATAAGAGGTTTAACAATATGAGCTTTGGAACGTGTGACCATAGGATGATGACATTGGGGCGAGAGATCGTGAGGCTCAAAGGTCTCGATTGGCTCAACCGGGACAGTCGGTGACATGGGCTATGATGGTGGGCCGGGCAAGAGAGGAGTAATGGGTGGCAGTGTAGCCACGACTGCTGGTGGCAGGGCACCTGGGCCTAGGGGACCCAGCCGCGGCTGAGTCATCCCGAGAAGCGGTGCGGGCATGCTGCCCGCGAAAGGGGAGGTAGGAAGAGGTGATGCAAACACTTGATGAAGATGACTCATTGTAGATTGAGAGAAAGTACCCAACCGAGCGAAAGGAAAATATGTTTCGTCAAATACAACATGCCTCGAAATGATGAGTTTGTTAGTAGAAAGATCTAAGCATTTGTACCCCTTATGGTTTGGTGGATAGCCCAGAAAAACACATAAAGTGGACCGAGGTACAAGTTTATGTGGAGCAATAGTAGTCAAATTAGGATAGCAGACACTTCCAAAAACACGAAGGTGAGCATAATCAACCTTTTGTTTATAGAAACGTTGATATGGGATCTTTTTCTTAATAGCAGTAGAGGGTAATAAGTTGATAATATGAGTAGCAGCAGAAACAACCTCAACCCAATACTTCAAAGGCATACAAGCTTGAAAAAGGAGAGATCGCATCATATTACCAATAGTTCTGTGCATACGTTCAGCTTTCCCGTTTTGTTGGGATGTATGAGGGCACGAGACCCTACTAAGAATACCCCGTTGTATAAAAAGGCCATTAAAATCACGATTAATATATTCAGTCCCATTGTCACACTGAAATTGTTTGATTTCCGCACCAAATTGATTTAAGATACGCGCACGGAATTGAAGAAACAAATCAAACACATCTGATTTAGAACGCATTGGGTAAATCCACACAAAATGAGAATAATCATCCAAAAATAATAAATAATATTTATAACCACTGAAACTAAGAACAGATGATGTCCATACATCAGAGTGAACAATGTCAAAAGGATGCGTAATACTAGAAACAGACGTCTGAAACGGTAAACAACTATGCTTGCCTAGTTGGCAAGCATGACACAAACTAGAGTCTAAAGAACTGGAACAGGAAATAAATTTTTTCTTTACTAAGGATGACAAAACTGGCTCCCCTAGATGGCCTAAGCGACGGTGCCAAAGAGAAGAGGAGACTCGTGAAGCTACAAACGATGTAGTGATGGTAGGTGATCCTGGTACTGTAAAAAGAGGTCCCGGACTGACACAACGGATGATAGTTGACTTCAGTTTAGGATCCTTGACAGTAAAACCAAAAGAGTCAAATTCAAGGAGACAATTGTTGTCTGAACAAAATTGATGAATATAAAGTAAATTTTTAGAAAAACCAGGAATAAAATGAACTTTGTTTAAAACAAAGCGACCTGCAGGAGTAGATATGAAACATAATCCAATACCAGAGATAAAAAGACAAGCACCATTACCAACTCAAATTTTATCAGACTCGGTGTATGGAGACAAGGACGTTAGGATACCTGGATTATTTGTTATGTGGGAGGAGGCCCGGCTATCCATGACCCAAGAGGGATCAAAAGTGGGGGTGGAATAATATTGTGGAGAGTACTGACTCGCATCAAAACCTGAATAGAAGCCATAGCCAGCGGTATAAACATTATTTGCAGGATGAAATTGTGGATTAGAAACGTTACCACTCAAGGGAGCAGAACCAAAAGGAGGAGGTCGATATTGCGTGTTAAACTGCGGAATAAAGGGCATGCCTCTGAAATTTGGAGCCCACATATTTTGCATCCACTGATTACTATAACCGCGACCGTTTCTACCTTTGCCACGGCCATTATCAAGACCTCCATGACCACGACCATTACCATGCTGATTTCCATAGCCGGGCTGCTGTTGTTGAGCAGGAAAGGCTGCCTCCTGATTGGTTGATTGCGGCTGGTGTGGTGGCGGTACGGCCGGTGTGACCGTCACCAGCGGAGGGGTCGGGTTCGCACCCGAGGCCCCGGCCGCGAGAAGAACATATGAAGAGCCTGCATTGGCATGCTTAAGACGAGAGTCCTCATTCATCAATATAGAACGGGCCTCAATAAAAGATGGGAGGGAGCATGGGACGTAATAGATATACAAACAACACTGTAATCCTTTTCATCACAAAGACCAACCACAACAGCGAGAACCATATCAACATCAGTAATAGAGGCATTGACAGACTTGAGATTATCAGCCAAAGATTTAATTTTCGTGAGATAGGCTAACATAGAAAGATTGCCTTTCTTAATATTAGTTAATTCACGTTTAAATTGCAATTGACGTGATTGTGCAAAATCAGTAAAAAGACGGGTGATAGAACCCCAAAGTGATGCAGCAGTGACATCATCATCAGTACCACACACAACACTAGCAAGATCGAGAGAGAGAGTACCAAATATCCAGGAAATAAGAAGATTATCAACCGGTCTCCAATAGCAATAGTGGGGATCTAATGTAGCAGGTTGATAGGAGGTGCCATCAAGGTGATCATCCACTGCATAACCTTTACAAACAGAAAGAAAACACCAGCGCCAAACTAAATATGTAGATGGATCGTTCAGATCTACGGTCGAGGAAATTTGATGACGAATATTTGAGATGCTAAATGGTGTGGGGAGCGAAGGACCATCGGCAGGAGGGGGCGGCACTATCTCATGGGGAGCGGTGGTAGAGGAGGTTGTGTCTGCCATGGGAACGACAGCAGATCTGGTAGACTGGAGGTCCTGACGGTGGCGGCAGCGGCGGCGGTGTTCTGGTGGTGTTGTTCTGGTTGAGTTCCGGTGGAGATGGTGGTGCTGAGTGTTGTTGGCGACGACGACTGCCGGTCTGGTGCTGGTAGATATGGGTGGTGCTGGGTGCTGTTGGCGACGACAATGGTGGATCTGGTGCTGGGTGCTGGTGGTTCTAGGTGTTGGCGGTGACTACGATGGTGGATCTGGGCTGGGTGCTGGTGGTTCCTTTTTTTTTTCCAACGGAACTGAGATGGTGGTGCCGGGTGCTGAGGAGCAACGATGACGTTGGGTATTGGAGATGGTGGTGCTGTGTGTTGAGGAGCGACGATGACGTTGGGTATTGAAGATGATGGTGCTTGGGCGGCGGCGGCGGCATTGAAGATGAAAAGGCTAGGGTTTGCCTTATTTTTATGAGATAGCTAGGGTTAGCTCTGATACCATGTGAAAGTATAGTATTGGGAATAATTGGTACTCCTAGAATAGGAGCCCTCTCATGTATTTATAGAGTTTACACAGAACCTCAAGGCTAAGCCTAATGGGGTTAGTCTATACAATTATAGCCCATTACTGATATAGCCCACTATACACTATATATTATAGTCTAACACTGCCCAATACAATGGAATTAGATTTTAAATAAAAATTGTACTTTTCAATTCTTTGGAGTGGAGGTAAATAATTGCAATTTTATATTAACTCCATTAACCTAAAGCCCAAAATGACCCTACTTGATTGACCCAAATACAAAATAACTCAAAATCCAAAAACTTAGACACAACCTAAAATTTGACCGAACCTTGAAATTACCCAACTTAAATGACTTGAACTTAAAATGACTAAAATCACTTTAGCTCAAAGTCCAAAGTGACCCAACCCCGATCAACTTGAAACCTGAGATGACTCAAAACTATAAAATGAAACTACTCAACTTGAATGTGAAGTAAAGAAGCCGAGCCAAAGTGGAAAATGACCCGACCAAATTACCCCAAGACCCATACCCAAAATGACCAAACCCATCTCAAACTCAGCTTAAGATGACTTGAAATTTGAAATGATACCACTCATTTGTCCAAAACTAGGATAACTCGAGCTTGAAATGACCTAAATAAACTTCAACTAGATCATAACTTGCTTGAATCCCAAGAACACCTAGCCCAATTAACTAAAAATCCGAGATAACTTGAACACCAAATGATTTGACTCCAATACTCGACCCAATTTGACTCGAAAATCGAATAACTTGGACTTTAAATTGAATTGCTCCAACTATAATAACTCGAATAAATTGTTATCCACCCCGACCAAAATCCGATCGTAGTTGATTTAAAACTCAAAATACTATAACTTGCTTGACTGAAAACATGTGATGACTCGAATTATAATTATGACTTTTAATTTCTTTGATGAACTAAATAATAAAATTTTAATTTCATTAAAATTTTAATTCTACCAAAATTAAAATTAAATTGCAACTCTCCAGTATAATTTTAATTTTATATGCCCAATGAAGCCTAAGGAAATAATAGCCAAGTCAATAGTCCTGATACAGAGAATTCCAGATGAGGGCTCGCATCTCCACCGTCTTACGCATTAGGAGAGAGAAAAACAACTGAGACCGACAAGCAAACCATTCTGTGCAGAGAGAGACTAGAAGAACAAAAAGAAGAAGAAGAAAGAGGTAACCGAATATGCTCATCCTTTAATTCAGGTTTTCAGATTCGAAAACGAAGAATTTTAGGTTTTTGGCTATAAATTAGGATTTTTATGAGATTAACCGTTTTTGATTTTGCTGTAGGACTTCATAGTAGTGAAGAACGTTGTCGGAAGCTTCTCAGGATGAATACGGATTATTCGCCGGCATCTCCGGCCAGTGGTTTTCTCTCTCCTCGTGATCGAATCGTCCAGGTTTTGCAGCGCTCGTGCCAATTTTCGACTTTGTCGAGTTATTTACACCGTTGGTCCCTCGCATTCTTAATTTGTTGAATTGGTTTCTGGTCTTTTACTTTGTTCAAAATATTTCTAATGTTTGTAATTTTGTTCAAATTAGTCCCTAATGTTTGATTTTGTTATAAAATTGGTCCCTCATGATTTATTTTATAGTAGAGTCGGTCCATTTTTTTGATTTTTACCTAGTTTTGGTCAATAGATGGGCGACTCATTTTGTCAATGTTAGGGACTAATTTGAACAAAATTATGAACATTAGGGACCAATTTGAGCAAAAAAAAGATGAGGGACTAATGGAGTAAATAGCTCCTATTTTGTATATTGTTTATTTCTTCGCCGCCGCCCCCCCCCCCCCCCCCCCCCCCCCCCCCCCCCTCCTTCCTCTATTATTGCATCTTTATCCTACCTTGGGATTGTGCCGATTGCATTGATACTTAAATGTGTGAGCTTTGCTGAAGTTCTGTCAAGATGTGATTGCTTGCCGAGTTAAATTGTGTCTTATGAGGAAGATATGTAAAAGGGAACTAAATTTGTATACTTTGAGAGAATTTACTAGTGCAAAATTCTAGTTGAGAACTTTCCTTTGCCATAGTGGTGGGTGGCGGGCGGTTGTGGCCAAGCTATAGTGATCGAAGGGGGTGGTCGTGTTGGTGGAGGTGGAACATGGTGGCACCAAGCCATGCTGGTGGGCAACAAAGATGGGCTATGGTGATCCGGTGAATTATGGGGGCGGCAAGTCACAGTGCTGGCCATAGTGGTCGAGGTGGACCATGGTGGTCCATGATGATAGATGGATTGGTGGCCATGGCGAGGAGGTGGTGTCAAGTGATGGTGGTTAAGGGGAATTATGATATTGGCTTGCTGTAATAGTGGAGGATGGTCGGTTTAGTGAGCTGTGGTGGTGGAGGGGTGGGTATGGTGGTGGTGGGTGCGAGTGGTGGTTGGAGTGGAAGTAGATCATATTTGTAAATATTTAAGGTGAACATAGTCTTCCTAGATATCTTTCTAAACAAGTTGTGCCAGAATCCAATGTTAGATCTTTTTTAGTTTAGCTATAAAAAGTTATTCATCTTTCTAGTGAATTTGTGAAAAAGTTATAAAACGAATTTTCTGTCAACCGAAAGCAACACTTGCAGTCAATTAGAGCTTTTTCGCAACTTTAGACTATCAAAAAGCTAAACCAAACACATCCTACATCTGTGTGATGTATGGTATCATATGTAGAGACACAATTGGCAATAAGAAGAAATGCGCTGTTTGCATATACCTTGATTTTGTTCCTTTTTTTTTGGGAGGGAGGGCGATGGAGTGGGCATTGCGAATTTAAGACTACTTTGCAATAAGCAGTCCAAATATATGGGTTCAAGGCTTATTTTCTACAACATGTTGTTGGACTTCACAGTTCACATATGAAGTGGAAGGAATTTGTTATGGGATTGAGAAGAATGAACATAGTTCTAAGTAGTGACAATATTATTGATAGTTATAGCTATCACATTATCCACTTCTTTTTTTAATCAAAAAGAAATATTTTTAAGAGATAGAGATGTGCTTGGTGTTAAGTACAAGATGTCCTCCACAAATGCCCAAAGCAAACTAAAAGCAAAAACCAAAATCTAGTGACATAAGGCCCTCCAATCTCTATGCATAGCAATTAAGGCCATATTAGCGAAGCCTCCAAAACTTGTTGTCCATTGAGATCCTATGGTGACTTATTTTTTCCCACAAGAAATTTGGTAGTGCATTAGTCTTTGAAAGTCGTTGTATTGCTAACTAACCAAATACACTTGAGAATTGCAATCTTCGAAGAGAAGACTAACATTGGATGCATTTCCTCTTTCCAAATCCATGGAAAATTGATTAAAGGGAATTTTCAGCATATCTTGGACATGCCCATATGTTTCAAACAAGAGAAAATAACCTGCGTCACAAATCCCAAGTCAATTGCATAATTCACTTGATCTTGTTCTGAGCTATTTGGGTCGCTCATTATCATTGGATGGTGGGACAATATAGGAATGTGCAACTAGTCTTGCAAGTATTATGGCACAAAGCAAGTAGAGCTGAAGGAATCCCATGTTTTTCAACAATGGCAAACTGCTGATGAGAATTGTTGGTTTATTTTAGGAATTGTAGACTGACTGTAATCCTTAATCTTTGACTGATGTTGATCATTAAATGGGATTCGCTGGTGGGGTGCTGGTAGGTGAAACAGAGAGTGATTTTATGTAATCTCAGGAGATGGCTTTATTAGTGGCCTTTTAGTGCCCAGACTCTATTGTCTGACTCCACGGGTAAGTGGGAAGAGTCGAGTATGATGAAACCATATTCATTGAGGTTTGAAGCCTTATGCTGAGTTCAAATGAATCCACATGAAATATAGGGAAGCATCATAGGTTATTTATCCGTGTTATGTGATACTAGTTGACATGCATCCCAACCTTACCCAGAAAGTTATGCTATTTTACCAGGGTAAACATGACTTTGAAAGAAGATGGCAAAGACTTTTCCTTACCTTAGCTGTTGGATAAGAATGCCTCCTCCTGAGTATTTGAGCCACTAAATTGGGATGCTTTTTGTCACTTGATTTAGAGAAGGAAAGCACCCACTAGTTAGCAACATCCTAATATTTTTCCTGTTAATATATTAGATTTTTTGAGTAAACAACAACAACAACCACAAACCCAGTGCCTCCAAGGGCTCCCGCAAAAGCAGGGTCTGGGGGGGTATATGTACGCAGCCTTTCCCCTCCAGGGGGCTACCCTGAAGAGAGGCTGTTGCCGAGGACCCCTTGCCTGAAAAGCTGGTCCGCAGCAAAGAGCCAAAGACTTGGCAAAAACAGAAGAGTCATCAAATGCATGAGTATAGCAATCTCACGGCAGGCACACTGCAAGTAAAGCAACAGGCTCAAAGCACGCCACAACAAGCGCAGATCAACATATAAGATGAAGATAAATATATGATAGGGAAAGAGGATAGGGATAGAGATAGAGATAGAAGGGAAGAGACAAGGAAGGAGATAGGGATAGGGGTAGGGATAGATAGAGAGGAAGAAAAGATAAGTAGGCAAGTAGCAACTTACAACCTCGTGAGATCCAGAAATAGCCTACGTGCGCTAAGAAGACCTAGCATTAGTAAGCTGGACTACCCTACTCCAACCGGAACATCTAAAACCCCTATGCTGGCCCTCCATTGGGCCCTATCTAAGGCCATCTCCTCCCGAAGGTTTAGGTAGGTAAGGTCTTGTCAAATCGTCTCAAGCCATCTCTTCTTTGGCCTGCCTCTGCCTCTTCTGCCTAGTGTAGTAAGTAGCTGTTCACATCTCTTGATCGGAGCGTTGTCCGGGCTCCTTCTGACATGTCCGAACCACCTCAGTCGTTGCTCCCTCAGTTTATCTTCAATGGAGGCTCCGCCCAATTTGCTTCTTACGATGTCGTTTCTGATCCTATCCTTCCTTGTGTGTCCGCACATCCACCTCAGCATTCGCATCTCCGCCACCTTCATCTTCTGTGTGTGCTGTTGTTTCATTGCCCTGCACTCCGCCCCATACGTCATGGCTGGCCTCACAACCGTCTTATAGTATCTTCCCTTTAACTTCAAGGGGAACTTTCTATCACAAAGTACCACGGAGGCCATCCTCTACTTGTGCCATCCCGCTTTAATCCGGTTGCTGACATTGTCGTCCACCTCTCCATTTTGCTGTATCATGGACCCCAAGTACCTGAATCTCTCCTTCGGTATGGCCTCGTGTCCAATCTTAACTTCTTCCCGACTAGGCGTGGTAGAGGGATCGAACTTGAGTTCCATGTGCTCGGTCTTGGTTATGCTTAGTCGTAACCCCTTTGACTCTAGAAGCCCTCTCCACAGTTCCAGCTTCTCATTTATCTCTTCCCGCGACTCCCCCACTAGCACTATGTCATCTGCAAAAAGCATGCACCAAGGTACACATCCTTGGATGTGCCTAGTGAGCTCGTCCATAACCAGAATGAACAGATAGGGGCTCAAGGCAGACCCTTGATGTACCCCTACTGTTATCGGGAAAGCGTCCGTCTCCTCGTCTACTGTACGCACCATAGTCTGTGCCTCCTCATACATGTCTCTAATGGCTCGGATGTATGGTACGGGGATCCCTTTCCTGTCTAGGACTCTCCAAAAGACCTCCCTTGGGACTCTATCATATGCCTTCTCTAAATAAATGAAGACCATATGAAGGTCCTTTTGTCTCTCCCTATATTGCTCTATCGTCCACCTTAGGATGTGGATGGCTTCTATTGTTGATCTCCCGAGCATAAATCCGAACTGGTTCTCGGACACCTCTTTCGGTTGCCTTAACCTCCTCTCTATGACCCGTTCCCACAACTTCAGAGTGTGGCTCATTAGTTTGATACCCCGATAGTTGGTGCAACTCTGAATGTCGCCCTTGTTCTTATATATCAGAATCAATGTGCTCTTCCTCCATTCCTCAGGCACCTTGTCTCCCTGAAGGATTTGGTTAAATAGTTTAGTCAGCCAACTGATGCCCTTTTGACTAAGGCATTTCCATACCTCTATGGGTATGTCATCTGGACCAACTGCTTTACCCCGTCCCATGGATCTCAGGGCTTCCTTGACTTCCTCGGGGCCAATTCGCCTACAGTCACAGTGATTCTGATGCACCTCGGATGTTTGAAGATCACCTAAGGATATCTCTGTCCCTCCTTGTTCGTTGAACAGCTCGTGGAAGTATATTTTCCACCTAGCCTTAATTAGATGCCTGTCCACGAGTACCTGTCCATCTTCCTCTCTTATGCATTGTACTCTACCCAAGTCTCTAGTCTTCATTTCTCTTGCTTTGGCGATTCTATATAAGTCCCTCGCACTCTCCTTGGTCTCCATCCTTTTGTAGAAGTCCTCATAAGCTCTTGATTGTGCTTCTCTAGCTGCTCACTTTGCTTCTCTCCTAGCTTGAAGATACCGCTGCCACTTATCCTCATTCCTGCTATGATCCCACTCTTTGAAACACACTCGTTTCACCTTTATCTTCGCTTGGACCTCGTCACCCCACCACCAGGACTCTCTGTCGCTTGGTACTCTTCCTTTTGACGTGCCGAGAACTTCCGGTGCCAGTCCTCTCATCTTTTGGGCCAGTTGGTTCCACATTTGGTTTGCATCTACCTGGACGTCCTCCCTGAGCTCAGCCTCCACTCTATCCTTGTATACCTTATACTTCTCCGCCTTCAACTCCTTCCAACAGGTATATGTACGCCCGGGTTTGTTGATTCTTTTGGCCCTCTTCCTAGCCTTTATATTCGCCCATAGTACCCTATGTAGTGTAGACAGGTCTTCACCTGGGGTAGCCTTGCAATCGCTACAATCTCTTTGCATTCTTTTCCTCAATAGTATGTAATCAATCTGTGTTCTTGTCCCACCGCTTTAGTACGTGATGATGTGTTGCTCACGCTTTTTGAAGAAGGTGTTGGCCATCGTTGGGTCGTATGTAACCGCAAAGTCTAGTAAGGCTTTGCCCTCTGCATTCCTAGTTCCAAAGCCGAATCCTCCGTGGTGAGAAGCGTAGCCGTCCTCCGTCTCGCCAACGTGCCCATTGAAATCCCCGCCAATTATTACTTGTTTAGTTTGGGGTATGCCTTGCATCATTATGTCTAGGTCTTCCTAGAAAGTTGCCTTCTCATGCTCAGTCAGTCCAATTTGAGGTGCGTAGGCACTGATTACGTTCAAAGCTTCTCCATCCAGGATCAGCTTGATACTTATGATCCTATCACCAGCTCTTGATACTTTGATTATTTTATCCTTAAGGTTGCTTTCCACAATGATCCCAACTCCATTCCTGCCTCTGACCTTGCCCGCATACCATAGCTTATGCCCTAGCACCTCCCTGGCTTTCGTGCCAACCCATTTCGTCTCTTGCAAACAAAGGATGTTGGTGTTTCTCTTCATCTCATCCTCATTTGGGCCACCTTGAAACTCTTCTTTGTTAGTGTCCTGACATTTAGTGTCCCTATTCTCAAGTTCCTTGTTCCATTTTGCCTCGGTCTCCCCCTCCCCCTTCCCCTCCCCAGCCTCTCTGAAGATGGCCTCAATGTCTGAGTCCCATGACTGGGCGTGCTCATCAACTAGCTGTGCCTAGCGCGGGTAAGTGATCCACATAAACAAGAAGCTTAATATGGTCTATATGCACGAAGTTGCCTCCACAGTTAATAGAGTCGCACAATTCAGAAATATGAAATGAGAAAGAACGAAGTAGACTCAGTGACAAACACTCAACAATGGTAAATTAAAACACTACCCTGCTGAGATAAAGGACAAATCAAACCTGGGGCTGGTGCGTTGTTTGTACTCTGACCCGGCTAATACTTACCTGAGCCCGCTATTGAATGTCGGCTGCGGGTTGCTGGCTTTGGAGTGTTGGCGGGGTTGATGGTAGTGAGGGGGCGTGGTGGTGTTGGTGAGGCGTGAGCAGTGTGGTGTGCTGGTGGGGATGGGGCGTCGTGGGGTGGGGTGTGGTGTGGGTTGGTGGTGCGGTGAGCTGGATTGGGGTGGGGTGTTGTGTGGGTAGCGGTGGTGGTGTGATACAAGGTTGGTGAGGCAAGGAGGTGGGCGTTTGGGTGAGGCGAGGGCTGGGCTGGGATGGGTGAGGCGAGGTGGTGGGGGGGGGGGGGGGGGTGGGGGTACGATGTCGGTGAGGCCAGGCCCGGGTTCGGGTGGGTGGGGCGAGGTCTGGGTGAGGCGAAGTGGTGGGTGTTGGGTTGCGGCAAGGTTTGGGTTTGGGTTTGGGTGGTGAGGCGAGGGGGTGGTGGGGTACTAGGTCGGTGAGCGAAGGTGGTGGTCCGGGTGGGTGGGGCGAGGCCTGGGTTGGGATGGGTGAGGCGAGGTGGTGGTGGGGTTCAAAGTCGGGGGTGGAGTAGATGGTGGTGGTGGGGTTCGGTTTGGGTGGCGATTGGTGTGTGGGTGGGTGTGCTGTGGTATGGTACGACGCGTGGCCGGCGTTGGGTGGTCGCTGTCAAGGTGGTGTCGCCATCGGAGGGTGCCCCGGTAGGGTTGGTCGGCAAGGTTGCCGACCGGGGGGGGGGGGGTGATTGTCAGAGCGGGGAGGGGGGCGCAGTTACCGTTTGGTGACAGCAGGGGTTGACAGCTAGAGAGAGAGAGAGAGTAAATTACAAAAAAAATTTCTGCCTTATTAGATTTTTTGATTATGAATACTAAAAGGGTATGCATTGAGTTAAGAGATACGTTGAATTAAATTTCTATGTATCCAGTGTGTCAGGATTGAGTTGAGAATCTTAATTCTTCCCATAATTCTAAGAGATGATTCCATTAATAAAGCGATGTCTTCCTTTTTACTTTGTAAGTTCAAGAGCCTGAACTGCAAATAGTTGTAGAGTATGGGGCCATGGGCATATCAGAGTTTCCATTTCTGGGGCTTGTAGGGAAAATAGTACCCATCTGTAATGAATTTAAATCCTGTTTCAATGCCCATTTCTCTTTGCCTCCTTTTTACTTGCTGTTGTTTCTTTCTAAAGATGGAAAAAATTTCTTAAATGATGTATCAAAGAAAAGAATCCACTTCAACTCATGTGAACTTTGTACATATTCTTTCGGACATTGGTTTGTAGAAACGGCAACGTGGTGCTTTGATACTCTCAGGCTTTTGATTCCTTGTATACTCATCATCATTTGAGACAGGTCAATAATAAGCTCATTTTGTTTCACTGCTCTAGCTTATTCATTTGTGCATTAAGCTTATGAATGATGGTATATTGTGGTTGGAAGTCTAAACAAGTCGAGTCGAGGTTAGCACATCCTTGTTCAAACTAGAGCTTGATTTTATCTAAGCTTTTATCGAGTTTTCGAACCTTATTAGCATAATCGAGCCGAGTAGAGCTTCTTAACAAGTCATGCCAAACTCAATATTGATTTGAGCTTGCTATCTAGTCAAGTTTTCCACCAAGCTAAGCTATTTCAGCTACCATCGAGCCATTATTAAACTATTTTGAGTTAATACTATTTTCTAACAAGCTCTTAACGAGGTTTTGTTGAGTCTTTAACAGTTCTCAGACATAGCCTCCCTTTAAAGTAGCACTCTGAAGGAGTAAGGCTGCGTACATCCCACCCACCTAGACCCTAATTATGCGGGAGCCCTTGAGGCATTGGGGTTGTTGTTGTTGCTGTTGCAGTTGTTGTTGTTTGTTGAGTCTTTAATGAGATCTCAGTGAGCTCTAAATGAGCTTTAACAATCCCTTACTATTCGTAGATGTTAACAAATTGAGCACTCCCTGTTTGAACTTAGCTCATTAAGCCTATTAAGTGCTCTAAACTCAGCTAATTAGCTTGTCAAGCCTTATCGAGCCCCTCAAAATGAACATGAGCTAGCCCTGATTGATTTTGGACACGAGCGGTCTATCGTACGTTTGGTTTGTTTGCACCTCTAATTCTGCCATAGAACCATCACCGCAAATACTTATTTTGTTTATTTGGATGAGTAATTTCACATTATTGAATGATAGCAAAAAAGGAGTGGCATGAATGCCTCAAATACTTTTTGTTGTCTGGAAATGAAGCCGGTTGTTTATGCACCCTTTAGTTAGAGGAAAGGCATTTTCTACTAACAAAGTTCAAAATATTTTAGTAAAACTAATTTTCTTGAATCTGTTATTTGTTGCTTGATGGAAAATGGTTTCGTGTTATTTGATATTTGGTTATAGAAAGAAATTGTATTATGAGAGAAGGAATATATAATATGTTCAGAACATGATCTCTCTAAAACTAAACGAATGCATGTTTTGAAAAATGAGTAAAAGAACACCCTCTAATTTCTTTGCAAATCAACCTTAGGTTGGAGCCACAAAGCGTCTAAAGCTTATTTCCCATGAGATTCTAGTAATAACACCTTATCTCATGAAGATATCACCAACCATGTATTGGTCCTTGAAAATTATTCCATTTCTTTCCAACTAAAAGTACAAGTGAGTTGCCACCGTAGCATTAGAGAATCACGTTTTAACATCTTTTGTCTTCCATACCTCAAAACTAGAGCAAAGGAGCAACTTGTGTTTGCACTTGGATGAAAAGCGAGAGTAGCTTGCATCGTAAATTGCAAGATATTTAATATGGTAAAAACGAATGAGAATTCACATGACACAAATTCTCGATGACAAAGGTTGAGGTTGGATTTGGCTCATTGTAGATTGATGTGGGTTGGAGGATGTGAGGCTGTGGTAGGCTTGGGAGGAGGGGTAGTGCAAAGGAAGCTTGCCTCCTCTTTTTTTGAAGGAAATTGATTTTCTCCTCTTGGGGTTAAAAGGTTTTCTCCTCGAGTTTGTTTTGGTACCTGTTACATGCAAGGAAAAATGAAATAGGAAAGTGAGGAAGAACCACCCCTAAATCAACGTGCATATATGTAATCAAGCAAACTGAATTAATCAACTTATACATTTGCATTAATCCATTTTTTTTTTTTTTTTTTTTTTTTTTTCCTTTTGAACTTTTTAAAACTTTTCAAGTGTTTCCAACATAAAACTCTTTTTGGATCACTTTACCTAAATCCATGGAGTACTACTACAACAACAATAACAAATCCAATGCCTCAAGGGCTCTTGCGAATGCAGGGTCCCCCTCCCCCGGGGGGGGGGGGGGGGGGTTGAGATGTACCCAACCTTATGCCTTCAGGGTGCGATCCCAAAAGGAGGCTGTGTTCGAGGACTCCTAACTTGGAAAACATAACATCAATAGCACAAAGAGAGCATAAAACATCAATAAGCAATAAAGTAGCAAGTAATAGGGCAACAAAGCAACAAGGCAGGATAACGACAAAGCAACAAGCAGCGAAGCACATAAAAGCCTAGGGGCTCTATGACTAGCCTAATTATGCTCCTCTATTCTAACTGCTATATCAGCTACACCTATGCCAACTCTCTACTCAGTTCTATCTAAGGCCATCTCTTTGTTTAGGTTTAGACGGGTGAGGTCATGTCGAATCATCTCCATCTAGCTCTTCTTTAGCCTGTCACTCCCTTTCCTCTAGTGCGTAGTATAGAGTTGCTCGCATCTCTTGACAAGGGCAGCGGTCGGTCTCCTCCAAACAATCCCAGACCACTGCAACCTTTGCTCTCTTAACTTATCCTCTACTGGGGCCATGCCTAATTTGCTTCTTATAACGTCATTTCTGATCTTATCGTTCCTTGTGTGTCCAAACATCCACCGTAACATCCTCATCTCTGCCACCTTCCACTTCTGCATATGATGCCGTTTAACTGGCCAGTACTCCACACCATATGACATAGCTAGTCTTACTACCGTCTTATATTATTTTCCCTTTAACAGGAACTTTCTATCGCATCGTACCGTAGAAGTTATTCTCCATTTATGCTAACCTACTTTAATCCGGTTGTTGACATCCCTTTCAACTTCGCCGTCTTGCTGCACCGTGGACCCCAAATATTTAAAACAGTCCTTTTGGTATGGATTCCGATCCAATCTTGACGTCTTCTACACTTAGCCTGGATGAGGTATAGAACTTGAGTTCCATATACTCAGTCTTGGATCTACTGAGTCGTAAGCCTTTCGATTCCAAGGCCCTTCTCCAAAGTCCAGCTTTTCATTCACCTTTTCTTTAAACTCTCCCACCAAAACAGTATCATCTGTGAGCATGCACCAGGCACTCCCCCTTGGATGTGCCTAAGGAGCTCATCCATGACAAGAACGAACAAGAAGGGACTCAAGGCTAATCCTTGGTGCACCCCAATTGTCATGGGGAAAGCATCTGTCTCCCCTTCCACTGTACGCACATTTGTTAGTGCGCTTTCGTATATGTCTTCAATGGCTCGGATATAGGACATGAGATTCCTTTCTTCTCCAAAACCCTCCATAAGACCTCTCTTGACACTCTGTCATATGCCTTCTCCAAATCAATGAAAACCATGTGAAGATCCTTATGTCTATCTCTATAGTGCTCTATTATCGGCCTTAATAGGTGGATGGCTTCTGTTGTTGTCGATTTACCAGGCATAAATCCAAATTGGTTCTCTGACACCCCTGTTTGTTGCCGCAACCCTCTTTCTATAACCCACTTGCATAGAGTCAGAGTGTGGCTCATTAGTTTGGTACCCCTATAATTGGCACAACTTTGAATATCGCCATTGTTCTTATGTATTGGAATTAATGTGCTCTTCCTTTACTCGCCAGGCATCTTCTTATCTTGAAGAAATTGGTTGAAGAATTTGGTCAACCAATTGATGCTCCAATGCATTCTCATGCCTCAATGAGTATTCCACTTGGGCCGACTGCTTTACCCCTGTCTATCTTTTTCAGGGCTTCCCTGACTTCCTCAGATCTAATCTATCTACAGTAACAATAGTTTTAGTACTCCTCAGATGCTTGGAGTGTTATCTGAAATTAATATTCCAACTTTTGGCCTGCCTTCTTTGTTTCCACAACCGGTGTTTCTATCATGTGTAAGGCTAAGTTGTATATAGTCTTCAGAACTCTCCAAAGTGGTGAAATTATGTACGAATGAAATTTTACCTCAATGAAGGAGTGATGATCGCAGATACATTATTTTGGCTTCTCTGTTTGATTGTCGTGGTGGTGCTATAGATTCACTTTTCCTTGTAAGGATTCATGTCTTTCTGATCAGCATTTGAGGGGGCTGGGGGCGGAGGGTGCATCTTTTCGCTAGCTAGTAGTGAAGAATCTGTTAACTGACAATCCTTTGACGAACACTTGTAAGTGCATAAGTGCTCGTAATGGTAACTTCACTTGTGAGTCTATTGGTTACCAGGTTAATAGATAATCAAGGTGTTGGGAGACTATTGATAATAATATCTAAGATTTTTCTTCTTCAGGAATAACGTTCCTTCCCTTTTCTTTTTATTTCTTGTATTTTTCTTATGGTATTCTGTCTTTTCTGAAAGCATTGTTGGTGTAATGCTTTTGTTCCACTTGAGGTTAATTTTCTTCTCAGAAGTTCTCCTTTGTGAGGATTTAGCTTGTGGAATATATAGTTTTTCTTTTATGGTTTTCCCTTGTTTCTATTTGGATGACTGGCTAGTCTTACTCACGATTTTTCATCTTATTTGATGAAGTTTCCTTACCTGAAGAAGACAATAATTTGTACCTTCATAGTAGCAGAACCTGGTGATTTAATCATGTATATTGTGCTTTCTAACTATAGGAGGATGTATTTCTTTGTGTGTATGAGCTTCACACCTTTGGCATGGATGTTCTTTGCATTTGTAGGTTGCTTCTACACGATGCTAAATTATGTCATGTTGTCATTTTTACAAAGCTCATAGGACAACAAACACTTGACAAGTTGTACTGAACTTTTGTAATTTCAGCCTGATCGTCGAGTCTTTGATGAAGGTCTCGAACATCAAACTTGTCTAATGAGGGGCTTGAATTTAGAGTTAAATAAGGAAGAAAGGTTTATGTTGACCAAAGAGAATCATGCACTAAGACTAGTAGGGCTTACTGAAGATTTCTGTTCTAACTGATTCTTTTTGTTTCTTATCGAAGTATGGAGTTCTCAGTCTACAAAATCTTCCATGCATGATCTACTTTCTGTATGTAATTGGTGATCCCGTGTGTTCTTGGACTGTTGTATTTAGATGTTAAATCTCTCTTATCTAGATCGCATTTGTGTTTGTGGGTTGTGGATTTGTGATGATAATTGGTGGCAGATGCACAATGTAAGTAGTCGGGTGTATAAATCTCGCAACTTCATTGTACTATAGGTACGAGTATATAGGCTATTGTATGGTATATAGAAAGAGTAACCCCGATTTGTTAGTATATTTGATTATACGTCTGTTAATGGGGGAATTTTATTTGGAATGCATGCTTTATTAACAGTCTCTGCCACTTTTTCCTCTTAATATTTTTTTTTTGTTTACTTCACTATACATTGTCAATAACTTTTAAACATGGCAAAAATAATTGTCTTATTTATGTATCATAGACAAAGGATAGCTCATAGTTGAATTTCTGGACCCCCATTGATGATAACATTTCTTGTGGTAGAGAATTTCAATGCATGGAGTTCCAAAGGAATACATTGTGGGGCTTCAGCAAGGCTTGGTTGCTTTTGTTAAGAATAACAAGTCTCAGATACAGCAATTGGTATCTGCTATCATGCCTGCTGATGCAGATTTGGCAGAGGTGCTACTTGAAGTGAAAACAGGATCAAAGGAAGCTTTAGAGAGCCAAACCCTGAGACAACATTATCAGGAAAGCATGGCTTGGTTACAATGGTTGATGTTTGAGGGTGAACCCTCCAGTGCTCTGAAGAAGCTCTCAAAAATGAGTGTTGGTGAACGTGGTGTTTGTGGGGCTGTATGGGGGAGAGATGATGTAGCATTTCGTTGTCAAACATGTGAACTTGATCCAACATGTGCAATATGCGTTCCTTGTTTCCAGAATGGTAACCATAAAGATCATGATTATTCTATCATATATACTGGAGGTGGTTGCTGTGATTGTGGGGATGAAACAGCATGGAGACGGGAGGGCTTTTGCTCAAAGCATAAAGGTGCAGAACAAATACAGCCTCTCTCTGATGAAGTTGCCCGTTCCGTTGGACCAGCTCTTGATGCTCTTTTAGATTGCTGGAAGAGCAAGTTATTGGTTGCTGCCAGTGATCATGCAGTGGAAGCCAGGATTGTGGCAAATGAGCTCACTCTTCTTGTTGTTGAGATGGTTTTGGACTTCTGCAAACAAAGTGAAAGTTTGCTTAGTTTTGTCGCCAGGACGGTGACTAGCTGTAATGGTTTGTTGACTACTCTGGTAAGAGCTGAAGGCTTCCTGAGTGATGGGGTCACAAAAACTTTGCACGAATTGCTTCTGAAACTCTTGGGGGAGCCGTTGTTCAAGTATGAATTTGCACTAGTATTTGTAAATTATTACCCTTCTCCTGTGGGTGAAGCTATTAGAGGGACTGGTGATGATACTTTTAAAAAATTTCCCCTACTGTGCATGTTCTCCGTTCAAATTTTTACAGTGCCCACCCTGACACCACGTCTTGTGAAAGAAATTAATCTCCTTGGTACACTATTGGGATGCTTGGGAGACATTTTCCTTTCTTGCTCTGAAGCGGATGGTCTATTGCAGGTAATTGCAACTGTTCTGGAAAATTTTGGAATTGACTTTTTTTTTTTTTTTTCTGGTTAATGTGCTTTTCATATGAAGTTGAGTGATTCATCATCATGAAATTCATTTAATGGTCGGATGCTCAAAGCAATTTCTTTATTATGGTTCGTCAGACCAGGCTGCGATGCCTTTCTTTTGTTCTCTGGCCTAATTGAGCAGTCTGCTGTGAACTTTATTCAACATTGTGGATAACAATCTCTAACATTGGCTTTTCTCCTTTTTTTTCCTCGGTGAATAAGATGTCCATGTGGTGAATTTGATGGATATCTTTTCATCCTCTACTTCAGTTCTTCATATTGACCAATTAAGATATTGCTGATACTATTGTTTCAAAAGGATCAGATACTTGTTGGTTGAATTTTTGCGAGGGCCACATGGTTTTGTTGTTCTGTTTCCTCAATATTGACTTGGCCAAAATGACAAAATATTCACATAGCTTTCTGTTCTGCCAATTTTATTCTCAGCTTCTAAATATGCCAATTTTGTTCTCAAACTTCGATTGATCGTGAAATATGTGATTAATGAAAGTGGAGCAAAGATTAAGAACTTCTGTTATCACTTGATGCCACATGATACTTTGTATCCTATAAGTGGTAGCTAATGTGCTTTATGATTAATTGCTATGTCTATTTTCTTCAAGATAACTTGCAATCAGATGATCATGGATAAATTTTCCCCTGGATCTTGTCAGTAATTTTCCCTTGCATATTGTCTGTAACAGAAGTTGTGAAAGGAATAAAGATCTGCTGATAAAATCGGCATATAAAGAAGTTGAGAATAAAATCAGCACCAAGCGAAAAGCTTACAGATATTATTGGGATATTCTCATTCTTTTTTCTATTTCTTTCTCTATAGTAGACCATCTCCGAAGGATATGATCTTGCGTACGCAAATTTTTTAAAGTTCCTTTTACTTCTATACAAATCTTAGTTTAGCAGCTAGAGGAAATGGGATACACTGAGTTTTCCTAGACTGGGTTACCGTTGGTTGAGCGTTTGTATTCCTTTTATGAAACATTGGTTAAAAACCTCAGTTGGGCAATGTGTGAAGTATGTATAATGTATATATATTCATGTAGGGGAGCAAAGTATGTATACTCATCTCCTTATATTCCTTCTGAAAGAAAATTTAGTAAAAGGACTCCTTAAGCAGAGGAGATCCTGCTTCATGCAATTGAAGATTACTAGATCACGCCCTCTTTCAGAACAAGAAGGTTCTATCTTTTGTGTGTACACTTTGGGACGACAATTTCCTACTGTCTTTCCTAGTACATGGGTGCTTGTCTCCTTGTCCCTGTCAATGAATTCTCTCTCATTTCCCGAACCCCAAACCATGCAAACTGATCAAAGCATTACCTCACTAGGTGGTCCCTATGTGGATTAGTCTGCATACACTTCCTCAAAATTAAATCAACTCTGCCTTTGCTCTGGTTGATGTAGATTTTTATTAGGTCCCGCATTTTTTAAAATGGTTTGCAGGTTAGCAAATGGGTCAGGTTGTTTGAGACAAGCCTTCGCGTGGTTGAAGATATTAGATTTGTTATGAGCAACCCTGTTGTAGCTGAATATGTAACACATGAACGAAGGGATATATCCAGATGCTGGCTTCGAATTTTGTCTTTTGTTCAAGGCATGAATCCCCTAAAGCGAGAGACAGGTGTGCACATAGAAGAAGAGAATGACCATATGCATTTTCCATTTATTATGTGCCACTCTTTTGCCAACATTCATTCTTCTTTGGTGGCTGGTGCGTTTTCCACTGCTGGCAGCGAATGCACATATGAGAAGGCCTTTCGTGATACATATAAGCAAGACACTGATGATAGATGTAGTCAAAGGCATGCAAAAGTAGGAAGACTGTCCCAAGTAAGCTCTGTATGCAACTCAGCACCACAAAGTTCAGAGTCTGTCTCAGAGGATTCTCTAGTGAACCCTGGTGGTGATCGACAACTTCTATTTCCACCCTCTGTATCATGTTTGGTCTTTGAGTGTTTGAGGGCTCTTGACAGTTGGCTGCGTGCAAACAATATGTCAGGTGCTTCCAGTGTTTCCGCTCCTGGTAGCAGTAGTGTTTTTCATTCTAATTTCCCAGCTCTTAAGAAAGCACTTTCTAAGTTCAGCAAAAGGTTATATGATAACACCTCAGCTGCAGGTAGACATAGAAGTTACTCTGGCTTTGCTGGTCAATGTACTTCAATTGATACTTTTGACAGCCTTGCTGCGAGTTCTGGCTCACAAGTGCAGCATGGTACAAGACGTGATACCGAACCAATGGATGCTGGTGACTTTGATTCAGATGATTGTCATGATCATACAGAGTACAATTTCAATGTCATGGAAGTGGAACCTGCTTCAGGATCCGAGTTTTGTGTTTTGAGTTTGTCAAACTGGCCAAGCATAGCTTATGATGTTAGTTGTCAGGAGATATCTGTTCATATCCCTATACATGGGCTACTTTCTTTAATACTTAAAGAGGCTCTCCGAAAATGCTATGGTGAATCTTCGACGGAAGATCTGGCTTGTGTTGATTTCGGAAGCCCTCTGCCATCAAGTCACGATAAGTTTTTTGAACAAATACTTAAAGGCAGTCACCCCTCTGGTTTTTCTGCTTTTATGATGGAACATCCTCTGCAGATCCGGGTCTTTTGTTCCCAGGTGCACGCTGGAATGTGGAGGAAAAATGGAGATGCTCCTATATTATCTTGGGAGTTGTATCGTTCGTGTCGTTCTATACGAGGGTATGTTAATTGGATTTCTGTCTTAAGTTTTGTACTGCTATAAGTTTCTTTAGTTGTTTCAGTGTGCTGCGGCATTAAAGCAGATTTGCTTTATTAGATTTTTCCCTTTCCTTGCGTGTTGGATTGGGGACAGATGAGCAGACTTGTTCATATATTTCTGAGGCGTATATTCTTGTTTGTAGGCCTGGGCATGAGCTAGAGCTTCATCTGTTCTTGCTCCAGTTATGTGCTGCATTGGCTCCAGCTGATCTTTATGTCCAGAGAATTGTGGAACGTTTTGGATTGTTGAGCTATCTCTCTCTGAATCTTGAACGGCCTAGCGAGTATGTAATCTTATCAAGCCAATTGACATATATGTTTACAATTGCATTCTAGTATGCTTTTTAATGTGATCACCTTCTCTACTGCTGAAAACTCTGATGATATGTGGAGGTCTCCTGTGTTCGTGGCACAAGGAGTTTCTGCATTTTAGCCAGTTTGGCTTATTACCAAGCCTTCATCTTTATATGGGGAAAGATCAATTTTGTTGTTTGTTTTTAATGTGACATTTTTAAAAATTATTTGCCTCACGTTACTGTATGGAGATGAGTTCTCTTTTTGCTTGATTTTTTATGCAATCTGGATGAGAAATCTTCTTTTATTAGGTAGGTTGTTGCTTTGACTCTTTACTGTGGGTGGCCATAGTTGCATTCAGTATGACGTGGCAACGATGTCACACAAATGGTTGTGATTCTCGTTATTGCAACAAGGCATAAGCTCTTAAGCTACTATCCTTCCATTTGTTGTAAACTCACCGCTGTAGGAATCAAAGGGACAGGCTGGCGCACTTTATTGTGCAATATTTTGTGATATAAAGTTTACATACATCATGATTTTAAAAATTCTTGGATTGTCCCGACTTATGTATCAAGCTCAAGACATTTTGTTGACTTGCATTCACGCGTCATGAAATTTAATCAGTAAGGTCAAACTTATCCACGACTATATCAATCCTTCTTTTAAGTCCATGAAACAGAGTTAGTACTTATGGAGAATTCAATGCCTGTGACAATGAGAGCTATTAATTTTTGATGTTCAGAGCTGGCATCAGTGTTGATCGATGAAACGACATTATATGCAAGATGTTTGTACAATGTAAATGAGAATGCTGTTTCTGGAATCGCTCTAAATGATAACTTAAGTCACTAGAACACATGTAAAAAAGAATCCTGATGAAGAAAAAAGCAAAATAGAGTATGGGCTAGTGACCAAGGGGTTTGAAGAGGAAGAAGCAGGTCTTAAAAGATAGTCGGATTTGATTTGTCTTCAATTAGGATTACTGTAACTTTTATCTAGGTAGAATGGTTTAGGGAGTATTCATGTTGCCACCTAACGTCCCTCAGGGACATATCTTGGTGGCAAAGAACCCTAGGGCCCAGAGAAGCCACCCAAGGCCTTACCAATGTAAAAAGAAAATGTTGCCACCGATGCTTGATAATGATGAGGATGATTGTGCTCAAAATGCATCACTATCACGCACATCTGGCAAATTCAGTTTGCTTTGCGATTACTGTTTTTGATGTGTCTGTATTTTATTTCAACATCGAATGTGCATGCTTGTAGTTGCGCATTGTTTTTTTGTTCTAATTCAATAGATTCTTCTTATCTTAGGTGGTGTTATCAATGAGTTTTGTGGATGATTCATTTTCTTGTATGATACTTTTTCAGGTATGAACCGATTTTGGTGCAGGAAATGCTGACATTCATCATACAACTAGTCAAAGAGAGACGATTTTGTGGTCTATCAGTGTCAGAAAATCTGCAAAGGGAACTTATCTTCAAGCTTGCAACTGGTGATGCAACACGCAGTCAGTTGGTCAAGTCTCTCCCAAAAGACCTCTCTAAGTCAGATCAGCTTCAGGAGATACTGGACAAAATTGCTCAATATTCAACTCCATCGGGGATGAATCAGGTTTAATCCCTGGTTTTCCGTTTTCGCCTTTCCTTTTTTGTTCCTTTTGGGGAGGGGGTGGATTCTCTCTCTTGTATGCCTTGATTACTGGCAAAAAGCTTAATCATCCTCCTCTTTGTGCTTTATTCACTGGCAAGAAGCTGACTTTGTTGTTCCTCAGGGTAAATACTCTTTGCGACTGCCTTACTGGAAAGACCTCGACTTATATCATCCACGTTGGACTCCAAGGGATTTGCAAGCTGCGGAAGAAAGATATTCTCGTTTTTGTGGTGTTTCTGCGCTTAATGCTCAATTGCCAAAATGGACCAAAGTTTATCAGCCTCTATGTGGAATAGCTAGAATAGCTACCTGCAAGATGGTTCTACAAGTCATCCGTGCTGTTATATTTTATTCTGTTTTTACGGATAAATCGGCTGAATCACGTGCTCCTGTTGGTGTACTTATAACGGCTTTGCATTTGTTGTCACTAGCTCTGAATATCTGCCTTGTGCATAGGAAATCTGGTCATTTGTCATCACAGGAAGGAGAATCAATTCCATTGCTAGCTTTTGCTGGAGAAGAAATTGGCATAGGAAAGCAAAATGAAATTGGTCAACAGAGTTTGTTGTCGCTTCTTGTTCTGTTGATGAGGATGCACAAGAGAGAAAATGCTGATAGCTTTGCAGATGCTGGGAACTTTAATCTCTCATTGCTAGTTGAAAATCTGCTTAAAATGTTTGCTGAGCTAGACTCAAGGTGCATGACTAAATTGCTTCAATTTTCCCCTGAAATCATCAATTATCAGACTGGTGATACAGGCTCTCTGAGTTCAGTCCCTTATGCAGAAAGGCGCAAAGCTAAAGCTCGGGAGAGACAGGCTGCCGTATTGGTAAGATCAGATACTAATGGTATTCTTTCCACGAGTTTTTTGGATGACTTGCAGTAACAGCACCTCAAAATTTATGTTACAAATTAGCTGCAAAACAATGAATGTCATTTGACAAGACGACTTTGATTCCTAAAACAGGTCTTGTTGTTATATGTTTGCATGACCTAACAGCTGCTTGAATTCAGTTCTTATTTATTGATTTCATAGTGTTAATGGAGTTATGATATGAAATTTTACAATATAGGTTACACTCAGTGGCGGATCTAGATTTTCAGTTGAGAGGGGGCTTGATTTACATTACATCTTTGATTAATTTTTTGTTCCTTTTGTTCCCTTAATTTTAGATGTTCAATTGCTAGCTCTTACCAACTCTTATATTTGATTTCATAAAGTTATACTTTTGGTGCTTTTGATGTATGAATCATTCAAACAAATTTTGTCTGAATGTATGTCATAAAAAATCACTCATCGTTAAAAAGAATATGTAATTTAAAAAATCTGAGTGGAATGAAATTACTCTTTCACTCAACCATTAAAAGTCCCTAGTAAAGTTAATACTGGATTATTACTTAAATGAATATTTAAATTATGTACATTAAGCATTCTCAATCCAAACCTTCTTAACTCTCAACCTCGTCAAAGGTTGGCATGTTGGTAGGCTTCTAAGAGTTTCTTGGGGTTTGTTTTTTTGGTTTTTCCCTGCTTCTGTGGGTTTTCTTGCACTCCGCTTCGGTGGATGTGTTAGTTTTGTATTGAAAATTCTCTCTCTAATTATTGAAAAAACAAATTTGAGAACACTTCATGTACATAATTTCAATATTCAATTGAGTAATAATTACTAAAATAAATATGTGTAGTTTTCATTATTAAGTGATAAGTCATTTAGTTTTTAATTATAAAATAACCTAAAGTATTATATATATAATCAAAAAAATGGAAGTCAGGGTGCCCACCCTAAGCTTAAGGTGGATATGCCGCTGGTTACGCTTGGATCAATTTGTTGCTTTGTTTCAAAAAAGTTGGTTCTTCTACTCAGCTTTTGAAATCGCAGCTTAGTGTTTCTGCTGTGATTATATAGTTTATTATCTGCAGGCCAAAATGCGAGCTGAGCAATCTAAATTTTTAGCAAGCTTCAAAAGGACCGCTGATAATGGGTCTGATGAGTCTACCTTCGGAAAAGATCATGAATCTGATGCTGCAGCAAAGGAATCGGAGTTTGTGCGTGACATCTGCTCTCTTTGTCATGATCCGTATTCAAAAACTCCATTGTCTTTCCTTGTTCTTCTTCAGGTAAGTAACCTTCAGTCAGTGCTTGACTTCATGTTGTAGAACCAATTACTTTCTGTGTTCCTTCAGCGAAATAAGGGTTATGGATCAAATAGTTGGAAACAACAAGCTAATGGCTATTTCCTTTCTTGAAAAGAAATCTAGGCTTGTCAGCTTTGTTGACAGAGGCCCACCTTCCTGGGATCAAGGATGGCAGTCTGACCAGAAAGAGATTCTTTCAACTGGTAGCAAGGTAATAGATTCAACTATTGTTAAGGCTACTTCTAGAGAAGCTTCGTTTCCGCAGTTTGGCCAGATGGTTCAAGATGCAGTCAATGAGTTTGCTTGTCATGGCCGTCCGGCGGAAGTTATTGGTTTCATTGACTACCTCAAAAAACATTTTCCTGCATCGCGGAATATTCATTTCTCTACGAAATCCAGTGAGAGAAAGGAAAAGACATTATTTTCCCTTGAGTCGTTCGAAGATGACATGTTTTCAGCAATCCATAAAGAGATGTCCACTTATCATGACTCTTCTACTCAGAGAGACACTAAAGCAGTTTCCTATCTAGGTAATACAACTGAAACAATTTCAGATGCGCTTTTGCTGGGAAAATACCTAGCAGCACTCGCAAGAGAGTCTACTGACTATACTGCAGAAAATGGTGGTAGTACTGTCAAGTCAGCTGCAGGGATTCCTCCATATTATGGGTTTGGTCCCTTGGATTGTGATGGGATACATATTTCTTCCTGTGGTCATGCAGTGCATCAGGGTTGTCTTGATCGTTATTTATCATCATTGAAGGACAGGTGAGTTGTGCTGTTAATTTCCTTCCTCGTGACATAACTAGTACCCTTCCTTACTGAGAAAAGACATGCTGCTTGCTCAGCATGATTTCTTTTTTACCTGTGCTGTTGTTATTTCAAAGTGATTTAACTTTTGGATGGCCAGAATTTATGAAAGACAGGGGAAGAAATCCAAGCCCATAGATTATTGAGCTCAAATCAGATGAAATATAACCTTTAGTTGTCCTGAAGTACCAGTTATAATCGCCTCTTCTGAGCATCGTTTGATCTGATGCCCGTGTGCTTTGCAGTCCCAACATCTTGCAAAAGATATCACAAAGGGAATGAATATATGACAAAGGGAATGAATGTGGACATTATGTTATCTTCATTGTATTGCTTGTCAGCAAAACTACAGAGGCTTGCAAGAAACTGTCCTGTTTCCTGTCTCTTCCCAACTAATCCTCGTCTGAAATAGACATTACCGAAAGAATTATGACTTCCTCTAAATCTAAGGCCCAATTTGTTTCATGAAGGAAGTTCCTTCAGAAATGGAATTTCTCGGTCCATGTGAACTTGATGAAATTTTGGCAATTTCTTCATGTTAAGAAATGAAAGGAAGAAAACCACGTTTGATAAATTTTTTTTATTTTTTGTGCTTTCATAGGAGATGAGAAATGACAAGGCACTAAGTATGGAAATTTACTTAGCCTCCCAAGTGAATTCATGGAAAGTTGGGTGCAGCAGGGAAGCTTGAATTACTGTTGATTTAAAGACATTCCTATCTTTTGAGGTGTTTACACCTCCAACATCCACTTCCAACCAAAGAACACATACATGATTGATTTCCGTAACCTGTTTGGTAGCTGAATCATCAGTCTAGTGGGCTCTTCAGGATAGCGAAGAAACAAATCTTATCAAAACATTACTTGGAGATCTTTGGGAATAAAATGATTTCTCCTAGATGGTGACTCCAGATTTTCCTTTCTAGCATGTGGTTGCTATGTGACTGTTTGTTCTAAGCAAATATGAAATCTTTGACCCTTTAAATTTGGATAAAGGGTCCTGGAGCTACGGTGGTGTACGATGTATCTTAAGACAACCTTGAGATGAGAATTCCAGTTGCTAAGATCTATCTTAGGAATGATAACACTGCGTGATGTTCCTGTGTAGTGGTTTGCTTTTGTCTACAAATCCGTGTGCTTTTTCATTCCCGTATTACCTCATGAAATGTCTAATCATATTTCATTAATTCATAAACAGATACACCAGAAGAATTGTCTTTGAAGGAGGGCATATTGTTGATCCAGATCAGGTACGATTGCACATATTTCTTTCTACTTGGAAATTTTTTGATATCTTCTAATTATTTCTGGTTCTAGGGGGAGTTCCTGTGCCCAGTGTGTCGCCGCCTAGGAAATTCTACTCTACCTGCAGTTACTGGTGATTCTCATAAGCTTTGGGAGCAACCTGCAGATCCAAGTTCTTGTTCACCCCATTGTGTTGACTCTTTCTCTACAATGGAGGAAGAGACTAATACCTTCCGGCTTCAAGATGCTCTGTCTCTGTTGAGAAGTGCAGCATCTGTTGTTTCGAAGATTGAAACTTTCAAGGAGCTCCCAATACAGCGACTTAGGAGGATAAGGCCTAATCTTGTACCTGTGTTCCGATTACTTTCTGGGATGTATTTTCCGGGGAAGCAGGATGCCTTTTGCAGGTCAGGGAGGGTGAGCCCTTCTATCATCATGTGGGACACCCTTAAGTATTCCCTTGTATCAACAGAAATTGCTGCTCGTTGTGGAAGGACTTCAATGACTCTGAACAAGGGCCTTGAACCATTGTATGATGAACTTAAGTCATCTGGTGGGTTTGTACTGCCTTTGTTGCTAAGAATTGTCCAAGGAACTAGAAGTAAAAGTTTGCTGGACGTTCTTTTAAGAATTAGAGCGGTTCAGCTCTTTGCAGCATCTGTTTGTTGTAACAGTATATCTGGTGAACATAATGAAGAGACATTTAGAGAAGAAGGTACATTGATTCTTTTTGCTTCCTGCTTGAGTTTTTCCTCAATTTCATTTGTGCACTTGTCAATACTTATGTGCTCAGAACCCTTGGTTGCATCTTCTGTGCTCAGGTTGAATATAGGGACTGTAAATGACAGTAGCTCATCACAGACTATTTTGATGTGGCTCACAATAGTTCAAATCCAAGCATTTGAAGAGCTCAAATGGAAAGGGAACTATTTAGAAAAGGTCATTCAACTGTGTCAAGTTTGTCATGGAGGACACAAATACTTCATTATGCATATTATCATAGAAAGCTTTTGATTTATCTCTCATTTTGAATGCTTAGATCATTCAAGATTTAACACTCTTGTAGGAGTGCTGGTGTATTTGGCACTGTACTCAATTTAACATTCTAGGATAGACCTTTGTCCAAAAGAAGTTAGTATAGGCCAACATTTTGTTTTGGGAAAAGGGAGCTGAAACCCTAATCCTTTTCCCTTGAGTGGGGTATGTGAGCTGATTATTCTCTAGTTGGGCTGCAGGACCTTGCCCTTA
Organism: Simmondsia chinensis; assembly: GCA_018398585.1. NCBI lineage: Eukaryota > Viridiplantae > Streptophyta > Magnoliopsida > Caryophyllales > Simmondsiaceae > Simmondsia > Simmondsia chinensis. The sequence goes on from JAGTTD010000018.1 coordinate 22,095,939, forward strand.
ATTGATAATGGGAATGCATGGCCTTTCCATGCGTATGCTTATTCTCATCTATGGCTGATATTAAGTTTGTGCATGCCTTTGCACCACAGCGAATCGTTGGGTTAATATTACTGACAGTGTGACTGAATTTGCTGATTGTTAATACCCCAATCTCAATCATAATTGCATAAGATGGAAGCTAGAGTGGAAGGCAGGAATGGAACCAGGAATAGGGGAGCAGGCAGTAATATAAGTTCTTAGATTTGGATGGTGGACAGAGCATTTATGTTGTATTATGTATAAAAAATTAAGGGAACTTATCACCTAGGCGTCGAGCATTTATCATTTAGGTATCCCAACGTTTAAATATATAAAATAAGGTAGCTTGGTATTTGAAAATTTCATCACTTAGGTACCCTATGCTGGAATCTAGTGAAGTTTTTGAATGAGTTTATCCAGTGTTTGTTAAACTTTGCGTTTTGATTCTTGATAATATATATGAGTTCAAGTTTTTTTGCGAAAATTCAACTGACTACAATAAACACTTACCGGTTTATGATGAAAGATACCTGTATTTTTCCTAAATCATGTGTCATATAGGCTTTTTTTTTTTTTTTTTTTTTTTTTTGGGGGGGGGGGGTTCCACATGTCAACAATTTCCAACAAAAACCATCAGGTGTTGACAAAGGGTATCTTATTGACAAAAATTTTGAACTTTAGGATAATTGAGTCGTAAAACTTTTAGACATCAAAGTGCTTCATTTATATATTGAAAAATTAGGGTACTTAATTGATAAATGCTCATACCTCAGAATACCTAAGTGATAAATTCTTAAAAATTAGTGAAATCTTTAATTGGACTGTTAAATTGTTACAGATTAAGACGAAGTCAATGCATAACTGAAAATTTAGTACTCCAGCGAAAATGGTCAAGAAAATTGAGTGACATAACTCTATTAGCGATGTATAATTATCCAACAATTCATCTTTTCAGTCTCTTCTTATCCAAGCACTTCAACATTGTTGGAATCGAGTTTCCTGTGAGTTTGATACATGTTTCAAATCTCAATATATAGAATTGTATTCCTAAGCAAGGAAAGTTCGCATTTTAGGTGCTTATTAGAACTATGATCTCAATGTGCTGCAAGTTGTGTTCGAGTTGATTTGTGATGTGGTTTTTGCCAATTGTTCCTTGGGCTTCCTAAGTTGTTGATCCTTTATAAGACTGCTGCATGATATTATTGGGAGAAACAACTTTTGCCCCCAAACATATCATATATTTGCTATGTTGACTTGCTAAGTTGTTTGATCATGAATTTAATTCTTGACCCTTCAAAGCATCATCATAGGGAACACAGAAACCTTGCTGTGTTGATACATGGTGCTACTTTCATTCTAAGTCCACGGTGTAGAAAGTATGATCTGCATGTTGATATGCGTCATAGACTAATAATGCTTTTAAAGAATAGGTTCAAAAACATATTTATTCGTACTTGGAGGTAGAAATGCACTTGAGTACCCATGTGTACCTTGGTGACATTGGAAGACGTTGAGAAATGTCTGCTTGTGATTTTATATCTGGTACTGTGGAATATTTTGAGCATCTGAAGAATACTGCTAAAGCATGCTTAGTTGGATATATTTTAAAAGTCACTGAATTTCGGATTTTTTTTAATTATAGAAGTTTACTTTTAGAGAATGTTGTAATTTATTACTCATTGATGTGTTATTTTGTAGGTAAAATTGCACGCATTTTCAAGTGTATGGATGCAGATATAATATTCACTGACAAACACTTCTGGGACCTAGCCTCTGATCCCGTCCTTGCTCGTGATCCTTTCTCAACTTTAATGTGGGTTTTCTTTTGCCTTCCATATCCATTTTTATCATCCAGGGAGTCGTTCTTGTCTCTTGTGCATATGTTCTATGCTGTTTCTATCACTCAGGTGGGTTGAGTACTTCTATTTTCTGAAACGAGAGCTGAGAGATTCTTTATATACTATTTTTCTTCTATATTCATAATATTTACTCTCATCTGCAGGGTATAATTACATATTGTGCGAAGCGTAGGTGTAATATTAGCGAACTCGGCCTTCATGATTGCTTGGTTACTGATGTTGCCAGATTGACTGGAGAATCTTCCATTGCGCATCAGTATTTTGTTTCTAATTATGTAGATCCTTCTTGTCACATCAAGGATGTAATTCACAGTCTCAGCTTACCCTATCTGCGGAGATGTGCCTTGCTGTGGAAACTGCTAAAACCTTCGACCCCAGCACCTATCTATGGCAGGGCCTATGCTGTAGAGAGATCAATATATGCTGGCGATGGGTTGGAGACCAGTTGTTCTGGACAGGAGGTTGATGAAGTTAGTGAACTGGAGCACATGTTTAGAATTCCTCCATTGGACGCTCTTCTCAAAGATGAAGTTCTACGTTTTCTAGCTCAAAGATGGCTTCATCATTTCCATGAGAAGTTTGAACATAGCAGTATTCAGCGTCCTCTGCATTCGACTCCTGCTGTTCAATTCCGATTGATGCATTTGCCTCTTGTGTACCAGGATCTTGTTCAGAGGTTTGTACTTATGGACTGATTGAGAAACGTAAAGGTCTGCATCCCGGATTTGTACTACAATATAATAACTTAAAACGGATCAATGAATTTCAGGTATATAAAGCCTCAATGTCCTAACTGCCATGCTGTTCTTGAGGAAGCTGCATTATGCCTTCTCTGCGGTAGATTATGTTCCCCGAGCTGGAAGCCTTGCTGCAGGTTTCATGATCATTTTCTCACACGTTTGTTCTGGAGTGTTTTATTTTTGTTTGCTTTTAAGTGATTTGCATCTTCATATTTATTTGATATTGCTGTTTTGATATTATTATATGGTTTCTTATTAAGGGAGAGTTTATGCCAAGATCATGCCACTTCATGTGCTGCTGGGACTGGGGTGTTCCTCCTGATCAGGGTAGATTGCTTTGACCTCAGCATATTATGTATTATATATTATTTTTCTGGTTTCTTATCTTCTCAATTTAACTGTTTCTGTATATATCTTTCCATTTTCTATTTGAAATAGAAAACAACAATCTTGCTTCAGAGGAATGCACGGCAGGCACCTTGGCCTTCTCCTTACCTTGATGCATTCGGCGAAGAGGTAATTTACAGTGGCGCAAATTTGTGCTGGCCAATGTAATTGTATTCCCTCTAGTTTGTCAAATGTTTAGCTAAATTGATTTGAATTCCTCTAGTTTTAGCTAATTTTGGTGTCCCCTCTCAGTCCATTCCTATTCAAAAGGAAAATAGAAGGCGCTATTGCATTGTTCCTAGGCTTATGGGGGTTCTGATTATCTGAGGGAGAGAGAAGCAATCTCGATGCATTAGTCAATTTGTAATGTATATCATGGAATCAGATTGCAATTTGTTGGCTGTGGTCACAACACTGCTATAGTGCAGCATCTTGGATGTTACTAACATGCCATTGCTTGTTTAAGCATTTTGTTCGAAAACCTGAATGAATATCATAAAATCATTAATCAAAATGCTTGTTTGATGGTTTTAATATGTAAACATGTTCATAAGTATCATGAATAAGTGAAACATACTTATGAAGAAAATTACTGAAGTACCATGGCGTAACGACCATTTCTATAGTGGTTAGCTCAACAGTTGTTATGTAATGGTGGTTACTTTATGTAATGGCCCTTTATTTGATTCCCTAATGTATATACAAAGAATAGTCTACAGGTTAGCAATTATGGTAACGGAAAGCCTCTTCCTCAATCATCCGTAAGGGATCATCTTAATGTTTTGAAAATGACAGAGTTGGCTTGGGGGAATATGGTCAATCCTATGGCATTGTGTAACTATATTTCCTTTTTGCTCTGACTTTTCCATTAGTGTCTTCGTGCATCATTTTGTTCAAGTCTAGAATCCTTTCACAAACCCTTTTTTTTCTTTTTTGAGTTCTCAGGCTGCCATCTATGTGTCTTGTCCAATGACTGACAATAAAAGTAATCTTATTCTCATTGAGGTTGTTTTGACCTCATAAAGTGTCCAAAATCTTAGGGGTTAAAATGTGTTCTTCCTTAGCTTCCAGAATAAGTAGGCATTGAGAGGCATCACACAGAGGTGACCTTCCTCTAATAAGCATCATCTGTGTATAGAAATGTCATGTATAGATGGGACTACATTTTCCAACTAGGAGGACCTCGTTATCTGAGCCTCCTCCGACCATGGTCCTGTTATTTGAGAACATTGAACATCATTCCATACATTTTGATCAACCAGTTGTCATGGGGACAGCCTTTTCTCTGTGTATTTAGTGTCTAAAACCACTAAACAGCTGTTCAGCTTTGTACCCCCCCCCCCCCCCCCCCCCCCCCCCCCAAAAAAAAAACAAAAAAAAGCCCAAAAAAAAAGCCCACGAAAAAAAGGAAAGCACCAAGTATCATCCTAGAGAAGTGTGATGGTCACCTTTTGTGTTCAAACACAAGGTGTTCCATAGTGTCATGTTGTTTCCATATATACACTGTGTATGATGGGCTCTCAAGAGTTATAACTGTAGCAGAGTATGCCATTAAGCATAAGATCACTTTTGAGGACAATTAACTTTATTTTCAACAATGCCAGACTGTTGTAAATTGCTTGTTTATATTCTGTTGTTCATGCAGGATGTTGAGATGCGTAGGGGCAAGCCGTTATTTTTGAATGAAGAGCGCTATGCGGCTTTGACTTACATGGTAAGGGACTTTTTGGGGCTTTCCTGGTTCTTTTTAGCTAACCGCCATATTGGAATCAAGTGAACATTCTGCAATTAATTGTAGCCCAATTTTTTCCATTTCTTGATTATGCAACCTGTATGTCGCGTCATGATAAATGATTTGATGTTCTGCATTGTAGGTTGCTTCTCATGGTCTTGATCACAGTTCTAAGGTTCTTCGTCAAACCACCATTGGTACATTCTTTATGGTTTAGTTGAAGAAAAGAAGCTTATTTCAAATATCTCTGGTGGCAAAGGTTTATGTTCTCTATGGGTCTTTGGTACTTCCAGTTAGATATCTATATCGACATTTGTAGCTGAACAATTTAGTAGCAATCAACGGGTAACTTGGGAGTAAAACATCATCAAAGTGTCTGTGAATTGGTGCATCTTATCAAAATGTACAGATCTAAGCATGAAGAACACCATGTCGCTGCAACTGTCGTGATCTGATGTACAGTTGGACAAGGTAAATCCCTGGATTTCAGTGTCTTATCCATGTTCCTTTATAATTATTTATGTCTATGCAGTGAGAGCTTTTGTTGTCCTGGAATTTTAGCATAGAAAAGTCATGCTCACCGGTAATTTGGTGGAAGGCTTCCTTAATCATTTGTTAATCTTGCGAAGTTGGACTGTAAAAGTTGCTTGTAGGCTTGAGGGATAAACTTTCTAGTTCCTCGGGTGTTCAAATAGGAGGATGTCTAAGTGTGATTATTATGGGAAGAAGGTATTTAACCAGTAACTTTCTTTATACAGTAAAGTATTTGGTCATGTATTTAAGTATGTATATTTAGAAGGGTTGTGTATAGGATTGAGAATACAGTATCTTGTTCACATAGTACTCATATGGAGGAAAGGCAAATTTTGGAATCTGCTTTCATTTCGACTGATGTAGTGCTAACCTAGAAAGGTTTTGTTCCAGAGTTAGAATCACGGAATCAAGTTGTGGTTCGCGGTTGCATTCACAGTATAGGGTATTGCATTACGTTTTCTAACTGAATATAAGCTTTTTTTTTAGTTCATGAATGTTTTATACTCATTTGGTAGTTTTTAACATATAAATATGATCTATAAATATGTTCTAATAAGTTGAATTCAATATTATATGTATCATGGAGCAATTACTAAGGATTATTAATAGCTAGTTTTAAATCTGTTTCACAATGTAGCGACATCTGTTTGATTCCATGGCTGGAACTGATGTGTACATGCTAGGCTGGGGAGTTTCTGGTGAAGTTCATTCTTGATGATCAGGGTTTTGATTGGATGGGAAGTTGCTCGTACTCGACCAGTTTAAAATTGTAAAGTGACTATGGTTCCGGGTGAATTGTATTTGAGTTAGGTTAAGATAAGGGAGACGCATTTGTGATGGCGTTAGCATATGAAGCCCGCTAGGGTCGTCTCCATGAGAAATGGGTGAGATGCTGAAATCTAGGTCTTGTTTTACTTGAGCGCTAAGGGGTACTTTGATCGTTTAGTTGATCCCATGGAGCAATTACCAAGTAATTTTTGTTTTGCATTCATGGCATCAACTGATTACAGCTATCAAGTTAAGGGAGGAGGGATAGAAGCATAAGCCGTACCTTTCACAAGATTATCTATCATGATGAACTAGGCTGATACGCCCTTAGTGTTCTTGCCTTTTTGAATTCTATTCCCCCCCCCCCCCCCCCCCCCCCCCCCGGGCCCCGGGGCTGCACATTCTCTCTTAACATGAGCAATTGCCATGGATAGTCTCTGTTGATGCTAAGAGCATAATCTATATGTACACTCAGGAAGGCCTCGTGTGACTTTTAAAAAGTTAAATTATTTGATCATCTTATTTGTATGCTTAAGGGTTCATTTACCAGGCACTAAGGCACCGAATCCCATTAGAACTCCGAAGTTACGCATGCTTGGGCGAGAGTAGATTAGGATGGGTGACCTCATGGGAAGTCCTCGTGTTGCCAGCCCTATAAGGTTGGAGGTCCTCGGAAACAGCCTCTCAACAGGGTTACACCTTGAAGGGGTAAGGCTGTGTACATCCACTCCTCCCAGACCCCGCTTATGCGGGAGCCCTTGAGGCACTGGGTTTGTTGTTGTCTTCTCATATGTATGTTTAGCTTTTCATTATGTACATAACTTGATGACTTAACTTTTTCTGAACTCGGTTGCAGAAAAATAAAGATTAAAACAATCGTTTGGGGGGCACCTGACAATCTCAATCTGACTCTACTTTGCATAAGTGGTTTGCTGTGGAGGAACTGATGCCCAATGGAACCCCTCTTGATCTTCAATAGCCAATATCCGAACTTGTTTAACTGTTTGTATTAGTAATGTTTTGTAATTTATATAATACCCCCATGGTGCTGTTTAATGTAAATAATTGTGTTTATGTTGAATGCTTTGAAAGGGAAAATTGTGGACTAATTTATCAAATTGATGCCTTACTGATGATAAAAACAAATGATAATGCAGGTGGTAATGCGCGTTACTTGGGGCATTTTTGTTCAGTATTTTTGCAGAAGTACTTGCAAGCGTTTTTATTTAAGGTGTTTTTGCTTCTGTTCAAAGAACTACATTTCTGATTTGTTTAAAAAAATACTTTTCTTTTCAGGTTGAACACCTTCAAATCCTAGAAAGCGTATTTTCTAGAAAGACCTTTTTTTTTTGTCTCTCGGAAAGAAGCTTGGCTGACAAGGAAATTACGCCGGGAAAGAATGACTCCCACACTTCCCCTAATGCTCCATGTTGTAGGCTTATTTTTTTACCATCCATGTCTGGAAGTTATGTGGACATAGATCCGGTATATTTGTTAGAAATAATTGCATTATGTATTTTGTTATATTAAATAATATTTAAATAATTTACATATATATGTATATAGGGCATTGAATCCTAGGAGAGGGTGAGAATGAGGGAATATCCTGGACTACTCATTTGGTTGCTAGCATGATTTACCTCGCATTTGACATTATTCCTTGTTGTCACTTTAATTAAATGTGTGATTTAGAATTTACCTTCTCATAAGAGTTATTATTATTATTTTATATATATGGGGTAAAATGCATGATCTGAATCCTACCCGAATTATGTTCTACGAGTTTAAAAGGGTGCAATGGTTGAAGATAAGTGTGGGAACAAGGTGAAATACTTTTTGAGTGTCAACTCTGTTCACTTTTTTGAGCATATTATCAATTTTTCTCTGTAGGGAATATTTGTCATTTTTTTCAAATATTATTGCCTTTTTAAAGCAATTCTACCACCTATGATGGTACATTCGTACTGTACTCTTGTGTATCTAAATGAGACAAATATACTATGTTCAAAACATGAGACAAATATTTAATAAATTTTAAGGTAAACTTTATATTAATATCATGAAATTTGGTGTACTAAATTTATAGTTCACAAATTTTATGAAATAATTTTTTAGTGCAAAAGTTTACATGTATTTAATAAATTAGTCTAAAGAGTGGTGCATAAGCATGCAAAATAAGCGTTTTTATTCTTTCACATTATTGTTTAGACTATTTTATTAAATATATGTAACTTTTTGGATACAAATATTTTTTCACGGAGATTGTGGACTAAAAAATTAAGGGTAATGTTACACGTCAAGAGATTTGGGCGCACGAAAATGACATGGCTAGGGAATAGTTTGTCCTGCACGACAAGCTAGTTCCTAACTCCCTCCCTCTTGTGCCATTTTTGGGGCCTATTTTCAGGTTTTCATAAAGCATTTTTTAAAAATTAATGCACTAAATCTTAGAGTACTAATATATAATTTATCCTAAATTTTAAAAATTACTTAAATTTGCACAAATAATAGTAGATTATGAGCCAAATTATTTGTTTAGTGTTTGGTATTTTTCAGAGACTCCATGTCTATTTGAATTACTTGGTCCTCTTTTGTATTATAAAAATGCAAACTAAAACAAATTGCCCTCAAATAAACTATGAAGTTTGATCTGAGTTCTTAAAAGGGGAGATAGTATTCTCATATTTGTGTATGAATAATGTGACAATTTGTGGTTTAGAAATTCTTTCATATAGGTCACCGGATTTTAGAGTGCAGCAACAATAACAACAGTCTTAGTGCCACAAGAGTTTTTGCATACGCAAGGTTTGGGGGGTGGATGTATGCAGCCTTCCCCCTTTAGAATTCTATCCTTAAGAAATGTTGTTTTCAAGAACCCCCAACCTGAGTGGCGTGTCATCATAGATGCATAGAAGCCTAAAAGCATGAGAACAACATTGTAGAGTATTATTTAGAATTTACTGATGTGAAAAGTAGAGCTAAATTGAAGCAAAAATAGTCCCTAGGTTGTATGGAAATCTTGCGAGCTAAGGTTGGGTTTGAAATGAGGAGAAAATCCAGTAGAAAAAAATACAATTCAAAGAAAATGAAAGGGAAAAAAAACAAAAGGAATTTTACTTCTCAAATATGATTATCAAATCTAGATAGATGGCTCATATACAAGACACAGGGTGCTAGCTCAAAAGGGTCATGGCCTTCGATGGCAACCCATAGGTGCTTGCATAGGGTTATGGCTCCAATGAACTACGGTTCTGGTTGACACTCCAGAGGCAATTTTGGGGTCATCATCCTATTGCAAGATGCGAGCACCAGAGTGTTACCTTCAGAATTAGCGCCTAGGTCAGTGTTCTAAGAAATGCAAGTACATGGTTGTTAGCTACAAAGGGCTTCAGGTGACTACTATTTTTGGCTTGTAAATCCTCTTAAATTTGTAAACATAAATTGAAAATTACAAACAAAAAAAGTCGTTTTATTTTGGTTCGTCGTTTATATGTCTTATCATTTTCTTCCTCCTCCTATACTTACCACCTATCGTTGTTACAGCCCTCATTTCTCAAGGTCTCTCCTTTTTTTTTTTTTCCTTAAGGGTTCATTTACCAAACACTAAGGTATCAGATCCCATTAGAACTTCGAAGTTAAGCGTGCTTGGACAAGAATAGTACCAGGATGGGTGACCATTTGGAAAGTCCTTATGTTGCCAGCCCTATACGGTTGGGGTCCTTGAAAATAGCCTCCTGACAAGGTTACACCCTTAAGGAGTAAGGCTGCATACATCCACCCCTCCCAAACCCTGTTTATACGGGAGCCCTTGAGGCATTAGGTCTGTTATTGTTGTTGTTGTTATCTCCCTTTTTTTTTCCCTTAATACTATATCTTGAAAGCTAACAACTACAAATAATTTTTGATTTTTCATAAATTAAAAACAAAAAGCAGAAAAGAAAATTGAACAACCCTAAGTTTTGGAAACTATTAGGATAATAGAGTTATTTATATTATTAGCCAAGGGCTTTCTTATAATTGTACTTTCCTAGGTTTCTCTATATATATGATACCTCAGCATCCTATTGGGTATGTTATCATAACTCTACTCTCACATGGTATCAGAGCCCTACCCTTGATACCCTCTTCTCTCTCAAAAAAAGGGGAAAATCGTTCCCAAACAGAACCGTAACTCTCTCTTCTCAAGGGCGCCGCCACACCCCTCCCCTCAGCCTCCTCTCTCCACGGCGCCCAATCCTCGCGCCGCCGCACGTCCGTCCCGCCCCCCCTAATGCTGTGCGCCCCGCCCTCCTCTCTCCCATAGGAACGGCCTGCCATTCTCCCGACCATCTCTTCTCCACACGGCTGCTCCTCCCTTGTGCCGCCGCCCCTTAACGCCATGCTGCTGCCGCCTTTCCTCACATCAGGCCGCCGCCTCGTCTCTCCGGTTTGGTCTCAAGAGGCATAGTCCGTGTATTCCCCTTCGATTGGTGAGTCTATGGCTAGCAACCCATCACCCTCCTCCTCCTCTCCAAACGCTCTGATCACCGTCGACCACCCTTCCCCGGTGAACCCATCACCAACAACCCAACCCATCTCCGGCCGACTGTCCATACCACCAGCTCTGGGCTCACTTCCTCCCGCCGTCACCTCTTCTCCCTTTACCGGGTACACCCATGGTATGTCCCTTCCCAATTACAGCTCTCAAAGTTTATCTTCTATGCCTCCAAGTACTAATCATGCATCCTCGATCTTTGGCCTATCTCCTACCCCTCCCGGTTCCCTAACCGTGCCCTTCTCTGGGTATCACCAACCGGCTCTCCCTTCGGCTCCCCTCCCCACATCGTCTTTCACAAGCCTGGTTACTGTTAAACTTAATACCCCAACAGATTATCATGCCCGGCGTGAACAAGTTTCCATGCTCCTTCGTGCCCATCGCTTAATGGGTTTTCTTGATGGCTCGTTACCTTGCCCTCCTCCTCAAATTCAAATCCCCATTGGTGCCTTCATCTCTAACCTTGATCATCAAACTTGGGTTTGTATTGATCAAAGTATTAGGGCCTGTCTCTCGGCCTCTCTCGCTCACCCAGTCCTCAATGATGTTATCCATCACCCAACCTCCAAGGCCATGTGGGATGCCCTAGCTAAAAGATTCCATGACCACTCTTTATCCAAAGAATTTGACCTTCGCTCCCAACTTGTCACTCTCCGCAAAGATAACAAAACCGTGACTGCATATCTAACCAAGCTTAAGACCATTGCCGATAACCTTACTGCCATAGATTCTTCTATCTCGGATCATGAATTAATGCACTATGCCCTCTTTGGTCTTCCACCGAAATATGCGGCCTTCAGTACATTCACTTGTCAGTCCTCTCGGGATCTTCCCTTTGAGCGCCTTAAAACTGTACTATTGGATGAAGAAGCTGCCATCTCCCGGATTCAGTCACGGTCTTCTTTCGATCATGCGCATGCCCTTGCCGCGTCAGGTGCGCCATTCGACTCGTCGGGTCATGGCCGGGGTCGTGGGCGTAAGGGTCGTGGGTGCAAATCCAATAGCCAAGGAGGTCAAGGGGGTCGTGGCGGGTCATACGGTCAATCGCCAACCCCGGGGATAGGCACGGTCAACTCTGGAGCCGCACCCACTCCACCGCAATCTTGGTTCAACAATACCGGCTATGCTCCTCGTCCACCGCAAGCAAGTATGCTTGGTTCTGGTCCCGTTGTTTGTCAGATTTGTCATTAGGTCGGCCATGCTGCTTCTCTTTGCCCCCACCGCTTTGTTCAAACCGATCTCTCCCACTCCCTCTTTGCCTTGTCAGTCGCGGACTCTGCTGATCCTACATGGTACCCTGACTCTGGAGCGTCTAATCACATGACCTCTAACCCAGGTATTTTACAAAATATTTCTCCGTACACTAGTTTTAAATCTATTCAAGTTGGCAATGGATCCTTGTTACCTGTTACTCATACTGGCTCCTCTAAATTATGAGCTCCCAAGCATGATTTAAAACTATCTAACGTCCTTCTAGTGCATGGTCTCACTTATAATCTTTTATCTATTAAACAACTGTGTCGTGACAACAACTGTTATGTTGAGTTTGACTCTTCCTCCTTTTGTGTTAAGAACAAGGTTATAGGGATGCCCCTACTCATAATGCGCAGTAGTGGTCCTCTATATGGCTTTTCTCCACACTTCACAGGACTTGTTGCCCAAATTGCACCCCCAGATCTGTGGCATCAGCGCCTAGGACATTTAGGTCACTGAGTTTTTGATGTTTTACATTCACGTTGTTTACTACGTTCTAGTTCTAGTTCTACTTCACATTGTCAGGCTTGTTGTTTAGGTAAGTCTCGTCGTTTACCGTTTACTCGTGTTTTACAGACAACGACTGCTCCTTTACAGTTAATTCATTCGGATGTTTGGCAATCTCCTGTTCAATCAACTTCGGCTTTACGTTATTATGTGATTTTTATTGATGACTATTCTTGCTTCTCTTTGCTTTATCCGATGCAACGGAAAGACGAAGTGTACTCCATCTTCTCCGACTTTAAGATTTTTGTTGAAAATCAGTTTTCCACTACAATTAAGTGTTTTCAAAGTGATGGAGGATGTGATTTTAACAACAGGCAAATGGCGGCCCTTTGTCGCACTCATGGTATTCACTTTCGTCTTTCATGTCCTGATACTCCACAGCAAAATGGAGTGGCGGAATGTAAGCATCAACATTTAAGTGAAATAGTATGGACCCTTCTCCTTCAAGCCCAACTTCCTTATGAATTTTGCGCAGAAGCCGCCTGTACTGCCTGTTATATTATTAATCAGCTACCAACTCCTTTACTGCGTAACTTGTCTCCCTTTAAAAAGCTTTTTCATCGGGCCCCTGATTATAACCTTTTTCGGGTCTTTGGGTGTGCTTGTTTTACCAACCTCACATCCCGTACCGCTCATAAATTAGCCCCGCGCTCTCTCCCTTGTGTTTTCCTTGGATATGCCGGCCGGTACAAAGGTTACCGTTGTTTGGACCCCACTACTGGTCGTGTTCATATCAGTCGTCATGTGCATTTTGTTGAAAATATTTCCCATATCACACGTTAGTGTCTAGTTGCACGGCACCCCAGTCTAGTGAACTTGTTGAGGTTCCCCTTCCCCTTCTCTCTGGTGCAATGTCTATAGGCACCATGCCTTCGGTCCAGCCGGCTGCACCAGCCCCGGTTCCTGCTCCGGCCAATGCCGACGCAGGTACTTGGGAGTCTCCTTCACCTCACCCTAGTCGTGCGGGCCCGTCGGCTCCAGGGGGCATCTCGGGTGGCTCTTCACCCATGCCTCTAGCCAGTCCCATCCCTACCTCTCAACCTGTCCCTTGTTCTGTCTCAGGTGTTGCCACGCCTATGGTCCCGGAGGATTCCTCTCCTGTCCAGCGTGGCCACCCCATGCGTACGCTTCTTAAGGACAGAATTCGCAAGTCTAAGCACATCCTATCCCTCGGTTCCGTTGTTGTGATTCAGGAATCCACTTTTTTTTCTCCGGCTGTGAAAAACCCTCAGTGGCAGGAAGCAATGGTTGAGGAATTTAATGCTCTTATTCAAAATCACACTTGGGATCTCGTACCTCCCTCTCCTTCTCAAAATGTTGTTGGGAGCACTTGGAAATATAGGGTAAAGTATAAACCTGAAGGTTCAGTCAATCGCTTCAAGGCTTGCCTTGTTGCCCGGGGCTTTCATCAATGTGAAGGTATTGATTTCACCGAAACGTTTAGCCCTGTTGTGAAACCTACGAGTATTAGGTTCATACTGGCCCTGGCTATTACAAAATCCTGGCCCATTCGCCAACTTGATGTGAAAAACGCGTTTTTACATGGTTTTTTGAATGAGGAAGTGTACATGCGTCAGCCACCTGGGTTCATCCACCCTACGTTCCCTACGCATATATGCCGACTACGCAAAGCCCTGTACGGCTTAAAACAGGCTCCCCAGGCCTGGTTTCACAGATTTAGCACATTCCTCTTCAGTCTTGGGTTCTACTGTAGTAAGGCAGATCCTTCCCTATTTATTCATCTCTCCCCTACCAGCATTGTGTGCCTTTTGCTCTATGTTGATGATATCATCCTCACAGGCTCTAACCCTGCGCTCCTCAGTCAACTAACCGCCTCCCTATCCACTCAGTTCGCTATGAAAGACCTCGGTCTGCTCCACTATTTCCTCGGTATTGAGGCCACACTATCCCTCCATGGCCTTTTCCTCTCGGCACAAAAAATATACCCTGGACCTTCTTCGCAAGCATGACATGCTTGAGGCCAAACTTGTACAAACACCGATACTAGTCCGAGCACAACCTTCTTTGACCGATGGGGACCTCCTAGCCGATCCCACCCAGTTTCGTAGTGCAGTGGGTGCACTCCAGTACTTAACCATGACCCGTCCCGACATATACTTTGCGGTTAACCGTGTGTCCCAGTTCATGCATGCTCCCACGACGTCTCATTGGCAAATGGTGAAGCACATCTTGCGATACATCAAGCTCACTCCTGATCACGGTCTCACCATTACTCCTGGGCCTTACACATCAGTCACCGCTTATGCTGATGCTGATTGGGGTGGTTGTCCTGATACACGACGCTCTACTACAGGTTTCGCTCTTTTCCTTGGTCCTAATCTCATCTCCTAGCGCGCTAAAAAGCAGCCCACAGTTGCGATGTCTACTACTGAGTCTGAGTATCGTGCCATTGCCAAAGTCGTAGCAGAGTGTGACTGGATCTAATACTTGATGCATGACTTGGGTCTGCGGCACACTGGTCCGATTCTTATTTACTGTGATAACGTGTCTGCTACATACCTTGCCGCAAATCCTATCTCTAATGATCGTAGCAAACACATTGATGTCGATTTTCACCATGTTCGTAAAAAGATTGTCAAGGGTGACATCCAGGTTCGATTTACTCCTACTACCAACCAGGTTGCTGATATCTTTACAAAAGGGTTGGCTACTGCTTGCTTCCGCTACCACAAAGCCAATCTGCACGTTGGTCCTTCGAGTACAGATTGAGGGAGCGTATTAGGATAATAGAGTTATTTATATTATTATTTGCCCAAGGGCTTTCTTGTAATTGTACTTTCCTCGGTTTCTCTATATATATGATACCTCAGCACCCTGTTGGGTATGTTACCATAACTCTCACAAAAATATTTTTCTGATTTTAGGGTTTTTTTTTTTTTTTTTTTTAAAGTTTGAGTGAAAATTTAGAATAAAAAATTTATAATTAAAAAATTATTTAATAATTAAGGTTTTTAATTTTCAAACCAATAAATAGAACATAAATGGGGAACACGTCCAAAATTTTTAGTGATGTTTAGTCTTAAGTAATTCAGACGAGCAAAACTGACCCGAATTTGGAGCAATGGAAATCGAGTTATTTACGTCATTGGTCATTTATGGTTTTAAATTTATTTAAATTGGTCCATCAAATTATAGAAAATCTTCCTGTTTTTTACTTCAAAAACAGAAAACTTCCCTCACAAATAAAAACACTTACAAAATTTTCTCACTTTTAAACATTTATTATTTAACCTTCATGCAACTTTTTTTTGACTATTTTTCCCCTCAAAAGTGAGGAGTTAAATGTTTAATTATATTTTTAGAAGGGAATTTTATATTATTAGGTTAATATTAGAAAAAAAAATTATATTTTTGGCAATAGAATTAAGGGAATTTTTTATATTTATAAAAAAAATATAATTATTCTAATTAATTATAGTAGTGATATTATAAGTTTAGAAGTTAAAAAATATTTTTAAGTTTTCATAAAAAATATTATAAGATAAAATATAATAATTTTTATAAATATAGAAAACTCTTTGTTCTATAAATATTAAAAATTCTTATTTTTTCTCAAATATAAAATCCTACTTAAAAATAAAATCAAATACTTAAATTTTCTATAATTTACCCCTTTTTTGATTTGAAATAGTTTCTATATTTGCAACTTTATTCAAATTGGTCATTCATATTTTCTTTAGTTTAAAATTATCTCTAATATTTTATTTTATGACCAAATTAGTCTCATGTTTGATGTTCAAAATTAGGTAAATATTAAAAAATAAAAGACTAATTTTATCATAAAAGTTCTAAATTATTTTATCATAAAAGCTAAAAAACCAATTTAAGTAAATTAAAAAAATATGGGATCAACAATGTAAATAAATCACGAAAATCCAAAGGAGTAGAGTTGGACAAGACCAACTATCCACCCCAATTAAAAACTGTGAGCAATTACATATTTACGCATTGTAGGAAAAGTAGAGGCGGTACAAAATAAGTTACGCGGAGAATATTAAGCGGATGGTCTTAAATAGAGCTAAATGATGATCAAAAATAAGTGTAGCTGGCTTAGCTGTTAGGAGAGGGTAGACCATTGATGCCAATTCACAGTGCCTCTAGGCTCTTATGTTCGTTATTGATGATACTGCTGCTCTATTGGTACTACTTTATTTGACTTGATTTGATTTTAGGGATGTTCTTTTTTTTTTTTTCGGGGTTATGAGCCATTCGAAAATAGTCTCCCAATGAGGTAACACTGTGCAAAGATAAGACTACCTACATTTTATCTTCCTCAGACCCCGCATTAATGACAGCTTTTAATACCTTATTTAGCAACAGGATAAAAGAGGGTAAAGAAGGGTAATAAAAGGGAAGAGTAATATTTTTTTAAGTGTTTGTATTAGTAATATTTTGTAAATTATATAATACCCCCATGGTGCTGTTTAATGTAATTAACTGTGTTTATGTTGTATGCTTTGAAAGGGAAAATTATGGACTAATTTACCAAAGAGGGTACCAACATGCCGTCACCGGATCCCATAAGAACTCCAAAGTTAAGTGTGCTTCGGCGAGAGTAGTACCAGGATGGGTGACCTTCTGAGAAGTCCTCACCCTCAGGTTGGGGGCACTGGGAAACAGCCTCTCTTCAGGTTAACACCCTGAAAGGGGAAGGCTGCATACATCCGCCCCCTCAGACCCTGCGTAGGCAAGAGCCCTTGAGGCACTGGGTATGTTCCTTTTTTATGCTTCACTGATGACAAAAACAAGTGATAATGCAGGTAGTAATGTGTGTTACCCGGGGCTTTTTTGTTCAGTATTTTTGCTGAAGTACTTGTGTAACAAGTGTTTTTAATAAAAGTGTTTTTGCTTCTGTTTAAAGAACTATTTTTTTGATTTTTTTTAAAAAAATACTTTTCTTTTCAGGTTGAACCCCTTCAAATCCTAGAAAGCGTATTTTCTGGAAAGACATTTTTTTTCCTCGAAAAGAAGCTTGGCTGACAAGGAAATTATGTCAAGGAAAGAATGACTCCCACACTTCCTCTAATGCTCCATGTTGTAGGCTTATTTTGTACCATCCATGTCTGGAAGTTATGTGGATATGGATCCGGTACATAACAACAACAACAAACCCAGTGCGTACTCATTTGTTAAAAATAATTGCATTATGTATTTTGTCATATTAAATAATATTTAAATAATTTACATATGTATGTATATAGGTCATTGAATCCTATGAGAGGGGGAGAGTGAGGGAATATTCTGGACTACTCATTTGGTTGCTGGTATAATTTACCTCGCATTTGACATTATCCCTTGTTTCCACTATAATTAAATGTGTGATTAAGGGTTTACCTTCTTATAAGAGTTATTTCATATATATATATATATATATATATATATATATATATATATGGTAAAATGCATGATCTGAATCCTACCCGAATTATGTTCTACGAGTTTAAAAGGGTGCAATGGTTGAAGATAAGTGTAGGAACTAGGTGAAATACCTTTGAGTTTTAACTATGTTCCCTTTTTTTGCATATTATCAATTTTTCTCTCTG
Organism: Simmondsia chinensis; assembly: GCA_018398585.1. Lineage (NCBI taxonomy): Eukaryota > Viridiplantae > Streptophyta > Magnoliopsida > Caryophyllales > Simmondsiaceae > Simmondsia > Simmondsia chinensis. The sequence continues at coordinate 22,113,836 of JAGTTD010000018.1, forward strand.
GGGAATATTGGTCATTTTTTCCAAATATTATTGCCTTTTTAAAGTAATTCTACTGCCAATAATGGTACAGTCGTACTGTGCTCTTGTATATCTAAATGAGACAAATATACTATGTTCAAAACATGAGACAAATATTTAATAAATTTTAAGGTAAACTATGTATTAACATCATGAGATTTGGCCTACCAAATTTTTAGTTCACAAATTGTGTGGAATAATTTTTTAGTGCAAAAGTTTACATGTATTTAATAAATTAGTCTAAAAAGTGGTGCATATGCATGCAAAATAAGCGTTTTTATTCTTTTATATTGTTGTTTAGACTATTTTATTAAATATATGTAATTTTTTGGACACAAATATTTTTTCACAGAGATTGTGGACTAAAAAATTAAGGGTAATATTACACATTACGAGATTTGGGCGCACGAAAATGACACGACTAGGGAATAGTTTGTCATGCACGACAAACTAGTTCCTAACTCCCTCCTTCTCGTGCCATTTTCGTGGCCTATTTTCGGTGACATAGAGCATTTTTCAAAAATTAATACATTAAATCTTAGAGTACTAATATATAATTTATCCTAAATTTTAAAAATTAGTTAAATTTGCACAAATAATGGTATATTATGAGCCAAATTATTTGTTTAGTGTTTGTATTTTTCAGAGACTTCATATCTATTTGAATTATTTAGTCCTCTCTTTTGTATTATTAAAATGCAAACTAAAACAAATTGTCCTCAAATAAACTATGAAGTTTGATCTGAGTTCTTAAAAGGGGATATAGTATTCTTATATTTCCAAGGACCCCTAATCTGAGTAGCGTGTCATCATAGATACATAGAAACTTGGAAGCATGAGAACAACATTGTAGAGTATTATTTAGAATTTACTGATGTGAAAAGTAGAGCTGAATTGAAGCAAAAATAGTCCCTAGGTTATATGGCAATCTTGCGAGCTAAGGTTGCGTTTGAAATGAGGAGAAAATTCAGTAGAAAAAAAATACAATTCAAAGAAAATGGAGGGGGGGGGGGGGACAAAAGGAATTTTACTTTTCAAATATGATCATCAGATCTAGATAGATGGCTCATATACAACACGCAGGGTGCTAGCTCAAAAGGGTCAAGGCCTTGGAGGGCAACCCATAGGTGCTTGCATAGGGTGATCGGCTCCAATGAACTACGATTTTGGTTAACACTTTAGAGGCAATTTTGGGATCATCATCCTGTTGCAAGATGCGAGCACCAGAGTGTTACCTTAAGAATTAGCACCTGGGTCAGTGCTCTAAGAAATGCAAGTACATGGTTGTTAGCCACAAAGGGCTTCAGGTGACTACTGTTTTTGGCTTGTAAATCCTCTAAAATTTGTAAACATAAATTGAAAATTACAAACAAAAAAGTTGTTTTATTTTGGTTCATCGTTTATATGTCTTATCATTTTCTTCCTCCTCCTATACTTACCACCTATCGTTGTTACAACCCTCATTTCTCAAGGTCTCCTTTTTTCCCCTTAAGGGTTCATCTACTAAACACTAAGGTATCATATCCCATTAGAACTCCGAAGTTAAGTGTGCTTGGGCAAGAGTAATACTAGGATGGGTGACCTCTTGGAAAGTCCTCGTGTTGCCAGCCCTATATGGCTGGGAGTCTTTGGAAACAGCCTCTCGACTGGGTTACACCCTGAAGCGGTAAGGCTGCGTACATCCATCCCTCCCAGACCTCGGTTATACAGGAGCCCTTGAGGCATTGGGTCTATTGTTGTTGTTGTTATCTCTTTTTTTATTTAATACAAATGTTGAAAGCTAACAACAACAAATAATTTTTGATTTTTCATAAATTAAAAACAAAAAGCAGGAAAGAAAACTGAACAACCCTAAGTTTGGAAAACATTTTTCTGATTTTATTTTATTTTTTTAATGAAAATTTGGAATGAAAAATTTATAATTAAAAAATTATTTAATAATTAAGGTTTTTAATTTTCAAACCAATAAATAGAACATAAATAGGAACCACGTCCAAAATTTTTAGTGATATTTAGTCTTAAGTAATTTAGACCAGCAAAACCTGACCCTGAATTTGGAGACATAGAAATCGAGTTATTTACACCATTGGTCTTTTATGGTTTTAAATTTATTTAAATTGGTCTTTCAATTTACAGAAAATCCTCCTGTCTTTTACTTCAAAAACAGAAAATTTTCTTCACAAATAAAACACTTACAAAATCCTCTCACTTTTAAACATTTATCATTTAACCCCGTGCAACTTTTTTTTTTTACTATTTTTCCCCTCAAAAGTGAGGGATTAAATGTTTAATTATATTTTTAGGAGGGAGTTTTATATTATTAGGCAAAAATTAGAAAAATTTTATATTTTTTACAATAGAATTAAAGAAATTTTTTATATTTATAAAAAATATAATTATTTTAATTAATTATAGTGATGATATTATAAGTTTAGAAGATAAAAAATATTTTTAAGTTTTCATAAAAAATATTATAACGTAAAATTTAATATTTTTGTTGATATTATAATATTACTACTATGTAACTAATCAAAATAATAGTTTTTATATATATAGAAAACTCTTTGTTCTATAAATATTAAAAAATTCTTATTCTTTCTCAAATATAAAATCCTACTTAAGAATAAAATTAAATACTTAACTATTTTACTTTAAAGGGTAAAATGGTCAAAAAAAAATTATCTGGGGGCAAAGTAATAATTTTTTAAAAGGATTTAATAAGTGGCTTTATTTGTGTGAAAATTTTCTGTAATTTGTCCTTTTTTGATTTGAAATAGTCTCTATATTTGCAACTTTATTCGAATTGGTCATTCATATTTTCTTTAGTTTAAAATTATTTCTAATATTTTACTTTATGACTAAATAAGTCTCATGTTTGATGTTCAAAATTAAGTAAATATTAAAAAATAAGAGACTAATTTTATCATAAAAGTTATGAATTATTTTATCATAAAAGCTAAAAAACCAATTTAAGTAAATTAAAAAATCAGCAATGTAAATAAATCATGAAAAATCCAAAGGAGTAGAGTTGGACGAGACCAACTATCCATCCCTATTAAAAACTGTGAACAATTACATATTTACACATTGTAGGAAAAGTAGAGGCGGTTCAAAATAAGTTACGCCGAGAATATTAAGCGGATTGTCTTAAATAAAGCTAAATAATGATCAAAAATAAGTGTACCCAGCATAGCTGTTAGATAAGGGTAGACCATTGATGCTAATTCACGGCGCCTCTAGGCTCTTATGCTTGTTATTGATGATACTGCTGCTCTACTGGTACTACTTGATTTGACTTGACTTGATTTTAGGGATGTTATGTTTTTTTTCTTTTTGGGGTTATGAGCCATTCGAAAATAGTCTCCCAATGAGGTAACACTGTGCAAAGATAAGACTACCTATATTTTATCTTCCTCAGACCCCGCATCAGTGACAGCTTTTAGTGCCTTATTTGGCAACAGGATAAAAGAGGGGTAAAAAAAGGAAAGAGTAAAGTAATATCTTATCATTATTTAGATATGTCAAATTAAAACGGTAAAAACAAAGAGGGATAAATAAGTTATCTTATTTGACAATTGAATAAATAGGTAAGAATAAAAATAGTTATAATTAAACTAAATATAAAATTGTCCAAAAATCTTTTAAAATTTGATCCCACTCCTTTTAGCCCCCAAATTGGGGGTTAAAGAAAGTGGGTAAAGGAGCGTTACCCATCATTATCTTTAAAAAAATTTATCAAATAAGATTAAAAATTTACTCTCTATTACTCTTCTCTTCATTTATCCAGTAGCCAAATGTTGGGGTAAGGCACCAGGTTGGACGAAAAATGCACACATGACTAGGGTTTAGGGTTTGGGGCTTAGGGTTGTGATTGGGATAAAGTAAGAAACATAGCAGCTCATAGATTTCCCTGAAAATCAGATAGAATGCGAAATCGAAATCGGCGGGGAAGATGGACAAGAGCATGCTAGGTGACCTCGACAATCTTCCTGAGGAAGATAAGATTCGAATGTCCTCCATGATCGATCAGCTTCAGATCCGTGACAGGCATTTCCTCGCATTTCCTTTTCGGTTCTTTGTTTTTCGACAAAATTGTGATTCGTGCTGTAAAATTATGCTGATTCATATGTCAAACATATGCTTTTAATTAGGTTTTCTCGTTTCTTTTGCTTTTTGATCATTTGAATTTCTGAACTGACTTATGGAATGAGTTTCTGACTATGGAATGAAATCTGCAAAATTTCTGAACTGACTTATGGAATGAGTTTCTGACTATGGAAAAATGGAGGATAGCATTCTAGACTCGGAAACAATTGACTGAGTGGGTGGCTATGCCAAAACACATTCAAATTGTGCATACGGATAAGATAGTTGTAAATGAGAGAAGAGGTAAGTATTTATGGGATAGACCACAACCGAGTACATTGGCTACAATACACAACACGACCATGATGCTAATCACTGATAGCACTAAGAGAATTTTCAGTGGATGCCAAGACATCAAGCACCTTAGCCTTAACCAAGAAGATAGCCACTGCTCACTCAATAGAATAGTATCCTACATTTGAAGATATTTAGCGAGAAGTAAATCAGGGAGCATTAGCTATGAGGCGAGACAAGACATTCTAACTTGTGGTAAACTCATGATAATGGCTGTACCTTAGGAAGGAGGTTAATAAGTTTCTCAACCACTTCCAGATTTGTCATATGACAAAGGGACCCACGATCAATGCTAATGGTGACATTAGAGATGGAGTTGCTGCTTATTTGAGGAAATTTTATTTCCAAGTTGGGGAGGATGATGTAGATTGAAATACAGCTAAGGAGTGGGCACTCACACAGATTTGGCGAGTACGGCGACTTGGCGAGTGGAACCATAAAGTGGGTGATACAAACAGGGAAGTGGCTAAGGGGTGGACTTAGTGAGTGCAATGACTTGGCAATATGGTCCATTTATAAGTACATAGAAGGAGACCAAAGGGAAAGCATGCCTTCCAAAAGGCCAGCTTGAGTCCAACTCGAACTTGGATTCTACTATGCTTTTTGCAGGGTTTTTCTTATTTTATTCCGCTTTGTTTTTCGGTTGGGGACGATCTGACAGGGCCTAACCCACCTAAACCTAAGGGAGGGGATAGCCTTGGATAAAGCATGTTGGAGAGCGAGCATAGGGGTAGCTAATGTAGTCGCTTAGAGTAGTGATGCATATCACTACTTGCATAGGGTTTCTACTGCGGATTAAACCCCTGTGGCGTGCTTATTTGCTTCTCGGTTTAGCCACCCAGTATTGGCTTTGTATTATTTTCCTTATTATGTGCCTTGGAATTGTCTTCACCACGACCTAACCCCTTTTCAGGATGCCATGCTTCTAGGACGACAAGATCTTCAGGTTGAGGGTCCTTTGAAACAGCCTTTTTTTCACTCGGAAGGGGGAAGACTGCGTACATCCACCCCCCCGACCCTGCTGTTGTTGTTGTTGTAGTCACAATAGGAATATCTCCTTTTTTTTTTTTTTAGCTTTGTGCTTGTAATCAGAATAACAATAGAGTTATAGGACAAGCATGAGAATAGTCGTATAAATAGGCTTGCAACTCATTGAGTTCTACAATGTTCTCCACTCTTTTGAGTATTTTATTCCTTTTTTGTATTCTCTCCAAGAGTTCTAAGTTGAATTTTCCCCTTTATTTAATCTTATTTTGGCAAGTTAAATCAAATATGGGTGGTTGAATCATTCTCTTCCATCCAAATTCCAAGTAGGCAACTGCATCGATATTTGTTCCTATCACTTGATCTTATTTAAACTAATAGAACACTAAATTGGACTCATTTGCCAACACATTCCACCACTATCTAGGAGTATAAATGAGTTGAGCCAAGTCGAATTGAGCACCCCATGTTTGAACTTGAGCTCAATAAGACTTATCAAGTTCGAGTTCAAGCGGAGCTCTTTTCGAGCTCTCGAACCCTTTGTTTGAGCTTGGCTTGTTAAGATTTTATTGTGTTTGAAGCTTGGCTCAGCTCGACTCGTTAGGTTACTCAAGCCGATTTGACCTCCTTATCGAGCGCAATAGAGCTCATGACCAACCCGAGCTTATTATTGAGTCAAATTCTCTATCGAATCGAGCTATTTCAATTATCATCAAGCCATTATCGAATTATTTTGGAGTTAATGTTAATTACCTTAATGAGTTCTTATTTAGCCCTTAACAAGCCTTTATCAATTGTTCACGAATATTAACGAGCCAAGCACCCTTGTTCGAACTTGGCTCGACAAGTTATAGATTTCCAATAACGAACAAGAATGAACCATAATCAATTTGGAACATAAGTATTTCATTGAACGATCTAATACCAATAATGCAATTAAAATTGGGAAGAGTGGCTAAATTTTCTTCTTTGAAGTTTAACTATGTTAATAGTAGAAATTTGGGGGGAAAAAGAGAAGTAATTGAGGGAGTTAAGCAAGAGAAATAGATAGAGAGAGAGAGGATTAATGTTTTTTGTCATCATTCCTTTCTGCCATTAACAATGGCGAGGGGAGCTATATACCCCTTGCTAGAATAGCATAGCAACTAAATGAGACTGCCTTAATTACTTTACCAATGCTGAAACGAGAGATATTATTGAAGTTTACTAAAATAAGATTCCTTATTGAAGTATTAGTACATAATATATCATACACGCGATTAATTTAGTTTTTTTCATGTAACACTTCTTCACCATCTTCTTCCTCAGCTTATAATCAAATGGAAGTCTGAGACTCGTTGCCTTGGCAATAGAAGAAATGGGAAGATTAGCAGTAGCTGTGATGGTGAGCTCATGGGTGATTCCTATTTCCATACTCATCAATCGCATTGTTCCTGAGCCTTACATGGTTTCTCTCTCTCTCTCTCTTCCTTCTCTTCTCTTCTCTTCTCTTCTCTTTTTATCCCTCCCTTGTTAGAGTATAAAGCCATTGGTTCATGCTCAATCACGGATGTTGCTGTTGTGCAGGATGAGATCTTCCATATACCTCAGGCTCAGCAGTACTGTAATGGCAATTTCAAGAGCTGGGATCCCATGATTACCACCCCTCCTGGCTTGTAAGTGAAAAAGAGAAAAAGATCTGCCATGTTTAACATTATGATTTTTGATAATTTTCCTGATTGATTCAATGGTTTTAATTTCAGTTGTTTTCCTTGTCTTCTTTGTTGGTGCTTGGCATTCCATTAGACGAACTGAAGTTGAGGCAAAAAAGTCCTTATCTTGGATCTTTGCATAGGAATATACGCAATTTAGTGCGAAAATTAGGGTAGGTGTTATTGACATATATTCCTGTATGTTTGGACTAAAAAGACCCCCAATGTGTCATGCAGAGAATAAGAGCTTCCATTATATTTGCAGTTATGCCAGTATAATTATGGATAATTGGAGGTCCAGAGCCTTAGTTCAATTTGAATTTGAAATGTTATTTCAGTTCAACAATAAATCATGGGCTCGTCCTTTGGGTTAATAGATTTTGGCATCTGCATTAGCAAGGGATAAGCGTCGATAAGGTGCTACTGTTTGATTGCAGGACAATATAAGGCTACCTTAATTATGTGTACTTGAAAGCACCTACTGCTTCTAGAATTCCCAGCATACAGTAATTGCGTGCAAACTTCAAAATACTTTTGCAGCAACCTACTACTAGTTGCTGAAAAACTCTTGCTAGTCACGTGTTTACAAACTGACTATATGAATCGCGAATGAAGCCTAGTCAAAAGATAAGTAGTTCATTAGCTTCTAAGTTTTTGGAGATGTAGGCCCAGTTGCAATATGTAGGCCTTCGATACGGTGGCAACTTGACAGATATGATATTGTACCCCCTTGGTTGTTTGAATATTGTTGGGATATTTGGTTGATGAAGAATATACCTTTGAAGTGGAACTAAAGTTTGGTCATAATAGGCATAAATTAGGGTTAGGACCATTTGATTGGAGAAAACCCATTTCCTTTTATGAAGTCGACAACCGATAGAACAAGGATGCTTTTCATCTAGAAAGAGACCTGTCTGTTATTTGATTTGTTCAAGCGTAATTTGAATGGGCTAAGAAGACGGCTTTCATTAACACTCTTATAATAATAAACACTGGAAAATGAGAAAAATTAATGAAACAGGTTGTAGGGTTTTGCATCAGCTTGTGATTAATTCTGCGATATCTTATGATTCTAAATTTAAAGATATCCCCATCAGAAGAATTGTTAAGTCAAGATTGAAATTGCATTGAAAGACCTTCTTATGAGAGATAAGAGTATGCTTTAGAATGCAAGTCTCACCTGATGTGCAGATTAGTCTATACAAGTAGGCCATGTCCAACCACTGATACACAGCATGAGTCTTTAATGCAATTCGATTTGAGTAGCCTTTTTTCGTATTAACCTTAGAGAAAGCTATATTGTTGTACTGCACTAGTTGTCATTTCTGCTGCCTTTGTTTAGTGGCTTCATGCTGACAAATTCCTGGGAAAAAAGTTCTTATGCTTCTTTACAGTAAGTTATTTCTAGAATGTTAACATCAGTTAAGATTGCTTTTTATCCAACATTTGGACAATCAATTAATGATCTTTTTCCCCAAAGGTTGTATAATCTTTGGTATTGCTGCTTGTTTTTCTACTTAGTTCTCCTTGCTTGTGTTTATATTTTCTTGGCACCTTAGCGCCACAGCTATTTCCGTTATGGGCACAATTTTCTCTGGGAAATCATATTTCTTCACTCTTTATTCCTCCCTCTCATGCCTCTTACCACTGGTAATGCATTACCAATGGCAACATTGGTCACTTCAAGAAACAAAGACCCTCCTAGAGCTGATGCTCTCCAGAAGTCTTGTTGGCTCTTATTTCCTTAAATCCCATCTTGCATGCGTGGTACATCTCCTTTCCCTCTTGTCCTCTTTCTTCTCTGCTCCCAAATTTCCAAGTCCAGAAACTTGGATTCCCACTTCTATACTCGGAGAATCCCCTGCAGTTTGGTCATATCACTAAGTGCTTGTATCAGTAACCCACTTAGAGATCTTGAAATATAGTTTATTCAAAGGACACAAATAAAGAGGTGGGGTGGAGAGTTGAAAGAACGTAAGGAAGAAAACCAATGGCATTTGACTTTCTGATTAATTTTGGCTCTTCAACTTCTAGAAAGAAATAGAGAGGTGATGTGAACACTGCTTAGGCAGTCGCTAGTGGGTGAGAGATTATTTGGGTTCTGGAGACAATTGGAGGGTAATTTTGTCACGTGAAGCATTATAGCTGAGGATCTGAGAATGAAAAAAGTGACAATAACAGCACCTTTCTTTTCTTTAATATATTTGTGCGTTTTTGTGTATCATTGTTTGTTTACATTAAGTATTTCTCCCCCTGAATTTCCCGAACCTCTTAGGGGAGATTTTGTGTTTAGGTTGTTGACAACTAATGCTAAAATTTGTCAGATTTTTCCATCATGGGTTTGTAGAATCCTCATTGCTGATCCCTTGTAATGGGAAAAGGCTTATTTTGGTTTCATTTAACTTTCTCCCTCCGATGGTGCGATAGGCATTTTAGCTATTTTTTTTTTTTTTAATTGGCGAAGGGGAATGCATATACATAGCCTAGTTCAGTTTGAATTTTTGTTTGTCCTATGAAAGATGTTCATTTAACCAACTATTCTACACCCACTTGGCTGATCAAAATGCTTATCAACTGAGTTAAAATCCCACTAGTAGATAATATCCTTTTCTTCACAAATTGGCACAAAGAATAATGATAATAATCTGAGTATGTTCCCTGATTCCCTTAAAACCCTTAGTTATCACAGCAGAAGAATGCAGAATAAGAACAAAATAAACGAGGAAGTTGATTTTGTGTTTGAAAACCCTTGCAGGTACTATATTTCGCTTGCCCATGTTGCTTCTTTGTTTCCAGGCATGTTTTTGCTACATTGGAACTCATCAATACCAGATGTTTGCTCTACCGCAGTGCTACGCTCCACAAATGGCGCATTATCTATAATATGCAGCATCCTTATTTATGAGATAATCACGACTCTAAGACCAACTCTTGACCAAAGAAAAGCAACATTGCGTGCAGTTATTCTTGCATTGTACCCTCTTCACTGGTTCTTCAACTATCTTTACTATACAGATGTGGCGTCTTTGACTCTGTTTCTTGCCTCGTATCTCACCTGCCTAAGGAAGAATTATTGGTTTAGTGCTATGGTGAGGATAAACTTGTCCATTGTAAGCTTCTATTGAGTGGTTTAGAGGCTATTTGATAGTAGAAAATAGTTTTCCTTTTCCATTTCTCATTTGGAAAACATTTTGAGAGTGGAAAATCTTTACAATTTTCCGCTATAGAAAACTGGAATATTCATTCAAGTGATCCCGGTTTTCCATTTTTTTTGGAAAATTAAGAATGACACGTAAGTACTATCCATAAATCCGAAAATCGAATAATACAATTTGTGCCCAGTAAAAACAATTATGTCACTGGTTTGAGTACAAGTATCACCTTGATGCATAATTCTAAGTGCAGACCACCTGCTCATAATGTTTAATTGAATACGCAGACCACCTGCTCATAATGTTTAATTGAATACAACGAAAAAGGGTAATTCATTTGTTGTATAATGCAAATATAACTTACATATACAATATGCTAACTGTTGTATTTTCTGGGACATATTCATCTTTACGTCGTCTTATACAACGACAATATCATTTTCATTACAGACCTGTGCACCTTTTCTACCATTACACCATACAAAGCAAATAATGTATTTGCTTTGATGCTTATTCACACACTATGAGAATTATCTTCTGTTGCCTGAGTAGATGGTTCGATATAAAGTGCAAACGAGTTTCCCCAAGAGAGCTTTGTTTTGAAAAATGGGGAGCTTAGACTTAAGTATAGAAAACGCACGCTCTATTACATTCCATAAGTATGATTGTCATTAAACAATTTAATGGTCCTCTTATGTGTCTTGTGCCTTGAAGGATGGGCTGTGGGTCGAAGGTTAGAATTGATGGCAAGGATTGGAAAACGTGAGAGAAAGAGAAAGGGTGGAGTGAGAAAAAAGAGAGAGAAAAGGAAGTTAAGAATAAGAAAGAACACGAAGAAACTTGTAAAAAACACAGAGGTGGAAAATTTTGGATAACAGTTTCAAATTGTTTTCCAAATATTCCAAAAGAGTAAGGAAAACTGGAAAATTGTTTTCCTGGAGAGCTGGGCTTGCAAACAGCTTTTTTAGTTTTCTACTTTTCTAGGAAAACTTTCCAAGAAAATTGAAAATTTCTTTGTTATCAAACAACCCTTAATTACTCTTCCTGATTGTATATTACTCTGCCTCCTGTTCTGTTATTTCCACCATTCCATGGTTGCATCATTTTACATTCATCACCTGGTAGTACTGTGTTTTTCATGCTCACATAATTTTTTCTCTTCCGTGCAGCTCGGGGCCTTGGCTGTATTTGTACGACAAACTAATATTGTATGGATGCTTTTTGTTGCTTGTGGTGGTGTTATAGACTTGACTTTTTCCCATCAACGTGATAATGTGAGAGTAGTGCATACTGATTTTTCTATCAGGGAGAAGGTTCAGCTAACTCCATGGAATGATTTTTCAAGAAACCAAGGTCTGAAAAGGCGGAAGTTTAAGGGGGACGAAAATATTGCAGATCCTTATGTTCCCAGTGAAACCACAACCTCGAGTATTGATGAGTCAGGTACTATAATTAGACATTTTCTATATACTTACTACCTACTTACATTTGCAACACACATTTACACACCAAATCATTGAAATTCTACTGCCTATGTTGGACATTGTATATAAACTATAGCAAATACTAGTCCTTACTGCTATCATCCTTTAACTCATCCCGCTATGATCTTGGGCAAGTAACTTCATAAAAGCAGACAGCCATCCTCAAATCAGCGGGGAACTGTTACTCAGTCCAATAGTCCTGAACTATTGCAATTCACATAATTGGGTCTCCATGATATCTTCACGTGTTTTTCCTGACGACTTGGTTTTGTCCATTCTTTTGTCCTAAAGTCGGAGTCTTGCTTCAAATGACCGGGTGCTTAAGGAACCGACTAAACCTTTATGAACACGGTTTAACTTCAGTGGTAACTGTCATGTAGGGTGGAGGAATGGACTGGAATACTCGTTGATACATAAATGCTTGCCTTCTTGTTTGAGATGGTTCCATGATTACTTCAACTCTCCATACCACTCTAAAGCATCCATTTCAGAGAACAATAAGATCCTGTTATCATTCTTAGACGTTCCAAAGTAGATAAAAAATTATGTGAAGATCTTATGGATAGCTGAGTCTAACCGTTGGACACATACTCATCTTTGATTTTCATACCCGAGTCTAGCTGATAGACATTTTTTGGTAAGCAAGCGAAGAGTATATAAATATATCAAGGGATTTCCTAACTGTGCCTAAAGAGTATATTAAGTATATTTATTTTTTTGTTTAAGAATTAATTCTTGTTGGATTTTGAATCCATAATTAACGAATTGTATCTTGATTGGATGGTATTGCACATAATTTATAAAATTATAATTTTATTTATGATATTATCTTTTTTTTTTAAATCCAAAAAAAAAAATCCTTAGCATGTGCCTTTTTGTGCACATTTTAGACAAACCCATCAAGGAAATGATATGTATATAACACTAGGGTCAATCAGGACTAAGTCCTTCCTTCCCCCCGCCAAAAAAAAAAAAAGGCCTAGTGTCCAAATCAAATAGGAATGGAACATAAAACAAAACAAAGAACTAGGGGTCAAGCTCCATCCCCCATAAGTTCTGCATGCTGCTGGGCATCGTGGAGTCCCTTAGCTCCAGGAAGTGGGCTCTGGCGATATCTATGATCTCCTTGATCACCACCCAGTTTGGTCTGGCCTATTGTCGATGGATCCTTTGGTTTCGCTCATCCAAAAGGAGTGGACTACAATGGAGAAACAAAGCTTGGAGATGATACGGTACACATGCTTAAAGTGAAAGGATGCCCGTGGAAAAAGGTCAGGCCAAGTACAATCCAGCCAAACAACTAAGATATACTAGGAGACTGAAGGTATCCCGAAATCGACAATTCATGACTGGATTTATTGGTGCCTAATGATGGTGACTCTTGGGCTGCCGGGGGTTATGAATGTAGAGGTCCTATTTATAGGACCTCTTGCGGGTTGGTTTTGATATAGGGTTGAAAGCAAGGGATTAAAGACGTAATCCAAATAGTGTGAGATTGAAATACTATGTTGTCATACCTCGGTTGTAATAGTGAAATTATGTTGCTTCCCTTCCTTGGATGTAGGCTTCGGCTGAATCACGTAAATTCCGGTGTCTCATTATTTTCCCCATTCCCTTTATTCCACATTGTTATTTTGGTTTATGGTTCGGTGATTCTAGGCGGTCCTAACAACTACTATCGGAGAAGGTATTAGTTGTGAAAATTCCTAACAGGAGACCAACCACCAAACAATGGAAGAGTAGTCACATTTGAAGAATAGATGATAGTGAGTGTCAACATCATCACCACAAAGATCACTAGTAGCATCAATATCTGCCGCTTTATAGCCTATGCCACTGAATTCCATTTCTGGTCCAATGGCGGCTGTAGCTGGTGATCTAAAACTAGGATGAGCGCCTGATGATATGATTAGGGAATTAGAGGAGGTGGGGGATTGAGTGAACATCCTTCTGTCTCCTAATCGTCTTCCAAATGAACTGGATGGTGAATGACACCGAGGAGTCACCCATCCATTTTACCAGTCCGCCAAGCCTTGTCAGGGAAGAAAGTTGCCAGAGGGCAAAACCTCATGAAGTGCCTCAGGTCCTGCTATGAATCTACATCTGCCATACTAATGTCAGCAACTCTTGAATTCGGCATTGAAGGAAATAACGAGGTAGTTATCAAGGCCATTAACGGAGACTCTAGGTCTTGGAAGGTTCATTGCATTATTGATTAAATAATCTCTATTATCAGGAGGTGTGACCAAGTCAAGGTTAACCATGTTTATAGGGAAACTATTATGGTAATGGATTGGTTTGTGAAGCTGAGATCTATTTCACAGTTATCCTCTGAGTGGTCTTGGACTCCCGATTGCAGCCATCGTAGGCAAATGCGTTCTCTTGACTCCTCAGGAAGACCTCTTCTCTGTAATGGCCCCTAAGTATTTTCCTTGCCTTATTAAAAAAACTCGCAAATTCCCCAGTAATCCGGTGAAGGAAATCACTAGTGCTGTGAAGCGGTTGCCGATGGGACCCCCTGGTAGAATTCTCCGCTTATGTCTTCAGCATATAGGTCTTTGTATGCTCATATCTTGGATTATATGTGATTCACACGTGTCTTTTGGACTATATGACAGTATACTGTGTATAACTAGTTCTATCTTTTCTCAGCAAAACTAACAATTCTGGGTTGTGTTATATTTTGTAGGCTTGCTTAAGGAGATTCATTTTATGGTCGTACAATTGTGGCATTTAAAGTGGGAACTTCTGATTTCCTTTTCCCCTTTCCTTCTGGTGTTGGCAAGCTTTGCTGCTTTTGTTCACTGGAATGGGAGTGTAGTTCTAGGTACTACTCGTCTCTTTCTTCTCCCAATCTTCCGCTTAATAACGGAATCAAATCATGGTCCGTGGTCATGGTGTCACGAAAACAAGGCATCATGGACGATATATAATTGTTTGGACTGATTGCATTTGTTATTTTAGGGAATATAAATTGATTTAAGCACTATGCTCGCAAAAATTTGAAAGAAATGCTATAGTATCATTGATTCTCATACCACTTTAGGTAGTTTTGACGTGTAAATACATTTATAAGAATTATTGCATAAATAAAATTTAAAAAATATGAGTTATAGAAGCCATTACCATGGAATCAAGTAAAAACCATTGCCTGACATAATGATTGTTCTGTATCCGAGATAGCCGTTATGTGGTTGGCCACTATATTATTATAATTTTGTAATTGCTTCCATAGTGTATGTATCGTATACTTATTACTAAAATATATTTATAAATGTATTTATATGTCAAGCATATACTACATACAACTTAACCTTAAGCCTGGAAACATAATATGTATTAATGTATAGTATATTTCTTGAATAAAATCGGATGCCAAACAAATTGTGGTACATGATAGGGATGCAAAAGATTATCCTTATATGGCTCATGCTTATTTGACTCGAGTAATTTAGGTTGAAAATTAATTAGATGTGAGCATAATACTTGAGATGGTAGACATATGTGGACATAGATAAAGTGAAAATATTTTTTGGTTTCTTTTTGTTGGTGGAGATGGGTGAAGGTGGATCAGCCTATGCATAGGCTTCAATTGGTTTTGTTTGGTGATGGATAGGAACCTTGATAGGGGTTATGATAAAGAATAGGTGCATACAACACCGTGGTAGTGACGGAAAAGAGATCCTGCGCAACAGTGGCCTTGGTACATAAGCGATGAAAGTGTGGCGGTTGTAGTGGCTCTGCAGCAGCAATCCAGAGCCAATGCTCTGATATCTAATTTATATAGTACAACGTGCCACCAAAAAACCCAAAACTCAAATAATATTTCTCTAGAACTGAAAAATAATGAAGTACAAAGCTATATTTATAATAATAAAAAAAAAAACTAATTCTTAAGATAATGTCAGATAACTAAGGAGATAAATACTAAATCAAATAAAAAACTTCTTCCCTAGAAATAAAAATTTGGCTATGAAACAAATTATACTAAATCAAATACGAAACAATTTCTGTAAAAATAAGAGTTCAACTATAATATAAAGACCGTGTTGCATCCTAATCCTAACAAACTTCCTAATTAAACCTCTTAAATCAATATACATCTTCTAATATCATTAAAATCTCACCTTGGCTGTTGGATCAATTTATGAGCTTGTAAAGGACCCAATGCGATCACCACTACCCGTTACTATATATCCACCGGACCCCACTTTTACAACTGCTACAGAAGCATCGTTGTGTAATATCTCGCTCGAAAGCCATTATGTAATGGCAATTACATACTACAATGGTCTTTATTTGATTCCATGCACTCACTAACTTCCACTTTCACTCTGTATCGTTTTCATCTCACCCTCTGCCATGTTATTTCAGGAGCAAAGGAAGCTCATACAGTGTCCCCACATTTCGCTCAGCTTATGTATTTCGCTTTGGTTTCTGCTCTGTTCAGTGCTCCGTTTCATTTTAATTTAGGCCGAGCTGGAGCAATTACACAGTTATTGTGGAACAATAAATCACTCAGTATTTTCTTAGGATTTGTGGCCCTTGTTGCTGGTTTGCTTTCTGTGCATTTTTTCAGGTTAGTGCACTTGCCTCTTATTTATGCACTCCTGCATCTGAAATTAGATGTCACCCGTTTTATTTTGATTGAAATTGCAGTTTTTTATAGGGGTGGATACGCCTTCCATTCCAACATAAACGTCACTCTTTCTATTTTCGTCCTGAAATACTTCACCTTTTCATCATGATTATGTTCCGCTTCTATGACTCCAATTTAACATTTTTGCTTCTGTTTCATGTTAAAAATGTTGAACATACTCTATCTGTCAGTCCTTGCATGGATTGGATCCTTGTGACTGTCTCAATGGAATGCTTGCCAACATGAAAATTGGACCACATAGAAACTACTAACTCAAGAGTGTTTGCACCATAATATTACTAGGATGGTGACATCTTAGAAAGTCCTCATGTTGTACTTTTTGAAATGTAAAAAGGAGAGGTCCTGATTTTTGTTTGTTTCGTGCAGTAACTAACGGCATTATGCATTCCATGAACGATCTACGTCACTATCTGTTCATGTTAACTGTGTTCCTTTCACTACTGCAGTATAGCGCATCCATATCTACTGGCGGACAATCGGCACTATCCATTCTATTTGTGGCGCAAGATCATTAAAGCTCATTGGTCCGCGAAATACCTCCTCGTTTCTCTTTATCTATATTCATGGTTCTCCATACTTAGCTTTCTGGGTCAGTAGCAATACTTGCAGCTTCTTTCCTACCTTACAAGTAGACCAGTTAACTGGATGCGTATCAAATTGACTGAATCTGAATCTGATCTATAATCTGACCCATCCAAATTCGCTTGCATTTGGGTATCAACAGAGTGTCTTATTCGATAAATTGTAGAACTTAGGTCATTGGGAAAAGAATTGGAAGTTATTTTTTCTTTCTACATTGCTATTGCACTTGGTTTGCTTATGTTGTGTTGTATCTCGAATTTATTAGTTGAGATTTGGAAGTGGTGTGGACCTTTATTTATAGATCAGCCCTGTATTTCCCATTTGCCGTTAGGGCTTTGCTTTTGTGCCACTATATATGTTCGTTTTAGGGTTCCAACCTCTTGGATGAAGCTTGTATCCTCCATTTCCAAAACATAGTGAAACTTTCTACCATTGCCCCTTGTTTAAATGAGGTTTTCCACATAAAATCTCTAGTTTTGACATCTAAATCGAACCCAATTCTAGGATATTTTGTCTAACAATTTATACTTAAAATTTCAGACAGCATAGAAGTTGCTACTAGGCAACTTTTTGTATTTATCTGGACTGGATTCTTAACGGGATTAGGAGTAGGACAAATCAAATTATTTGGTTCAGATCATGATCGAATATGCGACTCCCTTCTTATACCCATGTCTGATTATTTTCCTTGAATCAAAACAAAAGTTCAATCCATTGCCATGTCTACTTACAGCGCTGTATTTTCTTGTTTTTCAACAGAACGTCGAAGAAGGATCTGGGTATTGGCTTACTTCTTGGTTACTGCTGCAGCACTTGTGCCTGCGCCACTTATCGAGTTCCGATACTACACCATACCATTCTTTGTGTACATGCTCAACTGTGAGGTTGAAGAAGACCACAAATGGCTTCTGACAGGTATTCTTTATATCGCTGTCAATGTCTTCACTATGTCAATGTTCTTGTTCAGTCCGTTCCGCTGGGCGCATGAACCTGGAGTGCAGAGATTTATCTGGTAGACATACTTTTCTGCATATTTTGATGGAAGCCTTTTACACTGAGCTGCTTTCTTCGGGTTTTCTTGAATTTAATTGGCATGTTTGTGCAGCGACAGAATAGGGATCTCGATCAACTTGGTGACATTGGTTAGATCCTTGTCACCTCTGCTTTATTTATTATTGTTATAATTGTTGTTGTTCTTGTTCTCAATCATTGGTGTTATATTGTTGCTGAAGAAAATGTGAATAATCTTATTTCATTCAGATCTATGCATGCTTCTTTTATATAATAAAGTGATCGGGGAAGGAAATAAGGTATCCAAACTCCCTATAAGTCAAGAATCTAATCCCTAGAAGTTGGTCTAAAAATTGGGAATTTACAACTATGAAAGGATTTGTGCAGATCTTGTATACATGTATGGGGAAAAGAGAAGATTCATCACTTCCGCTCAATCAGGAAACAGCCTCCCTTCATAACAGCATTCTGTAGGAGAAAGGCTGCGTATATCCTTTACCCCAAACCCTATCATGGTGGTTGTTTCTATGAGACACCCGGGGTTTTTTTTTTTTGGGGGGGGGGGTTGGTTCTTCTTGTTGTACTCCCCCTCAAGTTGGAAAATAAATTTTCCGATCCTAACTTGCTTCTTATCATTGATGAAATGTCTAACCACTGTAATGTGGTTCATTCTATCAGCTGAGCTGGATTACGTGGAATCCTGATAGCTGACTTCTTGTCACAGTACAATGTCATTGATCTTTGCCATTAGATCCTAAGATCATCTAAAATGATCTTTATCCACAAAAGTTCACAGATACTTGAGTCATAGTTCTATATTTTGCCTCTACACTTGGTCTTGCTCGTCCGGGTTACTAAGTTTTCCCGACGTACATTAGAAACCTGACCAGACTAGTTTGGATCAATTTTCTAGCAAGTTCAATTACAAAAGAAAAAAGGTTTTCAAATAGAAATTAGAAACTTAGAAATAATGATAATGATACTGATATAATATGTATAATTTATATAATTTAAGAATAATTTTACAATAGATACATATACTTATGAAATTATGCAAAAATAAATATTTAGTAGCCTGAAATTTAACATTTTTTATGCTTCACAATTATGCACACAAAGAATTTAATGCAAAATTTGGTCTTTGCGTTTTTCAATCTTGGACCGAACGGGCCGAAAGACTGATTATGCCCATATACTAGGACGAAAAACCAGGAAGTCGATATGATTCAATTCTTGGCTGAAACACCTGATCTAATCCGATAAATCGGTTCAAACGGGTATTTGTCCCCTAGCAATACCTTCAATTCTATCACCTCTCCTGATGAGGTAGGTAGATCTTTCGTAGGAAAGTTGCTAATGTAATTGTTCCCTTTTTTAAATTTAAAATAGGGTAATTTATACCAATAGTTCATGTATTTTGTTCATTGTATTAATTTAGTCCTTTTACTTTTAATTGTGTCAATTTAGTCTCTCTACAATTGATATTATGTCAATGTGGTCCCCGGAGTAAAATTTATAGTAAGTTTTTAATGAAATTTTTAATGGTTCGGCCATATGGGGTGGATTTTTAGTAAATTACTTGCATCTAACATAATTGTGCCACAAAAGATTACGTTGATAACTTAACTTAAATTTGAATAAATGACTAATTTGACACAATATGCTAATATTCAAGTGATTGTAGAAGAACTTGAATGGAGAAGTATTAATAAAATTTGATTCTCAAAAAACATTATGGAGGAGATAAAACTGATTACTAGCAACCTAAGTTCTAATTATTATAAGCAAAAATTTTGAGATGTAGCTCCTAGGCATATCTCAGGACATTAATATGCTGATATCTCTCCCAGCATGTCTCCGATTCATTTAGATATGTTAAATTAAGAATATGATCAACTAAATATAATTGTTGGTATGCAAGCATCAAATCCTATTAGAATTTTGAAATTAAGCGTGCTTAGGCGAAAATAGTACCAAGATGGGTAACCTCCTGGGAAGTCCTTGTGTTGCACCCCTCTAGTTGGGGGTTCTTGGAAGCAACTATTAAAATAAGAGAGATTGTTATCAAAACATAAGGGAAATTTGTTATGATGAGATATTCTTTTCTGTTACAGGTTGCCTTCGTACTGAAACCCAAAAAGGAATTAGTATTCCTAAGTATATAAAATTTAATGAATCATAAACTCTCGAATACCCAAATTTGTAATGATGATTATTGTTTTCCAACTTCTTTTATAACAGTTAAAAACTAACAAATTTTCAAATATATCCCTTTTAAGTAGACTAAGAAGGTATCCTACCGAAATAGATAATAAAAAGCAACGTTCAAATTTATTAGTTCCATAGCAAAAAAATGATGTAAATGTAGTAAAAAAGTAAACAACTCATGAGATTAAGCAAGCAATAACATACCTAGTGCTCTAAGAGCTCCCGTTTAAGCAGGTCTTGGGGGAGCGAATGTATGTAGCCTTCCCCTTTTAAGGTATTACCTCTGTAGAGAGACTGTTTCCGAGTACCCCAAACCTAAGGGCAATGACTTCTTAGGAGGTCACCCATCCTAGTACTGCTCTCATCTAAGCACACTTAACTTCGAAGTTTTAATGAGATCTGGTGACGGCGTGTTGATACCCTCTTTTGGATCAATTAAATACTTTCTACGAAATAAGAAAAATAAAAATTTGAATAGACAGCAATAAGAAGACGAAACTCAAACAAAAGACTTTAAATAATAAAGAACAACAACAACAACAGTCCCAGTGTCACAGGGGCTCCCACATGCAGCAGGGTCGGGGAGGGTGGATGTACGCGGCCTTCTCCCTTCCGGGATAATATTCTGAAAATAGAATTGTTACATTTTTTTCAAATAAATTAACATTGATTATCATCCAAGTAGTGTTTTTCAGTATACTTCTCTTTGCTAACAAGGAACTCAGTTACCCAGTAAACCTTGACCATGCGGTAACATGCATATCACAAGAGTCAGTTAAGTCAAGGATTTCTCAATAAGAGGTTCAATGGGGGAAATCGAACTCCGTACCTTTTGACCTAAAACAAAAATATATTCCCTCACTTACCTCCTGTCACTGAGGCAAGGCTCTAGTGGGTTATTCAGTATACTTTACTAATAAATAAGTTTATGTGGACAATCTGTTAGCTGTCCAAGGTGCTAGCTTCTGGAGAGTTCTTCTCCTCTACGTATGCAAATTGTTCCCTAACCGGGTGGCCAGCTGCCAAACGGCAACTTAGGTAAAGGAACATACCCAATGCCTCAAGGGCTCCCGCGTACGCAGGGTCTGGAGGGTAGATGTACGCAGCCTTTCCCCTTCAGGGTGTTAACCTGAAGAGTGGATATTTTCCAGTGCCCCCAACTTGAGGGTGAGGACTTCCCAATAGGTCACCCATCCTTGTACTATTCTCGCCTAAGCATGTTTAACTTTGGAGTTCTAATGGGATCCGGTGACGGCGTGTTGGTGCCCTCTTTGGTAAACGGCAACTTAGGTATTCACCAAATTCATCATTCATGTTCATCGCAAGAATCAGCTCATTCTCTGTTTAGTAGAAAGAGAAGCGTTCTTTGAGAAGAAAACATTGTATTTATCGAAATTCTTAATTTATTATCGATGAAAAAATATTATTATAATAATTATAGATATATAGAATATAATAGTTGTAAAAATACTATAATATAATTACCAATTGAAAAATTCTCACTTAAGTGCTCAAAGATTCAACAATTTATCGTACTATAATGTTTCAATATATAAAGTATTAAAATTTTATCACTTAGATAACCTAAAGTTTTAAAATTTTATCAATTAGATACCTTGATGTCAAAATCTAGTAAAATATTTTTTTAAAAATACTAATATATCAACAACAGTCCCAGTGCCTCGCGGCTCCCGTAGAAAGCAGGGTCTGGGAGGGGTGGTATACGCAGCCTTACCCCTTCCGGGTGGAAAGGAGGTTGTTTCCGAGGACCCCCAACCTGAAGTAATTGAGTGCCTGCAAATAAACCGCCAATTAATTACCAATTATGAGGAAAAAGAAGAAGAAGAAGAGGAAGAAGAAGAAGAAGAGGAAGAAGCATGATCAGAAACTAAACTAGCCTATAGGTGCTTCTCTTGAGGTTATGCCTGCCTAAGGGTCTTAAACTACCAATTCCTCCCCGCACTAATCTACTCTGCCACCTCCGCTACCCTTATGCTAGCCCTCCATCGTGCCCTATCTGAGGCCATCTCCTCTCTCAGGTTTAGGTGGGTTAGGCCGTGATGGATCGTCTCCAACCAACTCTTCTTTGGTCTGCCCCTCCCTCTTCTGCCTAGTGTCGTGTGAAGCTGTTCACACCTCCTGACTGAGGCTGTAGTCGATCTCCTGCTAATATGTCCAAACCTTCTTAGGCGGTGCTCCCTCATTTTATCCTCGATCGAGGCTACACCTAACTTTCCTCGTATCACATCATTCCTAATCCTATCATTCCTTGTGTGACCACACATCCAGCGTAGCATCCTTATCTCTGCCACCTTCATCCTATGCGCTTGATTTTGTTTCATTGGTCGACACTCTGCCCCATATAGCATAGCTGGTCTTACTACCGTCCTATAGTATTTTCCCTTTAACTTTAGTGGGAACTTTCTATCACACAGCACCCCGGATGCCATCCTCCACTTATGCCATCCTATTTTAATCCTGTTGCTAACATCCTCATCCACTTCACCATTCTGGTGTATCATGGATCCCAAGTATTTGAAACTCTCCTTACTTGGTACGGTTTCTGATTCGATCTTAATCTCCTCTGTACTAGTCGTGGTGGAATGACCGAATTTGAATTCTACGTACTCGATCTTAGATCTGCTAATCCTTAAACCCCTCGACTCTAAAGCACCTCTCCACAATTCCAACTTCTCGTTTATGTCCGCTCGAGTTTCCCCTACCAGAACTATGTCGTCTGCAAAAAGCATACACCAAGGTACCTCCCCTTGGATGTGTCTAGTGAGCTCATCCATCACTAGAAAGAACATGAAGGGACTCAAGGCAGAGCCCTGGTGCACCCCAACTGTAATAGGGAAAGTATTTGTCTCCTCTTCCCCTGTGCGCACATTAGTATGTGCCTCTTCATACATGTCCCTAATGACCCGAATATAAGGTATTGGGATGCCTCTCCTACCCAACACCCTCCACAGTACCTTTCTTGGCACTCTATAGTATGCCTTCTCCAAATCGATGAAGACCATGTGGAGATCCTTTTGTCTCTCCCTATATTTCTCTATCGTTCGCCGTAAGAGGTGAATGGCTTCCATTGCTGATCTCCCAGGTATGAACCCAAACTGGTTTTCAGTCACTTCCGTCTGTTGTTGTAGTCTCCTTTCTATGACTCGCTCCCACAACTTGAGGGTGTGACTCATTAGTTTAATCCCCCATTAATTGGCGCAGCTTTGGATGTCGCCCTTGTTCTTGTAGATTGGGACCAGTGTGCTCTTCCGCCATTCGTCCGGCATCTTGTTCCCCATAAAGATTTGGTTAAAGAGTTTAGACTGCCAGCTAATGCCCCTCTGTCCGAGGCAATTCCATGCCTCAATGGGTATCCCATCTGGACCAACTGTTCTTCCCCTGCCCATATGTTTTAGGGCTTCCTTGATCTCCTTTGGGGTAATTCGCTCACAATAGCATTCGTTCTGATCCTCCCTCGTTGTCTGGAGATCCCCTAGAGCTATCTCTGCGCTTCCCTGGTTGCTGAACAGATCGTGGAAGTAGGTTTTTCACCTAGCTCTAATTAGGTGTCCTTCCACTAGCACCTGTCCATCTTCACCTTTTTTGCATTTCACTTGCTCCAAGTCCCTCGTCCTCCTCTCTCTTGCTCTGGCGATCTTTTATATATCCTTGGCTCCCTCCTTGGTATCCAACCTCTTGTAAAACTCCTCATATGCTCTTGATTTTGCCTCACTGACTGCTTTCTTTGCTTCCTTCCTGGCCTGTTGATATTGCCGTCTCTTTTCCTCTTCTCTACTATGCTCCCACTCCTTAAACAAGTCTCGTTTCTCCTTAATCCTTCGTTGGACTTCCTCGCCCCACCACCAGGACTCTCTATTGATAATTGCCCCACCTTTTGACTCTCCCAGGACTTCGCGTGCCAGTCCCCTAATCTTTTGGGCCATTTTGTTCCACATTCGGTTTGTGTCTCCCTTCCCATCCCAATCGAGCTCCAAATTCGGTTTGAAAAATACTAATATATATGAAACATAATTCTAACAATTTATAAATATCTTCAGTTAGAATTTGATAATTTTACATGAAAAATATTAATATGACACACTATTTTAGCAATATATAGGTATTTACATCTAAAATTTTTATCATAATTCACTTAGGTTTTCCTTGAAACATTATAATAATACTATAATTTTTTTTTTTTGGTCGAAGATAATACTATAGTGATGTACTACCTTAACATTTTTTTTTCCCTATAAATTACTTGCATTATCAAAAAATTTATCTTAGTTTAATATATAATACCTAAATAATAAAATATTTAATTATTATAATGCCCTATTTTATATCGAAGAAATTATTACGTGACACGGGATCATCACGTCATTAGGTGACCCCCACTTCCCTTTTTTTTAGCACATTCCTTTTTATTTGGTGATCCCACCTTCCATTTTATTTTTTATTGGGAAGTTATTCCCAACTTTTTAGGAAATTAAATCTTAATATTTAAACTAATAGTATTTTGTCAGAATTTTATTTGAATTTATGTAGTTTTTATTTATTATATGCACACTTTGTTGACTTATTTTTTGTTTTGATCCAAATTGACTTGTATTAATGTTATGAAGGTTATATTCAACATATTTTTTATAAATCATGATCAGAAGGTTATTTAAAAGCAAGAAAAGAGAAAAATGCTACTTTTTATAATTTTAATGACTTAAATTATGAGCAAAATATTAAATTCTTAAAATTTAAATTTTAAAAAATGACATCCAAATAAAATTTTAAGCAAAATGTTAAAATTTTAGCAAGATAATTTTAAAAAATAGTGTTAGATAAAAATAATAAAAAATAATATAATAATCTCTTTGAACCGTACCATAACAACTAATTTAAAATCCATAAATCAACGTCACATTTCCAGACACGCTTAATAATCATTTTTTATCTTCAACCAATGTTGAATTTCAACTATTCACAAACATTTCTTCTCACATTTTGCTCCAATTGTAAACCCTAGTCATGCAATTCATTGAGTTTTCATTGTAACAGTTTCATTCGATCTCATCGCGAATAGGCCGAATCAAATGGCCTTTGAAAATTCAGCCGATGAAGGCCTCCCATTTGTAGAATCAAATTCACATGCGAAATCTTCGATTAGCCACACAAGAGATGTTCATATACTGAGCTTGGCGTTTCTTTTGGTGTTTCTAGCTTATGGGGCCGTTCAGAATCTGGAGAGCACTGTCAATGCTGTAAGTCAATTTGATTTGGATGCAATTTCTCACGCCCAATTATGTAGGAGGGAAAATAAATTAATCATGTATTTTGAATTTGAATTTGATGCGGTTAAAACCAGAAAGAGTGGCTAGATTGTTCTCTTCAAAGCTTAACGAGGATTGATAGTAGAGATTGAGGGTGAAATAGTGTTGAATTTAGAGAGGAGAAGAGAAGAGAGCAGTAGGGAGAGCGATTTTATTTCATATTCATCTTCATGCCTTCCATACAATTCTAACTGATGCTTACGTAAAAATTGGGGAAGGGACTAGCTAAAATCCCCATTACGTAATGAAAGGGAAAATTATGTAGATTATCACTAAGATACTATTTAATCACATGCATAAGACACGATTAATTTATTTTTTCTGTTAACGTATTACGCCCTTATGTATGTTAATTTGGTTCATTTCCTTTGGTTTTGGTTTTTTTGACAGGAGGGTGATTTAGGGACAATTTCACTGGGGATTCTGTATGTATCATTCACAATTTTTTCAGTGTTTGCATCACCGGTGGTTCGAAAGATGGGGTCAAAGAATGCGCTGGTGCTTGGGACTACTGGGTATTGGTTCTTCATTGCCGCAAATTTGAAGCCCAATTGGTAAATTCTTTGCTTTCTATCGCCAAGTATTAGTTAATTGTACTACTGAATGCCATTCATACTCTGATCAGTGATTGCATGATCTATTATATGAAGGGGTTTTAAGTAGGATGTACATATTGAATGTTATGGTATAAAATATTTTCGGCTTCTTCACCTAGTAAGTTAGCTTTTAGGGTAGTTGGTTCCTTGACTGATATTCTGGGTTTGATGTTCCTTTTAGAGTTGGAGGCCCTTCAGAAACAGCCTCTCGATAAGGTAGTACCTTGTATGGGTAAGACATCACACATCTTACTCTCCCTAGCCTTGGTGGGAGCCTCTTTGAGGCACTGGGTTGTTGTTGTTGGTTCCTTGATTGATATTAGGGATTTTTTGTGTTTGAACCAGCCACTCCCACTCACATAATTTACAGAAGGCACGAGATATACATGCTTCAATCTCAATGAGTAGTCATATGAGGAGGCATGCAATCTGATAGCTTAAACTTTGGTATAATGGTTCCTTTACATTGGGACATAGTTTAGTTGAAGGATCGCTTATGCTAGGCATCATATAGCTTTGGTTGTTTGTTCAAGTTTCTTTCAAGTTATAATGCTAGCCACAGGCTATGGTTAGCTGCTTAAGGTTTGGAGCTACGGTTGTTTGTTTCAATAGAAGACTTTAACTCCAGAAGGTAGGTCTGCCATTACAGATGATGGGAGCTATGACTTTAGGCATTTTATATAGAGTAAGGACTGCCTTGGGGAGCCATATGTATGTGAAAGCTGGTTGGGTCTCTTCGCATTGATCTCACAAGGTTGCGGACATCGACTACATTCTTTGTGGTCTAAGGCGCTTGTAGAGACTCGCCAGCAAAGGGAAACCAACGCTTGACATTTGTGTGCATAATGAATCCTGAGTCAATAGTGACATATCTTGATCACAAAGATTTGGGTTGAATGAAGTACAAAGTAAATATCATCAATTTGTTTGGAGAAGGTTATGTGAAAATGGAAGTTGAATAATTTCTGCCTATGTTGGTATCCGCACACTTGCGCAATAAGCTAGCTGGAGAACATAAGATCTTTCTACAGCATCAATATGGACAGTCTAAGAACAGGAAAACACTGTGTATTGCAAGTGACTACCATTCAAATCACTGGATAGTGTTTTGTATTTTAGAAGGAGCAACTATTGAGTATCTATGCTTTCCTTCTCCCCTTTCTGTTTCTCCTATTTGTTTAGTAGGGATGGAGATGGAGGAGGAAAGAACGAGATCTACATCAGAGATATTTGAAGATAAATTAAATTATTTTAATTTTCTATTTTAGAACTTTTATTATGTTAGAATTTTATTAGGATTAGAATTATGTTTATTTGATAATTGTTAGATTATGAATTTATCATGTTAGTTTTAGATTAGCTTGTTATAAGATTTTCTTTTCTATTAGGACTCTAGTTTTAGGGATGTAAATAGAACCTTAAAGGCAGATCAATTAGTTCATTTCCTTTTTTTAAAGCACATGGCTGCTTAAAGCTAAGTGTAGATATACTTAGTTGATTAGGTACATGGCTGTTCAACCGTTCTTTCCTAGGCACAAGGATGCTTAGGAACCTCACGATTGGGCCAAAGGATGCTTAATCTCGATTAAGAACTCTTGTATATTTCAACTGTTGAACATGCATGTCTGTCCTCTATCCATGTGGTGGAAAAAGGGGACAACAACACTACTTTGGTGGAATTTTAAGGTTGATAACTCTTGTGATTCTTTCTGCAGGTATACAATGATTCCAGCCTCTATTTACATGGGGTTCTCTGCTTCCATAATCTGGGTTGGGCAGGTGAAACTGCATGCCTTGATTTCTTCAACAGTTTTCAGATAAACAAACAATAACGTGACCAATGCTGAAGTTAGAACCTAGTGTCAATGAGGACAAGTGATCAAATGAGTACGTCTAAAGTAATATAACAATATAGCACACATAGAACAAATTTTGATCTAACTTAAAGTCAATATATGTCTCCATGACCATGTAAAATTGTGAGAACAAAAAAAAAATCGCGAATAGAATTACTAATTAATGAGTTCTAAGTATTGCTTATGCATGAAATTTCGAATTAAGACAGTACATATTATTTGTATTTATTTCTTAATTTAGTTAACATAAATTTTTATGTCCTCTTTTTCCCTTCTCTCCCTCCTTGCAAATATAAAAGGAAAAAGAAAAAGTACACTTAGAATCTGTTTGGCATCTTGAATGGGATTGGGCTGTGAAATTATAATTCTAATTCCAATTCTAATAGAATTGGAATTATAATGGAATTGAAATTTCATTGTTTGGTTAATCAAAGGAATTAGAGGTTGGATTGTAGAGTTGAGTCATCACTGGTTTTGGGTCAATCGAGTTGGAG
This sequence comes from Simmondsia chinensis, assembly GCA_018398585.1. Classification (NCBI taxonomy): domain Eukaryota; kingdom Viridiplantae; phylum Streptophyta; class Magnoliopsida; order Caryophyllales; family Simmondsiaceae; genus Simmondsia; species Simmondsia chinensis. The sequence continues at coordinate 22,142,336 of JAGTTD010000018.1, forward strand.
CATTTCGAGTTTTGGGTCAACCAGGCTCGGGTTCCGGTCATGTTGAATCACTTTGAGTTCAAGTTATCTTGAGCTTTGGGTTAATTCTGGTCGAGATTCGGTCGACTCATTTCATGTTCGGTGTTTTTTTTTTTTTTTTTTTTTTTTTTTTTGACTAACGAGAAACCCGGTTACCCAGTAAACCCCGGCCCATGCGGCAACCCACACACCACAGGAGCCAGTTAAGTCAAGGATTCCTCAAGGAGAGGTTCAAGGGGGGAATCAAACTCCAGACCTTTTGGCCTAAATCAATACTCTATCCCTTCACTTATCTCCAACCATTGAGGCAAGGCGTGGTGGGTGGCTCATTTCATGTTTAAGTCATCTTGGTTTTTGGATTAATTGGGTTAGGTCGTTCCAGAATTCAGGTCAAAAAGGACCAAGTTTGAGTTGATTCGGGTCATTTCGAGCTTAAGTAATTTTGGTTTGGGTCATTCTGGTTGCGATTTTCAAGTTTCGGTTATCTCAGGTTGGGTCAAATCTGGTCCAGGAGTGAGTTGGGTTGAATAATTTTGGGTTTAAGTCATCTTGGGTTACAGGTCAATAAGATTCAATCATTTTGATTTTTGGTCAGCTTGGTACGTCGTATTAATGTTGTGTACGTTCATTTTAGGATTTGAGTTATCTCGGATTTTGGGTCGATTAGATTGGGTCATTTTGGATGGCGGAGATGAAGATGTTACGGTGGATGTGTAGAGAGACAAGGAAGGATAGGATCGGAAATGACGTCATAAGTGGCAAATTGGGCTTGGCACCAATCGAGGATAAATTGAGAGAGCGACGTTTGCGGTGGTTTGGGCATGTTAGGAGGAGACCGACCACGGCCCCCTGTCAGGAGCTGCAAACAATTCCATACTACGCTCAGAAGGAGAGGGAGAGGCAGGCCAAAGAAGATATGGATGGAGACGGTTCGATACAACCTTAACTACCTAAATCTACAAGAGGAGATGGCCTTAGATAGGGATTAGTGGACGGCTAGCATAGGGTAGCTGATATAGCGGTTTAGAATACAAATACAACAACAAAAACAACAACAAACCCAGTGCCTTAAGGGCTCCCGCATATGCAAGGTCAGGGGTGGTGGGATGTGGCGGTTTAGAATAGAGGAGCAAATTTTGTTTAAGACTAGTGCCCCTAGGCTTTATGCTGCGAACCAGCTTCTCAGGTTGGGATTCCTCGGAAACAGCCTCCCTTCAGGGTAGCTTTCGGAAGGGGGAAGGCTGCGTATATCTACCTCCCCAGACCCTGCTTTTGCGGGATCCCTTGGAGGCACTGGGTTTGTTGTTGTTGTTGTTGTTGTACTAGTGCCCCTAGGCTCTTATGTTTGCCTGGGTGATTTACTTGATTATGGTAGTGTGTTGTTTTAGTGCGTATTGCCTATTGCTTTTTAGTGTTTTGTTATGCTCACCCCGAGCCGTTGCCTTTATGTTTTTATGCTCTTTCGCTCCTATGCCTAGATGATTCTATGCCGTTATGCTATTATGATGTATGCCATTATGCTTCTTATGCTTCTCAGGTTGGGGGTCCCTGGACACAGCCTCCCTGTAGGGTAGCACCCTGAAGGGGTAAGGCTACGTAACACCCCCCCCCCCCCCCCCCCCCCCCCCCCCCCCCAAAAAAAAAAGACCCTGCATATGTGGGAGCTCTTGAGACACTGGGTTTGTTGTTGTTGTCGTAGGTTGGGTCATTTTGGACTTTGAGCTACATCATCAGGTTGGATGATTTTAGGTTCAAGTCATTCAATTTTTGAGTTTTTTTCGAGTTTTGGATCTAATTTAGGTTGTATCCCGTCTTTGGATTTCAAGTTATCTTGGGTTTTAGGTCAATCAAATTGGATCATTTTGGATTTCAGATCGGTTGAGTTAATATGGAATTGTAAGTCCTTTCTCTCAGCCAAAGAAATGGAATGTTTGAAAGAACTTGTTTTTTTCCTTTTATTTTCTTTGCATATTCCTTTTCTTGTTTGAAACTATTTATTTCTTTTGCAATGCTGTAGATACATATCTAATACATGACATGAAATCATTACCTTATGAAAGGTAATCACTTAAAATTACATTTTACGACTCCATCATGGTTTATACATTATTATGTAGACAACTGTGTGCTTAAATTATAACTCAATTGTGTGCTTAAATGATGTGGCTCCCCCCTGAATGCAACAACTAATTGTTTCTAAATGCCACTCGGGGCCAGTAGGGGACATATTTGACTTCTACTGCACGCACTCATGCAAAGGATTGCAGCTTACACGAAGGAACTGTCATTGGTAACTTCAATGGAGAATTCTGGGGAATGTTTGCTGGCCACCAGGTCAGTTGCCTTGCTGTTCCACTGGAGACGTGATGAGATACACTTGTCAAATCAAGCTGGTTATTTTCTGACTGCATTGATTTATATTTTTCAGGTTATTGGAAATGTCATAGCGATCTTTCTCTTGGGTGATGAAAGTGTATGTTTGTTTCAATTTCTAATATAATCCTGTATTAGTCCATCTGATTTTTGTAATTTTTTTCTGACGCATACTTGGTTCATCTAGAAATTGCTCAACAAAAACCTGTTCCTGTTGTGTGATTGTTTTCTCTACTATGTTGTAGTCCAATTACAAAGATAACCCTTGTATATCCATTTGAAAGTATCCTTCTAATTAAGTTCCATGGCATAAAAAAGAGGAAAAATGTTTTAATATTATTTTCTGTAGCCAAGATTGCGATTCTTTGGTGTATCTAGATAGAAAGAATGCTAGGATTTTCAAAGACCAGCATAACACAATTAATTTCTTGTAGAAAAAGGTTGTTTCTTTAAGAGTTTTTTGGGGCTTTGGTGACATAGCCTTAGCTGATTTGCAAATATTGGATGACTTATGTTATTAGTTCATCATTTTATATTGTTGCACATTTGTAATTTTGATGATATATTGTGCTTAACTCTTTACATTCTTTCTCTCTTAATATATTTCTTTATTGTCATAACCTTTTGAGTTCGAGACAATTGGTAGGTTTAAGATGTTGCTTACATGTTAGGCTTCCTTCTTGGTGAATGATTAAAATTGGAGCTAGTGAGTTTTACACCATATTTAGATACACGTGTCCTAATTCAAAGCCACATGTTGACCTAATTTAAACCAAGCAGTGACTGGAACATTAAAATTTTCATTGGTAAGGACCAAAATGACCCTATATAACTTCTACAGGGACAAAATTGACACGGTGGCTAAAGTACACGGACGTTTGGCGTGATTAACCCTTTATTTTATCATTTTCTACATGAGATTGTACTGAAAACATCTAATTTAGTGGCCTCCATCATTGCAGGGAGGAGGCACCAGTGGTACAACTTTGTTGTTTATTGTGTTCCTCTGCATTATGACCTTAGGTACCATACTCATGTGCTTCTTGCATAGAAGGGATAGTAAGGAAGGACGGCAAGATTCCGGTGCCAGCTTATTTTCCTCTTTGGTATCTGTGTCAAAATCCATTTTGACGCCTTTGCTCGATAGGCGCATGCTCTTGATCGTCCCACTTTTTGCGTATTCTGGCCTGCAACAAGCTTTTGTGTGGTAAACACTTTAACATGTGTTATTTTCTATCCTACATCCCTATAGCTGCCTATGAGGCTAATAGAAGATCCTATAATAATTTCGAAATATTACTCGTAGAAAAGAAACTCCTCCTGGATGGATTTTGATATCCTTTAGGATTGTCTTTCTCTATGATCTTTTCATTGTCTTACTATGGTTTTTTTTTTTTTGTTTTTTTTTTGGGATTTTGATATCCTTAAAACACAACCAATGAGTAGGAATCTAGTTTCTATTTTTCTATATGTATCCTTATAGTTTATGCCAATTGGCATTATCATATTAATAATATTTTCAAATCTTTTTTTTTTTTAAAGCACATGGCTGCTTAAGCTAAACATAGGGCTGCTTAGTGGGAGGGGATAGGGATGCTCCACCCGTGTTTTCCTCTTTTCTCCTGCCAATCTCCGTCAGATGCATTGGTTGAGGACATAGGGCAATAGGTCCCAGATTCAAGTTTCTATCCCCATTTACCTACCAAATAAAAAAGAAAGTTTGTCTATATCTGTTCAGATTTTCATTAATTGGTTACTGTATGTGATGCTAGGGCTGAGTTTACCAAGAAAGTTGTGAAGCCTGCAATGGGGGAATCCGGTGTTGCAGGCGCGATGACAGTCTACGGGGCCGCTGATGCAATAGTAAGAACAAGAATTTACCTTGTGAACTAATGTCTTTCTCCATTTTTGTATGTGTGTGTAAGATACGACGATCGTGACCTTGACCAGTGATATTACCTCCGTGACACCCCGCTTCTCCAACTTCGAGACTACTATTGTGAACTGCAATTTGATTACGTTCTGTTAGTTACATAGAATACACCAGTAGACTACTGCTAACATCTTTTCCACATTATATGGTCAGTGTTCCCTGGTCGCTGGTCGACTTACATCTAGTCTCTCAACAGTCACTTGGATACTTGCTGGTGGAATTTCTTTTCAGGCGATTATTCTGCTCTGGATACTGCTCTTTTATAGGTTACTTTCTTTCCACATGACATATATTAGAACTTCTTATGGTTCATTTACCAAGCACTAATGCACCGGATCTCGTTAGAACTCTGAAGTTAAGCATGCTTGGGCGAGAGTAGTACCAGGATGGGTGACCTCCTGGGAATTCCTCGTGTTGGCAACCTTATAAGGTTGAGAGTCCTCGGAAACAGCCTCTCGGCAGGGTTACACCCTGAAGGGGTAAGGCTCCGTACATCCACCTCCCAGACCCCGCTTATGCGGGAGCCCTTGAAGCACTGGGTCTGTTGTATATATTAGAACTTCTTAGAGTTTCAACTTTAAGGCTCTGTTTATTTATCAGAAAACTTTTTTATGATGTAGTGTTTCTTTAGTCGTTTTTTTTTGTATAATTTCATAACAACAATTACAAATACGGAAATTATTTTCTTCAGTTTAGGGGAAATTGACTTTCCCTCCGTGAAACGGAAAACATTCTCCTTCATGGGGGGTAAAACATTTTCCTTAGTAATCTTATCTCACATCATATGTTTTACCTTAACATCGGCATGACCCAACGTGAACCTTATATAAGTTTACAAAATGAGCTTTAGCTAGAAAAACAAAATTTTTAAGAAAAAAAAGTATATTTAGTTGAAAATATCTTACAAAGAAAAATTTTCTGTAAAGAAAATTTCTTAAATTGAAACAAACGGAGGCTAGATTTTGCGTATTCTGCTGGAAACTTATAGTGCTTTCATCATGCAGCACGAGTAGCGGAGCGCTTGGCATCATATATCCACTGCTAATGGCTGCTGCATTAGGTGTTGGTGATGGGGTACTCATGACACAACTGAATGCTGCGCTGGGAATGCTATTTCATCATGACATGGTAATCATTCATTTTATTGTTCTTAAGCTCCCTCGTACTTCCCTTTCTTTTTTCTTTATTGGAAAAAGAGATTATATTAAGAGAGAAATAATGTATAAAGAGCTAAAGACAAGATTGCCTCGAAATTATAAATTGTAACAATAAAAAACAATGAATTAATAACGTAAAAGTATTTGGATTCTTTTGCAAATCAACTAAGGCTGTTGCCAGAAGAGGTCCTTGTTTAAAGAGCTTCTAAAAGGATCCTAGTGTACGATGAAGTTGCAGTTTCCTGCTGTTCCGAAGTGTGGCGGAAACAGATAATGGACGTTGCATTATGTCCTCGGTGATTACATTTGGTTTTTAAGGAAAACTAGAGAATGGGCATCCTTGGAGCACATTTTCATTCTTTTAAATCAAGTAATATAATTAGCCAACAAATCATATAATATGTAACTTATCAGAATGATTCAGTAATTGTTTGAATTGTGTTTTTGTCAAGTTTGATATGGGTTGGAAACATGAATCTGACTTCAAAAAACCGAGTCCCATTTCTGAGTATGAAACGTTAGCATTTTAGGAGTTTCTTACAATTATTGAAAACTAGAGAACAGTTCCTTGGAACACATTTTCTAAAAACCACAAGGACATGGAAAATTTTCTTGGAAAATCGGAAATATTTCTCCAATCAATGTGCTTTCATAGCATATCCCAACTCTTTTCTCTTTCTCACACCAAACAAAAACTCTGATGTGTAATTACATACACAGGAAGGAGCATTTGCGCAGCTGAAGGTGTGGCAATGTCTTGCAATTGCAGTTCTGTTCTTCCTTACCCCTTACATATCACTCCACGCTATGGCCGCCATTCTTCTCACTGCTCTCTGCATCTCCGTGGTTGCTTTTCTTTTTCTCTCACTGAGAGTTGAAAGAGCGTTCGGATGATGTGTTTGATGAGAGCGAACTGTATTCATATGTGCTTTATAATATAAAGTTTATATGGTGATCACGTTTTTGGATAAATCGACTTGTTTATGTGTTCAATGTTATTTGTATAAGTGTATAGTTTCTGTTGGTGGTTGGTGGAAGGTGTCGGCTAATTTAGCTGGTAAAGTCTCTGGGAAGTGGTACTTGAAACCTGGGATCGACTAACCTTCATTGTGTGGCTCATTTGGCTTCCTTACCGTTGTAAAAAATAGAGTATTGATTTCAAATGTCTTGATTTACACTTGTTTTATGCATGACTCTGCTTGTTTGTTAGAGTTTTGTGTGCTTCTAATAGCTTTCACGTCAAAGACTTAGTCTTGCCATTTGGCCAAGAATTGAAGTTCACGGATGTTGGGAGTACTATATGTAAGGGTGTAAACCAGTTGAGTCGAGTCGAGTCAAGTTGAGCATCCTCTTGTCTGAACTAGAGCATCATAAGTCTTATCTATCTTGAGTTTTGAGTAAAGCTCCTATCGAGTTTTTGAACTTTGTTTGAGTTCAGTTCAATAAGATTTTAGTGTGTTCGATACTGAACTCGGCTTGACTTGTTAGTCTGATCAAGTTGATTTAAGCTTGTTATCGAGCTGTATTGAGCTTATAACTGAATTGAACTTGCTATTGAGTAAAGGTAATGAGTTAAGATATTCAAGTTAATATTGAGCCATTCGATCATAACAATTATTAACAAGCCCTTAATGAGCTCTTGTTGAGCCTTGTACGAGTTTTTATCAGACTATTCACGGAACATTGATGAGCCGAGCACCCTTATTATCAAATTTGACTCGTTGAGCTTACTGAACCTACTCAAACCTAGCTTAATAAGCCATCAAGCATCTATAATGAGCATAAATGAGCCATAATTGATTTAGTTCATGGCTTGGGAATAGCTCTCTGGCCATTCTTTTTGAACCAAACATCGGTCTAATATCTTTCATACAATGGAAGCTAATAGATTAAGCTTCCACATACCTGGAGGACCTTGGACCGGGACATCTACTAAATCATAACCATAGCATAATGATCGTTATCGACACAAACATGAATCCTTAGTTGTTAAGTCCCCTTAATTCATTTGTATCCTTAATGAAACATTAAAGTAAGGAAAATCCACTAATTAATGCCTTTAATTGCCGGCCTCTTAGGATAATGGATAGACGAAGATAAAAAAGAGTTCCAATTTTCGCTTTAAATCCGAAAATTTAATACAAAATAGACGATTTGTTTTAAGTAAGAAGTCTAGATTATAATTGTTCAAACTCCAAAAGTCACATACCACGCACATGACTATCAAGAGAGGAGTAACTGAAATCCAAATTTAGGGAGTTATTTTTTTTTATTGAAAAAAAATCATTAAGAGAAAAAAATGAATAAAGAATTATGAATAAGATATCCTCAACACATAACTTTAAAAAAAAAATGAAAATACAACTAATAAGAAAAAGACCTCTAATTCCCTCTATAAATTAGCTAAGACTACATCAAATTTAGAGAGTTGTTATTATCAGAATAAAAATTTTGTGGAGTAATGATATAGTTTACGAATAATAAGATATACAAAATTATTTTAAAAATTACATTTTTGCTAATAATTTTGTTACGTAGTCTTTATGTGTTGGCTCTATCTTTACCCGTATCTTTATCTCACCTTATCTGTCATCGGTGCCTGTGCGGCATATTTTGAGTCTTTTGTTTTTGCTCGCCCCTTTTTTTTTTTTTTTTTTTTTTTTTTTGCGCCATACTCTTGCATTTGTTGCTTCTCCTGTTACCAGGTCTTTGGCTCATTGTTGCGAACCAGCTTTTCAGGCTTGGGGTCCTCGAAAACAGCCTCCCTTCAGGGTTGCCCCCTTAAGGGGAAAAGCTGCGTATATCTACCCCCCAGACCCTGCTTATGCGGGAGCCTTTGGAAGCATTGGATCTGTTATTATTGTTGTTGTCGTCGTCGTCGTCGTCGTCTTTTTTATGTGTTGGATTTTCTTCTCATAAAAAAAAAAAAAAAAAAAAAAAAGACACGCCTGTGCTTCCACGTACTATAGTTCTTACCATAACCTAAGTTCAAATGACACGTGTCAAAAACCCAGTGGTCTGCATGGTCCTTGTCGTAACAAAAATGGTTAGACTTTGGAACCATCAAGCCCTCCAAAGTCAGTCAAACGTCGAGCAGTTCATCTCTCCCACCAAAACCAAACCCACCCCACACTCAAACCAACCCATAAATTCTAGCATCAAATTTTACTTTACTTCAATATTATTTGATGTATTTATTTTTTAGTTTATAATTTTATAAAATGATATTTTAGTCAAAACTGATATTTATTTGATAAAATAATTTAATTGGTAGTGTATAAGGATTTAACATAGACTTTTGATTCTTTTTATTGTAGTGATAAATGAGAGGAATAGCAAGAGAATAATGAATTTACCAATGAATATCAATATTTACACTGTCATTTTAATTATTTTATTAAGTATATATAACGCTTAAACTAGAATATTTTAAAAAAAAAAATTGTGAACTCAAAAATCAATACACCAAGCCTCAAAATATTAATATATAATCAGTAATGTTATTGTTATGATAAAATTATTGTTATCAAAATAAGATTATAGTTTTTAAGATAATTTTGTAACTCTTATTATTTATAAATTATATAATTGATCTCGTAATTATTATTTTTACTCTAATAAAAACAATATAAATTTTACTCTAATAAAAACAATCTTCCGTATAATTTACCATAAAATCAATTCAATAAATTAATTACAATACCCAACACCAAATCTATAAATGGAATCCAAATCAAATTCCAACACCCATTTCAAATCTCATTCAAAAGCCATGTTCCTTTCCCTCTTCGCCGCCGCCCTTCACCGGCCCCTCCTCCTATACGCCGTCGTGTGGACCGCCGTCCTAACCGGAACCGTCGCCGTCGCCGCCTTCTCTCCGGAATTCGCCTTCCTCTGGGCCGTTTCCTCTGGCGCCCCATGTGGGTCAGATCACTCCGTGAGGGTCCCCCTGGACCTCCCTTCAGAGGTGGTTTGCCTGCCGGCGAAGCTTTTCCGGCGGTCTGCGGCGGACTTGTTGGTTGCTCCACTATTTGCCGCTGCCGTGGTTGGCGGGTCTGCTTGTGTGGTCCGAGCTATGGGCTTGTGAAGGAGGATGATGAGCAAACTATGCCTCGTTTGAAAATTGGATAATTGGATATGACGCGATACAAAGATAATGTAAAATATGAGATTTATGAAGATATCTAAATTAGAAAACATTTATAGTTAATTTTTTTCTAATCTAGATAGCTTCATGAATCACATATTTTACACTATCATCATATCACGCCAGGATAAGGAAGGGTAAAAAGGCAAGGATGAGGTATTATATCGTCATTGTTTGGATATGTTTAATAAGATGAGTAAGTGTAAAGAGAGTAAATGGGTATCTTGTTTGACAATAGGGTAAATGGGTAAGAGTAAAAAGAGTTATAGTTAAACTAAGATGAAATTGTGCAAAACATTTTAGAACTTACCCTCTTCTTTATCCCTAATTCGGGTGTAAATAATTTGACAAACAGGGCTAAAGGTTTACCCTCTTTACCCTATTGCCATATAGAGGGTTACTAACTGTTTTCGGGGTCAAGGTAGTTTTGGTTGATTTCATAAAATCTTTAAATGTTGTATAGGTTATTAGTTGATATTATAAATTATAAATCATGTACTTGTATTATGAGATTTGATGTATTAATCGTTTAGTTTATAAATTTTATAAAATAATTTTTTAGTCCAAATGTGACATATATTTAATCCAATTGTGTAAATAACAATATAAAAAAGTGTAGAATTTGTCGTTGCTTTGTGGTTTCTATTGGATAGATTTATGTTTACCTTCGGATCTTGTGGGTTTTTATTGGGTTAACTCGCAAGACTCATCGTCGCCAATTGAATGTAACCCATTACACCTTTTCCATTTTCTTTAGAATTTGTTCACAACCTTTCGTTAAATTTGTTTTTGCTAGAAATTTTAGTTGTACGTGGTATGAGAAAACACTAATGTAAATATAATGATAAAATAGAATGATAAAGAGGTACATGTGACGGCTCTATACATAGAGCATACAAAGCAAGAAAAAGACAAGAGAGCCCTTAAGCTCTTAAACTAACCAAAAGGGTATAAAAGACAATGCATGAAACTCTAATAGAACTTGCCTAATATGGTTCCTCTAATATGTGGGTCTAGTGTATTATACCAATTTGTTGATTTTGCATGTGTTGATGCCGAGTATCAACCTTTAGTTATAAAAACAAAACTTGTATATCACATTAAATGGATTTCTATATTCCCTTTGATCTTAAATTACTTTTGATACATGTAATAAATGTTTGAATATGGATCATCATGGGTTACCTATGACCTATCAGAACCAGAATTGGAACCAAACTTTTGCAATGCTTTCTATGGGTATGGATTGTTCTTGGACCCAATACTATTGGATCTTAAAAGATCAGCTCCAAACTCAACCCAACCCACCCATTGAACACCCCAATACAGTGTTAATGAAGCAACCTCTAATCCATTTTATCGTCTACCCTAGTGGTTCATAAGGGGTTGTCTTTTTTCACCGGAAAGTAACACAAGAATTCAGAATTCATAGAAAGTGGGTATTTTTCCTCTTGTTTGCTTACCAGAAAATTCATATAACATGAGAAGTTCTAATTCCTAGTAAGTTTCAATTTCTCTGTTATATAGGAATTAACTTACATCCCAGACCCTGCGTATGTGAGAGCTCTTGAGGCATTGGGACTGTTGTTATTGTTGTTGTTGTATAGGAATTAAATTACCTAGGAAGGACATATAATGTCTAATTTAGAGGAATTCTATTTTCCATCAATGACAACCAAACACAAGTACATACTTCATGAGAAGTTGACATAAAAGTTAAATTTTTAGAAAATACAACTTTTCGTAGGAACTTCGCTCTCGTGTTAATTAAACAACGCCTAAATCGGTGGAAAGGTTCAACAGCATTGTTGCCTTATGAATATTGGTTGCAACCATAGATTTCTATTTTCTGTTAGGATGTGCCTCAAATTAGTAGTTATGGGATTGTGTGCAACAGGGATAAGGCCGATCGATCGAGAGCATGGCCAGGCCATTAGGAACAACGCCTTTAGGAGAGCTGCTCCAGCAGCTCGGCCGATCGATTGGGACTTGTTTTCTCCGCTTGCCCTACTTTTCGCTGCCGCATATATATATTGAAGAGAGACGTGAGCTTTTGAAGTTGAGAGCAGTCACACGGTTAAAGTGAGATCAAAATAAAGTGAGCGCCATCATCATTGAGAGAGAGAGAAAGTGAATTGTAATTCTTCCATTATTTCGATCAATAAAGATTCTCCATCTCCCCCCGTGGTTTTTCCCCCTCTCGATTAAAGAGGGGTTTCGACGTAAATCATTGTCTCCTTCGTTTATTTTCTTTTATCATGTTATTTACTTCATATTTGTTATAGTATTTGAATCGGATCCAACTCTTGGGTCTTTTATTCCTCACAAATTGGTATTAGAGCCAGGTTGTTCGATTTGATACTATGATGTCCATTGTGAAATCTGAAGTTGAGAAGTTTGATGGTCAAGGGGGTTTCAATTTATGGCAAATTCGTTTGAAGTGTCTCTTGACACAAAGTGGCTTGAAGAAAGCCTTGGATGGAAAACAGAAGAAACTAGAGAGTTTATCAGAAGGACAATGGGAGGAGTTAGAAGAAAAGGCTCTAACCGCTATTCAGATGTGTCTTATAGATAATGTTTGACAGAAGTTTTGGAAGTGAAAACAGCGAAGGAGTTGTAGAAGAAATTGCAGAAGATGTTTTGCGTCAATCTATCTCCAACAAACTTGCAGTTAAGCAGCGGTTATTCACTTTTCATATGTCAGAAGGTATGTCTCTTCAGAACCATATTAATGAATTTAACTCTATTATTCAAGAGTTAAAAGAATTGGATGATGCCCTTAAGGATGAAGATCAGGCCATGTTATTATTATGTTTACTCTTAACCTCTTATAAAGGCTTCGTTGAAGCATGATTTATGGTGGTAAAAAATCTATCACGGTTGATGAGATTAAGAGAAACTTACTGAGTAAAGAAAGAGTTGATAAGAAATTGTCAGATTCTGTAAATAACTCAAGAAGTAGTTTGTTTATGAGAGGAAGAACTGAGACTAGAGGATCTGATTTTGGTGCAAATTCGTCTAGATCTAAGTCTAGACATAAAGATTTATCCTGTAATTACTATCATAATAAATGGCACATTAAGAGAGATTGTTATAAGCTTAAGAAGAAATTAGAAGCTGATAACATTAAGAACTAGAAAAGACCCGCAGAGGCTAGTATAGTTGAAGATGAGTTTGATGATGGTGTTTTGTTAGTGACCGAATCTCAGTCTAGATCTAAAGATAATTGGATACTAGATTCGGGTTGTTCTTATCATGTTTGTCTCAATAGAGACTGGTTCGTCATATATGAGTCAATTCAGGGTGGAACCGTTCTTATGGGTAACGATGCAGAATGCAAAGTTTTGGGTATGGAAACAATCTGAGTTAAGATGTTTGATGGCACTGTTAGAACTTTGAATGACATTCGTCACGTTCCAGATTTAAAGTAGAATCTTATCTTTTTAGGTACCCTTGATTCTCATGGGTACAAGTACACAGTTTAAGGTGAAGTTATGAAGGTTACTAAGGGTGCTCTAATCATGATGAAAGGCAGACGGGTAGGAACCTTGTATGAACTTGTTGGTTCCACAGTGACAGGGTTGGCAGCTGTTTTTACATCATCTATGACAGATTCAGATATCACTAAGTTATGGCACATGAGGCTTGGTCATATGGGTAATAAGAGACTGTCAAAGCTCAGTAAAAAGGATTTGTTGTGTGGTCCGTCAACAGGACTGATGGAATTCTGTGAGTATTGCGTTTATGGGAAGCAGAAAACAATTAGCTTCAATCAAGTAGCATATAAGACTAAGGGATTTCGTTTTTGGGATTCTAATTCTCATAAATTCCTGACGAGTAGAGATGTTACGTTTGATGAGTCTTCGTTATTGCGTCCACAAAAGACATCATCAGTTAGTTGTGGCTCAGGTCAGGTGCAAAGGTAGTTCAGCTACAGTTAAGTAACACAGTTCAGCATCAGATAGCTTCCACATATAGCATTCAGCCACCTCCATTATAGATTTCTGAAAGAAATAAAGAGGCTGAAACCGTTCAACAGGTGGAGCAGTATTCAGTTGTTAGTGGAAGACAGGAGAGACAAGCTAAACCACCACAGAGGTATGGTTATGAAGAAATGACAACTTGTGCTCTTACAGTTGTGTCTAGAGTTAATTTAGAAAAGAAGAAGATTGGCTTTGTTGATAACCTTACTGATATGTTTACTAAAGTGCTACCTAGCAGAAAGTTCAAGCATCACTCGGTCTCGGTTAGGTTTTTTGTTTTGTTGAGATAACCCTGTGTGGGATGTTTTGTGGAGAAGGTGGAGAAAATTATTTTGTGTAAATTTGAGTCAAGGTGGAGATTTGTTAAGATGTGCCTCAAATTAGTAGCTATGGGATCGGGTGCAGCAGGGAGAAGGCCAATCGATCAAGAGCATGGCCGACTGATCGGGAACAACACCTTGAGGAGAGCTGCTCCAGCAGCTCAGCCGATTAATCGGCAGAGGAGCCGATCGATGGGGACTTGTTTTCTCCACTTGCCCTACTTTTCGCTGCCGCATATATATATTGAAGAGAGACATGATATTTTGACGTCAAGAGCAGCCACATGGTTAAAGTGAGATCCAAAAAAAGTGAGCATCGTCATCATTGAGAGAGAGAGAGGAAGTGAATTTTAATTCTTCTATTATTTCGATCAATAAAGATTCTCTCTCTCTGCCCGTGGTTTTTCCCCCTCTCAATTGAAGAGGGGTTTCCACGTAAATGATTGTCTCCTTTGTTTATTATGTTTTATCCTGTTATTTACTTCATATTTGTTATAGTATTTGAATCGGATCCAGTTTTTGGGTGTTTTATTCCTCACAATTTCTATTAAGGACTTCATATGTGAGTCTTGTTAAATCTCCTATTGGAGTTGTGAGAGAGATGAAATTACCATATAAATATAGTGCATTACGTCACTTAATACCAATTGATTCTCCAATCGAACCCCACTTAGATTTATATGTGGATCTTATATATGTGAACTCTGTGGGGCCAAAAATTTAGCAATTTCTCTCTTCGCTTTCGTCAACATTGTTCAATCTCCTCCTAATTTGAGATCCACACAAGTGAGAAATATGAACCTTGTTGACACAGAAATAATTCCATTCATGGATATTACAAATTTTTTGTAGGCAAGTCACATGAAATCATGGGAATCAAGTTAGAAAACTCTTGTTCGCTTGCTCATTAACGCAAAACTAGCAGTTATTAGATGAAGATACGTATTATAGTTTTCATACACTGTAGAAAAGTAGATACAAACATTAAGTTTACATATTATCTTGAATTGCGGAAGAAAACCTTGAATTTGCCTTACAAACTTTCACATAGACTCATTGTACCACCTGATTGATCTCCTTCAAAACCATGAATAAACATCAAGAAAGCTATCAAGACCCTCTAAATATCACTTCGTCGAAACCGATAAAGATGCACATGGTGACTCTAATTTTTGAAGGATAATTCTCATCACACAAGATAATAATAGG
Organism: Simmondsia chinensis; assembly: GCA_018398585.1. Taxonomy (NCBI): domain Eukaryota; kingdom Viridiplantae; phylum Streptophyta; class Magnoliopsida; order Caryophyllales; family Simmondsiaceae; genus Simmondsia; species Simmondsia chinensis. The sequence continues at coordinate 22,157,476 of JAGTTD010000018.1, forward strand.
GTTATATCTGATGTAATCAACTACTAGCCTTTACAAAACAATATGGAAGCAAAAATGATAGGCAATTTACCATTGTCTCCCCTAATTACAACAACTCAGTGCCTCAAAGAAGCTTCCACCAAGGCATTTGAGAATGTAAAGATGTATATAATTTTATTCTTTCAACATACTGTCTTATAAAGAGGTTGTTTTCAAAAAGTATTATCTCCCCACATTACATAAAGCTAAAATTTTCAAAACCTTTTTCTTTACATTGATGGTCAAAAATACATGTGGCCGACGTAAATGTTAGGAGTAGGTAGCACAGCGATGTCAATTCACATTGCCCTTAGGCTTCCATGTTCGCTATTGCAAATGCTTTATTGTTTCGTACATACCTGCATATCTTATATTGCTTTATTTGACTTGACTATGGCTCTAACTTTGACTTGACTGAATTTTATTATTTGATGCTCTTTTTAGAGTTGGGAGCCCTTAAAAACATTCTCCATTTATGATGGCATCCTTAGAGTAAGACTGTGTAGGCATTGGACTGTTATTGTAATATGGGGGTGGATATCCCCATAAATGAAAAACATGTTCTTCATGCGGATCGAACTCGGATGACTTTTTTGGCCCCAATATTCTTCCCACCAAGCTATGAGACTGTCCCAAGTAGCAATAAAATTTTCAAATAATCAAATTAAATATTCTTATTATATTTTTCCATAGATACCTGCCAATAAAACGCTAACACCGAGCAGAAGAGCAATATGCAAACCATGAACACTGTGAGACACACAATCACCAAAGGCAAAGCAAAGCAAAGCAAAGCAAAATTTGCAGTACCCCAACAACTTCCGCCTAAGTCGAGTCTGGGAGTGGATGTACGCAGCCTTCCCCCTTCAGGGGCCTACCTTAAAAGGAGGCTGTTTCCGAGAACCCCCAACCTGAGAGGTGCAACATGAAGACTTCCCAGGAGGCCACTCATCTTGATACTATTCTTACACAATCACCAAAGATAACTGAATAATATAAATATCATAAACCTCAAATACAGATACATAAATAAAGAGTACATATTAGTGTTCATATCATATTTCAAGCTAGCAATGCGATCATGTTCAACTTGCTAGTGCCCGTTTGGCTTGGCAAGTCTGGCCCTGCAGCTCATTATCTCCTCGACGAGCTTCATGAGCTGTAAGTGCTTTGTCGCCCATTGCTCGACCATCTTCTGCTCCTTGGCTTCCGCGTCCGACCTCAGCCCCGTGAGCTGCTCACGATACTCTGCGTCGAGCCTCTCTAGGCTCGCCCACTGCTCTTCCCTAAGTGCCTTTATCTTCGCTTCGATATCCTCAACTTTCTCTCTTCTCCTGGCCGCCTTCTCGGACTCTAATTGTAACTCCACTCTCTTTAGCCTCCATGCCGCCTCCTTCTTGTGCGAGGCGAGTGCACGGTGTGCCTCCTCGACTTCTCTGTAACACTCCATCACTTCAGACATCAGCATTTGCTCCCCTCCACAAGGGTGGCTTCCTAGAGTGAGAGCAGCATTCTCGGGAGGCGGAAGCCACGACGCAACCATAGGGGAGGTCACAGGCGGCGGTGGAGCGATAGTCGATGACGCAAGGCTTAAAGTGACCGAAGGCGAGAGTGGTCTTGGACTCGAACTCGATAGCCAAGGCGGAATCACCGTCTGATCTCCATGTAAAAACCCTCCGTTTGAACTCGCCATCAATAGTGTCGTTGGGGCAGCGCGTTCCTTAACCAACTTCTCCGCGAACGTCTCCAAGATCCGATCGTACTTCCCCTCCTCAATCGGCTCAAAACTCTTACAACTTTCCTTCTTCGCCCGCAGCTGTTTCTCCTTATACACCTCCCACCACTTGCCAAGTCGCTTAGCAGTGCGACCAGGGACCTCAGCCGCGATCTTCTTCCATTTGTTACCGTGCTTAGCCTGGAGACGGATGACCAGCCTTTGCTCGTCCTCGGTTAAGGATCCCTTTTTGATACCGGGTTTGAGGTAGTTCTTCCAACGCTCTAAGCAGGACTTGGCATCACGGTCAAGAGGAGTGTTCATGCGATGGGAGACGAGGTGCCATTCCCGAGGACCGTATTGCTTGACATATGCGAGTAGTATGGCGTCTTCCTCAGTAGTCCAGCGCTGCCTCTCCTTCATTTCCGAGTGCATCCGGCATTGCCCATTGCCTCTTCCCACTCTTCATGTTCCTTCTGCAATGTAAAGGTGAGATATCACATACTGAAATATATGTTGGTTTTGTACCTTAAGTTTTCAAGGGTTCCTTCACCAAGCACTAATGCATCAGATCCCATTAAAATTTCAAAGCTAAGTGTGCTTGGCTAAGAGTAATACCAGAATGGATGACCTCTTAGGAAGTCCTTGTGTTGCCAACCCCATAAGGTTGGAAGTCTTCGGAAGCAGCCTCTCGATAGCGTTACACCCTGAAGGGGTACAGTTACGTACATCCACCCCCCAGACCCCGCTTAGGCAGAAGCCCTTGTGGCATCGGGTCTATTGTTGTTGTTGTTGTGTTTGTACCTTAAGTTTTCAAGAGTTTGTACAATTATTGGTTTCAATACCCGTTGGATAAGCTTTAAAGATGTAAACAGATGTATGAAATCTAATAGGGGTAGTGTACTTCCTTTTTTTTTTTTGGTTAAATTTTCACCGGGCCTTTAGACTTGACCTACGGAATTGACACACACACGAGATCCACTTATAAGCTCAAGTGGGGTTTCATCTTAAAATCAATTAGTAATAGATAGAGTAACTCATTAAACTTATAAATTGATTATTTTACTCTCATAACTCCAATGTGAGATTCTTATATTGGACTCACATGTGGAGTCTTCAACATTTTTGCACAATAGGAAGCTCGAGAGTTGTTATTTTCGAGATAAAGTTGTTATTACAAAAAAATGATATGACCTACAAACAATTAAAGTCACAAAATTGCCTCAAAAACTACGATCCTGCTCTGCCAATAACAATCTGGCCCTGACAATAACATTACCCTATTGGTATTTAATTATCCTCTAATACTAAGTTACCCGACTTTCAATATTAAAACAATTAAGCACAAGGTATGAGGTGGGCAAGTGCATTGTCCACGCTTCAAGCCCAAACGGGCATTTGCATGAGGGGGCATGTTAGAGTATAAAACCAATCATGGACATTCATCCATCAGCTTAAGCTTTTTGGATAGATGGTTCCTTGACAGAACCAACTTTCTCAAAAGTTTAAGCTAAACTAATGCAGCACGAGAATGGTTTAATATTTTAACGCATATAAAAAACTTAACGTATTTGGGGAGAAAAAAGAAAGGGTAATGTTATAACTAAGGAAAAATTGTTACTATTAGAGCAAAATTGTTATTTTCAAGATAATCGTGTGGCTCTTATTTCTTTTAGGTCATATAATTATTTTGACAGTAATAATTTTGAAAGAAAACGTAAAAATAAAAGTTGGGAGGATAGATAATTGAAGAGGGAAACGTGAAAACTCAGCGTCAGAGAGAAGAAAAGGACCCACAGATAGCCGTACCCCCAGAACAATAATACACCTCCGGAATCTTTTCTGATGAAGACTACTCAATGATTTCCTTCAATTCTCACATTATTATTTAATTTTGTCTTCTGAACTGATCAAGACAACTCATTTAAGCTCCATTTATTTAGGAAAAAAAATTATATTTTAGAAAGTAATTTTTTTCTTTTTATTGTTTGGTACAAGATTAGGAAAACATTTTCCTTCAAATAGAGGAAAATGACTTCCCTCCTAAAAGAGGAAAAGTCATCATTCCGAGTGATCTAGAAACATGATTCCGACAATATATAAATATTTTCGTTAGATTTTTCCTAAAAAATGCTAACACGGCATATAATTTTGACCATATTTAGGTAGTTTTTACATCAATATATAATGAACTTTTTTTTTGTAATTTGATAAAAATATTGATATGACTTGTAAATATTATCGTATTATGTATTATATTAGCCCTTTTATATTTGGTCAAATTTTTACAAAAATTCATCACATGTATAATACCCGAGTAATAAAATATTCAACTTCAGAGTACGTCATTATATACATTCAAATGTCATACTATGTAATAAATACTCAAATCTTAGGATATTTTAATAATAATTTTACAACCACACACACTCTAAATAATTTTAAATATATTATATTGTTACTTATATTGTCCCATTACTAGGTATAAGATGATTGGTAAAAGATGATTTCTTTAAAACAGGCAAAGAATATCAAAGTGTGAAAACATATTTTCTGTTGAAACAAACAACAGAAAACCTCAACATGAATAGCATTTTTCATAGGAAAAATACTTCCGTTGAAACAAACGGAGCCTTAATGTTATTTCATTTCCAAACTCACATTCAAAATTGACTTTAAAAATTGATCAAGATGCTTTAGTGTACTAAAACGATAAATTATTGTCGGAGAATAATAAGTTAAGGGAGCGACGTCTGTAATTGTTTGAACACATTGGGAGGGAACCGACTACCCTGCTAGGGATTTGAATAACTACATAATACATATTTTGGAAGAGGGATAGAGGCAAGTCAAAAAGTAGTTGAATGGAGAAGAATAGACATATGTAAGAGGTGGTTAAAAAATACATGCAATTGACATAGCTGTTAGAGTATAAAATTATTTATAAGCCTTCACCTATAAACTTAAACTTTTAAAATACATCAGTTTTTTGGCAATAATTGTTAGGGAAGAAGAGCCCACTAATGCTCATTCTGTTATTTTTGCTACTTTATTATTGCTTACATGGCTAATTTGGTTTATTTAACTTGGATTTTAGGGGACAGATTAGGAGTTCTTCGAAAAACAGTCTCTCTTTTCCTAGGGATAAGACTGTGTATATTTTATCCTCCTCAAATTCTATCTTAATGGGAGCATCTTTAAGACAACTTAGGTCATTGTTTAATATCAAATAATATGGTATAAACTAATAATTTATAATTATATATTTTATATATTATCGGATATTATCTTTTAGGGTAAATAATGAAAAATCCCCTATCTTTTGCTTCAAAAACAAAAAATTACATCACAAATCAAAGTACTCACAAAATCCCATCACTTTTAAAAATTTATCACTTAACCCTCATGAAACTTTTTTTGACCATTTTGCCCCTCAGAAGTGAGAAGTTAAATATTTAATTATATTTTTAGAAGAGAGTTTTATATTATTAGGTAAAAATTTTAAAAATTTTATATTTTTTTTATTGAATTAAGAAAATTTTATATATTTATAAAAAATATAATTATTTGAGTTAATTATAGTAATGATATTATAAGTTTAGAAGATAAAAAAAAAATTTTAAATTTTTATAAAAAATATTATAAGATAAAATATAATATTTTTATTAATATTATAATTTTACTACTATATAATTAATTAAAATAATAATTTTGTTAAATATAAAAGTCCCTTTTTTCTATAAATATGAAAAAAAAATCTTATTTTCCCTTAAAACAAAAAAATGTACCAAAAAATAAAATTAAATACTTAACTATTTTATTTTGAGGGATAAAATGGTCAAAAAAGCTGTTTAGAGCAAAGTGATAATTTTTTAAAAGTGAAAAAATTTAATAAATAATTTCATTTATAAGACTTTTTTAGCAATTTAGCACAATTTTTAAAAAAATTTAGAAAAGTGGCATAGTTTAAAAAATATTCAGCAAAATGGGATGATTTACTGTAGCTTGTTGGTTGCACGCCAAACCAAACGTCGTTCAAAGGAGAAAAATTACAGCCCGGGGCTCGAGCCTGTTGCACGACGTACGGCACGTCGTGCAACGACCAAACAAGAACCCTGCACATAAAATAATAGATGGGGGTCGTTGCACGCCCTCCGGCACGTCGTGCAACGACCTGGGGGCTGCGTCACCGGTTGCACGACGTGCCGTACATCGTGCAACAGGGTCGGAACCAGGGCTGTAATTTTTCTCCTTTGAACGACGTTTGGTCTGGCGTGCAACCAACAAGCTACAGTAAATCATCCTATTTTGCTAAATATTTTTCAAACTATACCACTTTTCTAAATTTTTTTTTAAATTATACTAAATTGTAAAAAAAGTCCTTTTATGATGCAAGAATAAGGTTAATTAGAGAGGAGGCTATGAATGACAACACCGAGGCGGCAGCACCTAACACTGCCAATATATGATAACACACTGCCTACGTGTAGACCCCTTTAGGTATTCTCGATACCTAATTAAATTATATTAATTAAAATAACCTAAATAAAATAATAAAAGAAATTTTAATTATAGTATAATTAAAATTTTATTTATTAGTGTTTAATTTTATTAAATTATGTAAGTAAATTTAGGATTTTAAAGTTATATTATTATTAGAAGTAATAAAATTTGATTTAAAGTAGGATTAATTCTTAAAATTAGACTATTATCATGAGTAGAATTTTGTATGCTATAAATAAGTCATTTGTTTATAGTCTTTAGAAGAATTTTGTTGAATTGAATAATTTTATGAATTGTTTTCTAAAAGTTGATCTTTGTAGTTTTTATTTTAAAATAGTTCAATAAAAATTACACAACTCTTCTTTTAGTTTATTGCTCGGGTATTCACAGAATCAACGAGTTCTAGCCGATCCCTCATAATCCGACATTATTTGGTATGATCAACGAGTAGAGGCTCCTTAATGCCAAAAGATTTCCATTTACGCGCTACATCAATTAACTTAATTATTTTTATAAGCTAACTATCTTTAGGTTACAATTCTTATAAAAGATTGCGAGAGAGATGGGGAAGAGAGAAAGAGGTCTTGAAAGAGAGAGAAAAGCAGAGGCGGTGAACAAGTGGCAGTTGGTGACAGGACGAAGGGATATGGAGGGGAGAGAAAGGGACATTAAAAAAAAAAACCCGGACGGGTAGGGGCGGGGGTGGGGGCGGCGAGAGAGAAAGGAAGGATTAGGGGAGGATGAAGGGAGAAAATTATGTTATTTTTTTTAGACCTTTCATAAGAATAGGGTCAATTTTGACTATACATTGTAAAAAATAGTTAAGATTCGTTCCTCTCACCTTCTCATAAGAATTATGTCCTTACATTTTTATATTATGTAATTGGATAAATCAATTTGGGCTATGAAATTGCTCTTACCACACATCCACACATGACCTAGATACATCCAGACTAATATTATTGTCAACAAAATTGTATTTAATTGAGAAATTTAACGCCATCAAACTCTATAAGTCATATAATTGTTGATTATAGGAACCAATTTTTTCAATAATTTAAGCTAATAATGGATAGGTACTAGAATTGATTTAATACTTTAACATGCTCTTTCATGCAAATACTCATTGGGCTTGAAGTCTAAATATTAGACATACATGCTTTATACCTTATATTTAAATTATGTTAATATTCAAACTAGGAGTTACTGGGAGTCATACATGTGACCTTTCAGTCAACATGACTCTGATACAACGTTAAGAAACTAACATTTCAATAGCTTATGTCAATAGGCGAAGATCCGTAATTGGTTTCTTACCTAAGGCCCTTGAGCACATAACATAAATAACTTACAAAATAAAATGAATTATTTTTCTAAATTATAGTTTCACATTATGTAAATTAAATTTATGAAGGAAGAACAAGTTTCTGAAACATTTGTAAGAAGCTTCCTCTCTCTCTCCCTCTTGTCAGTTTGTTTACATAAACAGAAACCCAAATAAAATTAAAATGCAATCTTTATTAAAAAAACACACAATCTAACACAGCGAAAGCGTGTAAATATCAAAAGTATCAAAACGACTAAAAGAAATATTCCCGTGGAAACTCTCTCACAGCCCGAGAGAAAAGCCACGGGATGTAAATGGGTGTCTAAATCATTTGAAATTTCAAAGACAATATCCCGACAATTAAAAACTAAAATTTTGTTTTGGATATAGCTAAAAGTATAGTCCAAAAGACAATAAGAGAAAAAGCACTAATACAGACAAATATAACCCAAATGGCAGCATTTTTGTTGCCCCCGAAATATGTTCATTTTTTTTGCAATTTGACCAAATAAAGTAAAATAAACTAAATTCGGCGAAAACTGTCAAGCAACCAACTGTCTTAAAAATTTATGCTAATGAGTGAAGGCCAAACAATGGTTTTACACTCTAACATACCCCTCACGCAAATGCCAATTGGCTTAACGCGTGAATATTATACATGCCCATCTTACACATTATGCTTAAATTATATTAATATAATATTAAAAGTGGGGGCTATTGAATTTAAATTCGTGCCCTCTTAGTTAAAAAAGGCTCTAATACTAATCATATATTCCAAAAATTTAAACTAATGAATAAAAGCTCATAATTAATTTTATACTATAACAAAAACATCTCCTACAAAGGAGTTGAGGTAAAGAAGAAATTAAACGAATTCATCCCATAAATTATCACAAGCTCCAAGTGAAAGAACACACACAACAAAATCAAACATTAACGACTCCTCCACACACATGTAAGCCTAATAGAATCTCACTTAGTAGAAACGAACCCTTGGGACACTGGGTATGTTGTTGTTGTTGTTGTTAGTTGAAATGAAACACAAGGCCCTGTGTATTACTCCAACTAATGTCAGTTAATTCAAGAATTGAAACCCAACGTGAATCTCATATACTCCAACTTCGTGTCCGATCCATTTTGGAAATGTTAAATTTCACTGGGTTGGAACACAAATGAGATCCACGTATAAGCCCAAGTAAGGTTCCATCCTAAAATCAATTCGCAATAAATAAAGCAATTCACTAGACTTATAAATTAATCTCTTCTTCCTCTCAATTCCAATATAAAGAATTCTACAAGACTCTCATGTAGAGTCTACGACAGAAAATAAAAAAGAAAAAGAAGAGAGAGAGAGAGAGAGGGGGACTTACATACATTAGATAACATCTAATCTGAAGAATTGAAAGCCAAGGCTGATAAGGGTAGACTCCAGCCAACCCCAGAAAGCAAAGCATATGGGAGTGAGAGAAAGAAAGAGAATATAAAAAGAGATGTCAAAAAAACATAATTAATAATTAATAAATAAGGAAATTAAAAAAAGACGAAGGGGGAATAGTACAGCAGAGAAGAAATGAAAGGACAGAGGAAAGAGAGAAAAGGGAGGATGGGACTCGACATTTTCAGAGTTTTCCTTTTTTTTCTTTTAATTAATAAATAAAAAGAAGGCACGCCAATCCTCTTCCTTAAAAGCTGCTTTCTTTTTTTTGTAATTTAGCATAATTTTAAAAAAAATTTAAAAAATAGTATAGTTTAAAAAATATTTAACAAAATAGGATAATTTATTGTAGCTTATTGGTTGCACGCCAAACCAAACGTCGTTCAAAGAAAAAAAATTACAGCCCGGGGCTCGAGCCTGTTGCACGACGTACGGCACGTCGTGCAACGACCAAACAAGAACGCTGCACATAAAATAATAGATGGGGTCGTTGCACGCCCTCCGGCACGTCGTGCAACGACCTGGGGGCTGCATCACCAGTAGCACGACGTGCCGTACATCGTGCAACAGGCTCAGAACCAGGGCTGTAATTTTTCTTCTTTGAACGACGTTTGGTTTGGCGTGCAACCAATAAGCTACAGTAAATCATCCCATTTTGCTAAATATTTTTCAAACTATACCACTTTTCTAATTTTTTTTTAAAATTATTCTAAATTGCAAAAAAAGTCACTATTTTACCCCCCTTTTTTTCTTTTCTTTTTTTTTTGTTGATAACGAGGGATTAAATTGTCCCAACTAACCCCGATCCATGAGAATAACCTACATCCATAAGTAGGTAAGTCATGAGTATATCCTCAGGAAAAATCAAACTCCAGAACCATAAGCGATGACCACACAGGTAAGAGACGCAACCAACTAAGGTACCTTTATGATGGGCCCTTTTTCTCTCTCCACCACAATTAATTTCAAATAAATGGTCATTTATACTTAACATTTTTGTACTTTTATTTATTATATTAATTTAGTTTTTTATATTTTTAGTTGTATTAATTTAATTCTTTGATTAAATTTAACTTAAGTTAATATTTTAATTTTACATGGCAAAATTATCACAACAAATAACAACAAACTTAGTACCTGAAGGGCTTCCGCTCCCGCAGGGTCTGGGAGGGGAAGGATGTACACTGTCTTACCCCATCAGGGTGAGGCAAAATTATGTCATATATAAATAATTTATTATAAATTCATCCATTTACTCAATTTAACCCAAGAGGGTATCAATACGCTGTCACCGGATCCCATTAAACCTCCGAAGTTAAGCATGCTTGGGCGAGAGCAGTACCAAAATAGGCGATCTTCTAGGAAGTCTTCACCCTCAGGTTGGGGGCAATCGGAAACAGCCTCTCTTTAGGGGTAATATGTTGAAGGGGAAAGGCTGCGTATATTCGCCTCCCAGACCCTGCTTAGGCGGGAGCCCCTGGAACACTGGACATGTTGCTTTTTTTTTTACTCAATTTAACTCAATTCGTGACTGAACTATTAAAATTTTCACTAGAAAATTCACTTAAAATTTTTTTCTAAGGATCAAATTGACGTATTTTAAATTATAAAGGAGTTAAATTAATACAATTAAAAGTATAAAGACTAAATTAACATAATAAATATAATACATAAACCTTTAGCGTAAATAACTATAAAATAAACTTATCATATATTTTGAGAATTATATTATTAGAAACAGTAAAAGCTATATAATTGTCTAAAAAGTTAAAACTTTTGTTCTGAAAATATTATTTTATCATGATAATAATATTCTATATATTTTACTATATTAAATTTAGTTTTTACAACAATATAATAATACCATAATATAATATTAAAATCATGTATTTATTATTAGAATAATATTTTTTAGAGTAAAACTACTGATATCAAAGCAACTGTGTAAAATTTATAACTGTTATTCACCCTAAATTATTGTTTTTCTGTTTTGTCGGAGCTCTATTTTATGCATGCATACTATCTTATATTGTACGCTTTGCCTTTATTTATTAAAAAATTTACACTTTAAATTATATTATTGTCTAAATAATAATAATTTATTAATAAATATAAGATTATTTATGCTATAAGATTATTTATGCCAAAGCCTCAAGCCTCTATACTTTATCTATTATATTAATTTAGTCCTTAGAGTAAAATATATGTTAATTTTTTGATGAATTTTTAATCATTTAATAATAAGTTGGATTAAATTGAGTCAATGAGTAAAATTTTTAGCAAATTACTTATATTTAATATGATTATACTGTTAAAAATTATATCCTTAACTTAACTTTTATTTGATTATAGGACACAATTAATATAATATGAATAATAAAAAAATTAAATTAACATAATTAATACAATAAATAAAGGATAAAAACTTTGAGTGGAAATAAAGGGTAAATATAGAGTAATCTTAGAGCGTTATTGATAGTGTTCCTTGATACATATCTTTATGCGGGGTGACAGGGGGGGGAATTTGCTGGCGTCACATTGCCCCCCCCCCCCCCCCCCCCCCCCCCCCTCTTACTTACTGAAATACAGAGAGAGGGGGGGAGAGAGAGAGAGAGAGAGAGAACAAAAACAATTAAAACGCCCCCCTCCCCCCTGCTCGATTTCAGTGCTTCTTTCTTTCTTTACCCTCCCACTTCATTAGCTATTAGATACATATAACTTAAAAGTTAATATATATAAATTTTAAAAATATATTTTATAAATATAGTTCTAATAAAATAGTTTAAATAATAATATATAAATATATAAACTCGTAATTTTTTGTTGAAAATATCAACATCTCTTCATTTAAATATGTCCCGCATTTATATCCTCCTTATTAATAGTATTATAATATCATAGTTCCCGTATGAGATAGTTTAAATAATAATATACATATCACCATCTCCTTATTTAAGTGTATCCCTCATTTATATCTCCCTTATTAATAGTTCAAATAATAATATATATATATACCTTTTAATTTAAAATGTATAGGTATTTAGCAATTTAAATTATAAAATTAAGAATTAAAATAATTTAACACCAACAACAACAACAACAACAGTCCCAGTGCCAAAGGCTCCCGCGAAAGCGAGGTCTGAAAAGGGTAGATGTACGCAGTCTTCCTCCTTTCGGGTGGAAGGGAGGCTGTTTCTGAGGACCCCCAACCTGAATATTGTGTCGTCATGGGAGCAGGCATCCTGAAAGCATAAGCATAAGCACGGGAACATCAAATAGTACAAGGCACATAATAGGCAAATAGTACAAGGTCAATAGTATGTAATTGAACCTAAGCAAATAAACCAGCCGATAAGTGCGCCCTCTAGGATATTTTTATTTTAAAAATTAAAATAATTTAAATTAAAAAGAAATTTTATTAATTTTTTTTTAATTTTAAAGAGGTAAAACTAAAAAAAAAATGATCATTGTTGCACGCCGTACGGAACGGCGTGCAACAGCTTCGCTACAGTGAAATGGGCCAATTTGCTAAATATTTTTAAAATGGGGCCAAATTTCTAATTTTTTTTGAAAAGAGGCTATTTTGCAAAAAAAGTCCACTTCATTAGCCTTTTTTTTCGCCTACATATAATGAAACTTAGTACTATTACACTAACCGATCTCGCTTCGTTAGAGGTTATTATGTATCTTTTTGATGCAGCCTGTCTTTTATAATTTGCAGGATTTTTGGTGAGTTGGCCGAGTTGGCAAAAAGGGAGGCGGATGATGTAAGAGAATGATAGAAGATAGAGTTCCACTTTAATTAAAAAAACTTAGTTTAGATGAGTAGATTTTATTATTTTATTTGAAGAAGATTACACGGATTGATCTCTAGATTAAAGCTTTTAGTCTAATTAAGAAAGCTACTATATTTAAAGGAAGGGCTTGTTAGGATTTTAGTCATTCAGTTGTTTTAGAGAATTTATCTTTTTATGTGTTTTTCATCTATTCTCGAGGTGTGAGAATTAAGTTAAACTATTTTCTTTTTATTCTTTACAACAACTGCCACAAGGGTTCCCGCATACGCACTCCCTCTTATTCTTTAGTATTTTCATAATAAGAATTAATGGAAAGTTGTTGAACCTTCCCGTTCTCCTAATTTGCATCTACGCGCTACATCAACTGGTATCAGAGCTCCAAACGATTTCTAAAATGGCCCATGGGTGACAAAGGTACGCCGCCGTTGAAGACGTATATGAGCGAGGCTTTCAACAATAGACTGAGAGGAGGTTCAAGGACATGGAAGAGAGATTCCAGTTAATTAAGCGGTGTTTGATTCAATTGGGAGCAATTCCCAATCAAGTACCGGATGCCCAACCTCAAAACCCTGCCGGCAGGGGGTGGTGAGAAAGAAACGGCCGAGAATATCCACGAATCGTATCCGATGGTTAAGACCAAGGGTGGAACGTGTGAGAGACTTGGCTGAATACCAGAGCTTCTTATTGTTTAGGTGATCAGGCATGGAAGTCCAGGCTTCGGGGAGAATTCCCAGAGTTTGAAGGTGATGGCGTCATAGTGGCGGAAGAGGCTTAGTACGAGCTGGCGTTGCTAGATGAAAAGGAGGTAGCAGGTGACAAGGGTCGCTTGCTATTTTTCAGGCGAACTGGATTCACGCCTGAGGAAGCAGAACGAGATGAATGGCTTTGACACAACATCTTCCAGGCGACATGTACAATTGGCGAGAGGGTGTGCCGCCTACTCATCGACTCTAGTAGCTGTGAGAACACCATCTCCGAGAAAGCCATCCAGAAGCTAGGGTTGGAGATGGAGGAGCATCCGAACCCTTACAAATTATCATGGCTTGAGAAAGGAGGTCAGGTAACAGTAACTAAACATTGTCTGGTTAGTTTCTTGATTGGGATGAAGTACCGGGACGCAGTGTGGTGCGATGTTGTTGCCATGGATGTGTGTCGTCTACCATTGGGAAGGCGTTGACAATATGATAGAGGTATTATACATGAGAAGAGAAAAAACACGTATAGTTTTATCTTTGCTGGTTCTTAATTCTCGTCCATACAAAATATTAGACCTAGCAAAAACTGACATAACATGATAACACAATATAAAATTAGCGAGTTTGGGTAGGGGTTTTTGAAGCCAAGTTGAATTTGGGTTAGCCAGTTTAACCCTTTTTTCGACATCAGCTTACATAGTTATATTAGGTATTTGAGTTGTATACCGCTGTTATTATATATAGATTGTTAGCAGCATATCTCACATAAAATAAGTTAAACTATATTTAGCAATATTAGTTTGATAGTTCATTCTAAAAAATTGCAACAATTACAATGCTACAAGGGCTCCCGCCTAAGCAGGGTTTGGGGGGGTGAATGTACATAGTCTTCTCCTTCAGGGTGCTACCCTGAAGAGAGGTTGTTTTTGAGTACCCCCAACCTGAGGGGTGCAACACGAGGACTTCCCAGGAGGTCACCCATCTTGATACTACTCTCGTCCAAGCATGCTTAACTTTAGAGTTCTAATGGGGTCCGGTGCGTACGTGTTGGTACTCTCTTAGGTTTGATAGTTCATTCTAACAATTATAAATATGTCATATAATTATTGCCAGCATGATCCATAAGGTATATTATTAACATATTTATAATGTGACAAAATAATATTTAATGAAAAAATTACCACTATAATTAGATAGGTAAATTGCGTATTACCTCTTTAATAATTGTGCTAGGAGTTCCTAACTAGTTTAATAAATAGATTGGGTTCGAATTAACTCTATTTTTAAGGCCTGCATCCAACACACGTGGCCCAGCCTAGGCCCAGGCCCGGGTCTGGGCTAGGGCCCCTCTTTTTTTTAATAGATATTATAAAAATATATACAAAATAATCATTTTGACCAAAAAATAATTATAATTTATTAATAAATAATATAACATATAATCATAATATCAACCTATAAAATTACAAATGTATGTTATAAAATGAAGTGTATTTATAGCTTGTTAAAAAAAATACATCTATAACAATATAATAGTGCACTATAAAATTATAAATATATTTTATAAAATTAAATGTGTTCTAACTTGTTAAAGAATACAACTATAACAATATAAATAAATCAATCTAAAGTTGCTACGGTTGGTGTGATACTTATAGAGGAATTCGCGTTATCGTCTTCATCGCTTGATGATTCCAAGTTCAGACTGTCCTGGTCTTTATCCACTGCTACCATCCAGTTTTTCAAGCACATCGACATTCTAAGGTATGCGGTGCTAGCTTCGCTCTCTTTGTTCCTTGCATTCTATCACCTGCACTAAAAGTAGACTCCGATGCTACTGTAAACACCGAACATATTAGTATATCGCATGCCATGGTGGAAAACCACGAGATATTGGGTTCTATATGATTTTCACCCTAGCAAAATATCAAAGTGTTCATTAGACTTAGTCGGTTGGAATTCAAACTGAGCTCAACGCAAGTATAAAGAAGACTCACCATATGACGTGGAACTTTGCCTTGGCATTAATTGGTTATACGTATCGCACTCATATGATTGTCCTCAAGAGGAGGACGAAGATGAGGTAAAAGAAATATTTGTATTATTTGTTAATTTTTGAAAACAAATAGGAAACAAATTATGTAAAATTGTTTCAACTTTATTAATAAAAGATTTTACATCAAAAATTGGCATCATTCGTGAAATATTTTGACAAAAAATTGAAGACCATGGTACTTATGATTATATAAGAACTATGATTCAAATAGGCAAAAATAAATAATTCGTTTTTACATTATGCAGGAAGAATCAATCCAATATGCAGTTATGCACATTTACGGTGTGTTGGATTTACTCTCCCATATGCCAAATGTCAACGAGATCATGCTTGCATTCGTTTTAAAATTTTCTTCTAGCTCGTTTTCATTTTTATATGTTCTTTAAACGCATCGCACTTCAAAGTCTTGCGAGGGACTCTTTGAGCAGCAGGGTTTAGTGCGACTTTACAGTAGCGGACAAATCTAGGGTCTTCAGCAGTGATAAATGACTTCTCAGCCGAATGGCCTATTTCATTAATTCATGTTTATTAGTATACGCATTTCCTCTTATTCTTTAGTATTTTCATAATAAGAATTAATGGAAGGTTGTTGAACCTTTTCGTTCCCCTAATTTTTCATCTACGCGCTACGTCAATTGGTATAAGAGCTTATAATGACTTCCGAGATGGCCCGTGGGTGACAAATGTACACCGCCACTGAAGACGTATATGGGCGAGGCTTTCAACAATAGACTGAAAGGAGGTTCGAGGATATGGAAGAGAGATTCTAGTGAATTGAGCGGTGTTTGATTCAATTGGGAGCGAATCCCAATCAAGCACCCAATGCTCAACCTCAAAACCCGCCGGCAGGGGGTGGCGAGAAAGAAACGGATGAGAATATCCACGAGTCGTATCCGATGGTTAAGACCATGGGTGGAACATATGAGAGACTCGGCTGAATACCAAAGATTCTTATTGTTTAGGTGATCAGGGATGGAAGTCCCGGCTTCGGGGAGAATTCCCAGAGTTCGAAGGTGATGGCATCATAGTGGCGGAAGAGGCTCAGTACGAGCTGGCGTTGTTAGACGAAAAGAAGGTAGCGGGTGACAAGAGTCGCTTGCTATTGGTCGGGAGCATTGGATTCAAGCCTGAGGAAGCAGAAGGAGATGAATGGCTTTGACACAACATCTTCCAAGGGACATGTACAATTGGCGAGAAGATGTGCTGCCTATTCATCGACTTTGGGAGCTGTGAGAACACCATCTCCAAGGAAGCCGTCCAAAAGCTAGGGTTGGAGATGGAGGAGCATCCAAACCCTTACAAATTATCATTGCTCGAGAAAGGAGATCAGGTAACAGTAACTAAACATTGTCTGGTTAGTTTCTCTACTGGGACGCAGTGTGGTGCGATGTTGTTGCCATGGATGTGTGTCATCTACTATTGGGAAGACGTTGGCAATATGATAGAGGTACTATACATGACCGGAGAAAGAACACGTATAGCTTTATCTTTGAGGGAACAAGGATAATCTTGTTGCACACGAAAGATGAGGCGCCATGTGCTTCGAAGACCGGAGACCCAAAGCTGGAAGACAGGGCCATGTTCGCCAATGCAATTGGCGAGGTAGAGATGGCATCTGCATCAATAGGTGACATCAGGAGATAACCTATCTTTGACAAGCCAATCTATTTTGATTTATTTTCTCCGCCCATCTTTAATGAGCCCGCATATGATGAGCCTCTCTATGAAGAGGAGGAAGTGCTAGATGAGGTAGAGAGTCTGTCAGAGGAGGTTTGTCCAGAAGGTTAGCATATTTCTTACCGCCAACAAAGGGGATTCCATACCAAGTAGATTGGGTTCGAGATGATGTGTTACCAAGATGGCCTATTGCCGAGTGAGCCTTGCAGAGCATGAGGATATCAGGCGTCAAGTTTGGAAGATGCTCGCCAGGAGATATCTCAGAGAGAACCTGAAGAGCAGATTAGCTACCTTGACGCCAACAAAGGATAGAACTTGGCAAACATGCCTTGGCAGTGAGACTATTAGTAAGCTCATAGTACAATTTCGAATACCCACTTTGATATTGGATGATTTTTATAGGCCAATTGTAAATGGTGATAGTGTCTAGCAGATCGTGTTTGTAGAACGAATTCCACCAGATACGTGCCTTGCCAAGGGATTGGTGGAACATCATTTTCAAAATCCAAGAACAGCCACCCACGAAGTATATGCATGGCTTAGCCGCCAACATTGTGACGAATAGGGTTGACCACTTTGTATGCTGCCATTGCACTGTTGCACCAGTGACGAATAAGGATGAACACTTTGTACCCAGCATATACCCGGAATTGTCCATCAGGGACCGGTGCACCACCACATCGCCACCTACCGACACCTAACCGGAGAACAATGTCTGCTGGCATTGATGAGGTGTCCACCTTCGTTGATGGGTTGCCTAAAAGGACATCTAACTCATGGCTCAAAGCCGTATTTCGAGAATTCATGTCAATCTACTATGTTTTTGTCCCTGCAAAGAAAAGGTTGAGGTCTAGATGTTCTTATGGCTTTGTTCGGTCATGAGACGCGTGAAGCAGAAAGGCAATTTCATCCATGAATGGATGATGGGTGGCGGGTGTTAAGCTCGGGGTTGAATGGGCTAACCCTGACAGAAGATCAACATAATCATTCGTTCGGAATAAACCTAGATTGAGGGGTCCCCAGCAATTCAGAGCTACCATTGGTGGCCAGGATCAGAGTGCCGATACTCTCTTTCGAGCCAAGGGGTCTATGGCATATAACATACTAAAGATTGTGGTTACTAACACCAATAAGAGTGTAGAGGCTTGGCTCGATCGATCTATAATTGTGCTTTCATTTGATGAGGTCAGTCTAGATGACATCCTCACTTTATAACAGAAAATGACCTTCACGGTTTGACCCCTAGAAGGTTAAATGCCAATACCTTTATCATGGTCTGTGAATCGGCTGAGACTTTGGAGTTCTACCTCGGCCCACATAAAGAGATTTTACTTCAAAAATTCAGAGAGGTATATAAATACTCCGGAGAGACTCTTAGTTCTCTAAATAGAAGAGTATGGATTGAGGTATTTGGATTGCCTATCCAATGATGGACCAAGGACTACTTTATGGATATCACTAAAATATGGGGTAAGTTCGTCAATATAGACCCAAGGACGTCTACTATGAGATGTATTAATGCTGCCAGGATCCTCATAGAAACCTGCTTCTCCACATTTATTTATCAGATGGTCTAAATCTAGTTTAATTGGGGTTCCCACTTAATCCTTGTCAAGGAGGGTAGTTCGGAATTGATCCCTGATTATTTGCGCAGAGTTGTTGCACTAGCGGTCTCGGCCAGATTAACAAGGGAGCAGGAAACTTGCAGTACGCAGCCGCAGCTTGAAAGTCAGTGCACCACCCCGGTGCGACATAACACACCGATTCAACCCCCTCCCGTACAGATGACTGTTGTCAGTGATGTTTGCGTGAAGTCTGGAAGATGCCTTACAAGGTCAATGAATGAAGGAGATAGCGTCTTAGAACTATCAATGAGTCATATTGCAATTCGTATTCACGGTCAGTATGTCGGGAGGTGGCTTCTGGAGTGCTATTGGCCACATGCATCTCTTCCTCTTACGTTTCCCCAGCCTGTTGTTCAAATATCAATTCAGGAATTTCGAGAAAACCAACATGCTCTTCCTCTTCTCCTGTGGACTGAAAATGGTAATGACCAATCAATACAGCCTCATGCTCAGACCTAGCATCATGAGAACAAAGCTCGAGACATCGCTAGCGATTATGATTCAGGGTCCTCTGGGCCTGAATTTCCACCAGGTTTCGAGCCTCATGCTCTAAACAGGGCGAAGCCACTCTTGGAGGGGACTAGCTCTACTAGGAAGAGCAAAAGGAAAGGTCTGACGACAAAAAGGAAAAGGAGAGCTTTGAAGGGGAAGAAGAAAGAGCAAGAGAAACGGGAGCTTCAAGAGTTCTTGAAGGATATGTCGCCCAGGAATAGAGCTCAGAAATCAGGCAAGGCCTCAAGCAAGCAGAGGAAGAAGAATAAGGCGAAGAGGGGCTGTAGTGTGCATAAGGTCGAAAAGATCCCTGAGGCTGAGGTAGTAATTAAGATGGGAAAGAGGCTAGGTCTGAACTTCAATGGTTTTGACTCACCTCGGTGAGAGCCATACTTAATGAAAAGGTGAACTCAATGCCTTCAATCCTGCTTTAATGGTCCTAAGTTCTGAATCAATCATAGTGGTCAATTAGGTTCATCCTGTTATACCTGTTGTTGTTTGTAGCCCTATTTGTTCCTATTCTTGTATTTCTGTGCCCCGCTATTTAGCGGATTTTATAAGCTTTCGCTTGCTCGAGCACCTGATTTGGATCGTGACCTGGTCGCTAATTATTAAAAAAAAACTTTGTATGCCGTCTTTGGAAGCCACTATGGAAGATAGCGAACATCGAGGAAGTTCGCGAGTACAAGAAGATAGTTGTACCGAATGAAGAGGAAATAAAGACGGAACAGGGACAAGAGCTGGAGGAGGTACTGAGTGCAGTGTTGCCAAGGGAAGACAACCCACATGGGGTTGAACAAGCACAGAAAGACACCTTACCGGATTGGCTTCATCACCAAGTGAGTATTGTGAAGCATGAGGAGCCAAGGTAGGAGTAGATTTGGTTAGAGAATGTTAATGCAGGACAACCAACTGGGTCACCATATATTATGGCCTTTCCGCACCACTGGCGGATGGTCTAGCACGAATGACAAGGATAATGTTGGGTATCCTTATTCAATGTTTTATTTTTGAGAACCTCAAGGGATGGAAGCTGGAATTGGTTGAAGCCAAGCTAGATTGTAATGCCAAAAAGGATAGCGCAGGTTGGAGATATAATATGGACCAACCTTGACAAGAGAACAACTTTCAATTTGAAAATACAACAAGGTTGAAGCCTTCGAAAGAGTCTACCGCCTACAGCTACTAAGTGGATTAAAGCCTTGAGAGTCGACATCAAGCACCTTGCTCCTCACCATGGCGAAAATTGTCCGGTTGAAGCATGACCAAATTCGAGGATGAATTCTCTTCAACCAGGGAGGATGATGCCATTCACACCTCGGTGGGCAAACTACAGCCAGTATCTTGACAGAGTGGGTCAACAATCTGTGTCCGGGGAAAGCATGGCAGGATGGAGCTTGGCAATACTGGAAGCCGGCTTGAGGGAACGCGACTTGGCAAGAATAGCCCGGAAGATCCATTGACGAATTCGAGGGCGAATTCTCCCCAAGCCGGAGAGGATGATGCAGCCCACCTTTCACAATTTTTGCGGGATCCTTGGCGGGTCAAGCTTGGCGAGTGGCTTGAGTTGGCGAGAAGGGGGACGAATGCGGCAAGAGGATGAGAGAAGATAGAGTTCCACTTTAATTAGAAAAACTTAGTTTAGATGAATATATTTCATCATTTTTATTTACGAAGATCATGTGGATTGCAATCTCCACCGTTTATATCTAGATTAGAACTTCTAGTCTAATTAGGAAAGCTCTTCTGTTTAAGGGAGGGCTAGTTATTCAATTGTTTTAGAAAGTTTATCTTTTTTATTTGTTTTTTCTTTATTCTTAGCGTGCGAGAATTAGGTTAAACTATTTTTCACTTATTCTTTATTATTTCATAATAAGAGTTAAAATAAGGCTGTTGAATCTTCTTGTTCTCCTAATTTTTCATCTATGCGCTTCATAATTTTTTTTCTTCTAAAAAATTTAAAACATTTCAAATGGATGTCAAAACTGCGTTTTTGAATTGTTTTACTGTGAAGAAGTTTATCTCAAATAAACTCTCAGTTTTGAAATTGATAAATTTCCTAATAAAAATTTTAAATTTAAAAGAGCTTTTTATAGTTTAAAACAAGCTTCTTAGGCTTGATATGAGAAATTAAACTTGTTTCTAACGCAAAATAGATTTATTAGGAGGGTAAAATAATTAAAATAATATCCATTAATATAACATTAACCACTAAATTAATTAAAAATTATAAAAATGTCTTGAAAACAACGAGCTTGCTATGGCAATAATAATTTTGCAGGTTCTTAATTCTCATCCATACTGAATATTAGACCTAGCAAAAACTGACATGACATGATAACACAATACAAAATTAGCGAGTTTGGGTCGGGGTTTTTGAAGCCCAGTGGAATTTGGGTTAACCAGTTTAACCCTTTTTTGGACATCAGTTTATATAGTTATATTAGATATTTGAGTTATAAACCACTGTTATTATATATAGATTGTTAGTAGCATATCTCACATAAAATAAGTTAAACTATATTTAGCAATATTAGTTTGATAGTTTATTCTAAAAAATTGCAACATTTCCAGTGCTGCAAGGGCTCCCGCCTAAGTAGAGTTTTGGGGGGGGGGGGGGGGGGGGTGAATATACGTAGCCTTCCCCTTCAGGGTGCTACCCTGAAGAGAGGCTGTTTTCGAGTACCCCCAACCTAAGGGGTGCAACATGAGGACTTCCCAGGAGGTCACCCATCTTGGCACTACTCTCGTCCAAGCATGCTTAACTTCAGAGTTCTAATGGGGTCCGGTGCGTGCGTGTTGGTACCCTCTTAGGTTTGATAGTTCATTCTAACAATTATAAATATGTCATATAATTATTGCCGGTATGATCCATGAGGTATATTATTAACATATTTATAATTTGACAAACTAATATTTAATGAAAAAATTACCACTATAATTAGATAGGTAAACTGTAGGTTACCCCTTTAATAATTGTGTTAGGTGTTCCTAACTAATTTAATAAATAGGTTGGGTTCAAATTAACTCTATTTTTAAGGCCCTTTGCTAGAGATAGCCACAGGCCTAGCCGGGCCACCCCAGGCCCAGCCCGGGTCTGGGCTGGGGCCCCTCTTTTCTTTAATAGATATTATAAAAATATATACAAAATAATTATTTTGACCAAAAAATTATTATAATTTATTTATAAATAGTATAACATACAATCATAATACCACCCTATAAAATTACAAATGTATTTTATAAAATGAAGTGTATTTATAACTTGTCGAAAAAATACATCTATAACAATATAATAGTGCACTATAAAATTACAAATATATTTTATAAAATTAAATATATTATAACTTGTTAAAAAATACAATTATAACAATTTAAATAAATCAATCTAAAGTTGCTACGGTTGGTGCGATACTTGTAGAGGAGTTAGTGTTATTATCTTCATCACTTGATGATTCCAAGTTCAGACTGTCCTGGTCTTTATCTACTGCTGCCATCCATTTTTTCAAGCACATCGACATTTCTAAGGTATATGGTGCTAGCTTCGCTCTCTTTGTTCCTTGCAATCTATCACCTGCACTAAAAGCAGACTCCGGTGCTACTGTAAATACCTGACATATTAGTATATCACGTGCCATAGTGGAATGCACGAGATAGTGGGTTCTATTTGATTTTCACCCTAGCAAAATATCAAAGTGTTCATTAGACTTCGTCGGTTGGAATTCGAACTGAGCTCAACGCAAGTATAAAGAAAGCTCACCATATGACGTGGAACTTTGCCTTGGCATTAATTGGTTAAATATATCCCACGCATATGATTGTTCTCGAGAGGAGGACAAATATGATGTACAAGAAATATTTGTATTATTTGTTAATTTTTTGAAAGCAAATAGAAAACAAATCATGTAAAGTTATTTAAACTTTATTAATAAAAGATTTTACATCAAAAATTAGTATCATTCGTGAAATATTTTGACCAAAAATTGAAAACCCGTAAGTTTTCAATGCGGATCAAAAATAGTGGTAACACAACATGTCATGAGTAATTTAATATAATATTTAAAATTTTTTTGGTACATAACAGCAATGGACCCCTGCAATGCAGGGTTGAAGGAGCTTTCCATCATCCATGCAGTAATATCCAGGGGTGTTCAAAAAAATCCGTAATTAAAATACCAAAATTTCGACCCAAAAATGCGATTAATCATACCGAATTTTTGCTTCGGTTAGTCGAACTGAAAAAAATTTGAGATATTTCGAGATGGTAATAGTTAGTAATTCTATCCATTTTGGTTAACTGATTTACCAAAATAATATATATCATGTATATATTTTCACATATTCATAATATTATATGGTTTATTAAGTATGGTTTTCTACCGTATAAATGACTCTTCAATAATGTATGATTAACATTATATTCTTTCCTAGCTCATCTTCTATTATAGAGTATTTGTGCCTTATTGTTATATCCTAAATACAAATTAAGAACTACGTTGCTATAATTTAGTTCTACTTGCTTGCTCACATATTGGTTAAAATAAGATATTATACATTTAATTTTTTAGGATTACATTATAAGCTCATAATTTGTTGAATATTCTCACGTTTAATGTATTTTTTGTACATTTATAAATTATTAAAGAGATAGATCATATAACATAAAAGAGGGGTTGTATTATTTTTTCGGTTACCGGTTACCATTACCGGTTAACAGACATAATCGAACTGAATTACCGATTTACCGAAAGTCAATTAACCTGTCTTTTCAGTTATAGTAATGGTTATAAATTTTTGAGTATTTTGGTTACGGTTAACCGAACCGGAATACTTTTCGGTACGGTTAACCAAACCATGAACACCCTATATACCAGTTTAGATATTACGCGTGTAATGATTGTGTAACAGGATCCAAAAAAAGTGCGCAGTTTCATTAAAAAGAACTAAGAATTTACATATTTCATTTGTTATTTTTCAATTTACATTATCTATACTAAAACAATTTAGATCTGCACGATTTTTGTATAAATTCCATCAAGATGCTTTATATGGTATGCATTTTTCTAACATTTTGACCATTGATGACCACCTAGTAAATGCATCTAATTTAAAAGATTTCTATGAAATGCCTTGTGATTTAAATGATTTCTTAAAATTTTGTTGGCTGGTTCCAAATATTTTGTTTGCTTTAATTATATTTATTAAAGTTGTAAGAGAAAAATCTATAAGTTGCATCCCATCTATTATTATTAAATGCAAAATATGACAGACGTAACTCAAATGAAAATGTTTTCAATCTAAAATGGGCATCAAATACCTAAATAATTGGTTAATAGATCCAATGTCATTAATGGCATTATCAAAAGTAATGCTCATAATTTTGTTATCAATCTTTCCACTCACGGCATGCATTTACAATGGTACTTATGATTATATGAGAACTATAGGGACATTCAAATAGGCAAAAATAAATAATTTGTTTTTTGCATTATGTAGGAAGAATCCATCCAATATATAGTTATGCACATTTGCGGTGTGTTGGATTTACTTTCCCATGTGTCAAATGTTAACGAGATCACGCTTGCGTTCGTTTTAAAATTTTCTTCTGGCTCGTTTTTTTTATTTTTATATGTTCTTTAAACGCATTGCACTTCAAAGTCTTGAGAAGGACCCTTTGAGCAGCAAGGTTTAGTGCGATTCTACAGTAGTGGACAAATCTAGGATCTTCACTGATGATAAACGACTTCTCAGCCGAAATGTCCTATTTCATTAATTCATGTCTATTAGTCTCTGGTGAAAACCTAAAGTTTGTAAGCACACTAGTCGCTTGTTGTATGAGGGTTTATTGGGATACATCCGCATTTAAGTCGGCGTGGCCTCTCAGTAGGTGTCATTTTAAAGTGTTGGTCCCACCACTGTGTTGATAGTTGAAGGTTTTTTTATTATTACAAAGTTTGCAATATGCTTTATTATTTTCATGATCTAATGTAAAATACATTCATACCTGATTACTAGGACGTCTACTAGTAGCAGTCGCTGAGTTCTTAGAATCGGGAGTTTCTATTCATCGTTACCAAGTGTGGGTTCAGAAGAACATCCCGCACCACCCAACTCAGGACAGCCCTACTCAAATCCCTGTTCATATTCCCAATTTAAAGTGTGTGTATATGAAGGCTACTAGTACTACTACTCACTTTAGGGGCTTTAGACGGCCTAGAAGAGCTAAAACTAAATCGGTCTACTCCAGATAAAGATGATCTATATGCCATTATATTAGTATTATAAAAGTATGTCAAATAAAAATGACAAGAATGCAAGTAAATAAAAATGACAAATAAATAAAATTTCAATGTTAATTTTATAGAAGTAAAAATTAAATTTTGAATTTTAACCAGCTTCTACAAACAGAACGCAATCGAAACTTCGAACTTGAGAAGTTGAGACTTGAAAGCAAAGATTTGGAATTACAGAGAGAGTAGAGAAAACTGGAGAGATGATTATTGTTGTGTAGTGAAATTATAAAATTTGGTTAATATTTATCGAGGTTTTTTTTAATCCCCCAACTAGCCACTGGGGCCCGTTGCCCCAACTCGATCCAACTTATTTGCCACCTCTACCGTTCGCATGACAATCGTGACAAAAACAATACAACACGATACATTGAGTAAGTTAGCGAACTAGCACAATTTTTCAAATAAATTAGCAAAATGACACCTTTGGAAAAATATTTTAAAAAATGGCACAGTTTACTCTTCACTTGTCGTTGCACGTTTCAAATGTATTACTATAACTTGCCAATTGTTGCACGGAGTTAGAAATCTAATACAACGTGTTGCATGTCGTTTGTAACGGAATGCAACAGCACCCAATTTTTTTTTTTAGTATTGTTTCTTCAAAATTAAAAAAATTTAATACATTTTTTTAATTTAAATTATTTTAATAATTAATTTTATAATCTAAATTACTAAAGACATATATACCTTTTAAATAAAAAATTATTTTATAATAATTTAAATTATAATGAGTAATGATGTAAAATATTCTTCCTTATTAATAGTATTATAATATTATAGTTCCTGCATAAGACAAATACGGCAATGAGGAGATGACATTCCATGAAAATAAGAGTAAATTTTGCTCATTACCTTGTAAAGAAAACTTGATTTTGAAAAGCAAAATTTCCCCGTTAGAAGTCGAGAAATGAGGGAGAGAAAGAGTAAAGAAAATGAGGAAGAAAAGGGTAAAAGGGTTGAGGATCGCTATTAAATGAGCTGTGAGAGAGAGAGAGAGAAGAGAAGAGGGAGAGAGAAAGGGAGGAAAAAAGTAGAGTGTTACTTTGTAGTCAAGGCTTATTATGTTTATTTTTTATAATTTTTTTAAAAAATATATTATTTTATAAATTATATGAAATAATTTTTTAGTTTTTAAGTTACATGTATCTAATAAAATAGTTCAAATAATAGTATATAAATGTGTAAACTTGTGATTTTTTTGTTTGAAACATCATCCTCCTCATTTAAATATCTCTTATTTATATCTTCCTTATTAATAGTATTATAATATTATAGTTCCTGTATGAGATAGTTCAAATAATAGTACACATATCAATATCTCCTTATTTAAATGTGTCTCACATTTATATCCTCCTTATTAATAGTCCAAATACTAATATACATACACTTTTTAATTTAAAATGTATATATTTAGTAATTTAAATTACAAATTATAAATTATTTTAAATTTAAAAGTTATTTTATTAAATTCTTTTTACTTTTAAAAATAAAATATTAAAAAAAGGAAAAATCGGGTGCATTGTCGCACACCGTTGCACGACATTTGTACGGTGTACGACATTTTCCATATCGTGCAACAATTGACAAGTTATTGTAAGACGTTTGAAACGACATACAACTGCAAGTGATAGTAAATTATGTCATTTTGCTAAATATTTTTCTAAATGTGTCATTTTTGCTAACTTTTTTACGAAATTGGGTACTAATTTTGGAACAGTAAACTCCGATGCCTTGACCGGAGAGCGAGGGTAATTCAGAAAAATGGCAGGGGAAAAAGCATCTTGGACACTGGCATTATCATAACAAGGGTGGGATGGAGGGGACTACACTCCGCGTTTTACGCCCCCCCTAATACGACACCGTCTTGATAACGACTACTCCTTGTGTCACCTTGTCAGTGTTACGTTATTTCTGCTTCCTCTTTCTCTCTCCTTGGTCCCTCACTTTCTTCCCTCTTCCTCCTTCCTTCGTTCCTTTGGGATTGGGTTTGTATACGCAGTAAAATATAATACTTATGTACGGCGTAGTTTAAGTATTAATACACGTCTCATTAATATTCTAATTGTTAGAGTATATAACTATTTGTCACGTAATCATCTTTTTTCAAAGTTTAAGCTGATGGGTGAAGGTACAGGATTAGGTTTATACTCTAACTTGTCCCTCTTGCGAATGCTAATTGGGCTTGAAGATAGTGCACAGGCCCACCTTATACCTTGTGTTTAAATTGTTTTAATAAGTGAGGACGGTTGAGATTCGAACTCGTGACTTCTTGGTCTACAAGGCTCTTATACCATGTCAATGAATCATTTTTTCCAAAAGCTTAAGCTGATAGGTGAAGGCTCAGGAATAGGTTTATACTCTAAAAGGCTCAGGAATAGGTTTATACTCTAACATGCCCCTCTCGCGAATGCCAATTGGGCTTGAAGATAGTGCACATGCTCACCTTATACCTTGTGCTTGAATTGTGTTAATAAGTGGGGGCTGTTGAGATTCGAACTCGTGACTTCTTGGTCAACAAGGCTCTGATACCATGTCAAAGAATCATCTTTCTCAAAAGGTAAAGCTGATAGGTGAAGGCCCATGAATAGTTTTATACTCTTACACTATTTCTAGGTTTTTACCATAAGCTTAAGCTTTTGGGACGGTTGGTTCCCTGACATGTTATCAGAGCCTTGTTGACCAAGAGGTTACGCGTTCGAATCTCAACAGCTTTCACTTTCAATATTAAAAAAATTTAATCATAAGGTGTAGGATGCATTATGCACGCTTCAAGCTAATGGGCTTTGCGTAAGGGGTATGTTAGAATATAAAATTATTTATGAACCTTCACCCATCAGTTTAAGCTTTTTGGATTGTTGGTTCGTTGACACTAATGGCATCAATTTGATATAATCAATTATAATTGTATCGCAATTTAGATTTAAAGAAGAACGTACAAGAGGAAGCAAATTAGAGATGGAATTTGAGAAAAGAAAGCTAAGTTGAGGGGAGAGAGAGAAGAGAGAGAGAATTCGTCATGTGATTTCCTTTTTTCCCCCATGGGATCAATGCTTGAGTACTATATTTAAACACAATAACAATTCAAGATCAAAGAGTGACACTTCAACAGCAACCAACAAATTTTGCTAATAACTCAACCAGCAAGATGAACAACCATTCCTAACTAGCTAACCATATAACTATTTATAAATACAACCCTAACTATTATGAATCCTGACTATGTATAAGCTACTAGTTGTATCACAATTGAACATGGTTGGCACAGAAAATGTGTAATTACTGGTCAAAAGTTGAGGAGTCTTCGTCAGATAATTCGAGAGATGTACTAGAAAGAGTTATCTATAAATATTTTTCTGATGTTTTCGTCACCTTTTAGAAAATCATTTCATTTTCACACATAATCATTGGAATTAATATTCTAAGTGAATTTATCACCAATGTAGTTTGATATTTTACTATGGTGCACACAAAATTTTGGCCAAAATAAAAAAAGAAATAACGCTGCATAACATGGATACAATCTTTGTGTACATATATTAATTACAAATATACAACAAGTTCTCTTATTCGATCTCCAAGTGGTTTAATAAGTACTTTATTGATGGCTTGAGCCTGAAAATTTGAAGGAGGGCACAAGGCTTGATTTCGATCGAGTGACTTTTCGTCAAGACAGAGAGCGCGTGGCTTGATCTTTAACTTGAAAGATGATTTAGATTTCTTTCTTCAAGGTGGAAGGCAATAGGCTTTATTTCTAATTTGAGGAATGATTCGGGTTTCTTTCTTCAAGGTATAAGTCATGAAGCTTGGTCTCTGGCCTGAAGATTTATTTTAATTTGAAGGATTTTGGTTATGGGAGCACAAGAAGAGTTCTAGTGGCCCGCCTTTGGAATCCTCCCAGGGTCTTTCATTCTTCATTTTTCGAGCCCCTTTCAAATGAAGAGGGGATCCTTTCTTTTGGTGAAAAGGGGAAATAGAACTAAAGATGCCGGCAAGATCCATGCTGCGGAGCACACGCTGGAGATGGGGAAAAGACTATGGCTGAATTTTGATAGTTTTGATGCGCTTTGGCCGAGTGCCTTACTTCAATAGATTTATGGCTTCGTTGTCCTGTCTTTTGGTTGGTCATGTTTATGTCTCTTGCCTAGCGGTGTCTGAGGCTCCTTATGTTTTGCCTATTTTTACTTGTCTTTCTGTTTGTTTGGTTTTATTGTTTTGGTCCCCGTTCTTTTTCGGGTTGGCTCAGGGCTCGCTTGGTCGAGTTGCCTGCTTTATACCGTGACTCTGTTGTTAATTAACAAAAAAAAAAAAAATAAATATATAAAGAGGGGATCCTTTATTTGTAGAAGAAGAGCTTTTAATCTAATGGGCTTTGAGAACTTAAGAGATTTTGTAAGACTTGGGCCAGACTTTTTCTTACAATTATATGGACTGATGGTTACTTTGCCCTAAGGCTTTATTGGCTTGGATTTGATTTCAAAGTCATTTGGTTTTATATTTGACTCGGAAGTCATTCAGGTTTAGATTTGAAAGTCGTTTGGCCTTGGCTCGATTTGAATGTCATTTTAGCTTAAGTTCGATTGGGCAGTCATTTTGAGTTGAGGTCGGGTTTGGCAGTCATTGGGGTTATAGGTTTAACTTGGAAGTTATTTGGCTTGTGATTCGACTTGGCTGCCGTTTTGGCTTGACCTTTGAAGTCATTTTGGGCTTAGGCTTAGGCCCAATCAGTTCTCTTGGGTCTTGACTTGACTTGATAGTTGTTTGGTTTGGACTTCAGTTTGATCATCCTTTTAAGCTTTCAGTTACTTTTATCGACTCGAGTTTAGTAAAACGTTGACTTCGTTAACCCACACACTTTCTTTTCTTGGGCCCCATTAAATTTATAAATATATGACAAATTTTCACTTCTACATTATATAATAAGATATCACAACGTCTCAAAATTTAATCACTTAGATATCTTATGCTAGAAAATGATACATTTTTTGTCAAAATAGGACAAATTTTCACAATAAAATGTTGATTTGGTGAATGAATACGATAATATGTATGAATTGCAATAATATTTTCAACAAAAATTCAACAAATTATGAAAAAGATTCCAATATTATAATAAAAAATATTAATATATTGGCGAAATGACATTTCAATAGCATTTTGTGATAAAAAATCACAAATTTGTGATAGAGGGTCCTTATATTTCATGTGGGTAATTCCTAAACAAAAATCCACCAATTTTGAGAAATAATATCTTATAAATAAAATTCTTAAACAATAATTTCCCATATTTTTTAACATTTTAAATCATCCATGACAGTAAAAGTAGCTATATTACATTTATTGTAATTCTTTTTCCCGATAATAAGCGACAAGAGTTACGGTACAAAATAGGCAAACCCGCAAACTACATTTATCATATTATAAAGTATTATACTTTTGTCCTCGGAAACAGCCTCCTTTCCACTCGGAAGGGGTAAGGCTGCGTACATCCACCCCTCCCAGACCCTGCTTATTGCGGGAGCCCCGAGGCACTGGGACTGTTGTTGTTAAAGTATTATACTTTTAAGCTAGTCTACTGTCACAAGGATATATGCCTACCTATTTGCATACACTAAGTCTACCGTATGCTAGCTGCTTAGGGTGCTTATGGGCTGCCACCTTATCGATATATTGCAACACGCTACTTACACTCCCTACATTCTCTTCACTCTTTATAGTCTCTACACTCTTTATATGCTTACATTGTATCATATGCATGCCCTTCCACCTAGATGCTTGTTAGCTTCCGCTTTTGTCTTTGGGTTTTGGTTTTTGTTTCTATGTATCCATGCTTTTCATGCTTCCATGATTCCAAGTTGGGGGTCCTCGGAAACAGTTTCTCATCAGGATATCATCCTGAAGGGATAAGGCTGCGTACATCAAACCCCTCTCTGACCTTGCATGCGTAGGAGCCCTTATGACACTCAGACTGTTGTTATTATTGTTATGCTAATTTCATTGACTAATTATATTTTTTTTAGCGACATCATTCCATATTTTTGTAGTCGACTATTTTTTTTAATTGTATATCATCTTCCTAAATAGTCAATTACATCGTGACTCGTTTCTTTTTTAATATTTGTTTTAGTATTTATTGCTTTTTTTAAAATGCCACAGTTTCGTTTTTAATTGTCTTTTTTATTTTTATTCACTTTTTAATAACAAAACTATACAGAGCTTGTTATATACGTGTTGTACATGATTATTATTATTATTTTTTTTAATATCAAATCCCCTTAAATTCCTCATAAATTGGGAGCTACATTTGTCTAAGTGGGAATTCGAACTCGGATGGCGCATATGACCTTCATCATTTTTGTTACGATTCACATCGGTCAACCACTGAATCAATCGATACTATCAACTAGAGGTGGCCAACGGGCGGGCCGGGCCGGGCCTGGGCCGAAGCCCGGTCGGTCCGCACTGTAGGGGGCTGGGCAATCTTTCAAGCACACGGACATCTCCAAACTTAGCTTCGCCCTCTTCGTTCCAAACAACTTGCCACCAAGACTGAAAGCACACTCCGATGCTACTGAAGACACCGGACAACATAGTATATCACGTGCCATGGTGGAAAGCACGGGATACTGGGTTTGGTTTGTGTTCCACCATTATAACAGGTCAAAATTCGGGTTGGCCGGCGGCCCGAAATTGTGGACCATCGGTGTCCGCAAATAATAATCTAACTCGTCATATGATGTGGGGGTTGTTGTGGGCATAAATTGCTCCAACAGCTTCCACGAATATGGCGTGTGTGAACTACTTCCACTAGATGTGGAAGATCCTACTGCAGCAGTACTAGGATTATTGGACGCTAATTGACGGGAATATTGAGAAAATAAACTATGCAAGTTGTTATCAACATCGGCAATGAAAGTGTCGATATTAAGAGTAGGATTCAAATACGTGAAAAAATATTAGCAAAACAAGTTGAAACCCGAGTGTTTACAACGAGGGTCTAAAATAGTTGCAAAGCAGTATGTAAGTGGTAGTTCAAAATAATATTTGGCAAACTTTTCTTTCATTGCCTAAATCGATGCGAACAAAACTGGGTTGGATTTATTACCCACCATCCAATTGACAATATCAAGCAATCTTGATATTGCTTGAGGCATGGTCGGATAGTAGCAACCCGAAAAAAATGTTGTTGCCTCTTTAAACATGCTAAAAAAGTTACACATTTGATCTATTGTCTCCCAATT
The DNA here is from genome assembly GCA_018398585.1 of Simmondsia chinensis. Lineage (NCBI taxonomy): Eukaryota > Viridiplantae > Streptophyta > Magnoliopsida > Caryophyllales > Simmondsiaceae > Simmondsia > Simmondsia chinensis. The sequence continues at coordinate 22,190,346 of JAGTTD010000018.1, forward strand.
TATACCAGCCAGGTTGTAATCACTCCATTCTGCACGATTTTCCTGGGCGTATTCTATTAGAACGTCTTTGTATGGTAGAAGGCGCTCTAACATTTCTACCGTAGACGACCACCTAGTTTGGGAGTCTAATTTGAATTGTTTATATTCTATGTTATGCAACCTACATAAATTTTAAAATTTTCTTTTTCTAGCGCTGGATGATTTTACAGATATTATTACCGATCTTAAGGTGATAAGGGATGCTTTTATAAGATATAAACCATCCGTTACCATTAAATGCAAAATGTGACAAACGCAACGAATATGGAAACACTTCCCACCTAACATGGGTCTCATTTGCCTAATTAAATGTGTAACAGCTGCAGTGTTATTGGTAACATTGTCGAACGTAATACTGAAGATACGTCGCTCTATGCCTCAGTTGCGGACTGCCGACATAATCACACCCATAATTACCTCGGCATTGTGGGGGCAATCTAAAAGTCCAAAGTGAATTATCCGCTTTTGCATGATGAAGGATTCATCGGTCCAGTGTGCCGTTATGCACATATAAGGTTGGCCGGGTTTCGACATCCATACGTCCGACGTCAACGAGAACATGCTCGTGTTCGTCGCAAAATGTGTGAAGACCCCAATTTTCATCCCGTGGTACAACGTAAAAGCGTCCCGCTTTACGGTGTTCCGAGGAATCCTCACAATGGCGGGATTCACATTTCGTTGGATGTAGTTGATGAAATTTGGGTCTTCGCTGGTATTAAAAGGCCTTTCACTCATAATTATATATTTAGCTAGCCCCTTTCAGTTGCTCTCCTGAGAAAACCTAAAATTAGCAAGTGCACCGATCACTTGCTGTACTAGACGTTGTTGGCTCTTTTCTGGGAATTGCTCGAGGTGGCACCTAAGTATGTGTTTGTTTAATGTGCCCGTCCCACTACCAGGTTGATGGCTAAAATCCTTAGGTGGGTCACATAATTTACAAGTTACTTTATTAGTTGTCTTATTAAGGGTAAAGTGCTTCCATACCCCACTAGTTGTACACCTACTAGTAGAGGTACTAGTTTCAGGCTGGGCTTCGGTGGTGGGGGTGGGTTCCTCATCAGTTTATGAGTCTCCAACCCCACCACCACCTGACTCATGATAGTCTTGTTGTTGTGAAAAGTCATAATCTATGCTATCATCAGTGTATGGGGATAAAAGCTCGTTCTTCAGTATCAAGTAAGACAATTCTACTCCATTTAGGGATTCTGGGTGGTCGAGAAGAGCTAGAACTAGCACGACCGGCTCCAGAGGATGATGAAGAGTTGTGTGCCATATTAGTATAAGTGATTAGTATTTATAAAATGCAAGTAGTAATGCAAATTAAATAACTAAAAATGCGAATCAAATAAAATTGCGATACTAAAATTACCGAAACGAGAGAACAATGAAATTCAAACTTCAGCCAAATACTTTACGAACTTCCAACTTTAGAGCACAATTTTTGCAATTAGCAAAGTTAGAGAAGATGGGAGATGATGAATGTATGTATAGAGAGAGAAGAGAGGATTGAAGAATTGGTGAGAAAATGAGTTGGGAAGGTTTAAGTATTTATAGGGAAAAAAAAATATAATTTTTTTTTTTAATAAAATAGCCGTTCAACGGCTCTTTACAAAAGAGCCGTTGAAAGGCCTAAGGTACACGAGCCCAACGGCTCTTTTTAGAGCCGTTGGGCCCGGGCCGGGCTGGTGAGGTTTCCGGGCCGGCCCGGCCCGTTGGCCACTGCTACTATCAACAAATCCACTATTGAACCATCAATCAATCTAAAAGATAGTAGTATATTGTATATAAATTGATATAATCTGTATAATAATTGTGGGATTTACATGTAAAGTATAGTGAAGATAGGGGCCAGAGAGATAGAAAGGGGGAGACTTAGAGAAAGAGACACACATAACAAATTATCATCCATCTATCTCCTCCACACTTAAGCCTCTATATATTAACTTAAGAAGAGATATAACTATAATAAAAAATTAAATCTATTTATTTAATATCTAAAATACCTTACATTTAACCTATATGTGTTGGATCAAATTAAATTTTCACCATTAGACTTTGTCCTTCAGCGATATAACAATATAATTCTAGCTATTGACATATTTGCATTTAGTGTTATGTTTTGGTTTTTTTTTTTTTTTTTTAATTTTAAATAATGGAGTACAGGCCCAAACTAGGGCCACAAACTTAGGCCCGGAGTTTTTGTTTTGTGTTATCAAGCTTTTAATAGTTATTAGATGTTTTTTCTATTTTTTTTTTATTTTCATCATTTTATGTATATATTGTTGGAACTATTCTCCGTGGTATACATTAAATAATTATTAAACATTTACATGAATGACAATACATCAATTCAACATGAACAATACAACATCATAACGAGATAAAAATATAGAACATGAATTTTATTAAATCATACAATATAGTATAAACAACAACGACATATGAAAGACTAATTAAATAGGAAAAGGTTTAAAGAAAAACATATTTTTGGGTTGAGGCACATAAGAACACTCTTAAAAAGGAAATGCACTCTTGCACGAGTATATATTTCAGTTAAGTGCGGTCCTTTTCCCAAGATTCAATAGATGAAAATTGGTTGACCGCTTTTTCTATGCCTACCTATTTTATAGGAAAAAATATACAAAAGATTTTATCAAGAGATATCTCCATGAAACTAGCCCGCTTCCAAAATTTTATCAACAGTATACAATTATCTCCAAGATTTTCTCACAGTTATGGGCACCAAATCTTCAGATATTAATTCATCACTTTTCTAATTTTAATTTTCAAGATGTACATAAAAATGATAAAATAAATTTTAAATCACAAAAATAAATTATGTTATTTTTCCAATATATATATGTGTATATATATATATATATATATATATATATATTACATTGGTAAGAAATACAGTTACATATATGAATGACTAATATGAATATTGTGTTTTGGATCTTGACATATATGTGATCCCATCATTGCATATTGTCGTTAAGTAGGCTCTCTTTCATAGATGTTTGCCTACTTTTGCGTTTTGCTCTTACTTAGATGCTCCCATGCTTGTCATGCTCCCCGTGCTCTTCGTGCTTTTCTTGCCTTTCTCGCTTCTCAGGATGGGGGGTCCTCGGAAACTACCTCTTATAGGGGTATCTCCCTGATGGAGTAAGGCTGCGTATATCCTACCCCTCCTAGACCCTGCTCACGCGAGAGCTCTTGTACCACTAGACCTGTTGTTGTTTATTTGTACATATACGTGATCCCTTTTTTCAGTTAATTGTACCCGATTTTAATATGTTGCACGAACTGAAAAGACTTATATGAAACTTAGGAGTGGGCATTAATTAAGCTAGGCTATGACTGGTAGAGTCTGGAATCAATGTGGTCTGCTTAATGTTAAACCCTAATCCAACTTAAAATTATAATTGAGACTGACACAATAATTACTGTATCTAGACATGCCAATTAATACAAATTTTATACTAATTTCAAATTGGATATGGATGTAAGAATGTGATTTGATTAACCAATTTTGATTGAAACCCATGCATCAAATCAAATATCAATTATTCAATTTTGATTTGCTTAGTATCATTTTTTTTTGAGTTATTGATGCGAAAGGTCCTTATATTTTATCATTATATAAGTTTAGCATTTATACTTTTAATTATGTCAATTTAGTCCTATAGTAAAAATTAGAGTTAGTCACATAAATTTTAACGATTTGATTATGTAAAATACAGATGACCTAACATAGATCCACCCGCTAACTCAATTAAAACTACTTGTCACCCGAGCATTAAAAATTTTATCACCAACTTGATGCTAATTTTATGCTAGGGACTAATTTGACACAAAGTAAATAGTATATGGATTAAATTAACACAACTAAAAATATAAGAACTAAAATGACATAGTGGGTAAAAGTATAGGAACCTCACACGTAAATAACCTTATTTTTTTTCAAAGGTAATGGAAAGCATTAGGAAGGTCTCCTAAGCCGAGGCCTCTCGAGTGCATCTAATCTAAGAATAGTGCCTAGTTTGAGCTAAGCTCCTTAATCAATTGATACCCATAATTCACTTGATGACTTTTCTTCGCAACCCAATTAGTTGCCATATTTAGTTCTCGATAATAGTGGTTAAAGCACATGACTATTCCTTCCCACGCTATTCATGGGACATCTTGGATTATGTTCTTGATCTTCCATGGGGGTTGAGGTCACCCTTCATAGCCTTGATGACGATCTCACTACCACCTTTCACCTGTATCTTTTGGTAGCCCAAATTATTTGCCAGAGCCAGGCCATCTTTTGTAGCCATTGCTTCTGCTACAATAATATATGCATTCTTAATGCGGCGCATACTAGCCAAAATAAATCATTGTTCCCCATCCCTTGTGAAAAAATACCTGCAGCTATGAAGGTTTTAGACTTGGACCATCAAAATTCACCTTCACAACATCTAAGTTTGGGGCTTGCCACTCGATCCACCCCTTTTCCTATTGCTCTCACCATCTAATTGGTTCATGATTATCTATTTCCCTAACGCATTGACGAGCTTCAATCACTGGGATAATTGGGCTACTATTCTTTCCTTTTAATACCTTTCCATTCATGACCTTCCATATTTGCCAAATCATGTAAATAAATTTCAGCAAACCCTCTCTACCCTCATGAGGATTCTGTACTTTTTCCCACAGAGGAGCACCAGGTGCTATCTTAGAAAAATGAGCATGTGTTGTTAAACAACCCTGAGCATGTTATAACAGATCATACCAATGGTCCCTCTACCTCTGATAACTTTGCTGACAGTTAATCCCTCATCTGCTATGAGGAGATCCATGAGAACACATAAGCCTCCAAGTTATTTGAAAGATTACCATTGCAACTTAGTCCAACAAACACAAAAACCAACACCTGATGGGATCAGTGTTCCAACAGTTCATAGTTTGGACAAGGCACTAGGATATGACAAGCTATCTCATAGCTACAAAAACCTAGCCTTATCCATATCTGTTAACGAAGAACCAGTCCATTATCACCGAGCAGTCAAGCATCCAAAATGGAGGAATGCGAAATTAAAGCATTAGAGAGTAACAATGCCTGGACTATAGTGCCTTTACCACCCAGTAAAAGACCCATAGGTTGTAAATGGGTGTACAAAATTAAATTGAAATTAGATGGCACAATAGAAAGATACAAAGTAAGACTAGTTGCAAAGGGATATACTCAACAAGAGGGAATAGACTTTCTTGATACTTTCTCACCAGTAGCTAAACTTAACACTGTAAAAACCCTTCTTGCTATAGCAGCCATCAAAGATAGGCATTTACTTCAACTTGATGTCAATAATGCTTTTCTTCAAGGTGATCTCCATAAAGAAGTTTATATGACTCCTCCTCCTTTTCTTCTTGAAGGAGCCAAGCAGTCACACTCTCCTCCCCTTGTTTGCAAGCTAAATAAGAGTCTTTATGGCTTAAAACAAGCTAGCAGACAATGGTTTGCCAAATTTTCCAATGCTTTGATCAAGTTGGGATTCTCAAAGGGTTCCTCTAATTGTAGCCGGTTTATTAGAAAGGACAAAGCTTCTTTCATTGCTATTCTGGTTTATGTGGATGATATCATAATAGCTAGTGATAATATGAATGCAGCACAACAACTAAAAACAATCTTAGATCAACAATTTAAGCTAAAGGATCTACAATCTCTTAAATACTTTCTCGGTTTGGAAGTAGCAAGAAATAACACTGGTATTACTTTAAGCCAAAGACAATATACTTTGAAGTTACTTGAGTCTGCAGGTTTACTTAGGTGCAAACCTTGTTTTTCACCCATGGATCCAAATGTTAAGCTCAGTAAAATAGAAGCTGATCTCCTAGATGATCCTTCCAGCTATCGAAGAATAATTGGCAAATTGTTGTATCTGACAATAACAAGGCCAGACATTACCTTCTCTGTTCACAAGCTCAGCCAGTTTCTTGCTCAGCCTCGCATTCCTTATCTTCAAGCTGCATATAGAGTGCTAAGGTACTTGAAGAATGCACTAGGACAAGGAATTTTCTATCCCAAAGCATCTTCTTTACACCTGAAAGCTTTTACAGATGCTGATTGGGGAAATTGTATAGTCAAGACAATCAATTACAGGCTACACTATCTTTTTATGAGACTCTCTAGTCTCATGGAAATCTAAAAAGCAGCAGACAGTGTCTTGCTCATCAACAGAAGCAGAGAATAGAAGTCTTGAGGCTGTCATATGTGAAATACTATGGCTGAAATTCTTGCTCAAAGATTTACAAGTTGAGCATAATCAAGCAGCTTTAGTCTTTTGTGACAACAAGTCTGCCACATTTTTAGCAGACAATGCTGGTTTGCATGAAAAGAGCAAATATTTCGCTATAGATTGTTCCTTTGTTCATGAAAAAGTTGAAGCAGGCATCATCAAAGTTATACATGTCAGCTCGGATCTTCAATTAGCAGATATGCTTACTAAGCCATTGCTTTCTACTAAGCTTCTTCCTGCTCTTCCCAAGTTCGGTGTGTATAATGTATACACTCTAACTTGAGGGGGGTTGATATTACAAGTATAAAGATAAAGTTGGCTATTTAACTAACTTGAGTAGTTAGTTATTTAACTAACTCAAGTTGTTAACCCAATAAGTTAGCTATTTAACTAACTTAAGTAGTTAGTTATTTAACTAACTCAAGTTGTTAACACAAGTTGTTAGAAGTTATCTTCACTCAAGTTCCCTTTGTATATATACGTGCTTCTTAGCAACATTTTGTACTAACTTGAATGATCAATTGAATGAAAGCAATTTTACTCTTTCTCCCTCTTCTCTTCAAAGTTGATTCAATGGATTTCTACACATTCCAACGTCGGAAGCATCTGTCAAATGGAAAAAGGAATCTTTGGCCAAATATCAAGCTTCTAAACCCATTTGTATCTCCACTTGTTTCTCTCTTTCTAATCCAGCACTTGAGCTAACCACGTCATTGAATTCACATTGAAATCTCATTCCGTTGCGAAGTCCTAACATGTTTTATTATGGATATCATTATTTTAGATTAGGATTCCCACGCTTATCCGGGAGCCATCCGACTGAGCTTTTCTTACCTTATTTACCATTCTTGACAAAGTTCGAAGCTTTAAGCTCGGGATTCAACTAGGCATTCCTCCATCAAACAATCGTGACAAATGCCTCATCAGTAGCCCGTTGGTCCCACCAAAATGAAGTGGTTTCCATCCCTATCACTTTTTTCAACTCTCGACTAAGAAGATCGCGAGTTCCAAGAATTCTTTTCTAGGCAAGGTAGTCAAAAGTCTTAGATCTGTACTCTAGGAAATTCTCTCCTTTGACGTATCTGACTAATACCATGTTGACCCAAATATTGCTCGGTTGATTAAGCGCCTTCCACCCCAACTTACAGAGGTGCGCTTAACTCACAGCCTCCATTTTCCTGACACTTTGAGTTCCCAATTCCCAACATATTGCTAATCCATTGCATATTCTCCCTTCCAAACATTCCTATAAAACACAATTAATTTATTTAGAGTTTTAGCGGGCCTGAATCTGTAGAATACCTTTCAAGGATGGGTTTGACCCTGTTGGACTTTTCTATTATGGCATCTCAAAAGAGAAGACTATCTTCAGTAAAAAGGAGACAAGGTATATTCGGAGGATCCCTTGCAATCCAAATATCAATAACCTTCACTTGTTCTGTCTATTCTGTAAGGAGCATTTTAGCTAGCACATAAATATAGAGGATGAATGGATATGAGGATAACAAATCGCCTTTTCTCAAACCCCTGCTTGGTTTAAAATCAAACAGTGAATCTCCAACTAGAATCGTGAACAATGATGAAGTAACATATTGCATGATCATTCCACTCAAGTGCTTCAAATTCTCATTTTCACCATAACAGCTTTTTAAAACTCTCATTCGATCCTATGATATGCCTTTTCCATTTCTAACTTAATCGCTATCCAACCTAAGTTCCCTTGCTTACAACTGAAACCACTCAAAATTTCATGAGAAATCAAAATATTATCGTGAATTCCCCTACTTGAAACAAAGACACCCTGGTATGGGGATATCACATGAGTGAGAATAAATTTGAGTCTATTGGCTATCAACTTGGCTATGATCTTATAAATCACATTCTAGAGGCTAACAACAATAACGACCACAAATCCAATGCTTAAAAGAGGCTCCCCCCAAGACAGGGTTTGGAGAGGGTGAAATGTGCACCGCCTTATTGTTACAGAGTGCTACATTGTAGAGGCTACCCCCATAGGAGGCTGTTTCAGGAGGGGCCCCAGCCATTGTAGAGGCTAACCGATCTAAACTGACTAGTACTCCGAAGCTTGTCAACCTTTAGAAGTAGCGTCACAAAAGTGTGATTAATTTCATGGAGCAACTTCCTATCTTTTAGGCATGATTTCACCTCGCCTACCACATCATCACCAATGATGCCCTGATACTTTTAGAAAAAGAAAGCTCCAAACCCATTTGGACCTGGAGTTTTACTTGGATTCATCTAAAACACAATGTTTTTAACCTCCTCTGAAGTAATCTCCTTAGCGAGGTCAACATCCCCCCCCCCCCTCCCCGGTGAACGCAATCAGTAGATATTAAAGGCATATAATGGAGAGATGACCAAAATGTTTTAGAGAACTCTTCAATGAACAAAATGTCACAAAAATACTTAACAAAAAATTAACATACGAGAAAAATCTAGTTATCAAATAGACGCTACGCTATCTTTAAAAAATAGTTTCTTAAACAAGAAAATAGAATTTGTTTTTCAAAATTTGAACACATTCAAAGAAACAAGGCTTTGGGAGTTTTTTGACCGTTGAGGAGGCGTGTAGTAAAAGTCAGCAAATGCATCGCGTGGACTTGACCTGTCATTGTATCCCCTAAGCCTTTCCAGTTGGACTTTTCAAACTATTATACCGCCAACCTTTCAATTTTATTCTCTATACTTCCTTGCTGTTCCTTAATCCTTTATTATTATATATTATATATATAAAGGAAAAAAAAAACTATTATTTAGATATCTTAAGATTTCACTATTTATTATTTAGATATTTTAATTTTTTAATATATATAATAAGGTATCCTAAGGTTGAATATTTTATCATTTAGGTACTCTAAGTTGGAATTTGATAAATTTTTGTGAGAATTATGCTAATTTTATACAAAAAATACTAATATAGTGCATGATTAAATAATATGTATAAGCTATGTCAAAATTTTGAGCAAAAATTCCATGAATTACAATAGAAAATACACTGAATTTGAATGTAAACTACTTATATATTCACTGAATTATGTGTAATTTTTTATAGTGTGTGGGTAGCAGTATGGGTTGGGATTTATTAAGTAATCGGGTTACTCATTAGCAAAAAAATATCAAATTTCAATCAATATACTTATATATTATCAGAATCATGCTTTACTTTAGCATTTTTCAGTGAAGAACTATGAAATTTTTGGAAGAACTACCCGATTGATAACATTTTAGAACTTAAAATATCTAAGTGATAAATTTTTACACCTAAAGGTATCCCATTGTAAATTTTAAAATCTTAAGATATTTAAATAATAAATGATCAAACATCAGAGTACTTAAATAATAGTTTTTCTATATAAAAGTAGATCTTTCAACTAAAAAATTTTAAAAGAATATTATTATTTAGGTAGCTTGAACTTTAATTATTTATTATCATCTAAATATTTTGAAGTTTCAAAATATATAATGACATACGAGATTTTAAAGTTTATTAACCAAGTCCTTTCCGGCTGAATTCAATAGTTTTTTTTTAAATGCTAAAGTAAAACTATGATTTTAGTAATATATAACTATCTTCATTAGATTTTTATATTTTTTGCCAAAACATATCAACATAATATCTAGATAAATTACATTAAATTCAGTGATTATAATCGCAATTTGATAATTATGTATAATACTGACATTTTCTGTATATCATTATTTAGATTCTAACAAAATTAAATCATCAAATTTTGATATACGCTACTTATAAAGTATTTAAACGTCAATATACCTGTACATTAAAATATTAAGATATGTAAATTATAAATTATCAAATCTCATAATATAATATCTAAGTATAATATCCCAATTTTAAATTTTAAATTAAAATTCAAACTTTAATTTGACAATTTTATATGTGATATTCCTTTCCCAGTTCTTCTGCAGTTTCCCCTTTCGGTTTCCCCCTCTCTCTCTCTCTCTCTCTTCATCGCTTTGCATCTCGATCTGTAACCGTCTCGTACTCACAGAAATTCAGCATCGACAACAATGGCGCCAAAGGATCCCAAGCAAATTAATGGCGGATTCTTCGCTTCCATCGCCTCTAGCTTGTCCAACTTTGGTAGCGCTATGCACAAATCTGTCAATGGGTATATGAATCCTGTTATCTTTTGATCTTTGATTTACATGCAGTTTCGATTATCGATCTGAAATTTTCGCGTCGCTCGTGATTTTTGTTAGTTAAATTCGCTTATTATACACATTCTTGGCATGTATATGTACTTTTCGGTTAAAAAGAGGCGTTTATGTATCACTATTAATAATACAAGGTAAAATATGCATTTTTTATGTTATCTGTGTAATACACGTGTCCGTGCCTTTACTATTTAAAAAATAAATGATAATTGAAAATAATTAATATCCATAACTAAATTACAAGTTTATGTTCTATATTTTGCTAAATTTGTCATTTGAACTCTTAAATGATTAATTGTACCATGTTATTTATTATGTGTTATGTTTATGATATTGCTGTGGTGACTGATATTATTCTTTACCTTTTATAAATTAATGAACTTTTGACCCAAGTTTTCATATACATAGCCGAATAATAGACATATGTATTATTTGTATTGTATTTTACAGCAGAGCTTGTGATTTTAGAGGTTCGGAACAAGTTTTGATTTGTTGGTCATTTTTTGATAAAAGAGATGTTTAGGTCAATTTAATCACATCTCTAATAATATATTGCTTGCTAGCATGTGTGGATATACATGTGATATATTGTATCCAGATTGTTGTTTCTATAATTCTAATGGTGATATATGATAGAGGCAAACTTATCTTGATTTTCAGAAGGGACCTTAACAAATTTGGGATGTAAGCAATTGTTTAGGTTGCTGGGAGTCTTGAATTGAGAAGTCGAGTATTGTATTACAGTAAAATTCTACCGTATAGACAAATCAATAGTTGAAATAACGATTTGTAATCAAAGTGCGCCACTCCATTCATTACCAACTGGCTCTTGATGAAACCTCATACAGACTGTGACTTTATTTTCGCTTCTCCTCGGGTTGCGGGTGGGAGGTTGGAGTTTGGAATTGTGGGAAGGTTGCTAATGGCAACACCCCAATTTTGAATTTTTGTGTCATGTTTTTAATTTGCTTTGTTTTGAAATTTCCTGTCTATACTTGATTGAATTAAGCTTGATCGTTTTCATATGGTGTTATCTGAGTTATGGAGGGTCTCTTTTTAGTGGACCTTCTGGAGGGCTTGGAAGGGTGTGGACCTACATACGAGTGGGAAGCATCGGTGTGTTCATTAATATTGAATCCTAGTCTGACTTCAAATGTGCTAGAGCCCAACAAGATGCAAAGTTATGCAATGAAAATTATATCCAAAAACTGGATAAAGAAAATATGTTTCTGAAATTGGATAAAATAAAACTTTACAGAATAAGTTATAGTTGTAATATTTAGAAAAGAAATGACTTCCTGGAGGAAAATGTTATCTTGCCAAGCACATGAAGCCTTAGATAAGCTGATAGGACTTCTAATTTATCAGTAGATCATGCTGTGAGGATCATAGTATTGGTTCCTATAATATTATTTGCTTTGGGGAGCACATCACTGACGCAGAACCGAGTGTAACGTCAAGGATGGAGTAATGATGCCCTGTATTAAATTCGGAGGGATTACATGCATGTCAATTAAGGATCTTTTCCATTTAATCTTGTACTTATTGTGAATAGTTTAGCTGGAAGATTTAGTTCATGTTGGAGGAACGATTGAACATCTGAAGCATAGATTTTTTATTGCAGTTTATTGCCATATTTGGTATATGTTCACGTTCCATATGGTTTGTGGGCCGAAGGTTGGACAATATGCCCTTGAATCCAGCTGAATGGTAGTTAGTTAGCTCATGTAGTGGGCATAACATCTAATTCAACATAGGGTTCCAGGGCTTTCTTTTATTTTCATATTTGTATAAGCTTTTCTATTCTTGGATAATGGTTAAGAGTCCAGCAAATTGAACCCAGGTTCCTGAGGCACTTGGCAGGATTGCTGGGTTCTCCAAATCCATAAGCCGGAAGCCTTTTGTCCTTTCCCTTCACTTGTCTTCACCCTCTCCCTTTAGCTAGCACATTAGTTTACTTTTTTCAGTCACATGTCTTGTGAGGTTTTTGCAGGTCATGCTGATTGCTGATATTTTCTTCATGTGCTGACTTGCTAGTGTGTCGTTTGTTTTCTTAGATCGCTGGGCTATGAAGGTTTGGAGGTAATAAACCCTGAAGGAAGCACAGAAGACGCCCAAGAGGAAGCGCAAAAGGGGCGATGGAGACAAGAGGTCTGCTTCTTTGTTTCCCAACCACTTCCTGTTGGAATCTTTCTTATCCTAGCTGCTGCAAAAAATTTCGTGTTTTAACGCAGAAAACTAACCTGATATGGGGTTCTGAGCGGTTTATTTGAGCTGAGCCAACCTCGTTTGGCTTGAGGCTCGGCTTGGGCTCACTGGAAAGCTCGCCCACCTTAGAAACTTCAGGCTTGAGCTTGGCTTGTCACAGAATTGGGCTCGACTTAGCTCGGCTGAGCTTGAACCTAACTTGGCGAGCTCTAAACTAAGCTTGTGATTTTAGGCTAATTTGGGCTTGTAGAGGCTCGGGCTTGGCTCATTCAGGCTCAAACTTGGCTTAGTGGAATATGTTTAAACTAATAAATTATATTAAGATAGGCTCATTTAGGCTCGTGAGCCTATGAGTTCGAGCTTCATTAGGCTTGGGTTCAGCTTGAAAAGCTAAACGAGCCAACTCAGCTCAGCTCATTTACACCCCTAGAGATGCCTATTTGCATTGTGTTATCTTTTGTTAATCTGTGAATCCATCACGATGAGGGAATGATGGGCATGTTTTTAGCCTATCTCCTTTCCAAAGGAAGACGCCGAACTTATCAAGTGTTTGCATAGATCTTTAATATGACACAGGTTCCTTGACTTCTTTTGGACTATATCTGAGTACTTTCTGATACGTCCAGGATAGGGATAGTTACTGGAAGATGATGCAAAAGTACATAGGATCCGATGTGACTTCAATGGTCACACTTCCAGTTATTATTTTTGAACCAATGACAATGCTCCAGAAGATGGCAGAGGTATCTCTTCTTAGTTTCCGCATGTTTATGATGATGTTCTTCATCCACGTTTTTTTGATTTATAATTTCATCCACATTGTTTCATATTATGTTTTGAATTATTTTTACAGTTGATGGAATACTCTCATCTGCTTGATATGGCTGACAAATGTGAGGATCCATACTTGAGGCTAGTTTATGCTTGTAAGTATTTGACTTCCCTCTCTTTTCCCTTTTTTTTTTCTTGATCAGAAAAAGAAATTATCTTAAGAGAGAAATAATGTACCTATTTTTCTTATTTTATTCCATGTCTGTCTGAGCATTATCTAACTAGAAACGAATACTTTCTTGCTGCAGCGTCATTTTTCATTTCTGTGTACTATGCATTACAACGGACATGGAAGCCTTTTAATCCAATCCTTGGCGAGACCTATGAAATGGTGAATCATGGAGGCATTACATTTCTAGCAGAGCAAGTACGCTTTCATATCGGCACTATTACTAGTCACCTTTTGGCTAAATCCCATGATGCCTACAACACGATTACATACTCCTACGCTCTGTTTGGGTTGCCAGAAATAGTCTTGTATCTTATTTTAATAATTCTTTGCTGTGAATAGCATTAATTCCCTGCTGGTCTAGTGGTAAAGACTTCTTAGCCACTTTCTTGAAGCCAAGGGTTAGAAACTTGCAGCCTACCAAGTTTAATATAACTTTTTGCTTCTATACTTTATAGGGTTAGGGGCTATCGGACATAACCTTGAGGGTAACACCCTGAAGGGGTAAGGCTGCGTACATCTCAACACCCCCCCCCCCCCCCCCCAAACCGACCTTGCTCTGGCGGGAGTCTGTGTGGCACTGGGATTGTTGTTGTTGTTGTGAATAGCTACGAAAAGTTCGGGAGAAAATCTTTTCCCCCGTCAAGCAGATGACAACTTCCTCTTAAAGAAAGGAAATGAGATTTTCCTACATGAAAGAAAAGAATTTTTCCATTTTGATCTTACACAGTCAGTCTCAAAATGACTTTAAATGGATCAAACATATTTATCTACAACTGTATATATTTGGTTTCCTAAATCAAACAAACAGATCTTAAAGAAAAATAATTGGAAGTCAAAATCTTTTAGGAGAAATATAACATTACGTCCAAACCAAATGGAGCCGTACTCCTATTGTATTTCATGATACTCTTATTTCTAATCCTCGAGTTTGCTCTCTCAGTTGAATGCGCCTTGTCTTTTCATTTATCTGAAGTTGGACTATTGAACTTTTTCTTATCCTTATTTACAGGTAAGTCACCATCCTCCAATGAGTGCGGCACATGCTGAAAATGAGCATTTTACCTATGATATTACATCAAGGGTTAAGACCAAATTACTGGGGAACTCAATCGATGTATATCCTCTTGGAAGGTAATACCTGTAATTTGCTTTTACATCGACTTTGAAAAGTGACCTTTTGTGAGTAAGTTGTCTTGTTATCTAGCCTAAAAAAAGATATGAAGTGGGGTCAGGAATTTTAAATCTGGGCCCTCAACCTTGGTAACACTGTATTACTGCCTCCTTGGCCGATGCAGAGATGAAATCCAAGACACAAAACCAATCTGTTTTGCATATGGAAATTTTACACATGGTCGCTTGCTCTTAGTCTCTACTGGATGCATGCCCTTGCGTTGTTATTGTCCGAAATTGAGAATTTTTAATCTCTCCATTGATCTATCCAGTTCTCTCAACAATAGGCACTTGTTTTGAAATCTTAATCGACATTAATACAACAATCCCATTGCTATAAGGGCTCCCGCTGAAGTAGGGTCCCCCCGGGGGGGTTGAGATGTACGCAGCCTTACCCCTTCGGGTTGTTACTCTGAAGAGAGACTATGTCCAAATGCCCCTAACCCAACTACAACAATCCCAGTGCCACAAGTAGTCCACATTAATGATTCCTCTATTACAAAATTACTCCTGTCCAGCTTCAATTATAATACAGAAATACCTTCCATTTGTACACGACCACCTCTGCTTCTCTGACCTCTTTTGATTGTTGTATACTGCTATGTGTAGGACTCGAGTGACTCTGAAAAGAGATGGAGTTGTACTAGACTTGGTTCCTCCACCCACAAAAGTCAACAATCTGATATTTGGACGAACTTGGGTTGACTCGCCTGGAGAGATGGTCCTTACCAATGTGACCACTGGAGATAAAGTCGTGCTTTATTTTCAGCCATGTGGTTGGTTTGGGTATAACTTCCTCCTGTATTCATGTCTTAAACCTTTATATCTATATGTTATTCAAGTGCATGCTTCCTGCTTTTGATGGACATGACTATGCTACATAGGTTAATAGCAATAAGGACGAACCATTTGTTAGGCCGAACCCATATTTTGCAGTCTTTCTTCGATGATTTTAAAATGAAAAAAAGAAAAAAAGAAAAGAGAAAATGGAAAAAGCAAA
The DNA here is from genome assembly GCA_018398585.1 of Simmondsia chinensis. Classification (NCBI taxonomy): domain Eukaryota; kingdom Viridiplantae; phylum Streptophyta; class Magnoliopsida; order Caryophyllales; family Simmondsiaceae; genus Simmondsia; species Simmondsia chinensis. The sequence goes on from JAGTTD010000018.1 coordinate 22,206,244, forward strand.
GAAGAAAGAGAAAAAAATTGAAAAAAAAGAGGGATGTTGCGCAGGGGCCAGGAACACTAGATAGGAAATAGGAAAAAAATGAATGAAATTGATATGTATTTTTGCCTAAAGGAAGTTTGAAACTTTGAAGTGGGAAGAAAACGGATGTTCTTTAAAAAGTGGGAGAGGAGCACAGTCAAGATGAAGAGAAGAGAAAAGGGAAAAAATTTGGGGTGTGGCAAGATTGTATTTGATCAGAGATAAGTGATTGTGGGATGTCTCTTAGGGACATAGCCGAGTGGTAGTGAACTCTGGTTGTCAACGGGATGGCCCTGGTTCGAATCCCACAAAGCTCATAATGTGGGCCTCTTTATGAGGAGTTTATGGGGTTTATCCCCTCCCCCCTTTCCCGTCTTTACCAGTAAAAAAAAAAAAAAAAAAAAAAGTGGAGGAAGGCATGATTTTGCTTCAATTCCTTTAAATGCGTTCAATTCGTTTTCAAAGTCCTGTTTCCTAACAAAGTTGGATCAGGTGAGAATAAGGTTGTCCATGGCAAATTAGGAATATTGGTACAGATATTCGACTGCTAATAGTAACACTAGGACAATGTAAGTTAATCACGTTCTCAAAGAAGGGAATCATACGGTTAATTGGTTGGTAGCATTGGGTCATCATTAGTGCAACAATATAAGCATGAATTCCAGAATAATACTTCAGTCAAATCTTGGCCACCATATAGTATTGTCAAACTCAAATGCAAAACCATTACATCCAAATCTTTACAGAAATAAAGATGTAGTTAAATATTTCATCTTTAAATGTATAACACAAGTTTCGACTGATAATCATACTAATAAAAAGATAAGTAGTTTAACCTATCAATCATTTTATGTAGCACCTGTTGCATTAGCTCCATCATCTAATTTCATCTCATCGGCATATTGTGTTTTGGGCCCAATTAAAGATTGCAATATCAAATTTCAATAGTGAGAGCTTGATACTTGATTGGGTTAGTGGTCTTTTTCCCTCTATTTGAGACAAGGTTTTCCGCATAAATTTCGGTTTGTTGTTTTTGTGTGATTTTTTTTGCATCTGTTGTGTATTTGTGTGATTTTCTCCTGACAAAATGGAATCAAATAGGGTTTTGGGTTGAATCGCTTTCATGGTGGTATAGTAGCAGGAGCTGCAGATGTTCTGTAGCAAGTCATTGAAGTTATGTTCTCTAGGAGTGGCAGTGTAAAGGCTATTACAAAAGTAACATTATATAGTGGGCCAATCACATAACAACTACCTTAAAATCCATTACATAATGGCCCCTGTTTGATTCCGTAGGAGAAACATCCCCTTTGAAATCAGGTTAAATGCACTTCGACCAGTTGCAGGGGTATCGGATGTGCTTTATGAACCTTCTTTTGTCATGCGTTTCTCTCATTCTTTTTTGCTAGGTTTGTGTCCTTGTTGGTGCATATCTTTGATTTTAGTGCTCTTCTTTCTGCTACTGTCATTAGGTGCATAATGTTAGCTCTTAATAGTTGTCATAGGTTCATTGGGCACTTGATTTCATGATCATTATGTTTGTTGCTACCGTTGGCTGCTTTAGATTGTTGCATGAAAAACAAAACTGTGATGGTGTTGGTTTTTGGTGTATTTTGTGCCTTTTCTTCATTAAACCACTGTTGATATGCATATTCTTGCATCATGGGATTCCTCAAACCATAGTTGCAAAAAATGTTTAAACTCAATTTGCCGCTTCAAAGTTAAAGTCCCGTTGGAATTACATATCAAATTTAAAGGAAACTCGAATATGTCAGTTGTTGAATTGCTTGGATAAGAAAGAATGTCAGCTTATTCTTATTGGATGACTTGTTGGGCATCACTTGAAAAGGAGACATCTACATGGGGGAATCTATTTTCTTGCATGATATCTACTCTATTTTAAGATTTTATCTCCTTTGACTGTTCAATTAATGAAATTTCAATAATTTTCTGTATATGTTTTATTATATAAGTAATATAAAATTTCATTATTTCTTGCTTTCATTTCGTTCAACTATGCTCAAAGCTAGTTTTCATGACATGCATATGCCAACATTTATGTGATATGAAATTCCAACCTTTATTTTGGAGAGTTCCAACCATGGTAATTTCTATTGGTGTCGATCATAGGATTAAATAAAGAGTGTTACCGACTAATAGATTTGAGTTAGACATTACATAATTGGTTGTTACACGATGATACTTTTTAAACACCATCATAATGCATGCCCATTGTGTTTTACTTGTTAAATTGTTCTTATAATACATTTACATACTGAAACCTATAAAAGGCTACTAAAATTATAATGAATGGTCTTTCATTCAACTTTTACAAACATACTCAAAAAGCAACTTAATTTCATAAAATCCCTCAGCATGATCACCGTGATCCACAAATGTCACTTCCTATTATTGAGATACGACTGATTGTGAAATAGCTATTTGATTCTATGATGTCAATTAGTCATAAATGTGTAAATCAATTTCTTATTTCCGTACTTTGGTTTTCTCAAATCCCCTTGCTCCTTGTCAGTAACCATTGATGCGTGCATTATGTTCAAATACACATTATGCTATAAATGTATCATATGTGGATAATGTGATATAACTTATCATAATGCTAATGTTTGTCTTCAATTTTTAAATTCTCACACAGAACTGGCCGCTATGAAGTTGATGGGTATGTGTACAATGCTGCTGAAGAGCCAAAAATTTTGTTGACTGGGAAGTGGAATGAGTCAATGAGTTATCAACTTTGCGACTTGGAGGGAGAACCTTTGCCAGGAACCCAAATGAAAGAGGTTAGTTTCTTGTCGGGAACTTATTTCGGAATCAAATCATTGTTCATGATCATTGCATGATTGCAGTTCACAGTGTCATGGAAGCAAGGTCACGGATAGCAGATCATTGCTATTGTGATGAGTTTTTAAAGGAATATAAGTTGCCTTTAAATCTCATATTTGCAAAAGTTTGAATGTACCATGAATTTTTATACCTTTTAATAGTTTTATATCTAAATAGGTGCATAGATATGTTTCAATAAATAAAATATAAATATATGCATTATGATAGTTGTTACACACCATGGATCTTGGCAATCACTTTGGTTTCTTAGTGTAAATAGCTCTTGAGCCTTATAGTTTACCAAAATTTGCATGAATCGTCATATAATCAATAATTTTCATATTCCTCCTCCTTCCGGTCTTCCTTCCGGTATCTTTTTTTCCGTGTACTTACTTGATAGTTATTAACATTCAAATTAATAGATTTACACGTCTGATTAATAAACAAAACTTATATGTGAGGTTGATACAATGATATCACCGCATAAGCTTAATCGCATAATAGCTAGCTTAAAATCTATTTAATTGTAGGCATATAATGTCGTTTACTTATTTAAAAACCTATCAAATAGATGCAAGGTTTTTCTTTTCTTAATTAGCAGACCAAGGTGCAAGTTAATTATTGGTTATTCATTCATATCCTTGCAAAAATAAGGTTCCACAGCAACCTATACTTCTAAATCAATAAGAATGCCATGATGCATTACATAATACATAGCATCCTTGACACTCCTCTTCTGTAACGCCATAGCCACCACTGCAAGGAAACTGCGAATTGCCATTAATTCCTTGGTTTTAGCCATTAATTTTGTTTTGCTTTTTAGGGTTGGGAGCCCTTAGGACATAGCCTCCCTTCAGGATAGCACCCTGTAGGAGTAAGATTACGTACATTTCACCCCCATCAGACCTGCCTTGCCTGAGCCTCTTAGGCACTTGGTGATGGTGGTGGTGGTTGTGTCACTGCACCTATTAAGAACCATTCTTCTGTTGTGGATATTTGCAGGTTTGGAGGGTTGCTGAAGTCCCAGAGAATGACAAATTCGACTACACATATTTTGCACATACTATCAACAGCTTTGACACTGCTCCGAAGAAGTTACTGGCTTCGGATTCTCGACTGAGGCCTGATAGATATGCCCTTGAGAAAGGCGACATGTCCAAAGCGGGATCTGAGAAGAGCAGGTAGCTCTCTTCTTCACTTGTTATCTGGAAGTTATAGTGTTAGTGTTGCCACTGCTTGTAATAACGTGACTTGCCTGGCTTTGTCAGAGCCTTTCAAGACATTGCTTTTCCGTCTAGGGTGTAAATGAGCTAAGCTGAACACGAGTTCAAGCTTGTAATACTGAATGCTCAACTGGCCTACATTGCCTTCCTTGGCTTGGCTGAGCTCAAAGATTTGGGGGGCCTTGAGACTTTGAGCATAGGCTCGAGTGGTCATGAGCTCTAGCTTGGCTTCGCTCGGTTGACCTTGAACACATTGTAGCTATATTTGGGCCGAAATTCTTTTAGGCTCAAGGTCAGCTTGTTGAGCTCAAACTTAGCTTGTTTAGGCACATTGGACTCAAAATTTAAATCTAAGATGTTTATTAAGAATTTCTATTATTATACATTCTATCTTTTAGGATATATTATTAGTGAGGACTACTTTAGGATTAGGATTTGGCTTTTATAATATTTGTGATTATCAAATTAGGAGTTTATCATTATTATCCATTTATGAGTTTATTTTCACTTAGGATTTCAGTTTCTTTTTTATGAATACTGATTTAACTAGACCTTAAAAGAGATCATTCGACTATTAAATAAAATTAGTCTTTCCTATTCTTTTAAGTACATGACCTAAAGCTAAGATCATTCGACTATTAAATAAAATCAGTTCTTTCCTATTCTTTAAAGTATATGACGACTTAAAGCTAACTATAAGGATATTTAGTTAATTAAGCACGGGGCTGTTCAATTGTCTGCCTATGCACAAGAATGCCTAGAAACCTCCTCGATTAAGTACAGTGCTGCTCAACCTCTATGACCTTCATACTTAACAGCCAATTTGTAACTTCTTGTTGTCGTTTTGTACGTCAGATTGGAGGAGAGACAAAGAGCAGAAAAGAGAAACCGCGAGGCGGAAGGCCACCACTTCACTCCAAGATGGTTCGATTTCTCGGGCGAAGTTTCTTCTACACCTTGGGGTGAGTTAGAGATATACAATTTCAATGGCAAGTACAATGAGTACAGGCAGAGTATAGACACCTCTGAGAGCTTTCAAGAGGTTGATATTGAGTCCATTGAGTTCAACCCTTGGCAATATGCAAACCTAGCACAAGAGTCATAGATTGATTACATGGATTTGGCTGTATAATATTTGTTTTTTTGGGGTTCAGTGCAGTCGGTAAAGTTGTTCTTGAGGTTGAGTTTAGACCTGTTTGGTCAATCTTATTTTCTTGAAAAAAGTGCCTTTTTTTTAAGGAAAAAGAACACTTCTGTTAGGATTTAAGGGTATTTGGCCTAGAAAAAAAGTGTTTTTAAATAGAAACAGAAGTTGTTATTCTGCTTTTTAATAGAATTAAAAAAGTGGTTTTTCTCCTTTAAAGTGGAAGTAGAAGCAAAAATTAAAATTTGTTCCAACAAAATATTTCTATCAAATTTTTACTAAAGTGTTTTTGTAAAAAGTGTTTATGAAAAAAATACTTTTTTTCACAGTTTGGTCAAATAGGTTGTAAGCCACAAAAATATGCTTCTTTATGAAGAAAAATGGGGAAAAGGCTGTGTATATCTGACCCTATTGAGAGGCCGTTATGAGGAGACTGTTGTGCTCTAGTTTGTTGTTTCTTGTTTGATTGTTTGGTTTGAGAATATGTATTCTTCTAAATTAGAAAGAAAATTTTTTTGTTTTATGAAATTTGCATATGTAATCCATCGAATTTTTACCATCTTTTTTCTTTCGTTTTTGTTTGTTGCTAACATTTTATATTAGAAGGAATTTTCTAACTTGTGCTCAAAACGACACACAAGTTAATGATCGTTAAATTGCCATAAATTGTCTAGAAATCAGTTACTATTATTAAAAGGATTAAAATCATAATGAGTTTACATTGTTGTTTTTTAAACAATAAACAAAAGCAAAACACTCTTAAATTATTAATTTCATTCATTGTGAATTCTTATATATATGGTACAAGAATTAAATGCCATTAAGTACATACGTATATGCTCTTTTCCACTCAGAAGGGAGAAGGTTACGTACATCCACCCCCTCAAACCCTGCTCTTACGGGAGCCCGTGAGGCATTGGGACTGTTGTTGTTGTCAGTACATATGTATATAATGCGGCTCTACACAGAGAATTCAGTCAAGTTTATTGACTCATAAAACACATTCATATTGCATTTAACTTTGGGCACAGGTCAGAGAAAATAGTATCAGAAATGTTAAATTTTTTTTTTCAATAATTAGCGACAATTTTAATATAAAATAAGCACCTCTTCAAATGATATGTGAGTCAACCGGTATCAAAATGGGGATCAAAGTAATGGCAAAAAACAATAAAACAAACTAAAAATCAATAGAACAATTAAAATACACAGTTGTTGAAAGAAGAGGTTTTGTTTGGAGAGTACCAAAAAATTAGGGTCGAAACTAAAAAAGTCAAGTAGGTTGCTTCATTGCCAAATCACATTTAGCTCAACTGGTAAAATCTTTAAGAGGTGATGATCAAGATCTGTGATTGAATGCTGCCTTCCTCGAGAGAGATGAATTATGGGGATTAAGGAGGGTTGACCCATTATGTAATTCGTGTCGCTTTCTTACCATATGAATAAAAAATAACACCCTAACTGTGCTATTTTTCTGTTCCTAATGAATATTTATCTGTAGTGTTTTGAACTTAAAGGTTCATTTACCAGGTACTAATGCAACCAAATCCCATTATAACTTCGAAGTTAAGCGTGCTTGGGTGAGAGTAATACCAGGATGAGTGACCTCCTTGGAAGTTCTTATGCTGCCAACCCTATAAGATTGGAGGTCCTCAGAAACAGCCTCTCAGCAGGGTTACATCCTAAAGGAGTAAGATTGCGTATATCCACCCCTCCAGACTCTACTAATGCAGGAGCCCTTGAGGCACTAGGTCTTCTATTGTTATTGTTATTGTTGTTGTTGTTGTTGTTGTTATTGTTATAGTGTTTAGCAATTCATTCCTGACAAATACAATAAGAAATTAAGAATGACGTACTAATAATAATGCATAAAATCTGGGGGCAGAATTGACTTTGTAGGTCTTGGACCCCATTTTTATTTGAGGGCAATTTGTGTGGGATTATTTACTTTTCAGTATCTCAATATTTTTAAAAATAATAAAAAATAATTTGATATTTTTTAAATTAATAAAAAGGCTTTTAAGTTTTAATTGTATTAATAAAAAGTCCACTCTTTGATATGATAATGTCATTTTCTGTCGATAGAGTTGAAGTGACAACTGTTTATTTATTTATTTTTTTGAACAGAAACTGTTTATTTATTAATGCTGTAATAAAATAACAAAATTATCTTTCAATAACTATTTAAGGAAAAATTAATAGTTTCTGCATATTATAACATCATTTTTAAACTAACAAATTAAGAGTATTGATGGGGTACTTTTGTCATTTTACAATAGTATTAATAACAAAATAGTTGCTAATTCAGCTTTGTGAATAAAAAATGACGTTATCACACCGGATAGTGGACATTTTATTAATACGACAAAAACTTAGGGGTCTTTTTATTAAGGTTTTTTTTTTTTTTTTTTTACTGAAAACGACCTATATTTTAGGTGAGGTATTAGAAAACCATTCAACAGTTCTAATTTTTTCAAAGTCACACTTAAACTTTTTAAAAAAATTTTAATATCACTCATAATATTAAAATGTTAATTTTTTTGTTAAAATAAATACGAAATCACCAAACAACCTACAATAAAACTTATTTTTATCAATGAACCATAAACAAGTTTATAAATAAAAAATACTTTTAAATTTTTTTGGTGGCAAAAGCCTACAATAGTGCTTCTAACCCTTAACAATTATATAAATTCAAAGGTGAAGGGTAATTTCGTTATTTGTAAAATACATCACTTAATATAATTTAATTAAATTAAGTTAAACGTGGTGTTTTGATGAATTTATACCCCAAAATATTGCGTTTCATTTCACAGAAAGTTAACAGGGTTAGCATTAGGTATGATATTGAATTTTTTTTTGAAAAATTTAGGCATGACTTTAAAAATTAGAAAAGTTAGGTGAATTTCTAATATCTCACCTAAAATGTAAGTGATTTTCAGTTTAAAAAAAAAAGTTATTAATATATAAAGATCAAAATCTTTTTTATTATTTCAAAAAATACGAGATACTAAAATATAAATACCCATTTCTGTATTGTCCATTAAGCCATGTCGTTCTAATTTTTGGGTTCTATTTTGTTAGTAGTTTCTAAGCTGTTCCTTTTTTTTTTTTGGGGGGGGGGGGTGTGGTGGTAGGTTTTCACCTTTTAATTCTTGGGGGTTATGCATGTGAGTGAGATCTCAGAGAGAAGTTGTATTGTATGCTGTGTATTTGTAATCTTTGTTATTTGCGGTGGACAGGGCCGGTTCTGACATTTTCGGGACTTCAAGCAAAATTCTTAAAGGGGATCCTTTATATACAATAAATTATAATATTTTTGACTATAAAATTTACTAATACTAAAAATTTATACTTAAAAAACCACAACTTCAAAAATCTAGGGCCCTTAAAATTTTGGGGCCCCAAACGGGTGCTTGGATTGCTTGAGGTTATGTCCGACCTTGGTAGTGTATCATTTCCTCTAAGTTTAGAGGCAAAAGGGATCATGGATGTATGATCGTTAAATCATATATTGTGTATTTGTAATCTTTGTATTTGTAGTGGATCATCTCCTCTATGTTTAGAGGCAAGAGGGATCGAGGACGTATGATCTTTTTCTGATTTAAATCACGTAAATTATGTGTGTTACGTTTTTTTTTATTGTTCTTGTAATTTCTTGCTTAACCTTGTGTTATTTCTACATTTAGCTAGATTTTTGCCGTAGATATAGTCTAACAGGTGGTATTAAGAGCCCAGGTCTTGTAATCTTGAGTTATAACTACGGCAAGCTTCAACACAGAAAGTATAATGGACAAATTTATTTCAACTTGTCGAAAATAAGGAGGTGATTCTTACTCAACTTGATGTGGAAGGTGCACTAGTGAAGATTTAGTGTTGCCAACAACAACAAACCCAGTGCTACAAGAGCTCGAGACCAAGCAGGGTTTGGGGAGATGAAATATACGTAGCCTTACTTTTTTAAGCTAAGCCCCTAAAGGATGGAAGAGAAGTCATTACAAGTAATTGTATGCAATACAAATCACATTTCAATTTTTTTTTCCACAATGATAAAAAGGGGGTGCTATGAGAGTTCCTTGTAGATAGTTCTACCTAACACATCAGCACTCACAACGGTGGCTAGATTTGAGCTAAACAACAAGAACTAGAGGACCACAAAAAGGATATCATGACCAAGCTTAAACCCCATTTCAATTATAGCAAGGTCAATCTTGCAGAGTACACCAGCCAAATATGGCACATATTTCAGAAAATGTAGGAAAACATCGCGACTAACATATCGGGGATAGCTAACATATCTACTGTTCACACTTTCAGACGGGAAAAACGCAGCTAATTGGGTTAAGAAAGGCATGAAAGTGCACATTTTCCCCCCTTTAGCTTAGAAATAATAGTTACTCTGGACTCCGTAGGCGAACCCTTCTTAAGGAAGGGCCCCTCACCCTTAAAAAAGGGGCACATAATTAGGAAAAGTAGGCAAATAGAGGGAATTGACACCCCCATTTCGAATTCCAAATCAATAATGCATCATAATTTTAAGTGTCTTCAAATGTTTTCTTAACTTCTTGATACATAATAATTTTACGCGTCTTTGAATGCTGTCTTAGCTTCTCAGTGTTCTTCCCTAAAGCAACTAAACAAGGATGGCAAGGACATGACGACAATGTCATGTTCAAAAAACTAGAAACGAGTGGTGACCTGAGAGAAAAGTGCTTTGAAATCCTTGGTTGGTTCACCGGCTCGTTCGGGCTTTGAAGCCAGATCGAATGCTTTATACTTGGCCTCCTCATACTTCAGAGCCTGTGATGTATAAAACAATGTCACTAATGTATCAGTCTAGTTAAAACAGGATGAATATTGTACAAAACTGATCCGGTTTATGTTTGAAGGTTGAGGTCTAGATTCTTTTTGGCAAGAGAGATGATGGTTTTGACGTCATTTCGAATTCAAGCTCAAATGTGAATAATAGAATCTGAAATGGGAAGAACAGATCCTTAGCCATGTAACAAGGACGTTAAAGGCACATTTTATTTCATACTACAACAACCCAATGCCTCAAAAAGGTTATCGCCAAGGCAGAGTCTGGGATGGTAAGACGTATGCAAACTTACCCCTACAAAATGCTACCTATAGAGAGGCTGTTTTCGAAAGGCGCCTAACTATAAAAAGAACCCTACTCCCTCAAATCAAAATAGACATATCTCTAAATCAAATGAAGTAATAAACACTAATATACATGCAAGCCTATGGGCAATGTTTAATGCAAACGGCTGGGTCTACCACAAATATTTTTAACCGCTATTTTGCTCTATCTAAAGCGCATGTTATTTCAGGAAAAACTTAAAATTTTAATCTCTATTTGTTTAAATGTTCTCTAAGGAAAATGAAAGCTGGGATAAACACCCTTTGTAATATACCTGAATGCAAACTTCGGCAACATCATCCCTTGGAATGGTTCTGGTCTCTGTCTGAAGAAGCTCATCATCTTTTCCAACAATCAATTCTCGAACTCCACCTTCTTTGTCCAGCAAGCCGCTGGCCCTGCTTCACGACAACATCATTGAACTCTTACACTTGTTTTCGACCAGTTTGCAGTACTTCTTGAGTTTTTTGGGTTAGGTCACTAGCAAAACAGTAACATTGCAAGATACTGTGGGGGGAAATATTTCTTTTTATTAGAAAAATAAATTATATTGAGAGAGAGAATGTACAAAGAGTTAAAGACAAGATATCATCAAAATTACAAAATACAATAATAAGAAGCCATGACCTAATAGCATAAAACCCTCCAATCCCTTTACAGATTAACTAAGGCTATATCTGAAAAGCCCTTAAAACTCTTTGTCCAAAGAGCTTCTAGAAAGACCGCATCTTCCCATAAGAAATTAAGTACTGTATGCTGATCTTTAAAAATCTTAACATTTCTTTCAAACCAAATACACCAAAAAATTGCTATCTTGGCTGTATAGAATAACATTAAAACCAACTTCAGCTTATATAATCTAACTGAACTTAGTAGTTTATGTTACTAATTCTCATTCAAGGTTATAGGTAAAACGGTAACCTGTCCTGTAAAAGGGGGTAAGTAACTTTGCTACCTTCACTAAGCTCATTACTAATGTGGAATCAAATACAAGTTGTGACCAATAGATATTAAGCTACCTTTCAAAGGATTGGCCTCTATACAATAGTACTTCTACAGATAATATAAATGTATTGTATTTTATCGATAAAATTTCTAATGCTCTTTATGTTTCAAAATCTATAATATAAGTCTCAAAATCGAAAATTTCTAGCTTTTGACCCAACTTCTTTGCAAACATTCTCAAAAGCAACTAATGCCCTTAAAATTCAAAGCAGCTGCCATGACTTGTTATGTGACATTCACTGCTTCCTTCTTCCACGGACGCCATATAATATGATCGCGGTTCACAGTCACTACAATTGTGTTGGGTTTTATAAGTTCTTTTTAAGCCTTATGATTGCAAAATTTGAAACAAAATCCACACAATCCTTAATTTAAATACTTCTTTAATGACATGTGGACACAATTAAAAGTTTGTTTTAATAAATTATTTTCATATGCATCAGAGAGTTCGATTTTACAGGAGTACTATTGTGTAATGCATGGTTCAAAATCCATTACAACATGTAACGACTTGATTCTATGGCAGACGCCACCACAAACCACCATTTCGTTCCATGCTTCTAGCCATTTAGTTCTCGCAGCTTATATGTTTTGTATTAAGAAAATCATACATACCTTATGATTGTGTATGGTATTCCAGAGTCGGCCAAATACTGTTCTGCCTTTCTTTTCCAAACCTGTAGCATTACCAACATAGAAGAATTAACTTAGGTGGACAGAGGGATTCAATAGCGCATACAAAATCAATTTAGACTAACCAAAGAACAGTAGATGTATGACTGATTCCTAAGCACTCTTAAGATAGGGAGTGTGGGGATTTATGGAACAGAAACCTGAATTTCAAACATTTGATCTCAACAACTAAGGGGGTAACTTTGCTAAGCGAAGTTAAGCCCCATCTTGTCAGACTTGAGGCTCAGCTCGCTAGCATTTTCCTTGGCTGGGCTTAGCTCCAAGCTTATTGATCTTGGAGACTTCGACCTTGAGCTCGAGTTGTTGTTTACCTTGAGCTCGCTGCGCTCAGTTGAGCTCAAGTCCCTCGTGACATTTTTGATCTTGCCCTGACTCATTTAAGCTTATTGGGCTCAACAAAACTTTTCTAGGATCGAACTTGGCTCAATTAGGCATATTTTGCCCATAATTCAGCTCAAAGTTGATTTATCTCACCTTGTCTAGGATTGCAAAATATCAAGCTCGAGCTCTACTAGGTTGACGCTTAGGCTAAGATTCGACTGGCTTAGATAAACAACCTGGCTCATCTAGGCTTGGCTGAGTTGGAAACAAACCGCGCCTTTTAAGCTAAATAACGAGCTATCTCACTACGGTGTCAATTTAGCTCGCATTTACATCCCTAGCAACAACAGCATGTGCTAAAATTAATGATGAATTAGAGAATTATTATACCAGTATATTTCCATTTGCCAAACTGTTTAGGGGATGGTTAGGGTTTGTTCCTCCCATGGATCCCACCAACACAATCTGCTTTACTCCAGCAGCTTTAGCTGTAAACATACATAATGAGATTCATCAAAAAGATAGATATACAAGACGTTCATTGTTTAAAAAACATACTTCATGCACACAATTTATACACCCATTATATTATCATGAATAAATGATTGTTTGCCGTGCATAGCTGGTATATAAATTGGGTGCAAATCGATTGTACACCACGGGTAGCCTCACTAATTTGCCGCATTTCTGTCAAATAAGGTGAAAAAAAGCGAGCTCATACAAACATAATGGTAGAAATTCTTTTTGTAATACAACTCTCACCAGCATCAATCTGATTCTTCTGCCCAATCCAATCAACCTAACCAACCACAAGCATTCATTAGTACACAGAATAAACATGAGAATTATAATTGACAAAACAATATGGTGCGCACCTGCTCAGGATAAGCCCCATCTTCGAAACAGAATTCAGGCCTTCCCTCGCTAGGATCGAATCCCGGTTTCATTCTTGGCACAGCACTTGTGAGAATTATGAGAGCATCAATGCCCTGAATAGCAGGGACTATGCTTTCAGTATTTCTAATGTCCCCAACAAAAACATCATCTGCTCCACCGATTTTCTGCTTACTCTCTTCTGTTCGGACTAATCCTCTTCCCACAAACTGATCTGATCTCTCCTTCAACTTTTTGTACGCAATTTGTCCTTGCACAATGACAATTACAAGAAATCTCAATATGACAAGGAGGAAGTTCCAGAAGTCCAGCCCTCATTGCGAAAGAAAAGCGAATCGAATAGAGGTTGGCATTATAACTTTACAAGAACGAAGTGGCGTGTTATGTAATGTTTGTGACACTTTGGTTCCGCAATCACAAACTATGATTTGTTTCCATCCAACAAACTCATATGGCACAACTTACTATCAAAAGACTAAATTCAATAATATTTCTCCAGAGACTAAAAATAATGAATTATGAAACTATATTTATAGGAAAAAAACTAATGCCTAAGATAATATTGGATAACTATGTGAATAAATAATAAATCAACTAGGAAACTACTTTCCAAGAAATAAGAAAATAAATAACAAATAAACACTATGCCACTTTCCTGAAATAAAGATAACTAAGAGTAATCTATCCAAATTCTCACCAAATCTAACAAAATATAATTGAAAACAAACATACCTTTTAAAATCGTTAAATTTCAGGTTGCATGTTACATTAATTTACCATTTGTTTGAAAAAAACTTGACCTTAGGTCTTGGATAAGCATCGGGAAAGGAAACTACAGCATATTAAGTTCTTGTGTGGGGCTCCTTCTGGATGTAAGTCATAACTTTCACCTTTAGGGAAGAAGTATTGACAAGTTCTTAGGGTATGATCAGATCAATAAGAAAGGTCTCCATGTTATCTTTATCCTATTCATGGTACTCATTTGTAGGTTCAGGTTGCTAAACTTGTTGATTTCATTGCATTCTTATAATTTTTCTTCCGCTTTGTCTTCCTCATCTTCCTCTTCTTCTTGTGCTTCCTCTTAGACTTCATCTATTTTTTGCCTAACTTCCTTAGATGGTAGTAACTGTAGAGTAAGGTACTATTTTGAAATGGGATCGTAACAAAGCTCATGTATCCCTATTTTCATCATGCATTTGTTTCCTAAATAGACATTAGTGATCTTTTCTGATTGTCATCTAACATCAGCCAAACCAACGACAATAGAGTAACTCCATACAGTAGTAAATGTACAAATATGGCCATATTTTCTTTTCTAGGTAATGTCATTGCCGGACAAAATTGTTAGTGCTAGAGTAGTTTTGTGAAATTTGGTGGTTATTACTCACTATAAGTCATATCATTGCTTTGGCAATAACAATACCCTTTTTTTGTAAATCTATTATTGTCCCGCCACTCTTACACCTAGATGCTTGTATGCTTTATGCTTTCATGCTTCTCAGGTTAGGGATCCTCGGAAACAGCCTCCCGTTAGGATAACACCCTGAAGGGATAAGGTTACGTACATCCCACCCCTCCCGGACCCTGCTTATGCGGGACCTCTTGAGGCATTGGGTTTGTTGTTATTGTATTATTGTCCCACCAGAAAAAAATTTCGGCTTTACAACTGAGGCCAAATTCCTTTGGGCTCCAGACCTCTTTAGGCTGACACCTCCCTCTTTAACATTTACAAACTCATAAAGTGAAGGCCAGCTTCTTTGACATGATGTCCCAACTGCTATAAAAGTGTTCCCCATCTGATCGTACTAGTTTCATAGTGTTTTATACAGATATTCAATGGAGTTATTATTGGGATTCCGCGGATGAGTACAGTTAAAAGTCACAAATTAAAGTTACAAAAAAAAAGAGATCAATATATAAGCTCGACCGCTTGCTCTATCTAATATTAAGTTGATTTTAAGATAGAATTTCACTAGGACCTACATAAAAAGTTTCATGTTACAACTCCTACGACAAGTTCCGGACTCGCTCAACTTCGACAATCATCACTCTCAATTACAATTTCCAACATGCTAGGTTTATGTGGAGTCCGGTTTAACAGACTTGTCTATTAAGGAGTGGATAGGATCAATTTGATTTAGGCCCATGACATGCTGGGATTTAGAGTGTCACTCTATAATATACACATTGGAGTTGATAGATAGTTCTACACTCCTATTCTATTCTCAAAATAGTAAAATTGTCATACTCCTGTCCATGGATGTAGGCTTTAAGCCGAACCATGGGTATTCCAATGTTCTGTTTTCCTCCAATTCCTTTGTTTGTGTGTTTGCTACCTCAATTTAGGATTTCAGTATTTGTTTATACCTAACACAACAATAACGTGATCAGAGACCCACAAATCCCCGAAGAAAAAAACAGATAAAAGACTGAAAAACCCTCTTGAAACCCTAATTTTGTCCCTATGTTAACCAAAAACCGAGAGCTTCTATTAAATTAGTAGCTGAAAGAATATTGAGACACTTAGGATAGTACAAAGAGTACATTAGTATTATGATTAAACAAATATAATTATTTGTCTGACAAGTACAAGTTAGCATACTCACGAAAAATTTTGTTAAGAGTATAACTATTTTTCAACTTCACCGATCAGTTTAAATTTTTAAGAAAATTAATTTTTTGACGTGATATTAAAGATTTGTTGAACAAGGGATCAGATGTTTGAATCCCAACCCTGCACTAAATCTTAATAGACATTTCAAGTACAAGATGTGGAAGCCCCTATGGATTATCATGCTTTAAGTTCAATATGCATTTATATGAAAGGGCATGTTTAGAGTATAAAACTATTTTTAGATCTTCAACCATCAGCTTAAACTTAAATACTAATACTCTGAGGTATGATGTAATAGTTTTTCAATCCACAAACTTTGTGGAATAAATTTTTAGTCCTAAAATTACATATATTTAGTAAAATTGTCCAAAAGGCGGTGTAAAAGGGCGTTACTAAATCCATAAGACTCGAATAAGAAGCCCATTTTGTAGATAAATCCCTTGCACACTACCAGTAATATTATTTTATTAAATATATATTACTTTTATATTGAAATATTATTTATCTTTCTAAACCAGAAAGTTAAAATACTAAACTTCATACTACTAATATGAAATTTGCCCTAAAAAATAGAAAGTTGTTACTGACAGGACAAAATTGTAATTGACTGAGTAATGATATCTGACTTACAAACAATAAGAGCTACAAAATTGGGCCAAAAACTATGATATTGCTCTAACAATAACAATTTTACCCTTACAACAACATTACCCAAAAATCATTAGCTAAAAGAATCAACGAAAACAAATGATAATATCTAGATTGGAGAATGTACTTAAACTCAAGGAAGATAGGAAAATACTGAAAGTAATGAATTAAGAGAAAAAACATAAAAGATCACTTTCAATTTCATCAATTTTGATACAATGACCCCTCATATATTTATAGAATAACCTCTTCCTAGCGAAATCCACTATACTATTTATTGGATTACCATAATATTATATAGGGAAGTTATCATTTAGGTTTGAGCATTTATCAATTAGGTACACTGACATTGCAATATATACAATGAGGTATCCTGAGGTTTGAATATTTTTATCACTTTGTTCAATATTATCATATGGGAAAATATTAGTTTGAAATTGGTTATGAGTATTATTGAGTGGTTAAGATGGTTCGAGATATTATTAGTTTGTTAATGACTTTGTTATGCAAGTTGTTAAAGCTATAAATACTTGTACTAATTGATGTATGAATAACAAGAATCAAATCAATCTTCTCAATCTTCTTCTCCTTCTCTTCTCTACTTTCTCTTCCTAAATTCTTCTAATTCTTTCTCATCTCATACTGTAACTCTTTTATTCTTCTATCCTAAACCCCAATTCAACCTTTAAATCTCATAAATTCATCAATGTGTCTATAATTGACGCATGATTTAGTGTCAGAGCAGTCGATTCTCGCCATCAAAAGTTAAAAAAAAAATTGTATTGTGAAGAGTCACAACTAAAGCGTTGGGCAATAGATCCATCATTCGAACAAAGAAAAGTCCATTACCAAGATTTCAAGAATTCTACACTTTTGGTAAAGATTTCTTTTGTTCTTTATCCAATAGATGAGAACGTATTGCAACAAGTCTTTTCTCCAGTTGATACTCTTGAGGAAATCAAAATAACATCATCATCAATTTTAGAGGTTGAAGCGTAAGTCCAATTTTCTTCAAGAGCTAATGCCGTCGCTGCATTTTCCTTACGTGAAAGAGCCATATTGATCATTGTTGTTTTTTGGATATTCGATTTCTTGATCATGAACCTATGTTGTGGAGCAGTCCACTGTGAGTTTACCTAGAGTCAATATTGATCATTATAGTGATTCTATCATTGAGAAGGTCACTTTGAGTACTGATTCTCCTACAACTAGAGAAACTCCTAATTTTCATGTTAAAGATGATCTTAAGTCCCAAGTACACAACATACAACATCATATCGGAGGCACACTAGCCAAAACATCGACACCTTTTGTGGAAGATGAAGTTGGTAATGAATAATCAATACTTGATGCAAGTCATGCCTCTACTGAAATTGAAGTCAAGATTCCAACAATAGTGGGTGAAAATGGAGTTCATCAAACGCATGTCTTGATCGACAAATCCTCCTTGGAACTCGACAATCTGGGTGGTATTAAGCAAGACTTTTTGCTCACTAATGACAAATTTTTGCCCAAACTCCATGAAACATTTCAGTTCAGGGAGAAGGCTCCATACATTATATTTTTTGAGGGGAAAGTAGGCACTGAGATTTGTAAGCCTCATCTATTCTTCGATTTTGTTGGAGCAATAGATTTCATCACAACATCGAGGGTTGAGCTACAATACAAGCTTCCTTATCAAACCTTCCCATTCTATCCTGGTGGGATTCAAGCTCAGTGCTCTCGGCCTTTCTAACATTTCATTCTTGAGAACAAGGATGTTTTGGAGAGGAATATCATCATAAGGGAAAATATTAGTTTGGAATTGGTTATGAGTATTATTGAGTGGTTAAGATAGTTAGAGATATTATTAGTTTGTTAATGACTTTGTTATGCAAGTTGTTAAAGCCATAAATACTTGTACTAATTGATGTATGAATAACAAGAATCAAATCAATCTTCTTCTCTTTCTCTTTTCTACTTTCTCTTCCTAAATTCTTCTAATTCTTTATCATCTTATAGTCTAACTCTTCTCTTCTTCTATCCTAAACCCTAATTTAATCTTTAAATCTCTTTAATTCATCGATGTGTCTATAATTGACACATCACACTTAGATTCCCTTTTTTAGCACAATCACTTAGATAGCCTATGATGGAATTTAATGAATTTTTTAAAGATTATTAATATAATAGACAAATACGATAATATATAAGCACAATCACTTAGGTTTAAGCATTTATTAAGATTTCAATATATGCAATGAGGTACCCTGAGGTTTGAATATTTTTATCACTTTGATTCCCCTTTTTTAGCACAATCACTTAGATAGCCTACGATGCAATTAGATGATTTTTTTTTTCTTTGAATTCTGATCAGTTTTATAAAAAAAAATATTGATATAATAGATGAATATAATATATAAGCTAGTACCAATATTTTCATAAAAAATTCAACGAATTGTGATAAAATATTAGCAAACTTTGATGCAGACGACCTAAAAATTACCATAATTATGCGTCATTTTAGTATCTTCAACAAAAAAATCATCATATTCCAACGAAAATACTTAGATATTGTTGTTTCAATTTTAGCATATTCTAACAAAAATCTATCAAATTTTTGACAAAAAGGCACCTGATTGATAAAATTTTAAAACTTCAAGATATCTAATTGATAAAATGTTGAAATGTTAGATACCTAAGTTATGAATGGACAAACATCGGGGCATCTAAGTAATAATTTCTCTATTATATATGTAAATACCTAATTTGCACACGTATAACCCAAAAAAAGAAAAAGAAAGAAAGAGAAACAATTATACCTAACTGATAATTGATAAAATATTAAAATTCCAGATACCTAAGTCAGGAATGTGCAAACCTCAAATATCTAAGTAATAATTTTTTTATTATATATCCTAATACCTAATTTACATACGTATAACAAAAAAAGGGTAAAGCGAGAACAATATACCCGTTCTACCACCGGCGCCGGTAACAAGCACAGTACTCTTACTCAAATCCGCCATAGCCGACACCCAAGCTCCTCTACCACCTCCACTCTTCTTCTTCTGCTTTGAAGAGAAGGAAGGAGAATTAAATTGCAGAGAAGATTCTAGAATTCTGTAGAATGAACTGCCAACTGGTAACCGCTCGTATTTAGTGCTATGAAATTGATTGTTGATTAGACGCGTCGGAATTGAATGCAGTGGCCCACAAGTGAATCCCATCAACGGTGTGGATTGAAGGAAGGGAAGTGCGGTGGATTCACCACCGTTGATGGGGGGTAGCGGAGAAGTTTGCGCACAGTGAGGGCTGTCTCTCTCTCTCTCTCTCCCCCTAAACTGGGCGTCGAGGTGTCGCGTTTCTCTTGCTCGCCTTATCTTCCAGCAGGTATGGACAACGTTGTTAGAGTCGAGATTTTACTTAATATTGGTAGGGGGTTTATAGAATCGGAATCGTACGATCAAATCGAAAATTGTAAGGTTTACTTTTAAGGCATAAAATCAATCCTGGGCCTTCATCCATCAGCTTAATCATTTTGAAAAAGTTGGTTATTTAACATGGTATCAGAGTCTGGTTAATCAAGAGGTCACTGATTCAAATCCTAATATGCCCCACTTTCAATATTAACATAACTTAAGTACAAGGTATGAGGTGTGCCTGTAAAATAGTCACACGCAAGCCTGATGAGCATTTGTGTGAGAGGCATATTAGAGCATAAAGCCAACATTGGGCCTTCACCCATCAGCTTAAACTTTTGGAAAAGTCGATTCTTTGACATCTACTACATGTATGGTATAATTATATTCGATATTAAAATTAGTTGCATAATTCACAAATTATTGTATAAAACTTTAACTTACGAGGGTATGGATAAGAGTATGATAATAGCTTACCCTCTCACCCCCTCTTTGCCTTTGTTTAACCCCTTTACCTAGTTACTAAATAAAACATTAGTAAAACAAGGTATGAAATTAAACGTTATTAGATCTGTACATGTATTATTCTGCTATTTATACAAAAAATTTGGTTAAAAGCTTGATAACTTATAAAATTAAATGATAATATTACTCGCGGGCCATACCCGTAGCAAAAACATAACATATGGTAAATTATATAATCATTTACGCCAGTCTCTCGTGTTTTTAAGTTTGGTTTTTAAATTAGTCCCTCATCTTTTTTAGTTTCTTAACTTTTATTTTATTTAAATTAGTCTTTCATATTTTATTTGATAACAAAATTAATCTCTCGTATGATAACCGAACGCAAAAAATCAAGAAAAACAAGCTAGTGTGTCTCTGGCAGCTACATGGCCCGAAATGTAAGGCTCGCCAAGGATACGGGTCAAAAGGCTAACACAAGACAAAGGATTAAGAGTTGAGACGGCTCGAGCCAGGCAAATGAGCATGCCAGAGTACCTGGACTAGAAAGCCCAATGTGAGATAAATGAGCCAAAGTGCCCACACACAATTGGACCAAATTTTTTGCAACAAGTCTGCCTATTTCTTTAACCACCTATTACTATAAATGTTTAAATTTTAGATTAATAGATTTGCTTTCTATTCTCAGGGCTTGTTTAGTTATCATATAAATTGAATTTTTATAAAAAATTATATTTCACAAGAATTTAAATTCTTTGTTAACTTTTCAGGAATGGGTGGGTTGCCAAAGCAAGAAATAAACCTTCTTTAGAGGGCTAGTTCAGTTTTGAAGGAATTGAAATTTCTACAGTTCCTATTCTGTCAACTTTCTAACAATTAAACAAGAGGCCAAATCCTTACTTTCAATGAATTCGTACTTCCTGCGTTTACTTTTGACAATCAAATGAGGCCTAATTATCATCTGCCTAGAATTTCTTCTATTTTAGAGGTCTATAAGGAAGACCCATTGGATATGTTTTCTTTTCATCAGTTTTTATGAAGGATTAATGAAATTGTGATTTGCCTTTTTTTTTTTTTTTTTTTGTGCTAACGAGGAATCCGGTAAACTCCGGCAAATGCGGTGACCCGCACACTACAGAAGCCAGTTAAGTCAAGGAATCCTCATGAAGAGGTTCAAAGGGGAAATCGAACTCTAGTCTTTTTGATTTAAAGCAACACTTTACCCTCTCACTTGCCTCCTACCATTGAGGCAAGGCCCAAGTGCGTAAGCTAATGTATTTTCTCCTTTTTAGAAACGAATTTCCAAAGATCCAATGAATTAGCATCAAAGCTTTTGTCCTTTTGCCGCTCGCGGTTTTAGGGTTTTTTTTTTACGGGAAATTTTTTTTTTCATTACATTCCTATAATCTCATAATTTCTATTATACGAATGAGTAGTGATTTTTATTTTAATAGAAACTGTTTTCCTCCACAGAAAGAAAGTTGACTTCTCCTCGAAAAGGAAGAATAATATTTTCCTTCATGGAACAGAAAATATTTTCTGTCACCATAATGTTAAATCATATATCTTACTACATCTTCAACCTGATCAAACATTAATCCCCTGTAAATATAGACAATGCAATCATTTTACTTAGCTAAACAAATAAAAAATTTTAAACAAAAAAATTTTCTCCAGAAAAACATTTAAGCTCCATTTAGAATTAGAAAATTTTGAATGAAAGAAAATTATGAGGAAAAAAAGTTAAAAGGAAAGAAAACAGGGGGAAGACGATTTTTTTTTCCCCTTGTTTGGAAGATAAGGAAAAAGAAAGAAAAAAAAGTAGTTTTCAAGATTAAAATTTTTTTTCTTTGTTTGGTTTGGAGAAAATAAAATAGAAAAAAACATTTGTATAATCTAATAAGCTATATTTTTCTTGTATCATTCAGGCCATGAGAAGTTTCATGGTCAGCAGTCTTGATAATGTTCCATTGGAAATCTATTATTTAAGTACTCTGAGTTTAATCTTTTATTATTTAAATACTTAATATTTCAAAATATATATACAATAAACATTCACAAACATTCAAATTTGTAAAAACATTTTAAATATTTAATGAAATATTTAAGTACTAAATGTTTGTAAATATTTAAAATATATATTTAATATTTATAAGCTATCTTTGCTTTTTGCTTTTTCGGATAGGGGACTATCCGAAACTGTCACCCTTCAGGGTAGCACTCTATAAGGTAAGACTGTATACCTTCCAACCCCCAGATTCTGTCTTGGTAGGAGCCTTTTAGGCACTGAGTTTTTTTGTTGTTGTCTTTGTTGTAATAATATTTAAAACGTAGTTGACATGTTTACAAAATATTCATATATTTTAAAAGATATGTTATAAGTTAGGTAAAAGAAAAAATTGTTTTAGAAAAAGTTTCTAAAAGTTTAACTACCTTAAAAGTATTTCAAAACCTTAAAAAATATATTTTAACTAATTTAGGTACTCTGAGTTTAATATTTTATTACTTAGATACTTAATATATATTTCAGTCTAGAGTACCTCAAAAATATTTTAACTTCTATGGTACATTAGACCAACATTCTAGAAATCTTACTAGTACTAGGGTTAGTTTAGGGTTTCCTTACTTTTACTGTTTTATCCTTTGACATATGTAACCCTAGAGGTAGTGTTGGTCTTTTGTCTCATTGTGTGTTTGCCTATGTAAGGGCTCTTGTATTCAACTCTTTATTTATTCAATGATAGACATTCTCATGGTATCAGAGCCTCTCTCTGAGTTAGGTTTGTTCTTTTTTTTTTTTTTTTTTTTTCCGCTGCTATTATTATTATTATTATTATTGTTGTTGTTGTTGTTGTTGTTGTTTGTTGATTTCTCTAGCTTGCTTATTGTTTTTTCAATTTTGCTTATAATTTGAGCAATGGCATCTAACTCAAATCGATCCTACGCAAGTGTCCTCTCTTCCTCCCCAACCCCCTCTCTTGGTGCAACCCAGGCCATGGTGGAGGCTAGCTCTCTCCATGCTGGAACCCCACCGGTAGCCATGAGTGCTGCAGCCCCGTTGGAGTTGGCCGAAAACCTCATTTTTGGATCCATCGCCTCCGGCATCTCTTTCCCTTGGTCGGTCGATACCGGTGTTGCCATCTTCTGTACTCCAACACCAATTGGGAGGTCAACATTGAACCCGTCACTTAACTTGGGCATCCCACCACCCCCTTCACTTGTCTCTGCATTTTCTCTTTCCTCCCCCAGACCTACGTTCACCGGCGCTACCCTCCCCAGTGGTCAACCCACCGGTATTGGTGGTGCTCCCTCCTCCTTCTCCCCGGCTTCTCTTCATGCCTGTGGGGCAGTGGCTGCAGCACCCCTTCCCCCTCTCCCCAACCCCTTAACAAGCCCTAATTTCGTGAACCCTAATAATCACCCATCTTCTCCAATTGTAATTCCATTATATAATATCACTAGCAATGTTACAATTAAACTTGAAACAACCGCCGATTACCCCCTTGGCGTGAACAGTTTAACATGTTATTGCTTGCTCCCCAGTTATTAGGGTTTATTGATGGATCTTATCCATATCCCCTTGCCCACATAAATCACCCTAATGGATCAACCTATCCCCACCCAGATTATATTAGTTGGCTACGCATAGATCAAAGTCTTCGAACTTGCATAGTCGCAACCCTTTCTCATTCACTTATGAACGACATTGTACGCCATCCAACCTCAAAAGTCATGTGGGATGCCCTAGCTAAGCGTTTTCGGGATCACTCCATGGCTAAGGAGTATGACCTCCCAACCCAAATTATTAATCACCGTAAAGATGGCAAAACAATGGATGTTTATCTCTCTGAATTAAGATCAATTACGGACGACTTGGTTGCCATTGACTCACCCGTTTTTGCTAGATAATTTTAACAATTTGCCATTCATGGCTTACCTCCTGATTACGCCGCCTTTGCGACGTTTTCTTGCCAAACTTCAAAACTTTATTCTTATGACGAATTAAAATCTGCTCTACTTAATGAAGAAGTTGCTTTAACACGCAATTCTAGATGAACCAACACTAACCAAACTCATGCTATGGTTGCTTTTGGGCAACCCAATCAGCCCAATTCCAGTCACGGTGGCCGCGATCAAGGACGGGGCCACAACCGGGGCTCTGGCAGCTGTAGTGGTTGGGGCGGTAAACAGCCAGCCCACCCCCACGGTCCTCACACCCAAAATGCCCCTCCCTCTCCCGGTACTCCTTACCCAATCCAACCCCCAGTTGGTCCCCCTTTTCACTCTAATGCAGGTGTGCTCGGACCCGCTCCCCAATTTTGCCAGATTTGCTCTCAGATTGGACATACTGTAGTTGCTTGCCCTCCCGGTACTCCTTACCCGGTTTGACCCCCAGTTGGTCCCCCTTTTCACTCTAATGCAAGTATGCTCGGACTTGCTCCCCAATTTTGCTAGATTTGCTCTCAGATTGGACATACTGCAGTTGCTTGCCCTCATTGTCTTAACATGGCCTACTTTCTCGATCCTAGTCAATCACTTCTGCCATGACTATTGAAGAACCGCATGATTACAATTGGTACCCTGACTCCGATGCCTCAAATCATATGATGCCAAATTCAAGTATTCTCTCTTATCGTCTTTCTTATTCTGGTCATAAGGGTGTGCTTGTGGGAAATGGAGTCTTACTGCTTGTAACACACATTGGCTCCACAACCTTACCTAAAACCCCACTTAAACTACACAATGTCATGCTAGTACCCAACCTTACACATAATTTACTCTCTATTAAACAACTGTGTCATGACAATAGACGTAGGGTTGAATTTGATTCCACTTTTTTTTGGGTTAAGGACAAGGCTACAGGGATGCTGCTTCTACAAGTGCCCAGTAATGGTCCTCTATATAATTTCTCACCGCACGATGTTGGCCTTATAGCACGAGTCCAAAATGGTGAATTATGGCATCAGCAACTAGGGCATTTAGGAAGTACTGTTCTTGACACTTTATGTAAACAACATTTTTGTCCGGATGTTAAATTTTTAAATAAATGTGTTTCTTGTTGCCTAGGGAAATCTAAGAAACTACCATTTGAGCAAGCATATTATAACACTACCATGCCTCTTCAATTAATACATTCTGATGTTTGGCAATCTCCAATTTTATCTAATTCTGCTTATAAGTACTATGTTCTGTTTGTTTATGATTGCTCACGATTTACATGGCTATATCCGATGCAACGCAAATCTGACGTTTTTGACGTTTTCACCGCTTTCAAAACGTTAGTTGAAAACCAATTTAATGTGAAAATTAAAGTTTTTTAAAGTGATGGCGGAGGTGAATTCGACCACAGACACATGAATGCGCTATGCTAGGAGGTTAGAATTCACTTTCGTCTATCATGTCTTGATACCCCGGAACAAAATGGGGTGGCGGAACACAAGCATCGACATTTATCTGAAATGGCACGGACTCTTCTCATCCACGCCAAACTTCCTTATGAATTTTGGGACGATACTTTTTGTATGGCATGTTTTACTATAAATAGTCTCCCAAAGCCAACTCTTTCGAACTTCTGCCCTTTTCAAAAACTTTTTCATACAAACCCCAATTATAAACATTTTCGAGTATTTGGGTGTGCATGTTATCCAAACATCACATCCCCGTGCCCTCCCTAAATTGCCCCCTATAAGTAGGAATGTTGTGTTTGATGAATCTGTTTTCCTTTATTATGACCTAGTTCATGCTAATGCTTCTCTCACAAATGCCATAACGAATACACCCTTAATAATTCATACCTCCCCCTCCCTGGTTGTGTTCAACCCATCCCCCACCGAGCCACCACAGTCCCCACATCGGTGCCGTTGGTCTCGGTTAACAACCACCCATGACTGGCTGGCCCTAGGGTTGAACCCACACCCCACAGCTCCCCCTCCCCGGGCTGTGTTCAACCTACCCCCTATTGAGCCACCACAGCTTCCCCACCGATGCCGCTGGTCTCGGCTGCCAACACCCCACACCCAACTCCCTCCACTGTTGAGGATGCCACTAGGGCTGTCTCACCCACAGGACCTTTGGCCCCTCCTTCATCCGAACCGGACCCTGCCCCTGCTGTGCCTAGCCCCACCTCGCACCCTAGGATCGATGATGACACCCTCGGGGTCGAAACTACGCAGGCCTCGGTTCCCACGGTTAACACCCTCAACACTCACCCTATGCGCACTTGACTAGAGAATGGCATTTGTAAAACCAAGTATCCACTCTACTTATCCTCCATAACTGTAATCCAAGAGCCAACTTGTTATTCACAGGCAGTGAAGAATCCCCAATGGCAAGAAGCCATGGCGGATGAATTTAATGCTCTAATCCTCCACAACACATGGGACCTTGTTCCCTTTGACCCCTTAAAAAATCTTGTAGGTAGCACTTGAAAATACAAAGTTAAGTCTAAAGCAGATGGCTCAGTTGAAAGGCTCAAGGCTCACCTTGTTGCCCAAGGCTTTCATCAACACGAAGGCCTTGACTACAAGGAGACCTTCAGCCCGGTTGTAAAACCCTCCATCATACGCTTCATACTTACCCTTGCTGTCACACACCACTGGTCAATTTGGACGTGAAAAATGATTTCCTACATGGTCACCTTAAGGAGGAAGTTTATATGAGACAACCTAAAGGCTTCATACATCCTAAATATCCCAATCATGTAATGTCGCCTATGGAAAGCGCTATACAGTCTTAAAAAGGCACCTCAAGCATGGTTCCAACGATTAGTGCATTCTTACTTAGTCTTAGTTTCATTTGTTGTCGCGCTAACCCTTCGCTGTTTATTCATAAGACCTCCTCCCATTTAACATGCCTTCTATTGTATGTGGATGACATTATCCTCACTAGCACTGATAGCTCTTAACCTCACAGCCTCACCCAGTCTCTCTCCACCCAATTTGCAATGAAGGACCTTAGACCGTTACACTTTTCTTTGGCATTCAAACCCAACATGATTCCGGAGGGCTATTCCTCTCCCAACAAAAGTACATCATTGATCTTCTCATGAAACATAACCTTTGTGAAGCCAAACCCGTCAAAACCCCTCCACCCACCCGAGCACACCCCTCCTTAAGTGAAGGGGACCCTCTGGAACCGAGTATAGAAGTGCTGCAGGAGCCCTTCAGTACCTGACCATGACTCGCCCTGACATATGCTACGCTGTTAACTTTGTCTCCCAGTTCATGCATGCACCCCGCACCCCTCATTGGCATGCGGTAAAACACATCCTTTGATACCTTAAAGCTACTCCTGATCATGGCCTTCTCATCCAACCTGCCAAAACCCTCTCTGTCACTGCCTTCGACGATGTTGAATGGGGGGGGCTGTCTTGACACCCGTCGTTCCACCACTGGCTACGCTGTCTACCTCGGCTCTAACCTCATCTCTTGGAGGGCTAATAAATAGGCCACGGTATCCAAATCCACTACTGAATCAGAATACAGTAATGTTGCTCAGGCAGTGGCCGAAAGCAATTAGATCCGTTACATCATGCGCTACCTTGGCATTCGACACTTAGGACCGATACTTGTGTACTGTGACAATGTCTTCGCTTCCTACCTTGTCGCAAATCATGTATCTAATGATCGAAGCAAATACGTTGATGTTGATTTTCACTACGTTCAGGAAAAAGTTTTGAAATGTGATCTTCAAGTGCACTACACTCCAACAACAAAACAGGTTGCTGACATTTTGACCAAGGGACTCGCAGCTAATCGCTTCTTACAACACAAGACCAATCTTTGCGTGCTACCACCCCTCTCAGCTTGAGGGGGCCTATTAGACCAACATTTTAGAAGTCTTACTAGTACTAGGGTTAGTCTAGGGTTTCCTTACTTTTACTGTTTTACCCTTTGACTTATGTAACCTTAGGGGTAGTGCTGGTATTTTGTCTCATGTGTGTTTGCCTATATAAAGGCTCTTGTATTCACCTCTTTATTCGTTCAATAATAGACATTCTCATGGTACCTAAAAATCATTAACAAACTTTAGACACCTGAACTAAATTTTCTTAAATTTTTGCTTGGGTACTATGAAGATTATATTATATTGATTATGTATATATAAATAATAAATACTATACTCACTTTATGTTTTTTATATGTACTGAACATAAATGTATCAATGAACTTATGTGACAAACAAAGTGGCCCATGTTGGTAAAGCATGAAGTTGAGATCAAGTATGTTGCATATTAGGTTGGAATCATTCGGAATGAGATTTATTTATTTTTCCCTATTTTCCTTCCAATTTCAGGAGGAAAATGGTTTTTCTCAAAACTTACTATAAATTTTCTAAATTTTTCATTCAATTTTTTTCCCTTCATAGTTTCCTTGCACTCCAAACACGGGAAAAGAGCTTTCCTTCATATTTTTCTTCTTATGTAACATTATCTGCATTTCAAACAGAGTCTTAGAGAAGAAAAATTTGCGAAAGAAAAATGTTTATTGTTAAACCAAACAGAGCAATAATGCCGATTTTGTTTCATCTTTTTTCCATATTAGGAATGTGGACATTTGTCACTTCATTTCATCAAGATTGTGGCATCCTAGGGAAAATGTTGACCAGAGCCTAGTCCTTTTGGCTTCACTCGTAGAGTTGGAATATATGAGATCCATATATAAGTTTAAATGATGTTTCATTTTAAAACTAATTGGGATTAGGCGGAGTACTCCACTAAACGTATATGTTGATCTCTTCTCATTCACAACTCATATGTGAAATTTATACTAAACTACAACAACAATAATAACAAACCCAGTGCCTCCAAGGGCTCCCACAATAGCAGGGTCTTGGGGGGATGGATGTACGCAGCCTTCCCCCTTCAGAGGGATACCCTGAAGAGAGGTTGTTGCCGAGGACCCCCTGCCTGAAATGAAATTCATACTAAACTCACATATAAAATCCTTAGCAGCTTTCACCTCTTCCGACTTTTTGGGATTTGCATCCAAGGTGTTCCGTTTCTAACATATGTTAAGTGTGATATCCGACGATCTTGTTTCTTGTTATGGCCTTGCTCATGTACCTTTGTTGGGTAATGTGTAGAATCTAGTTGTATTGAGTCTTGTTTATGAAATATAGGATTGGGCCAATCCTATTGAGGCCCATGACACACTAGGTTTTAGTGTGATGGCTCTATATATGCACGGGATGGGTATGTTACCGTTGGGATTTGAGTTAGAGTTGAGAGAGTGATTGAGATTTGAGACGTCTCATGTAAACTCCAACTGATATAATAAAATTATTGTGCTCCCCTCCGTGGATTTAGGCTTTGGCTGAACCAAGTAAATTGCGGTTTTGTCCCCTATCCCCCTCTCGTATATGATTATTATTTCGATTTGTGAATCGTTATCCCGTGGGTGATCTTAATAAGTGGTATCAGGAGCCCTATAATCTTCAAAGTGAGAATTTCGTTTTTCCAATTAAAATGCGGAGACATTTGGCTTTCGATCCTTTGACAACAAGCTTTTCAAGATCTTGCACTAGTGTGTTGTAAAAGGAAGAAACCGCACAATAAACTGAATGAAGGGAGGAGAAAAGAGATTCGTAAAGAAAAGTTAATGTAGGTTCTGAAAACTACCTAAATTTTAAATGTCGTTTTAAAAAGTTACCTAAATTTTTAAAATTTTCAAAGTCACACCTAACATTTTAAAAATTTTTCAATATCACACTTTAATATTGACACCGTTAACATCCATTAGTTCTTCCTGACGTGGCTTTTGAAAAAAGAAAATAATTAAAAAAATTGGAATTTACATTTAAAATAATTTGAAAATATTTAAAATATTTGAAATATCTTAAAATTTTGTAAATACTTATAAAATTATTTTTTATATTTTCAAAGAGATTATTTAGATGCCATATCAGCAAAAACTAACGGATGTTAACAATTTTAACATTAAGGTATGATATTGAAAAATTTTGGAAAGTTTATGAGCGACTTTGAAAATTTAGAAAATTTAGGTGGCTTTTTAAATCCACACCAAAAATTTATGTGATTGTAGTAAAAAAAAATCATTAATAATATGATAAACTGAGGACCGCTAATTATTAGGATCCCCCACATATATCGAATCTCAAACTGAAGTAGCAAATATCAATAAAGGAGATTGGGGGAATAATTGAGACATTGGAATTTATGTGATTTGGCTGAAACCCACATCCACGGAGCAGACGCACCATAATTTTACCATAGGAATAGTGTTATTACAATAATGTTACATTCATATTCTACCTTCCACCGTTATGCTTTCCATGCTTTCCCCTGCCAATACAAGCCATAAGAAGATCGTATTTATAGGCCTTTATAAATGTTAAAATATCTAGTTTTAATATATTTTGTATGTATTTTAGTTGTGTATATACTCTATATTTATGTATTTTTACATTAATAGGGTAGCATTTAGTGCACTAGGCATTTAGTTACATAGTTAATTTTCTCCCATCTTTTCTTCTCTTTCCACCGGCCATTGATAATGGTTTTAGATAAAGTTTTATTGTTTTGTAACTTGCAAGAGAAGGTCATGAGTTGTGACCCTTCATTAGGTATTTTGTTAGTATAAATTTGTTAGTAGTTGTATTGTTTATATAGATATACTAATAAAACAAAGAGAAAACAATTCTTGATATTTTGTATTGTTTTAAATTTTTTCATGGTATCAGAGCAGGTCTCTGTCTTGTGTTGATCTTTTCTTGCATTTTTAGACCTTGGCCGAGAGCATGTTGCAGTGACAGAAGGTTCACCTGCGGTTTTCCCTCTTCGGCCAACTGGTTTGAGCTAGCAAGGTTTTGGTTTTGTGAAGATGTGTGTTGCCTTCACGCCAGTAGCCTCTGTTTTGAGTTAGCAAAGTCCTCATTCCAATTTTGCTATATATATATTAATCAAAATTTTCACGCTAAGTCTTTTTTGGCTTTCTTCACGATCAAATTTCTTTCTGCAAGGTTATTTGTTTTGGTTCTGGCAATTGGCAGAGAGCTTCACTCACTGTTTGTCTTGGATTTTCGGGATTAATATTCCATCTTTATTCTGAGGTTTATCTGTAAGAGCCTGGCAGTTAAGGTTCTACATTTCTCATCTTTTGGATTACCCGGAGATGAATTTTGTGCCCAGTGTTGGGACATCAAGTTTAAATTCGACAGGTCAAATTTCAGTTTGTGGTAATTCTTGGATAATTGATACAGGAGCCACAGATCACATGGCCTCGTGTTTATCTATTATGTTTGATGTTGTGGAGAATAGAAAGATTGGTCCCATTAAATTGCCAAATGGGACTAGTTTGATTGTCACCCATGTTGGGAAAGTTCAAATATCAGAAAATCTCGTCTTACATAATGTTTTGTACGTGCCTGGTTTTCATTATAATCTAATGTCCGTGAGTAAATTAACTCAAAATGGAAATTGTGCGTTGGCATTTTATCCTCATTTTTGCTACATACAGGATTTACGCTCGAGGAAGATGATTGGAGCAGGTAGGCAAAGGGACGGGATATATCTTTTGACGACGCAATCAGTGCCTTCCGTAGCCTTCTCGATTCAGATTAAAAACAAAGCTGTTTTGTGGCATCACCGCTTGGGCCACGTTCCTTTTCCTAGATTGTCGTTATTTCTGCTCTTGGATATTGAGAAAACGGATTTTATTTGTGATAATTGTCATTGTGCCAAGCAAGCACGTTTGCCATTTCCCTTGTCAGTTACAAAAACTCGTGTTTGTTTTGAGGTTATTCATTGTGACATTTGGGGTCCCTATCGTGTTGAGTCTTTAACTGGAGCTCGGTATTTTCTTACAATTGTTGATGATTTTAGTCGATGCATGTGGGTATTTTTGATGAGGGAGAAATCCCAAACTCACCAACTTCTTATGAATTTTTGTTGTATGGTTGGGACCCAGTTTGGTTTTCACGTGAAGCAAGTAAGGAGTGATAATGGGCATGAATTCAAGTATGGGCCGTTGTTAGAATTCTATGCTCAACATGGGATTCAAACTCAAACCTCTTTAACCGGAACACCACAACAAAACGGCGTAGTTGAACGAAAACACAAGCATTTGCTAGAAGTTGGACGAGCCCTTCGTATCCAAGCCGGCTTGCCTAAGAAATTTTGGGGTGAGTGTGTCTTGACGGCTGCTTACATCATTAATTTAACCCCTTCCATTGTGATGAAAAATAAGAGCCCTTATGAAATTTTGATAGGGAAACAACCTGTTTATGATCATTTGCGAGTTTTTGGTTGTTTATGCTATTATCACACCAAGACTAGTGATAAATTTGAAAGTCGGGCCTCACCTGGAATTTTTGTTGGATATCCTCATGGTCAGAAGGGATACAAGATTTTTAGTCTTGAAGATAAGAAAATTATTGTGTCACGAGATGTGCGGTTTTATGAGGACGTTTTCCCCTTTGTAACGACAAGTAAAAATCAAGAAAATCATTTTGATGAATCAAATAAAGAGATACGAACGGATTTTGTATATGATGATGAACCGGTTCGTGTAGAACCGATCCCAGCAGCAACGGCCGAACTGACCGGTTCACTGCAAACAGAATCGGCCAGTCCAGCAGTACCAACCAGCAATGAGCTGGTCGGTCCAAATACGAACAATCCGAATGAGTCTAGTCCTGAGCCGGGTTCTGAAGCTGTGACAAGAAGAAGCAGTCGTATACGTTCCATACCGGTTAAATATCAAGACTATATTTGTGATCTTCCGTCATCAATAGCCCATCCTCTTAGCTTCGATCCTTCAGCTAACTCGGGTATCCTCTATCCTATTTCAAACTTTGTTTCTAACGCACAATTTTCTGACGCTCATGTGACTGTTTTAAATGCCATCACTTCTTGTGATGAGCCGAAAAATTTTCAACAGGCAGTTCAGTATAAACATTGAAGGGATGCCATGGAGAAGGAGATTGAGGGGTTAGAACGTAATAATACTTGGACATTGGAGAGGTTATCGGATGGCAAGAAGGCTATTGATTCTAAATGGGTGTATAAAGTCAAATACAAATCAGATGGGACGATAGAGCGCTACAAGGCTTGGTTGGTAGCCAAAGGGTGTACACAAGTGGAAGGTATAGATTATCATGACACTTTTGCTCCTGTAGCTAAATTAGTAACTGTTCGATGTGTCCTAGCTGTTGCTGTCGCTAGGAATTGGATTATTCACCAATTGGATGTCAATAACGCATTTTTACATGGAAACCTTGATGAAGAAGTTTATATGAAACTTCCTTTAGGTTTTGAACGGAAAAATGAGGGCAAAGTATGTCGTCTTCGTAAGTCCCTCTATGGTTTAAAACAAGCATCTCGTAATTGGAATCAGAAGTTCACTTCTACTTTAATTGGTATCGGATTTTGTCAATCCAAGACAGATTACTCACTTTTTACTTATTTCCGTGTTGAGATTTTTACGGCAGTCCTAATTTACGTGGATGATGTGATTATTACTGGTAATAACAAAGAGCCTATTTCCCAAGTAAAAGAAGTTTTGAATACATCTTTTGGAATTAAAGACCTAGGGGCAGTAAAATACTTTTTAGGGATCGAGGTGGCTCGGTCATCGAAGGGGGTTGTGTTAAGTCAACGGAAATATGTCTTGGGTATTCTTAATGAGGTTGGAATGCTTGGAGCTAAACTAGTTTCAACTCCTATTGTTCAAAATCATAGTTTGGCCGATGGTGTAGGTGATGTTTTTGAGGACCCGGGACGATATAGGCGGTTAGTTGGTCGATTGTTATATCTTACTATTACACGACCTGATATTTGTTATGCCGTTGGGGTTCTGAGTCAGTTCATGCATGACCCTCGTCAACCTCATTTTGAGGCTGTTACTAGGGTTCTTCGTTACTTGAAGGGTTCTCCAGGTCAAGGGGTATTTTTGCCTTCTGATAGTGATATGAAGCTTTGGGGTTTTTGTGATGCTGATTGGGCCGGGTGTTATACCACTAGACAATCTACCACAGGATATGTTGTGTTTTTAGGACAGGCACCGGATTCATGGCGTTCTAAGAAGCAAGCTGTCGTTTCTCGTTCCTCAGCTGAAGCGGAATATCGTTCTATGGCGACTATTACTAGTGAGATTGTGTGGTTAAGACGTTTATTGTCCGATTTATTAGTTGATACTAACAATCCCACTATGTTGTTTTGTGATAATCAAGCAGCACTTCATATAGCATCTAACCCGGTTTTTCATGAAAGAACAAAGCATATCGAGATTGATTGTCATTTCGTTCGAGAAAAATTGCTTGCAAAGGAGATTGCTACTTCCTTTGTTCGTTCCACGGATCAAGTTGCCGATGTGTTCGCTAAAGCCTTGGCGAGCGCCTAGCTATTTAGCTCTTCTTCGCAAGTTGGGCATGATAAACCTTCATGCTCCAACTTGAGGGGGAGTGTTAAAATATCTAGTT
Source organism: Simmondsia chinensis (assembly GCA_018398585.1). Lineage (NCBI taxonomy): Eukaryota > Viridiplantae > Streptophyta > Magnoliopsida > Caryophyllales > Simmondsiaceae > Simmondsia > Simmondsia chinensis. The sequence goes on from JAGTTD010000018.1 coordinate 22,241,090, forward strand.
TTAATGTATTTTGTATGTATTTTAGTTGTGTATGTTGAGATCAATGCTAGCTCATATAATTAAAACTAAATCTAATTTAAGTATATATGTCTAATTTAAGTGGATTGAATGTGAGGTTACAAATTAATTAGTTATTAAAAATGAGTGGTTTGTATTACATTTGGGTTATTATAAATACCCATGACCTTAAATCTTAAATGATATCGAGAATGTAAAATAAATAAGACAAAAGTCTTATATATATATATATATACAAGGTTGTAGTCTTGTTATTGAGAGTTTTATCGTAATATTCTCAATTAAATAAAGTTTTGTGTTGTGTCTCCAATTTTGTGTGAATTTCTTCTTTGAGATATAAAATTTAGAATTATATATTCTAAATTTTCTTCAACAATTGGTATCAGAGTTAGGTTGTAAGATTTGTCAAGACAAGCTTGTTTTTCACATAGTCAAACTCTTGTTGGCATAATGGGTGGTCTTCAAGTAGTTGGAGGAATAAAAAAGCTCAACAACACAAACTACACCACGTGGGTAACATGTATGGAGTCTTACCTACAAGGTCACGACCTTTGGGAGATTGTTAGTGGTGGTGAAGTTACACAACCGGCAGCAAAAGATGCCAATGGCATCTTGCGGAAGTGGAAAATTAAAGCAGGCAAAGCAATGTTTGCTTTAAAGACCACAGTTGAAGAAGAAATGTTGGAGCACATAGGCGATGCTAAAACACCGAAGGAAGCATGGGACACTTTTGTTACACTCTTTTCAAAGAAGAGTGATACAAGACTGCAAATTCTCGAAAACGAGCTGATATCGATTGCGCAACGTGGCATGACAATTGCCCAATTTTTTCACAAGGTGAAATCAATATGCCCTGAAATTTCTGTGTTAGATCCAACAGCGTCTATCGGGGATGCCAGGATAAAGAGATTAATTATCCATGGTTTAAAACCTGAATACCGAGGGTTTGTTGCCGCTATACAGGGATGGCCGACACAACCATCACTTGTTGAGTTTGAAAATTTGCTTGCTGGTCAAGAAGCTATGGCCAAGCAAATGGGAGGAGTCTTGTTGAAGAGTGAAGAGGAAGCGCTCTACACCAACAAAAGCAACGGTAAGCGACATAGTAATGGTGGATCTAAAAAGAATGGTGAAAAGAAGTGTCACCAAGGAAAGGAAGACTCTCATCGATGGGGAGCTTCGAAGAATCGCGGTAATATTAAAAAGTTCAATGGCAAGTGTTACAATTGCGGGAAAATGGGCCACATGGCAAAAGACTGTTGGTCGAAGAAAAATCCTGTTGAAAGTAATACTGTTACTTCTACTTCTAAGGAAAGCGAAGATGGTTGGGATGCCGAAGCGCTTTTCGCTATGGAGAAAGAAGACTTAGCTCTCATGGAAACAACATCAGAAAAGATTGACTACAAGACTGACTGGATTGTAGATTCAGGCTGCTCAAATCACATGACAGGTGATAAACAGGTGTTGCAAAACTTGTCTGAGTATAAGGGAGGTCGTATGGTGGTGACAGCTGATAACTCAAGATTACCGATAGCCCATATCGGTAAGACTACAGTTACGCCTCGATATAATTCTAACAAGGTGCCACTTCAAGATGTTTATTATATTCCAGGGATGAAGAAAAATTTGTTATCTGTAGCTCAATTAACATCATTAGGCCATTATGTTATGTTCGGTCCTCGAGATGTGAAGGTGTATCGTGACATCAAAATCTCAGAAAAACCGGCAATGGAAGGACGACGAGTGGAGTCAGTCTATGTGTTGTCAGCAGAGTCTGCATATGTGGACAAGGCAAGAAAAAAAATGAGACAACAGATCTATGGCACATGCGGTTAGGTCACGTTAGCTATTCCAAGCTAAAGGTGATGGCAAATAAGTTGATGTTGAAAGGGCTACCACAACTTGATGTGCGGACAGACACAATATGTGCAGGATTCCAGTATGGTAAAGCACACCAACTACCATACGTGGAATCAAAATTTAAAGCAGCAGAACCATTAGAGATAGTTCATTCTGATGTGTTCGGACCAGTTAAGCAACTGTCAATTGGTGGTATGCGATACATGGTGACTTTCATTGATGACTTCTCAAGGTACGTGTGGATTTTCTTTATGAAAGAAAAATCTGACACATTCTCAAAGTTTAAAGAGTTCAGAAAGATAGTTGAAGGAGAAGTGGGAAAGAAGATTCGTTGCTTACGCACAGATAATGGAGGAGAATATAGTTCAAACGAGTTCTCTCAATACCTGAAGGAATCCCAAATACGTCATCAATACACTTGTGCCAATACACCACAACTAAATGGTGTAGCTGAAAGGAAAAATAGGCATCTTGCAGAAATTTGTCGCAGTATGCTACATGTAAAGAATGTACCGGGAAGGTTTTGGGCTGGAGCAATGAAGACTGCAGCCTTTGTGATCAACAGACTTCCTCAACCGAGGTTAGGATTTGTTTCACCCTTTGAGAAACTGTGGAACATGAAACCAACAGTTAGCTACTTTCGAGTATTTGGCTGTGTATGCTATGTATTTGTTCCTGATCATTTACGGAGCAAGTTTGAAAAGAAAGCTGTTAGATGAATCTTTGTGGGATACGATAGCCAGAGAAAGGGTTGGAAATGTTGCGATCCTACAAGTGGGAGATGTTACACTTCACGAAATGTGGTGTTTCATGAAGCATCTTCTTGGTGGTTCCCAGAAAAGGAGGTGTTACCAGATTCGAGAGAATTTGGAGACAAGCTACAACAGAAGATGGGGAAGCATACTGTTCAACTCCAACCAAGTTCAGATGAATCAGGAGATCCAAACGGCGATGATTTTGAACAAAGAGCAACTCAGAATCCTTGGAAAACTGGCGTGTATCAACAACCAGATGAAGAAGGTAGTGAAACGGAAGAATCAACTCCACAATCACAACTCTGAAGGTCAACAAGAATACGAAGGCCAAATCCCAAATACGGCAATGCAGCCATAGTTGAAAAAGTAATTGTAATGGAACCTGAGACGTTTGAAGAAGCATCGTAGTGTTTTGAGTGGATTACAGCTATGAAAGAAGAGATCGCTGCACTTGAGCAAAATTAGACTTGGGATCTGGTGCCAAAGCCAAGATATGTGAAACCCATATCCTGTAAGTGGGTTTACCAGATGGCTCAGTCAAAAGATACAAGGCACGATTGGTAGCTCGTGGTTTTTCTCAACAATATGGACTAGACTATGATGAAACATTTAGTCCAGTAGCGAAACTTACAACTGTACGAGTCTTACTTGCACTTGCAGCCAACAAAGACTGACATTTGTGTCAAATGGATGTGAAGAATGCTTTTCTTCATGGAGAGCTAGATCGAGAGATCTACATGATTCAACCAATGGGTTTTCAGAGTCAAGATCGTCCTAAATATGTGTGCAAGCTGCGGAAAGCACTCTATGGACTAAAACAAGCACCTAGGGCATGGTATGGTAAAATTGCTGAATTCCTAACACAAAGCGGTTATTCAGTTACACCTGCAGATTCCAGCTTGTTTGTCAAAGCCGTTGGAGGAAAATTAGCAATCGTGTTAGTGTACGTGGATGATTTAATCCTAACAGGTGATGATGAGGTAGAAATTCTTCAGACAAAAGAGAATTTATCAGTACGTTTCCAGATGAAGGAACTTGGACAGCTCAAACACTTTCTTGGCTTAGAGATTGATCGCACACGAGAAGGAATATTTCTTTGTTAGCAAAAATATTCCAAAGATTTGTTGAAAAGGTTTGGATTGCTCGAATGCAAGCCGATTTCAACGCCGATGGAGCCAATTTCCAAAATGTGCGCACATGAAGGAAAAGATTTGGAAAATTCAACGATGTACCGACAATTGGTAGGTAGTCTAATCTACTTAACCTTGACTCGACCTGACATTTCTTATGCAGTTGGTGTGATGAGTCGGCACATGCAAAATCCAAAGAAGCCTCATTTGGAAGCAGTTCGACGAATACTGAGATATGTGAAGAGCACAATTGACTATGGTCTTTTGTACAAGAAAGGTGAAGACTGCAAGTTAGTTGGTTACTGTGATGCTGACTATGCAGGAGATCATGATACCAGGAGATCGTCTACTGGGTATGTGTCCAAGCTTGGTTGTGGAACAATTTCTTGGTGTAGCAAGAGACAACCGACAGTATCATTGTCAACCACTGAGGCTGAATATCCAGCAGCAGCAATGGCAGCTCAAGAAAGTACATGGTTGATACAACTGTTAAATGATCTACATCAAATAGTAGATTATACAGTTCCGCTGTACTGTGACAATCAATCAGCAATTCGTTTGGTAGAGAATCCGGTCTTTCATGCAAGAACTAAGCATGTTGAAGTGCACTACCACTTTATCAGAGAAAAGGTTTTGCAAGATGAGATTGAAATGAGACCGATCAACACAAATGATCAAGTTGCCGATTTGTTCACGAAGAATTTAAGTACTGGCAAGTTTAAAAATTTTCGTAATCAACTTGACACAATGAAGAAGATGAGAGCTAACATTGAGGGGGAGTGTTGAGATCAATGCTAGCTTATATAATTAAAAATAAATCTAATTTAAGTATATATGTCTAATTTAAGTGGATTGAATGTGAGGTTATAAATTAATTAGTTATTAAAAATGAGTGGTTTGTATTGCATTTGGGTTATTATAAATACCCATGACCTTAAACCTTAAGTGATATCGAGAATGTAAAATAAATAAGACAAAAGTCTTATATATATATATATATACAAGGTTGTAGTCTTGTTATTGAGAGTTTTATTGTAATATTCTCAATTAAATAAAGTTTTGTGTTGTGTCTCCAATTTTGTGTGAATTTCTTCTTTGAGATATAAAATTTAGAATTATATATTCTAAATTTTCTTCAACAGTGTATATGCTCTATATTTATGTATTTTTACATTAATAGGGTAGCATTTAGTGCACTAGGCATTTAGTTACATAGTTAATTTTCTCCCATCTTTTCTTCTCTTTCCACCGGCCATTGATGATGGTTTTAGGTAAAGTTTTATTGTTTTGTAACTTGCAAGAGAAGGTCATGAGTTGTGACCCTTCATTAGGTATTTTGTTAGTATAAATTTGTTAGTAGTTGTATTGTTTATATAGATATACTAATAAAACAAAGAGAAAACAATTCTTGATATTTTGTATTGTTTTAAATTTTTTCAATAAATATAACACCTGAAAGCTCAAGCGTCGAAGTCGGCATCAAGTGTCTCAATTATTCTAGGAGTTTTTTACCCAAGTAGCACATTTTTTAAAAAAATTTACCAAAATAGCATAGTTTACTATAGCTTTCTTAACATATGCCGTTTAAAATGGCATATGATGTGGGGACTGTGAACATATGCCGTTTGTAACGGCGTACGAACGCCGTTAGAAATGACATACGAAAGGCCGTTTGCCGTACACTGTTTCTAACGGCGTACGGCCAAGTCCCGTGACCCCCTACCCCTACCCCCTTGCCACCCCTCCCGTGACCCTTTCCCTTTCTCACCCCCGCTGACCCTCTTCGCTTCTATAAATACTTCATATATCTTCTTTATATTTTATAACATTTATTTACTTAAATATATCTTTCAACTTGTTATCCTCTCAAATAAGACTTTCAGGCTTCCTTTCATTTTCACAGCTATGTAAGTCGTTATTATTATCATTTTACAAGTTTATTTCTATTTTTAAATTATAATATCATATTATTTTATAGAAATTTGTTATTATGGTCATGTTATTAGGTTAGTTTAGTAATATTAATTTAATAATTTTGATATATAGTATATTAGAACATGTGTTTGTTAATGTAATATTGAATAATATGATGCTAGAAAAATTTTTATATTATATTTTTATATATTCATAATTTTGGTAGCTTATATAATTTTTTTTTAGTGTTACACTTTAATATAAAACTATTAATATCTATTTTCTTTTTATTATATGATATTTAGAATGCTATGTTTTGAAATGCAAACTTATCTTTTAAATGTTTATAATACTGTTACGTATTTAAAATACTTTGTAAACATATTATAATTATTAAAATCTGACTTATGAATTTTTTAAATATTTAAATTCGATGTTTGAAGAATTTTGAGATGTAATTTTATTTTTTTATATATATTACAATTATTGTAAGTGATTCAAATTTGTAAGATATTAAGAATTGTTAGAAAAACTATTATGTTATATGTTTATAAGATATATTTTATTAGGTTAGTTTAGTAATATTAATATAATAATTTTGATTTATATAATAGTATATTATAAAATATGTTTTTAATATGATATTGAATAATATAATGCTAGTAAAATTAATGGTTATATGATTTTATGTTATATTTTAATATATTCATAATTTTGGTAGCTTATATAATTTTTGAGCGTTGCATTTTAATATAACACCATTAATATTCATTTATTTTTGATTATATGATACTTAGAAAGCTATATTTTGAAATGTAAACTTATCTTTTAAATGTTTATAATACTTTTACATTGTTAAAATATTTAGTTGACATATCATAATTGTTAAAATATGACTTACGAATTTTTTAAATATTTAATGTGCTTCGAATTTGTAAAGTGTTAAGAATTGTTAGAAAAGCTATAATGTTATATGTTTAAATATTATGGGTTCTAATATTATTCCCTAATAAAGTTATATATTATATAATTACATTTATCAAGCTATATGTGTAATCCTAGAAACTAATTGGAATAGTCGTGTCAAAAAAAACTAATAACCATATAATTTTTATTTTATTTTAAAATAATATAAAATTAGAAGCATAAGGAATTAGAATATTAGGAAAATAGAAGATTTCAAAGTATAGAAGGGATAGTGACTGCTTTGAGTTAAAAATTAGATAAAAGATATCATTATATTTAATTTTGATTTCCTGGTCAAAATTATAGACATATAAAAAAAAAAAATCTAAAATTAGAGGCATTTAGGAATTAGAAAATTAGGAAAATATGAGATTTGAATGTATAGAAGAGATAGTTACTACTTTCTTAGAGAATTGTATATATAATAATGTATGTTTACCTGAGCTTTAGCCTCGTTAATGGCAGATTGTATAAAACTACCCGGTCCATAAGCGAGCCACACCATCGCCTTCTCCCATTGTGCTGCAAAAGAATGAAACCCATGATTTTTGGAGCGTTTTCAGGGTGAATGCTTTGTATTTTAGGGTACACGGCGCTAGTTTATTATTAGAACCTCTAGCTGTGAGCTTTTAGATAGAGCAAATCGAAGGGTTTTGAAGAGAGAGAAAAATAGGTAGAGAAAGAAGGGAAGAAGAAAAGAGTTTAGATATTTATAATACTTTTACGTATTTAAAATACATTTTAAGCATATTACAAAGTTGCGAATTTGTCACATATCACTCATATTGTTTATTTTATTTTTGGGTAATCAACTTAGAAATTATGGCATACAACGTAGTCAGATTGTTCCGTTATTATGATGGAGATACGGTGCAAACTGTTGATGATGTTGATTACATGGGTGATAGATAGTTTATACTCAGGGTACAGTCCGGAATTTCTCTTCCGGAGCTGAAGGTAATGATGCATGAAGCCCTTGGCTGGGATAATAACACAATTGATATTGCGATTATATGGAGAATGTTGTTATCCCAGAATCCTATACGATATACACCTATTGAGATTGTTTGTGCCGTAGTATTGAGGCCTATGATCGAAATGGCATTAGAAAATAGGACGACATACATATGCATGTAAATGCTGTGGATGTTGTGGGAAGACCTCAACATCGTGCATCGCATAGTCAAGTTGATGCATCGGGTCCGTTTAGAGGTCTCGTTGTGGACGTTTCATTGGTAGTTGGAATGGTTGTGAACGAGAACATGACTATGTTCGATAGGGCTTATGCCAACAATAATTCTGAGGCATCTGATGAAAATGCAGATGTAGGGATTGACGAGGAGGAAAGTGATGAAGATGATGATGCCGGGCCTTCAGTTGCCGAAGCTCTTGTTCCAGAGTTCGAAGACGTTTCTTGGGCAGACCAGGCAGTATGTTCTGAATGGGAGGAAGGTAGAAGAATGCGGTCAACAGGATCGGTCTTGGAGTAGGGACGGCTGTTCCAAACGAAGGACAAATTAGTCAATGCAGTTAGGGTGTGGCACATTAAGAACAAGCTGGAATATGTAGTGCACAGGTCGAATCCTCATTACGTAGCCCTAAGATGTGCACAAGCACTACAATGGAAGTGGTATTTGCTTGGGGCACTTAAACAAAGGCTAGAGGCGTTTGAAATTTCGGTTCTGAGGGGGAGACATACAAATTCTACCACTGTATTGGCAGAAGACCACTACGCACTGACCTCAAATTTTGTTGCAACTATGGCGTCACCTATTGTGTCTGCAAATTTTATAATGAATATTGCAACAATTCGAGCAGCAGTTCAACAACAACATGGGTACACTATTTCGTATCAGAAGGCATGGAAAGCAAAGCAGGAAGTGATTGAGCCGTTGTTCGGCTCCCATGAGGATGCACTTTGAATGCTACCTAAGCTGCTCATTGCGTTGCAACAGTCAAATCCAGGCACTATTGTCGACTGGTAGTATAATAGGCAAGTGCGAGACGAAGCACTCTTTCGCGGAGCTTTTTGGGCATTTGGGCCATCCATTGAGGGATTCAAGTATTGTCGTCTGTTGATCAGTATTGATGGTACCCATTTGTATGGGAAATACATGGGGAAGCTGTTGGTTGCTGTGGCATTTGACGCTAATAATGGTCTATACCCATTGTGTTTTGCTCTGGTGGACGAAGAGAGCGCATGGAGTTGGGGTCGGTTCCTGTTATGTCTACGGACCTATGTGACAGGCAAGCGTCAACCAATGCGTATTATATCTGATCAACATGCTGGAATCAAGAGTGGGATGTCATTTGTTTGGCCTGAGCCTGAAGGGCAGCATCGGTACTATACTTGCCACCTAGTTAGTAACTTCAACTATAGATTCAAAAATCCTGCACTGACGAAGAGGTTGAGTGAGATAGTGAGGGAACCTTCTAGGAGGAAGTTTAATGCTTTGTATTACCATTTCATCCACGTCAATGATGAGGTCAGATACTGGATTGAACGAAAGCCTAAAGAAAGTTGGGCACTTTCGTATGATAGTGGTTATCGCTATGATAACATGACCACTAATATATAGGAAGTGTTCAACAGTTTTATGAAAGGGGGACGAGCCCTCCCAGTAACTGCCCTTGTGGAAATGACTTTGTATCGTCGCAACAAATATTTCATCAATCGTAGGGATGTAGCTGGGGCGTATTTTTCACAGGGTCTTCTATGGCCACCTAATGTCTTTGCTCAACTAGAACGTGCCATCATGAAATCAAGGACACATACGGTGACGCTGTTTGATCGAAACACTATGGAGTTCTAGGAAACAACTTCGAGCTGTTAGACTGAATCATGATAAAGAAGGGAGATTCACCATACGGTAACGTTGAATGAATGGAGTTGCACTTGTGGTATATGGCAACTATATCATCGTTCGTGTTTACATGTGATGGCATGTTGTACCGCATCTCGGCCCAAATACGGACAATATGTTGATCCATTGTTAAGCCTTGGCATGTACGCAGGTGCGTAAGCTCCATTGTTTCACCCCTTTCCCAATCAGTCTCTATGGACAGAGTATATTGGGCGTATAGTGGTTACATAACACATTAGGTGGAGACATGGTAGAGGAAGGCCACGATCAACCCGGCTACCTAATGAAATGGACGTGAGGGAGGGCTCGTCCATGAATAAATGTAGCACATGTAGTCAAAGAGGGCACAATAAAATAAATGTCCTAATAAACAGTAGTAATTTTGTAATTAAGTTCATAGTTTCATTTCATTCAATTTTTACTATAGCATACTGTACTACGTAGTATTATCAACTACACCTATATAATAATATATATAATTTTATTTTTGTGTTGTGATCGATTCGAATATTTTAATATTTGTAATTTTATTTTTAGCCCATGGATATTGGTCACTATTTTAAATTTTTCTAGAGAGATGGTAAGAACACGAGGAGGACATGCTTCCACTCCGACTGCTTGGTACTGTGAGTAGAATCCGGGTCTAGATAACCGATTAGAGTTGCGTCTTTAGGAGCAGCATTGGTTGGAAGATATTTGGAATTGAGAGGTATGTTAATAATCAATGTTTAGCCATAAAATTATTATGTTTTAATTATTCAAATAGTTGACTGATATATTTGATGTCTTTGTGTTACAGGGCGACGAAGAGATCAGGGTGAGTTAACACCACCTGTCATGCCTTCACGAATTAGTACGACCTTACGTCGTACAGGCTTGTCTTATTGGAGTGACCCAAGTAGGTCACCTCCAAATTGGTAACCCTTTAATTGGCGCTTTGTTAGAGAGGTGGAGGCGAGAAACCCATATATTCCACTTACATATCCATTAGGGACATAGCCGAGTGGTTATGATCGCCGGGTGCCAACGTGATGACCCGGGATCGAATCCCACGAAGCGCCAAAGTGGTGTCCTCTTTATGAGCAATTTAAGGAGTTTATCCCCTCCGCCTTCCCTCAAGGCTTTACCATACATTTTAAAAAAAATAAAATTCCACCTACATGTTAGTAAGATGATGCTAACACTGCAGGGGGTTGCTGTCTTATTGGGTCTATAATTGGAGGAACCTCTGTCATGCTTTATTGGGTGCAGCGCCCCCAGAACAAGCATTAAAGGGTAGCATGGTAAGAAGTCAATGGTTGAAGGCACTGTGTGCATAGGACCCCCCCAGTGCACGCTGATGAGCAAGTGTTGTTGTAACACGCCAGACGCTACTTCATTGATTTGTTCGGCTCTGTGTTGTTCACCAACGGCATTGGTAGTTGGACATCGCTTGTCTACCTTCCATTGCTTGAAACGATAGAGGGGTGTAGTGAGTACAGCTGGGGTTAGCAGTGCTTACCAACCTGTACAAACAAATGTGCTAATGTCACATGAAGGGCCACAGGCAAATCAGTGGGTGTGTTTTATTACTCCAGGTATGGACTGCAAATGATATTCAGGTTTACTTATTTAATGTGTTAAACTCCTAATTTCTACATGACATCACATGTGTAGTTGTGGTCGTGGGAGCATTTATAAATCGTTCGACCATTTATATGCGCCTCCCGTCCAATTCCAGTTGCAGTCAATGATCCGTTGCCGCTTTTGGGATCTCAGTAAGAGAAAATATTTTCTATGTCTTGATTTAATGTATATGTCATATTATATATGTATTGAAATAATTCACTTCGTATTTGATCAGCTGGATTGCCACCTTGACATTTTGCGAGAATTCAAGGCAATGCTTGTCCTTCTACAGGGACGAACTTGATGTCCAAGAAGCACATCAGGTATATACAAGAAAATACAAATATTTCTTTGTCGTTAATATTTAATGTAATAACTAAGTTATTTTATCTGTGCTTAGGTTGATTGGACGCTTTACAAGCAATCCCAGTTAAACTCCTTGCCCGCGATTTGTGTCGAGGGTCCTCATATCTGGCTATATGTGAGACCAATGATATGCTTTGGCATTATAAAGCTACATTGCCCTGACAGATTATTGCGTCAGTTTGGATTGATGCAGCATGTCCCAGATCATATCGACACTCTCGACTCCTTGTACCTTGTATCCCGTTCAGGCAGGTTTGACGAGAACTGGGATCTCTATCATTCGAACTAGATCGCAGTGTGGAACTCACGAATGGATCGTATCGCGAACGTGCGTCATCCTCCTATATCGCCTCCAGAGTACATGAAATGGTACTCCTCTATCACTAGGCGTCTCATAGTATGGGGTAAAGTGCATGTTCCGCGCTGCCTCCGGCTTCGTTATGAGCTAAGTGGCAACCAAATTCAATGACCAGTAAATACTTTGAAAACATTTGTCTCGTTACTTATTACACATTATGTTTCATTAACATTTAAAAGTACTATATGCTAGGTCGATCTTCTTAAAAAGCATGCTAAAAAGGCAGCTTAGGTGCTACGTAATACTGTTGGCCACACCATAGAGTCTGTCTCCACAGAATGGCTGACTAGTTGCAATAGCGTAATAGATGCTGTCGGTGAGGAACATCAATTTAATCAGGTTATGCAAGAAGAAGGGATTAACTACCATTCTTTACGTGCCGTGGAAGGAAGTAGACGTGAGCTTCCTCCACGACACAGTTTTTCGGTTCACACGGAGTTCTCACCCTCCACGCATCGCAGTGAACCTAGTCGTAGATCCATGTCAAGTTTTGTACCATAATTTATATTACTTATTTTTATGTTTTTTTTTCCACATTATAATGCATTTTTTTCTTCTTCATTACCCTGTACATTAAATGATGTGACTTTGCGAAATTTTTTTCTGCTACACCTTTGCTATTTTTTGTCAATTGTGTTAGGGTTAGGGTTGACGTAGGGGGGGGGGGGGGGGGGGGGGGGTGTCACGGGCGGGGTTAGGGCTGACGTAGGTGTCAGGGTGTAGGGGGTTAGGAGGCTTTTTGGCCGTACGCCGTTAGAAATGGCATACGGCAAACGGCTTTTCGTACGCCGTTACAAATAGCGTATGTTCACAGTCCCCACATCATACGCCGTTTAAAATGACGTATGTTAAGAAAGCTATATTACACTGTGCTAGTTTGGTAAATATTTGTAGAACCATGCTATTTTGGTAAAATTCTTTAAAAATGTGCTACTTGGGTAAAAAACTCTATTCTAGCCATAAGTATACTGTTCTGTAAAACGATTAGCCTTCAAACTTAACACTATGAAGGCACATTTGTACTTAGGACTTCTTATGTGCGACAATTAACAACAATCTCTCCTTAAAGTTGTGATAAAACATAATAAAAATTAGTTTTATGATAAAACTTCATTTCGAGGATTTTTTTTTTCCTTTGTTGCATTCTTTTGTCCAACAAACCAACAAATATCACACAATTTCGATTAGAATTCACCGGATTGATCCACTCCTTGGTTGAACAGGGAAATTAAAATCAACAAAGTAAACGAGTAGATCTATTAAGATTTTGTTAGAGTATAAAACCATTCATGTACCTTCACCCATCAGCTTAAGCTTTTGTTATAATTGGTTCTTTGACATGGTATCAGAGCCTTGTTGACCGAGAGGTCACGAGTTCAAATCCAAACAACCCTCACAATAAATATTAATATCTTGCATACACCTAGTATGGGATGGTCTGTGCATCATCTACGTTTAAAGCCTATGGCATTTACGTAAGAGAGCATGTTAGAGTACAAAATCACTTATAAACTTTCATTCATCAGCTTAAACTTTTGAAATAATTGATTCCTTTAACAGATTTGAACATACATGAAGGGCCACATGCCTTTCATGCCTCATTATTGCTGCATTTTTTTAAGATCTTATTACAGTTGCAGTACATAAATAAATAATAAAAAGCAATACATTTAATTATATGAATATTACCTAATAATAAATTACCTTAACTTCAGCAATATACCAATTGTGACTATATATATGATTAATCAAATACCAATGTAACTAACAGTGACTTTGACTTCGTTGCTTCGGTGCAATTAGAAATATCTCCTCATATATAATTTTTAATTATTGATTGTCAGGAACTAATTTTTTTAAAAGTTTAAGCTAATAAGTAAAGGTTTAAGATTGATTTTATACTCTAACATTTCCCTACGCAAATGCTTATCAGGTTTGGAACGTGGATAATGCGCAGGTCTATGTCATACCTTGTACTTAAATTATGTTAATATTGAAAGTGGGGGCTGTTGAGATTCAAACTCATAACCTCTTGGTCAATAAGGCTCTAATACCATTGTTAAGGAACCAACTTTTTTAAAAGCTTAAGCTGGTAGGTAAAGGTCTAAGATTTGTTTTATACTCTGACATTGATAAATAATCCTGATTAATTTGAGGGGAAAAAACATATATATGGTTCTTTGATAAGAAGAGCCGAACTCAAGCTCTATAAAAATGAATACGATACCAAGGTTTGGGGATACTAAGGATTGTTCTCCCTCTAATTTGAGCTTTAGCTTAGTATTTATGAGAAAAGGGAATGGGATCAGGTGTCTCTAGGGATACTTGCTCTAGGGATACTTGATATTATCTTTTACTTAACACGTGTATAAGATACCTGACATGAACAACTGGTAAGTAACACTAGGGGTTGCACACAAAGTTGAACGAATATTATGTTTTACTTGACACGTGTATATGATACTCGACATGAAAAATTGGCAAGTAATACTTGGGGTTTTTTTGGAGGCCAGGCTTGTGTATTCAAAGCTGAAAGAACATTTTTTGTACTTGACACGTGTATATGATACCCAGCATGAACAACAGGCAAGTAATACTTGGGGCTCTAGCTCTTTGGAGGCTTGTGTATTCATGGCAGAAAGAACATGTTTGGTACTCAGATCCAAATATCTGAGTAACACCTGGACCCAACGGGACGGGTAAGATTAGAGGCTTTGGGTGAATGGGTGGTCTTGAGTGAGAATCATCGGTTACTCTCTGAATTAAAGACAATGAGAGCATATTGACCATGAGGGACCCAGTCATTCGGCAGGTGATTTGTAAGCGTACAGGTAGACTAACGTATCAGAGGTGGCCGAGATGAATAGAAGCATAGTTCAGTTGTACTCGGCTAGCGCTTATCTCCTACTTCTGCTCCCTAACCAATACCTACTTCTTCTCCCCTATCTAGTAGCTTTGATACTATGTCAAGAACCAACTATATTAAAAGATTAAATTAACGTGTGAAAGCTTGAGAATAATTTCATATTCTAACACACATTAATTTCATGACAAACACATGTCGATGGATCATCCATGCATGCACCTAAATTAACGTCAAAGTCACAGACAATTACTTTCACTAATGATAATTGTTAATACACAGAACAGCTCCCCCACAAAGTACTTTTCAAGTTGTCGCGATACAAAATAGACATACTTGTAAAAGCGAGGCCTGAGGCAACCTACATAAAAGTGCATAGCAGAAAATAGACAAAACAATTATAATATCATAATTTGGAAAACCAAAAAATTACAGATGACGCTAAATGACGCTACACCATTACTGGAGAGGATCGGGAACAGATGCTTCCAATGATTCTGACACTTAGGAAATCAGATTCTCCTTCCAATGGGTCCTACCAAAACTTAGGATGGTGACATGATACAATCAAATGGGAACTAGTTGACAATGAAGTGACCCACTCTGAGCACGCAGAGCTGTCACCATTTTTAAATATTGATCTCACATGTATCATGAGTTTGGAGGCCAACCATTCAAGTACGGATGTAACCGAGTTGAATCGAGTTGAGCTTTTTATCGAGGTAAATTGAGCTTATAACTGATTTGAGCTTATTATTGAGTTGGGCTTGCTATTGAAGTCACCTATTCGAGTTACTATCTAACCATTTTTGAACTTTATTGACTTTTAATGGCCTTTAAACGAGCTCTTATCGAGTTATTAATGAACCTTCATCAGAATTTTTACAAACGTTAAGAAGCTAAGATAACTTGGCTTGTTAAGCTTATCGAGCCTGCTAGAACTCAGCTCGATAAGCTATTGAGCTAGAATGAATATGAACGAGCCTTAATCGATTTCAAAGACAAATAGTTCATCGAATATTTGGTTTGTTTACACCTCTACATTCAAGTCGCTTTTTAGTAGATCGAGTTAAGTATGATGAGATAATATTTGTCCTTTTCTCGGGATATTGATGGCCTTTCTCACGGTAATGTTGTATCTCTTTACCGTCTAAAAAGAAAACTATCCACGAAATCACACAAGCAAGGACAACCATTCAAGTCCTTTTATTTGGTAGATTGAGTTAAATATGTGGACAAAAGTCTATCGTAGTGGTTTGCCGTGAATCATATCTTTTTTGTTATAAATGAGTTTAAATTGTGATGCATTTTGACCCAGTTTTCTTCGATTTTCGTTTTGTCTTTTTGGCACGGTCAGCTTAACCAAAGATGGCACCAACACGCCGTCACCGGATCCCATTAGAACTCCGAAGTTAAGCGTGCTTGGGTGAGAGTAGTACCAAGATGGGTGACCTCCTGGGAAGTCCTTACCCTTAGGTTGGGGGCACTAGGAAACAACCTCTCTTCAAGTTAACATCTTGAAGGGGGAAGGCTGAGTACATCCGCCCCCCCAGACCCTGCGTAGGCGGGAGCCCTTGAGGCACTGGGTATGTTCCTTTTTTTTTGTTCTTTGATATGGTATCAAGGTCTTATTGACAAAAGATTTCCGTGAATTTTGGCTCTTGGCATAACAAGTCGATATCTATGACTTAAGTGTTTCTTGTTATTTTCCCTTTCCTTGCACACTGTGTGTGTTCTTGGATTTTTTCGTGAGATACCAGATTTTGTAGTGCAAGTTTCACTCGCTATTTATCGGAAAAAAGGTCTTATTGACAAAGAAGTTAGGAATTCAAGTCCTAACAGCCTCACTATCAATATCAAATAATTTCAACATTAAAGTATAAAGTGGACATGTACAGTATCTACGTTCAAGTCTAATGAACTTTTCAATTCGAGAAGCTCTGAAGGCATGTCAAGAACTCAATTCTCAAAAGTTAAAATAGTTATGTTAAAAGACTTCACATGTGAGTCTAGTGAGGATCTCACGTAAAAGTTGTGAAAGTGAATAGATCACCATATGAGACTAGTATGTTACTCCAGCTGATGACAATTGGTCTTATGATGAAATTCTATTTGGCCTCATATGTAAACCTCATTTATTCCAGTTCTGTGGATCAGGCCTAAGGCTCGGTAAAATTTAACATGGTATTGGAGCAAGTTGATGATCGGAGGCTCTTGTTTGACATACCACGTCCACAAAAAAAGGGTGCACAATCAAAGAAGACTCACATATGATATAAAATGTTAAGGACTTCTCCACATGTAAGTTTAATACGAATTCCACATAGAAGCTGTGAAAGGGAAGATATCACTTTATAAAACTTGCTCGTTGCTTCATCTAATACCAATTAGTTTTAGGATGGAATCCCACTTGGGCTTATACGTGAACCTTATATATTCTAACTTTGTGGATCAGACCGAAGGCCGACCCTAACTTCAACCAATCAAAACAAACAAGCTCATTAACAACACAAAAAAGCACAAAAACTTGAGCAACAAAAGTGGGAAATTTCCATTGATTGATCATGAACAAAGAAGCATCTACATTCACTACTAACAATGGGAAGCTCAAAATGAAAAATACCCTAAAGATTATTAAAATTACAAGTACCCTAAAACTTATAAACATAAATCAAATGATCTAATTAAGCAGTAACCGATGTCTCGATCGCGATCTTTCCTGCATAATCAACCTCAGTTCTCTTGTCAGATTCCCACAATTCTGGCAATGCTTCCCTGAGATTGTGAATGCTTTCAAGTGCATGATCAGCAAATTTTGGCCTTTGTGATGTACCAACCTTCATTCCCACATTGCAAAAAAAGTTAGCTAATTGTCTTATAGAATCATATTACATCACAAAGTCAATAGCCTACGAAGCACGAATACAGGTACAGACACGAGATATGACACAATACAAATAAGTTGACTCTTGTTTTTCCAAAAAATTAGGATATGATGCCTTGCGGACATGTTACTACAAAGAATGAATTGTTTTAGATATATATCCTTGTAATTGATAGGAGAAAAAAAACATGATTTCTTTTCAAATTAACAATCAATCATTATTTAGAAAGCATAGTACCACCAAAATCGGATGTCAGAACATATAAATACGCGTCTTAATGTAATGTTAAAAATTCCCCCCCCCCCCCCCCCCCCCCCCCCTCTTTTTTTAAAGATAGCTCGTCAAAAAGTTGGGCCTATTTCTTATCTTAAAAGACTTTAGAAAAAGGTACAATGTAATGTCCAGTAGTCTTTTTTTAAAGTCAGCTCACTAAGAACGTATCAAAATGTATCGGCATATATCAGAAGCGTGTCGGAAAAGTCAAAACTAAAAAAATCGGATACTTTTTTCATGTATTGGACAAGTAAAGGAAGTGTGTGGGTGTCTGATACGTGCACCGATACTATGACATAAAAAAGAATGTCCATGCTTCATAGGCAATGCCAAATCATTCAGAAACAATCAAACAAGGACAAAGTTTTTCGTACCAGAACAGTGTGAAGCCCCACGCGTTTGCCAGCCTCTACGTTTCGCAGACTGTCATCGAAGAATATCTGAAATGGCAAATAATCGAGATCCCGAGTTATAAACTTGGTTAACTCAAAAATGATAACGATAATACTAATTATAATATATGGTTAAGTTTAAGACTCACAGCTCTTTGTGGGTTTAAGTTTGCAAGTCTTAGTGCCTCCTCAAATGATTGATCTTGGGGCTTGCACATTATGGGTGTCTTGGGCAATTCTGACAAGTCTTTACCTTGAGAGAGGTGACTAACTATATCAAATATTTCTGTAATATTATTGTTAGTGTTTGAGGGTGTTGTTTTTGATCCTAGGAAGGCGATGTCGTCCTCGTCATCAGAGGCAGCGGCTTTGTGAATCGGGTTTAGCGTCTCGAAACAGATGATCCCTTCGAAGCAATCCTCGAGTCCTAGTCGGCTTAGGACCTTGGCTGCGTGGATCTTATCTGCATTTGTGAATATCTGCAATGTACACAAGAGAGATTAGAGACCAAGATTAAGCGTTTGATTCTTTTAACAGTATAAAACTATTCATGATTCTTCACCTATCAACTTAAGCTTTTAAAAAAGTTAGTTCCCCGACATAGTATCGGAGTCGTGTTAATCGAGAGGTCACAAGTTCGGGTCCGGGTCCGGGTCCCAACTTGAATCCCAGTATCAATGTTAAATAATCTCAGCATAAGGTATGAGATGGGTCTATGTATTATCCACGTTCCAACCGGAAAGAATATTCACATGACGGCGAGTGCTAGAATATAAAACCATTCCTGGGCCTTCACTTATCAGCTTAAGCTTTTGGAAAAATTGGTTCCTAGACAGATTCATTTATTGCAGATTGCAATTAAATTTGAGCCAAGCAAAGACACATACAAGTTTCCGAATAGGCAAACTTAATAGAAGGCTTCGGAGAACTGGGTCTGGTTTGAGGTTCTCATAGGGCAATCTCCCATGAACATAGCTGCAAAACAGGAATCAAAACCCAGGTTACATTTTATGTCAAAAACATTTTAACATATAATACCGAAAAGAAAAATAAAACATTGCAATATAAATAATAAGATTGAAGTTTGCAATCAACCTATGGTATTCATCGTATTCGAAGTCGTAGCCAATCGCTCGAAGACCAGCCATTGTAGTGCCATACTGTTTGTACAAGTGATAACACAGATCATTAAGCTTACTCCTTTCAACACCGAGCTTTTCTACCATGTAATCTGCACGGAAAAGAAGCAAAGGTTATTTACATAAAACCTCCTTCAAAAGTGATCACAACAAACAACCATAAATATAGACTTCTCCGTAACTATACTTTCTCAATGATCAGTATTCTAAAGTGATTAAGATTCTCTTAATCATCATAGCCTTTACATTTTTCAGAAAATGACCTGTTGTAATCAAAAAATTTTCGATCAACCACCTTCAATCAATGTAGTTACGTTCCATTTAAAAATTTTTCATGTCGTACTCCCAAGTCATAAACCATCGAAAATATGTAATAATTGGAATAAGAAAAGCTTATGAAATCAACTGACTAAATGGCTTGATCTTGAATACACGTATCCCCATTTCTCAATTATTTTGTGTATTTTAACTCAACTTTTGTCCTTTATTTTGGGCCCGACCCCAAAACTCATGTGCATAATATGCGTTTTTTTCAATGAAATACCGATGACATTGACAAAGGTAGTTGATTGGAAAATTTTAAATTATTAACAATAAGTTTTCTGAAAAATATAAAAGTTGTGCTGACTAATTGAAATTTTATCACTTTTTGAAGTGCTTCAGTGAAAAAAAAAAAAAACCCAAAAATTATCGATCATTTGCCAATTCATTCCGTTTTTGGTAAACATAAACGGCTAAAAATCAACTTATGTTCCCTTCAAGAACTCATGCAACAACTACAATTTGTAATGTAACGTCTGTGACACTTACTTCTGCAACACTGCAAACTGCTATTTAATCCCATGATCACGAATAAAAAACTTCAAAATTGTAAAAATGAAGACTATGTAGACATACATACCCTGGATATTTTTTAGCACTTCCTTTGCCAGCCCAGAGCCAATTGGATATAGAGTGTCATCTAGATCTGCCAGTCACATTCAGATTGTCTTATTTTAATTTTCTACTCCAAGAAATCATAAACAAATATTTAAAAATACAGAACAAAAGAAAGAAATTAAGAAAAGGTAATTGTACATTGGTATCCAAGATCTGATGCATTAATTTTAGTCCATAAACTCTGTGAAACAATTTTTCAGTTCAAAAGTTACATGTATTCAATAAAATAGTTCAAATGACAAGGTATGCGGGTGTAAAATGGGCCACTTATCCAACTCTTTTTTAGCATCCAGACATTATGGTTCGTCTGTGGAATGAGGGATATAGTGAGGGGATATGTTGGGTTTATCAACAAATAACGACAACTTTTACACCCTTTTACATTGTTATTTAGAATGTTTTATTTAATACATGTAACTTTTGGAATAGAAAATTTTTATGGTATCAGAGAAACTCACCAAACAGAAGGCAATCAAATTTGGGAGCTTGCACATAGCGATCTTGGTACTCCATCTTGATCTATTAAGACTGAAATGGATAAGCAAGACAATGAAGTGAGCAATAATTATGCTTGTAGTACCTTAAATTATAATATAATTTATAATTTATAGCTAATATTTAATAAATAAACAATATCACCATGCTTGTAGAATGATTTAAGTACAAGAATATAGAGGACCCATTGACTCAGATTATCACAATTATTAGTAAATTACAAATAAAATATGGTTGGATGATTGGAGAGATGTGCTAGTACATGGTGTTGGAAGGACATAATCATTTAGGGTAACGTCATTGTGATACCAAAATTGTTAATGTAAGAGCAAAATTGCCATTATTAAGGCAATTTTTTGACGATCATTCTTTATAAGTCACATTATTGGCCTAACAATAATAAGTTTTACCGTGACAATTAGAACTCCTGTGTTTTATCACACAGTTGTATGTTTGCTATTATTTTAATGGTATATTATTGGCATGAAAGGACATTACAAAGTGACAAATGAAAAACACATAAAGAATCAGATTTGTGCAAAGGGTTTCATTAAATTCCTTAAAAATATGACAAAAAGACGAAAACCTTTAAGAAACTTTACTTTGATGTTGAAACCCAAATAACAAACACATAAGCAAATGAAAACCTTTATTTATATTCAAAGTTTACTGGCATTGTTAGAGTATAAAATCAATGATACTCATTAGCTTAAAGTTTTAACACAATTAGCTTCATAATCTGATATTTGAGGTTTGTTAACCCAAAAGTTGCAAGTTCGATTTTCAACATCCTTTACTCTTACCTTTTACTCTTAATTTCAACATTATGTCAATTTAAGGTATCAGATAAGCCTATGCACGGTCACGCTTGACATTCAGATGAGAGGACATGTTAGAATATTGATTATTTTCATACTTTCACCCATCAGCTTAAGACGGTAATTCCTTCACAAGCATATACGGAAGTTGAACTTAAGTCATTCGAAAAGCAGAGAATGAGGCCAAATGGTCAGAAATTAGGGCAAAAATTTTGATGGGTATTTGCTTATTTTCACAAAATTATCAAATTATCAAATGGGTATTAATCAAACTGGCTAAATTTGCTGAAATTAGCTCAAATTAAAGCAATATACAAGGCTTGGAAGCAAATTAAAAGATACCCATTAAAAAACATAGAATGAGGCAAAATGGGTCATAAATTAAAGTCAAAATTTTGATGCGTATTTGTCAAATTTTGACAGAATTATCAAATGGGTAGTGCTCAAACTTGCATTATTGCTGAAATTAGCTGCAATTGAAGCTCACGTGTAAGTCTAATAAAAATCTCATTTAAAAGTGTCGAGAGTTAAAAGATCAATATATAAATTTACTGAGTTATCCTCTGATATCAATTAGTTATAGGACGAAACTCCGCTTTAACTTTTACGGGAATCTCAAATATGCAGGCTGGAAAAGGGTGATATTATTGTTAGCGTAAAAACAATAACAACATTAATAACAAAGCAATTTTATAAAAATTTATAACTATTATTTATCAAAACTGAATAAATTTTTACTCTGATAATAATAATATCAGCCAAAACCAATCAAAATGAAGTTAAAAAGAGAAGAAATTACCAGAAGGAAGAGAGAGAATAAGAGAGAGAGAGAGTATCTCTTGAATAGTAGAGGAGAGAGAAGAGAGAGGGGGGGAGAAAAATGGGAAGCAGGGGGTGGGTTTAAATAGGCAAAAATAATTACCCCTTTTTTCTTTTCTTTTTTTTTTTTATTTTTTTAAATTGTCAGGAGTTTCTTTTTTAATTATTATTATTATTATTTTAATTTATGAAGGTGACAGGAAAGACGTTGACGAGGAAAACAAATGGGAAAAGGAAAATGAAAATAAAAAATAAGAGGAGGAGGTGTTTGACAGACGTGTATTCATATTTGTTTATTATATTTCACTTATTTATTATTATTTAGATATTTTAATATTTGATATTAAGAAATTATTACTTAAATATTTTGAGATTTAGTTATTTATAAAGGTGGCCAGTGGACTGGGTCGCCCCGTAGCCCAGCCCGCGTGGGCCAAGGCCCGGCACGACCGCTACTGTAGCTCGCCGAGCAGGGCCTCGGGCCCCAAAAAAATTGGGACCAAGCCTGGCATGGCCCGAACCCACCGCGTCGGGCCGGAGCCGACCCCGGGCCCGTTTGGGTATATTTTTATTATTATATATGTATATATATTAATTTTATCTAATAAAATTATAAAAAAATTGTAGCTTATATGGTAATGATGAACTTTATATGTTAGAGGTATGAGATTCAAATCTCACTAGTATCAAATTTTTGTCCTTTTTTTATGAAGTATGTTATATTATTTTTACACCTGATAAAATCATTAAAAAAATCCTAGCTCACATGGTAATAAGGGTGCTTTGTATGCTAGAGGGGGGGGTTTGAATCCCATTAGTCTCATTTTTTTTTGTAAAATTGTCAAGATTTAAAAAAAAAATGGGTGGGGGGGCCCGGGTCTGAGCCCCCAAGGGACCGAGCCCAGGCCCGGCCCACCCCGGCCCCCTACAGTGCGGGCCTGGCCCGACCCGGCCGTGGCCACCTCTAGTCATTTATTACCTAGGTATTTTGATATTTTAATACATATAACGGGGTACTTTATGGTTTTAAAATTTTATCACTTAGGTAATTTATTTGAGTATTTGGTGAATTTTGGTGAAAATTTGAACATTTTTACCATAAAACGATACAATACATAATTATAATAATATATATGAGTTATTATCAATTTTTTTGATAAAAATCAAACAAAATATGAAAAAGGTTACTGAATTATGACGGAAGATATGGACATATTAGTAGAATAATATGGTAAGTTAGCATTTTGCAATAAAAATTATGACACTATAATGTAAGATACCTATATATTGCTATACTATGTCCTATGTTAGTAATTTTGGTAAAAAATCTATATGTTTTTAAAAAATAGTATTTAATTGATAAAATTTTTAAACTTTAGGGTATTTAAATGATAAAATTTTTAAATTTTAGGGTACCTTATTATATATATTAAAATATTAGGGTACCTAAGTGATAAATTCTTAAATCTGAAGGTACCTAATATATTCCCTTTGATATTTTATCATTTAGATATTTTAGTATTTTAATATATACAATAGTTTTGTTTCAATAACATAGAAATTGAATTTCTACTAAAAGTTGTAGGCACAAAAGTGTTCGGTTATCCGAATAAGAAATAGAACTTTCTAAGCGATTAGTTAAAACAAAGGAATTAGACCTTATCTAGGAGATCAGATAAATTGCTTTCCGCGTTTTAAGAAAATTGAAAATTAGTAAATAATTTCCATTTCATATTCTGCCTATTTCTTGGTAACTAAAAAAGAGGTCAAATGCTCACTTTTCATGAATTTTGATTTCCTGTGTTTCTTGGTAACCATATAAGACCAATGACATCTTGATTGTCTAGCGCTTGACGAATTTCACTATAAAAAATAATGAGTGTTATTTCGTGCAATGCATAGAGGGGTTGATATTTAAAATATATAAATATATATACGACCATATTGGAATATTATTAAATATCAGTTTTTTTTCTCGTGTTATGCACGCTGATTATGTCCTATTTATTGTAGTTGCTACTATAGTGTAAGTACTTTTAGTCATATTTTCATGAAAAATAGCATAAAATTTAGAAAAATTATCACTTAGGTACTCTAAGGTTTGAGCATTTATCACTTGAGCACCATGGCGTTTCATTATATACAATGAGGCACCCTGAGTTCCAAATATTTTATTAATTAGGTACCTTAAAATTTTTAAATTTTATCAATCACATACCTTTTTTGTTGGAATTTGATAGATTTTTGTTGAAGAATGCTAAAATTGAATACAATTTCGATAATACATAAGTAGGTTCATTAAATTGATGATTTTTTTTGCTGAAAAATTCCAAGACGACACAATATTGTGGCAATATTACATAATTGAACTCAACTTTCGATGAATTTTTTTATCAAAATTCACTAAATTATTGATGAAAATATTGACACAACTTGTATGTATTATCGTAATCATGTATTATATCGATATTTTTTTTATAAAATTTGTCAGATTCTTATGAAACTCGGAAACGGCCTCCAAGGCTGCGTAGATTCCACCCCTCCCAGACCTTGCTTATGCGGGAGTCCTTGAGGCACTGAATTGTTGTTTGTTGTTGTTGTTGCTGTTGTCAGATTCTTATGAAAATTTATCAAATTTCGACATAGGGTGCCTAGGTAATGAAATATTCAAGCCTCGGGGTACCTTATTGTATATATTAAAATGTCAGGATACCTATATGATAAATGATCAAACCTCAAAGTACCTAAACAAAATTTCCTTAAAATTTATGTCATGATATTTGTTGGTCAAATTAATTGCATTAAAACTAATGACTTGAGTTAATAAGTGAAAATAATGTCATGTTTCAGTGGCCATAAATTTGTCATTTTATATATTTTGTTATAGTTTTACAAAATAAGGATCACCGCTCTAGAAATTGAGGAATGAGGGTTTGAAAGGCTTTTATAAGGTTGGGATTTGCGATAATAAATTGTGTAGATATTTTAAATTTTATTGAATTAATTTGCTTTTTTATTTTTATGTATCAGTGACACATTTAATTTAATGTGATTAAAAAGTGAATTTTTTTTAATTATTTGCTAACTTTTCTATGGTGTTTTAGAATTACATGATTGAAGTTTGAGAAAATTTAAAAAAAGGAAAAACTTAGCAATAATATATAGAAGATATGCACTTGATTGGACGATATAAGTAATGTCATTACTTTCAGCAAAAATCAACTGAATTTTAAAAACTATAAATATATTGTCAAAATTGTTTATTATGTCAAATAATAAAGCTTAAGAAGAATCAACTCACGAAATAAAGAGAGAGAACTATAACAAGCGCATATTAGTTATGGATCTAATAGGCCTTGTTTGGTCGCCACATGAATTAAATTCATGTGAAAAATTGTATTTTTTGGGAATTTAATTCATGTATCAATTTTTCAATAAGTAAAATATGTTTGGTTATCATAATGGAAAATCGAACGTTTTTTAGTAGACTAAATAAAAATGAATGAATTAGAACTTACCTAGAAGAAGGGTGCTAGGTAAGTTACTTTCTTTTGCCTACTTTCTGCTAACCAAACAAGAGCCAAAATTCGTACTTTCTATAAATTTTTACTTCTCGCTTGTACTTCCTGCATATCAAACGAGGCCTAAAGGTTGTATTAATCAATTGGATTGTTAAATTAATTATTTAGTTTGAACTAGTAATAATTATACTAGGAAAATAAACATGAGTTTGTTGATTAATTACAACTAGTTTGTGGCTCGATTTATCATCTAGTCCATCGGAGAAGGGAGCACATCGGGATGATGACTATGAACAAAATTGGTCGATTTTAGTCAGATTTTGATCATGTTGCATTGATACATTAAACCATTGCGACGATGAGCTCCACTTCCTATGTTCTGTCAATTTTCTAGTAACCAAATAACATGGCAAATGTGCATTCCAAGGAATTTCGATTTCCCGTGCTGACAACTTCCTGGTAACCAAACAAGGCCTTATTTGTAGCTATAGGTGTTTTATTAGTCCAAATTTAGAAAAGACCACATTATTAGTAAGAGCACACTAATTTTTGTACAAGTATTCATCAATCTGAACATAAATTGAATAAAAAATTAATAAAAATAACTGATCAAAGACCAGCAACTTTTGTTTTCAATAATCAAGAGGGAGGAAAAATCTCCAATGGAAATAAAGTGATTACAAACGAAAAATCCAAAATAACCCAAAGAGAAATTACATCCTAAAGCCGAGGTGTGCACTAAGATCAAAGTTAGGCGTGAAAAAAGTCCGACTTTGACGGTGGTCTGCAACAATGGTCTTCCTAAAGGAGCCTAAATGTTGAAATCGACGGAATCTGGGAAAGGCCGTCACAATCACTCTGCCCGTGTCCTCCATAAAATTATGAAAGGAGATGTCAGAGCATCAAAGTAGCCTCCAAAAGGAATTACAATAGATAAAACGTTCGCAAACCACAATAAGACAAAAGATCACCAAGTCCCAAAGCCAGGCTACAATACTGGTCCGTAACAATGGTCTTCCTAAGAAAGCCTAAATATCTATGTGAAATCGGGTCTGAGCGTTGCCAGGGCAATCATTTTGCGTAGGTCCTCCAAATAATGGTGGAGGAAGACATCAGAGCATTCAAATAGTGCTCGAAACAAAGTTATGACCCTTAATTTTGTGACTAAAGAATGTGCTCCCAATTAGAAGGTGAATTTTAGAAAATAAGTGCATTCCTTTTGCTCTCAAATGAAGACCAACAACTAATCCAAATTACAATAAGTATATTTGATATAAACCATATCAATCCAAACAATCGAACCACTCAATCAACTTAAAATAGTAGTATATTTTTCTGTAACTTGTATAATACGTACAAAGATATAGAGATTTATAAGTAAAAGTAATATTTATATAGTAGGAAGGAAAAAGATGGATAGATATACGAGAGGGAAAGACCTGGAGAGAGATGGAGAGAAAAAACTCAATTCAATTCATTCATACCCTATTTACACTAAAGGTCCCTATATATACAGTTATAGGAGGGGTATAGTTGGTAATAAAATACTTAGCCTATTTTTAATACCTAAATTGTCTCTCATTTAGCCTCTATATTTTGAATCGTATCCGTATTCAATTTTAGACTAACCCGATAGGAAAATTATTATTTAGACATCCTGAGGTTTGAGCATTTATAACTTAGATACCATGCAATATTCCTAGTGTCCCAACGGCTCCCGCCTAAGCAGGGGAGCGGGGGAGGGTTGTACTCAGTCTTCCCTTCACGGAAGACTTAGGTACCATGAAATTTCTATATATATAATGGGGTATCCTAAGGTTTAAATATTGTATCATTTAGGTACCCTATGACGAAATTTAATAAATTTTTGTAAGAATTTAATCAATTTTATACAAAATTTTTTGATATAATGCAAATACAACGATATATATAAGCTAATGCCGATGTTTTTATGACAAATTCAATGAATTATGATAAAATATTTACCGAATATTGATATAAATAACCTAAAAATTATCATAATTAAGTTCATTTTCGCATTTTTTGGCAACATATTATCAAATTCTAATAAAAATACTTATACATTGTTAAAATCATGTTTAGTTTTAACATTTTCTAATGTAAATCTATCGATTATTTGACAAAATGGTATCTGAGTAATAAAATTTTAAAATTTCAGGATATCTAAGTAATAAAATGCCTAAAACTTAAAAAAACTCATTATACATATTAAAATACCTAAATAATAGATACTCAAATCTTAAAATACTTAAGTAATAATTTTCCTCGTATTTTCTATGTAAACAAGTCTCTAAATTGTACAAAAATGTACCCCAATTTGAACAAACAAACGCGGTTTGTTTGACCGGTTGCCACGTGGAGGAATCTAAAGCATCCCCCTTCCACATATGCGAATCGTAAAATGACCATTATAACCCTGGTCTAATTAATATTACTTAGAAAATAATTCATGTGTTTTCAGGTAATTAATTATGGCGTTAAGACAATATAATCTCTCGCTTCCATGGTTTTAAACTGTTCAAATTTTCTAGACTTTTCCGACACGTGTTAGATTAATAGTTTAAATTTTTACTGGACAATTATTATTTAGATACCCTGAGGTTTAGTCATTATCACTTAGGTACCGATATTCTGAAGTTTAAAATTTTTGTTACTTAAATATTCTATGTCAAAATGTGATGAATTTTTGTGAAAATTGGACCAATTTTATGTAAAATAGGTGTAGTAAATAGTAGCAGTAGTATGTACAAGTCATTTTAATTTTTTCAACAAAAAAAATAACGAATTATGTTAAAAACGTTCACTTAGCCTGGATGCAAACTATCATTATAGTACCAAAATTATGTGTCACATCAGTATTTTTTGGTAAAAATTATCAAATTTCAATGAATATATTTATAAATTATCATAATCATGTTTTACTTTAACATATTTCAACAAAAATTTATTAAATTTGGAAGAAATGTGCCTAATTGATAAAATTTTAAAATTTTAGACTACCTAAGAGAGAAATTCTTTAAACCTCAAGATACCCGTCGTATTTTTTGAAACGTGTACCTAGCTGATAAATAGTCAAACCTCACGGTACCTAAATGATAATTTTTCTAAACTTTTCCGGGGAAAAAATGTTATTGATAGAATAATGATTTGACATACTGATGCAGGAATGCATAAGGCAAAATTGATAGGTGCTAATTGTGGTAAGGTTAGAAATCCTATTACGGCAAAGCCAATGTCACCACCTTGATAGACTAAACCAAGGATTATATATAGATTACACATGAGGGGGAAAGAGACGAGCCGAGCCAAGCCAAGAACCCATTGTTCGAACTCAAACTTGATAAAGTTTGTCGAGCTCAAGTTCGAGCCGAGTTCTTATCAAGCATTTCCAATCCTTGTTCAAACTCGGATTGATAAGATTTTAGTATGTTCCATACACTATTAGACTTGACTCATTAAGCTTATGGAGCCAAGTCGAGCTCGTTATTTAGCCAAATCAAGCTCTCTAATGAGCCTAGCTTTTTGCGTTACTGTCGAGCCATTATAAAACCATATTTGAACTAATACCAACTCTTAACGAGCTCATATCGAGCCTCTTAATGAGTTCTTATCGAGCCCTTATCAAAATATTTGTGAACGCTGACGAGCCGAGCACCCCCTTGTTCAATGTTTGGACTAATTAAATTGGACTCAACTAGAATAAACTAATTAAATTCAGGTCAATTTTCACAACACATTGTATCATTTACAAAACACGTAGTCACAAAATTGCATTGAAAATGAAGTTATGCTCGAATAATAATAATTTTATCTTGATAATAACATTATTCTAAAAATATCCATTGAATAAATTTTGTGTAGAGATCAAATATATATATATATATATATATATATATATAACAAGTTTAAGATAAGTTTAATCTTGTCAATCATGCATGGCTTTGAAAAGGGGAATAGCGTGAATGGACCTGTGAAGGCCTCAGCTAAACCAAAAAAAAAAAAATCTGGCGAAAATAGGCGACAACATTAAAGATATTAGTAAGATCTTTGCCGCGGAGTGCACGTTGGAGACTAGAAAAAGACTAGGGCTGAATTTTGATGGTTTATGATCCGCTTGCACTGAGTGCCTCGCTTCGATAAATTTCTGGCTTGGATGTCCTGTTCTCCTGTCTTTTGGTTTGTCATGTGTCTGTGTCTTCTCTAGTGTTGTTTGAGGCTCGTTGTGTTTTGCCCGTTTTTGCATTTCTTCCTGTTCGTATTGTTTTGTTGTTTTGATTTCCGTTCTTTTACGGGTTGACTCAGGGCTCCCTTGTTCGAGTTACTTGCTTTGTACCCCAACTCTTTCACTAATTATCGAAAAAAATGCATGAATTTGAGATGCTTTCCTCTTCTGGTTCCCGTATCTTTACGGATGTCTTAGGTTTCGTTTTGATCAAGTGACCTATTTTATATCATGACCTTATTGCTAATTATCCCAAAAAAGGTGCACGGATTTGAAATGAGCATAACGTTTTGGAATGATTCTAAGATGAGTTTTCCAATATTCTAGATTAGTCCCAAATGTTGTAAGATACTTGGACAAGTTTTATGGACTTCTAATTTAAAAATTATTACTTTTTTTGTCTATATTAATTAATTAAATAATTTAACAAATAATATGTGCAATAGACAATGAATTAATAAATTACAAAAAAAAAAAATAGAAAATAATGACTACCTGTTTTTCTATGATTCAATCCTTGTTAATAAAATGCGATATGAGAACTGAACGGGAATATTCAATCAATATTTGTATTATTTAGTTTATATATCAAACTTTTGGTCAAAAGTTTGTTGACTTATAAAAGTTAAAAACAATGTCAATCACTATAGTTGAAGCGTAAAACATAGAAACTAATAAATATAATTAATATTATGAGATCGAAAGTAATAAATTTAGGAAATATACACATAAATATTTAATTTAGGTATAGGTATTGATTACAACTCAATTATCATTTTCTTTATATAAAAAAAAAGGATACGTATTATAAGATACGTATTATACGAAAAACATCAACAAAAAAAAGCACATAGTTTACAATATTATTGACAATTTAACATAAAATTCTTAAACGATTTAATACAGAAGCGTGTCCAATATGCATACTGTAAGCATTTTTTTAGGATAATATTACTGCTAAAGATAAATCGTAGTTTTCAGGTCAATTTTTTGATTCTTATTATTTATAAGTCATATTATTGCTGTGTCAATAACAACTTCGTTTTTTTAATTAACAAGGACTCAATAAGTTTTGGACATGTAATGAGGTTATGAAAGATGCATAATTTTATGAGTACAAAAATCTCCACGTCATAGAATGAATGGGCATAAATAGATCTAGTTTTACAATGATTGAGGGCAACTGTTCATCCAACAACAAGGCACTTGAATCAATTTCTTTATTTAACTCTTAAGACTAATCTTCATGGCATCCCGAGCTGGCCAAATATGACCCGATTTAACGATTTGATCCATTTCACTCTTTATCTGACTTAATTTTAACGGAAAAATTCTAAATTTATTGGGACCTGAACCTGAAAATGAACCGACTTGAATTTGACCAGAAATGACCTGACCCGAAGTAGACCCAACCCAAGTTTGACCCGACTCATGATGACTTGAGACCTGAATCAGACATTATCCTGTAACCCAAAATGACCCAATAGAAATCTAACTTATCATAGAATCTAAATAATAAGATAATTATAATCATTTATTTTATTATTTTTAGTTGTAATTTTTAAGGTCGAATAAATGTATAATCAAAATAACTTGATAAATCAACTTGAAATCCGACCTGACCCAAGAATAATCCGACCCAATGTTAACCAGATCCGAGTTGACGCGACCTGATGTCAACCCAATTTGAGACTGACTCGACTCAAAGTCGATCCTAACCCAAGGATAACCCAACCTGAGCCTGATCCAACCCGATTTTGACCCTACCCAAGATAGACCCAACCTGATACTAATTCAACCGAACCCGACCCGACCCGACCTGACCCGATTGCCAAGTTTAGCCATCCTTGTATTTAATATTGATGGGCTTAATTATTGGATAAATTACGAAAAATTCTTTTATTTTTTGCTTTAAAAACATAAAACTCTCTCACTTTTAAAAAATGCAACA
The DNA here is from genome assembly GCA_018398585.1 of Simmondsia chinensis. Classification (NCBI taxonomy): domain Eukaryota; kingdom Viridiplantae; phylum Streptophyta; class Magnoliopsida; order Caryophyllales; family Simmondsiaceae; genus Simmondsia; species Simmondsia chinensis. Next base: position 22,273,267 of record JAGTTD010000018.1, read on the forward strand.
CTTTGTCCCAACCCATTTAGTTGACCATTAACTTATTATGAACCCCATTTTTTTCATCAACTAAATTCATAACATAATTATTATAATTAATTTAGATTTATTTTAGATGAATTCTAGAAAACACCCATATATTTTTTCCCTGAAAATAGAAAATTCCGCTGCTTTTTGTTTCTAAAAATAAATTAAACATTTTATCCCCTCACTTTCAAAGCAAAATTATTATAAAAAGTTGATTTAATGATCCACTTAATAGATTGGAGTAAATTGTTGCATTTTTGAAGAGTGAGACGGTAAAGTGATCAGTTTTAAAGTGAGAGTTCTCTATTTTTGAGTTAAAAAATAGGGTATTTTCTGTAATTTACTCTTATTAATGGTGTAGAAAATAGATGTAATACAAGTTTAAGGTTATTAGTTTTGTTGGAAAAAAAATGTTTTTTGTTGCTTTATTATGATTGAATTCCACGTAGATAATAGACCAACAAAAATTCCACGTAGATAAGTTTATTTTCTTTTTCTTTAAATCATCCTCAAGTTACCTTTTCCTATCTAATTGTCATTTAATATTTCTCCTAATTTTAATTTTTTTTTATTCGCTAATTTGCTAATCGCATATCTTAGGCCCCGTTTGATATATAAGAAGTAAATACAGGAAGTAGAAATTCATGTATGAATTTTGGCTATTGTTTAGTTGGCAAGAAGTTAGCAAAATGCAGGAAGTAAAAATTACTTAGTAATTTCTAGTTTATTCGACGCAGAAAGTAACTTACCTAGCTTCCCCTAAGTAAGTTCTAATTCCCTTGTTTTTGATAATTAAGAGGAGAAGATCCTTGTAAGTATAGGAAGGAGACCTCCGTAGCTGCAAGAGCCAAAACGAAACAATAGAAGTAAAGAAAGAAAGAAAAGTAAAAGTAAACCCTGGCTAGATGCCCCTCATGGTCCAAGCCAGACTAAAGTGTCCTAGCTTTAGCTATTGTTCGCATCGCGAATCTAGATCCGACTCTTGTTCTGGTATCCGTGTTGGGAATTAATCTGCGAATAATAATATATAGGTATAACAACAAAAACAACAACAACAACATATACAGTGCCACAAGGGCGATACAAGTCAAAATTAATCTTATGATCACATTGGTGATCAATATTTTTTATTTTTGTTGATAAAATTTCAATAATATTTATGAAGCATTACAAGACGACAAAAACGTGGGGGGCCTAAAAGGACAAGATACACAAATGTAGATATTTTGATGATATGTGGACTACATGCTTTGGTTTGGAGATTTTTGGTTTATATTGTTAGATGATACTTTGGACCATTTGATTCGTATTGTTTGGTAGCATTTTAATTTATCATGTTATTTTCGAGTAACTAATTGCGCTTATATGTCGATTCAAAGAGCAAGTGAAGCGAGACCTGCGGCGAAATCGTTTCTAGAATAGTAGATCTTCCACCGCGTGGGGTTGAACGTACGACTCTTAGACAAGATCTTTCTTATTACTTCTTTCATTCCTGTAATTGCTTGTTTACCGAATTTCTCAACAACACAAAAATACATAGAATGCAACGTCAAGTATCACACCCCCCGAGGTCTTGCCACAGTTGCATGAGGCAAGTGAGGAGATAAAATACTATTTTAAGCTAAAAGGCAGGAGTTTGATTCCCCCCTTAAACCTTTTCCTGAGTAGTGGCGGATTTAAGCCCTACCTAAGCCGACCCTCAAATTGTACAAATTTGTTACTTTAGGCATATAGAAGAATTTATATTACTCACAAAGCGGGTTTAAAGCCCACCCTTTAATTCATTATGCATTAGTTGTAATTTTAAAAGTTTATTTTTTAGGTACTTTAAATTTAAATATTTATTATTTAAATATGATAATATTTAAATATATATTTAATATGTATCCTAAGGTCCTGTTTGGTGTATGAAATTTGAGTTTGCAATTGATGCTCAAAATGAATTAAGATGTGCAATTTCAATTTATTGTTTGGTTCATCTGTAGGAATTGAAATTATAATTACACTACCCAATTCTATTAAGTTTCAATTAAAAATTATATATTTTTCAATTGCACCGACTAGAAACCCTTATTTCAACTTGATTGACTCGAAATCTAAGATGACTTGAGACCTAGACTCAACCCTATATCAAGCTAGCTAGATATTCAAAATGATCTAACTCAAATAACTCAACCCTAAAGGGGTTGACACGACCCAACTTAAACCTAACAAGATTTAAGCTCAAGGTCTAAAGAGATCCAGAAATTGACTTTGAATCCAAATGCCAAGTAGAGCCTAAGGTTTAAATTATATCATCTAAGTATCCTCTATTGGAATATAATAATTATATGAAACTTTTGTATTAAAATATTGTCATAATGTATGATTCTGACAATATATATGCTCACATCCACTTTTTTTGGACAAAAATGGTCATTTAATTAGCTTAAAATTCACCAAATTTCATGTAAGGTACTTAAATATTGCAAAAAATCATGTCGTACTAGTGTTTTTTGAAAAAAACATACTATATTTTGGAAGAAATATATTCTCGCAATCATTTGCCATGTAAGTTTTTTGGTCAATTTCATTCAATTAAGTTTCCGTGAAACCTGGATAAAAATATAACACATTTAATTTATATATATCTTCTTATTTCTATTAGAGTGAATGTATCTTGTAACTAAGCCCACCCTCAACAAAAATCCTGGATCCGCCACTGTTCCTGAGAAATTCCTAACTTAACCGGCTCCTATATTATCTAGGTCGCTGCATAAATCAAGATTTATCGAGTAACCGAATTCCTCCTTAGCAACTATCAAGTATCACATTGACAAGTCCAACATTATGCCACATATTACATTTCAATAATCACAATGGTTCAACGTTATCTCAAACCATCAATATCCAATGATAACAATGATAATTTTGTACTAAACAATGTCATCAATTATAGGATGTAATAAGAGTCCATTAGGTGTACGTATGACCAAGAAATAAAATCTTATTAGATAGCATTTTCAGTCGTTGAGTACCTGTTGCGCTCCATTGATTTGTCATTTCGTTTCTTTTCAGTTATTTCTAAATGTTTTTATCTTTTCAAGGTTATCTCTGGTGTTTTTCTAAAAATTTTATCCTCTTAATTATCAGATAGAAAAGTGATAAGACCAAGAAATTGGGCAAAATGACAATAAAAAAAAAATGAAGACATGATGTACAAGTAATTATAAGTGTGGGGATAAGCAAGCTGTGTGGCAATACACCAATAATCGTACCATTTCTATTCCTACAAGAAAGTATTTTTCTCTCTCTCTTTTTTTTTTGTGCTTTTCCTCTGTGATCATTCTTGTCCATTTGTGAACTATTCAATGCTTCTACGTACGGGCAACACTTAAAAAAAACTAACTTTTTTAAAAGTCTATACTAACGATTTATAAATAGTTCTATAGTTCAATATGGCCTGTGATGCAAATGTCTATTAGGCTTGAAGCGTGGATATTATACAAGCCCATCTATGATACCATGTCAATGAATGAATTTTTTAAAAGTTTAAGCTAATGACGAAGACCGGAAAATGAATTTTATACTTCAATAGTAATGATATGTTAAATGCACCATGTATTTTACTATGTCAAGTAAGTTTATATTCTTACAATATAAACCGTTCATTTTTCGGGGTAGTTGGTTCTTCGATACAGTATCATAAGCTCTGTTGCTAGAGTGGTCATTCGAATCCCAAAGACCTCACCTCTAAATATTAACATATTTCAAGCACAAGGTATGAGATGATCTATGCATTATTCACACTTCAAGCCTAATAGACATTTGTGTGTGGTGGGATGCTGCGATATAAAACATCTATTGACCTTCACCCATCAGCTTGAGGCTCTTAAAATAGTTGACTCCTTGACACATACACATACACATACACACATGTATAAATAATTTAGAAGTTATAGTATAATTGTTAAAACAAATGCACCGAATCTTTGCCCTGTACAGATCAAACCCCCAATAATATGCACTTTGTAATTAACAAGTTATGAATTATCTATTAAGATAAAGACGATTAATGTAATTCCCTATCAAGGCAAAGTCAAAATAATGTTCATTTTCAAACATTACTTTCCACTTATTGGAGTGCATGTTCAATTTGGTGGCTTCCATTGAATTATATGGTAATATTTAGAAGTTGAGTTAAATAAGTAATTTCTCTCTCTTTTTTTTTGAGTTATTTTCGCTAAATATTTTTATACTTTGTTTATTATGTCAATTTAGTCTTTATATTTTAATTTTATCAATTTAGTCCCTGAACAAGTTATATTGTGTTGATTTGCTTCTTGACTAAAATTTGGTAGATCCTGCGTAGGCGGGAGCTCTTGAGGAACTGCGTAAGTTCCAATTTGCCCCTTGACTAAAATTTGGCAATGAGAACTTTAACATTTTAGTTACTTGTTCGTTTTAATTGGGTCATCGTGTGGGTTTGTATTAGGGTACTTGCACTAATGTAATTGTGTCGTTGGAAATTATGTCATTAATTCGACCACTTTGGACTAAATTGATATAATGTAATAGTACAATAACTAAATTGACACAATAACACCAACAACAACAACAACAGACCCAGTGCCTCAAGGGCTCCCGCATAAGTGGGGTCCGGGGGGGGAGGGGGGATGTACAGAGCCTTACCCCTTCAGGGTGTAACCCTGTCGAGAGACTGTTTCCGAGGACCCTCGACCTTATAAGGTTGGCAACACGGGGACTTCCCAGGAGGTCACCCATCCTAGTATTACTCTCACCCAAGCACGCTTAACTTTGGACTTCTAATGGGATCCGATACATTAATGCTTGGTAAATGAACCCTACGAAAACTAAATTGACACAGTAGGCAAAATATAGGGACTTATGGTGCAAATAACCTTTTTTTTTATATAATTAAGAGTAAAAAATCATCAGGTTTGTACGGGACATAACTCTCTAGAGCATACAATATTTAAAAGAACCGAAATAAAAACAAGAAAAAGGCAAAAGTATTAACTGTGCGGAAAAAACCTATAACTCCCAGTATGCAATCCGAATCAAATACCACGACAATACGAGAAGTAAATGGACTAAAAGAGAAAAGAAACAAACGACACAAGGATTTACGTGGAAACCCCTTTACAATCGAAAGGGGAGAAAACCATGGGTGAAGATTGAAGCTTTTATTATTGAATCGAAAAGAAGAATTACAATCACTCCTTTTATTTCTCTCTCTCTCTTTCTTCGGCGGCGCTGCTGGGAAAATACCTCACAAGAATATTGGATACAAAGTGACGAACCCTACGTCACTATTTATACATGCGTGGAAAATGAGGTTCCTAATCGATCGGTATTTCACCGATAGATTGGCGAGCTCACTGCAGCCGTCCTTGACTTACGTAACATTCCTGATCGATCGAGCTTCACCCGATCGATCGGTCTCCTCACGGCATCCCTGCTTAAAGTTCCAAGGAATTTTGAGATATTTTCCTAATAAATCTCAACCTTTGCTCAAAATCAATAATCAACAATAACATAACTCCACCTTCTCCACAAACGCCCCCTCAACCGGGGCTAACACACATCAAACGCATGCTCGAATTTGCTCCCTGGTTGTACCTTAGTGAACATGTTAGCTGGATTGTCCTCAGTCCCAATCTTTTTCAATTCCACCTTCCGCTCATCAATCAGATCTCTAATGAAGTGATGCTTCACATCTATATGCTTCGTTCTATCATGATGAGACATCTGATCCTTCACTAGGTGAATGGCGGACTGATTATCACAGTAGACTCTAATAGTGTCCTGCTCAGTACTGATCTCACTAATCAAACCCTTCAACCAGACGGCTTCTTTGAATGCTTCTGTGACTGCCATATACTCGGCCTCGGTAGTAGACTGTGCTTTAATAGACTGTAAACATGCTCTATGTCACCTAAACAAAACACATACCCTTATGTGGACTTCCTCTTATCGAGGTCTCCACCATAATCAGAACCTACATACCCAACCAAACAACATTTACTTTTCCCATATTCCAAACAAATATCAGAAGTTGCACGAAGATACCTGAGAATCTATTTCACCGCATGCCAATGCTCTTTACCTAGATTTGCCATGTATCTACTGACTCTGCTCACCGCAAAAGCAATATTTGGACGCGTACAAACCATCGCATACATAATACTGCCCACTGCACTAGAATAAAAAATCTGAGACATGTACCTAACATCCTCCTCGGTCTGAGGCGAATCCAATGCTGAAAGTCTGAAGTGAGCTGCTAAGGGCGTGCAAATTGGATTAGCATCCGTCATATGAAACCTGTCTAATACCTTCTAAATATACTTCTCCTAAGACACGTATAATTTTTTGGCTTTTCGGTCTCTGCGAATCTCCATGCCTAAGATCTTCTTAGCTGCTCCAAGGTCTTTCATCTCAAACTCACTCTTCAACATAGATTTCAAGTCATCAACATCCTTCATGTCTCGTGCAACAATCAACATATCATCAACGTATAAAAGCAAATAAACAAAGGAGCCTGTATCAGTCTTTCTGAAGTACACACAATTGTCGTACTTACTCTTGATGTACCAATGACCTGTCATGAACTGATCAAATCTCCTATACCACTGCCTAAGAGACTAGTTCAAACCATACAAAGACTTCTTAAGCAAACATATATGGTCTTCCTTTCCTTCAACAACGAAGCCCTCGGGCTGAAGCATATAGATACTCTCTTCTAGTTCACCATGCAAAAATACAGTCTTTATATCTAACTGCTCAAGCTCTAAGTCATGCATGGCAACTAAAGACAAAAGCGCACAAATTGAAGTATGTCTAACTACAGGTGAAAATATATCATGAAAATCAATACCCTGTACCTGACTGTAGCCTTTAGCTACCAAACGTGCCTTGTATCTTACATCTTTAACTCCAGGAATGCCCTTCTTTCTTTTGAAGACCCATTTGCAACCAATCAGTTTTTTCCCTGTTTGAGGCTTCGCCAATTCCCATGTCTGGTTCTTATGAAGAGACTGCATCTCTTCATTCATAGCAACGATCCACTTCTCAGTATCTGATCTCGATACAGCCTCTGAATACGAAGTCGACTCACTGTCATCTAAAGACTCAGCAGTAGTAAGGGCATAAGCAATCAGCTCCTCATACCCATCTCTCTCTGGAGGCCTGATCTGCCACCTTGGTCTACCACCAGCTATAGTATTATTCTCCACCTGCTGACCTGTTTCTGCATTATCAATAACAACATCAGAAATCCGTACCTGAGGTGCCGGAATGCTCTCTAGCTGGACGACCTGCTGATCTGACTGTATCTGTGTAGCATCAGATGTCTCAACCTGAATTGAATCACTATCAATAGAGGGTGTGTGTGGTAGATGTAGTAGCGCAGACTCATCAAAGGTAACATCTCTACTAGTCAGAAAGTTTTGAGTACTGGGATCCCACAATCTATATCCCTTCACATCTGACGAATAACAAAGAAAGATGCATTTCTTGGCCCTAGGCTCCAGCTTTCCATCATTTAACATAGGCATATGCAGGACAACCAAATACTTTAATATAAGAATAATTAGAAGTAGAACCAGACCATACCTCTTCAAGTGTCTTCATCTGCAATGAAGAATGCAGTGTCTTGTTCACAAAATTGCAAGCCATGCTAACTGCTTCTGCCCACCATTCTCTTTCAAGCCTGCATTTGAAAGCATACATCGAGCCTTATCAAGTAACGTCCTATTCAAACTTTCAACCACTCCATTTTTCTGAGGTCGACATGTACATGTCCTGTGTCTGACAATACCTTGATCTTCACAAAACCTAGTGAAGTCACCTTCAACAAACTCAAGACCATTATTAGTCCTCAACCTCTTTATCGGCTTCCCAGTCTGTTTTTCAAGCAGAATCTCCCATTTCTTGAAGATATCATGCACTTCGTTTTTCTGCTTCAGAAAATAGACCCAAACTTTACGTGAATAATAATCAGTAAACGTTAGAAGATACATGGACCCACCTTTAGAAGCCACTCTGGAAGGTCCCCACATATCAGAATGTATATAATCTAACGTTCCATTTGTCTGATGCACTGCTGGCTTGAAGTTGACCCTCTTCTGCTTCCCATACACACAGTGCTCACAGAAATCCATTAGTCCTGTTGACTGACCACAAAGCAGTCCCCTTTTACTCAACTCAGACAACGCCTTATCACCAATGTGACCCAATCTCATGTGCCACAGTCTCGTGATCTCTCCATCTGTCATAGTAGATGTGGAAACAGCAACTGAACCTGTCATGGTATTACCTGCAAGCTCATACAAAGTACCTACGCTTTTCCCTTTCATCACAACTAAAGCACCCTTACTGACCCGTATGACTCCACCTTCAGCAGCGTACTTGTACCCACTAGACTCAAGGGTACCTAGAGAAATCAAGTTTTTCTTCTACTCCGGGACGTGACGTACATCACTCCAAGTTCTAATAGCCCCATCAAACATCCTCACACGAATTGTCCCAATCCCCACTACCTTACAAGCAGCATCGTTACCCATCAAGACAATTCCACCCTGTATAGACTCATACGTGGAAAACCAGTCTCTATTTGGACTAACGTGATATGAACAACCCGAATCCATGACCCACTTATCCTTGGACCTAGACTGAGAATCAGCAACTAAAAGAAACTCCCCATCAATATCATCCTCTACAACACTAGCCTCAGGGGGACTTATCTTTGCCCTGGTCACCCTGTTATCTTCTTTCAATTTATTTTTATATTTGTAACAGTTTTTCTTTATGTGCCCTTTTTGTGACAGTAATGGCACGACAGGTTCTTATGTCTAGATTTAGACCAAGACTTTTTTCCACCATCGGATCCCCTATGTTCTGATCTACCTCTCGCATGCAAACCACTACCTGAGTCATTCATCGAGTCAGATAACTCCCTATCTACCCGTTCTTTACTCACAAGGTTTCTTTTCACCTCATCAACAGTAATGGTCGACCTACTCTCGTATATCATGCTTTCTACAAAGCCCTTATACGAATTAGAGAGCGAACACAGTAACAACACAACTTGGTCCTCGTCCTTAGGGACATCATCCAATTCCTGTAATTCTTGTATGATAGAAGTAAATTCGCTAAGATGGGTTTTAAGAGATGCACCTTCTGTCATACGGAAAGTGAATAATCGATGCTTCACTGCCAGTTTGTTTGAGATTGACTTGTGGAAAAACATGTCTAGTAATTTCTCCCATAACTCCTTTGCGGTTTTCATCTCCAAGACCTATGTCAAAACACTATTTGCTAAACACCAATTTGTTAGACCCTAATACCACTATTTAAGATTACCCACAGAAATTACTGAATCATAAATCGAAGAACATTCAACCATAAACAGGGATGGGGAGAACACTGGAATTACATGGTTCAGCCGAAGCCTACATCCACGGAGGGGAGCACGATAATTTCTTTATTTCAATTGGAGTTTATATGAGACGTCTCTCAACTCACAATTCTCTCTCAAATCTTTCTCAACCCCAATGATATCATACACAAACCTGTGTATATAAAGAGCTTCCCACACTAAACCCTAGTGTGACATGGGCCTACATAGGATTGGCCCAATCCTATAACTTATAAACCAGACCCAATACAACCAAGCTCCACACATAACCCAACAATTCTCCCACTTGGAGTTTGGTTGGATTATTTATCATTATCAGACTAAACCACCAGAGAATTTTAATTTTAGATCTAACATGAAGTACGAGGACCCGACCCAACTAGGTTATTCAAACCCGGTCAAACAGCTTGTTGACCTAACATAAAAAACCCTAATTTTTAATAATCAAATCAGCGCCGCCAGGGACCTCTGCTTCTACCTCCTGTATGTTGGTCAACAACAATCGCTAACCAGTAGCCCACCGCGTCACCGCGGGCGTCCATGGTGTCACAACGGCCACCGTTGATTACCTCCCGCCGTCGACTCCCACTAGTCGTCAGCTTTCTCGGACAGTCCGACTTCTCACTGGTCTACGCTGTCGCCAACTGTAGGGATCCTCCAAGCTCTTCGAAAGTCCACCACTAAATTTGAAATCGGCAACCACCGACCTTCGGCTCCTTAAATTGTTAACGGAAAGCACCGCTGCTGGACGGCCACCGTATCAATTCTCTGCCTTTCACCGGACTCCATCGTCGTTGCTGCTTCTCAGGCCACGAACCATCGTCGCCCTGTTCTCTCTGGCCCCCACCATAGACGCTTCGACCTTCGGTCTTCGCTCAGGCTCGTTCAAGGTGCCGCGCCACCGCCGGTTCTCTCACCGGTGTTCGGACCACCTTCTCTGACACTGATTTCCACCGGGTCCACCGGATCTAACACTCAGGTACACCGATCTAGTCTCTCGCTCCTCCACTCGGACTAAAATGACCACCACTAACGTTCAGCCACCATCTCTTCACCGAGGCAAAACCCGTAACTCCAACTAGGGCACCACCGTAGTTTACACCTTTGGTTTACCGATCAAACTCCAGATCTACCCGAATCAACCACTTGTAGTTTACGCCTTCAGTTTACCGATCAAAACCCATGATCTACCGGAATCAACCGCTGCCGCAGTTTACACCTTTGGTTTCCCGATCAAGCTCATGATCTACCCAAATTAACTACCATCGTACATTTACCGTTGAGATCGGGCCACCACCAGAACCACCGTTTGGAATTTTCACCGCTGATGTTAGCGACCGTGTCTCATCTCCCACTGGCTATTAAACCTTCGATTTAGGTTCCACCCAAGGCTCTGAACCTGGCTCTAATACCAATTTGTTCGGAAAAATCTATAACTCCTGGTATGCAATCCGAATCAAATACCACGACAATACGAGAAGTAAATGGACTAAAAGAAAAAAGAAAAAAATGACACAAGGATTTATATGGAAACCCCTTTACAATCGAAAGGGGAGAAAACCACAGACGAAGATTGGAGCTTTTATTATTGAATCGAAAAGAAGAATTACAATAACTCATTCTCTCTCTCTCTCTCTCTCTCTCTCTTTCTTTGGCGGCGCCGCTGGGAAAATACCTCACAAGAATATTGGATACAAAGTGACGAACCCTAAGTCACTATTTATACACGCGTGGAAAATGCAGACGCTCTTCCAGTCAAGTCCTTCAAAACTTGACTCTACAGGGCCCATGCAAAAAAGCGATTGGGTTAGTTTGGCCTTTAAAGCTGACCGAAGCACAGTTTGATCCTGGCTCAGAAGGAACCCTGGCTCGCTTTCCAATTAACGAGGAGGTACTCCGTCATTAGCTAGCCCGATCGATCGGTATTTCATCGATCGATCGGCGAGCTCACTGCAGGCGTCCTTGACTTACGTAACATTCCCGATCGATTGAACTTCACCCGATTGATCGGCCTCCTCACGGCATCCCTACTTAAAGTTCCAAGGAATTTTGAGACATTTTCCTAACAGTAACCCTAAAATGAGTAATTTTTATAGGAAGTTTTGTTACTTTGTTACCATGAAATTGGGCATTTATTATATACTTATTTCGTTTGAATATATAAAATAAGGCATCTTAAGATTTAAAATCATCTGGGTAGCTTATGCTAAAATTGAGTGAATCATCCTCAGAATTTTGCAAATTTTCGCACGGAAATGTTGATGTGGTAAATGATGATGATAAACATACGAGCCATTTCAGTGCTTTTAGCAAAAAATTAAGCGGATTATGACAAAAGTACTTCAGACATTGGTGGAAGCTTACAATATATTGCCAAACTTAAGCTCATGTACGCATTGTTTGGAAAAAAATATCAGATCTTGACGAAAGATGCCTATACCTGAGTAGAATTAGTATTTTTAAAATTGAGGGTACCTCTTTGTAGATATTAAAACATCAAGATAACCAAAGCTGTTAGATACATAAATTTTTTTTGGCTAAGTAAGAATTGGAATGAATTCTCAAGGAAATACGTACTATTTTCCAAATGGAAAGGCAAAAGAGAAGAGGAAAAAAAAAAAAAAAGTTGGGGTCTTTGATCTCGAAACCTGATTGCACATCATGACATTGAAGCATCATGATCATGATCAATATACGAAAACGTGATTTACAGTATTTGTTAATTGCAATCAAAGCCATCATGAGATTCCAACCTAGCCGCTATAGAGGTTTATGTAGGATGGCGTGCAGTCGCAGTTCCCTGTGGGCTGAGCTTCATGAATGTTGAAATGAAGTTTGATTACGCTTTCCATCAATCATGGCTTTAACAACTTTTCGTGTTGCCCCCTAAAAAATTAGGGATCTTGTTCTTTGTTTGTCTTTTTGTTGACATTTCGTAAATGCCTGAAAAATTAGGGGTCTGGGGGTGGATGTACGTAGCTTTACCCCTTCCGGGTGTAACCCTGCTGAGAGGCTATTTCCGAGGACCCCCAACCTTATAGGGTTGGCAACACAAGGACTTCGCAAGAGGTCATCGACCCTGGTACTACTCTCATCCATTCTATTATTGTAATAGGATAAATTTCCCATTTTCTCAAAATTGTTTCAAAACTTTTTTATTTATTGTGTGTAAATAAAATAATAGACGTCCTTTTCTTTCTCTTTTTTTAATTTTGCCAACGTGGTGGAGTGGTGGGAATTACTGTGTATTAGGATAAAATAATAAATGTTTTTTTTGCAAATTATAGAAAGATTACGTGAGCTTTACAATTAAATATGATATATCCCTTATATTTTTAATTTTATAAAATAGCCTTCTAAACTTTTCAATTAAACATAATGTAACCCCTACACTTTTAATTTCATAGACTAACTGCTGAACTTTATAATTACATACAACATACTCCCTACACTTTCAAATTTATCCCTTAAACTTTGTTATTACACACAAGTCATACACCGAACTTTGTTCCTAAATATAACACATCCCCTAGAAATTAATAAATTTGAAATTAAAAAATTTGAAACAAATTATAAAAAATATTATTTTGGAAAAGTTTAAAAAATTTTTAACGTTGGCTTTTCATTTGAATTTTTTTCAAAATTTATTTTCAAATTTTTAATTTTGTGCTACTTTATAATTTTATATTTATTAATCTAATTTGAAATTTATATTTTAAAAAAATTATTATATTTTATCTTATAATATTTTTTCATGAAAATTTTAAAAATATTTTATTATCTTCTAAGTTTATAATATTATTACTATAATTAATTAAAAATATTTTGCATAAATATTAGAAAGTCTTCTTATATTTTGCTTATAAACATAAAGCTCTTATTTTTTGTCTAAAAATATAAAATTTCTATCTTTTTTATGAAAGTTGAAAATCTCTGGTTTTTAGTTTGATATTTTTTTAATTTAAAATTTATTATTCTAATTTTTTTCTTAAAAGTTGAAAATAATATTATATTATTTCAAAATTTTCCTTTTTTTTCATAATTTATTTTAAATTTTTTAATTTTGTTAATTTTTAATTTTAAATTTATTAATGTCTAAAGGCTAAGTTGCGTTTAGCAACAAAATTCGGGGGCAAGTTGTGTGTAATAACAAAGTTCAAGGGCTACTTTTTAAAATTGAAAGTATAGCGGGTGTATTGTATTTAAATACAAATATCAGAGGGAGTGTTGTGTGTTATAACAAAGTTCAAGGAGCTATTTTGTGAAACTAAAAGTGCAGAGCGTGTGTTACGTATAATTATAAAATTTAAGGGGCTATTTTATGAAATTAAAAGTTTAGGAAATGTATTATGTTTAATTTTAAAGTTCGAGGGTATTTTTATATTTTATTTTTTTATTTTTTTTTAACCAATGTGGAATGGTGGAAGCATAAGAAACCAATGATTGGAGTTTACTCATTTCTAGGACAGAGGAACTTGATAATAAAGTATTAGATAAAATAGAATAATAAATAGGTATTCAAAATTCAATCAAAAATAAAGAACAAATTTTAGATAATGTTAGTGCCAATATATATATATATATATATATATTAATGTAAGATTGCAGTTTTCAACATAATCTTGTGACTTTCGTTATTTATAAGTTACAATATTACTCTGAATCTACACCTAAAAGGGTACCAACACGCAAGCATCGGATCCCATTAGAACTTTGAAGTTAAGCATGCTTGGGTGAGAGTAATACTAAGATAGGTGACCTCCTTGGAAATCCTCGTGTTACACTCCTCAGGTTGGGGGTTCTCGGAAATAGCCTCCCTTCAAGGTACCCTGAAAAGGAGAAGGCCGCATACGTCCACTGCTCCAAACCCTGCTTAGGAGGGAACCCTTGGGCCACTGAAAATGTTTCTTTATTACTCTGAATTTACTATTAAATAATCAAATTTGAAACTAATGCATATCTTTATCATAATAATTGATGCAAGCCTTTTCACCTTCTTGGTTTACAGCTTAATCATTGTAGCCATTCTTTAAATGATATTTGGTGTCTCCTTAAAGCTACTCATTATCATTACTAATTTTTCTTTTAGTTTTCAAATTTAAACTTTTAATTTAAACATTTATTTTGGATATTTTGAATAATTGCATTGCATGTTCGTTTCACATTAATCCGGGCCAGAGCTTTTGGCGAATAGAGCTCGAGCTTGAGCCTGTAATGTTAGGCTTGACAAGTTTCGTGCAGAGTAAAGTGATTTCAGTTCAAGCCAGAACTTTCGAGCCATGCAAGCTTGCTTGGCTCGGTTTTGCCTTAGAACATTTACCTGATTGTACATAACAACAACATGCATATCATGCTTAAAACTAATATCCAGTTCGGTCAATACACCAAGCAACATAAACGGTAGTTTTGGGCATTGAAATTATATGATCTTTAATTTGATTGTATATGAATTTCTATTTTATAAATTAACTATATGTGTTAGGATATTATTTATCTCAAAATTAAATATTTGTTTGATATGATTTGGATTTGATTTGGATGAGATATGATTTATATTGAGTTGTCTAAATAAGTTTAATTTTATTTAATATCTTGAATCAGATTAGATTTATGTAACTTATTATAAATAAGAGGTTATGTGAGGTGTTAAGGGTTTCATAAAAGGATGCTTAGGGGGGGCACCTGAGCAGGGGGAGAGAGATTGATATTGAGAGGTATCTTGATTGAGGGGCATTGATGAGGGCTTGTAGCTTTCTCTATCCAAAGCTATATTGAAGAGGGTTGGTGGCTCGCCATATAAAAGCTACACTTGAAGAGGGTTGGTGACTTACCATGCAATACTCACATTGATTTTTGATGATGTGGTTGATGATGTGTATGTGGTTTGAAGTTTCAATTAGAGATTGTAATCCTTAATTTCATAGCGGATTGAGGCACCCATTGAGTCCCTTAGTTTTTTTTTCTCAAGTTGAGAGAGGGATTGCACGTAAATATTGGTGTCCTTGGTTCGATGATTTTTTACGTTTGTTGTGTCTAATTGTGTAGATTTTTTCCAACAATATGAATATTATGAAAAGCCACATTTTGAATATTTGTAGGGAACACTGAAACTAGGAATTTCCACAACGCTGCATAGCATAGATTTGCATCTAAGCAATCTCATCGCGATTGATCTCTATTCTCGCATAAAGTTTAAAGGGTTATTTACGTCAAAGGTCCCCTTTTTTTTATAATTGAGAATATATTCAAATAAAATGAGCGCAATACAAGCAAACAGCCACACTCGCGACTCGAACCTAACAGACGACCCACAAGATACCTCAACACCACCGAATCGGGAACACCCGACAACTCCAAACCAACAAAACAGGGGGGCAAAGAACGCCACACGAACCCCACCCTCATAAACAACAGACAACCAATAAAAACCCACAAACCAAGACAGAAAAGAAAAGACCCCGACTTCCTCAAAGATGAGAACGCGAGCGCAAAAATACCAACACCCCACAAAGACCAAAAAGACAACGCGACAAAACAGAAAAAGGACCAGCAGCTGCACCAATAAAAGCAAACGCACGAGCCGCACACACCCTACAAGAACACCCCCAAAGCAGCAAGAGGGAAAAGGAACCCGAAGCGAAGAGAACAAAGGAAAGCTGACTCTCAACCCACACAGCAAACGCAACAGGGCAAAACACCGCAACAACTAACAACACCAGAGGGCTTAAGAAACCCCGCCTGCTACTGAATCCCTTATACCTTTTTCATCCCTTTCTTTCCACTTATTGTTTCTTTTCATGACCCTTTTGATCCCCTTCGCATTTTTCAGAAGTTTTTCCACCATTGAACTGTGGCCGTCAAGCCACTTGATGCCCACAGCCTGCCCCGACTTGAGGATCTGTCACAACCACATCCAAGCCCAAATCAAGCAACCAGGATACAATATGAAGAAAATAATTAGGAGGACAAATAATTAGGATATTTTAATTAAAGCTATGTAATAAAGGTAGGAGGATTTTTAGCCCCAAATCCATGCTTGCCAAATCAGTGCTAGGGGTAGGGATTTACTGATGTTTAGGCATTATAAATAGGGTAGCTAATGTATTATTTGGATCATCCACAAAATTGATAAATGAAATATTATCTTTCTCTTCCCTTTTCTCTTCTCTAATTTGAAATTCATTTTCTCTTCTCTAAATTCTGATTTCTATTCTCTTCTCCAAACTCTATCTCTCTCTCTCCTTCTCCTTCTCTCTCTAACTTCTCTTTCTCTCTCTTTCAGTCCTCCATAACCAAACCCCCTTAAGTCACGGATTAGGTTCGTGACAGGATCTTATCTACCTCTCTTTCTAATTCCCCAGTGCTTTCAGAATCTAAACTCACTGTTTTCATCTGCTATTGCAGCTCTCTTCACGCTTGCTTCTCTCTTCTTCTTTTTCTTTCTTGTTCTTTTTTCCACTACTTAATGACACTATCCTCAACTCTGAATCTTCAGTGACGTTAACGTCATAGAGATTCATGAACCCGGGTGGGAATTCCCCGTCTGAGCTTATCCGTTCCGGTTCCTCACCACCAACATTCTCATTCCGGTTCCAGTCACCCCTAGACGGCTCCCGCTCACCGTCCCGTCAAAGGTCCCTATACTTTACCCACTGTATCAATTTAATCCTTATAATTTTAGTTGTGTTATTTAGTTCCTTAACAATTTAAAATGCGTCAATTTAGTTCTTTGGTCAAATTTAAGTTAAGTTAATGAAGTAACTTTGAACGGAAAAATTATATTAAATGCAAATAACTTATTATAAATTTATCAATTTATTCAATTTAACCCAACTCATGGCCCAACCATTAAAATTTTTCATTGAAAACTTAACATAAATTTTTTCAAAGGACCAAATTGGTGTATTTTAAAGTGTACAAGGACTAAATTGGCACAATTAAAAGTACAAGGACTAAATTGACATAATACACAAAGTATAGAGACCTTTGGCGTAAATAACCCAAGTTTAAATGTAAAGTCAAGTATGATTTTACATTGAACCAATTAAAGCTATAGATTAACTTTTTAACTTTCTCCTATTATTGATGCGAAGAAGATCGAGGAGGCTAGGCGAGTAATCAAGATGGGTAAAAGATTAGCTCTGAATTTTGATGGCTTCGATCCGCCTAAGGTGAGTGTCATGTTCCATAGAAGGATGTGAGGGACCGACTTTGATCAATGGGTCCTCTGTGGTGATCCAACTTTGCTGAGTCCCATGCTTTCATCAGTTTTAGCGATCCGATCCTACAACTTCCTGTCGTTTGGTAGCTCCTATCGTCGTTGTCGAGTTTGTCGTTGTCGTGCGTCAGTCCTGTTTTGGGGCGCATGTTTTGCCTGCTTTGGTTTTGCTTCCTGTTTTTTTTTTTTTCTATTATCTCTTTTTGTCCCCGTTCTTTCACGGGTGGACTCAGGTCTCGCTTGGTCGAGTGACCTGTTTTGTTCGTGACTCTGTCGCTAATTATCAAAAAAAAAAACTTTTTGCTATTGCTTCTAGCTGTGAAGTTCACTAGTTTTGCTTTTTTCTTTGTCATATTATACGGACTGGCTCAAGCTTCATTTTTACGGATTTGTTTGTATTGTACTGTAACTCTTGTCGCTAGCTATCGAAAAAAATAAGTAATAAAGAAAGGGAGCATGACGCAAAGTGCAATGTGGGTTGGGTACCAACTCCATAGTAGGAGACCTGACTTTCCATCAAAAAAGGTCCCAAAAAGGACAAACAATATGACTGTGCATTCGAAGGAGAGCAAGAAACTGGGGTGGGTGGGAGCTGATTGTGTTACGTTTTTTTATTTCTTCAATAATTCGTGATAAAGTCGTAGTATAAAATATACACCTCGTATAAATGAGACCTGAGTCAACTAGTATCAATACAGGGGATCAAAACATAGATAAAAGTAATAACAACAGACAGAAAAAAGGGATTAAAGGACAGGGACAGACAAACATTAACAGGGCTACATGAATAAAACCACAATTAGGGAAGATGGGCTAAAAACATGGATAAGAGCCAATGTGCTAAAGCTGGAGGATCGGGACGATAGGGAGATAGGTTGATCAACACTTCAATCTATAATTGCAATGTGGTCAATTATAGTCGATTCATCACCATCAAAACTCAACCCAAGTTTTTTTCCGATCTCCCACGCATACTTTGCAGCAGGATTCTTGTCAATATCTTTAACACATTTGCCCTTCTTCACCCACTTTTTCTTCTTTTGCTTCTGAGAGGGCTTGACTGATTTCTTCGCGCTTCTCACGGGTGACATATCCTTCAAGAATTCGTGCAACCCGCTTCGCTTGCTCTTTCGACCTGCACTTTATTGCTCTTGACTCCTCTTTGACGAAACAAAGTTAGAAGCCTTACATTTGGCCACGATCTTTCTTGTTATACAGTGCAATATTTTATACGAGCTAAATGTGTCAGTACAGTGGTTTATATTTCTACCCTTCAAACAAGAGATCTTAAGTTAGAAGCTCATTATCTCTGAAGTGTTGGTTTCCCTCTTTAGAGAAGATTTTGTACTAATGTAATATTTTATCAACTTTAAATTCTTATTTCTTTTTATCATACGAGAACAATATATTAGAAGTACATTATTAAGCCTAATTACATCTTGCAGTTAGTTTTATTTACCCTGTAAAGACGTGTATAGAGAAATGACACTGTTTTGATTAAGTGGTGCACATAACAGGAACGTAACATAGGAAATAATCTAGTAGGGATGCATGCTTGAGAATGATATTGTCTCAATAATGTGCATGCCCTCGAGGCAATCATTTGGGACGTCAAAGCAGAACATGAACCTCGAGGATAGTTACGAATTTAAGGAAACGTTAAAGACAAGGATGCTACCCCTCAACTACCACCCGTTTTGGTAGAATTTAAATTGAATGTAGAGAGCTTGGACTCCTTGAAGAAAGAGACACGCTCATATTATTTATGCTAAAATGTTAGCATACCTAAGTGATAAATGTTCAAATTTTACAATACCTAAGTCATACTTTATGAATAAAAAAAAATTAACAATGAACTTGTTATTTTTTATGGCGAACAAATTTTTATTATAAATATATGTCCTTCACTTTTTGTAACTTTTTTTTAAAGCATTTAAATTTGACATTTTTAAAATTGTTTATTTTTTTGGAGCTAAATTTTATTGGTTGCTTTTAGAAGGCTATGTTTAGTCAAAGTTTTTTGCTATTAACTTTTCGGTATGGATTTTTTTTTAATACTAAAAATTACCTTAATTTTTTAATTTTTTAAACAATCATCTAAAATTTTTAAAATTTTTTAATGTCACACCTCAATATTAATGCATTAATATTCTTTAGTTTTTGCTTATGTGGCATTTAAAAATTATTTTGAAGAATATATACAAATTTTTAATGCATTTAAAATATTATTTTTAAATTATATAGGGTTACTTTAAATGTAAATTTGAACTTTTTAAAATTATTTTCTCCTTTGTTTTCAAAAGCCACATAAATAAAAACTATTAGATGTTAACAACATTAACATTAATGTGTGATATTGAAAAATTTTGGAAAGTTTAGGTGGTTTTTTGAAAAATTAGAAAATGAAGGTGATTTTTTTAAACCACACCAAAAATTTAGGTGGTTTTCAGTACGAAACCCTTTGGTATAGCTTTAACAATTTGACTGATCAAACATTTTTAAGCCATATGTTTGGTTTAAAAAAAAAATTGTTAACTTTTGGCTATTTGACCAATCAAATCGCTAAAAGTTGTGTTTGGTAACAACTTTATATTAACGTTTTCACCACCTTTCAACATTTGAGTATGGCTTGGGGCACAAAAGCTTGCTTTTGAAAAGCTTTAGGCTATGTTTGGCATCAACTTTTAAAAGTTAGCTGTTAACAGTTGGCTAAAAGCTGTTAGTTGTGGTTGTTGGCTGATAATTGTTCGCTGTTGATTGTTGGTTTGTTGTTGACAATATTTGGCTATTGAAGGAAAGTTGTTGGCCATTAATGAATTATATTACATAAAATAAAAAATAAAGTTATTCTATTAAATAAATAATTGGATAAATTACAGAAAATCCCCCTGTCTTTTGCTTCAAAAGCAGAAAACTCCCCTCACAAATAAAAGCACTCACAAAACTCACTCAGTTTTAAAAATTTATCACTTAACCCCCATGTAACTTAGTTTTAACTATTTTGCCCCTAATGTTTAATTTTGTTTTTAGAAAAATGTTTTATATTATTAGACAAAAATTAAATATTTTATGTTTTTAGCAAAAAAAATTAAGAAAATTTCTATATTTATAAAAATATAATTACTTTAATTAATTATCGTAATATTATATAAGTTCAGAAGATAAAATTTATTTTTAAAATTTTCAGTAAAAAATATTATGAGATAAAATATAACTTTTTTTTGGTTGAGGGGCAAAATAGTCAAAAAAATTTATTTGGGGGCAACGTGAAAAATTTTCAAAAGTTAGAGGGTTTAGTGAGTAATTTTATTTGTGAGGGGGTTTTTTTGTAAATGAAGCAAAGGTCAGGGAAGTTTTCTGTAATTTACCCTAAATAATTTTGGTTGTAAACTATTCATACATGAAAAAAAATTAATATTTTTATAAAAAATAAAAAGATAAATAAATATAAGAGTCGGTTCCCAAAATAATGCTGAAAAATAAAAAAATAAAAAAAATAATGCTAAAAAATAAATATTTACCAATCTATTGTTGAATCGCGTTTTATAAACGCGGTTATACTAAACCGCGTTCAAAAAACGCCTTTATATGTAAAAATAACCGCATCAAGAACAAAAATTTATATAGAGCATAAACCGCATTTATAAAACGCGGTTCACTAGCATATAAACCGCGTTTAGTAAACGCTGTTCTAATGCTTTATGAATTAAACAACATAAATAACAAACTAATGGATATATATAAATAACGAACTAATATATAAAAAATAATATAAATAAAACATAAATAAATGTTTAAAAAAATGAAACATAAATAAATATTACCGTCATATATTTCACTGCTACTCGCTGCTAACCGAGCCTCGTGCTCCTTTTTCATCTTGCATGTCAATACATTATGACATTTTCTCTTACAGAATCCACGTATGCCCCTTCGTGTATAGTCATTTCATCCATTTCATTTTGAATTCGTTTCGAGCGTGGGCGTCCTTGACTTCAAGACTTGTCTTTTACAATGATATGAACCGCCTCGTAAAGACTCGGTTTAGTCATATATGAACCGCTTCTTAAAGACACGGTTTATCTTCAAATGAACCGCGAACGCGGTTTATGTTCACGTGAAACGCATCTTTAAGACGCGTTTTATGACTAGAAAAAATTAATTCGGTTATTTTTGGAGTGAACCGCGTTTTTTAAACGCGGTTCAACAGTAGATTGGTAATTATTTATTTTTTGACATTATTTTTTTAATTTTTTTATTTTTCAGCATTATTTTGGGAACCGACTCTAAATATAATTTATCAACTAATTTTTCACTAGCTAATTTTTTTAAAAATTATAAAACTAAAATCTAAATTAAAAATAAGACTTATTGCATGTGTATGTATTTACAAATATTATACAAAAGTATAATTGTTTTTTTGCCCCCCCCCCCCCCCCCCCCCCCCCTATCAGCTAGCTTTTAAGAATGAAAAGCTACTATGCACAACTTTTTAAATATTCCCCAAAACGTTGTAATAAATGCTAAAAAGCTAATGAAAATTCTAATTAAGAAAACAATTACCAAACATAATTGTTAGTGTTTTGACTGCACTGATCAAATAGCTAAATACTATCAAGATGTAAATTTTTTTTTTTTTTTTGATCTAACACAATATTTTGTTGTTTGACCAGTCCAAACTCTAAGCTATGAAAACGGTATTCCCAAACATAGCCTTAGAAGGTAGCCTTTCACTTTTAGAAGCTAGCTGATAGGAAAAAAAAATAAAATTAAACTTCTAATTTATAATTGTTAGTACACGGACATGTTACGCATATGGACATACACGTAACATATACTTTTGAAGAGTACTTCCTCCCTTTCAAAAATCGAAAAAGAAGTATATAGACATGTTAAGTCTTTATATTCATTTTAAAATTTTTTTAAGAAAATATTTTTTAAAATATCTAGCTAGTGGAAAAAAAAGGTTAATTAAAGATAATTATTTGTCTTTTATTTTAAATTTTATGTAAATATTTAATATTTTCATGCTTGCTTAGTTTACAAATAAATTATTTAGTTGATATAAATATATATAATATAATTCACTAACATTTAATAACTTAAAACTATTAGCTAACAGCTAACAGCTAACGCTAGACATAGACTAAGGACCTGTTTGGGATTACTGTGAAAAAACTGCTTATTTCAAAACTACTTTTTGTAGAAGCACTTATGTGAAAAGTGTTGTTTTGAAGAAGCAGTTTGTGTTTGCTCAACCAGTCAAGCGCTTATTTTATATTGTTAGCGTTTGGCGAGTGTTTAAGAAAAGTACTTTTTTTGGTCAAATTACTACAAAGGACCAAATTGGCTGGGTAGAAGGCTAGGGTTTCGAAAGATGATAAGATATGATGCAATTTTAATATTTGAGTAGGGGTATTTTTATCCTAAAAATTTTAAGTTTTTTTATTCTGTTTCTACTTATAATCAGAAGCACCAAATTTCTGCTTCTGCTTATAAGCAGAAAAACAGCTTCTACTTTTAATAAAAAAACGATTTTTGATGTTTGCCAAACACCCGCCAGATTTCAGAAAAGTGCTTTTTTTAGAAAAAAAAAAAAAAAGCACTTATTTTCTCAGAATAAGCAATCCCAAACAGGCCCTAAATCTTTAAAACTTATTTAGCCAAATTATTAAATAATTATAGAATTGTCAATTTATTTTTCATTTCTTCAAAGATATTTATCATTAAATTAAGTGGAAATATTTTGGATAAATCAATCATAACAAGGAGTTTTGAGATTATTAATTTTTTTTTAAATTCAGCGATTACTAATGCTGTTAGGAACATGCCTCAAATTTATGTATTTAGGGTTTATGGCTTACCGAGGGGTCACCGATTAATCAGGGGGATGTCCGATCTATCGGGTGATTTAAGGAGAAAATCTTGAAGATTTGTAGCAGAAGGGGGGCCGATCCATCTGGACCCCGATTGATCGGGTTCCCCCCGATCGATCGGGAGTCGTTTTCCGCGTACCATAGCCGTTTAGTATAAATATGGGTTTAGTGCTTCTGTTTTAGGTATCCAATCTTTCAATCAAAGTGAGCCACCGTCATCAAGGCGTTTGAGAGCATTAAGAGAGTTTAGAAGGAGTGATTCAGTAATTCTTTAGTGTCTTAGGCCGGTAGGGCAGTCCAGATTCCGTGCTTAAGTGTGATCTGAGCCCCGTGCTGTCCATTAGCTGTTCATTAGCTATGCGTTGGCTTATTTGTGATTTGCTAGGTCTTCGCCTTCATTTGCCTAGCTTTGCCCTACTTACATGCTTATTTGTTCTCGTGCTACCAGGGTACCAGGCTTCTTTGCTGCTGACGCGCCTTTCAGGCTGGGGATCCTCGAAAACAGCTTTCCTTCTGGACAGCCCCTAAAAGGGGGAAGGCTGCGTACATCTACTCCTAGTGGTGGCCATGGGCCGGGTCGGGCCGGGCCTGCGTACATCTACTCCTAGTGGTGGCCATGGGCCGGGTCGGGCCGGGCCTGGGCCTGGCAGGCCCGGCCCTGTAGCGGGCCGGGCCCGAGGGCCTCCAGGGCCGGGACCAGGCCCGGGCCCGCTACAGTGCGGGCGGGCCGAGCCGGCCTTTTTAACTAAATTAAAAAAAAATTTAAAAAATATATAGTCGTTTTGTACTAAAATTATTGCAATTCATTGATAAATAATATGAGATACAAATATATTTCTTTCCAAGTATACATGTTCAAAAAATAATGTATCAAATACAAATACAAAGTTGGGGCCTAATATTTAAAAATATAAATTTATTTATCAAAAAATTTAAAGTTTGACATATGGAGTGTGCGGTCATCTTTTGACGTAAATATTTGAAAGTAAATAATTAATATATAAAAGTCTTGAATCTTGATATCAGTCATATCGGGGGGTTTCTACGCCATCATTTGACATATCAATTGTGCGGTCGTCTTCTTCATCACTCGATGAATCCATCTTCATTCTCTGTTGATCTCTTGCCTCAACTAGCAGCCAATCCTTCAAGCACACGGACATCTCTAAGCTCGACGGTGATAGCTTTGCCCTCTTCGTTCCAAGCAACCTGCCACCAAGACTAAAAGCACACTCCGATGCTATTGAAGACACCGGACAACTTAGTATATCACGTGCCATGGTAGAAAGCACGGGATAATGGGTTTGGTATGTGTTCCACCATTGTAAAAGGTCAAAATGCGGGTTGGCCGGCGGCCCGAAAATATGGACCAACGGTGTCCGCAAGTAATAATCTAGCTCGTCACATGACGTGGGGGCTACTGCGGGCGTAAATTGCTCCAACAGCTTCCACGAATATGACATGTGTGAACTACTTCCACTAGATGTGAAAGATCCTACTGCAGTAGTACTAGGATTGTTAAATGATAATTTACTAGAATACTCAGAAAATAAATTATGCAAGTCGTTATCTACATCGGCAATGAAAGTGTCGACATTAAGAGTAGGATGCAAATATTTAAAAAAATATTGGCAAAACAAGTTGAAACCCCCGCGTTTACAACAAGGGTCTAAAAGAGTTGCAAAGCAATAAGTAAAAGGTAGTTCAGAAAAATATTTGGACAACTTTTCTTTCATTGCCGTAATCGATCCGAACAAAATGGGGTTGGATAGATTACCCACCATTCAATTTACAATATCAAGCAATGTTGATACTGCTTGAGGCATGGTCGGATAGTAGCAACCCGAAAAAAATGTTGTCGCGTCTTTAAACATGCTAAAAAATTTACAAATTTCATCTATTGTCTCCCAATGTATACCGTCCAGGTTGTAATCGCGCCATTCTACACGATTTTCCTGGGCGAATTCCATCAGAGCGTCTTTGTATGGTAGAATGCGCTCTAACATTACTACCGTAGACGACCACCTAGTTTTGGAGTCTAATTTAAATTGTTTATATTCTATGTTATGCAACCTACATACATTTTTAAATCTTTTTTTTCTAGCGACGGATGCTTTAATTGATAGTATTACAGATCTTAAGGTGGCAAGGGATGAGTCTATAAGATCTAAACCATCCATTACCATTAAATGCAAAATGTGACAGATGCAACGAATATGAAAACACTTCCCACCTAACATGGGTCTCATTTTCCTAATTAAATGTGCTACGGATGCAGTGTTATTGGAAGCATTGTCAAACGTAATATTGAAGATACATTGTTCTATGCCCCAATCGCAGACTGCCAACATAATCGTACCCGTAATTACCTCGGCAATATGGGGGCAATCTAAAAGCCCAAAATGAATTATTCTCTTCTGGATGATGAAGGATTCATCTGTCCAGTGTGCCGTTATGCACATATAAGGTTGGCCGGGTTTGGACGTTTATACGTCCGACGTCAACGAGAACATGCTCGTGTTCGTCGCAAAAAGTGTATGTATCCCAATTTTAAGATCGTGGTACAACGTAAAAGCGTCCCGCTTTACGGTGTTCCGAGGAATCCTCACAATTGCGGGGTTCACATTTCATTGGAGGTAGTCGGCGAAATGTGGGTTTTCGCCGGTGCTAAAAGGGCTTTCACTCAAAATTACATATTTAGCTAGCCCCCTACTATTGCTCTCTTGAGAGAACCTAAAATTAGCAAGTGCACCGGTCACTTGCTGTACTAAACGTTGTTGGCTCTTTTCCGGAAATTGCTCGGGGTGGCACCTAAGTATATGTCTATTTAGTGTGCCCGTCCCACTGCCGGGTTGATGGCTAAAATTCTTAGGTGGGTCACATAATTTACAGGTTGCTTTATTAGTTATTTTATTAAGGGTAAAGTGCTTCCATACCCCACTAGTTGTACGCCTACTAGTCAAGGTACTAGTTTCAGGCTGGGCATCGGTGGTGGGGGTGGGTTCCTCATCAGTTTGTAAGTCTCCAACCCCACCACTACCTGACTCATGATAATCTTGTGGTTGTGAAAAGTTATAATCTATGCTATCATCAGTGTATTGGGGTGTTGGGTCTGGTTGTATAAAAGCTCATTCTTCAGTATCAAGTAAGACAATTCTAGTCCTTTTAGGGATTCTGGGTGGCCGAGAAGAGCTAGAACTAGCACGAACGGCTCCAGATGATGAAGAGTTGTGTGCCATATTAGTATAAATGATTATTATTTATAAAATGCAAGTAGTAATATAAATTAAATAACTAAAAATGCGAATAAAAAAAATTACGATACTAAAATTACCGAAACGAGAGAACAATGAAATTCACACTTCAGCCAAATACTTTACGAACTTCTAACTTTAGAGCACAATTTTGCAATTAGCAAATTAAAGAAGATGGGAGATGATGAATGTATAGAGAGAGAAGAGAGAATTGAAGATTTTGTGAGAAAATGAGTTGGGGAGGTTTAAGTATTTATAGAAAAAAAAATAATTTTTTTTTTTTTTTTTTTGTAAAAAAAGAGCCATTGGCTCTGTACAACAACAAAGCCAACGGCTCTTTTCTTCTAAAAGAGCCGTTGGCTCTTTTGGGCCGGGCCTGGCCCAGGCCCTAAAAAAAATTAGGCCCGAGGCCCAGCCTGGCCCGCTACAGTGCCATGCGGGCTGGGCCGGGCCGGGCCGACCCGGCCCGTTGGCCACCACTATCTACTCCCCCAGACCCTGCCTATGTGGGAGCCCTTCAAGCACTGGGTTGTGGTGGTTGTTGTTTGTTGTTTGTTATTCAGTAATTCTCCATATATCTCGTTCAGAAGAAGTATCATTGTAATTCTTCCATTATTCATACTCAATAAATAATCTCCATCTCCGCCCGTAGTTTTCTTCCCTCCCGATTGAAGAGGGGTTTCCACGTAAATCTTTGTGTTCTTCGTTTGTTCTCTTTTACCTATTATTTACTTCTTTTGTTTGTTATAGTATTTGAATCGAATCCAGCTCTGGGGTGTTAAGTTCCACATTAAGGAGGAATTAATTTCCTAACAAATTGATATCCGAGTATATTAAGTTTGTTCAAAATTTTTTTCTCACAAATTGATATCATAGTATATCAGATTTGTCCAGATTATCTCAACAAATGCTTTAACAATGGTGGAGGAGCTTTATTTCTGTGGTACTATGGTCTTCTATTGTTAAGATTCATAATCGATCAAGGCATCCAAGCATAATAAACTATAAACTATATTATATTGATAGAAGAAAGGGAGAATTACATAAAAGAAAGGAGAGAAACATATCAGATCACTAATTTCAACATAATCCTTTCCCTAAACCCTACCCTTATTTATAGCAAAAACTAAGTGAGATGGATAAATATGCCACCTCATCGGGACATCTGGCAAATATCTAAGCGACCTCGAAATTGGACTCGAAAATATCTGTATCAATACCCGATCCTATTTTAGCTCGTGTCATCTATATTCTAGTACAAAAAAAATTAATTTATTTTTCTGTGTGAAATATTTACATTTAATTTTTCCTACTTATAGTTCTTTTTCCTACTATGTTATTTGCTTTTTAGGATTGAAAGTCCTTTGGTAGCATCTTATAGGGATAAGACTACATATATTTCACTCTCCCCAAACCGAGTCTTGGCGAGAGCCTTTCAGACATTGAATTTTTTGTTATTGTTCTAAATATTTAAAATGTCGTATGCTTATATTTAGCATCCTTTATTTCTTACAATATTTTTAAGAAG
This sequence comes from Simmondsia chinensis, assembly GCA_018398585.1. NCBI lineage: Eukaryota > Viridiplantae > Streptophyta > Magnoliopsida > Caryophyllales > Simmondsiaceae > Simmondsia > Simmondsia chinensis. The sequence continues at coordinate 22,301,579 of JAGTTD010000018.1, forward strand.
CTGAATTTATATATTGGATTAGAGGTGACCCAAATTTATATTTTTTTTTACGGTAAATACTTTCGTAAAATTAAATAAGATTATTTACATCAAAGGTCCTTGTACTTCATTCATTGTGTTAATTTGGTCCTTATATTTTTAATTATGTCAATTTAGTCCCTAAGCAATTCAAAATGTGTCAATTTAATCCTTTAGTCATATTTAAGTTAAGTTAATTTTATAATTTTGAACGACAAAATTATATTAGATGCAAGTAAATTATTATAAATTCATTCGTTTATTCAATTTAACCCAATTTCTGACCGAACTATTAAAAATTTTATTAAAAACTTAATATAAATTTTTTTAAGGGCCAAATTGACACACTTTGAACTATACATGGACTAAATCGACACAATTAAAAGTATAAAGATTAAATTGATACAATAGATACAACAACAGACCCAGTGCCTCAAGGACTCCCGCCTAAGTGAGGTCAAGGGGGGTGGATATACGCAGTCTTACCCCTTCAGGGTGTAACACTGCCAAAGACCCCCAACCTTATAGGGTTGGCAATACAAGAACTTCTCATGAGGTCACCAATATCATGGTACTATTCTCGTCCAAGCACGCTTAACTTCAAAGTTCTAATGAGATACAGTGTATTAGTGCCTGGTAAATTGACACAATAAATAAAATACAGAAACCTTTAAAATAAATAACCCAATTAAATATTTTAGTGAGACATCGGGAGGGTTCTCTAGTAATTTAAAAATGCTTGGATTTGAGGAGTGAAGATTTGTGAAAGACACTTTAAAGTAATAACAAATGTGAGAATTTTTTTTGTATTTATATATATTATTAGTAAATGCAAAATGTTAACTATAATTTATTATATATATTTGTAAATTTTTTGGCTCATTAGAACCATCCCCAATGCTTTGTTATTATTTGTCCTTTTTCACTAATTAAAAATAAAAAAACTATCACTTAGGTATCCTAAAGTTTGATCATTTATCATCTAAATACCATGAAGTTTCAATATATATAATACGATACTTCGAGGTTTTAAACATTTTATCACTTATATTAGATCCCTGCTTATGCGGGAGCCCTTTATGGCATTGGGATTGTTGTAGTATCACTTATATTAGATATCCTAAAATTTTATGAATCAAGTATTCTTTTGCCGAAATTTGATAAATTTTTGTTAAAAAATGCTAAAATGGAACATAATTCTAGCAATATATTTTTTTAATAATTAGCCAAAAACTCACAATACAAAATCGGCACCTCACATAAGCGAGACTCGAACCACACCAAAGTGTGGGGAAAGAAACAAAAAGACAAGCAAAAGAATAACATACCTGACAAAATATAAACCGAGCCTAAAACAAGCATGATACAAACAATAGAAACAAAGCAAAAGACCCCCTAGCCAAAAGCAAAGACCAACAGCTTAGCAAATACAAAGCAACAGGTACAAAGTACCAAAGAGTCTCATCCAGACACGATTTGCAGTCCAATAACCAACTAGCATTCTTACATCATATTTCAGCCCGAGTTTCGAACTTTCCAAACCTTGATACCGTCAATGTTTCTAGCAATGTCATCATAGATGGTTCTCATGGTCTTAGTCTTAGTAGTGCTTGTCTCAATGTCTGCAGCTTTCTGATTACACCTTTTGAATGGAGACAAAATTCGCCCCGATGGCTAGGGCACCTAGGATAGGATTTCTAATGGCTCTCCTTTCTGTTCTTTTTTCCCTTTTTCCAGACAAATTTGGCAAACTTTGTCATTTTCGAAAACGATTCAAATTGTGAGTGGCCCTTTCATCCACTTCCTAATACGAGTACTTACAGACCCACTATTAATGATACAAAAAGTCTTGATGATTTCACTCTTAGGACCATTATAAGAGAGTCTAAGACAGTTCTCAATCTCCCAAGTTTGAGCTGCACGTTGAGTTTCATCTAAATAAATGTTGGGAGTGCTCTTAAGGTGATGAGTGGCTGTATGGTTCAAGCTACGGGCTTCTAATTGTGACCCTTCATACCTTAATTAGAATTTGATAATCTTTTGCTTAAAAGCATTGACATGGCTAAGGCCGGACATAATTCCAAGCAATCTCTAAAGTTTTAATGTTATGATTTTTAAAATATCAATTCTGAATAATAGTAACTTGAACTAACCAAGTGATGCTACACATAATTTCGCTTGAAGCCTCACAAAAGTCAAGACCGGCGCTGGACACGACATATAATTTCGACAATATATAGCTAGTTCACACCAAATTTTGATGAACTTATTATTGTAATTTATTAAATTTTCTTTGAAAACATTGACATTGGTTTTTACATATTATCACAATCATGTTTCTATATAAAATTAGTCAGATTTTTACAAATACTTATCAAATTCTGATTTTATAATACCTAACTGATAAAATATATAACCCTGAAGGTACCTCAGTCCTCAGCAATGATTTTCCTTTAAATATAATAAAAGGTGATGACTTGTACATGGTCCAAATGCAAAATGCATCATAGCGAAAGAGACAACTTCTCTATAATATATAAAGATAGATATTTTGATAGAAAATAAAACAAGTACAATGCTAAAAAAATAAAAATAATAAGAAAATAGGGAAGGGGGTCCATTAATTTGAACTCATTCGAAATGAAGTTCGTAAGCTTTTCCTTCAATTATTTGTACCACCTTGGCTGGCAATGATTATGACCCTTTTTTTAATTACGCGTAAAATCTTGTGCCCACTTACTATTATTATTATAATTATTATTATTTTATATTTTGGTTTCATAAAATTAATTTTTTGCATTTATTTAATTTTAAGACTATATAATATAGTTCTGGGTAGGTGAGGTTAGTAACCTCAGATAGCTACACCAACGTTTGATATTACTTTTGAAATGATTATACTCTATAAAACTAATTTTAATAGATTATGCTGACGAGTGTCAACATAACAAACAATAACAACAATAATATACATAATGCCTTAAGGGCTCCCGCATAAGCAGGGTCTAAGGGGGTGTCAATATAACAAAATCAAGTGAAAAGGGGGAAATAAGGAAATTGAGGAAAGAAAGATTTAGTTATTTTTGTAAAAAAAAAAAAAAAAAAAATGCAATATTTTCAGTTCCCCAAGGGCTCCCACATAAGTAGAGTCCGGAGGAATGGATGTATACAGCCTTCCCCCTTTAGGGTGTTACCCTGAAGAGAGGCTGTTTCTGAAAATTCCCAACCTGCGGAGTGCATCACGAGGACTTTCAAGGAGATCGTTCATCTTGGTTCTACTCTTGCCCAAGTACGCTTAACTTCGAAATTCGAATGGGACCTGATGCTTGATTTTTGTAATTAAAAAAAAATAAACATTTTTTCCCCTTAATTTCTTCATTTTCCTTTTCTTATTACCCTCTTTTCACTCAATTTTGTTGTGTTAATGAGTACCAATTGGCCCTGCTAGCATAACCCATTTTAAACATTTGTTTAAAAAATATAATATGTCAGGATACTGTTACTTTAAAATTTGATATTATTGTGTTGTGCTTAGTTAAGATATAATTTCGTGTATTTAATTAAGATTAAATAACATGAATAAATTTAACTTGAATTCGGATTTGGGGTTCGATTTAATCTTAACTCGATTCTAAGGCTTAAGATGATTTTTAAAAAGCAGAGAAAGAGGGAAAATGTGAGAGTTTTGCGGTTCAATAAAGGGGTGTCTTAGAACACTCGGGCAGGGGGAGAGGGTGAGCTTTCTTGGTGAGTTCCTTGATTGAGGAACTGTTTGGCTAGCTTCATTTGGGAGAAAAAACACTTTTTTGAGATTTGCGAGAGAGTTTATAGCTTCCTATGTCCAACTTATACTGAGAAGGGTTGTTGGCTCGTCGTACAGCAACTATATTAAGAAAGTTTGATGGCTCATTATGGACGCACTAGCTGCACTAAAGAGGGTTGGTGGCTCCGTGCATTAGGTACATTGTTGATAATTTGTTCAAGAATAACAACAATAGACACAGTACCTCAAGGGCTCCCACATAAACGGGGTCTGGGAGGGGTGAATGTATGCAGCCTTACCCCCTTCAGAGTGTAACCCTGCTGAGAAGTTGTTTCCGAGGACCTCCAACCTTATAGGGTTGGCAACACGAGAACTTTCCAGAAGATCACCTATCCTGGTATTACTCTAGCCCACACGTAACTTTTTTTCAATAAATATCAGCAAAGCCGAAGAACATACAGGCAACTCAAAAAGACGAGGCCTAAGCCACCCCCTAAACGAATGTGGGAACAAAAAAAAATTAGAACAAACAAAGGACAAACAGGCACCAGAAACAAAAACAAAACACCCAAACACGACACAAACAGACACCACGCACAGGCTCGACAAGGCGGGCAAGAAACAGCCCATGCTTAACTTTGGAGTTCTAATGGGATCTGGTATTTTAGTGCCTGGTAAATAAACCATTTTCCTAATATAATATATGTATTCTAAATAACAATTTCATTATAAAACAAAGATAGAAACATTATTAATTTGTGATTTGATTTTTATTATATTAGTTAGAGAATAATTTAAAAGTATAAAAGTTATTTATAATTTTGTAATAATTTTTTAGCAAACTGCTCGCATTTTGTATTTATAAACGCCAAAGATGAAGACCTGGTTAAAAAATAAAAAAATAAATAAATAAAAATATATTATATTCTTGGTCCTCACACGTTTCTTTCTTGGTAATTTAAAAAACAAATAAAATCTACATAATTTATGAAGAAGTGGCAGCTTGTAGCTACATCAAGTTCTTTTATAATATAGTTGTTTATTACATTATTATATTATGTACATTATTAGATATTATTAGATTATTTTATTTGCACAATACATATAGGATTCATTTACCAAGCACTAAGGCACCCGATCTCATTAGAACTTCGAAATTAAGCGGGCTTAGGCGAGAATAGTACCAGGATGGATGACCTCCTGGAAAGTTCTCGTGTTGCTAACCCTATAAGGTTGGGGGTCCTGGGAAATAGCCTCTCGGCACGGTTACACCTGAAGGAGTAAAGCTGCATATATCCAACCCTTCAAGACCCCGCTTATGCGGGAGCCCTTCAAGCACTGGGTCTTCTGTTGTTGTTGTATATTTTACATATATTATAGTCAAGTTTATCTTCTCCCAAAACACGCTGACTCTCAAGCCATGCAATTTTAGAGAAAGACCTTCCATAATCCAAATACATTTGAATATGTTTGATCTTCTACGTCATAATTGTGTTTTTGGATTCAAATATGATCGAGGAGAAAAATTGGGATGAATACGATAAATTTTAAAAAGCAAAGAGGAAAAAAAAACCATGGACAATGAAAATAATAAGACTAAACGTACTGCAAGAGAGTTATGCGTCCTTTTATATCTAACATTTATGGAAAATGAAGTAATTCAAAATAATTCCAACTGAACAAATAATATTTTTAAAAATATAAATGCCTTTCGTGTATCGCACGGGATAAGACTACTGTATTATTACCTCCTCTTTTATGTAGGAAGATGGAGGTTTCAGAACACGATCCAATCTTGTTTTAGGGACTTTTTCCAGCTAGTGAATTTTGCAAATTAGTCTTTGGTTGTCTTTTCTTCTAATATTCATATTTGGTCAAGGGAGGTTTTCATCTCAGGAGGCGAGGCTTGTTGCTAATAGGTTTTTCGTCCAAGATTGCGAGTTGGAAAGCTAAATTTCTTTCCAAGCTGGCATACAGAGCCACTCTTATATAGTGGACCCTTCATTCGACTCCATCAGTGCTTCAAGATTACTGAAAAAAAAAATGTCGTAAGTCAGATGAGATCAGTAAGAGATATTTTGGGAACAAAAATCCAATTGATGGCTTGAACTTGGTAGCCTGAAATAACATATATGTAGACCCAAAAGTGCAGAGGCTCTTGGGCTTCACATAATGGAGGCTATCAACAGGGCTTTCCGGATCAATTTGCAGTGGAATTTAACCCGTCCAATCTTTTGGTTCGGATTATTAGGTGAAAATACCTTTATGAAATTTCTTAACTATTCATTTAGGAAGTCGAACTCTCCGACCTGGAAAGGAATTCTTGCAGCGTGTAGTCAAGAGGGAAGATGTCTTAGATGGAAGATTGGGAATTGAAGCTAAGTCTCTTTGTAGTTTGACATATGGATTTTTGACAAGTCGCTCGTTGAACTCTCCAACATGGATGCGGATTACTGTGATCCTAACCTGAAAGTGGCCCATATATATCATTGAAGGGGTTGAATGGGATCTATATCTCCTCAAGACGCTTCTCCCAAACTACTTGTGCCATTTGGTTTTAGGTGTTCTTATATTAGAGAAGTATTTTGAAGACAATATGTGCTAGGGTTTCATAGCATCCGGAAACTTTAGTTTCAAATCGGCCACGTGGTTGGCCCACATTCAAGCCTGGTTGGACAAGAACTCTTGGGAATTTAGTTAGATTTGGAATCTTGATACCCATTCGAATATCAAAATCTTCATTGGGCAAGTGCTAAAGGACTCGATTATTAGAGAGAGGATGAAGAAGTTAGGAAAAACTCCATGAAGCTTCCAAGTAATAAAATGTTCCTACAACTCCGTGAATGTAGGCATTTTAGGCTGAATCACATAAATCTTGTATGTGTGTGTGTGTGTGTGTGTGTTTTTTTTTTTCCCCCCCTCATTGACTCTTTTATTGTGCTTTAACTATTGCATTTCCTAACATTATGCTCCGAGACGCTCCTCCTTAATTATTTAGCTCTTTTAATAAAATTTTATCAATCACCATACAAAATATGAGAATAAAATCTTGATAACATTATAATTTGAACCAAATAAGTAGTAGATTTTAGGCATGATTTAATAAAGTTGAGAGTGAATAATTCATTCAAAACAGCTATACACTAATAAAATTTTAACTGAAACTCGTGATATTAAAATATGAAATTAGCTTCAACGGTCAAGTACTGTCGCTTATTTTATATTATGCACTATTTACATTATGTATTAATATGTTTACACCAAGTAACAATTAACAATTAATATAACTGCTAGGTTATGTGTGAAAGCTGGTTGTATTGGGTCTGGTTTATTAGAAATAGGATTGGGCCAATCCTATTGAGGCCCATGACACGCTAGGAAGTAAGTGTGATGGCTCTATAAATACACGGAGATAAGAAGGGTTGAGGTGAGATTGAGAGAGGATTGTGAGTTGAGAGATGTCTCATGTAAACTCTAATTTATATTAATGAAATTATCGTGCTTCCCTCCATGAATGTAAGCTTCGGCTGAACCACGTAAATTCCGGTGTTCTCTCTGTCTCCTTCTGCGTTCAATTATTATTTTGATTTATGGTTCGTATATTTCATGGGTGATCCTAATAGATCGCTTTAGAGGGCTCCTTCAATAACAATGAGACGGGCATAATGACAGTAGTAGTTATGATGATTTTTGTATTCTTACGTGTTTTAAATTTAAGAATGGGTCAAGCTAAACCGAATATGTTTACCTTAGCCTTTGATTGTCCTTTGGTTTTCGTTTTGTCTTGTCTGCGATCACTCTAGTGGGAAAAAAAATCACAATCAATCAAGCACTCAACTAGAGGGAAAAACAACAAAAACGTCCAAAAATCAATACTAGTATTTACGTGGAAATCCTCTCTCAATTAGAGGAAAAACAACAGGACTCAAACAGGTGCCTTATCCATTATGAAATTTAGGAATTATAATCTCTCATGATAACCCTGAACCCCATATACTATCATCAACATACATCATCATCAATGTAACTATTACACGGTAAGTTATCAACCCTCTCACAATGTGACTACTGCAAGGCGAGTCACCAAACCTCTCACACTACGTTAAAATCAAGCTATTGATACACCAAGCTAGTGATAATTTCAAATAAATGTCAAAGACTCAGAGGCAATTTAGGAAGACTGAGCTATTTGGTCAATTTTTTTTTTTTTTGATAATTGAGAATTTATTAATAAGGTCGATCAAGAGATCGCCAAACAAACACACAACAAACAAGGGCAACCCAGCAGAAGACTACCCACAAAACCCCCAACCCCTACAACACCCAAAGGAGAGAGGACATCACAGACACGAAATAAAACCAAGCGCAAAAACAGCAAGCGCGACAGCCCAGCACCCCAAGCGACCAACAAAAGACCCAAACAAACAGAACACGGGAACAAGGAGGCGAGGAGCGATAACCAACCAACACAAACAGCCAACGGAACGAGCCAACACAAAATGAAAAGCAAAATAAGCATATTTATAGCCTTTGTTATATATCCAACTGCGACACTAATGACAATGTCGCTATGATGGCTAGATACGCTTGTAGGTGTAACAAGAGATAAAATCTAGTGTCACAATAGACTTTTTTTGTAGTCATAATATAGCTTTGCACAGAGGAAGTTACAAACTCTCACACAATTCTAAATCACAAAACCTCTCAATCAAATCACCTCTCAGAACATCTCTCTTACCCTTCCGGGGTGCTCCTCTGGGCACCCCTTTGCAAGATCTCTCAAACCCTTACATTTCCTCTCTTTTTTACTTCTCTTTTTCTGCTCTACCTCAACCACCGACCTTCAGCCCCCTCTTAAATTGAGTTATCTAAATCTAATCGGATTCAAAATATCAAATCAAACTTATGTAAGTAATCCAATCTAAATCATATCTCACCTGTATCTCAACAAAATCAAATCAATATTAATTTTGAGAGAAATAATTTCCAACAAGTGTAGCCTTAGAGCGTCCATTGATCTTCGACGTGTTCCATTTTTGTCTTGAGGTGTCCCTATATCGTTCTTATTTAATACACGTTCTTATGCATGTTGGCTTAACCCTCACTCTTGCAGGTGTGCCTGTTTTGTGTCACGATTTATGTCGCTAATTAAAAAAAAATATAGTATTTAAAGATGTTAACATCCAAAAAACTACGTTTAATTTATATTTCAGAAAAATAATAGAACTACCAACTAAATATTATGACATTAATTTTTTTCCCCCTACACGTTTGATTGTGTTACACTTTTTGAACATAATCCACACATAAAAAAAATAAAATTAAGAAAACTAGTCTAAGTATATAAGTAGTAGAAATTATTATTTTATTTGGTACGACTTTCGGTATATTACTTGGTTCAGATTATGACAATGTATTTTACGATCGATTTTTGTTTGAAAATATGGTTAAGAAAAATAATGCTTCAAGAGTATTAGAATGAAATATAGATCAAATCTAAATGTACATGAAATGGAAAAGAGCCAATACATCTAAATCGAAATTAATATTGATTTGATATGATTTAGATTTGATTTGGGTTATAAATGACATGATTTAGTTATATAATCTAATTGAGATTTGATTGCGATTATGATTGAGTAACTCAATTATAAAAGGGGTTGAGGATTGATGGTTGGAGTAAAGAACGTGGAGAGAAAAAATAAGAGGAAAAATGTGAGGGTTTAAGGAATTTATAAAGGGGTGCCCCGGGGGGGGGGGGGGGGGGGGTGCAGAGAGAAATGTTTTTGAGAGGTTTTGATTGAGCGATGTTTTAATGAAAGTTTTTGTAGCTTCCTCTTTTCAAAGCTATGTTGAGAAGGGCTGGTGGTTAACTGTGCAGCAGCTAAATTGAGAATGATTGGTGACTCATTGTGTAGTAGTTAAATTGTGAGAGAGTTAGTGACTCGCTGTGCAGTAGCTACATTGTGAAACAGTTAGTGAGTCGTCATGCAGTACTTACATTGTGAGACGGTTGATGACTTACCATGTAATAGTCACATTGATGATGATGATTGTATATGGCGTTTGGGGAGTTTTACCATTTGAGTCCCGTTGTTTTTCCATCTAGTTGAGAGAAGGTTTCCATAAAAAATTTTGTGTTATTGTTTCAATGTTTATGTTTGATTTTTACTTCCGTTATGCTTGATGTGTGATTTTCCCGACATAAATTTCACGTGGTCTATAGGCCCAACGCACATGAGATCTACATATTAGCTTAAAAGAGATTTCATCCTAAAACAATTGACATTAGATAGAGTAACTCACTCGTCTTTTATAACTTCTATGTTAGATTCATATTAGACTTACACGTTGACTCCTTTAATGCTCTGAAAGAGGAGAATTTGAATTAAAGATAACATAACAAAAAAAAAAAAAAAAAAAACGAACCAATATTGAAAGAGTTTTCTTTTCTTTTCTGAGGTAATTAATTAAGTAATTAAGTGAAAAATGAATATTAAAATTGTATAAAAGAAAAAGGTGACGGATTATAAGCTAATATTAAGGTGAAAGAACTGAATTCGTAACTAGGCATTTTGAATTATTGTTTAAACTGATAACTTATTGTGTATCAGTCCCCAATTTCTCCCAATAGTTGGGATGACAGTTGACCAATCACGAGATGTGGGTTTGAATTCAGTAATTCTCCACCACAAACTTTACCGATGTAAAATGAGAACTCGTACCTTTGTGTATTTCACATAGCCCGACTAGTGTAAATTAATATAATAAACCTATTAAGTTGTTAAATAATTGGTCCAACCCAAAAAAATTATTTAATGGAAGATCATATTGACTATTGTGAGGTCGAATATTTACTTAGGCCTAGTTTTGATTTGAATTGATTAGCACATGTAGGATATTAAAATAACGGTTCACACTGAAGTTAGACAAATTTGCACAATTCAATTCAACTCAACAATCAACTAGACTGATTTCGTGTTCGGTAAATTTGAATATTTACTTGGGCTTTGGTGATGCGGTTTTGTTTGGGAGTTGTTTGGTTGCTGGTACTCTGTGTCTTGCTCCAGGGTCTTGCTGTCGGTGCTCTTGAGTCGTTTGCCTATGAATTTTTTTTTGGTTTGTTGGGTTGTCGTGTGTAGTACGTCTTGTTGGTTTTCTGGTTCACATGTGGGTTTTGATTCCAGTTTCTTGCATTCTTAGCCTTAGCGTTGTTTACTCGACGGTTTGGCTTGTTCTATTAGGGTTTATGTATCCTATTACTATTAATAAACCTTCAATTATCAAAAAAAAAAAAAGAAAAGGAATCAACTAGACCGATTTCGTGTTCGGTAATGTTCAATGCAAGTTGAATTACTGAAAATATACTAAAATCAGTCTAAGACTTAGATTGGTTGTTTTGTGGTTTGGTCGTTGGTCCCCGATTAGGACCTAATTTTATAACAATGAGTACTTAATTAAGCTTGTTAAAGTGTGTAAGCTTGTATTAGATCGAAAGAAATACCAACAGAAATTCAAATTGAGCAAGGACAAAATCAAATAATATTGATTCATACTAATATAATAGCACTTTAAATAAAGTTTATTACTACAATTCCGGATCAGTTTGAATGAAAACGAATAAAGCTATAAAGCAAGGCTCAAAGATCAAGCGAAAGAAGAACTAGTCCAATGCAATTCGATCAGAAGAAATATCAACAAAAATTTCAAAAGTATAAAATCAACTAATACTGGTTCATACTAATATAATAACTCCTTAAATAAAGTTTATTACTATAAATCCCGATCAGTTGATTGGGTACAAATAAAGCTCCAAAGAAGGGCTCAAATATTGAATCGAACAAAAACTAGTCCAATATGATTCTACACTAAATAACTGAATAACCAATTTCGAGTCCACCGATTTTATATGTAGAATAGTAGATACAAAAGATTCGAGCCTTCAAAATATATACTTTTTTTTAATTTTCGTCACATATTTGAAAGGAAAATGGTGTTCCCGAATTCAACTCAATTTTTCATAATCTTCTGTTCTAGTTTCTTTTCTTTGCATTTTTTTTTCTCGTTCCAAATATAGGAAGATACTTTCCACAAATGTTTTTTCCATGAAAATTTCTGCATTACAAACATGTAGTTTATGCTATGGTAATGTTAACCATTCTCGAGGTTAGAAGTTGGGGTTTTTTTTTTTGATAATTGAAGTATAAGCCCGAAACAAAGTTGTGCGCCTTATCGAGGCTGCAAATACAAAAGACAAGAAAACAAACACAGTCATTACATATCATCAGAAACAAAAATGCAAAGTAATCAAAACGCCCATTACATTTGATAATTCACAGATTCCTCGTTACATGTCAAAAGTCAGCAATTGGATCACTTTAGTATGTGTTCACGATTCCTCACTACTTCCTCAACCTAAAAGATTTCAAGAAATCTCCTATAAAATTACGGGCCCACCAATAGATGCTTTTAGATTACATAGTTCATCTCATACTATCATATGGCCCATAGATCAGACAACCAACACAATTAAAAATCGTCATCATTAACGTATGGATACACACTGACCCACATGAGTTTACATCTTTCGATACTTGCACGGCCTTCTCACGTTTTAAATCTGAATTCCATGAGCTCAAAGCTTCTTTGTAGATGACTTCACCTTATCACCTTTCCTTTGTTCAGCTTCAATTATCCTCAGTTCATTTATAACCACATAATCAACGCCATCAAATTTCAGACCAAACTCTTTCCAATCTGCTAGACAACACGAGCAAATTTTGGGTTTCGAAACTAATTGTTTTCATTCCCCGTTATAAGCTTTACCGATCGATATAAACTTAATATTACATGTCTAATTAGATTTTTCTAAAAGATATAAAGTGCTAAAAGAATGTATTAAAATGAAGAAAAAATCATAAACATATGATTTGGTGTTGCATTAAAGTTAACAGTGACACACACTAAGTTTAGCCATTGGCCCCATGTACAGCCTGTACTTACTTCCTTATAGCTTGGCTTTTGTGATCATTACTCATTTATAAAGTGTTAGATACCGTACAATATTTAAAAATAATAATTTATGCCTAAAATAATGTTGAAAATATTTATTTTAACTAGTGTAGTATCTTTTTTTTACTTTTAATAATGTTAAAAAAAATTCATATAAGAATAGTTTGATATTTTATTAAGGGTTATTTACATTTTAGTATTCAGATATTTTTGAAAATAATAAAATTTTTGTGATATTAATAAAAATGTCCCTCTCTAGCGTGATGATGTTATTTTTCATCGACAAAGCTAATGTAGCAGTGGCTATTTCATTAATGACACAATAAAATGCCAAAAAGTATCATTCAGTACGCTTATTCTTACATTATTAGCACAAAATTTGAGACGTTGTAATATGTAGAAACTATATGTTTTACCTTAAATTGTTCTTCTTTTGTTTTTTGGAGCACTGAAAGGCCCGAGGGCACATTATGCTAAATTGTTCAAAAATGTCATTATTGAAAGGTATTTTTGTCATTTTACTGTAGCATTAATAAAAAAGAAATTGCCACTTCCGCTCTAGTGACAGAAAATGATGTTTTCACGCTGGAGAGTGAACTTTTTATTAATACGACAAAAACATAGGAGCCTTTCTATCAATGTAACAAAAACTTAGGAGCCTTTCTATTAATTCCAAAAGGTCATGGTCCTATTTATTATTTTTAAAAACATCGTTGTTGAAGGGTATTTGGTCATTTTACTGTAACATTTATAAAAAAGAAGTTGCCACTTTAGCTCTGTCGATAGAAAATAATGTTTTCACGCTGGAGTGTGGACTTTTTATTAATACGACAACAACATAGAGGCCTTTCTATTAATTCCAAAAGGTCAAGGTTCTATTTATTATTTTCAAAAACGCCAGGGTACTAAAATATAAATAACCTTTTTATTAATTATGTTTTATATATTAATAAGAGGTGTTTAATTCTTCCTCACTTGCAAGGCGGCAAATGGATTTCAAACTCTACCACATAGTGTTAAAAAATTAGCTCATATAGTGTTAATAACACTAGTACAATACATTTCTTTTGAACTTCGCAAATAATAAGTATAAATCTTGTAGGAAAAAGAAGTAAAAATAAATCAATAAAGCATTATTGACGCCAAGGATTCTCGTACTTTATTCATTGTATCAATTTAGTCTCCGTACAATTCAAAATGTGTGAATTTGGTCCTTAAAGAAAAACTTATGTTAAGTTTTTAATGAAACTTTTAATGGTTTGACTATGAATTGGGTTAAATTGAGTAAATTAATGAATTTATACTAAGCTACTTGCATCTAACATAATATGATCGTTCCAAATTACATTATTAACTTAACTTAAATTTGACTAAAGGACTAGCCTCAAGCGTCATTTTGATATAAAAAAAAAAATTGACTAAAGACTAGATTGACACATTTTAAATTATTCAGGGACTAAATTGATACAATTAAATGTACAAGGGCCAAATTGATATAATGGCCAAAATATATTGACCTTTGGCATAAATAACCCATAAATAAAACATCAAAAAATGATCAATGTACATGATTTGGTAAGTAAAAAATTAAAAACAAAAAAACTATAACAAGTGATGAAAATCGGTCCAATAATTAATGATGTCAATAGGGACGAAACTAATCTGATTGTCATGAGAAAGGAAGAGTAAACTAATTAGGGTTTTTAAGAATTTTTACTTAATTATAATTAGAGTTAGGTTAGAATAAAATTGTTTTAAATTTTAATTTAAATCAGGAATAGTTAAAGTTAGAGTTAAATATAATTGGTTTTAAATTTTAATTTGTAGGGTTATTTACGTCAAAGGTCCATGTACTTTGTCTATTGTGCGAATTTGGTCCTTGTACTTTTAATTGTGTCAATTTAGTCCCTCTACTATTTATATTGTGTCAATTAAGTCGCTATAGTAAAATTTATATTAAGTTTTTGATAAAATTTTAAATGATTCGGTAACAAATTGGGTTAAATTGTGTCAATAGATGGATTTATGGGGGGATTACTTGCATTTGACATAATTGTACCGTTAAAATTACATCATTAATTTAGCTTTAATTTAATTATAGAACTAAATCGATGCAATATATATAGTAGAGGGATTAAATTAACACAATAAAAAGTATAAGGACTAAATTGACACAACGAGCAAAGTACAAGGATATTTGGTGCAAATAACCCTAATTTGTAATAGCAGTAAAAGAGTGTTTATAAATAGGCCATTGGTTGTTTATTTTAGGAACTTTTGATTATTCAATAATTTTGATGAATTATTATGTTACCAGTTGATCTTTGTAGTTTTTATTGAAAGAGTTCAATAAAATTACATAACTCCTTTTAAGTTATTACTTCAGAATTTGCATAATCAACGAGTTTTAGCCAATCCATTTAATCCGGCATCATTGGATACGTCAACAGATTAGAGGCACCCTATCCTCTTCCCATTACTCATCATCGAGGTTCGAGCCTGCAGGTCGGATTTTTAGACTGATCTGCATCATCATTTCCTTGTATCCTTTAGCTATGCATGAAATTAAAAAATAATCCCAATATAATATATTTTTTTTCTTATAAATTAAAAAAGAAAATAAAGAAAACAAAACCGTGTACACTCTGTACTTCATTGCCTTTATAGGGTTTGATTTTTAGCTATGCTTTATGGTGCTAGCCTTTTTTTTGTTTTGACTTTTTTTACAATTTAGCACAATTTTTAAAAAAATTTAGAAAAATAATATAGTTTGAAAAATATTTAGTAAAATGGGATAATTTATTGTAGTTTGTTGGTTGCACCCCAAACCAAACATCGTTCAAAGGAGAAAAATTACAGCCCGGGTCTCGAGCCTGTGTGTCGTGCAACGACCAAACAAGAATCCTGCACATAAAATAATAGATGGGGATCGTTGCACGCCCTCTGGCACGTCGTGCAACGACCTGGGGGCTGCGTCACCGGTTGCACGACGTACGGCACGTCGTGCAACAGGCTCAGAACCAGGGCTGTAATTTTTCTCCTTTGAACGACGTTTGGTTTGGCGTGCAACCAACAAGCTACAGTAAATCATCCCATTTTGCTAAATATTTTTCAAACTATACCACTTTTCTAAATTTTTTTTTAAATTATACTAAATTGCAAAAAAAGTCCTTTTTTTATTATTAAATTTGTAAAGAAAACAAATTTGCCATTTGTAATTGCCTACTCACAAAATAGCTCTTTACAACACCCAATACTTCAAGGGCTCCCGCATAAGCGAGGTTTGGAAGGTATAGATGTATACAAACTTATCCCTTCAGGGTGTAACCTTGTCAAGAAACTGTTTCTGAGGACCCGCAACCTTATATATGTGCCTCAGAAAAAAGCCCTTTGTTTTCTTTATATTCACTTCAATTATTTACATTTTAGGGTTATTTACACCAATAATCCCTGTACTTTTCTCATTGTGCCAGTTTAGTCTATATACTTTTAATTGTATCAAATTGGTCGCTCTATAATTTATATTATGTCAATTTAGTCCCTCGGTCAAATTTAAATTAAATTATTGATGAAATTTTTGAAATTTAAATTAAATTATTGACGAAATTTTTGACAGGATAATTACGTTAGATGCAAGTAACCTACTAAAAATTCACTCATTGACTTAATTTAACTCAATCCGTGGCCGAATCATTAAAAATTTTATTAAAAACTTAAGTGAAATTGATACAATATGAATTGTACAAGGACTAAATTAACACAATTAAAAGTATAAGGGTTAGATTGACACAATTGGCAAAGTACAGGAACCTTTGGTGTTAATAACCCTACATTTTAATATCCGACTTTTGTGAAAATAATAAAAAAGTTCTTAATTTTTTTATTTATTTTGTAAGTACCTTGGATTTTCTTTACATTAATAAATAATACCCTCTTCAGCGCGATGACAACATATTCCGGCAAGCAAAACTGAAGTGGAATGTTCCTTTAAATATCCATTATAATATATTAACGAAAATATTCCTCTTGAATCGTTTTTTTTAAAAAAAAGAGAAAACTCCTATTACAAATCTTGAATATCGCTTACTTCAGTGAGGATTTAAAGTGACATAAAAGCAGTATTTTTGTCAATATACCGTGCATGGTATTTAAAATGACATAATGGTA
The DNA here is from genome assembly GCA_018398585.1 of Simmondsia chinensis. NCBI lineage: Eukaryota > Viridiplantae > Streptophyta > Magnoliopsida > Caryophyllales > Simmondsiaceae > Simmondsia > Simmondsia chinensis. The sequence goes on from JAGTTD010000018.1 coordinate 22,318,539, forward strand.
GATGGGTGGTGGAAGCCAAGCTCAGGGTTGAATGGGCTAACCCACCAAGAAGTTCAACGGAGTCATCAGGCCGAAGCCAGTATCGTTCTAGGGCCTCTCAGCAGAGCAGAGACACCGGCCGATTACATGTTCAGGATGTGACCCCTCCCACTCAGACCAGAGACTATGTGGGTTCTGACATTCCAAGGATCATGGTTTCAAACACCAACACGAATGTGGAGGATTGGCTTCAGCGGTCTATTATTGTGCACACATCGGGTGAGGTGAGTCTGGATAGTATTCTCACCTTTATCACAGAGAACGACCTTCACGGTTTAACCCCTAAAGGGTTAAGCACCAACACATTCGTCCTGGTCTGTGATTCCGCTAAGACCGTGGAGCTCTACCTCGGCCCTCATCGCTAGATTCTGCTTAGGAAATTCAGCAAGGTTTCTAAATACTCTGGCGAGATTCTTGGCTCACTTAACAGAAGAGTATGGATCGAGGTTTTTGGACTGCCTGTCCAATGTTGGACTAAGGAATGCTTTTCTGACCTCCCGGGATTATGGGGGAAGTTTATCAGGGCGGACTCGAGGATGTCATCCATGAGATGCATTGATGCTGCCAGATTTCTCATCGAAACATGCTCACCTTCACTGATTCATCAAATGGTGCAAGTCCATTTTAATGGAGTGACCCGATTGGCCCTGGTCAAGGAGGGCAGGACAGAGCTGATTTCAGATTACTCTTCTAGTGCTGTTGCTTTAGCTGCATCGACCAGAATAGCGAGAGAACGGACATCTTCGACATGGGACCGCACCCGGAACATCAATGCTCTACCCTAGTATGCCCTGCCACACTGACTCAACATTCCACTATTCATAGGATAGGAGTCTTGAGTGATGGAGATCATGGAAGTCACATTATTAGGCCAGTGTATGCCGATGTTAGCATTGATGAGCTGTCACGGGGTCAGCTTTCTATCCGCATTGAAGGTCAGTATGTTGGTAGGTGGTCTGTGGAATGCAGCTGGCCGCATACTTCTCCTCTCCATCCACCATCACAACGTGGTGTCCATCCAGCTCAGATTGTGCGTGAAAACCAACATATGCCTTCTCTGCTCCAATGGGTGGAGAGTGACATAGCCAGTTCAGATTAGCCTCATGCTCAGATATCGCATCTTGAGAATGCAACTCGTGACTCCGCAAGTGAAGATGATTCTGTGTCATCAGGACCGGAGTTTCCCCCAGGTTTTGAGCCATTTAACTTGAACATGTCAGAGTCTTGTGTGGAGAGATCCAGTGAAGATGGGATGAGAAAAGGAAAAGGTATACTGACAAAAAGGGACAGAAAGGCGCTGAAGCAGAAGAAAAAGGAGAGTGAAAAGCGGGAGATGCAGAAATTTCTTAAGGACATGTCGCCTAGGAAAAGTAAGGCGGAAAAGAACAAGGCATCAGGCAAACGAAAAAAGGGGAAGGAGGTCAAATGGGGAAAATCATCAAAGGCACCTGGGAGGAAGAAGAAACGAAATAGGGGGAATAGATACGAATTGATTTCGGAAGCAAAGTATGATGAGATGATCCTTCAAGTGAAGCGGGTAATTGACAATGGGAGAAGTATTGGATTTAATTTCGATGGATTCGACCCACCCATGGTTGCAGATCTGCTAGCTAAATGAGCAGATGTTTTTGTGGTTTAGGCTCGGTCTTGCTGCGGTCTCTTGCATGGGTGGCTCGGTTCTTTTTCTTTTGGCTTCCCGGTTTGTGGTTGCTTTGTGCGTTTTTTGAGTTGTGTGTGCTCGTTGTCTGTCCTGTCGGGTTTTTGGTGTTTTGGATTTGTTTTTTTGTTGCCCTTCTTGTTCCTCCCTCCGTTTTCGGAGTGGCCTTGGCCTCGTCTTTTCGAGGGCCGTCCGTTCTTCTGCTTTGCCGATAATTATCAAAAAGAAAAAAAAATGACATACCATGTCAACTTTCTCTCCGAAATATAATGACATCATATGCTGGAGAAAATCCTATTTATTACTACAAAGAAAATTCAAAATAGTAAAAAATAAAAATAAAAAATAAAAATTTTTTATTATTTTTAAATAAATTGAAGTAATAAAATGTAAATAACGCTGATCACTTTTTGTATGTATAAGGTACAAAAATCAACATCACAAAGGAGTGACCACTAAATAAGGCAATGATGAGAGATGATTTTTGAAAGGTTATGATGTGGACTACTTGCGACCACTGCGAGCTATACATTTAGCGACTCGAACACGAGCTCGTTTGTGAAATTTTGAATCGTGTTATCGAACCGAGTGATTGAATGGCCATAGTAGCTAACGGATCGAATCAACCTATCGTGGAGGTTGTTGTTTCGACTTGGTTAGTTTTGAATTATAGGCAGACCCACAGTCTACTGAATTTCTAAAATGTGTCATATATTTAACACGAGTTAGACTCACTTTATACTTATGACGGGTCTCTAATGGGTCAAACACATACCATGAAACAGGTTTGATTTATATCCCGTGATTACTGTTACAGCAGCTGTTGTCGCAACGTAACACTCACTTTTTTTTTTTTTTTTTTATAATAAGTTTCCTATTTTTTTACCTATAAATAACCCTCTTGTTTTCTTCTTTTCACCATCAAATCAAAAAAAAAAAAAAAATTCTTTCAATCATTTTTTTTATTTTTTGGGCACTGTCCTATAAATATATTTTATCACTTTTCTCATAATATCATAATATTATGGCTGTGTTCAGGTAAAGGGCAAAGTATGTTTATGAGTCCTCTCCACTAAAACTTTTATGTAAGGGGAGAGGAACTCAAATACTACATGAGAAAATTTAAACATTAGACCACTATAGGTACCACATGCTAATCATTATGACCACGACCATAAACTTGTCCATAGTCACGTTCATTTTTGTGACCATAACCACTTCCTTGATAATCATATAGCATAACATTCACCTCGGTAAATAGTTCTCACACAATTGGATGTTAGTAATGATTTTTTTATTAATTGTTCATTATTTTGTTTAATAATAAGGAGATATGATATTACCTTAGGATATTTTTAAAGTCTCGTTCTAAATATTGTATTTATAAGAGCATAATTAAGGCTCAAAATAGAATATATATGGTTTCTCTAATATATTCTCTTCAGTAAATCAAGACTAGCAAGATTTGGGATTCTTAACACTAATCAGATTTTTTGCTCATTTGTTCCTCTAGCAGCGAATGGTGTACGCATCTTTTTTGATTCGTAGGACCAATTTGAGCCTTTGGACCGCCATATTGAAATGGTGGGGACTCATTTCACGTGCCCAAGCAATCTGAGAGACCTCTCCAATAGTGTCAACTCCCCTTCTTCAAAGGTCCTACCAAGAAAATGTAGCTCATATCAGTCGTCACCGTCATTAATACACTTTGGGACTGTAAAAACGTCTTCATTTTCCAAGATACTTCGCCTAATTGGAATCCCATCTCAGATACGATGAAACTGAGGGTTATCACTTAGCTCCAAACGTTAGCTGGTTCCCCTAACATCTTCCCCCGTATATGTAGATTATTTTGATTATAGCTAGACTTTGATTAGTTTTGAGCACCTCCGACATCCAGTAGTAGCCAACACTGTCGTGGAACATCTTCAAAGCTAGGCACTTAAGTAGGCCAGGCTTTGATCATGGTGCACAATTTAGACGATGGACTTCAGATTCTGATATTTTGATATTTGTTATTGCTCTCTTTTTTAGTTGGAAGATATTATGTACTTCTTAGATATTCCATCCTCCTTACGTATCAAAATAAAATCCGTACCAATATTTAAAACGCGAAGAGAAAAACAAACACCGCGGTATTACCACTTGGAATGTTAAATAGAGATTTGATGCCTGGTTCAATGTGTCGTATATGACTTAACTCCATCTACACATGCGGAAACTGCTAGAAACATTAAATGCTTCAAGAGCTAGCCCAGGTGTTTTGCTTCTGGCTTTCAGAGCTACTCCTTTTTTTGTTGTGCTGCATTTCTTTTCTTCCCGCTTTTATGATTTTTCTCGAGCTCACTTTAGTGGATGACCAAGTTTTTATACCGAGACTTTTCTCTTTATTTATAGTAAAAAAAACAAAAACCTAATAATTGAAGCTTAGCTCAGCTCCGAGGTTGGGGATAGGGTTGCATATTGCAGCATAGCCTCATAATTGAAGCTTTAAATTGGAGTTTTAAAAAATTAAAGAAAATAAAAGAATATACAAGTGATTCTTATCCATTCATGTTGAATTATTATGCAAAATTATTATTAATATAAAAGAATAAAAATGAAATGAAAATGAGATATTCTTTTGGACAGATGTCAAAGTTCACATCCACCTGACATTGATGATCTAGATTCTCAACAAATGCTTGGGCGAGAGTCAAAACGTGTTTGAGCGAAAGTAGTACCGAGATATATGAGTGACCTTCTAGAAAATCCTCGTATTGTCAACCCTATAAGGTTGGGGGTCCTCGGAAATAGCCTCTCGACAAGTTTAGACCCTGAAGGGATAAGGCTGCGTACATCCATCCCTCCTAGACCCCGCTATGCGGTAGCCTTTAAGGCATTGGGTCTTCTGTCATTGTTGTTATTGTATTCTCAGCAAATGCTTATGCATAATTCTTTTTTGAGAAAAATGTCACGAAAATGTCACGAGAAATAGGTGATTAGGAACTAGTTTGTAGTTAACGACAAACTATGCCCTAGTCATATGGTATTTTCGAGCGCCTCCTTCCCGTGTTGTATAGCATTTTTTGGGTTACTTATGTTATTAGTTTACATAATTCATTTATTGGGTTACTTATGTTATTAGTTTTCATACTTTATTTATTGTGTCAATTTAATTCTTATATATTGAAATTGTTTCAATCAAATCTTGATACGTAATTTGGGTACGTATCAATTTCATTGTTGAAATTAATATTGATTTATTATATAAGATTTAACGTTAATTAGCACTAATATCTGCTTTTTCATATGAAGGAATGTTTAGAAAGGGTCAACACTTAGAAAAAATTAGCATCAATTTAATATTAGATTTAATTAAAATATTTTAATTTCACAACGAGTAAATTAACACAATTAAAAATCAAAACACTAAATCGACAAAACAGGAGAAGTCAGAGAATAATGATGCAAATAATTCGTCTTTTACTTTTGTTGCTAGCCGTTTCGAGTACTTTTATAAAAAAAAAATTTGAAAAAACACTCAAATAAAGGAACATATCCAATGCCTCAAAGGCTCCCGCCTACGCAGGGTCTGGGGGGGCGGATGTACGCCGCCTTCCCCCTTCAGGGTGTCAACCTGAAGAGAGGTTGTTTCCCAGTGTCCCCAACCTGAGGGTGAGGACTTCCCAGGAGGTCACCCATCCTGGTACTACTCTTGCCCAAGCACGCTTAACTTCGGAGTTCTAATGGGATCCGGTGACGGCGTATTGGTGCCCTCTTTGGTTGAAAAAACACTCAAAGTTTAAATAAATGAAGAAAAATAATTTCCTTATTTACGAAGGAAAATTGCAAATACTAGAGATTACATTTCTTTGGATTTTTAGTATAACAATAATTCAGTGCCTGAGAAAGGCTCCCACTAATGATGAAATAAAATTAAATAAACATATTTCCATAGAAATTTTTAAACTATAGTTCTTTTCAAATATATTTTTAAGGAAAAAAAAAAGTTCTAAAAAGATATTCTTTTTTTTCAACAATTAATCTAAAAATAATCCAACTATATGTTAATATATCAAAAATAACCCAATTTTATCTTCTAACCAAAAAAATAACCGAACTCTAACTTTTCTACCAAAAAATAACCAAATTCTAATATTAATCAAAAAATAACCCAACTTTAAAATTTTGATTTAAAAAAACTTAATTATGATGCTTCGACAGTATACGTATTTTTTGGTAAAAAAGTTATGAACCTACCCTAAAAAAAGGCTGTTTTCAAGAATCCCAAAAGTTGGTCCGCAATAATAAGTAAAATGGTTGAAAAGCAGCAACCTATCCTAAAGCAAAAAAAAATGCACGTCTGACACAGACGGAGAGAAACACAGCACGGCAGCTTCAGTTCAGAGTTAATATTTGGACAGATTAAGCCTGCGGATGTCCCCGTTGGTTTCCAAGCTACAGGTTTACACATTCAATATTCCTAACTACTTCATCGTTCATGTAACTAAATAAATATAAAAAACAGAAATAAATCACTAGCAACAAATGAAATTGTAGAAATTAGTATTTTGTTTTTATGTCCTCATATTTGTATTTGTATACTTTGGTATCTGTATTTATTCTTAGCATATTCTTTATGTAATTAGTGAGTAGGTAGATATTTATTTCTCTAGATATTTAGTCACTTCCTCTCCCTTCCTCTCCTTTTTCCAACCGGCCAATTAAGGCCTTTACTACAAGCTTTTATGTAATTTTTCTTTTTGTAACTCTTTGCTTAGGAAGATGATTGGGTGTGTCCTTCATCTAGTATAAATAGATTGTCTTGTTTTGTTTCTTGATCATCCAATACAATTTTCTATTCCCATAATTTTACCTTGAGCTTTACATTTTTAATTTAAGTTTTTACATAGTATCAGAGCAAGTTTCGTTCTTGCATTAAGTGGCATTTTTTTCCTTGCTGCCTCACTGCCGCAGCACTCATTGGAGTGCCCTTTTGTGAGTTGTTCTTTTTCCTTTGCTTCTTGTGCTTGTTTTTGTGTTTTGGTTTGGTAGAATATGGCGGGTGTTAACAATAACGAGACAACTCAAGCAAATAATGATCAAACTATCATGCCGGCTCTCCCGACAGGGGGAGTCATTGATGTTAACTTACCGTTTTACCTACATCCCTCGGATAATCCCGGCTTGGTTTTTGTCCAAAACACTTTAACAGGACCTAATTATCCTTCTTGGAGAATGGCTATTTTAAAGGTTTTTAAAGCAAAGAGAAAAATTGGTTTTCTTAATGGTAGTATTGCCAAACCGGATGAAGATTCACCGGACTTTGAAACTTGGAGTGCCCGTGACTCCATGGTTGCAACTTGGCTCTCAAATTCTGTGTCGAAAGAGATTAATGAGAGTATTATTTATTTAGAAACTGCACATGATATTTGGCTTGATTTGCATGAGAGATTTTCTCAAGGTAATGTCACTCGTATTTACGAATTAAAACGCGAGATCTCGCATTTGAAGTAAGAAAATTTGCCTGTTTCAACTTATTTCACTAAGTTGAGATCCTTTTGGGATGAGTTATACACACTAGTCGAGATACCGCCGTGTACTTGTGGACACGCCAAAGCTTTCTTGCAAATTCGTGATATGGAAAAATTGTTGGACCTTTTGATGGGTCTTGACCCTTCCTTTTCAACTGTGCGTTCACAGCTTATGAACACTAAACCTTTAACCTCTGTGGGAAGTGCCTATTCAGTGTTGTGTCAGGAAGAGAAGCAGCAAAGCGTGGCAGCAGGCTCGTTCATGACACCCGAAGCTGCGGTCTTGGCAGCGAAGGGCCCTTGAGGTTCTCCAATGGGAAATAATTCCCGTCGCACTAACCATTTTACCTATTCTCATTGTAAGAAACAGGGACACACCAAGGAGAGGTGTTTTGAATTGATTGGATACCCCCTCGATTGGAAGAAGCAAGGGCCTAAGGCGGTCGGGACAGCCGGAAGCGCAGCAGCAGCCGCGGTTCACTGCGGCAGTGAGGAACCGACTGGTGACAGCCCTATTGTCGGGCTTTCCGCTAGCCAATATCAGCACCTCTTGTCGCTACTTGGACAAAGCTCGGTTTCACCTAGTATAAATCTGACAGGTCGAGTTTTCATTTCTAATCAAAGTTGGATTATTGACACCGGGGCTACTGATCATATGGTTTCTTCTCTATCACTCATGTTTGATGTTGTGCCAAACAAGGTCGTTAAACCTGTTAAATTACCAAACGGGACAACATTGACGGTGTCTCACATTGGGAAAGTTCGGATTTTTGATGATTTTATTCTCCATGATGTATTATACGTGCCGGATTTTTATTGCAACTTGTTGTCAGTGAGTAAAATCATACGTTATGAAAATTGTACGTTAACCCTTTAGCCTGATTTTTGTTACTTTCAGGACCGACACTCGAGGAAGTTGATTGGAGTGGGTAGAATGAGAAATGGGCTATATTTGCTCGAGACGCGGCCGGTTGCTCCCTCGGCTCACGTGGTTCAGAGTAATAAAGAGGCAGTTTTGTGGCACTGCCGTTTGGGTCATGTTCCTTTCAACAAGCTTTCATTTTTTCCGCATTTAAACATTAAAAGGACTAATGTTATTTGTGATACTTGTCATCGTGCGAAACAAGCACGATCCCCTTTTCCTTTATCTGTTTCTGAAACTCGGGTTTGTTTTGAGTTAATTTACTGTGATATTTGGGGGCCCTATAGAATGATTTCTTTGAATGGTGCACGTTTTTTCCTTACCATTGTTGATGATTATAGCCGATGCACGTGGGTGTATCTTATGAAAGAGAAATCCCAAGCACATGGGATTCACATGAATTTTTTGTCGTATGGTGGATACTCAGTTTGGTTTGCAGGTCAAACAAGTAAGAAGCGACAATGGTCAAGAGTTTAAGTATGGCCCGTTGTTAGACTTCTATGCGAGACATGGAATCCAATATCAAACTTCATTGACAGGGACACCTCCGCAAAATGGATTTGTTGAACGCAAGCATAAGCATTTGTTGGAAGTTGGGCGAGCACTTCGATTTCAGGCCGGGCTTCCTAAGAGGTTTTGGGGTGAGTGTGTTTTAACGGCTGCCTACTTGATTAATTTGATGCCTTCTTCATTGCTTGGTCATAAGAGTCCTTACGAATTGTTAATGGGCAAACCCCCATCTTATAATCATTTAAGGACTTTTGGATGCTTATGTTATTATCATGTTAAAAATCGCACCAATGACAAACTCGATAAACGTGCTTCACCAGGAATATTTGTAGGATATCCCCATGGTCAAAAGGGGTATAAAATTTATAGCTTGGATGAGCGTAAGATCATTGTTTCTAGGGATGTTCGATTTTACGAAGACAATATGCCCTATTTAAAAATTGATACTTCGGGGCATACGCATGAAGGGCATAACAGGGTCCTACGGAATGATTTTTTGACCACCGACAGGGCAGCACCGGTCCCGACTGGACCGGTACTGCAGCAGCACCAGTATGTGCCAGAACCGGTCCCGACTGGACCGGTTCTGCAGCAGCAGCAGCAGACCGACCTTCTTCGGGCCGGTCCGGCAGAACAAGAACCGGTCCTCAGAGGACCGAAGGACAGTCTAGCCGAGGGGCCTGCAGCACCGATAGAGGATGTTCCCCTCGATGAAGAACTGTTGAGAGAAGAAGTGCCAGAGTTCGGTCTATGCCCGTCAGATATCAAGACTATATAACAGAGGTTCCGCCTTCTATAGCACATTCTCCCGCTCCCACTCCGTCAGTCAACTCTGGTATTTTATATCCTCTCTCAAACTTTGTTTCTAACGTACAATTTTCTAACGCTCACTCGACACTTTTAAATGCCATCACTTCATGTGATGAGCCGAAAAATTTCAATCAGGCCGTTCAATATGAGGAATGGAGGGAGGCCATGGAAAAGGAGATCAAGGCTCTTGAACAAAACAACACATGGACGCTTGAGGCTTTGCCAGCTGGAAAGAGAGCTATAGACTCAAAGTGGGTCTGCAAAGTCAAATATAAGTCAGATGGGACGATTGAGAGGTACAAGGCTCGTCTTGTTGCAAAGGGATATACTCAGGTAGAAGGTATAGACTATCATGATACTTTTGCCCCTGTAGCTAAACTCGTGACTGTTCGTTGTGTTTTAGCCGTAGCCACGGCTCGAAGTTGGATAATCCAACAATTGGATGTAAATAACGCTTTTCTTCATGGGGACTTGGATGAAGAGGTTTACATGAAATTACCACAGGGTTTTGAACGTAAACATGAAGGCAAGGTTTGTCGCCTTCGTAAGTCCCTTTATAGACTTAAACAGGCCTCACGGAACTGGAATCAGAAATTCTCCTCAACCTTAATTAAACTTGGTTTTCAACAATCCAGGACTGACTATTCTTTATTCACTTTTGTGCGTGGGTCAACATACACTGCTATTCTCATTTATGTTGACGATGTCCTTATAACTGGAAATGACATGGATCATATTGCAAAAATCAAAAATGTTTTGAATAAAAAGTTTGAGATAAAAGACTTGGGTTCAGCAAAGTACTTTTTAGGGATTGAGGTCACTCGTTCCAAAAGGGGATTGATGTTGAGTCAAAGAAAATATGCCCTTGACATTATTAGTGAGACCGAACTCCTAGGAGCAAAACCTGTTTTTACACTGATAGTGCAGAATCATGGGTTAGCAGATGGGGTAGGCAAGCCCGTGGAAGATGGGGGTCAGTATAGGCGGTTAGTTGGGCGGTTATTGTACTTAACGATTACTCGTCTTGACATTTGCTATGATGTTCGCATTTTAAGTCAGCTCATGCATGATCCTCGTGTACCCCATCTTGATGCCGTTATGAGGGTCCTTCATTATCTGAAAGGGACTCCGGGTCAAGGATTATTTTTTCCATCTGCTTGTGATCTTAAACTCCGTGCTTACTGTGATGCTGATTGGGCTGGTTGTCCCACCACCAGACGGTCAACCACAGGTTTTGTTGTTTTCTTGGGTGATGCGCCTATTTCATGGCGGTCCAAGAAACAAACTGTTGTTTCCCATTCTTCTGCAGAAGCCGAATACCGATCCATGGCATCCACAACTAGTGAAATAACTTGGTTACGTCAATTGTTAAATGATCTTGTTGTTCCCACTAACGAACCAGTTTTGCTCTTTTGTGATAATCAGGCAGCTCTCCATATTGCTTCTAATCACGTGTTTCACGAAAGAACAAAGCACATTGAAATTGACTGTCACTTTGTCAGAGACAAATTGCTATCCAAGGAGATCGCCACAGCCTATGTTCATACCGGGGGACAAGTGGCAGATATCTTCACTAAAGCGCTTGGCAGTTCGACACATGGTTCATTTCTCGGCAAGTTGGGCATTGTGAACTTGCATGCTCCAACTTGAGGGGGAGTGTAGAAATTAGTATCTTGTATTTATGTCCTCGTATTTGTATTTGTATACTTTGGTATCTGTATTTATTCTTAGCATATTCTTTATGTAATTAGTGAGTAGGTAGATATTTATTTCTCTAGATATTTAGTCACTTCCTCTCCCTTCCTCTCCTTCTTCCAGCCGGCCAATTAAGGCCTTTACTACAAGCTTTTATGTAATTTTTCTTTTTGTAACTCTTTGCTTAGGAAGATGATTGGGTGTATCCTTCATCTAGTATAAATAGGTTGTCTTGTTTTGTTTCTTGATCATCCAATACAGCTTTCTTTTCCCATAATTTTACCTTGAGCTTTACATTTTTAATTAAGTTTTTATAGAAATGAAAGTGGCAATTATTTTTGAATGGACTATTAATATAGTATATTTCTAAGGGCGTTTCTATGGTGCAGAGTACATATTTAAGTGTCGACACACATATTTTGTGTGCCAACACAAAAATATGCACTCGGAATCACCACCCGTGTACACAATATCACCAATTACGTACTCAAAATCACCAACATGTGTGTCGACACACACATGTACTCAGAATCATCAATCATATACTCAATAATACTATTTCTGTACTCAAAAATACCAAAATTCTGTAGGTGCACCTTAGACAATCTGTATTTCTAGGCATATACGTTACTTTAATCTCATTATTACAATTGGGAAAAATTAAGTCATTTGCCTTGCCCTCCTGTCTTCCTGTATTTTTGGCTCTTTTTGTTTCATATTTCTCTTTTTCGATTTATTCGGATTCTCTTAAACCTCACTTGCTCGAGTTGCTTATTTTGTATCGCGACTATATCGCTAATTATCGGGGGGGGGAACATTTTCCTTTAATTTGATCCTCAAAATGACCACTTCCCCTTAGCAAAACAAGAAAAATAAATGTTGGCCAATATAGCCTTTTTATCACAAGACTATAGCTGCATTTACTAGCCATTAAACATCATAAATTTTATGAAATTTCAGCCACCACATAATAAAAAATTTTGAGTTAAAATAAACTTTGTGGTTCAAATGCACTTCTGATGTTTAATTTTTATGGTTTTTGTGTTCTCTCCTTTGGCAATTTAATGAACCTTATCCAATCATTTGCTTTTTATTTTAATATTGAAAAATTGTCAACCATAAAAAAAATAATTGGAAGAAATGGCACCTCTAACGAGAAACACGATGGGTTAGATACGAAATGGAATGTAGTCAATAGATATCTGACAAAAACAAATAATTTCAGTTTAAATTTCTAACATGATACTTTTCTACTCAGGAAACAGCTTCTCTTCAGGGTAGTCCCCTGAAGGGGGAAGGCTGCGTACATCTACCACCCCAGATCCTGCTTAGGCGGGAGTCCTTGGAGGCATTGGGTTTGTTGTTGTTATTATTGTATACTTTTCTACTCATATTGGAGCCATCATTTATGTACACCGTCAACCCATATCCAACATGACTCAACCTAGTAGTCTTTCTTTGCTTTCGTACCATGTTTTGCAATTTTAGTAGTTCAAATGCGTTAGCTATTGAAATTCTGCGGTGCTTTAATTTTGTTTAAGACTTGTCCCACATGGAAAATTTAATGTTGGGATAGTCAATTTTATGCCTTCTTCTCACTCCAATTGTAAAGCCTTGAGAGCCTAGAATAGGCCTGGTGGGCTACACATGCACGCACAACTTGGCGGCCAGAGCGTAGTAGTGTGGTGAGGTGTGGAGTTTTTTCAATTCTGACTTTTATTTTTGGATGGCCGCTGTGTTAATAGTCATTGTGACAAAGTTGGAAATGTGGGAAGTCATGTCTTGGCTGAGTTCACAAGTGCAAGCTGGAGTGGTTGACTGCTGAGCTCAAACATGAGGAGCTCAAGAAGTGGACTGCGTAAATTCTTTTTATAATGAAAGTTAGATTCTTTGCTTCATGATATCCATTCACTCCTTTCATGACATGGCCGGATTTTCCACCATTATCATACCAAATGGGTGCATTCTTGGAGTATAAATTGGCCACTAAGAAAATACAAAGACAATTAAAAATCCTACATATGAGTCAAATGTAAATCTCACATAGGAGCTGCAGGAAAGAAAATATCAATTTATAAATCTATTGGATTACTCTAACTAATTATTAGGCTTCTTATGTGAAGCGTAGTTTTATACTATTATGGGTCAAGTCTATGAAATAGAGGATTGGGCCAATACATATTTTTGGCTTTACTTAGGCCTAAGTGAAGGCCTAGGCTTGTTTGGTGATTTACTCTGAGGTGATTGGATTTCAAGTGCACTTCGATAAATCCTATTTACGGTTTGAGAGAAGGTGGTAAAATCAAAAAAATTCTCTGTAAAACCTCCAAGAAATAAAATATCCCTGCAACTCCATGGACATAGACATTCTAGGCCAAACCAAATAAATCTTGTGTGCTTTAGTTGTTTTGCATTTCCTAACACTAGTACCAATTGGTTTACGGATGGAACCCTATTTGGGTTTATATATGGACCTCGTGTATGGCAACTCGGTGGGAAGAGCCTAAAGACCTTGTAAAATTTAACACAATATCAAAACAAGTGGATGATCCTAGGCTTCTATTTGACGCACTATAAGCTAAAATCGAGGCTAAGATATTGGGATATTGGTACTTTTTTTTGGATAATTAAGAGAAGAAAAATCCTCGAATGTAAAATAAAAAAAGTCTCTAAAACATCCAAAGAAAGGGGGAAAAAAAAAGAAAAAAGAAAATAATCGTTATACAGGGATCACAACATGGACAAAGCCGAGCAGCCCTTTGTCGGCTTTACCTATGTTCCGCAACTGGGGGCGCTTCCTAAGAAGAAGATTGCGGGGCACGGGGAGGATGAATCTGGATCAGGGTGCAATCTGAGGAGCTAGAAGATGAAAATACACACTGGATGTTTGAGTCACATAAGTATTGGCCAATAAATCTGCCAGTCTTCATTTTGGCCAGGCTTTGGGATGGAATTGAAAATCAGTCAACAAGGATCCTCCATATAGTGGTGAATGGATATGTCAATGCCACCAACTATTGCTTGGAACCAAGGGATGATTCTTAGTTTTATTGTGTCGATGGTGCATGGACAGTCAGGAATAGAGTTCTGGAAGACGTATCTGCTTCTTGATTCCCAAATCGTGTTTAATATAGTGAAAAATGTCATGAGCCAAGCTTTCTTGAGTGATCCCTTGAGGAATGGTAGTTGCCATTGCCGTAACTAATCTTTGAGGTTGTTTGGGTAAACAAGAGAGATCCCCCACCATTACATGATAGTGGCCCAGAGATTCCAAGATGTCCTGCAAGTAAGAAACATATGCTTGCATGATTCGTTGCTAGTGGAACAAAAAGGAAAAAAATTTTCAGTAGCGTCAAGAATCCCTACTCTCACTAGTTTCTCTCTCTTGTGTTTAATCTCTCTAGAAGCGCCATCCAAACCAATAACTCAATTTGGAAAGAACTAGCCTGCACCAAACTCCTTTTACCTGATTTGTAACTATGTTACCATATGTAATGCTTACAACCCAGTAAAAGGAGTTGTACAAGAAGGTACCTTTAGGGTAATACTTCCATGTCAAGACATCATCAATTATAGGAGAGAGAGTAGCTTCCTGAAGATCAAGGATTAGAGCAGTTCTAAGCTCGCCTTCCCATTCAAACAACTCACGACGTCAACCTACGTTCCAGTGCCAAGTAATTCCATCCCAAAAATCCACGTGCTCTCTGGTGGCAAGTTGATGAGAAGAGATGGAATATAGTCTCGGATATTTGTCCCTTAGGGAACAATCTCCAATCCAGATGTGTGACCAAAAGAGTGCTCTATTACCGTGACCAATCTAATATCGCAACCCTGAAGTGATAATGGAATGAATCGAGTCTAAGGTGTTTTCAACTAAACACTCATCCTTCCAAAGTCCTTTTGCCAACACAGTGGAGGGGAGGTGGATATTCGAACAAGAGACTATAGTTCTCTCTGGATCTTCCAAGAGGGTAAGGATTTGGTGTATTTATTAAGTATTTTATCATATTAATTGACTTTTAAGTATATATTGTTGGGCCCTCGATACCACTCATTAAGCTCAACCATAAAATGCCAAAGCTCTAAGTTGAAATAGCAGTCACACATAAAAGAGGACTGGGGAGAACACCAGAATTTACGTGATTCAGCCGAAGCGTACATCCACGGAGGGGAGCACAATAAATCACTATATCATTGAAAGTTACATGAAATTTCTCAACTCTAATGGTAATATACGCGGCCTATACTGATATATAGAGCCACCACATTAAAAACTCTAAAGTGTCATGTTTCTGAATAGGATTGGCCCAATCCTATATCTTACAAACAAGGTCCAATACAATAAAGCCCCACACATAATTCAACATATATATATATATAGGGTAGCGTTCTTATGAGAAGGTGAGAGCGTGAGAGGGGCGAGTCCTAGCCCTCCATTGTAATGGATGGCCAAGATTTATTGAACATTAAAAAAAAGTTAACAATTTATGTCCCATATCCCATACCCCGTACATATATATATATATGTATGTATATGATGCATTCGTTAAAAGCAAATGTAGAAGATCGTTACCCATTCCAACATATATCAGCCAATAATATGACGAGGCCTGTCAACATAAGCAGCTAAATCAAGACATTTATCATCCATGTAATTGGTGACACTCTTCCCCAGGTAAAACCAACAAAAGTAGAAAACGATGCGTAATAGTCACCAGCGGTGTGCCATCAATCAGTCACCAATGAAATCTGTAGTTGTTTTCATTTGATGTTATCGGTTCTCGACGACTCTACGCGAGTCTAATATAAGAATCTTATGGTTGAGCTGTGAGAGTAAAGAGATCAGTATATAAGTCTAGTGGATCACTTCACTTAACGCCAATTGGTTTCAGAATGAAACTCCACATGAAGTTATATATAGATTTCGTATGTTTCAATTTCATAGATCTGGACCTAAAAGCCCGGTAAAATTTTACATTTGTTGCGGTTATGAAAACATAAAAGGAGAGGTCCACACGAAATGACCAGGTTTACTATATTAGCTGTCACATAAATTTAAACCTAGGCATGGGGACCTCATCAAAGTAGGTCATAATTGAGTCGATTTAGGTGTGTATACAAAACGAACGTTTGATGAATTACCTGTATTCGAAATTGATTATGGGTGCCTAGCTCATTAAAGTTTTGATAATGGCTCAATAAGAGCTCATTAAGGAGCTTGATAAGGGCTTGTTAAAAGCTCATTAAAGGGTCGTTAACAATTAGTATTGATTAGAAAATGGTTCAATAATGGCTCCACAGTAACTTCAAAAGTTCAGCTCGATAGCGAGCTCGACTCGATAGCAAGATTAGCTCCACTTAACGCTCAATTTGGCTCGATAATTAGCTCAACTGAAATCAATAACGAACTAGACCTAGCTCCATAAGGCTAACAAGCCAGATCGAGCAGAGTATTGAACACACTAAAATCTTATCAATTCGAGCTTAAACAAGTGTTCAAAAGCTCAATAAGAGCTAGTTTACAACCCTAAGTCAATTTGAGTCTAAGCTCATTAAGTTCTAAGCTTAATTGGGGAACATTTTGTTTCACTCGTAATTATCGAGCTTAAAGACTTAAAACCCAAGCTTAGTGTAGCTCGCTTGGGATTGGATCCAATTTCACAAACATGAAGTTGGCCTCGATTCATTTAGGCACCATTTAGGTTCAAATTGGGCTTATTTGCGGTCAAATAAGCTTCAACTTTGCAGGTATACCACATTAAGATCTAGATTTTCGCTGAAAATTAGCTCATTTAAGTTGCTTTGCACTTGAACACGTCATGCTTAGCACAATGAGCTTACTCAACTTGGCCTAATCTTGAAAGAAGAAGAATTCCATCTGAATTTGCTATCTAGTAGGAATGTAGACGAACATGGACGAGCTGAGCTGCCCTCTAATTGAACTAGATCTCGAGTTAGAGTTGCGCCTTAAACGAATTATCAAACCTTTGTTTGAATTTGGTTGCCATTAATATAATCAAGTTGAGCAAAGATCACTATCAAGCAAAGCTATTGAAGCTATTAACGAGCGACTATCATTATTAAGTGGTTATTAGTTAAAAGCAGGAGAGCCACCCCGCAAGGCATCATCAACTACTAAAGAGCTATATCGAGTAATTAAAAAGCTCCTATTGATCCATTATCTTGATTCTTAATGACTCTTTCACAAACTCCTCAAAAACTTCTGTAACTGAAACATCCTTTTGTTTGAATTTATTGATTATTGAGTCTTACTGAACTCAAATCATTTACTTAACGAGACCCAAAAAAAAAAAAAAAGAGCCCTAATTTATTTCAAATAAGAGTAGTCTATTAATTATGTGATTCATTTACACTCCTATTTGTCAACGAGCATGGCTCATTTGGACCCTATATCAATGCCTGTCAAACAGGAGTTTGTACTTTTATTTCATATATTGGTCTTTCAACCCGAATAAATTTGTAAGCGACATTATTGTCCGTCAGCATTTTTGTAAATTAGGATAGTTGTTTGGTGATTTTGTTGTTTTTGCCTTGCTAATGTGTGTTTTTGGTTGGCCTTTTTCGGTTCTAGGTGATTTTGTTTTGTGCATGTGGTAAACTTCTTTTGTTGTGGTTTGTTGTTTAGTCTTTGGGCCTTACCCTAAACTTTCGTGCCTTTGGGCCTTGTATTCGGATTATCTAAAAAAAAAAAAGCCTGCTAGATGAACTTCCTCTCATTTCTAAAAGATTTCATGTCGTAGTCTCCATGTTGAGCCCAAAAGAGATTGAAAAAAAGCCCATATAATTATACAACAAATAAGGTCTTACAGACACTCTGTTGGAGTTGCTGTAATGAGACCTCTTTACCAGTCCTCTCACTTTCATTCTATCCAAATAGAGAAGAAAATTGTGGATGCATCGTTGGATGTCATAGAGCCATTCATGTTTCAAGTTATTTCAAATAAACTTCAATCATTATAACGATATTTGCTGGTTGTGCCAACCAGTCTTACGTCAACATGTTTTTATTCGGTAGAATTTATAAGTTCCCATGTTTGATTTTTGGGTAGCCATATCGTAATCCATTGCACATCCAAGTATGTTCTTTTGTACTGTCATCAAAGGCATGTGATTGATAAGAGAAAAATACATGTGCTTTTCATACGGAAGGTCTATCAACACCTTTTTTTGTTAGGGCTCGTTGGTTCGAGTTGCCTGTTTTGTATTGCGACTCTATCGCTAATTATCGGAAAAAAAGAAACACCTTTTTTTTTATTATCATTGTTAATTAAACTTGCACTGGAGTGTGAAACTTGAGTAACTGCTTAACTGGTTCGGTCGATGACATTTTTTTGTTGAGATCTGTTGAGAATATAAACGGGAAGAATTGATTGCTTTATCCCAATACTCTCGAGGTTGAGGGAAGACCACAGTAAGATTGTGATGTCGGAGGAGATGAAAAAGCACATGTAATTGCCTCATAATTACAAAAGCTGCGTCAATCCATCCATTAATATGCCACGGTGTTTTACGCATTGGTTGGTAGGAACGACTTGGTAATAATTGAGCAGTTGGCAAGCGCGTGCGCTGCTGGATCGTGTGAGTCTTATCCGTAAATCTTGAACATCTTTAGCATCATCTCACTTTTCGAAGCCTACCAAAGAGCCCTTCGAGTGGAGAGGCAATAAAAGCAGTATTGGAATCGCAGTTTGTCGAGAAGCCTTCCAAAGAGTTATTTACACAATTGATCTCTTATCCTTTTAAATTTGTTTAAATTAATCTCTCATTTTTTTAATTTATTTAAATGAGTTATTTATTTTTTTATTTATTTTATAACAAAATTAGTCCATCATACTTTTAATTTACCTAATTTTGTTCACCATGTGGGGGACAAATTTTGTCATAAAGTAAAACATTATGAATCATTTTGAACAAAAAAGAAAGATGTGGAACTAATGTGAACTAACTTACAAAGACGAAAAACCAATTTCAATAAAGTTACAAAGACGAGGAACAATTTGAACAAAGTAACAGTTCAACAATCAATTTAAACAAATTTAAAAACTTTAGGAACCAATTGAGAAGTAACTCTCTAAAAAGTTACCTCATCATCTCACATTCCTCTATTAGTGTAAAATTATAACACGACTAAAATTGAAAAGACTAAAACGAACTTGAAGACAATAACACTTTAAATATTTGGATGAATTTTATTCACGAAACGCAACCCTATTTATATACATACTGGAAACATAAAATGTCTATTCTTGTAAAAAAAAAAAATGATAATCAATACATTTAATGACCCTGCTTAGGCGAGGGCATTTGGGGCGCTGAAAATGTTGCTTTTGCTTTTTTAATGGTGATGTTTGGCCGGTTATCGAAGGAAGCCAAAGGGGAGAATAAATTACCTATTTAATCTAGAAATAAAGGTACTAATAACTATATAGCACTAATTACCTAAGAGGGTATCAACACGCAAGCATCGGATCCTATTAGAACTCCGAAGTTAAGCGTGCTTGGGCGAGAGTAGTAGCAAGATTGGTGACTTCCTGGGCATGTTGCACCGCTCAGGTTGGAGGTTTTCAAAAACAACCTCCCTTCAGGGTGACATCTTGAAAGGGGAAGGCTGCATACATCCACCCCCTAAGACCCTACTTAGGCGGGAGCCCTTGAAGTACTGAGAATGTTACTTAACTCATTACAAAGTACATAGAAAATACAAAATACAAAATACACAGTATATTATGCAACTAAAATAACGATTTCGACAACTTTTATTACACAAATAAGTGATTTTACAATTAATAATGTGACAAATACTCAATTGAATATTAAATCTCTTTCCTAAATTAGTGATATGTCCCCCATAAGGTCATTAATAGCCGAGGGGTTCCGTACGGTCGCAGGGACCATATCTTCAAGCAGGCCCAATGACCCACTATTTTGCACTTGGGCCTCAACCCCAAGTAGGCCCAGATGGGCTTCATGGGCCTTGTAATGGGCTTCTTCTTGTTTATCATCTTCATCATTTGGTTCTAATGAAGCTGATCTCTTGGCCTTCTTCAATGGTGGAGATTGAATGGTATCGGAGTCATCGCCCTGGTGAAGAAGGTCGAAGAAAGGGAGGGGAAAGTGAAGGTGGAGCCCTTCATAAGTGATGAGGAGAGTATCGGGTTCGTCCATTGATTTTTCAACTTGCTTCTTTGCCCCGCACCTCGGGTTTGTGCACTTGTAGTAGCTCCTGTTCGTAAACCGCAGTTGCATGAAGGTTCGTTTTCGTTCCACGTAAAACGTTTTCCTTATAGAAAGTTTTTCCTCACTGTGTGTTATAAATTCGAAATATTTTTGTTCAAGCATTTTCTCTTTTTAGCTCAAGAAAACGGTTTCATTTTATAAATTTGTATGAAGTTTACGCTTAGTTAAGTTGAGGTCAAAGTGAAATATATATCAGGGATTGCCAACAAAAATGCTTTTATCTTTCATTGAAAGGAAATATTTTCCTTATTTGTAGCTGTTGCTATAAAGTCATGTAAAGGACAATAGAGCTAGGACGCAAAATGTTTTCCGTTTCAGTCAAACAATAATGTACATTAGTCATATAATTCCTTTCAATAAATATTCATCAAATTTACAATAAAAATTTACTGAATTTGAATGGAAAGTGCTTATATACCATCAAAATCTTGTGTCATGTAAGCATTTGTTGATAAAAATATCTAATTGATAAAATATTTAAGCTTTACCTAATTGAAAAATTTTTGGCATGATTGCACTTTATTATATCTATTAAAATATCATGATATCGAGACAATGAAATATTAAACCTCAAGGTATTAAGAAACAAATTCTCCCAACTTTTTTTTTTTTTTTTTTTTGAAAAGAAAATGTCTTTTTTTGTTTAATTTTAAAATATATTATTTTTTTATATGCATTGTTTTCGTTGTTTTTGGAGCGGATTCTTTGATTGGGAGAGCTAAGCTCAAGCTCGAAATGAAAGGAAAGGGACCAACGTTCTTGCGGAGCGTCCACTTGCCTCCTTCTGGCTTTTCTTTCTCCTACTTATAGTGGTTATCTTAGACACGTGACGTTATTCTACCGGTGACAAGTCCAGGAAACTTGCCCAGTGGAGCTCACCCGTGAGGGAAGCTCGCCTACGGGTAATGGAAGGAGCCCGCCCGAGAGGGTAGCTCACCCACTAGTAATGAGAGGAGCTCGACAAGGGATGCTCAAGAGCTCGTCCAGTGATCATTATATTCAACCCTATTCGCCTACTCCATTTCAGATTGAATACCAACTTAACCTTTTTCCCCCCAACCTGTATAATAAAATTATGATATTCTTATTCTTATTATATGACACAATTTTTTCAAGGTATTTTTTGTTAAAAATAAAAATGATGGAGTAAAAAAAGTTCAAAAATTTAGAGGGAAATAGAGTAAGTACCTAGGATTAGGGCTATGCTTGATAGACTTTTGGCCATACTTACGCCATTTGTAGCCATCATCTGTCATCCCGTTTCCACTGCTTTTGATCTTCAGTGTGTACTTGTTTTCCATTTTACTCGATATACTACACGCACGAAAGTCATATCTTAAGTAAATTAAAAATATAAAATAAACTCAATCAAAAATATAAAAACTAAATTAACACAATGAATAAAGTATGCAGACCGACATAAATAACCAAAGAAGGAAGAAATGTAACAACCACCCGGAAAAGATCCTCGTGGGGAGCTCTGTGGCTCGGACCGCACCATCAGTAGCGCTGGCAGCCTGTTGTTGGTCATCGACTGCTGACGGTGGGCTGTCAAATACAGAGTCAGGGAGAGGGAGAAAGAGAGAGGAGTCATCATCGTGGATGAGGAGATCGTATTCTGGCCACCAATGCTCCTCGGGCCACGCAGGTACATTACTCAACATATCATAAGAAAGAAGGTCCATTTATTATTTATCGTCAGGTCGGGTTTTTTTTGGGCAAGAGGATATCAAGCTGTGTAGAAGTAGCTTCCTATGTGTTTATATGGGGACGCTGGGTTAAGTAGCATGGGCTCACTTGCTCCACTAACATGTTATAAGTAAAGACTTTGTATTAATAATCATATCATATCTTTTAATTAAAAAATATCTGCTTGTACTTATTTTCTAATTTGGGTTTTGGTTGGTCTATTTTTTTCGATAATTAGATATATAACTCTCAATACAAAACCGGTACACCCACCAAAGCGAAATCCAAGGAAACCCACAAAAGCGAAGAAAAAAAGCCAAAGCAGCGCAAAACAACAGACCCTAGAATCCGTAGATGCTTACCAACATGCCAACCCCTGAAATACAACAGCATACCTCAAAAAATTGAGACGTCTATACCCACACTAATTCCTGAAACACGAAGAGCTAAATAAAAAACACCTATACCAATTTTCAAAACACGTAACGCCAAATGGTTGGTCTATTACTTCATTTGTTAAACAAGTTATTAGATTATGAAAATATTATATAAATGATTAACTTTTGAACCCAGTGCTAATATGATCATGTAGTGTCTGTTTTTGTTTCTTTTTGCATATGTTTACTATTTTTGCCTTATTTTTCTGTTTTCTGGGGTGAGTATTGTTTTGTGTTTTCATTTCCTGAGATTTTTCGAGTTCCCTTAGGCCTCGCTTATTCGAGTGGCCTATTATATATTACGATTTCTATTGCTAATTATCGGAAAAAAAGAGATAAGCGTCGTAACATCTAAATTAAAAAAATATTATGTTAATCGAGTTATTGTGTGCATGACCAAAATCATCAAATTATTTAACCCTGCCATGTGATTTGAGATATAGTTTGTAACTTTCTCTATTCAAAAATTCTATGTATTATTGTGATTCAAATATGTGATTGATATAATTTTGGATACATTTTCGATTGTAAGTAGCACATACGATAAGAACATAATAATGAACTTTTTGTAATTGTTTGAGTTATATTAGAAATTTTTTTTCCTTTGAAAATTGAATTTTCTACATGAATTATCAGCGCTTTTACTTGCGCATCTTAGTTCGCTATTTTTTTTTTAAATAGTTAGAGAGAAAACTCTCGATACAAAATTCAGCTCCCAACCAAAGCAGAACCCGAGAAAGCCCACTAGAGAAGGACAAAAATAAAAGAGAAGTAGCGTGCAAGATGAATGTTTTGGTCTTCTCTGTCAAGCACTCAACCAGTTTTTGTTATTACAGTAGACGAATTTGGAAGATCCATACCTAGAAAGAGAGCTTATTGCAATACTTTCAGTTTGGTTAAAAAAAAAAATTTAGTTATTGATAAAGCAAAAATTGTTATTATCAGAGTAATAAAATCACTAACAAATAATGAGAGCTATAAAATTGCCTTAAAAATTATAATTTTATTTTGGTAATAATAATTTTATCATGATAATAACATTGATGTTATTTTGATAATAATGATTAAATTTCGTGAAGGAGGGGTTAAGGGTAGGCCCATGGCTAATTGACCCATCAAATTGTGTCAAACATTAGCTTAGTTTATTTTTGAGGGATGTTACTCACTGTATTGTAAAGAAGAATAATTGATAGAGTTATTTATATTTTAGTATCCTGATATTTTTTAAAATATTAAAAAGGATCTTGATGTTTTTGAATTAATAAAAGGACCCCTAAATTTTTGTTCATTCTGGTAATGGATGAGCTCACTAGGAACATCCAAGGAGGTGTACCTTGGTGCATGCTTTTCGCAGATGACATAGTGCTAGTGGGGGAATCACGGGAGGAGGTTAATGAGAAGCTAGAACTATGAAAAAGGGCATTGGAATAGAAGGGCTTACGACTCAGTAGATCCAAGATTGAGTACATGGAGCTTAAGTCCGATCCCACCACCACACCTAGCAGAGAAGACGTCAAGATTGGATCGGACACTATACCGAGAAAGGAGAGTTTCAGGTACTTGGGGTCCATGATACAGCACAACGGGGAAGTTGATGTGAATGTCAACAACCGGATTAAAGTAGGATGGCATAAACGGAGAATGGCCTCAGCGGTGCTTTGTGATAGAAAGTTTCCTTCAAAGCTAAAGGGGAGATACTATAAGACGGTAGTGAGGCCGACTATGTCCTATGGGGCGGAGTGTAGGGCGATGAAACAACATCACACACAGAAGATGAAGGTGGCGGAGATGAGGATGCTGCGGTGAATGTGCGGACACATAAAGAAAGATAGGATCAGGAAGGACGTCATAAGATGTGAATTGGGCATGGCCTCCATTGAAGATAAACTAAAGGAGCAACGTTTGAGGTGGTTCGGACATGTTAGGAGGAGACCGAGCACTGCTCCGGTCAAGAGATGCGAGCAGCCTCATACTAAGCTAGGCAGGAGAGGGAGAGGCGGGCCAAAGAAGAGATGGCTGGAGATGATCAGACAAGACCTCACCCACCTAAACCTTCGGGAGGAGATGGCTTTAGATAGAACCTAGTGGAGGGCTAGCACAGGAATAGCAGATGTAGCAGAGTAAAGTAGGGTAGTCCAGCTTTTTGTGCTATCTCTAGTATTATAGGCCTTTAGGGTAGTCTAGATTTGACGCGTTTATATGCGATCTGAGCTCCTGATTGACTAGCTGTTCATTGGCTTATTTGCGATCTGCTATGTCTTTGCTTTTATTTGCCTAGCTTTGCCTGCTTATATGCTTATTGGCTCTTGTGTTGCCAGGTTGCTAGGCTTCATTGCTGCTGACAAGCTTTTCAGGTTAGAGGTTCTCAGAAACAGACTCTCTTCTAGGCAGCCCCCATAAGAGGGAAGGCTGAATACATCTACTCCCCCAGATCCTGCTTATGTGGGAGCCATTGAGGCACTAGGTTGTTGTTGTTATTGTTGTTGTACCCCTAAATTTTTGTTATATTAATAAAAAGGCCCCTCTCAAGTATGATGATGTCATTTTTCATCAATAGAGCTGATGTAGCAACTGTTGTTTCATTAATAATACAATAAAATGACAAAAATACCCTTCAATATGCTTATTCTTACGTTTATTAGCAGAAAACTCGAGACATTGTAATATGTAGAAACTATCTGTTTTCCTTAATTTGTTTCAAAATGTGGTTACTGAAGGATATTTTTGTCATTTTACCATAGCATTAATAACAAAGAAGTTGCCACTTTAGTTCTGTCGACAGAAAATGACGTTTTCACCCCAGAGAGTGGACTTTTTATTAACACGACAAAAACTTACGGGGCATTTTTATTAATGCAACAAAAACCTAAGCGACCTTTTTATTAATTCCAAAATATCAAGATTCTTTTTATTATTTTCAAAAATATTGGGGTATTAAAATGTAAATATCTCTAATTGATATTGTTAATGACTCTATATGTGAGTTTAGTTAAAATTCGATCACCGTATAACCTGGTAATTTACTCGACAATTGGTTTTATGATGTAACTCACTTAGATTTATATGTGGACCTCGTATATATACCAATTGTGTGAATTCGTGAAATTTAATAGATCTTATCCTAACAAAACTTCGCATGCAAGACAATACAATATTCCAATTTTCTGCTATACACTTTTATGTGAATTGACTCAGGCCTTACTTTTGCGGATTTACCTATATTGTATCGTAACTCTTATCGCTAATTATCGGGAGAAAGTACAGTGTCCCCATTGGATTATTCTGATGAATTTTGGGGCAGTTGACTCACCCAATGGAGACAAAACATGTAATGGGAGTTGTTTGCTTCAATTAAAAATTTGGGAAATTGAGGGAACATATCGGTTTGACTTTATATAAAGGACAAATATAATAATATAATGTTAACTATTTAGATAAATTACATATTAATACCTGGAGGCTTGATATATTAATATTTTAGTCCATAAACTTTATTAAATAATATTTTAGTCCAAAAGTTATATATGTTTAATAAAATAATCCAAACAACGGTATATAAGAATGTAAAATAAACCTCTTTTTTAACAACTTCACATCGTTTCACAAGGTTTATAAACTAAAAGATTGATAAACTAAACCTCAAGGTACTAATATATAACTTACCCTTGTTTTATAAGGGGACTGAATTTAAGAGACAAAAATAAATACAAGAAAATAATAACTAGTTTTAAAAAATTAAAAGGAAAGAAAAGTACTATTGCAATAAATATTTAACTCTAAAAACTCTTAGTTCAAAGGCTACCTCAAGAAATTTTGTTGGGATGTATTGATGTAGGAGGTTTGAAATTGAATCCCGCGTTCAAATATTCAAGTAGCGACCCATATCGATATTGTTGGCCACCATCCATTTGAATTTGCCTAAATCGTGTATCAAACTGAGCTTTCATCATATAACAAAAATTGATTAATAACTGATATACCTGTGAGTCTGTTACATTTGTCTCATCAATTGTACCGAAGCAAATATATTTTAATCATCAAAATGGTGACAAAGTAACATGCACATGATAATGAAAGAGTATGATAATTAAGGACACCAAGTGTCGAAATGGATTGATTCAAAACATCCAATTTTATTAATATCATATAAAAACCAAGGTGTGTTTATTTTTATGCTTTTCTTGGTATAAAAATCACGAACAACCTCTAGCTAATATTTAAATGATAACCCGAAAATACATGAAAGATAATTAAAGTAATACGAACCCAACTGTTGTGCCAAAGAACAACTTCTTCTTTGCCAAAGATAATTGCCTTGGTTGCGGTTCGAAGTAATATAGCTAATCCATGCCTGCCATTTCAATTAGCTTCCTTGTACATAGGTTCTCTATCACATGTAAAATAGGAAAGAACGCCATGCACAATTTTTTTCTCAAGTTATCCTGCTCACTTACATAAAATTACAACAACAACAACAATCACAGTGTCACAAGGGCTCCCGATTGCACAAGGTCAAGTCAGACATAAGAGAAATGGTTCCAACACTAGTAATCGAGTAAGTAATCTAATAGGTTTAATATGATCGTCAGGGTAAACATTTTCCAAGGTATTATTGGGAATTAGTCATATGATCTAATGCTCGACTATAAATGATCCACATATCCTTTGTAGTGTTAGCCTTGCCTCTTAAATGAACACTATTTAATTAGGCTTGGGACTGAGAGGGTTTAATAGCTGACTGTATTGTACGAGTGTGAGCACACTAATCAACAACAGTACTCACATCAACTGACTATACACGTCTCTCCTTCTGATTTAGTTTCGCTTTGCTCTTATTTCTGCCTAAAGGGGCAACACAACAATTCATAACACTTATCCCTTGTGTGACCAACACAATTGTAGTGCTCAAATCAAAAGCTTCAATTACTCCTCTTTCCAGTTGCCTTAATTAGTCACACAGGCGGTCTTGGCCACTGTCGTTGTCACAGCTTTTATCTCCGCAACTATACTTATTTCATACAAGCACGATTCTAAAGCCCCCTTCGCAATTGTACAACAAAATGATTGTATCCTCCGTTGATGTTGTGTGTCCCCAAGTTCCTTGGTTGGAAGTGCATACGAAGCAAAAGGAAGGAATTTAAACAGCATAGTCGAGTGACCCTATCCAGATGTTTCAAATTCTTAATTCAGAGTGTTGTTGTTCATCCATACTTTGTCCATCATCCCCATTTTCCCCTTGTTTTTACATCTTGTTTATCGATCTTCTAAATAGAATATTGGGATTGTATCCATCTCTTGGGCGCCCACCTTGTACTGATACTAAGCATAAATTTAATTATAAAAAAGAGCACCACTTAAAACATATATCAAATGTAAGTTACCATCTTCACTTCTCTTATCTTAGATCGTGTGAGTGTGCAACTGCATTTTAGATGCTTTGACTTAAAATCGATTCATTCTTTTCTTTTTAGGCTGATGAGTAATTCGGTTACTCTATAAACTCTGATCAATTCAACGACCCGCATACCACAGAAGTTAGTTAAGTCAAGAATTTGAAGAGGCTCAAGAGGGAAATTGAACTCCAAACCTATGGCCTAAAGCAGCATTCTATTTCTTCACTTACCTCCTATTACTGAGGTAAAGCTCTGGTGGGTAATTCATTCTTTCTTGTCGCACTCGCTTTATATCTTTGACACACAAGAGCTTGGCGAAAAGAAAGCAACCCTAACGAGTTAGTTCTTTAAGCAAATTAGAGTTATTTACACCATTGGTCTCTGGCATTTCTATGCTTGTTCAAATTGGAGCCTCATATTATCTTGTATTTAAAATAATCCCTATTTTTACAACTTTGTTAAAATTAGTTTTTAGCTTTTCTTTTATTCAAATGGTTCTTAGTGTTTCATTTTATGATAAAATTAGTTCCCAATGACCAAATGAGGTTAAAATTAAAACCAATTTTATTATAGAATAAAATATTATGGACAATTTTGAACAATAAAAAAAGATGAGGAGTTGATTTGAGCAAAATTACAAATTTTAGTGACCATTTTAAATAAAAAATAAAATATTAATTTGAATAGTGTTAAATTTTACCAGGCATTTAAGCCTCACCCTTGTAGTTGTTGTATATAAAGGTTCACATGTAAGCCAAGTGGGGTTCCATCATAGAACCCGTTGATATTAATTGGACTAATTTGCTGCTTTATACTCTCTTTGTACTATTGCTATTACTATTGTTATTTTGCTTATCATTGAGGGTCCTCGAGCATAGCCTCCCTTTAGGATAGCACCGTGAAGTGATAAAGCCGCGTACATCTTCCCCCCCCCCCCGCCCCTGCATTGGCTGGAGCCCTTAAGACACTATGTTTGTTGTTGTTGTTGTCTCTTACAATTCTTACGTGGGATTCATATTTGACTCACATGTGAAGTTCTTAACAAACAAACTTAAAACATCAAAGATCAACAGTGTAAATAACTCGATCAAATTATTTCTTGAACATTACTGTTGGAAATGACTACAAATTGAGACAAAAAAATGTAAATGGAATTGGTGGTGTCTTTAAATTGAGTGGATGAATGGGCTTTGACTTTATAAATAAAACAAAAACAAAAGCATATATATATATATATATATATATGTATATTAGTTATGTGATACCATATCCGACACGTTGACAAACAAGGATCGTTGACCATTCGTTCAGGATTCACGGATCGTGGACTCATTTAAAATGTCAACTCCTTCTCTAGAATTTTTCAAAACGGGTCCCACGTGTGGTGTCCACGTTTTAACTACATCACGTGCAAACTATAATTGGATTCAGGGCTGGTCATGTTATTTTTAGGATTCTAAACAAAAATTTAAAAAGAAGCGTTTCATATTCTACCTATTATATTCACAAAACTTATTAATATTGACAATTAATACTTTAAAAATTAAAACCTAAAAATTTGGGGGCCCTTAGAATTTGGAGGCTCCAAGTAATTGCTTAGGTAGCTCTAGGTTCATCCCGGCACTGAGTGGTTTCATTTGGCATGGCAATGGGGCAAGGTGGGTAAGGGGTGCCTTTTTTATCCCAATACCCACCACAGAAATTCATATTTGCACCCACCCAATTACCTATTCACGGGTATGAAATTGATACTCATACCTACCTTGACAAGTACAAATCTATACCCATATCCGTCCCAATACTCGCGAGTATCCAAAGCGTATCAATTACCTACCTTGCTCCCACCCTAATGTAGATACCGAAAGATTATTCATATAAGCTCATATTAGTTAATATTATATTTTAGAATCTAATTATAATTTATTTTAATATTTGACACAAAAATAAGTAATTAACTCTTCTATTTTATGAGAGTTTATTCTTTATCTTAATCTAGATTTTAATATTATCTATGAAAAAGAAATTATTTGGTGCTCATAAGTGGGCCCAATCATATTAGCAATGATATATGCACTTTTAAGTAAATAAATTAGGTGCGTGGGAACGAATTGAGAATTATAAGATTGTAATAAATATATTATATAATTATTATTGGTATGAAAATTATTTACATACAGAATTATCGTATAGAACCTCAATTTATAAATCAAATAAGGTAAAATATTATTATGTAAAATAAATGTGTCATTCTATACTCAAATGAGCACTAGAGCTTTCAATATTTATATTGCTAATCGAACTATCAAGGGTGCTATGTAAATTATATAAACTCTTAATATAACCTTCTTTAACTTTAAGTTTGTTTATAATATATACGTGAGTTATTTAGATTTTTTATTTTTTAAGTTCTTATTTGTATGAGTTGATAGGAATGAAGCAGGATCAATAGAATTTTAAACTCATATTACGATCCTATCTATTAATTTTATTTAATATCAATGAATCGTAAAATTTTACATATAGATCCGGGATTGATTAGAATCGTAAGATTTTAAATCAGAGTTTCACTTTACCCTCCCTTTTATCTTGGGCCTTGTTATTGGGCTGCACGTGGCCCATTATATACAAATTGGAGGCCAATAGGCCCAATACTCAGGACCGCAGCAAAATTAATAAAGCTAAAAAGTGACCTGTCAATCCAGCGGCTTGAGGCCGTACACGTGGACGGCACAATTTCACCCTAGCCGCCTTTCTATCCCTTCCAATTAGGGTTAGGGTTCTTCATCGATCTCACGCTCATCATCAATCTCTCTCTCTCTCTCTCGATTTTTGTGTTTTGAGCAGCGAATCATCAATGGAGATGGAGATGGAGATGGAGCGGATCACGGAGTTTCCTCACACGCATCAATGGGATCGGCGTCCCAGGAAGCGCCAACGATTGGGTTGGGATGTCGCTCCTTCGTTTATACAGGTCTTTTTATGTTTACCTTTGTTTCTTCGTTTGATTGGCAATCTGTTTTTAGTTTTTAGTTTCTTTTTTGATAGATCTATTGTAGATTCCTTGAATTTGTCTTTAATAGCTCACATATGATTCGGTTAGCTTGATTTTGATAGAGTTATTTACGTTGTTGCTCCCTAATGTTTTAAGTTTGTAACTTTGTTCAAATTAGTAATGTTTCATTTTAGGGATGTAGCTCCTTCGATACTACATGTGTTTTATATTGCCTATGTTTCTTCATGAGTTATTTGTTTCGTTGGTCCCTCATGTTTTTAAGTTTGTTCAAATTAGTTACTTATCTTTTCTTTTCTTTAAAATGATACGTAATGTTTGTAATTTTGTTTAAATTAGTCCCTATGTGACAAAATTGGTTTTTGCCATTTCTTTTGTTCGAAATGGTTTGTAATTGTTTGATTTTATGACAAAATTATTCACCCATCTGCTGAGCAAAACTAGGTAAAAGTTGAAAAGGAGAGGCAACAATTATGTTGTAAAATAAAATATGAGAGACTATTTTAAACGAAAGAAAAAGTGAGGGAGCAATTTGAACAATTTTAGAAACATGAGGGACTGATGGAGTAAATGACTTGTTTCTTCATTTGATCGATAATATTTTTTGAGTTTTTAGTTTCCTTTTTTCTGGATCTACTGTGGATTCTTTAAATTTGTCTTGGATAGCTCAGATATGATTCGCTTAGCTTGATTTTGGTATGATTGTTCTGAAGTTAGGAGAAAATTTTGGACCCGATGATTTTTTCTAGGGTTATTTGCGTGAAAAGTCTATATACGTCTCTCTTCATGTCAATGTAGCCCGTACTTTAAATTGTATCAATTTAGCCCTTATATAATTAAAGATTTGTCAATTTAGTCTTACGGTGAATATTCTAGTTAAGTGAACCACGTAATTTTGAACGGATTGATCATTTAAAATATAAATAACCCAATATAAATCCACCTGTCACACGTACATTAAAAATTTTGCTACCAATTTCAGTCAATTCCACTCTAATGACTTAATTGAGCCAAAGTAAAGAGTATATAAATTGACACAATTAAGTACAAGGACACAATGTGGAAATTGCAAGGTGTATAGGGACATTTCGTGTAAATAACCCTTTTTTTATGATCCGTTTGGTAACTGTTACTGCTAATAGCATAATTATTCTTGGCTATAATTGTTTGGAAACGATTTTTATTCGCATCTGGAAGTCCTGGCATTATAACTTACTTGGGATAACACCCCAGCTTCGGTAAGGCGACTTTGAAACCAAATCAAAAGAATGGAAGTAGGAATTTTTGCAGAAAAAATAGGTGTTGAGCCAATTTTGGCTTGCACGGCTTGTTGACTCCTGCCCTTTAACTGAGGAAGGAATGTTCCCCCAAACGGGGGAAACAATTTCCTCTAGAAGTTATTTTCTGTTCAATAGTTTGTGCCAAATAAAGGAAAATGGTAAAGGGGTTCCTATAATTATCTTTTGCCCTCTAGCCAACAAAGTCCAAATGTTCTCTTTAATTGAATTATTAGAGTTATATTATCATATTATGTTGTTTGAGCCTTTTTGTTTGGAAAGGTTGATCTGAAGATGTTAAAAAAAAAATAAAAATTGTCAGATGCATTTTTTTTCCCCTTGGATTTTTTTTATTTTTTTTATTTTTTGTTTGTGTTGACTTGAGCGAAACATGCATGGATGGCTGTGTGTAGGCTCAGGTTGGTTTATTTTGTGGACAAGAGGTTGGGAATGTTACAAGCTTCGCACCTTCAAGCAGACTCTCACAATGTACATCTAGCTCTCTGTTTGCCAAGGGAGTATCTCGAAATGGTTCTCCCCCATGGAGGGAAGATGACAAAGATGGCCATTACATGTTTGAGATTGGCGAAAATTTAACTTCTCGCTGTAATTACATCTTACCATCATTATACAGCATTGCTTTTAGGCTTTTGGTTATTGTTGATTAGATATTACTTAACTTATTACACCAACTGAATCTTCCTTTATGAAATCCAACTATCACCATCAGCATATTTGACTTGGGTGTCCCAGTCTGCTATTGCTGATGTGGATCTTCAGGTCTTTCAATTATTAGTTTTTGAACACTTGGCTATTGTAACTAGATGCTAATGCTTACATGTGAAACCACACTTCTTATGTGGATAATATATCATCTTCCCAAGAAGATTCATAGTAGTAGAGAATTATTTGTTTGTTACTAATTTATTTTTCTTCTTGTTCATTTCTTTGATGCAGACAAGATTCACAATAAAATGGGTGAAGGTATATATTGTTACAAAGCTGGTATGGAATAAGTCTGATGGTCTTGATTGGTCTTCTGAAGGGATACCATCACTTGTCTTTTGCAGGGACCTTTGGTCAGGTGTTGGAGTGCTGGGATCGTGAAAGAAATGAAATGGTTGCCATAAAGATTGTGCGTGGCATCAAGAAGTATCGTGGCGCAGCCATGATAGAGATTGATGTACTGCAACAACTTGGTAAACATGATAAAGGCGGAAACCGGTTAGTTCCCCTGGCTGTTACTTTGGCTAGCATGTAGGATTTGTAAGTTTTATATCAGTTGTTAAGTGGGTTTATTCCTTGCAGTTGTGTGCAAATACGGAACTGGTTTGACTATCGTAACCATATATGTATTGTAAGTACATGGTTGATTTAGAATGAGTTTTTCCCCGACTTCAACACATTTGGGGTTGGGAATCACGAGTTAATTCAAATGGTGTTAACAGGTGTTTGAGAAGCTTGGACCAAGCTTATACGATTTCCTTCGCAAAAACAATTATCGCGCATTTCCCATTGATCTTGTCCGCGAGATTGGCAGACAACTCTTGGAATGTATAGCATGTGTGTAGCAAACGCACCCTCTTAACTTCATTAATAATTGTTAGCGTAGGACCTATGGCATGCTTATCTTATTTTATATTGATATTAGTTGTTGGTTCACATTCTTCTCCCCCCCCTCCCAAACCCCTTGCAGAGCCAGCTTTGGAGCATCGGGGCCAAGCGCCCCTAGTGAGTTCCAAATAGACACTTGAATGTTATATTTAGTATATTGATTTATATAAAAAAAGGTAAAATTGTCCTCAGTCACTACCTATCCTCTTTTTTTTTTTTGATCGGACAAAAAAAATATATCCTTAACAGGGAAAGAATGTACAAAGAATTAAGTACAAGATGTCCTCAAAATAGAACCCAAAAAAATAACAAAAAAAGTTGTAATATGATAACTTTCATCTATTTTCTTTAACTAGATTTTCATCTTATTTTCATGACTTTTTGTGTTGATGCTATTATTTTAATTTTTTGAATATTTTTCCTAAATAATGGCATCTAAAGCTCTTCTTTTTCCCTAGTTGTTATGGATGTTTCCCCCGCCTTTTATCCTAAATTCATGAATGGTACTTCAGATCTGAGTTTGTCAATCTTTCTTGCCCCTAATAAAAATATTTTTGGATCCGCCACTGTCCCTAGTATTGGAACTGTATGATGATCCATGCTTCCATTTCTTGTGTCTATTTGCTGGGTAATAATATTGTTTTTCCTCAACTCTTGCAGTTATGCATGACCTTCACCTAATACACACCGACTTGAAGCCTGAAAATATTCTACTAGTCACATCAGACTATGTTAGAATTCCCGATTACAAGGTGTGCTTCCCCGCTTATCATGTGCTTCATGATTTAAGTTTTTGATTTTTGGTGGATAGTTTATATGGTACTTTTATTCGTTAGCGGCTTATGGTTAGTACTTCCAATGGGTTCCGTATTAGGGTTCATTTGGTTCATCCGTTTCTAGACCATTTTTTGAAATAAGTTGTGAAAAAAATTTAATTTTGCTTTTTTTCTTATTAGTTATATAACTATTTTTTTATATTTCTATTTAAACTGTAAAAAAAATGTTAAAAAGATCTTTTTTGTCAACAAAACACAAGACTTATAGTTAACTAGAAGTCGTTCACGGCTTTAAACCAAACAAAGCCTCAGCTGGTCTCACTATCCCCTTTTCCTGCGCAGTGTAGCTTGACCTGAACGTGAGTTTTTTGTGTGCAGGGATTAACGTCTTGGTCAAGCAAGGATGGTTCATATTTTAAAAAGGTGCCAAAATCAAGCGCTATAAAAGTTATCGACTTTGGTAGTACTACCTATGAGCGTCCGAATCAGCATTATGTTGTATCAACACGCCATTATCGTGCACCAGAGGTTATACTTGGTTCAGGATGGAGTTATCCGTGTGATATTTGGAGTGTCGGTTGCATTCTGGTGGAACTCTGTACGGTGAGTCCAACTGCTTTATCTCAGCCACAATTCAAGCCATTGATTCTGACTCCACACGATCCTGGTGTTTCCGTTAAAATATTTCTGAGAATTTCTTTGAAAAGTCTTGTGGGAAACAAAAAAAGAAAAACTAGTTTTCATAGAATACTGTTTTTTCCCCAGGACGCTGAAAAAATTGTCAAACACCTACGAAAAGAGAGTTAAAAACTACGAAAGTGGTGTTTGTGTGCTTGTTTGGCTAAGTTTCTTTTTCACAGGAAAAAGTGCTTTTCCCTGGAAAGAAAGCTTTCTTCGGATTTCAAGGGTGTTTGGCCTAGATTAAAAAATGCTTTTAAATAGACATAGGATTCATTTTTCTGCTTCTAAGTAGAAAATATAGCTTCTGTCTATAGTCTTAAGTATAAGTAAAAACTGAAATTCTTTTAGACAAAAGTAGCAATATTTTAAGCACTTTTTCCGGAAGTATTTAAAAAGACGGTGTTTTCATGCAGGGAGAGGCATTATTTCAGACACACGAGAACTTGGAACACCTAGCAATGATGGAAAGAGTGTTGGGGCCACTCCCTCACCATCTGATCAAGAGAGTGGACCGACACGCGGAGAAGTACCTCCGTAGAGGCAAGCTAGACTGGCCGCGAGGCGCCACCTCTGGTGAGAGCCTTAGAGCAGTGACGAAACTCCCCCGACTTCAGACCCTGGTGACGCAGCATGTCGACCATTCTGCCGGTGATTTCAGCCATCTTTTGCAAGGACTTCTTAGATATGATCCTATCGAGAGGCTCACAGCTCGTGGAGCCCTGCAGCATCCTTTCTTTACCCAGGACCCTCTCAAGCGGTGATTATAAGTCACAATGTATTGATGAGCATTTGGAAACCACCTCTCTTTAGGACTGCACCCGCATAAGGCTGCGTATATTGCACCCTTCTTAGACCTTGTTTTAGCGGGAGCCCTTAAGGAATTAGATTTGTTATTATTGTTGATTTATTGATGAGCGTGTTAAAGGTTGTATGAATGCCTGCTGGAGAAAAGTGAATTACGTGGTCATAAGAGCAGGTTACATATGGTTGGCCTTGTGCGTCTGATTTGGTCTTGCAAGGGATCTTGGGAAGGTAGATATTTTTCTTTTGTATGGGGGGTTTGGAGAAACTGAGTGTGTATTCATTTTTGTGAAAATTGTGTTACAATGATGAATGATAACTATGAATTTTTGTTTGTCGGTTTGGCTCTGTTCTGTTTTAGTTCCAATCAGCTGATGGATGCAGACCATCTCTTTAGGCTGGGGGTCCTAGGAAACAGCCTCCCTTCAGGGTAGCCTCCTGAAAGGAGGAAGGCTGTGTACATCTACCTTTCCCAGACCCTGCTTTTGGCGGGAGTCCTTGGAGGCACTGGGTTTGTTGTTATTGTTGTTATTTTGTTACTCGGATAAATGGGCTGAAGAGGGGAATGGTAAAGGTGGGGAGTAAGGATGACAATAGGGTGGGTAAAACCCGTTATCCCGTGGGTACGTGTCCCGTTTGGGGCCGGTATGGGTATAAGAGGCGCGTAGCTGGTGTGGGTTTGATGTACCTGCTATGGGTATGGATTGGATAGTGTTGTGCCCGTCCAGCCATGCTCTATACCTGCCTCACCTCGCTTTATATCTACTATACTCATTTTATTTTGTATCTAATAAACTTCAAATTTAAAAAATATATGGAGTTTAATTTCATAAATTAATTATCAATGTCATAAAAAAAATATAATGGAACTTTTAAAAATAGTATTAAATAATTAATATAAAGTGGGTATCGATAATAATTTTGTACTTGTATTAAGGTAGGTATGGGCGGGGAATGGATATCTGCGAGTAATGGGGCAGGTATGGGTACGGATTTGTAGCCGCCGGGTGGGTATGGCCATCCACTTCATACATTTGACAGGTAATGGGGTGGGTATGTGTATGGATTTTGGTGATTGGTACGAGTATAGATGAGGCCTCCAATACCTACCCCATCTCATTGCCAACCCTAATAGGGAGAGTAAAGTATTATCCACCCTTATTTCAATATATTTAATTAAGAGGGGTAAGCGTAAATAAGTTACTCTTATTTAATAATTAAATAAAGAATTAAGAATAAAGACAGTAATAATTAAAATATAAATAAAATTGTTTAAACTTTTTTAAAAAATCCCCCCCCCCCCCCCCCCCCCCCCCCCAAAAACCCAATTTGGGGGTTATAGAAAATAGGGTTAATGGGGGCATAGAGGAGTAAGTTCTTACCTTCCATTATCCTTGACTTTGAAAACATTTGTCAAGTAGGAGTAAAGGTTTGTCCCTCATTACCTTTTAACATTTTTTATTTTGTTACCAAACAAGGGGTAAAAGGGATACGTACGGATTTGGATCCATACATTGGCTTAGCCACAGCATGGTAAAGTGCTGAGGTGGATTTGTTATAGTCAAGTTAAAAATTATTATTGTCAAGTTAAAAATTATTATTATTAGAGTAATAATATAACTTACAAATAATAAGAGGCACAAAATTGTTTTAAAACTATAATTTTGCTTTGGCAATAATAATTTTAAACTGGCAATAACATTACATATAAGGGCAAAAAATACTAATATTAGAGCAATTTAATATTTTTAAATTAGTAGTAGCTTTACTTTTTGCCCTGCCATTAATATTTTTGTTCTGACAATATAAATTTCCTATAAATATAGGAAAAGTAATGAAGCTGCTGCTATATGAATTTTTTTAATATTGTACTTACAAGTTAAAAAAGAAGGCATTGTACTTGCGAAAATGAATATTTTTGACACTAAACGAAGCATAAGCTAATTTTTTTAGCATTATTATGTGGCGGAGTTTGAAACTCGCCTAGCACTATGTAAATGAGAAAATTTAGGTCATTTTCAATTAAAAAAAATAATTAATAAAATATCAAGTTATCCTTATGAACTTTTTAGCACTATAATTATGAAAGTAAAGAAATGTATTCTACTAGAAATTTAAATATTTTTAGCATTGAATTAGACATGAACTGATTCTTTTTAGCACTATATGATGTCTAGCACTTGTCGATATGTTTACAAACCTTTGATGAATGTGATTTTTACGCAATGGATATGCACTTTATTTGAGTATTCTAGTTATCAATTATTATGATGACATGATATTTTAAGTTTTCCTTTTGTTTTACACTGTGCGAGTTGATTCTACAATAAATAAATCAATCATGTGTATAAGTATTCTTTATCATAATCCAATGTGGAAATGTTTACATGGAACATGATTTTGACAATATATGTGTATAATATGTTTCACTCTAATCCGATAACTTTTCATCTTATCCCAGAGACTATTTTGATAAAGACAAAATAAGTTTTAAAAAAAGTGATTCACTGCACGCCTTGAAGCCATCGTTAATCTTATACCCGATTTTTTACTATTTCCCTAGCAGATTGAGTCAGAAAACCTAGATCTTCGAACGACAAGAGCAACAAACAGAGTCTTCAACGACAAGGCTCACACGCCCCCACGCACGGCTAATGGCAACGTGGTTACCGTTGATTACCTTTTGTTTCGATCTCACACTTTCCAGCTTATTTTCAGTATTTTTCTAACATGTGTCCAAAGAGCATATGATATCACATATTAAATGCATGTAATTTATAATTTATCTTCTTTTTCGATAGCAATAAATGATATAATTGTGCTGCTATAAAATATATACAATATTTACAATCCAAATGCATTGCATTAATTACATGACACAACATTCTATAAAAATGAGTTAATTTGTAAATAAAAATTAATAATAAATATGTCTTTGATAGGTATTAAGTGTGTCTAATGGACGACGACAACAACAATAACAATCACAGTGCCACAAGGGCTCCCGCATACGCAGAGTCTGGCGGGGTATATGTACTCCGTCTTCCCCCTTTAGGTGCTACCCTAAAGGGAGGCTATTTCCGAGGACCCCCAACCTGAGGAACGTGTCGCGGTGGATGCATAGAAGCCTGAAAGCATGAGCAACATAGTATTAGGGCAGTATAGAGGAGTAAATATCACTAGCCAAGCATTACGAGCAAAACTCAGCTCGTACCGACATAAGTAAATAAGTGTGATAATATGTGCACCAAAGAGGAAATCAAGACGCCTGGAGAGCCTACTGCCAGTATTTAATAAAAAACTCTAAGCCGCTACATCGGCTACCCCTATGCTCGCTTTCCATCGGGCTTTGTGTGTCTAATGGACACATGTTAGACAAACCTTTATTTTCAGGGAGTTAGGACAAAAATTGCTATTACCAGAACAATGATGTAGCTTACAGACGATGAAAGCCATGAAATTACCTTGAAAACTACAATATTGCTCAGACAATAATAATTTTACCTTGATAATTGTTGGTGTATTTTTAAAATATGTGTTGAATAATACGTATATATGTTAAATGTTGTTTATGTATGTATAAGATGTAGTTGAGATTGTCCCGGTACTTGTTTTGAATGTTTAGAGCTTGTTAGGAGTGTGTGTCAACACATGAGCCATGTGTGTCGGCACACAATCCAACAGAACGATGGGGAAACAACTGTGTGTCGACAAACATGGCCCGTGTGTCGAAACACAGCCCTTTACAAATGCGCACGGAGGAAGTCTGTGTGTCGACACATAGGAGCGTGTGTCGACACACAAATCTACAGTAACGTTGTGTGTCGACACACAGGTCTGTTTTGACGGTTTGTCTGCGTGGTTTTTTCCTAATTCGTTGTGTCTCTTGTGGCTCTTCATTTTGGGACGTCTTTTTTCATGAATACGTATATATATGCTCCACACTTTGATGGTTTAATAATTGGATGAAAAACACAAGGAAAAAATAAAATTAAAAGATCTTTGCATTCAAGTGTTGTGTTTTTGAATAAAAACACCAGTCTCTTTATATTTCGATCTTTCTCTCCCTTTACACATTCTCACTTCATTTTTGGTTGTTGTTGTATCCCCGAGGATATTTCGTATACCAAAATAAACCTTAAGGAAAGTGATTACACAGCCTCAACACCTCAGATCTCTCGGTTACCCGGTTACACGTATTTTGGAAGTATTTCGATAATTTGTTATAACAATAATAACATTATCTTGATATGTTACTTATTCTTCGAACATGCTCCCTGAAAAGTCATAGCCGCTTTATCCAACTTGAGATTATGTATTAATTAATTCTTTGACTTTGTTACTGGAGTAAACTTACATAATTAAATCAATAAATAATAATACCAATAATTGAACCCAAATATTGGCTAATCAATTTTACATAGATGTTTACCTCTATTAAATCTTTATTAATTTTAGGGAATCTATCACTTAAATATTATGAAATTTCAATATATACAATGAGATACCCGATGTTTCAAAATTTTATCACTCACTTACCTTGGAATTTAAAAATTTTATCAATTAGAAATTCTTTACCAAAATTCTTTTGATTTTTATTAGAAGTTTCTAATGTGGAACATAATTATAACAATATATAGGCGTTTTTTCTCATAATGTTTGAATATTTATCATAAAATACTAACATGACATATTAATTCAGTATATCTAGATATCTTACATCATAATTAAATGAACTTTTTTTCATAATCCGAATCGGACTTTTTTTAAATTATTAATATACCTCAAATATATTGTTGTAATTATATAGCACGTCAACATTTTTAAGTGAAAATTGATCAATTTTTGACAAAAAATAAAAAGAAAAGAAAAACAGCAAGTTGCAGCATAGGATACCTAAGTGACACAATTTTAGAACCTTGTAGTATTTCATTATATATATATTAAATGTTATAATATCTAAATGATAAACATTCAAACCTCAAGGTTAAGTACCCTTACTTTTATGAATGATTACTACTCTAATACATTAAGAGATTGTTATTGTCAGAGGAAAAAGTATTATTGTTAGAGCAATAATGTGACCTACAATGAGTAATAGTCACAAATTTTCATTTACTAGGCATTAACGCACCGAATCTCATTAGAACTCCGAAGTTAAGTGTGCTTGAGCGAGAGTCATACTAGGATGGGTGACCTCCTGGGAAGTCTTCGTGTTACCAATCTTATAAGGTTGGGGGTCCTCGGAAACAGCCTCTCGGCAGGGTTACACCCTGAAGGAGTAAGGCTGCATACATCCACCCCTCCCAGACCCCGCTTATATAGGAGCCCTTGAGGCACTGGGTCTATTATTGTTGTTGCTGCTCTAACATTAACATTTTGTCATGCCAATAAGATTACTCTACAACAACAACAGACCCAATATCTTGAAGGGTTCCCATTAAGACAGGGTCTGAATAGTGTGAAACGTACGCAGCTTTACCCCTATAGAGTGCTACCATGAAAGGAGGTTGTTTGCGAATGGCCCCTAGCCATAGAAAGCATAAATGAATAATGTTTAAAAATTCAAGTCAAGTAAAGCAGTTCCAAACATGTAAATAACAATAAAGCAGCAACAATAACAGACATTTAAGCCTAGGGACACTGTATACTAGTCTAGTTGTGCTCCTCTCTCCTAACGGATAGGTTGGTCACACGTATTTTAAACCGCCGGTAACATTACTCTAAATTAATAAAAATGTTATTTAAGTTAAAGGTCCCTGTACTCTGTTTATTGTGTCACTTTAATCACTTTACAATTTATATCATGTCAATTTGGTCGATAGACTAAACTTTATGTCAATTTAGTCACTTTACAATTTATATTCGGTTAAATTAAGTCGACGGATAAATTTATAGTGGACTACCTGCATGTAATATGATTATACTATTAAAAATTGCATCATTAATTTAACTTGATTTTAATAATTGGACTAAACTGACCCAATGTAAATAGTATAATAACTAAATTGACACAATTAAAAATATAAGAATTAAATTAATATAATGAGCAAAATACATGAATATTTAATGTAAATAACTATTAATAAATTATAGCTTTATTTATGCCAAAGGTCTCTGTTATTTGCCTATTATGTCAATTTAGTCATTATACTTTTAATTGTATCAATTTAGTCCATATACAATTCAAAATGCGTCAATTTGGTCCTTAAAAAAAATTTTATGTTAAGCTTTTAATAAAATTTTTAATAGTTCGGCCAACAATTGAGTTAAATTGAATAAACAAATAAATTTATAATAAGTTACTTACATCTAATATAATTTTAACATTCAAAATTACGTCATTAACTTAACTTAAATTAGACAAAAGGACTAAATTGATACATTTTAAATTATTAATAACTAAATTAACATAAATAAAAATATAAAAATTAAATTAATATAATAAATAAAGTACATCAATTTTTATATAAACAAACCTAAATTTATAAATGGTATTATAATGATGGCCAAGTCCCGCACGAATTGGCTGCCAATTTGCAGGCTTCTTCTCGAAATCAAACGACACGCCTCCTTACATTATCTGTCGTCTTCTCTCTCTCTCTCTCTCTCTCTCTCTCTCTTAGATCACATAATTTGTCGATTAGCACTAATTTGGTTCCTTTTTTGTCCAATTTCTCAATCTAAGAGAATCGAATGATCCATCGAATCACTAAAGCAGGAATCGAATTTCTAGGGTTTTTGATCTCAGGTGTCCTTTTCGGTTGAATCCATAAAAGGGCTTCAATTGCATTGATCCTCGCATAATTCGTCAATTTAGCCCACATTTGATTCGTTTGTTCTAAATTCCGAATCTTAGATTATCGAATTTCGCGTTGAAGCAGAAAGAAAAGGATCAAATTTCAGGGTTTTGATCCGAGGTGGGCGTTTGGGGTGAAAATCCGATAAAAGGGCTGAACTTTTTATTGATCCGCACATAATTCGTCAAATTAGTGCTCATTTTGTTCGTTTGTTCTAAATTTTGAATCTGAGATTATCGAATTTAACTTCGAAGCAGAAAGGAAAGAATCCAATTTT
Source organism: Simmondsia chinensis (assembly GCA_018398585.1). NCBI lineage: Eukaryota > Viridiplantae > Streptophyta > Magnoliopsida > Caryophyllales > Simmondsiaceae > Simmondsia > Simmondsia chinensis. Next base: position 22,361,701 of record JAGTTD010000018.1, read on the forward strand.
AGGGTTTTTGATCTGAGGTGAGCTTTTGGGGTGAAAATTCAAGAAAAAGGGCTTAAATTATGCCCCTAGACGTGGCTTCGGAGCAAGAGCAGGACGAATCTGAAGCTGAATTTGTGGAGGTTGATCCCACTGGTCGCTACGGTCGGGTCAGTGTTAATACACCTGCTTCGTTTTCCTTTTGTTAGAGTTTGTTTGTTTACCAAAAAGTAATACAGAAATATGGAATTTGGAATCTGTGGATGTCGATATTGGTCTTTTTCTTTTTACCAGGAAACTAGCATAATATAGAAAGTGGAAATTCTTAGAAGTTTTAATTCCTTTTGTTACATAGGATTTAACCTAGGGGACTAGGTAAAAAACCAAACACAAAACTTATTTCCTTGAAAGTTACGCATGAACTGAATTTATGAAAAATACAACTTCCCACAAAAATTTAATTCGAATGTTCAATTTTTGATTACACCCATTAAGAATTGGCCATTCAGTTCTAGCTTATTGCATTTCCTTATCAATTTTCTTATTTTTGGTCAGTTTTTAGTTTAACATTTTTCTTTGGAAATAACTTCCTTTTAAGATAGTATCCTAGAAGGGTAAGACTGCATACATCTTACCCAGACCTTGCCATGACGGGAGAGGCTTTAGGTTGTTCTTGTTGTTTTATTAGAATAGCATTTCTGTTCTTTTTCCTTTTTTCTGATAAGTTGATTTGCACTTCTGTAATTGTTTTTGCAGTACAAGGAGGTTCTTGGAAAGGGGGCTTTTAAGAAAGTGTATCCTTATTTTATTCAATTATGTTTAATCTCCTAGTTTTAACTTTTTTTAGTGTATGAGAATTAAGTTATTTTTCCTTTTACATTGGTAAGGTGGGTTGGGGGTTGGGGGTTAGGGGAATGTTGCTAATGAGAATCAAATCTTGGTGGCGTCTTTAGGTCCAAGCATTCTGCAGTGGAGAATGTGATTTAATTCGATGCAAAGCGAAGAACCTTATTGAGGCTTGACATACTGTGGATCCTCTTGAAAGAGAGGGGTGCCTTCGGGAACACGGACACAAGTGGTGCATGGTTGTCGTCAGCTTGTGCCGTAAGGTGTTGAGTAAGTCCCGCAACGAGCAAAACCCTCATGTTTAGTTGCCAACGTTGAGTTTGGAACCCGGAACAGATGGCCGGGGCAAGGTGAGGATGACTTCAAGTCATCATGCCCCTTGTGCCCTAGGCGACACACCCCTAGGCTATGTTTGTGACGGATGTATGAGAATTATGTTGTTATTGTTTATGACTAACTACTAGAAACCTCTAAACTGTGTTATTTACCTAGATGTTAATTCGTGTTTGTAAGCTTGTGGAAATTGGATTCTTTTAGAATGGTCCTGATGGTTTTACTTTGGAACAGAAGTAATCCTCAAGGGAGTTAGCTACGTATCCTAGGTGACACGGAAAGTGCTAATCCATGTGGTGCCATATAGATTAAAAAATAGATATTTTTATGCACAAATTTTGGGTATATAATTATGTGGCAAAAATATTTAAATATATAAAAATAATATTAAGGTACTGTTTTTAATACTCTAATTTCCTTAAACCGTGTATATTAAGATACACAATTTATCTTTTGTACTCATATAGGGTTCTTATTCCTATTTTAAAATATATATATATATCCACATACTTACACATGTGGAAAGTATTAGATTATTAAAATTATATTTTAATAAAAATATTTTCCTTTCTCATATTTTTATTATTATAATTAGCTAGGCGCACCACTTGGCACTACTTGTAAGGTGTGACTACAAGCTTCACGTTCTGGTCACTTAGAGTTGATAACTAGTTTGGGGACTAACGTTTTGTCCCAAAACAAATATGAAGGATCATCTTAAAAGCAATATTCCCTGTGCCATAAGGGCTCCCATCTAAGCAGGGTCTGGGGATGGATGTACGCAGCCTTCCCCTTTCAGGGGGTTACCCTAAGGGAAAGCTGTTTCCAAGAATCTCCAACTTAAAGGGTGCAACACGAAGACTTCCTAGAAGGTCACGCATTTTGGTACTACTCTTGCCCAAGCACGCTTAACTTTGGAGTTCTAATGGGATCCGATGCTTACGTGTTGGGACCCTCTTTAGTGAAGGATCATCTTGGATAAAAAAATATATATATAAAGGATCAATTTCGACATAATTATAGACATAGGGACCATCCGTGTAAATAACTTGCTCTGAACTATTTTTAGAAATCGAAGTGTCCTCCTGGACCACCTCTCCTTCCAGTTTTATCAAGCAAATCTCTTAACTGTAAGTGCTACTTATTAAAACCCATGTTACAATAGCATCCAAATTTTTGACTCCGTCCGTGGCTAAAATTATGTGTTGCATCATTTGGTTAGTTCAAGTTAGACTATTTACCTCACACTGTGTGATGTTTAGGTGCCTTTTGTTTGTTCGTGAAGTAGGGATGGAAATGGAGCTGGTAAAACTCGTTACTTGCAGTTATCCGTCCGATTTAGGGCAGGCATGGATGCAATGAGACGGGTAGTAGATACGGGTTAAGGTAAACGGTGGCACACCGCAAGTATGGGCCGCCACCCTACCTCATACCTGCCATATCTCATACCTGCTCTATTTTGTATCTAATTAAGTTTCAAATTAAAAAATATGTACTTAATTCAATTGCCTAATTTATCCATCAATGTTATAGCAAAATAAAATTTAGTTCTAAAAAATAGTACTAGATATTTAATAAGGGCGGGTTGGCCTAGTCATTTGGTAGCCATATTAGGGTGGGTATAAAAGACTCATTTGATACCCAATGGTGATGGGGTGGATACGGGTATGGGTTTGTATCCTCCGGAGCTGGTGTAGGTATCCACTTCAATAGCCGTGACGGGTATTATGTATGGATTTGGATGACGGGTACAGGTATGGAAAACGCACGCCTCATGCTGCCCACCCTATTGCCATCCCTACCAATTAAAAATTGTAAGAAATTGAATTTGAGAGCTTATTTAACAAAATTGATAGTGAGGGGGTTTGTTCGATGAATTGAAAGTTGATGGATCACCTGATCTAAAGCAATAGCTTTGGGGTTTGTATGGTAATTTTTCTTTACATATATATATTCATTTGACATGCAATATGATAGAATTCAGTCATCCTTGACAAGAGGATCTGGCATTTTCAAGATATCGAGCTTTTGATGAACTTGAAGGAATAGAGGTAGCTTGGAACCAAGTTAAGGTGTCAGAACTCCTACGAAATTCCGAGGATCTGGAGAGGCTGTATTCAGAGGTTCATCTACTTAAAACCCTGAAGCACAAGAACATTATCAAGTTCTATAATTCATGGGTTGACACCAAAAATGAGCACATCAACTTCATCACTGAGATCTTTACATCAGGCACTCTACGCCAGTATGTTTGCTATGTCTACTTCGTTTGGTTTTGTTATTCTACTGTTTTATGTATGCATGATGTGTTAGAAAAAAGAGATAAATACAGCAATCAAAGATGGAGAACTCAAAAGCGATAAAGAACGATTATACTGCACCGTGGCAATAGTCACTATCCTAAAAGACGATTTCGCCGTTGCTCCGATGCATACAGTACTATCGGCGGCCTTCCTTCAGGATTAACGCAATACGACTCTTAACATGCACTCGTTAATTGCTGGATAGGAGTGCCTAAGAACTTTGCCCAAGAAATTTTAGAGAGAGAGAGATACGAAGGGAAGAGGAGAGGAGTTGGTGTTGGATGCTGTGAGAGGCAACCTGAGAGGGGTATATATAGTGTAGGATATGATTGTTGGGAACGGGTGCTTCTCCCAACCGTCACCTTGAAGAGGTGCCAAGCTTGGGGACAACACAACAATAATGGCAGGGGTGCTTCTCCCAGCAGTCAGCGTGGGAAGAGAAACGACGAGAAATAATGGCAGGCAGTTGGGAGTTCAATGGATGGAAGCACAAAGCTCGGTTTGCAAAATATTTTCCGAAAAATAAATATACCCGTTAGAAAAAGGAAACCCAAACTCTCGCCTGAGCAGGGCATGGCAGGCAGGCGTCGCGCGCGTGGTTCCTACCATTCTTTCACCCTTATCTTAATTTGAAGTGTCTACAAACATTTCCATATATAAAGTAAAAGAACCTCATCTCTTTTTCCTACGTGGGACGAGCTCTATGTAGGTTCCAAAAATCCTTCAAAGCCAATTTTGCTTGTATCATTTTTCCAACATGATGCTAATGTAGGGGATAGGGGTGTAAAGGAACCAAGAAGATCCGAGCATTCCTTTGTTGGAACTTGAGCTCAATAAGTAATAACAAATTTGAACTTTGTCTTGCTTTAAGAGAGTGTTTGTGCCGTTTTATGAATTTGGTTTGATGAAATACTTGATATGCTCCTTATGTCAGCTCGACTTAGCTCTTTTGTGTGATCAAGCTAAGTCGAGCACATTATGAAGCTGGGCTCATTTAGTAGCTTGGTTATTAACAGAGCCAATCTACAAGTCATTAATAATAGATTTCAAAAAGCTTTACCGAAGGATGCCGAACATGCTATCCCTTATTTGAAAAAAGCTTCATGGTAACTCTATTCAAGCTTATTCCAATTCATTTCAGTTCCGTCATAGTAATAAATATAAACATGCAAGGTTTCCTAAACATAAGCTACAATCCTTAAAACACTTAATAAGCTATGAGCTACTAATTAGCCATTATTGAGTTAACAGTGAGCAATCAGCAAGCTTTTATGATCTGTGAGAATTCTTTTCATGACTTGCAATGAGCTGTACATCTCTTAGTCGAATTCCAGTTATTAAGCTTTGAGCCAGCTCGGAATCCACTTGCTTACTTAGCGATTTTCCCAAACAAACATGATAGAGCCTTGATCGAATTTGAAAAGGATTAATTCATCGAATGCTTGGCTTGTTTATTCGCCTAGCTGAATGAACGAACATCATGGTTTGAAATTGATTCATTGAACTTATCGAGCCCGCTTGAACTTAGCAAATGTACTTATCGAGCTCCTAAAGCAAACATGAACAAGCCCTAATTGGTTTTGAAAGTTGAGTTGTTCAGTGAATGTTAGTTTGTTTATTCCCTGGGCTGAATGGTTTGAAATTCTTGTGGGTAGATACCGCAAGAAGCATAAACATGTTGACGTGAAAGCACTGAAGAACTGGTCTAGGCAGATCCTGGAAGGCCTTCATTATCTTCATGGTCATGATCCGCCAATCATTCATAGGGATCTAAAGTGTGATAACATTTTTGTCAATGGCAATAACGGTGAGGTGAAAATCGGTGACCTAGGATTGGCTGCCATCCTTCGCCATGCAGATGCCGCTCATAGCGTCATTGGTGAGGATGTAATTCTCTTTTCTTTGTTGTTTGAATTCCTCTTTTAAATTATATGACCAATGTGAGGTAGTAGTGGAGAATGTGAAGTAACTAGTCTATTATGGTGAGTTCAGGTACACCAGAATTTATGGCACCCGAGCTTTATGAAGAGGAGTACAACGAACTCGTTGACATCTATGCTTTTGGCATGTGTGTGCTTGAGCTGGTGACCTTTGAGTACCCGTACATCGAGTGCAGCAATGCTGCTCAGATATATAAGAAAGTGACATCAGTAAGTATCTAGAAGCTCTTGTCAGGAACTACCATTCTTTGAGTTTTTAATGCTTACTGATAGAATCTATTAACTCTGCTATGTAACAAGACTTTTAGCTAACTGTATGTGATTGGCCTTTACGTGATAGTATTCTTTTACAACCTGCGTAGTGCATAATATTATATTCTATGCATTAAAACATATTTGCAATTGTATTATACTTATACAAAGTAATATCTATAACTGAATTTTATATTGTCGATTTTCAAAGAGTATAGAAATTAAAGTTGCTTTGTTAGTCATTTAAACTTTTGTGAGTATAAAGCTTAAATATAACTAAATCTCCTATGAAATGTGTTGCGTTCTCCAAAACCCATTATGTAACGTTTGCAACACCCGTTTTGTACCACACATGGCCTGGAAATGCGATATGATCCACGGTTTTACTCTTGCGATCTCACAATCAGCTACAATGGTACCTCTAAAGTTTATAGCTCCTGGTTTGTTGGAGACTGTATAATGAATGCTCTCCTTTTAGAGGGTGGAACCTCTTCGAAGCTTATCTAGTAATTTCAGTTGCTTGATACATCAAAGCAACACCTTTTGTATGGCCTCTACAGCATGATTAACATTGTCGTTTTGGTTTGTTATGACTTGATTTTGAAGCTAATAGATCATTTTCCTTTTTGTAGCCATCATCATATTTATCCTTTCAATCTTATTTTCCTGGGAAAATTTATTGTGTGAATGCTTATGAGCTGATTCTATTGTCTACTTTCCTTCATTTCATGTTCCACTGGTAGCAACTATGTTAGTATAACATCATTTATGGGCATTCATGTAACAACTTAAGCTTTGGAATAGGTGGTTCCTTGACATACATTAAAGCGTCTTTGATGGAGAAGTATCAAGTTCCAATGCATAGAGGCCCCCTTTTATGTTCAAGCACAAGATATGAATTAGGGATGTTCATTATTCATGCTTCTAGCCAAATGAGAATTGACGACAGGGGGCATGTCAAAGAATAAATAATTTCAATCTTCATCTAATAGTTAAGCTTTTAGGATAATTGGTTGCTTGATAATTTATAAACCATTTTTGAAACTGGAGTGAAAAATTTTTAATCGTCAATCTCGTTTCCTTCCTGCAGGGAATAAAGCCTGCCTCATTGACGAAAGTGTCCAATCCTGAAGTTAAAGCATTTATCGAAAAATGTATTGCTGATGTGTCAGAGAGATTGTCTGCCAATGAACTCCTGAGAGATCCTTTTCTCTTAGACGGGAGGCAGGAAAATGTTGGCTCATCGTTAAACCTTAAGCCACAACGCTCAGGTAAGAATTTTAGAAAGCTTGGAAACATTGGAGAAAATCCATCATTTGTCTGCTGATACGCTGGTGAAACAGGTGTGGGTGACAGTATGAACCAGTTCAATTTTGTTGGAACTGATGTGGTTTCTGGTAAAGACCTGGTGGTGCAAGGTGAAAGAAAAGATGTAACCACTATATTTATAAAATTGAGGATAGCTGATGCCACAGGTTCCCCCTCTCTCTCTCTCCCTCTTTCTCCATGTCTCTATGTGTGTGCGCACATGCACATTTGTGGTGCCATAGAATCAAATAAAGACCATCATGTTCATAATGGGTTTTGAACTTCCCATTGATCATCTTGTGAAGATACCTCTCTAGTGGTCTCTGTAATGATCATATGTTGTATTTTATGTATTAAGAATATTTATGATTGTATTTACAGACTAAAAACTAATAAAAGAGTATACTAATAATTGTAAAGATATTTATTCAAAGTTTTGCAAACATACGGAGCAAACGTGACCTTTGTCTCTCTAGAAAAACCTAACATGACCCGCCAACACATTCATTCATGCACGTTACACCTCGTTCCTGTGCACTGTGACCTGCTGACCATGTTGTGCTTCCGTAGTTGGTGCGAGCTTGAGCATTTCTGTGCTCGTGTGTTCTTTTTTTCCGAATTTGTCTAATATTTGCCATTAAAATGGCTTGTGTCTTACATGATTGAATTTTCATACTGTTTGGCCCAGGTTACTTTCGAAACATCCATTTTCCATTTGATACAGAGGCTGATACATCAATTGCTGTTGCAAGTGAAATGGTTCATGAATTGGACCTCACAGATCAAGATATTTTAACCATTGCTGGAATGATTGACTCAGAAATTCGGTCTCACATTCCTGATTGGTCACCTCGAGAATCGTCTACTGTTGATTCAGCTTTTGATAGTCATATCTCTGAAAGTAATAAGTGTGATTCATCTCCAGTCCAGGCAGCTGAAAATCAGGATGGTGCATCTCCATTGACAAATACATCACCATTCTCTCCTAGTAGTAGTCTTGTTCTTGAACAATTGCCTTCCGGTCGTAAGATTTGGTCAGACGCTCCAAAAGCAAGTGGTGGACCGTCTCCGGAGAAGCTAAGTGCCCCAAGCTCGCCCCACTTACATCCGGAGGATCCAGATCATGAAGAACGAAGGGATGATGACGAGCTAATAACTGCTAATCTGGTCTACAAGACTGAAGATGATGAGCAGTCACAAGGTGCTTCTTCAACCTCTGCGAGTAAAATTCGCGCATAATATACATTTTGGACATGTGTCTATACTTTCCTGTTTAAAAAGGGTGTTTACATATCATTGCCAATAGTATGATAAAATAGACATTTTCTTGATGTTATCCGTATAATACATGTATGCTGTTCTTCCCATTAAAAAGTTAAATGATGATTGAAAATAATCAATACCTACAGCTAAATTAAATACTCATATTCTTTATTTTGCTAAACTTGTTACTTAAAACTCAAAAATTATTGATTGTACCCCATCATTTATTATGTGTTGTGTTTCTGCTACCACTATTGTGACGAATATTATCTTTTGGCCAAAGTTTCGTGTATATAGCTTCATAATACACATACATATTAGATCCCTTTTAATTTGCATACTATATTTTACTTACAGAGGTTTCAACTGAAGAGCTGAAGGATGAGCTTGGATGTGTAGAAGAGGGTGTCCACGAGAACGAAACAGTTAAACCCGAGATTTTCCAAAATGATGAATGTGGCAGTGGGCAACTAGATGTACACTCACAAAGTATGATCGAGGTATCGAGAGAAAACAATGGAGTTTCCATTGGAAATGAAGCAGAAATAAGGGCCATTGCAGATAAAGTCGAGAACTTACTAGCTGAGCAGCAGAAAGAGGTGGATGAACTTAAGTGGAAGCATGAATTGACTCTATCTGATCTCTTGAGGGAGCTTCCTCCCGAAACTCGTCTGCAAGTGTTTAATATGTGTGGTAGGAAGATCCCTGACTACAAATTACACTGTGAGATGCATCTATGTGCAGGGCATTCAACAGATTCGGCCTCTTTCCTCTTGTCATCTCAAGTATCCAAGATTCTCTTGAACGACGGCTTAGAAAGTTGTTCCAGTGCACCAGTAGAGAAAAGTCTTTCGCTTTGCACTAGTACCTTAGATAGTCCTGGAAGTTCGAAAATCTTCCATGCTCTAACCAAGGTTGGAAAGCAGGAGACGCGTGCTGATAATTTCGTCGTTGGACCCATCTTTAGAGAGAGATTGAACAGTTTCAAAAGGGATTCCAAGCCTGACATGGGAATTGCAGTTATTCTGACAGATGATGATCCTGACGATTCGTAGCCACTTTGAACAGATGGTGCAATTTGTAAGGTCTTTCCGGTATGAACTCCGGTCACTGGTCCAAAGCTTCAAAGAAGCTTCTCCCCAGAAAGGTGGGGTAAGGCTGCATATAAGTTTTCGTAGTTCTGTACCTTATTTTTCTTTTGGGGTATTTTACGGTTAACCCACCTTCAACAGCTGTCATTTATCATGTAACCGCCATAAGTTTTCAATTTTTCAGAAAACCACCCACAAAAGTTTATATTTTTTTTTCAATCAACTACCTACAGCAGGTTGCACACGTAATTTTACATCATCTTATGCAAAAAAAAGAAAAGAAAAGAAGAGATAAACACAAAGGTTGGTGTGAGCTCATTTGGTAAAGCAATATACCTTTAAATTGTCTCTACGTGCAGGTTCGAATCCCATTACATGCTTGAGTGTACAATGATTTGAACCCATGTATAGAACTACCATAGTAGTATAATCTTTACCAACTGAATTGAAACCAACATGTGCTAAGTTTTCTCTAATTTATATATAACGTAAGCAAAATCACTCGTATAACCTAGATAAAATACTAATGGCATACTGTAGGTAGTTGAATGAATTTTTTTTTAACTTCTGAAGTGGTTTTCTACAAATTGTAAAGTTATGACAATTAAGTGAAAATGACTATTTTGGAGGTGGTTGTCCATAGAAAAAAAGGACCTGTCTTTTTTCCTTTTATCTCATTCTTTAGTTGTACATTTGAAGATATTACGCGTGCCTCCTTATGATTTCTTTTTTACAGCTGATATATACCATTAAGAATATGATATGTCATCCTGTAAATAGGGTGTGTTCATATAGTCTAGGTCTGATATACCAACTAGCCGGATTTTTTTTTTTCTTTATTCATGGCTGAGTGAAGAATTTACACGATTGATTGTTGTATTGTTCTGCTTTGTCTGAAGAAACATTTGTGAATGTCATATTTGTAACTGATCTTTGTTTGAGCAAAGTTGCAGTTTTCCGAGCAATTGGAGTTGGTATACTGGTTAAGTTACCTATTGTCAAGGGAGAGATATTGGGTTCAAAGTTTATTCTTCCGCATCCCTAACAAATTTGGTGTCCCTATTAAGAGAAAGTTGTATCTTCCTTACTGAAAACAAAGTTGGAGTTTTGCGAGAAAGGTACTTTCCTGTAGTTTTGCTATGTCGCAGGATCCCCTACAAGATGATATGGCATCTCAGAGTAAAGCATTTTCTTCTTGTTTAGTCTTTTGAACGAGACTGGTTGGTGTGTCAACTATGGTTCAGTTGTTATGGAAGAGGCAATGGTTAACCTTTTAAATGTTAGTGTACCTATACAAAGGGCACTTTGATGATGAAAAGTGCTAATTGAAGTACCAATTTTATCAATTCTTCAAAGAAGTAAATATGGCTATTGATTAAGCAACAAGATTTGGTGAACGTATCTCGTGTGGTTTAGTGGTTCTGCATGCCTATGAATGTGTTAGGTAAAGCCCTTCCCGTATATGACAATCTAATATAAAGGAGGAAAAAAGTAACTGGATATGGGATAATAATTAAGAATGTTCTTTTAGAAGGTAAGGTTAAAAATAGATGAGTCGTTGATATTTGCATAAATAATTCTTTCGAGATGTTAGAGAATACTTTGATTCCTCCATGCCCTTGCCAAATATGGCCCGCATTTGATATTAAATTCGTAGTTCTGTTATCTTTTTTAATACCATGAAACTCTCTTTGTAATGATTTTAAAAGAAAAGGAAAAGATAGAATGAAATTTTTGAATCATTTCAGAAATATCTTCAATGATGGTCTAAATTTGCCAAGAACATCTAAACTCTTGATTACGTTGATAACGATTAGATTATCATCTCCTATGTGCAGTTGACGATAACCCAAATCAATACACTTTAAAATACCATCCCTAGTGGCCATCACTCCTACTACTTAAATTAGTGCAGTGCCAAGTCCTCGACATCTAGATATCAGGCATTAACCCAACCCACGGGGTGGCTTAGTTAATTTAAGTTAGACTTGATTGACACTTTAAAATTCATATAAAAGCTATTAATAAATAACAAACAATTAACAATGTAGTCAAAGGTGATTGATCAAACATTTTCACACTTTCACGTTTGACTTCCTAAAAAATAAAAAATACATAGAAATTAATTAAAAAATAAAAACTTTTCAAAATAATTTTTCTAACAAAACCCTAAATACAACAACAACAGAAGACCCAGTACCTTAAGGACTTCTGCATAAACAGGATTTGGGAGGGGTGGATGTACGCAACTTTACCTCCTTCAGAGTGTAACCTTACCTATAAGCTGTTTCCAAGGACTTCCAATCTTATAGGGTTGGTAACATAATAATTTTTCAGGAAGTCATCCATCCTAATATTACTATTATCCAAACACGCTTAACAAAACCCCAAATATTTAAAAAAAAAATAGAAAAGAAAGGATAGGAGCATAGAAGGCCACACCATCCTCCAAAGAGATAGTGTGAAGGTAAATACAGCTCAATCCACACACAAACACATCACTTTGACACCCCTCTCTCTCTCTCTCTCTCTCTCTCTGCGCCAAAGACCTCAACTTTCTTCATCAATGGCGTTCTCCACATCCTCCACAACCACTTTCAACCTCACCCACATCCCCCACAACCACAAAAAACCCTTCTCTCTCCTCCACACTTCCACCCCTTTTCACCCCAACCCCACCACCTCTCTTTCCTCTTCTTTCACCCCCATCTTCCTCCCCATCACCAAATCCCTCACCCCCACCTCCCGCGCACCCCTCACCATCCGCGCCGCTCGCGGCAAATTCGAGCGCAAGAAACCCCATCTCAACATCGGCACTATTGGCCATGTCGACCACGGCAAAACCACCCTCACTGCTGCGCTCACTATGGCGTTAGCTTCAATGGGTAACAGCGCCCCTAAAAAGTACGACGAAATTGACGCCGCCCCAGAAGAGCGCGCGCGGGGTATCACTATTAACACTGCTACTGTTGAGTATGAAACCGAGAACCGCCACTACGCGCACGTAGATTGCCCGGGTCACGCCGACTATGTGAAGAATATGATCACTGGCGCGGCGCAAATGGACGGCGCTATACTGGTTTGTTCTGGGGCTGATGGGCCTATGCCGCAAACAAAAGAGCACATCTTGCTTGCTAAGCAAGTGGGTGTGCCAAATATGGTTGTGTTCTTGAACAAACAAGATCAAGTTGATGATGAGGAGTTGCTTCAGTTGGTTGAATTGGAAGTGCGTGAATTGTTGTCTTCTTATGAGTTTCCTGGGGATGATGTGCCAATTATTTCTGGGTCTGCGTTGTTGGCGCTTGAGGCATTGATGAAAAACCCTAACATCAAAAGGGGTGAAAATCAATGGGTTGATAAGATTTATGAGTTGATGGATGCTGTTGATGATTATATTCCAATTCCACAGAGGCAAACGGATTTGCCCTTTTTGCTTGCTGTTGAAGATGTGTTTTCTATTACGGGGCGTGGGACAGTGGCGACAGGTGATGATTTGTTTTTGAAGTGAAGCGTTTTGGAAGTGTTTTGGGTTGAGTATGAATTGGTGTGTGTGTTGAGATGTTCTTGGTTGTGTGTTGACACACATTCTAGAAACCGTCTGAGGATGATGCGTTTCCTGTGTGTAGACACACAATCATACAAAAAGCCACATTTCCCAGGAAAGAGGGCTATGTGTCAGCACACAGCTGTGTATTGACACACAACTTCAATACACATGGTGGTTCTAGGTAGGGATATAAACGAGCTAAGTCAAGGCGAGCACCCTCATTGTTTGAGCTAGAGTTTGATAAGGCTTATTGAGCTCAAATTTAAGCTGAGCTCTTATTGAGCTTTTGAACCTTTGTTCAAGCTTAGTTCGGTTTTGAGTACGTTTGGTACTCAGCTCAGCTCTTTAGCCTAATTGAGCTAATTCAAGCTTGTTTTCGAGTCGAATTGGGCTAATAATTGAGCCGTGCTCGCTATCAGGCTGAGACTATCGAGTCATTATCAAACCATTTTTCATCTAACACTGAGCTTTTAACGAGTTGTCCCCGGAAACAGTCTCCTTTCCAGCTGGAAGGGGTAAGGCTACGTACATCACCCCCCCCAGACCCTGCGTTCAGCGGGAGCCGCAAGGCACTGGGACTATTGTTGTTGTTGTTGTTGTTGTACTGAGCTTTTAACGAGTTCTTTTCGAGCCCTTATCAAACTATTTGCGAACGTTAACAAGCTAAGCACCCCCCTGTTTGAACTCGGGTCAATATGCTTATCAAGCCTGCTTGAATTCGGCTCGATATGCTATTGAGCCTCCATGACAAACACGAACGAGCTGTCATCAATTTCAAACACAAGTCATCAAACGTGCAGTTCGTTTACATCCCTAGTTTTTGCGTTAGTCAGCGCGTTTTTTTGTGACGCTGGGGAAATTACTTGGGCAATTGATCTTCTATATAATGGCCTCTCCATATTAGGTTTATTAAATTGCCAAAATCGTATATTCTCTTGTTATTTATGTCAAAAATCCATTCTCTCTACATATAATTTCTCTTTGTCCTTATATCTCATTGTATCCTCCAGACTATTTGAAACCCTTTTATTGATTTTATACCTGGTTTAAACACTTTTGCCCTTGCAACAGGACGAATTGAGAGAGGTACAGTCAAAGTTGGGGACACCGTCGACGTTGTGGGACTGAGAGAAACAAGAACCACCACAGTCACCGGCGTTGAGATGTTTCAGAAGACGCTAGACGACGCCATGGCTGGGGACAATGTGGGATTGCTTTTAAGAGGGATTCAGAGAGCGGATATAAATAGAGGGATGGTGTTAGCGAAGCCAGGGACGATAACACCACATACAAAGTTCTCCGCGATTGTTTATGTGTTGAAGAAGGAAGAAGGAGGGAGGCACTCGCCGTTCTTTGCAGGATACAGGCCGCAGTTTTACATGAGGACCACCGATGTGACAGGAAGGGTGGTGCAGATAATGAACGATAAAGATGAAGAGTCAAAGATGGTGATGCCAGGAGATAGAGTGAAGATAGTGGTGGAGCTGATAGTGCCTGTGGCATGTGAGCAAGGGATGAGGTTTGCCATTAGAGAAGGTGGCAAGACTGTTGGTGCTGGTGTTATTCAATCCATTGTTGAGTAGTTTCATCTCTCTTTGTTATGTGTTTTTTACAGGTAATGTTATTGTCAGAGTAAAAATGTTAATGTCGGGGCAACTTTGTGGAGTTTTGTGACTATTGTTTGTCATATCATTGCTTTGACAATAATGATTATTTTGCTGACAATAGCATGAGTCTTTTATTCAGTAGAATTGTACCTTGATCTTTCTTACAATTGTGCAATTTGATTATGGTTGGAACTAGTGGGGCTTTAAGAGTTTTGATTGGTGGGTTTTTGTTTAAGTAATGAAAGTGTTCTTGTCACTTTAATTGTACATTTAATAGTCCACTTTATATTGTAGAGCTGCTTAATGTGTGGTTTTTTTAATATTATATGCATATATGTTTGCGTTATGCTATTGAGGGGTTATCAGTTGGATCTGGATGTTAAAACTCTTGAGGATCATCAGAGATGACGAATGAGACTAAGAAGTACTTATAGTTGTGCCTAAATAAGTATGTGATATTGTGATAGGAATTTTGATTCCTAGAAATCTTACTCTAGATGGGAGTTATTGGGGCTTTTCGGCCACAAGTGAGTTAAATGTAAAATCAGCGATGTTGCTCACTCATGGAACGAGAGCAACGGTTGGGTTCAAAAGGAAAGAACTAGAGGAATGGCAGAGACGCAAATGGATTCTGAATCTCAACATCTATCTTAAGATTTGTATTCTTCTTCGCCAAATCCTCCTTTATAGCCTCACTATGATAGATAACTTAGTCCGAATAGAGTGTAATATTTCGGTGACTTGTGCAAGGTGCATTGCAAAAAGAGAAACAGACCACCTTTTTGTCACTCGTCCAGCGTCTGAAAAGAATTGGAAAAATTGCAGTGAGAATTAGGTGGTTGGATAATCTATCAGAGTGATTGACTCACACTCGAATTGAACTAACCTAACTTAAAAATGAATTGATTTAACTCAAAGTTGGGAATGATAGGACCAATGGACCCAAAATTTGAAATGACTCAAATAAAAACATGCTTACCTAATTGACTCAAAACCTAGAGATGACTTAAATTAAAAATGACTTGAGATGACTCAACTCGACGCTACCATACTAACCCATAACTCGAGATAACCCAACCTAATTGACTCAAAGTCTAAAGATGACCAAAATCAAAAATGATTTGACCTAAATTTAATCCGAACCCAGGTAACCCGAAATTGGAAATGATGCAACTTGATTTACCTAAAACCAAGATGGGTAGATTCCAAAATCACTCTACGTAACACACACTTAACCTATGCTAACCAAAATCCAAAACAAACCCACCAAACTAACCCAAAATTCGTCACAACTCGAGCAAGACATCATTTGACCCAACCAAAACCTGACCCCAACTGATCCGAAACTCAACACGATTGGATCCTAAGATGGCCTTGTCCAATTAAAACCCCATAGTAATTGACCCGACTAACTCAATTGACCCAAAACTCAAGACAATTAGTTATAAAAATATAATTATAACTTCTAATGTCTTTGATTATCCACAAAATGAAATTTCAGTTTCACCCAAATACAAATTTCATCAGAAATAAAGTTGAAATTACAATTCCACGATTTAATTCGATGTACCAAATAAACTCGAGGTGTATATGATTGATTTCGATGTACCAAAGAGTGAAACTAACACTTGGGAGAGATGACGAACTTGAATCCAAGATCTTTTACTTGGGGAGTTGAGAGACAAACCACTACATTAACACATTTAGCTAAGTTTTTCACAAACGTACATGAGTTCAATTTTAATGAGTTCAATTTTGAAAAGTCTCATATAGAAACTCAGCTATAGCCAATATGCTCAAGAAAAGCTAACGCCAACGAAACTAATTCTACAAATTTACTAGTTGAGCTCAAACTAAGGGGTGTAAACAAACAGAACGTTCACTAAACTACTCGTGTTCAAAATCGATTAGAGCTCATTCGTGTTCATTATGATGGCTCGATAACTTATCAAGCCCAGCTCGAGCAAGCTCAATAAGCTTAACGAGCCGAGTTCAAACAGGGGGTAATCAGCTCGTTAATGTTTGCGAACAACTCATTAAAGGGTTCGATAAAAACTCGTTAAGAGTTCGTTTAAAAGCTCGTCAACAGTTGATATTGGTTTGAGAGTGGTTCGATAATGGCTTGATAATAACTTGAAAAGCTCGGCTCGGTAACAAGCTCAACTCCACAACAAGTTTGGCTTGATTTTAATTCGATTGGGCGCAATAATGAACTCTACTCGGCTCGATAACAATCTCGACTCAGCTCAATAAACCTAACAAGCAGAGTACCGAACACACAAAATTCTCATTTGACCGAGCTCAAACAAGGATTGGGAAAGCTCGCTAAAAGCTCTGCTCAAAGCTTGAGCTTATCAAGCTGGAGTTCGAAAAGAGGGGTGCTCGGCTCAACTCGCCTCGTTTATGCCCCTAGCTTGGACTCATGACGATCTGAACTAAACAAAAGTCTATAGAACTTGCAGCCTCCAAGCCAAGCAAAACATTGACGAGCCGAACCCGAGTCTGATAACACAAAATATGTGATACCAAAGGCATTGTAAAAGCTAGTACTTATACTTTAAATAATGGCAGTTACATAATAGAATCACGGGAACATAACTAAACTAAGCTTAGCTGCATTATTACAACATGCAACGACATCCTCAACCGCAAAATTGATGTATAATATAATTACAACACAAAAAGCGAACATACCCTTAGAAGTAGGGATGTTCATCGATCCAAAATTGAAACGCGCCATACCAGACAGGCAAAGCACCAAATCAAGGATCGTAACGAATAATAGCAATTTCTCTTCATCTGATCGTAGACCAAATAACCCAAACTGATCCGACTTAGATCTCCAGTTGATGCATCACGTCGAAACAACCAGTACCCACTTTAGCAGGCAACCCAAGACAAATTCTAGCAGAAGGGGTCTCCAAGGTATCTACTTCCCCATAACAAGCTGCTTCCACAATGAACTTCGAAGCTGTCTCGAACGACATTTTCGCAAACGGGGAAACTGACCCAGCAATCGCCCCACTTCTACTCATTGGCTGGTACCCTCCCGTATGTGTCATATAATCCGCGATTAACGTTAAGTGTCTCATATCAACTGAAACTCCATAATGATTGAAGACTCGGAAGATTTCGGTTATGATAGTTGCTCGTGCTGCTTCTACTCCGTATGTGTTTAGCATGGCATGAATGTCGTTTGAACTTATGTAGTTGATATCGAGTTCATCTTGCATGTTCCAAAATGCTTTGAAATCAACCCCCGCGGTTTGAAGAGCTGGACGAGATTCTTTGCCTTTTCGGAGCATTGGGATTCCTTCAATGGACTCGTCTAAGTTCAGTTCTACTACTTTACATTGTTCGATTTTGCCAGAGTTTTTAATGTATACTTTCTTGGCTGTCTTCTGGGCAATCTGCATTGTTGCCCCATAAAAAAAAGTGTAAGATAAAAATGTATATTATACATATAACAAATAATAAAAGAAGCCTTTTTTCCAACTAAATGAGTCCAGAATAACACTATGTTTTATCAAGTGAAGGAAATAATCCAAGGAAAAGCCACTTAATCATTAATTATAGTATCTCTTTTGATATGCTTTAACCTATAAATACATTTAAAAGTATATTTTCCTTTTTGTTTTTTTGATTGAATTAAAAGTATTCTTTTAACCAATAAAAAACCACCATCAACATAAATGCATTATAAAGACTGTTATGAAATGGAGTTTTTAATGCCAGGGCAAAAAGTGTTATTGCCAGAGCAATAATATGACTTACAAATAATGAGAGCTACAAAATTGCCTTGAGAACTACAATCTTGCTCTTACAATAACAATTTTGTTAAATCTTGCCAATCACTATGATGGTTAGGTTAAATTTTGTTATAGCGCACCAAATGGGATCCCATTTCTTTTTTCTTACTATTATTAGACAAATAACTTAGTAAAAAAGGAATAACAATAAAAAAGTAGGAAAATATGCAAAAACCCAAAAATTACCTCTGTCAATAATATATGTGGTTCATCGGTAAACCTGCAGTGCACTTCGAAGTAAGAACCCTCAGCTATAAAATAGATCACTCTATCAGACTCCTTCGTCGCTATTTGCTTACCCTTCTTCTGTTTCTTAGCTTTTGACTTGTCCGTTTTAACCTTTGACTTCTCCTTGCAGGCAGGCCCATCTTCCAAACGCTCTGTCGCATCTGACTCATGCTCATCATGCTTTGTATTTTCTTCTTCCTCTTCATCATCGGCTTGCTCAACTTCACTCCCGTATTCTGATACTGGCTTGACATCTTGACCATCATCCACAAGATCTTTACCATCTTCCAGAGAATCTTCTTCATAATCTATTTCGTCGGTTGCTTGTCGTTTTTCTTTTTGAGCGTCCATACCCAAATCATCTGCACCTTCTTCATTGGCACCCTCATCATTATCATCATCATCATCATTGACTGGTGTACTCTTACCGGTGTCGTCATCCTCATTGGTCTCGTCAGAGACCTTTTGGTTGGATACTGACAAGAAATTCTTTATACCGCTGATTTTTGAGAGCAGAAGCACATGATTTTTGATTGCATTTTCGAGCTCAAATAAAAAGATGCTACCTAGGACGCGTTCACAGTCTTCTAGTGATATATCGGTGTGTGGGGGATAAAGTTCAGGTTCATAAAGCTTTATTTTAAGCTTATAAATGCTGGAAATTCCATGATCATCAACAGCAAATGGCACAACATGCACTTCCATCTTCTCTATTAAGTCCGCAACAGTAATCCTCTTTAACTTTGCAGCAAGACGCTCAGCATTGTCCCTGAAATTGCACAACGTTAGTGTTGTTGTTGAGCGATGTTTGTCAGTCCAAACCCCAATTAATAAAGGTTCAAATGCTCAACCAAGGACTAGATAGAGTAACTTCAGTCTTGGACCCTGGTCTAGACCATGCAGTTAAAGACAAAAAGTTAGACATAGTCACTTCAACACTTCATTTCAACCTACAGCACCCATGTCGGATAAGTATCATCATGACATTTTGACACTCATTTAGACCAATAGCTTGGAAAAATCACGGATCATATCAGAGTTTGACCTCCAGGACAATACCCATGTTCAAGCCTTGTACCCTTGTCTGGTTAATATTAGAGACAAAAACCTCGTATTCAAGCAGGGATCAGGTTTCCTCTTTTTTTCACAGGCAAAACTCGGGAAGAAAGAAACTTGAGGGGCGAATAGGATTTAGAAATTTTACACTGCCAGTTTCGATTGACTAACAGCATCCGTGGAATCAAATAATGTTTACCAGTTGCGGTTGCCTTCACAGTCGTGATGTAGTTTGATCGTATTAGGTTCTTTTAAGGAACATGAGTAGCTTTAAAGCCTTACGTTTGGAATATTTGAAGAATTACCATATAATCATTAATTTATGCTCCTTTGATAGATTTTAACATGTAAACATGTTCAAAAAAAAAAAATACAATATATAAAAATTTTCGCAATTACATGTCTGATTGCATGACAACTCAAAATTAGTTATGAAACAACCGTTATATTACATAAAATTAATTTTATCCATGATGACAAGTCAAACTTTTAGAAGTTCTACGCCCAGTGCGATTGTGTAAATAAGGATGTCAACATCAAAGGCACCCATTAGTATCATGGTTTAGGGTCTGCTCTAGCCTAGACCAGGGAATAGTTCGAATTTTAATCTGAATCCAAGTTGAAACCGAGACTGAAAATTGGATATGTACTCTAAGAGAGTGATACCATTATCCGAATATAATCCGTATAATTCAATTAGCTAATAAACTGAATACGGAGTGTCCTACTTTAAATAAGAAATCCGATCCAACATTATTATTTGTATTTATTTATGTATTTTATTTTATTTATAACTATTTAACCTGCCCGATGTTTGACTATTGATTTATTGTTTCATTGGCTTCTTGCTTTTCAGAGTCGGGGAAACTCGGATACAGCCTTTCTTTAACGTGACACCATAAAGGGGTAAGGTTGCGTACATCTCACCCCTTCCTTCCCCAGACCCTGCCTCGCCCCAAGCCCCTGTGGCACTGGGAAGGTGGTTGCTGTATTTATATCTATTTAGCCTCATTTGTTCTGGAAATCAAACACAAGCAATAGTGGCGGATACATGATTTTTGTTGAGGGTGGGCTTAGTTACAAGATACATTCACTCTAATACAAATAAGATATATATAAATTAAATGCGTCATATTTTTATCCAGGTTCATGGAAACTTAATTGAATGAAATTGACCGAAAAACTTATATGGCAAATGATTGCGAGAATATATTTTTTCCAAAATATAGTATTTTTTTCAAAAAACACTAGTACGACATGATTTTTTTTGCAATATTTAAGTACCTTACATGAAATTTGGTGGATTTTAAGCAAATTAAATGACCGGTTTTGTCCCAAAAAGTGGATATGAAGCATATATATTGTCAAAATCATACATTATGACAATATTTTAATACAAAAGTTACACATAATTACCATATTCCAATAGAGGATACCTAGATGATATAATTTAAACCTTAGGCTCTACTTGGCATTTGGATTCAAAGTCATCTTTGGAACTCTTTAGACCTTGAGCTTAAATCCTGTTAGGTTTAAGTTGGGTCGTGTCAACCCATTTAGGGTTGAGTTATTTGAGTTGGATCATTTTGAATTTCTAGCTAGCTTGATATAGGATTGAGTCTAGGTCTCAAGTCATCTTAGATTTCGAGTCAATCAAGTTGAATTAAGAGTTTCTAGTTGGTGCAATTGGAAAATATATAATTTTTAACTGAAACTCAATAAAATTGGGTAGTTTAATTATAATTCCAATTCCTACAGGTGAACCAAACAATAAATTAAAATTGCACATCTTAATTCATTTTGAGCATCAATTGCAAATTCAAATTTCATACACCAAACAAGACCTTAGAGTACATATTACATATATATTTAAATATTATCATATTTAAATAATAAATATTTAAATTTAAAATGCCTAAAAAATAAAATTTTAAAATTACAACTAATGCATAATGAATTAAAGGGTGGGCTTTAAACCCACTTTGTGAATAATATAAATTCTTCTATATGCCTAAAGTAATAAATTTTTACAATTTGAGGGTGGGCTTAAATCCGCCACTGACAAGAAATCATGCAAAATGCCAAATTATATTTTAAGTGTAAATGGATTGAATTGGATAACTTAATTATGCAACAAAATGATCTTCCTCGAACCTAACAGTTTGATCTAAGGATGGACCGGGAAAAATCCAAATCCTATCCAAAAGTGAGGAAAGCAGCTTACTTTTTTGTATATAGAGCCAAACAGTACATAAATAAATTATATCATGTTTAATTGTTGTACTATATTTTACTAATGATAGCAATATATTCTTAGCTGCCAATAAAAAAGAGAGGAAAGCAGCTTACTTGGACTTCGATTTATGCAAGGGGCAAGTCATAGTCGGGGTCCTAATATCAATCGAGGCAGTCATTAAGATCTCTTGCAGACGCGGAATACCTAGCGTCACATTCATTTCTCCTCGACCAGCGTGATGGAATGTGTTCAACCTGACATCCATTGAGTAGATATATTAAAGAAATAAGAAGAGGAAGATCATGAAACTAAAAAAAAAAAAAAAATTAACATGAATTTTACAAAGACCAAGCAAAAGGGGGTCATTAAATTTAAACATACATAAAGTTGAAAATCCAAGAGCTCGTTAGGCTTAAGGCTTAGTTGCCAACATTTCGCTTGCCTTGAAACTCAAACTGAGCTCTAGTTCCACTCGTCGTGAGCTCAAGCTCGAACCTAACTAGATGAGCTCTAAGCTGAGCTTGGCAATTCATTTAGTCTCAATCTCGAATCATTTAGGCTTGTTTAAGCACAATGTGTTCCAATTTTGGTCTATATAAACTCAAACTTGACTCATTTGGACTATTCCGGCTCATAATTTAGCTCGAGACTGAATAGTTTAGACTTTAGGTTCATAGGCCACCAGCTCAAGATCAACCTGCTTAGCTATAAGGAGCCAACTTGACTTGAGCTCGAAAAAAAGCCTCCCCTCAAAACTAAATACCGAGCCACCCTGACAAGCTGTCTCAACTCATCTACACTACCATTTCTGTCAATCAGTTGAGTCCCCACAGCTAAAAGCCAATGAAGTTGGGAGCAGCAAAGCATACATTCACCCATATGATAGTAGAGCATCTTGCCACAGTGTAGTGATTTTCGGTTAAAACCATCTAAAATGGATAAGAGGATGGACGACCTGGGCCGAGGCAAGTGGAACCGAATACATGAGTAGCATGATAATAACAAGAGTGAAATATCTCAGTTCACATCATCCAGAAATCACCATTTCTTTGATGGTCATAATGATAAGCTAGAGCATTTAGGCTCCCTTTGGTGCAATAGAAAACATTTTCCTTTCAAATAATTTTCCTGCACAAAACATTTTCAATTTAAAAAAAATTCTTTACAGCTAAAAAACGGTTTCATTTCATAAATTTGAATGAAGTTCACACTTGGCCAAGCTGAGGTTGAAGCAAAACATATGACATCAAACGTTTTCCCCTTTCATTGAGAGTGAGTCAATTTCCCCTCAATAAGGCACCACATTTTCCATATTTCTAGTTGTTCCTAAGAAGTTATGCAACAAACCCCCCCCCCCCCCCCCACCCAAAAAAAAGGGGGGAAAACCAAATAGAATTGAGATGGAAAAGTCGAAGCCTTAAAGGTCCCTACATTATTTAGGCAGACAGCGGATGAGCACAATCGAAATTGATTATTTCAATTCATATCATCATGCAATTAATCATCTTTTGATATGCCAAAACGTAAAACCCAAAACCCTGACCAAGTAAAAGATTTCTTACGTCATTTGGGTCGATGGCTCTCCGACAGATTGAGCAGCTATCACACCGACAGGTTCTCCTGGCTGAGCAAGACTCATCAGGTACTTGTGCTTAACCAATTTCACAAAATTTGCACGGTCCTTTTGTCGTCTAAGACCATAATTCTTTGCTGTGCTAGCATCTTCTACGAACTTCTCAGTTTTCTTTCTAAGTTGATCTGGAAGCTCGTCATCCTCTTCGATGTATTTTGATATGCATGCATCCTCAGCTATAGAAAAAGAAGTCTTGCTCTGAATAATTTCCTGATTCTGGAAAGATAGATAGTAACTAAAGTAAGATAAAAAATATTTGAAACAGCACCTCTACATTCCAGAGGTGGGAAAAGTGTAGGTGACCACGACCCGACCCAAACAGTGAAACCCAACCTGGTCTGACCCGTTAGCTAAACACTTCGGGGTTGATCGGGTAGCCTCTACTAGAGTTGAACCAACTGATCTGACCAAACTCATAACTGGACCGACAAGGTTTTGACCGTGTTTGAAACGGGTCTGATCCAATTAAATTAACACGTGTTAAATGCCTGTCATCACACAAGTCTAACCCGCGCCATTTTAGAGCTTGGATCTATTTTCTGTGGCAGAGCTTGATCTGTCACATCTAAATTTTGGAATCATTGAAGCCTGGCGACACTCAACGGTTTCTTTTTTTCTTTTTTTTTTGTTCTTATATTTTATAATTATTTCAGAATGCAATATATTGTGTATCATATATTCAAAAAATCAGTTACTATATTAAAAGGACTGTACCGATATGTCATTGTTACAAAATTTAATTAACAAACCGAGATATTAAATTACATTTTGCACCTTTTTCACTTCAACCTTAATTACATATGGGAGGAAAATGTTTGACCAGATCAAGTCAACTCGAGCCTGAACCACCTACACCAGATCCATGTCTGACAAAGAACCGGTTGGCATGATCTGACCTATCTATAAGACAGCTCAATGAGTTGGATCTTCTTTTTTTTTTTTTTTTTTTTTTGGATAAATCTCAATGATGAGTTGGATCAAGTTTTTGCGATTGACCAGACCCACCTATAAGTTAGGGATCCACGTAATAGGCCCATGATGGGGCAACCATGCCACCGGGTTAACATTTTTTAGAGTAAAAGAACAAAAATTGATGGACCACTTAGGCCAGAAAAGGGGAAGGTCTTGCCATAATGTGAGGATGAAGTTACTTATAAATTGGTCAAATTCAAAATGTAGGGTTGAATTGTTACACAGGTCGAGTTGGGTCAACCCACTGGGCACCCCTAATACACTGTATGTAACAAAGATCAGAGTTCCAACCATCGCTAGTGCTTCATATTCTTCCATAAAGTTCTTCTGATGAACATCCACACCATCTTCACCATAGCGGAACTGAACAATTGATCCATCAGCATCACGAACAGTGTAATCATAATGAACTTTGAGGCACTCGAGGTTTTTAATCAAACATCTTTGCAGATACCCACTACGAGATGTCTTCACAGCAGTATCGACTAGCCTATCATAAGAATGTGAAAGGAATGATTACAAATGACACAAACAACTTGATTTCAATAAATAATAATCACTCTTAACTTTGGGGGTGGGTCATTTCGTAAACGTAACAAATAAACAACAACAATATAATAGCCTAATTAGCATCTACTACTGTGAGTATAACTTAAAAGCAACTTATATTCCATTAAGAAACCAAATTAGACAATCATGAATGATCAGGAAAGATGCATGAGCACTTGACTAAAAGCAAATTACGATTTTGAGGTCTAGATGGACTTACCCCTCACGACCAGCCATGCAATGGAAGTAGAATTCTTGAGGACGAAGGCCGGTAAGATAACGATCACTGATGTAGCCTCCAGATCGAGCTGCAGTATCCCAAGCAGGGAAGCACGGTAATGTCTTTCCAGAAACCATGCGAGGAACTCGCTTGCCTTCCAACTCTTGCTGACCTAATAAGAGAGAGATCTGTTGGAAATTGAACTGCCAAAAACATAACACAAAAGAATGTCATAAGTAATCGATTTCTTGCGAAAATAGAGTAGACATTTATTTCAAGCGGGCACTCCATCAGCAAGATGTAAAACATGAAGTATTATGCTAAAAATTTTGGGGCGAAAAATGCAACAAAATGCATACATGTAAAGCCACTCACAACCCCTCCTCCAGGTCGCGGGTCTACCACTAAAAAGCCAAAAGAAGACTTATTGGAAGAAAGAACATCGGAAAACTTGGTTGAAAAGATATGATGTCTAGGAGCATAAACTATGTAAACTTGCAATCTGTTATAATACAAATGTACTGAGTTGCTATGAAAGTAAATGCCTAATCAGGTCTTTCAGATGGGGTCAAACAACTGTCTTTTCCCATTTATTTAGGGTTTCCAACAATGATACTTCGCTGCCATTTATCATATTCTCAGCATGCTCAAAGTAAGAGAGATCATGCCGTGCAGATCTCCACTTAATCTTCTCAAGGCATGTCCTTAGCATTTTGTCGTTATTGCAGTCAATCCCACTGTTGCCTGAGCAAACTTACCGAGAAAAAGCGCCTTATATAATCACCTCTGACCATCACAGATTTCCCCCATACCCACATGGAACAATCACAGTACAGAATGTTTAACTGCTCATTAACAATAACATCAAGGATACACCATCCCTCCTTGGGATTGGGCCTAAGAAATTAAACACATGGACTAGGGCTGAGCAAGGATCAGATAACCAAAGGTCGAGTAACCGAAACATTAAAATCATCAAAATCATTATTTGTAATGATTTAAAAACGGGTAACAAGATCTTTAAATAACAGTAGGATAAAATTCTGTTGAGAAAAAAAGAAAAAAAATACATGTACAGAAATATTTTCGTTGGGATTTAGAACTGAACTTACAATCTTAATATCTAATGAAGATAACATAATCAATTATGATAAATAAAACTATGTATGTTTCTTTTAAACAATATATATATATACGCACACAGAAAAAACACATCGGGTTGGGTAGGATACCCGAAAATTCTCCAAAATGATACCCTTATCCGAACAGATTTCCAAATTGTAACGAATCGGGTATACTTTAACCGCATATTTTCAGATCAACCACCCTAATCAAGTCGGGTTCAGTTCGGATTTCCAAGTTCTCGGGTAAGGAATATGGTTTCTGATTGGAAAAGACAGTCCGTGATAACTATATGATACCCTAATTTTGCTTTTCAAGGTTATAAAAGGATAATTTTATAGGAATTCCATATTTGAATATTACAGACTAGTGAATCTTCCATACTTCAAATTAAGTTTGCGATATTTCATCATTATTTCTCAACACTGTCCCATTTAACCAATATCCTCACAGCATCAAGTTCTCACCTATTCCCAAACTACACCAATTGCAGAAACCTATTTCTTCTGTTATCCTAGGGCCACCAAAGGCCGAACACTATAACTCATTAGGGTCTGTGTAACTGAAATTATATGTAGCGTCTGACATGCATTATATGTACCCGAAATTATAATATCTTAAAAAATACAACATGGTCATTGTAACTAGTTATGTAATATCCATGACGCCCCATTTCTGTGACACTTAAGCTTTATCTAATTTAACTTAAACAGAAATATTCAAGGCAGAA